>OX388023.1:8605675-9855675 GCA_947578705.1 Lacanobia wlatinum | reverse complement strand
ATGGTAACATTTATTTGCTGTGTTCAATATTTTAATGAAGCATTTTCTCTGATTGTTGTTAAGAAGCAGGTTGGGGTTTAGATTGTATGTACTCCATGGCGACAGGCTTGCCTCCTGACACTGGACTTGAAATGCGGATATACCTGACTATAGGTACACCCCTGCAACCCTTTGGGAAGTTCCTTAAGGCTGTCTCTCGTGAAATGCTTAAAAACAGCGTGCAGATGAAGCAACTTTTTGTCGGCATTTACTGAGAAATAACATCTCAAAAAATAGGTAGTAATCTACATGATACGTAATTTAGTTTAGCCAGAATGTATCTATCGGTATAACATAATAAGAAAAATAAAACTACCAAATCACTTCCAAATCGTTGAGATGAAACCATTTTACTCCTTCATTTTTTATCAAAAGAGTATAAAAAGTATATTTACTGCATTGCAATGTAAACGAAAATGATTTGGTTTTGTTACTTTTTAAAAACATGTATTATTTTTATAATAAAAAATTAAAAATGCAGGTAGTGGAGTGGCCCTGTTTCGAATTCGGCGGGAGGATACGCCCGGGTGTCAACACTGCGAGGATCGCCCTGAGGACACGGCGGAGCATACGGTGGAGGTCTGCCCTGCTTGGGCGGAGCACCGCCGTGTCCTCGTCGAAGCGATCGGCGAAGGCGACCTCTCGCGTCCGGCCCTGGTCCAATCCATGGTCCGGAGCGAGGAGGCATGGGAAGCGGTCACCTCCTTCTGCGAAGCAATAATGCTAGCAAAGGAGGAGGCCGAACGCGTGAGAGAGAGGGAAACCTCACGCCCCAGCCGCCGCAACAGAAGAAGACGCCCCGGGCGTCGGGAGTCGCAGGGCGATTCTCGGCCACCGTAGGCGCGGGCCTGCGGACGGCGAGCATTGGGAGGCTCGCCGTCTGATCAGAACCAGGCCCGGGTCGACGGCGCGCTGTGTTCCACGCGCGCCTCAAGGAGCTGTCAGCATAAAGGACGGGGCCCGCTAGGGCCAGTGCCTGCCGGGGTTGCGGGATTTGTTCGAGAGAGTCGCCGCGGCCCAGGAACGCAAAGGGCATTAGGAGGAACACGGATGGGTTTTAGTCAGTAAGAGTCTGACACTCCCTTCTGCTCCACCCAGAGCCGGAGGAGTCATTTGATGATTTCCCATACTTAAAAAAATAAAAATAAAAGGTAGTGGAGTGGCCCGTAGAGGGGTAGTTAGCTCCGTTTATATGCACAAGGTCATTGGCATGTATACAGGCCTTAACATAGGTTAAGGCCTGTATACATGGCAATGACCTCCGAAAATTTCAAATTTAAAATCTATACCAGTGATGGCGAACCCATGGCACGCGTGCCAGTGGCGGCACGCAGCAAAATAATTTGGGCACCCCTCTACAAGAATACTTTAGCATCATGATGCAAGTTAAAGTTCAGTATGGTTTCTCTTGTTGCTATTACAACAATAATTTACTTTTATAACGCGGATAACATTAAGATTGCTTTATGAATTTATAGTTACAAAAAAAGAGTAAAGTAAAGAACATCTTATGCTATTTTTAGTCCATTGAATCACTAATAATTACAATCATGGCTACAGTAGGTATTATTTTTTTAATCGGAAGTCGGTGTTTTTGGTTATTTCGTTTTTTGACACCGACTTCCGAAATTAAAGATATTTTACACTTTGTAGTGCTTTGTTTTTGGAAGTTGGTTAATTTTTTTGTAAAAAAGTTTTTTATTTTTCACTTTTTAGTGGTACCTGCGTACCAATTCACAGCGTACCGGCGTGATGTTATGTTATGAAAATAAAGCTTTTGGTGTAAAGGTCTCGTCAATACAAATGAAATAAGCCCATACACTTGGTAGTTCCTACATACCGATGTGGAGTTCCCTTGACTCTCTGTCGTCTCCATCATCAGGTCTGATCCAAACCATCATTTTTTTGGCGAATCGAATCGAAATCGGTTCATACACGACGAAGTTATCCCCGAACACACATAAAAAAAAATATACGCTGTCGAACCTTCTTTTTTAGAAGTCGGTTAAAAAGGTTCGCCATCCCTGATCTATATATCTATATACTAATATATAAAGCTGAAGTGTATGTTTGTTTGTTTGCTTGAACGCGCTTATCTCGGGAACTACTGCTCTGATTTGAAAAATTCGATATATCATCACGCTATGGCCTAAAGGAGTGGAGCTACACGCTATGGCATTAAGGAAAAATGTAACGCAGGCGAAGTTGCGCGGGTCCGCTGATTTAATAAAAAAATTGTTCGTTTGGAACCCTTTGCGCGTTAACGACTCGCACTTGACCAGTTGTTGCCTGGCTATAAGAAGATACATATTCCGTTACAATATTGTAAAAGACTGCCTTTAGATTCGCAATATAATTGTTTGAGGAAAAAACACTAGATTTACTAGACAGTTGCCAGAGGTCAGCCAGCATTGGTCATGGTTAATTGAGAAATCAAGGAAAGAATTGTCGTAAATAAATAAACAGGAATATTGCATTAAGTTACTTTATCACGTGATTATCGTTTTCCCCACTATATTGGGTTCGGCTTTTTTTTAAGGATGGGAAATCATCAAATGACTCCTCTCGCTCTGTTCGGAGCAGAAGGGATTGTCAGACTCTGACTGACTAAAACCCATCCGTGTTCCTCCCAGTGCCCTTTGCGTTCCAGGGCCGCGGTGACTCTTTCGAACAAATTCTGCAGTGGGCTCGGCTAACAGTCTTATTTGGTGTAGCTTAACACCAGTATTGTAAATGGAATAAATATATGCCTATATGTCCCTCCCTACGATGACGATCCGACAAATCAAGTCAAAAGTTACTAAGTAACGCCTGTTTAATAAAATTTTGACTTGAAAAGACGAATAACAGGATTAATTCTGTTTCCTGATATATATACTTCTAGGTTGCTCCATCGTCGACCACATAATCGCTTTCCAGTGTGCCAATTCCACTTATTTTGAGGGTTCCGTATCCAAAGGGTAACCAACGGAACCCTATTACTAAGCTGTATCTCAAGAACTTCGAGAAAGAGGTCAACCGTCGAATCCGACTCGGCTGGGCAGCGTTCGGGAAATTGCGCGGTATCTTCTCGTCCCACATACCACAGTGTCTCAAGACGAAAGTCTATGATCAGTGCGTGTTGCCAGTGATGACATACGGAACTGAAACGTGGTCGCTTACAATGGGCCTCATCAGAAGGCTCAAAGTCACTCAAAGGGCAATGGAGAGGGTAATGCTAGGAGTTTCCTTGCGTGATCGAATCAGGAATGATGATATCCGCAAGAGAACCAAGGTTACTGACATAGCCCGAAGGATCGCCAAACTAAAGTGGCAGTGGGCAGGGCACATTGCTCGCAGAACAGATGGTCGATGGGGCCGAAAAGTTCTGGAGTGGCGACCGCGTACCGGAAGACGTAACGTTGGAAGGCCTCCCACAAGGTGGACCGATGACCTGTTGAAGGTCGCGGGTAGCCGTGTGGCGACGCTTGGGGGAGGCCTATGTCCAGAAGTGGACGTCTTTCGGCTGATATGATGATGATGGATCTCAAGAACTGTAATAGGTAGACAGTTGAAATTTTCACAGATTGTATAGTTTTATTTAATAAAATTAAGGTTTATGGTACGGAACCTTTCGTGTGCGAGTCTGACTTGCACGTGGCCGGTTTTTTAAATAACGTTCGCATTCCCATTCACATGTCAGTCGCAACCTGTCAAAAATGTATGGATTCAAATGTATAGAATGCATGTTATATATAATAGAAGCATGAAAAATGTATAGAATTGGCCATCAGGTGAGTTTGTGGTCAAACGCGATTACATTAGTAGCTTCTTCTTCTTATCATGTGGGCAGTAAGGTCTAACGACTCCACACACCCTAGTGTCAGAGTTCCTAAACCGCCTCAAGGGCCTCTGACATGGTACATTTGACTACCGCCATTTGGCGGCCGGGACCACCGGGTTCGACGTGCCTTCCGAAGCACGGAATCATCTTTTTATCAGTCAATTAGGTGATTCAAGCCTACAATATCCTAGCCAAACTGGAAACAACTTTATAAAGTATGCTTCCTGTGGGAATCGAACCTACGACCACCGGGTCACAAGGCAAACGCCTAAACCACTCGACCACGGAGGCACTTCATTAGTAGCTGTTAATAAAAAACAATGACGTAAAAAGTGCAATCAACTGAGATTAGAGCTATTCTTTTACATAAAAAGTTCACTGGCTTGCATTTAAAGGTTATACAAGGTCGTCTTGATAAAACTAGTTGTTGATTCAGCTGGTCATTATTTAAACAAAATTTTGTTGAGTAAAAGCAAATATTTACGTATGGCTAAAAGTTTGGTGATCTGTTTGTTAAACGAATTTGTTCGCGGTAAGGTTACAGTTGTTTTTTTTAACCGGGTTCTTTAACCCATGTGTAAATGAGGAGCTCATAGCTAAATAATAACAGCCACCGGAGTGATCTTAATAATACTCCCACAAATATACCACCAGTGACGTTACAAGGAACACCATTTAAATACCTCGGTCATGTGGTCACGGGTTCTCTCACAGATGACCAGGATATAGATAGGGAGCGCAGAGCGTTGGCAGCCCGATGCAATATGCTTGCTCGCAGGTTTGCGCGATGCACTGACGAGGTAAAACTGACGATAGTCGTAAACACTCGTGCAGCTTGTGGGTTAGGTATACGCAGAAGGCTTACACTGCTCTGCGCGTCCAATACAATAATGCGCTGAGGATATTGTTGCGGCGGCCTCGTTATGCAGTGCATCGGACATGTTTGCGGAATTGCAAATAGATGACTGTCATGCCATCATGCGCTAACAGTGTGCATCGATGTTGCGGCGATTCAGGGGTAGCCCTAACAGTATAGCATAGTCGGCCTTATAATGTTCCCACTGTTGGGACTCAGGCCTCCTCTCTAGGAGAGGGAATGGGCCGTAATCCACCACGCGGGCCCAATGCGGGTTGGTGAATGTCACATGTCTTCGAATTTTTGGTTCTAGGACATGCCGGTTTCCTCACGATGTTTTCCTTCACCGTTTTGAGAGCAGTGGTGATGAAATAAATGACACAAAGTAATGTGCCTGGCTGGGTTTGAACCCGCGACCTACAACTCGTAAGTCGAAGCCATTACCACTCGGCCACCACTGCTCCTTACAGTATTTTGGCTAAACTGACGGACAAGGTTGATGGACCGTTTATCGGGCTCTGGGCTGGCAGGCATGTGCGTGCACATGTTCATGTAGCCAATTAATGTTTTATTTTTTTAATATATTGATTTTACTACCACAGGCTAAGTTCATACTAACACTATACGGATGCCTTGTTTGGTCTGAAAAAGAATTTGAATTTGAATTAAGAGTTAAGCTATGCTTGTCGCGGATGGTCCGTGTGTGGATGGCCATGTATTGCATACCGAGTTTCCTTCATACCTCGGAAATAACGTAAGTTGTTGGTCCCGGCTGTTCTTTGAACATCTTTGACAGTCATTACGGGTAGTCAGGAGCCAGAAAATCAGAAATCTAACACCATTCTTGCCAAGTTGTAGGTATCGTTTTACCCTGTTACATTGTAGTTCTATGTAAAATACTAGTCTCCAGTGCCTCCGGTTAGAGGAAACCGACTCCAACACAGTTGGGAATTAGGAAGAGTCACCGCGGCCTTGGAACGCAAAGGGCATTAGGAGGAACACGGATGGGTTTTAGTCACTAAGAGTGTGACACTCCCTTCTGCTTCACCCAGAGCGGGAGGAGTCATTTGATGATTTCGCATCCTTAATAAAAACAGTTGGAAAAAGGCTAGGTGGACCGATTGGAGAATTTTTTGTTGAATAAATATTTATGTGGCTAACACTTTGTTGATCTGCGTATTATATGAATTTGGTACTTGTATGGTAACAGTTGTTTTTTTAATCTGGTTCAACCGAGGTTAGTTTGTTCAATTGTTTTTTGTTTGTTGAGTTCAGCAAAAACTTAATTCGTGTTGTGTTTTTGATTGATAGGAAAATTTTATTAATGTTTCAAAGGTTCTTTATCGGTCGTTTATATGTCCGTTAACGCTATTTGTCATAACGCCATTGGTCGATTGGTGGTTAACGGACAGGTAAAAGATCGATAAAGTACGTACCTCAGAAACCGGGCATATAGTACATTACTGCAGCGGCCAGCAAATAGGCAGCGATGGACGAACGTGTAAACGTGGGCCGAGGCGAAGCCGAGGCACATATACGTAAGCCCATCAATGCCTAGTTGTGGCCAAGCCTTGTATAGTACTTTTTTCAAATAAAGCGCGGTAATTAAAATATTATTACTTTTCAAAAGCAATGACGAACAACGAACAACATTATATTTTTTCCCGCGTTAAGGTGTTCATTTGTTTTTTTTTGTTCCATAAACAGCTTTCGATTTGCAAGCCAGTTCGAAATTTAAATAAAACCTTTGATAAGTTACCTCCTTAGTTGCCATGTTTCGGAGTAAAAGATCGTTCCATTTTTAAATTACACGACAGATACGAGTTTACGTTGTAATTTATTTGGCCGCTAAACCACAACAGATGTGGATTTTCATACAACTTTTGCCGGCCGCTGCTCGCATGTCCAGTACAGCAATTTCGATTTATCTCGAAGAAGGTTGTCAAAATAATGCTCAAATTTTCAAGCATGTTTGAGAAAAGACTGTTTACGAGACACGGTGATTCATAAACTTTCTAATCCTTCCTCCTTTCTTTCTTTTCCTACTCCTCCGCTGTACTTTTCTGATTAAATTCGTTGCAGGATCCAAGACAGTTAAATCGTTTCTCCGGGACTCGTCGGGCTTCATTGGCTCGGCGGTTTTCTGGTGGTCGCCACTGTTGATTCTGGCTTTCAGGAGCTGCAGTGGTTGGGAATGTGTGGCGGGCTTGTCCCAACTTAAAACTTTCTAATCTAAAATCTAGAGAATGGATCAACCGATTGTAATGAAATTCTAAACATAAATTAATTTTATTTGTCAATAAATTAATATCTTTGTGATTTTTTATTTCGAGTGTGGTGAAAAACGTCGTTTTGATTTCCGTGGGAAATAATCATTGCAATATCTCGGCTCCATAACGATCTCCATTGCCATCGGTTCGGGAATCTATTCCGCTTTGGTTGCAATGACAGCGTTTGCCCGTCTAAATGGTCTACTGTTTATAATCACGAGTCGTGAGCACACTCGCCATTGGTCGGTTTGATGACGACAGCTCTGACGCTTCACGTTATTGGTTCGTCAGTCAATGCTCATCGACTATTGTGCTTGCTAGTTTCGTTCGCCCACCGTACATCGGCGAGATCAACCTGCTGCATTCATCTGTGCTCACGACCGGCTACTATATCAGTAACCTCATCATGACATTGTTTGAAAATGTTACTTATCTCAAGTTATGGATGCGGGTTATGGGCTACGGAACAAGTACCTATACTTCTATATATATTTATATATCTATAATTTAATATATAAAGCTGAAGAGTTTGTTTGTTTGAACGCGCTAATCTGAGGAACTACTGGTCCGATTTGAAAAATTCTTTCAGAGTTAGATAGCCCATTAGAAGTTGCGCGGGTCAACTAGTCAGTTATAGATGTGACCTACTAACTGTTAAACTGTTAACCAAGAAGTTAAGAGGAAGGTAAAATATAATTAAAGTAAAAACAGGAAAAATCGGGTTTCCTGTATGCGGTCAGGGAAGTCCCATTGCCATCAAGATCGCGTCATTAGCGATCTTAATGGCGTCGTTCCCGGGAAAGGGATAGTACCTTTTTTCCTGTATAGCTCAATTTTTAAGGTTCCGTACCCAAAGGGTAACCAACGGAACCCTATTATTAAGCCTCCGCTGTCCGTCCGTCCATCCATCCGTCTGTCAGCGGGCTGTATCTCCAGAACCGTAATCAATCATCAATCAATTTATTATTTCAGACAAATAGTCCATTTGTTAGTCACAAAAATATCTTACAAACTATGTTAGTAGACACGTTACAAAAGAGTACATAAAAGTTGGTAGGTATAGTCATGAAACCTTTCGCTCGAGTTCAGCCTAGACTGCATCGCTATCCGATCGGAACTCGAACGAAAGCCTTCATGACGGCCGAGTCATATTTCTCAGCAATTACTTGAAGGATACTGTTAGTGCTGCCCCGTACTCTGCTCAGTAGGGAGGCGTTGCGCTTGCGCATTATGGCATGGAAGCCGTCAACCCGAGCCTCCGCAAACATACCCGAAGCGCTACAAAAGCGGAGCAGCCCTAGCAGCATCCTGAATCCATTATTACACTGGACGCGCAAGGCATTGATCGACCTTTGAGTATAGCTGACCCACAGGCTACTCGTGTAAAAGATTTGGCAGTAGGTTAGGTAGACGGTTGAAATTATCACAGAGTGTGTATTCCTATTGCTGCTGTAACAACAAATATTAAAATAAAAACATATTTTGACATATCCACCTATTATACCTTTTCACTAATACTTGACACTATTTTTTCCAGGGATCTATGAAAATTAAACAGTGGAAAGTAATTGAATGTTTTCATTTATATCCTGAATAATTTGACTATTTAAGTTGACTAATATATCAAAATTATCCGGTTTAATATGCTATGTTAGGCATACGATGAATAATTCATAGGTATTAGTTAGACCTACATATTTCTAGGTTAGACTACGCAGTTTTAAATAGCGTGATGATAAGTTTAGTTAGCAGGTACTTTGTATTCAGAGTTTGTAATTACTATTGTAGATATCAATTGAGGTTAATTTTAACATTTTTTTTCCACATTCTTTTAAAAATACTCTCATATAAAAAGAATGTTGCGTAATTTATTCGAAAGAGTCACCGCGGCCCTGCAACGCAAAGGGCATTAGGAGGAACACGGATGGGTTTTAGTCAGTAAGAGTCTAACACTCCCTTTTTTATTTTTATTTGTGATGGGTTTGCTCTTGACTCAAGTCTAGGTCAGAGATGACAGAGACAAAGTCTACGATGGAGCGAGCTTACCCAGAAGGAGCCTGTGCACTCTAACTTTGAAAAGATTAGGGTTGTAAGCGTTTGGAAACACAGACGCAGGCAGAGAGTTCCACTCCTTTGCTGTGCGCATTATAAAAGACGTTTGGAAGCGCTTAGTGCGAATTGGTGGAATAGCAACAAGGTAGGGATGGTAAGATGCAGGGCGTCTGGATGTCCGATGGTAGAAGGGGGCCTGTGGAATGAGGTCGTGGAGTTCTTGGGCACACTCAACGAAGTACAATCTGTAGAAGACCGACAAGCAGGCAACCTTACGGCGATGAGCCAAGCTATGTAGCTTGGCATCCACCAGTTTTACGTCACCGATGAGTCTCTTAGCTCTGCGTTCCCTTCAGCTCAGATGGCAAATCATCAAACGATAAGCAGAAGGGAGTGTCAGACTCTTACTGAGTAAAACCCACCCATATTCCTAAAATCCCCTTTGCGTTCCAGGGTCGAGGTCACTTTTTCGAACAAATTAAGAGGGGACTCTAGTCGGTAACTCTTGGTCCTTTCTCCATACAAACGCATTCCGCTGTTTTCTTCGTGGAAAATGCTGCTAAAGCAATGATTTTTTCCAAAATATCTAGATCGAATGAATACGTGCCTCTATCATTTTCTTTTTTCCATAACATTATTATTTAAAGAGTTATGACAGTCAAGAAACTCGAAATAACAGCCCGTTTTTACCGCCGTGTTTTGACGACTATCAGACAAGTTATTAACAAAATAAAAAAGAATAGAAGCATAGATATAGTCTGAAAAGTTATATTATGTTGTCATTAACTAACTCTAGTTTGACGAACTGTCAAATTTCTCGCATCGACCAGTGGCCCTTCAAGGGTAATGTGGCCGATGCGAGAATTTGACAGTTCGTCCTTAAGGACAGTCAAACAGATGAAGGGATACAAAGGTATTTAAAACAGCTATAATTAAGTCCTGATCATTATAGGGCCGGTTCTTTCTTAAATTAAAAATAACATTAGCTAATTCTTGGACCGGTTCTTGCTTAATTGGCTTTATTCTTACCGACTATGGACAGCTGGGTTAGTTTTTTTAATAGGAAATCCTGAAAATATTCCGTACCGTACCTGAAGAGTTACTAACAGGACCCTGTTGGGAGCCGAACTATCTTGCGGGCCATAGACATTCAAGTAATTTGGATCAAACAGTACGATCAAACTATTTGATCATATCATCATTAACAGCCCGACTTCGCCCTTTGCTGAGCATTGGCCTCTATTCTTTTGTGCCAATCTCCACGCTCCTGTGCCAACTTTATCCAGGTTCTACCCGCGATGGCAACAATGTCATTCGCCCATCTCGCCTCGTCCTCGGTTTCATCAAATACATACATATATATACTTTTCATATTTCTTCATGCCATTTGACAACTAATTTTTGATCAAATTTTCCTACAGACATTCATGCCAATTTGATAAAACGGTTCGAATCAGCCAGCTTGATCAAATCAATTGAACGTGTGTGGCCCACATTAGTCTCCGTCCATCTGTGTGCCATTCTTCAGCAGGCTGTTTTTCATGAACCGTAAAAGGGCAAAGACCGTTAAACTTATCACAGAGTGCGTATTAATAAAGTTAAAGGATTTATAGTAAGGAACTCTTCGTGTGTGAGTCCGACTTGTCGGTACTTAGCCGGTTTAGAGTTGATTTCATATCTATAACGTACACGATGTTTATTTCAAATCAAGAGTGCTTTGGTCTCACAAAACAGAAATAAAAAAAAACTCTGCATAATTTTCTTTAAATAGAAACCCAGGCGAAAACTATATAAAATAAAATTGTAGTATAACTTTTATATTGATGACAGATGTCAAATGTTTATTTTAGATTTGTTGGCTGAAAATCACTGATTGATCGTTATCAATCACTGGTAACGATCAATCAGTGATCATACGATCGATCAGCGATTTTATCAAACAAGTGAAAGATTAAAATAATCAAAATACCCGACTGCAAAAAAGTCAACTTATAAGCAATGCACTAAAAAGACCTTGACAAATGCAATCTTCTATTAGTTTCTTTCATTTTGACCCCCTACTCGACAGGTTTGGTTAAAAAATAAATAATGACATACAATTTAGCGCCAAAAGTCTACTACACTACTCTAATCATTTTTTTTAACCTATCTAAGGACACTTGTGATTTTGAGACAAATCAAACGGCATGTTAACTGTCAAAATCCATTCAGCCGTTTGGAAGATACGAGGTAATAAAGAAATTTACAAACAAACATACAAGATACGCGCGAAACTCTTCCTTGGCAGTCGGGTAATAAAAAACCGAAAAACGAAACCGAAATTAAACCGGAAAACGGTTTCATTTCAATAATAAAAAATTCAATAATTAAAATAAAAAAAAACAAGGTCGGTGAAAGTTATTTAGAAAGCAAAGAAGTTTATTTTTGGATATGTTTCATCGTTGTTTTTCATTACGTTGATACTGATTGTTAATTTTTAACCACGACAATAACTGCTGATAAGATAAAAGAGTCGAAAATGTATACAATAAGTTCTTTATTCGACCCGTATGTATGCATGTTTTTATTTCCGTACCTGAGTTAGGTCGTCCACGTGTTTCTTAAAAACACTGATCAAATATGGGATACCGAAAGTCCATTTAGAGAAACTGAACCCTTATAGAATTACTCACGTGTCTGTCATGTGTCTGTCACAGCTAATATGCTCCGAATCTACGGGACCAAATCTTTGCGCTGGAGTTCGACTCGCACTTGACTGGTTTTTAACGACTATTCAGCCAATTTTCTTGTTCGTTTTGCACTCACATATTATTATCATCGTTATTAATAATTTTATGTTAGCATGTCTGGCTTATGACAGCTCACGATTGTCTGATCCTAGGTTCAATGCAGTCTGAGCAATTATATTTTTTGTTCCTAACAAACGTCTCAAGGATATTTCAGAAACCATTTGAAATGTACTTTGTAAATATTTAATATGCAGATTACTAGAACCAATTTGCCTTTGTACCGGTCGTTAAAACGAAAATAATATTTCTTTTTCTATTTTTGTGAGTTGTCTATATTATTTTGTCCCATGGGTTCATAGGGAACTAATGTAAAGCAAACTAACCATTAGTTTGAATAAATTCCTTTAAAATATGTCAGATTTAAATTAAGAAGCTGTTGTTTGTGTTCATGGTAAATAGGTAACTATTAATTTAAAGCAATGGCTAGCTTGAAAAATTAAAAAATAAAATCTGATTTAAATTAAGAATCTGTAATTACAATTTTTACGTGGATATTTTTTAAATTATGTCACAGTTTAATAAAATGCTGCCGAATCATTTCATCTGGCTGTTTTTCATGAACCGTAAAAGGGCAAAGACCGTTAAAATGATCACTGAGTTCGTATTAATAAAGTTATAGGATTACTATAAATCCTTTAAGTTTATTAATACGCACTCTGTGATAATTTTTGAGGAACTCTTCGTGTGTGAGTCCGACTTGTCGGTACTTAGCCGGTTTAGAGTTGATTTCATATCTATAACGTACACGATGTTTATTTCAAATCAAGAGTGCTTTGGTCTCACAAACAAGTACAAAAAAAAACTCTGCATAATTTTCTTTGAATAGAAACCCAGGCGAAAACTATATAAAATAAAATTGTAGTATAACTTTTATATTGATGACAGATGTCAAATGTTTATTTTAGAATTGTTCGCTGAGAATCACTGATTGAATGTTATCAATCACTGGTCAATCAGTGATCATACGATCGATCAGCGATTTTATCAAACAAGTGAAAGATTAAAAATATCAAAATACCCGACTGCAAAAAAGTCAACAATGCACTAAAAAGACCTTGACAAAATGCAATCTTCTTTTAGTTTCTTTCATTTTGACCCCCTACTCGACAGGTTTGGTTAAAAAAAAAAAAATTAATGACATACAATTTAGCGCCAAAACTCTACCATGTTCATTTTTTTAACCTATCTAAGGACACTTGTGATTTTGAGACAAATCAAACGACATGTTAACTGTCAAAATCCATTCAGCCGTTTGGAAGATACGAGGCAATAAAGAAATTTACAAACATACATACAAGGTACGCGCGAAACTCTTCCTTGGCAGTCGAGTAATAAAAAAAACCGAAATTAAACCGGAAAACGGTTTAATTTCAATAATAAAAAAATTCAATAATTAAAATAAAAAAAACAAGGTCGGTGAAAGTTATTTAGAAAGCAAAGAAGTTTATTTTTGGATATGTTTCATCGTTGTTTTTCATTACGTTGATATTAATCTTTTTAATTTAAAATTAACGCCATTCCTTTGAACTTTACAAGGCAAATGACACTGTAGAGAATAAAAAACCCCAAACAATTGCTGTGCTATGAAGCATTGATAAAACATTAAAAACACTAAAAACTACGGAAACGTAAACTAACCAGAACGGTTAGCGAAATTGTTAAGGTTTTTTAATAACGAATTACTCGAAAAAAGGCAAAATAGACGCCAACTTAATGTAAATCCTCTCAGCTGAAAGATACAGCCAACAAAAATCTTTAATTCAAAAGTCAAATTTAAATAAAAGAAAAAAACAAACTTAACAATCATATAAACCGAGACACAAAAAGGCTAATTAAATAAACAAAAAACGGAAATTAAAAAAATACTTACGATAAAATTCGGTAAATCACTTAACAACTAAAACTCTCGACGCTGTCCTATCGAGCTGCGCGCGCGGTTCGGCACTGAACGCTGCGCGTGCGCTACCATATATATTACTTACAGCAATTCTTGAGACAATCCACTGATAAGACTCTTGTATGACAGATCTCTTATTACGTGTTTGTTATGATTTTCGCGTGTCGATTTCATGTTTTTGTTTGTCATTGGATAATGATTATTGTTAATGAGTTTTATGTTGTCATAATGAATAATAATACGGTTAAAGATCTTGCTTTTAAACAGAGGTTCAATTCTACTATTTCTAGGGTTCCGAACATCCGTAAGAAGAAACGGAACCCTTATAGAATCATTCGGTCTGTGTGTCCGTCTGTCACGGCCAGTTTTCTCCGGATCTACAGTACTGATTTGGTTGAAATTTGGTACACATATGGACTTCTGTGACCCAAACACGGACGTGTTACGTAAATAAATATTGTTTTTAGTAGGGGGGTCACTTTTAGGGGTCAAACTAGAGCATTAAAAAAAAGTTTTTCAAACTGTATCGCGTGACATACATATCAAATGAAAGGGCTTTCTGTGAGAATTTTAATTATGTTTTTTTTTTTTTTTTAATAATTTTAAAATAAATAGTTTTAAAGAAATAAGACCAAAAACCGATCTTACGTCATTCGATTTCGAGTCACCAAAAATTACCATACCGACTCGCACTTGGCCAGTTTTTTAAGCAACGTTCGAATTACCATCTCAGTAGAAATGTATCAAAATTTTGGAAAAATAGAAGTGTTGACTTTGCCACCTAGACTAGAGTCAAGAACATACCCAACTCAAGAAAAAAAAGTTTTGGAAAAAAATGGATATCTTTTATTTTATTAATATATAAAACTCTTCCGTTACTGTGTGACTGACAGACAACGCACATTCGAAATCACTAGTCGTAGTAAGCTGAAATTTGGCATGTAGGTTCCTTGGAGAGTGTAGGGAAGCACTAAGAGAGGATTTCTCGAAATTTCTACGGGAACGGGAAAAAACGGGATGTGTGCGTACGAAGTCGCGTGCAAAAGCTAATTGTAGAATAAACAGAATTGGCCCTTAGGTCGGTATCCTGATTTGTATCATTATCATCATCATATCAGCCGAAAGACGTCCACTGCTGGACATAGGCCTCCCCAAGGTTTGCCATAATCGCCACGCTTGGCAGGCGGGTTGACGATCGCAGTGTATGGTGTTGAGTTTTACAGAGAACGCTGCTGCCCATTGTCTGGTGAGTCCCTTAGTCGCCTCTTACGACACCTACGGGATGTAATAGAAGGTATTATTTTTTTACGGCACCATACGGCACCGGCCGACACTATACGGCCATACAGTGGCGGTACCTTCATATAAGCCCAAAAGCCCGGCCTTACTAAAATGCTCGATAGAGAATCAATATTAAACCCGAACTATTCAAAAGTTCGCGCGCTTAATTCTTATCAAAATAACACAAAGTATTACCTATGCCACATTACTATACATCGATTGTTCGCGCGCAGAGTTTCGCATTTGCAGCATCTACATATAGCTATCTCGCTTACACGTACCGGCTTTTACCGGGCTTTCAAATACTATCTCCGTCACTTTCGCACTTATAGCGATGTGCCGTATAACGAGTTCTAAACCTTGTGCGTCTACAAATCGATCAGTATGGACTACTTAAGCCGTGCATGCGTATGAAGTTGCACGCGTATGCGTGACCTTGTCTCCTTGCCAACTCTGCAGTGTTGCCGTTTTAGCGACGTTGTGAGATCTTGGAGATTTTTAACGAGTTTGGCAACTTTTTTTAAGATTTAGCAACAATAAAAACTAGCGACTTTTTAAAATAACGAAATTAAATATTCAAGCAATATCTTAAAAATAAAAAAATTGCGACATCTAGCTAGAGTTTTCATATACCTGGCGACTTTTTTTGCCTAAATGACAACACTGCAACTCTGCGTAAGTAGTTCTCGACACCCGAGTGCAACTCACTTCAGTTTCATTTGCTTGAGAGTTGAAAAGGTATGTTGTTAAAGTTTTTTGTGTGTTTTCTTAGATTTTCTTAGTGACACAATTGTTTTGATGACTTACCTACAACAATGGAGGTAATTGTACCTTTTGAGGATTTAAAATGCGTTCAAGTTTTGATTGGCGAAGATAAGGTAAAATCTTTAAACTTTGCTCAGAAAAAACAGTTAATTTCTTCATTAAAACCGACGCCTAATCTGTGTTTTTCTCAGACTAGTAAATCGCATAAACGAAAATTTAATAGATCAGTGTATAAAACTAGTTGGATTGTTGGCTGTTCGCACACTAATAAGTTGTATTGCTGGTGCTGCATATTTTTTTCGAATGAAGATTCCGTTTGGAATACATCTGGTTATAATGATTTTAATAACATATCTGGCGCCATTAAAAGGCACGCAAATTCCCATAAACACCTGTGTGCAATGGTTTCTTTCGGTAATTTTGGTAAACAACGAATTGAGACATCTATATCAGTTTATGAGAAAATTGCGATGATACATACAAAGGTACCTACATACTCAGTCGAAAACTGAACTTTCTTTTTTTGAAATCGGTTAAAATTTTATTGGGCTTGCCGTAATATGAAACCCTGGGCACGCCACTGCGGCCATACACACCATAATTGATTTGTATCACTTAGGATAAATCTATACTTATAAAAATCACTAGCTGCCGTGGCTCCGCCCGCGTGCCTAACGAAAATTAACCGAAGGGATTATACTCCCGGGATAAAAGTAAGTAGATTATAGTCTGGAATAACACCACTATCCTATGTGTTATTCCAGACTTTAGTCTACCTCTGTGCCTAATTTCATCAAGAACCGTTCAGCCGTTTTGACGTGATTGAGTAACAAACATCCATACATCCAAATTTTTAACCGACTTCCAAAAAAGGAGGAGGTTCTCAATTCGGCGGGTATTTTTTTTATGTATGTACATCGATTACTCCGAGGTTTCTGATCCGATTTCTATGATTCTTCGTTTATTTCGATGCGGTATACTTGCCGTTTGGTCCCGTAAAAAATTGATTCAGTTTGGTTCAGTAGTTTTTTTTATGAGCATTTTTGCTTGTTTCAATTTCTGCCTTGACGAAGACGTCGTCCGAGTATCATCACTTAAAAGTGAAAAATAAAAAACTTTTTACAAAAAAATATAGCCAACTTCCAAACAAAACACTGCAAAGTATAAAAAACAAAGAAAAAAAAAACACCGACTTCCGAAATTTAGGTTATTTTATACTTTGTAGTGTTTTGTTTGGAAGTCGGTTATATTTTTTTGTAAAAAGTTTTTTGCATTTATAATAAGTAATAATACCATCCCATCACTTCCCGTGGGTGTCGTAAGAGGCGACTAAGGGACTCAGCAGAGAATGGGCAGCAGCGTTCTTTGTAAAACGCAACACCATACACTGCGATCGTCAACCCGCCTGCCAAGCGTGGCGATTATGGCAAACCTTGGGGAGGCCTATGTCCAGCAGTGGACGTCTTTCGGCTGATATGATGATGATAATGATACAAATCAGGATACCGACCTAAGGGCCAATTCTGTTTATTCTACAATTAGCTTTTGCACGCGACTTCGTACGCACACATCCCGTTTTTTCCCGTTCCCGTAGAAATTTCGAGAAATCCTCTCTTAGTGCTTCCCTACACTCTCCAAGGAACCTACATGCCAAATTTCAGCTTACTACGACTAGTAATTTCGAATGTGCGTTGTCTGTCAGTCACACAGTAACGGAAGAGTTTTATATATTAATAAAATAAAAGATATCCATTTTTTTCCAAAACTTTTTTTTCTTGAGTTGGGTATGTTCTTGACTCTAGTCTAGGTGGCAAAGTCAACACTTCTATTTTTCCAAAATTTTGATACATTTCTACTGAGATGGTAATTCGAACGTTGCTTAAAAAACTGGCCAAGTGCGAGTCGGTATGGTAATTTTTGGTCAATAGAAAGTGTATTAGAGGTAGTATTATAATAATAATTTCTTTATTTTGGATAACATAAGATCCGCTGTGTTAGTAAAACTTCTTATAAATAATGTTAGTAAATAAAAAAAAACAACTTAGTGACTATTATTCATTATCTAATAGCGTTCATTACCTCCACAAAACGTCTCAGAATGGGAGATTAGATGTTCTCCGCCACTGTTCTCAGAATACTGTTGTCATTGTCCCGCAACCGTGTTACTAAGGACGAGATTCTTTCGCATGACAGCATAAAAGTCATCCGTTCGATGCTGTGCGAACAACTAAGATGCGCTACAAAAACGGGGCAGTCCCAACAGCATTCTAAAAACACTAGCTGACCCGCGCAACTTCGTCTGCGTCATAATTTTCATTACTGCTCCGCTCCTATTGGTCTTAGCGTGATGATATATAGCCTATAGCCTTCCTCGATAAATGGGCTATCTAACACTGAAAGAATGTTTCAAATCGGACCAGTAGTTCCTGAGATTAGCGCGTTCAAGCAAACAAACAAACAAACTCTTCAGCTTTATATATTAGTATAGATTATTGTACTGGATGAGCAGGACTTCCAGCGATCTTTTGGTAAAATCAACCCACAGACTTCCCGTGTACATACCCTGACAATAGGCTTTAAAAAGGGTTATTTTAACCTGATCTGTACAATGGTAAAACCTGCGCGCCAACAAATTCCCTCTGACCGCCGGTGCCCTGCGCTCCCTCTCTATGTCCACATTGTCCTTAAGGTCGTCGGTAAGTATGTGCCCCAAGTACTTGAAACTATTTACTCGCCTTATACTCAAGCCATTCAAAGCAAAACTTGGTACATAGTCGGGGGCCTTATAAACCATGTATTCACTTTTCCTTACATTATAAACAAGTCCGTGGATAGCTGCATAGCTCTCGCAAACTCTCAACATCTCTCTAATAGATTCAGTAGTCTAGAACTATCATCATCATCATCATCATATCAGCTGAAAGACGTCCACTGCTGTACATAGGCCTCCCCCAAGCGTCCTGTGCGTCTCGCATCCATCGGCTACCCGCGGCCTTCACCAGGTCATCGGTCCACCTTGTGGGAGGCCTTCCAACGTTACGCCTTCCGGTACGCGGTCGCCACTCCAGAACTTTTCGGCCCCATCGACCATCTGTTCTGCGAGCAATGTGCCCTGCCCACTGCCACTTTAATTAGGCGATGCTTCTGGCTTTGTCGGTAACCTTGGTTCTCTTGCGGATATCATCATTCCTGTCTAGAAGTATAGAAGGATTGATTTGTCTTGACTGATTAAACGCATAGCCCTACTAAGTCTAGAAAGCTGAAATTTTGAGTAAGTATTCACAGCTGCATTCGGTTGGGTGAAAGCTGACCCGACAGAAGAAAAGGCTAGACAACGCTATTACCTCTTAATTCTCTACATTAATACCAAAAGACTGGCCAAGTGCGAGTCGGACTCGCAAGCAAAGGGTTCCCAACCAATCTCATTTTTGTTACATGTTACTTTCAAACCATGGACTTTAGGTTTTCCTGTAATCTATAGGCAAAGAACTAAATATTATTCATCTGTTTTTTTTTCAAATTTTAGACTCAGTAGTTTCAGAGATAATGTCATTTTTCATCACATTTCTTGAATAACTTCAAAATCGAATACATTTTTTTTCAAAATTTTAAAATAAATATTTTAAAATCATAAAAAAAATATATTCAGAACGAAATCCTCACAATACGCCCCCTTTCATTTGATACGTGACATTATTTTGGAAAAACATCTTTTACAAGTTTTCTAGTCATCCTCCAAAAAAGTTATCCCATTTTCAAAATTGATGTACTTTCGTGTTTGGGTTACAAAAGATTATATGTGTACCAAATTTCAATTGAATCGGTCCAGTAGATTCGGAGAATATCGGCTGTGACAGACGGACACACAGACAACCGTAAACTTTTTCTATATAGAGGGTCGGAACCCTAATTAATCCCATCGGCCCCCTTCTACCATCGGACATTCAGACGCACTGCATCTTACCATCTCTACCTTGTTGCTATTCCACCAATTCGCACTAAGCGTTTCCAAACGTCTTTTATAAAGCGCACAGCAAAGGAGCGGAACTCTCTGCCTGCGTCTGTTTCCAAACGCTTACAACCCTAATCTCTTCAAAGTCAGAGTGAACAGGCTCCTTCTGGGTAAGCTCGCTCCGTCGTAGACTGTCTCTGTCATCTCTGACCTAGACTAGAGTAAAGAGCAAACCAATCACAAATAAAAAAAAATATTAATACCTTAACTAAAATTCCACAACGATAGTATTAGTAGTACTTACTTAATATGTTAGTAAAGGCAAATATTTTAAATAACATGAGTCAAGGATATTTTATAATTTTACTTAAGATTCATAGATAATGCACCAAAACGTTGCAAGCTTGATTTTTGTTTTTGCTTTTTTGCAAATTCAGAGACTGCATAATTTTTACATAAAATATCTATATTTATTGCATTTAATGATGCAAAATACTTTGTGATGTCATGAAATGATGCAATACTTGTTTGATTGGGTAGGTATTATTTTTTGGGTAAATCCCAGAAGTTTTTTGAAAATATATAATCTAATGTATGAAAATCTCGTGTCACAGTGCTTGTTATCGACCTCCTCCGAAACGGCTTCACTGATTTTTATGATTTTTTTTTGTTGGTAAGTCTGAGAATCGGTAGTAGGCTATTTTTTATTTATATGGCAAAACTAAGTTGGCCGGGATCAGCTAGTCTATCTAGTCTTGAAATTTAATCTTCAAATATGTAACAATTTTGTTTCACGCAGTTTGTTATCGAACTCCTCCGAAACCGCTTAACCGATTTTTATGAAATTTTATTGTGTATATTTGATTGGTCTGAGAATAGGTCGTAAGCATTGATATATAAAAAACCCAAGATACACACTCAGCATCTCAAAAACGTCCGCAAAAAACAAGCGCACTATGTATAATTGTGTACTATGTATAATTCAATTTCAATTTTAATTTTTATATTTAATATTTTGTCATTTTTAATTTTGATACTTTTTAACATATTTTTTCATTTGTATAATTTACTCTTTTTTTTGCAATAACTCTTATAACAAATTGTATTTTTAGTTATAATAGAAAGCTTTGTTAAAAAATTGTAATAAATCTTATTATTTCAAGGCAGAAGGCACTATAGTTCTGGTGAGCGCTATATACGCCTTAATTGTCATGTGCATTAGAAATATTGTTATGGATCTTTTTTTTAATTATTGTGCAATGTATGTGATGTGGCTGTACTTAATTTAAATAAATAAATAAAATAAATTGTGCGTTAGTTTCAAACAGTCTCGCATCGCTCGCCATACTGCACTGCTTTGTAAAAACAACTTTAAGCGATCCGTGTAAGGTTGAATTTGCAAAAAAAATTGTTTATATTATAACTACACACAACTCACACATGACACTTCATACATGTCAGTTTTTGACGACAGTTTCGAGTGTTGCATTTGTTCGAGACTGTGCATCTTGAGTTTTTATATATCAATGGTCGTAGGCTATTTTTATTTATATTGGCAAAACAACGTTTGCCGGATCAGCTAGTAGGTATATAATATTTAAATGATGATGATGGTCGTTGTGGCGACGCTTGGGGGAGGCCTATGTCCAGCAGTGGACGTCTTTCGGCTGATATGATGATGATTATGATGGAAACGATGGCGAGATGGGACTGTACCTATGTACTCGTACCAGCAATGGCAGACTGTTAACAATCTTTTGATAACACTGTTTTTCGGCTTAGTGCTCCGATTTCGTAGGTGGCCGTAATTTTAAGCGTAGGTTTCGGTTCAAATTAGTTTTTGATTTCTTTGCCGATTTTATAACAGATTTTGACATTATCATTTGTCCAGGATCATCGGCGATTTTCAGGTGATTGCTACAAAACTGCCGCATGTTGTCGGCCGGTGCCGTATGGTGCCGTAAAAGAATAACACCATCCCATCACTTCCCGTAGGTGTCGTAAGAGGCGACTAAGGGGCTCACCAGAGAATGGGCAGCAGCGTTCTTTGTAAAACGCAACACCATACACTGCGATCGTCCTCGACCTTTGTCCAGCAGTGGACGTCTTCGTCTGTTATGACTGACTGATGATTGGCTACAAAACGGAGCTTTCTATTTTTAACTCATTGTCGCCGTCTTTTAGTGTTGTAGTTTGATCTAAAAGAAATACGAAATTTCGTATTACTTCATGCCATTTAACGACTCATTTCTGGACAAAATTTCTCATAGACATTCATGCCAATTTGATCAAACGTGTAGCATTAGCTGTCCTAGTTTTTTTAAAATTTAATATACGACTTTTTCTGTTAGGTATATATTTGACTAGCTTCTGCCAGCGGCTTCGCCCCCGTGGTCCCTAGGGAATATACTCCCGGGATAAAAAGTAGCCTATGTCCTTTCTCAGGCTTTAGACTATCTGTGTACCAAATTTCATTTAAATCGTTTCAGTAGTTTTGGCGTGAATGCGCGACAGACAGACAGTCAGACAGACAGATAAACAGACAGACAGAGTTACTTTAGCATTTATAATATTAATTAAAGTAAGGATTAGAGCCACTAACTTAAGATTCCAAAATCACAGAATATTAGTGTCTCATTTTCCTTGTTTTTAAATACTAACCATATCTATACTAATATTATAAAGAAGAAAGATTTGTTTGTTTGAATTGAATAGGCTCCGAAACTACTGGACCGATTTGAAAAATTCTTTTAGCATTGGATAGCTACATTTTCAGGGAGTAACATAGGCTATATATTATCCCCCTACTCCGACGGGAACGGGAACTACGCGGGTGAAACCGCGTGACGTCCACTAGTAAGCGATAAATCCTTTCTGTAGACAGAGAAGTAATACGAAATTTCGTATTTCTTCATGCCATTTGACGACTCATTTCTGGACAAAATTTCTCATAGACATTCATGCCAATTTAATCAAACGTGTAGCATTAGCTGTCCTAGTTTTTTTTATTTAATATACGACTTTTTCTGTTAGGTATATATTTGACTAGCTTCTGCCAGCGGCTTCGCCCCCGTGGTCCCTAGGGAATATACTCCCGGGATAAAAAGTAGCCAATGTCCTTTCTCAGGCTCTATACTCCATCCGAGTAGGTAGTTAATTAAAGTTAAACAATGTTGATATGTCTTTTTAGTTAATAACACAGTTTAAAAATAAAATGCAGCTGAAAATAAATTAAATACAACAAAAACGATTACATAATCAATTAAACTATTTATTTGAGCAGTAGTTGCATTTAATTAATAAGCATTTATGTAAAAAGACATGTTAAAATGTCAATATTTTGTTTGCCTTTAGTTAACTACCTAAAACGATTACATAATCAATTAAACAATTTGTTTGAGCAGTAGTTGCATTTAATTAAGAAGCATTTATGTAAAAAGATATGTCAAAATGTCAATATTTTGTTTGCCTTTAGTTAACTACCTAAAACGATTACATAATTAATAAAACAATTTGTTTGAGCATTTAATTAATGAGCTTTTATATAAAAAGACATGTCAAAATGTCAATATTTTGTTTGCCTTTAGTTAACTACCTACTCGGATGGAGTATAGACTATCTGTGTACCAAATTTCATTTAAATCGGTTCAGTAGTTTTGGCGTGAATGCGCGACAGACAGACAGTCAGACAGACAGATAGACAGACAGACAGAGTTACTTTCGCATTTATAATATTATTAATTATAGTAAGGATTAGAGCCACCAACTTAAGATTCCAAAACCACAGAATATTAGTGTCTGATTTTCCTTGTTTTTAAATACTAACCATATAAGCGATAAATCCTTTCTACTTCCTACTAATAATTTAAATGTGAATGTTTGTGAGGATGAATGGATGGACGTTTGTAACTCTTTTACATCAGAACGCCTGAAAGGATCTTCATGAAATTAAGAACAAAGGTAGATCTTCTTCTTATCGTGTGGGCAGTAAGGTCTACCGACCCCACACACCCTAGTGTCAGAGCTTCTAAACCACCTCAAAGGCCTCTAACATGGTATATTTGACGACTGCCATTTGGCAGCCGGGACCACCGGCTTATACGTGCCTTCCAAAGCACGGTATCATCTTTTTATCAGACAATCAGGTGACTCAAGCCTGCAATGTCCTAGCTAAACTGGAAAACAACTTTACAAAGTATGCTCTTCTCGTGGAAATCGAACCCATGACCACCGACCGGGTCACAAGGCGAACACCGGAACCACTCGACCACTGAGGCAGTTATAGAGGTAGATTATAGTCTGGAATACCTGATATTTTTTTCGATATCTCAGAAGTTCTATATCTGTGATGAGGAAAAAGGTATATTTGCTTAGTCATAACAGGTTCCTTTATGCATTTCAATAAATTGAATAAATTGGTGTTAAAGCATTTATAACGAAATTGTTTATTTTTATATTTACTAAAGTGAATAACACATTAAGCCGTAGTTCGAGGATGTAATTAGTAGATATTTTTCTCCCCAAGGAACCTACATGCCAAATTTCAGCTTTCTACGACCAGTTGTTTCGGCTGTGCGTTGTGTGTCAGTCATTCAGTAACGGAAGAGTTTTTAACCGACTTCCAAAAAAGGAGGAGGTTCTCAAATGGGCGGGTAGTTTTTTTATGTATGTCCATCGATTACTCCGAGGTTTCTGACCCGATTTCGGTGATTCTTTTTTAGTTCGAAGCAGTATACTTGCCATTTGGTCCCATAAAAAATTGTTTTGTTTGGTTCAGTAGTTTTTATTTTATGAGCATTTTTGCTTATTTCAATTTCTGCGTTGACAAAGACGTCGTCCAAGTATCACCACTTAAAAGTGAAAAATAAAAACCTTTTTACAAAACAATAACAGATAAATAGACAATATCTACCACTTTATTGCAGACCAAAAATAGTTACATTACTCTTTTTCACAAACTAATGCTGTGGATATAATGGCGGTCGATTGCTTACAGAGATATCAGTAAATATAAAAAGCTTTTAACAAAAAAATATAACCGACTTCCAAACAAAACACTACAAAGAATGAAATAACCTTAATTTTGGATAATTAAGGTTATTTTATTCTTTGTAGTGTTTTGTTTGGAAGTCGGTTATATTTTTTTGTAAAAAGGTTTTTATTTTTCACTTTTAAGTGGTGATACTTGGACGACGTCTTTTCCGAAATTAAGGTTATTTTATTCTTTGTAGTGTTTTGTTTGGAAGTCGGTTATATTTTTTTGTTAAAAGCTTTTTATATTTACTGATATCTCTGTAAGTAATCGACCGCCATTATATCCACAGCATTAGTTTGTGAAAAAGAGTAATGTAACTATTTTTGGTCTGCAATAAAGTGGTAGATATTGTCTATTTATCTGTTATTGTTTTGTAACTATTATGTGCATATTAATTACATAATTATCTAATTATAATTATGTTCACAATACAGCCCAGTAATTATTTACGCTTGTGGCACAAGATAATTTTAATTGTCTTAAAATTTATTGTTTGTCTGTCGACTTAATGGCGTTAGGAATCAATTTTAAGGTTAATTAGTGCAAATGATGGTTTTACTAATTGTTTTAGCGTAACGTAAGTATATACACGGTGTTATTTTTGTCATCTTACAAAGGCGGCCCACTTAATGAACCCGACATGAACTACCTCTAGACGCGATTAGTATTAATAAATAGTTAATTAAGGTAATAGTTACAATAAAAAATAAATAAAGCTTCGCTCGCTCCTGGATGTTTCAAACTACGTCATCATCATTATCTTGCCCTTATCCCATGTTATTTAGGGGTCGGCGCAACACGTTTTTTTTTCTTCCATTCTGTCCTATCAGTCGTCACGCTATCACTAACTCCCTTTTCTTTCATATCGCTCCTCACACAATACGAGTACATCCATCCATCCACATTTATATTTACAACTCTTCTAGTTTTTTTTTTTTACTATTTATAGGCTCGCGTTTGACCACTATCTCACCTGATGGTAAGCGATGATGTGGTCGAAGATGGAGCACGCTTGCCTAGAAGTTACCTATTCACTCTTGACTTAAATACTCCCAGGTTATAGCTATCAGGAAACACAGACTCCGGCAGGGAATTCCACTCCTTAGCTGCACGCACTATGCGACATAGTGCATCATGCAACATGCGTTTCATCCCCTGCTCTTCACATGACCGTACCAAGACAAGCGATTCTCTTTTAACGTTTCAAACTACGTCATGTGTTTAATTTTGTAAATAATTCAAATGTCATAATATCATTTTGACGTGACAACGTCTAATAAATCGATGACCGCTGGCTGCACGCACGAAAAAGGATGAATCATTGTCCTGTTACGCTCATTCTAATGTTAAATCCTTACATGCATTTCATCCCCTCCTCTTCACATGACCATACAAAGACAAGCGATTCTCTTTTAACGTTTGAAACTACGTCATGCGTTTAATTTTGTAAATAATTCAAATGTCATAATATCATTTTGACGTGACAACGTCTAATAAATCGATGACCGCTGGCTGCACGCACGAAAAAGGATGAATCATTGTCCTGTTACGCTCATTATAATGTTAAATCCTTACATGCATTTCATCCCCTCCTCTTCACATGACCATACAAAGACAAGCTATTCTCTTTTAACGTTTGAAACTACGTCATGCGTTTAATTTTGTAAATAATTCAAATGTCATAATATCATTTTGACGTAACAACGTCTAATAAATCGATGACCACCGGCTGCACGCACGAAAAAGGATGACTCATTGTCCCGTTACGCTCATTGTATCATTTCATCAATGTTTTGTTATGACGTTGTCACGTTAAACTATCGTCCGTAAACCGACTTTACAGACAACCAATTTTTTGTGTCATTGGACCATTGATATATAAAAAAACCCAAGATGCACAGTCTCGAACAAATGCAACACTCGAAACTGTCGTCAAAAACTGACATGTATCAAGTGTCATGTGTGAGTTGTGTGTAGTTATACTATAAACAATTTTTTTTTTCAAATTCAACCTTACACGGATCGCTTAAAGTTGTTTTTACAAAGCAGTTTAGTATGGCGAGTGATGTGATTTTTTTTTGCAAATTCAACCTTACACGGGTCGCTTAAAGTTGTTTTTACAAAGCAGTGCAGTATGGCGGGCGGTGCGAGGTTGTTTGAAACTTGCGCATAATAATTATACATATTACGCTTATTTTTTGTGGACGTTTTTGAGATGCTGAGTGTATATCTTGGGTTTTTTATATATCAATGCATTGGATAGATGAAGTGGGCTGCCGTTGTAAACCGACTATAATGGCACCGTGTATTGTCATCAGGTTCGTAGCTCACATGATGGCGACGAAATAAAATCTAAGGTTAAGTAGATGTTGGAGCGGTTAGTATTGGATGGGTGATCGTTTTTTTTTTAAGGATGGGAATCATCGAATGACTCCTTCCGCTGGCGGAGCGGAATGCTATTTATTATTATTGTTATTATTGAATAAAAACTTTACTAAATTGAAAATGTATATACCGAATTAATTATTTATTAAGTCTTTAGTTTTTGTGTACAGTCAACAAAGCTATTCGGTATACAGGCAAAATATTTTTTTTTCAGATATCTGTAATAAAAAACCGTGACCTAATACAATACCGTTTTCCACCATCGAAACTCCCGCACACTGGTTACTTCGAATATTATCGAAATAAAATACATTAATTAGGGATTTTACTTCGGTACAAAACAGCGTAAAAAACCCGATCACTTAACAACGAAAACAAGTTTGAAAAACAACAATTTCACCACAAAAAAGTTCGCCGCACATTAGTTAATTGAAATCCCTGTGTATCGAGTACTAAACATCGATTGGCTGCATATCCGCCGTCGATACTTCGACGCGGCTTCTATTCCGTACACTATCGGAATATTCACGGCCGAATAATTCAGCGGTTGCACGTATAAATCGGACTGGGATTAACGAAAAGGAGGGAAGGTGACTTTTTTCAGCCTATACTGTCCCACTACTGGGCAAAGGTCTCCCCTAATTCCTTCTAGATATCTTTGCCCCGAGCCACCTCGAAGCAACCCTTGCAGTAGGCGTCCTGGTCATGCTTGGGAGGAGCTCTCGTGCCCTCATCTCTGTGGAAGGCAGTGACCTCTCGCTGCCGGTAGTTGTCCGTGCTATGGTCGACGGCGAGGAGTCTTGGGACGCGGAGGTCTCCTTCTGCAAAACAGTTATCACGCAGAATGAGGCTGCGGAAAGGGAGAGGGAGATCTCGTCCTGTCTCCCGGCCCGCAGCAGGCGCACCGGGCGTCGGAGGAGGGCATACGCTGCCCTCTCCCAACCCCTCAGCTTGTCATGCGACAGACAAGTCCTTTTTTTTGCGCTGGGAAAAAATGCATTACGCATACCCTCCCATCGGGGGATGGGGGGCTATGTGGGACTCCCCGGGCTAGCCCGGTATACCCACTAAAATAACCCAGCGGCATTCCCGCATCGTCGGAGGGCCGGGAATGTCCAACGAAGGTGGTGACGGGTGCAATGCGGGCGAAAGCGCCCCCGCGCCTGTCGCCCGCCCATCACCACCACGAGGAGGGAGAAGGCCCCGCCTTCTCCGACCTCTTCTTCGCCTACGGAGCGGCGCAGCGAGAGGGTTGTCCTCCCGCGCGCGTTCCGCCGCCTCCTTTTGCGAGATGACGTCCTCGCAAAAGGAGGCCACCGCTGCCCAGGCCCCCTCGCTCTCCAGCATGGAAATGACCACACCGGGAAGTGAGAGGTCCTGGCCGATCTCCGCGGTTAGACTGCGGCGCAGCTCGGACCAAGCCTGGCACACCTCGAGGTAGTGCTGTGCCGTGTCCTCCGCCGCGCCGCAGTCATGGCACGCCGGAGTCTCCTCCCTCCCGATCCGGTGCAAGTGCGATCGGAAACAGCCATGCCCGGACAACACCTGCACCAGACGGAATGAGAGGAATCCGTGGGAGCGCTCGAGCCAGTCTCGCAGGACTGGACCGAGCACGTCCAGGGTTCGGCGGCCAAAGGTGGCGGAGGCGAGGTCCTCCGTCTAGTGGACGACGATTGCGTCCCTCGCCTCCATGCGACAGACAAGTCCTGCTCTATCTCATTAAGGTGCCCAACCTTAATGGGATAGGCCAGCCTTTGGAGCCAACTGCGCCGTCAATGATTTGAAACGCAGTGTTTCGAACCTGGCCTGTTGTAAAATACCAAGTCTGTGTACAATAGGTCAAAATGGGTAGAATGCATATAAATTTCCACCAGCTTACGCTTTAGTGACATGGGTTAAGAATAAAAAAGAAATACTCGATAAAAATGTCGACTTAAGCTGTAGATCTGTTTCGGTGCTCTGTGAAGGTCCTCTTGTATTCTTGACGAGCTACAATACCGCAGTTTTATGTTTTCCTTCTCCATGTATTCACAACTCCTGACGTAAGCTATGGACTACTAATATACGCGTGGCTGAGTCACTGCTCCGCTCATCCTGTCACATTGAAGAGGTTTTTCATGTCAGGTTATATTGAACTGATTTAGTTTTGTGTAGACCTGTAATGATGTAAGTAGCTTTGAATGATGTTTAGTATGGTTGTAGATGACGATTTCGAATCGTTTTTTGTGAAGCTTCGCCATGTAGTTTGACTTGATTTTTTTCAGTTAAATATTGATTGAATCGCGTTTGACCAGTCTCACCTGATTTAAAGACTCCCCATCGCTATCACCCCCCCTGCCGGTATCAAACCCCCTCCCCCCTGCCGCTATAACCCCCTCCCATCACTCCCCCCCCCACCGAAGCTATCAGGAAACACACTCCGGTAGGGATTTCCACTCCTCACTCCTCAGCTGTACGCAGATATTAGTGACGTTTAAGGCATTCCAGCCGCATAAGTTTTGTGTGAGGTAAGGCTTTTTTCATTCATAGCACATTCACACCATAAAATAAGATAAAGAATTTATTTATTTAAACCTCTTTTCTTCCTTGGTAATAATAATACGGTGCTTTTTTTTTACTTTTATGTAATTTTAACTAAGGACCTCTCGACGAGTATAGGCCTCTTCTATTTTGGGCTCTCGACTTTTCTGTCTTGGGTTGTTTTCATCCAGTCGTTGTTTGCGAATTTTATAAGTTCGTCTTCCCATCAAAGTCAAAGTCAAATGATTTATTTCAACTAGACCAATAAAGGCACTTTTGAACGTCAGCTGAAAATAAAATATTATAGTGACTCTAGTCGTCCGTTCGCAAAAGGTAGATTCTTATGGAGAAGAACGGACAAGAAACTCCATAGTAACTGACGACTCCATAGTAAGACGATGCTCCCAAAAAAACAATTATGTACTACTAATAGCTACAATAAAGAAATGAAGAAATGCCACCAGAGAGTAAGGGGACATAGTACTCACATATGTGCAAATTTTTTCATCTTTCCAGGGGGTAACCTCGTTTCCTTTTTCGGGGGGAGGGGGGTCTTTCGGCGGGTCAGCCCATGTACTAATTTTTCTAGTCCATCTCTTTTTTTCTGACGAACAATGTGATCAGCCCACTTCCGTTTAAGTTTCTTGCAGTGGGTTAACGCATCAATAATTTTTGTCTTTTCTCTTATTTCGCTGTGTCGTTTTTTGTCTCTAAGTTTCAAGTTATTAATGCTCCTCTCAAGGGTTCTTTGGCATTGTTCAATTCTTTTTTTCGTGTGCATATTGTAGATCCAGGTTTAATAGGATCCAGGTAAAAGACGTGAGTCTAGGATTTTCTTTTTTAATCCTAAAAGTAGATCAGATTTTATTTATTTATAAAGTTTTAGGTCAGGTAATACTGTTTAAAAACTTTTGCTTCTCTCCTTCTCATAGCATTCCGACGGATATGCTTACTAGTAAATTTCTCTAAAATTAGCCCATTTTTTTGCAGAACAATCCCTAAATATCAGCAATATTCTCCTCTAAGATATAGAGCATTCTCCGCTGTGTAGTTAAACCTGTTCTACTAAATGTTTACTTAAAACTTTCTGTAACTCGCTTACGGTCTTTACAACAAATTGGAAAACAAAGTGGTAAGCGTCAGGACTTGTTCATAGACGGTAGCGAGTTTGGCTATACGAGAATTTTACTTCGTCGTTTTTTGATCGTTGGTGGTTATGAATGCTTCTTATTATTTTGTTAATAGCAGATCTCTGCTGTGATGGAGAACCATGTTCACCGGCATTTCCAGCCGGTCTATTCATATCAGTCTTTTCAGAGTTACGTTATTTATCTTTTACCGTGATATGTTTACAAATATCACACTAAAAAATAGGTGTAGTGAGCACGTAGTGAGCACGAAGTGAGGTTCATTCACCAGTGACGATGCACGATGCGCGAAGTCGAGAGCTCACTCCAGGTTCACCTCACCTAAGTTTTCACGCTGAGATGTTTACAGAACAACACGCTCCAACCTTGGGAGGTTTCTAAAGCTTGGCACAAAAGCTTTGGACCGTGACCTTCCAAGATTGCAATACAAGGATCTAAATATTATTATAAGTTCAAGACAAGTAATTTTTCTAGCAGTTTGCTACAGTTATTGACTTTTATTTTGGATCAATCACAGATTTGATGATAAACTAGTATTGCCGATGTTTCCCTTACATGAGCTTAATGACTTTGCGACCTTCACAAGAGTGACGTAATGAACAAAGAAAATTATCTACTTAGATATTCAATCGCTCCGCTTGTCACTATGTCCGCTACCTTACGAAATGGAACTTCGTAGAGCGGGGAACAGGTTCAGCAAATACGCGAACCAAAATATAACTTGTTTAAAGATTCCATCGGGGAACTGAACTCCGTACCGATACTGAAAACATGAGTTTGTAACTGAAATACGAGGACGTGCAGTTTTATAGGTTGAGGTAAAACTATTGTTTAAGGCTGGAAAAATATATATTTAATTGCCACAGAGAATACGTGCGTTTAGGTACTGTAAAATTGACCCATCAGTTGAAGGGTTAATTTTAAATACTTCATCAACATCATAATATAAGTCGAAAGACGTCCACTGCTGGTCATAACCTCCCCCAAGTGTTGCCACGTTTAAATACGTGGTGCTTGGCAAATGGGTGTAACTTTTTTCCAAAAAACTTTGTACTACTTTACAATGGCAATGTGGCAACAATTTCGATTTAGGCAGCGAGATTAGCGTCTGTAGCCGAACTAGGCAAAGCCTGTATTTCGGCTATCAGCACCATTCCCCTCGAGTATTTATAAACAAAAATAGGTGCCCAGCAACAGAGGTTTATATAATCAAATCAGTACTACATAATAATAGGTGACATGTACTCTTTAGACAAGCTATTTGGAAATAGGTAAGTGGATAAATCTAGTCTAATTTTTAAATGGAATGAGTGTGTGTGTGATGTATGAGTTGAGTGGATGTAGGTGTATGTGTGAGAATGAATGTGCAGTGAGTGTATGGGTGTACTACGTGTGCGTGAGTGTTTGTATTGTAGGTGAGCTATTGTCGAGAGTTTATCTTTGTTTTCTGTGCTCCATATTCTTAGAGTGTTTAGAATAAAAGTTGTTCCGTCTCCTCGTAGCTTAAGCTCCGTAAATATTGGCATACTTTTAAATTGCATTGTTTTCTGGTCAAGGTGTATATATATATTGTTTTGTTTATCTTATTATAAAGGTGAGGGCCAAGAAAACTTACATATCTTTTACCAAAGGTTGTTTTGAATGTGGCTAAGTTTTTTCGTACATGATGATTACTACGTCTCTGTAGTTGTCAATAACATTGGGTTGTAGGGCTGTTTTCCGTGTTCTAGCAGAATAATTTTAAGTATAAATAACTGTCTTACTGTCAAAACTTCACACAAATGGAACAATGTTATCGTAGGAAAACGCATTGGTTTAAACGTGCTAACCTTAAGTATAGCTCTCTGGGCTACCTCAACTGCCTTTAGCGAGGTTTTGCATATTCCTCCCCAGGATGAGATGTAATAGGTCAGAAGCGACTGACAAAGGGCCTGATAAATTCGCTTCAGCAGTGCTTGGTCCGCGACATGACGTAAGTTTTTAAATACATAAATTAATTTTCTTACTCTATTACAAAGATTTTTGACGTGTTCTTTAAAGTTGAGGTTATTGTCTAAGGTAATATCAAGGTACTTTAGAGTATTAACGCGTTCTAGAGGTAAACATGCGCAGCCGTTCGCGGCATTGCACTCATGGGAAACAATTCGTAGGTTGTCACGAATACCCACCGCCTGCCTAATACTGAAACAAATATACTTAGTTTTGTTTACGTTTAATGTAAGTATATTTTTCTGCAGCCATCCCTTAGTCACATCGAAGCCATTTTGAGCGATAGTGAAGACTTCCTCCCAGCTATTACCCGCAAAGACCAAAGTGGTGTCATCCGCGAAAGAGATAATTTCACCTTTGGCAAGTTTGAGACATGTGAGCTCATTTATGTACACGAAGAATAAGGTAGGCCCCAGTATACTTCCCTGGGGCACGCCGTGTGTAACCGGAAGGTGTGTACTTTTGTGTTTATCCACTCGGACACACTGAGTTCGCCCAGAGAGGTAGCTATTAAAAAGATCAAGTTGGGTGCCCCTGATACCCAGTGCCTCCAATTGGCGAAGTAAGAAGATTATTGCAAAAAATTTTCAAGACTTCGTTATCCGAATCAACGCCTGACTTTTTGTGTAGTTGATCTCTGTTCCGTAAGCATCGAAGTAGTCCCGGAGTTATGAAAGTGTTACGATTTTTGTATTCTTTTCTACTACATTTTGTAAGCATTTTGTTAGGTAATTTAGACTAATATTTGGGTTTTCTGTTTGATAAATGGGATCAAAGTTAATAAGTAAAATGTCTTGTGCTAGTGCTTTATCGTTAATTACGGCCTTTGTTGTAGTAGTTGCATGTTGCCGTGGTTTTGTTTTAAATTTAAATAAAATAAGACGGGATGGTGGTCTGTTAGTGTTGCGTTAGGGACTATGGTGATGGACGAGACTTTAGTTTTTATAAGGACATGGTCAATGCTTGTATGGCGAACGTTGCGTTCGAACTCAGTTTTAAATACCTCTTAGTGCCTGCTGGCCTAGCCTAGCTCTGTTCTGTCTCCTGCTTGACAGGAGGAATATAAACAGTCTTTTTTATACTACTATATAAAATTCTTCCGTTACTGAGTGAGTGAGTGACTGACAGACAACGCACAGCCGAAACGACTGGTCGTAGAAAACTGAAATTTAGGTTCCGTGGGGAGTGTAGGGGAGCGCTAAGAGAGGATTTCTTGAAATTCCTACGGGAACGGGTAAAAACGGGATATGCGCGTACGAAGTCGCGGGCAAAAGCTAGTTTATTATAAAACTTTATTTCGGGTGACCTAAAGAAAACTTATCCTAGTAAAGTATACATTTTTATTTGCCCTCACTCGCCACACCAACACATGTCATGACCCACTGATTTTGAAACGGGCAGTCAAAACGTACAGCTAGAATTTTTTTATTCTTCCGCTGTTTAGTGATTAATTTGATTCCTGGATCCAAGATGGTTCAATCATAGAATATGTCTATGGTTCAATTGTTTCGGGACTCGTCGAGCTTCATTGACTCGGCGTTAATTGGTGGTCGCCACGGTTGATTCTAGCTCTGAGATTCTCAACCACTATTGTGAATAGTAAAGGTGGTGGGCTTGTCCCAAAAATGAAAGATAAACTATGTAGCTTGTATCATTATCATCACCATATCAGCCAGAATACGTCCACTGCCATACATAGGCCTCCCGTACGTGTTGCCACGTTCAAATACGATGGGTGTAACTCATTTTTAAATATCTCTTGGTCCATATTGGCCTAGCCTAGCTCTGTTCGGTCTCCTGCTTGACAGGAAGGGAAGAGGAATATATGTATTTATTTTTATACTGATATATAAAATTCTTCCATCACTGAGTGAGTGACTGACAGACAACGCACAGCTGAAACGACTGGTCGTAGATAACTGAAATTTGGCATGTAGGTTCACCAGGCATGATTTCCCGAAATTCTTACGAGAACGGGAAAAAACGGGATATGCACGTACGAAGTCGCGGGGAAAAACTAGTTTATTTTAAAATTTTATTTCGGGTGACCTAAAGAAAACTTATCCTAGTAAAGTATACATTTTTATTTGCCCTGACTCGCCACACCAACACATGTCATGACCCACTGATTTTGAAACGGGCAGTCAACACGAACAGCTAGAATTTTTTACTCCTCCGCTGTTATTTAGTGATTAATTTGATTCCTGGATCCAAGACGGCTCAATTGTTTCGGGACTCGTCGAGCTTCGTTGACTCGGCGACCACCAAAGTCGCCAAGGTTGGTTTTAGCTTTCTCTCAACTCTCAAATCGTATATTTCAAATAAACCATTTACAGGCACTTTTGAATTGTCAGGGTCGGTCGGTCCAAAAAGATGAAGCTATTTGCACGTTCCAAAGCGTAGATCTCTATGGAGAAGAACGTGCAAGAAACTCCACGGATAATCTTTTAAACCATGTGATGTTACAAAATCCTATTAACATTATCTTTGATTGCTTCTATATGTGAGGACAATACAAAGAATAAGAAAATAAATAAACAATTCAAAATGTAGTTACAGATATAAATAAGCCAGTGGCAGGTAAGAGATGACCAGTCTCAACTGACGGCGCCCGTTCACGAACATGACGCGTGCATCAGCACCATCTAACTCAACCATTTTGAAGGGAACCAAATGATCCAAAACACGCGCCACCATCGGCAAAACTTTTATGTGAGCATGACAAGCTCTCAACTGCCACGCTCGTTCTTGTCAAACTAATTTAATAACAAAATCTATAACTAATTACATATGTAAATGGCTCGATAGTACTCACATTTACAAAAAATTGAAAATGTGCTGCTACATTATACAAAACTATGGTTTTCAAGTAACTAAGAGATGAAAAAAAGAAGGCTGCTTTATTGTGTAAGCTTACTTTGCTAATAACAATATTGCAAAGAAATAATTAATAAATTATTTCAGTTTCTCAACCACTATTGTGAATAGTAAAGGTGGTGGGCTTGTCCCAAAAATGAAAGATAAACTATGTAGCTTGTATCATTACCATCATCATCACCATATCAGCCCAAAGACGTCCACTGCTGGACATAGGCCTCCCCCAAGCGTCGCCACAACGACCGGTCCTGCGCGTCTCGCATCCATCGGCTACCCGCGACCCTCACCAGGTCATCGGTCCACCATGTGAGAGGCCTTCCAACGTTGTGTCTTTAGGTAAGTGGTCGCCACTCTAGATCTTATCGGCCCCATCGACCATTTATTCTGCGAGCAATGTGCCTTGCCCACTGCCACTTTAGTTTGGCGATCCTTCGGGCTATGTCGGTAACCTTGGTTCTCTTGCGGATATCATCATTCCTGATTCGATCACGCAAGGGAACTAAGGTAAGTTAAGGTAGCTTGTATTTGTTAAATTAAAGTATTAGTAGATACTGAAATTACTTTATTCAAGATAAAATTAAATAATAGTGAAAAAATAAGAGCGCGACAAAAATGAGTCGACTCAGCATGGTGTTTTGCCATGATTGATTAACAGTACTACTGATTTTCAGTGGTCGCCTAAACCAACATACAAAACTGGTGAGTTATACGAAAAAAAACTCGCCAATTGCGAGTCGGACTCTTACACGAAGGGTTCCGTACCATGGGGGCTACTCTCTAATGAAATCCGTAGTTTCGGGCTTAGTTTCGGGCGGGCATTTTCTACTTCGTATCACCTAACCACTGAGAACTAATGATAACACGATTTGACAGTTACTGTGAAATCGTGTTGTCAATCATTCTCAGTTCGGGTTCGGGACTAATCGTAAGTCTGTAGGTGATACGGAGTAGAATAAAGCTCAATCCACACATAGCCGGGACGTGGCCGTGACGTGCACGGGCCGTGCGCTGTCAGGAGCACACAAAAATATCCTTGCATACATTTTATATGAACTCGTTCACACTCGTCCGTGTCCGGGCAGGCGACGGCGCTTCCGTGGCCGGGCCGACGCAGTGACGTGCGGCTACGTCATCAGGGCTCTCCGGGCTTTTGTTATGCATGGCCACGCTGAAGTTTGTAGCATGAACGAGACAACAGCTGTCATAGACAATTTGGCCAAAAAATGACATAGACAATTATTCAATAAACGCTTTTGAATGCAAGTCCGCCATTTATTTCAACTTTGACGGCATATTTTTTTTTTAAATAGTTAAGTGCAGTGATTTTCTTGGTTTTAAAACGCCTCTGCCATTCCCAAACGATTATTTCGTACGTAACGTATTTTGAGTTGGCAACATGGCTATAAATATAATTAGACAGGATGCACTAACTATTTCCATGCATCAGTTTCAGGTCTGTCTGGTTGTTTTCTGTCATGTTATGGCATAGAGATAGAAAATATATGGAGGCACCGCGACATTCTATATCTACCTTTGCTTATACAAATATGGGTGAGATACGAAACAGATTGTGAAATATCGTTTTGTTTCATTCTTTCTAATGTGGTAATCGTATTTGATAAAAGAGACAACAGTATTTCAGTTGTTGCTCATAATGGCAAGATTTTCTTGTGACGTTGTGACAGTTGTAGGTAAGTGCCGTTTTCGCCATTTTATGCGACAAGTCTCGTGGTAGTTCTGCTGTCAATTGAGTGTTTACTTTTGTATTTATTGTGATTTGTGAGAAAATTACGAGAACTTTGTCTTTCAAATTGCACGTATATGATGGAAAACAGCCATTCAAGATGCCTGTGCGTTGTATTATGGAGTGTGGTGCAAGAAAGAAGGGAAATCAACCTCAATTGTCTTTGCACAGGTTAGTAACCGGTTTTGATGCAATATTACACTGCAATAGTAATTCATTTTCGAAGAAAAAATGCTAAGCTACCACATATTTATGGTTGTAGTTTTCATATTTGGGCTTATTCTCATCCAACAGACCTTTTTTTAATTTCATACTTTCATTCGTTTGTTTACAATATGTCATGATGTAGTACCGTTGCCGTAATATTTTCCGATACTAGTTCCTTCGCTGCGCTGATACAATATCGGTATAATACGTGTTCTAATCGGTTCGAGTGACCTTGCTAGGTCCGGCTCGCTGCTCACAGCACTGAGGGATCGTTCCGCAGTCTTTTATGATGATTGAATATACAATATCCGGAAAAAAGACATCATTTTTCTATTTGTTTTAATTTTTTAATTAAGTATTTTAACAACTCGAACCAAATGATTTGTTGATAACAATATTAACCTTTTTATAGGTTTCCTAAAAATTAAGGATTAAGGAAAAAGTGGTTAGAGGCTATTGGAGAAGAAAATATTAATCTTTGGCAAAAAATTAAAAAAAAAGCAAAGAAAGGTACATCTGTTCACTTCACTTTGAAGAAAGTGATCAATAGAACACTTGATGTAATGAGATTACAAGATAACTCTGTTCCTACAATATTTTCAGTAAGTGTGTATTAAAATGATTGGTTAACCTCTCTGTTCTGTAGAGGTTCTATAGGTTTAAACTACGGGTACAAAGCAGCGTACTTAAGGATTGAAGTAGTTTTTTTCTCTTTTTCAGGTTGCAAAAACTGGAAAAATTAAGACTGAAAAATATGTCAATCAAAAGATTAAGCGCTTCAACGAAAGGATACTCTGAAGAAATCCGAAAGTTCGCATTAACGTTGCATTTTTATCCCCGCCTATAATTTATAAGGCGAACTTACAATACATGCTTACTCACACAAGAACTTTGAGCAAATGGTACCAGCGTGTAAATTGGGAACGGGGATTAGCGAAAGAAGCATTTGTTTAAAAATTAAAGTGCAAGAATGTGCACAGTGTCATTCCAAATGTTTATTGAATAAATAAAACACTTATGTTAATTTTTACCGAAGTTTTATTTAATGAATAAGTAAAAGCGAGGTGCGATGCACAATTTATGTTGTGTTTTAATATTATAAAAATAATCTGCATTGTATGAGCAATGGAAGCTGGTAAGTTGGTTTTTGAAATAAGTGTATTGGTAAATTTGTAAAATATTACAAGAAATGCAATTTACAAAGACCACTATCTATTTTCGTACTCACCAAATTAGTATCCCTCGAATTGTCCCGGACATGCAATGACTGTATCTGGCAAACCTAGTCCACATACCTACCAGAAGCTGCAGACCAGATATAAAATAAGCAAAAGCGCAAAAGTGATGCAAGTAAAAGTGTTTTTAAAATCTGTGCAGAAAAAACTACATTAACTGTAATTAACAGAAAGGAGTAAGCCTTTACTCATATTTTTGTTACAACAGATTGTAAGAATATAAATTATACTTATGATTCAAACTTGATATCTAGTAAGACTCGTAATACTAGTATGTAGTATTAGTATCGATACTTTTTATAGTATGTAACACTGTATTCCCTGATTGGTACAACCCTAGCATTGGCAGCCATTTTATGCGACACTTTGAATTGTAGGTATGCACCTTTTTTTTGTAGGTATTTCCAGTCCATACTTTTTATATGTCTATGTGTTATGGTCATGTTGACGGTTCGAAGATTTTTTGGTTGATATTATTGCTTGTAAAACTGATATAATACTGAAGATAAAACCTAGAAGTATTCGGATATTCAGCAAGTTTTACTGTCATCAATTGTGATTCTTACCAACACGGAATAGAAAAAACATTTTCTCCCACAAGGCGACGAGGAAAAGTGTTAAGATGTCAAGTGTAATCAAAATATTCATAACGTTCATCAGTAAAATAAGCGATTTCTTTTTTGCAATCCGGTTGTTGTTTGTCGTATGGTAAACGCCTTCAAATATATGTTGTGGCGAACAAAATCGGCGCTGATGGCCAGTTACCCAGTCATATTGTGTTACTGGGAGAAGATACTTATGAGCTTATGGTATCTACGAGTAGCTCGGCAACCCCAACGAAACCATCGTCGTTGAACTATAAATCAGTAGTTTTCTGCAAGAGCAATCGGCAACTCAAACTAGATGAAGTGGCTTAATGGGTCAGATATCATCAGACCCGGCAACGGTAAGTCACTCAATCACTAGTAACGGATCAATTTTATAGAAAAAAATAGCTTTTGCCCGCGACTTCGTACGCGCCTAACCCGTTTTTCCCGTTCCCGTAGTAATTTCAAGAAATTCTCTCGTTAGTGCTCCCTTACACTCCCTAAGGGATCTACATGCCACATTTCAGCTTTCAACGACCAGTTGTTTTGGCTATGCGTTGTCTGTCAGTCACTCAATCACTCAGTAACGGAAGAATTTTAAATAGATTGATTGATATATATTGATGATTGATTATGTTTTTTCAGATGAGCAAGATTACTTTGTAACAAAGAACAATCTGGATTGGATGGGCAAGCAAAGAATTTTGATAAGAAAATAACAATAACTACCTGAGATTTGCTAATCGTTAATAAATATTGCTACCTACCTGTATGTTTTGTGTGTGACTTTATGTTCCAAATGATTGTGTGTGTGTTTTAAACTTATACCTATGTTAAAATGAGTAACTTCTAAGAATATAATAAAACTATTTTTCAACGTGAATCAATAATAAGTATTTATTTTGTGAGTTGTTTTTTTCTCTAGTGTTTAAAATCTATGAGGTCGGTTTTTCCTAGCCGGCTATTTTGAGAAGAAAAAACGACTTACCGAAGACCAAACAATTATATTGAAATGGTCAGATCATATGAGAGCCATGAAGTTTGAGATAGCATGAGAAATCACAGATTTAAGTAGACCTGTCAAATAGTGCCCATACGTATTCAACGATCCGATGAAAATAAAATACCAATGTATGTGGTCATGGCACATGAAGTGGTCAAATTACCAACCAGATAATTCTGAAATCTATACGTCGTGTATTATAAAATAGGTACACAGCCTTCAGAATTACAACAATATGTGGCTTATTTATAAAATTGAAACCTACTGAAGCATTTATACTTAATTTGCAAATAAATGGTTAGTTGGCCAAATAAAAACTAGTGCGTTTTTCAACTGCCCAACTTTAAACAAACGAATAATCTCTCCATTGGTGAAATCGTTTTTCCCCGTTGCGTGTCTTTTTGTGCGCGTGGCAACGACAACAAACTGATGAATGAGCGGCACGTGCACAGCCCGGCCACGGCCCGGTAGCTTCCCGGACGGGACACGGATGCACGGTCACTGCCCTGACACGGCCCTGACACTGCACGGCCACGTCACGTCTATGTGTGGATCAACCTTAAGCCCGCCCGCAACTAAGCCCGAAACTACGGATTTCGTTAGAGAGTAGCCCCCCATAAACCGAAAAATTACCTACGTTTCATGTGTGCCCCCTTCAATTTTTAATTTAATTTATTTTTGTTATTTGTTGATAAAGCGGCAATAGAAAAACACGCTCTGTGAAAATTTCAACTGTCTACCTAACTACCTTTTTTAATGTATTACCTATGTTCTTTATGTTCTAATCGACTTGTTTCTTTTTCTGTTTTATAATTTATGTAATCATGCTTTTGTGTTGTGTCTTATTGTGTTGTACTGAATAAATGTTTTATCTATCTATCTACCTATTACGGTTTTTGATCCAGCCCGCTGATAAACAGACGGACGGATAGCGAAGGCTTAGTAATAAGGTTCCGTTGGTTACCCTAAAAAGCTTGTATTTTAAAGGTTAATTAATTGTTATTCTAAGTCTAAATGCCATATTTTCGGCCGGGCACTGTGTTTTCAGTTTTTGCAACAGAACAGTTTGCTTTTTAATTTTCAATAGCAAAACAATGGCTTTTGTTCTACTTACTCTTTCATTCGTAATGAGTTCTTACAAATAGCTAGCTTTTAGAATCTTTTGTTCTTCAGATATTAAAAGTCTTTTCTTAAAATTCTAGCTAATATCTTGAATATTGGTAGTTTCGAGTTTGTTTTCCTTTGAATTTACATACATTGGTTTTCTTGTTGGTTTTTTCTTCCAATTTAGTGTTGCATTGTTTGAAAAGATGTGGGTCTGGCTCGAGATTGCCAGTACATATTGTAACCAGTGCAACCAACTACGCAAGGGGTACCTACAAAACCTGCGCTGTCTAGGTAGTGTGCGTCCTCCTGTCTGTCAGCAGGCTATATGTAGCTCATAAAATGTGAAAGCTAGGCTGTCGAACTTCCTGCCGGGGCTACGGAATCCTGAGGGTGCTGCGGAATCCTGCAGGAGCTGCAGAATCCAGCCGGGGCTGCGAAATCCTGCCGGAGCTGCGGAATTCGTTCGAAAGAGTCACCGCGGCCCTGGAACGCAAAGGAAATTAGGAGGAACACGGATGGTTTTTAGTCAGTAAGAGTCTGACACTCCCTTCTGCTTCGCCCAGAGCGGGAGGAGTTATTTGATGATTTCCCATCCTATGTCGAATATTTCAAAGAGTGTGTCTATTGCCTCTATTACAACAATTTATAAAACAAAACTGCCGTAGGTATGGGTTGATCTTCAAGGTAAAGCAATGCTTGCCGAGGTTGTTCTGGATGGGTGACTATCTTAGCATGCTAGTCTCAGCATGCCTCCGTGCCTCGGAAAGCACGTTAAGCCGTTGGTCCCGGCTGCCGTTTGTAGATCTTTGGCAGTCGTATCGGATTGTCGGAAGCCAGTAAATCTGACATCAGTCTTACCAAGAAGTACCGTGTTACCCAGTTAATGGGCTGTGGAGGTCTGGTAGGCAGCTGCTCCACGTAAAATACTGGAATACAGCTGAATACGGCTTGATTGGAATCAGACCCCAATATAGTTGGAAAAGACACACAGATGATTGCAGTATTTAATACCTAGAACAGTATCAGTAAAATTATGTTCTACAACAAAGAAAATTATTGACAAAGTTATTTACGTTATTTAATATTTTCGTAATTACAAAATTAATGACAAAGTTATTTACGAGAAAGAATCAATTCAGGATTTAGGTGTTTATATTGACAATAAGCTTCGGTTCAATATTCACATTGATAAAATTGCCACTAAAGGGTTTAAGATGTTGGGTTTCGTTTTGCGGAATTGTAAAGATTTTAAACGCGTCTCAACTAAAATTGCAATCTTTAACTCAATAGTCAGGTCAGGCTTAGAATATTGCAGCATAGCTTGGACTTCATACTACGAAATACATAAACGTCGCTTAGAATCAGTGCAGAAAAGATTTCTTTCGCACTTGTCATATCAATGCAATATGCTCAGAAATTTAGCTAGCTATAGCTCACGCTTGAAACATTTCAAACTTATAAGTCTGGCAAATCGCCGTATGATCCTAGATCATCTGTTCTTATACAAAATAATAAACACTCACATTGATTGTCCGCAGTTACTTAGTCAGATCAATATAAATGCGCCTTACAAACTTGCTTGTAAGTTCTAGATATCGGCTAAGAGCTTTAAAACTAATCTGGGTCATTTTTCCACCATTAACAGAATACAGGATCTATTTAGTCGCCTTTCACTCTCACCCAATGTAGATATTGATATGTCTTACTCTTTACATAAAGTCAAGTCTGTCTTGCATAGGCATTGTCATATAGACGAAAAAATAATATTTTAAGTTTCTTTTTTCTTTTTCACTTCCGTATTAATTCGGAAAATGATTGTTTTTGTTTTGTTGGTACAATGTAGAACAGAATTGTTTTGTTTGATTCATCCAACCTATCTAAATTAGTCGAATCTGTTTTGTAACTACACTACATTTCCTATTCCTATGTTTAATGCATGCCGTGGCAGCCTGTAATTAAGGCTACACTATAAAATGTACAAATATGCGTACTTTAACATGTATTCTGGTGTATGCTTTGTTGGTTGTCCTTAAATAAATAAATACATAAAATAAACTCGCTTTCTTAGTAAAGAACATTTTTCTGGAGACAGTAGATATGAATACTGCAGCCTTGTCGGGGGATTCGTTTAATAGAATCAACTAGAAATGTATGTAAAGTAATATGGTGGACGTCCCAGCAGTGTTTTATTTGACTTGATAAAATAGGAGTAAAAGTGCATAGAACTATTGTTGCGTAGCATGGCGACTTTACCCTCAAATATCTCGGCAACGTGACTTTAAGGCACTATGTTGCTAAAGTCTAGTAAAAAAGTAAAAAAAAGAGCAAAAGTCACTTATTGAAATTAGGCTGAGTACCAGCACTTATTGAACGTCAACGTTTACAAATAGACAGTCCCCAAAACTCGCGCCCGTCAACACTTCCTAGTGTTTTCGCTGTGGAGAAGAAGTGGCCAACAAACTCCCCAGCAACACATCTGTCTGTTGAGTTAGAAGAATTGGCATTTATACAATAGTATGCAAAGTTTTATTACAAAGAAAATAATAGAACATGGGTAACGCGTACAGCCTAAAAACGAAATCATCTGCCACTTGTAAGCTAGCACACTCCATTACGCCATCATAATCAGACAACTCAAGCATAAAAACAATGTAAACCAAACTTAATAGGTAAGCCTCTAGACATAAAGTGCGTGCCCGCCTGCACGTGCATGGGTAGAATCTAACAATATACCTGTGACTCGACGCCACAAATGATAAACTAGGGCCACCAAATTAAACCAGAAGCAGTTAATCGTTGTAACATAAAAAACAAACCATGGCTAACAAGACGACCATTCACCACAAGCAGCACCCGTTCACGAGCATAACGCAAAGATCAGCCATTACCCTCCTCGCCATATTTGAGGGAAAGAGGTAACCCGACCTCCGACGCTACCGCAAGCAATGAAATCTAAGCATGACGAACTTGCTGCCGGTTGCTCAGGATAGAATAATATCAAACAATTGTCTAAGTCACTAGTTAATCACATGTTGCAATACACTTAATTATAAAAAAAACATTGTTTTGAGAGTATTATGTCAATACATTAAAAAAAATACAATAATTGACATCTACCTCTCTCTCTCAATAAGTAAACACTTTTTGTTTTTTTAAGTGTCTACCCAAATATCTTCTATAAGTATCGTGCCGCAACTTTACGAAAAAAATATATAAAATTCTTCCGTTAGTGACTGATTGAGTGACTGAGTGACTAACAGACAATGCACATCCGAAACTTCTTACAGGTCGTAGAAAGCTGAAATTTGGCACGTACGTTCCGAGGATTTCCGGAAATTCCTACGGGAACGGAAAAAACGGGATATGCGCGTACAAAGTCGCAGGCAAAAACTAGTATATTGTGTAAAACTTCCGCTACTGGTGACTGACAGACAACGCACAGCTGAAACAGCTAGTCGTATAAAGCTGAAATTTGGCATGTAGGTTCCTTGCTTAGTGTAGGGCAGCACAAAGAGAGGATTTCCCGAAATTCCTACGGGAACGAGAAAAAACAGGATATGCGCGTACGAAGTGGGCTAAAGCTAGTCGTAACTAAGATAAGTCATCATCATCCACAGCTTGATTTTGCCCACCGCTGAGCATAGATTTGTCTTTGCTTGTTCTAATCTCCAAGTTCCTGTAAGAAAGATCTCCTTTTGGTAAGGATGTCTGGTGACTCCTTTTGGTGGATGAGAAATCATCAAATGACTTCTCCCGCCCTGGGTGAGGCAGAAGGGAGTGTCAGACTCTTACTGACTAAAACCCATCCGTGTTCCTCCTAGTGCCCTTTGCGTTCGAGGGCTACGATGACTCTTTCTAACAAATTCCGCAACCCCGGCAGGCACTGGCCCTAGCGGGCTCCGTCTTCTATGCTGACAGCTCTTTGAGGCGCGCGTGGAACACTGCGCGCTGTCGACCCGGGCCGGTTCTGATCGGACGGTAAGCCACACAATGCTCGCCATTAGCAAGTCTGGATCGTACTTGAGCAGTTTTTACTCTTAGGTTGCAAAACCGCTGGCAAAGCTGGTTCTATACAATATATAACATAATAAACGCAATACCTCTTATGGGGCCATTGTATAGGGTCTTTCAAATAGGGCGGGTCGATGTTGACAGTTTGTGGCGGCCATTTTGTTTTGGCGGTATCTGTCAAATTTGTTGTTATTTCTTCAGTTACTGATGCCAAATCATCATGGCAAGTTACACGATTGAGCAGCACGTCCAAATGATCAAACTTTATTATTAAACACAATGTACATTCTGTATTAGGGTTATCTCTCGCAGAGGTGACGTGAATTGGCCATCAAGATCGTGCGATTTGACGCTGCTAGACTTTTTCTCGTGGGGTTTTCTCAAGTCGCAGGTCTATGCCAATAATCCGCAGTCAACCGATGCCCTGAAAGACAACACAACGCAGGCCATCGCTCAGATTCAGCCGGATCTATGCAGTAATTGAAAATTGGATCCTATCGGATCCGTGCCACCGTTCGATGCCGCGGTGGACATTTAAACGATATCATATTTCATAAATAATGGCATAAATGGGCCTTTCAAATAAAAAAATAATTTCTTTAATATCTTACATACAGATTGTTTTATTTAATTTCAACATCGACCCGTCCTTGTTGAAAGACCCTATAATCATCATTATGAACAACTTTTACTATGGGTCCAACCCCGAAATCGCGAAAAAACATCAGCTGGTCAATAAATTTTATCGAGTTATGCGCACATAAAGTCTCTTCAAAGTTAGAGTGAACAGGCTCCTTCTGGGTAAGCTCGCTCCATCGTAGACTTTGTCTCGGTCATCTCTGACCTAGACTAGAGTCAAGAGCAAACCGACCACAAATTAAAAAAAAAAAACATACGGAGGCGAAATTTTTCGCGATTTCGGTGTTGTTTTAATAGTATATTAAGTTGTTCATAATGAATAGTACTATGACATCTTAAGAGGTATTGCGTTAATTCTGTTACACATTGTATCTCTTTCCTACACCATCCATCAAAGCTTATCGAATTTCCCAATAGATTCTACATAGGTGTTCCAGTGATGTTCCTATCTAGGTATCGCAAAAGGCCACTAAAGGGATTACTTACTCCAAGAGGATTTGTAAGAGTGGTTCGACCAAATGCACTGCGACACATGCCGCGCTAAAGTGTGATTTACCTATGGTAGAGTGGAAATTGGTCGCAAGCATCGGGTCCTAAATTCTTCAGATCAGACCAAATTTATACATGGGTATTGGGCATTGATATATAAAAACCCCAAGATGCACAGTCTCGAACAAATGCTACACTCGAAACTGTCGTCAAAAAATGACATGTATCAAGTGTCATGTGTGAGTTGTGTGTAGGTACACTATAAACAGTTTTTTTTTGCAAATTCAACCTTACACGGATCGCTTAAAGTTGTTTTTACAAAAAAAGTGCAGTATGGCGAGCGATGCGAGACTGTTTGAAACTTGCGCACAATTCTATATTATGCGCTTCTTTCTTGCGGACGTTTTTGAGATGCTGAGTGTGTATCTTGGGTTTTTTATATAGCAATGGTATTGGGTACATTTGAAATCACAGAAAATCTCTTAAAATGACATCACGGGCTTGTGCCTACATAATAACAACCGCACGGTTCGATCGTCGAGGTAAACGACGCTCGCCGAGGGCGGTCGTTGGATGGGACATACCGAGAATCCTCCGGGTCTCGAAAATAACGTTAAGTCGTTGATCCAGGATGTTTTGATCCAGGATCTACAAGCTGGAAGTCTTTAAGTCAAGAGTGAAAAGGTTACTTCTAGGCAAGCGTGCTCCATCTTCGACCACATCAGCGCTTACCATCAAGTGAGATAGTGGTCAAACGCGTGCCTATCAATAGTAAAAAAAAGGATTGAAGATATATGACATAAGTTACGGATACTCAGAAGCCAGAAATTCTGAAACCAGTCTTGCCAAGCGGTGTCGTGTTACCCCGTTGATTGGCTATGGAGATCAAAGCGCCAGTACTTCTATATTTCAGGTAACGTTCGCATTCGCATCTTAATCACAATTTGTCATACAAGTTTAATATAATTAGAAAAAACAAAAAACCCGACTGCAAAACATAAACGTAGCAATACACTAACGGCCATTTTGAATAACCAATCTATCTTTTCTTCCAGCTACTAAAGATAAACAAAGCTATAATTGTATCCTTCTCCTTCAGTAGGTCCCTCATTACTGAGGATCATGGTCACTGGGCCCCTATAAGCGGACAATCTGTCTCCATCGATTCTGGTCCAAAGTTGCCATCACCACCGGCTGGAATTTGCTTGAGGACGTAGCTTCTTTCACTTGGTCAGATCATCCTACCTACTGACGGATAGCATAGTTGACAGATAGTTGACTATCTGTCATTGGGAGGACGGATGCATCCTCCGCAGATCTCAAAAACAAAAACCAGGGACAAGTTACAAGAAATAAGTGAATGCTAATCCAATGCTGCGGTCGAAGATGGAGCACGCTTGTCTAGAAGTAACCTATTCAGTCTTGCCTTAAAAACACTCCCAGGTTGTAGCTATCATGAAACACAGACTCTGACAGGGAATTCCACTCCTTAGCTGTACGCTCAATTAATGTGTTACCAAATTTTGTGCGTGTAGGTGGGGAAGTTTATTCAAGGAACACCTACCGTTCCCCTGTACCTATACAGGGTTCGTTTTATAAAAAAAACTAGTTGACCCGCGCAACGTCGTCTACTCCGCTCCTATTGCCTTAGCGTGATGATATATAGCCTATATTCCTCGATAAATGGGCTATCTAGCACTGAAAGAATTTTTCAAATCGGACCAGTAGTTCCAAACAAACAAACTCTTCAGCTTTAGATATCAAGTATAGATATAAAGGATTACCAACAGCACCCTATTACTAAGCCTCCGCTGTACGACCGTCACTCTGTCTGTAATATGTAGACTGTTGAAATTGTCATAGAGTATTTGTTTCTATTGCCGTTCTAACAACACATATTAAAATTTAAGGGACTCACAAGAAACATGTTTTGTTTTCGGTTTATGGTACGGAACCCTTCCTGTGAGAGTCCCACTCGCACTTGACCGGTTTTGCTTTACTCTTGCTCTCTCTTATTCTTTATTGCGATGAGCGTTTCCGATTGTCGTACAGAATCCAATTTTCATCACAGGTGAGGTACCCACCTTTCAAGCTTTTTCACCTTCCCAATTTGCTTCAAGTGGATTAAAACAGTTTTATCAGTAACACCGCAGCCTGCAGCTAACTCGGACGTGGTTTGCGATGGATCCGCTTCCACAATAGCCTTCAATTCTTCATTATCAACTTTGGTCTCCGGCCGTCCACGGGGCTTGTTCTGCAGGTCGCAATTTGCAGAACGAAAACGTTGGAACCAAAAGTCCACGCACTGTTTTCTTTTGCGACACCATCGCCATACACATTATTAATCCTTCGAGCCGTTTCTGCAGCACTGGTGCCACGATGGAACTGGTACTCGTTTTAACGCGATATTTCAAGTTTTCCATTTTGTAAACTGACTGGCGCAAAGAAAAAACTAAAAGAGGAAAAACAAATGAATTACGGTTTACGAAACACAAAAGTATGAGTAAATCGCTGTATAAATTTGAAATTGGAATTCCAAACCAAAGAGGAGATATTTGAGATCAAAGTGGCCAGTACGACAAAACGCCAATTTCATATGTAATGACCTAATATTATTACGTTAACTTTATACTAAAATAAACCATAGTTCATAAGAAGTGAAAATTTAATAAATACTCTTTAGATAAATTAATAATAAACTCTAAAATAAACGTAATTTCTACATAATGCGATGAGTCAGCAGTTTTGTGAGTGAAAACGCAAATCTATGATAGAGCTCTTAATGTATTAAGTTTTGCAAGCTAAGAGTAGTTTTCAACATGAAGATATAAAAAAAACGTCTATGACATCAACTTAAAATAATTTATTCAGCAAACGTACCTCCGTTTGCTGAATGAATTATTTGTCTGAAAACATTTTGGCAATAAAGTACGGTTTAACACTTCATATTCAAATTAGGAATCCATCACTTAATTTATAATTGTACCAAAATGGTGAAAATGAAGCTAAACCTCTTTCAATCCCCGAGATTATAATAAACATGACGTACCAACGTTTTATTACAAAATACCGTCCTTTAATAAACAAACTAATGAGTCCTTTGCTCACTAAAGACGATAGTGTTGCGCTATAATCGATATTAATTCAGGTGACACACCGCCCTAGCGTCGATTTAATAGAGTCTGCACCGCTGCACGCCCGTAAATAGGGAGATTGCCTTACAAAGGCGACTAGAGATGTGGCAAACGAATCGATAGTTTTTGTTTGTTTATTTTTGCTAGCTTTATGTAACATTACTTAATTTAAACATTTCAATATATCTTTGGATCTTATACACCCTCTAGGAACATTTCAACTGTCTACCTATTACGGTTCTTGAGTTACAGCCCGCTGACAGACAGACGGACGGAAGGACGGACGAACGGACAGCGAAGGCTTAGTAATAGAGTTCCGTTGGTTACCCTTTTGGGTACAGAACCTTTAAAAAATAAACTTAGGTACTACTACAGAACTAAAGTGCAAAAGTTTGACCCTTAGCTCGATAGATGGCGTTGTACCGTTCGCTGAATCGCGCTATGGTTTCGTTACCGCGCACACTATAGGTAGCGAACATGTCCGCGTCGACTTCGTGCCTCAATCTATTGAGTAAGGAAATTATTGGGCCTTGGTAACTCTTGGCAATGTCCTAAAAGGGCGAATTTATTTTTGTATGGTATAGGTCGTCCCGGGGACTGCTCGCCTACTTTGTGAGCGGTCCCGGTGAAGCGATCTATCCTAGAATTCGTGAAATGAAATACCTGTGTGAGTTTGTGTGTCTTAAATTTATAAAGAGTAACAATTGAATGAGTTTTTAACGTACTCAATCGCGTTAATAAAAACGTCAATTATTTTACTAAAACTGAATAAGCGCCCTCTGGTGACAATAACGGGAAACATCTTTTTTCCATACGATTTCACTTATGGGAACACTAGCTGACCCGCGCAACTTCGTCTGCGTGATAATTTTCATTACTGCTCCGCTCCTATTGGTCTTAGCGTGATGATATATAGTCTATAGCCTTCGTCGATAAATGGGCTATCTAACACTGAAAGATTTTTTCAAATCGGACCAGTAGTTCCTGAGTTTAGCGCGTTCAAGCAAACAAATAAACAGACTCTTCAGCTTAATATATTAGTATAGATTTTCGCGATTGAGTACGTTAAAAAAACTCGCACTAGTCCCTCTGTCCTTTCTTACAGCGAAGAATAAATCATACATAAGTATTGATATTAAATCAAAAGAAGAGTAACATCAAGCTTTTGTGCACGAAGGGGTAAGTCCGAAAGGTGTAATATAAAGTTTACTAGTTGACTCGACAAACGTTGTTTTGCCAAATAAAAAATACCCTACCACCTATTCTCATATCTACCGAATATACACACCAAATTTCATGAAAATCGGTCAAGCCGTTTCGGAGGAGTTTGGTAACAAACACCGTGATACGAGATTTTTATATATTAGATTAGACTAGCTGACACGTGCAACGTCGTCTGCGTCACAATTTTCGTTACGGTTCTGCTTCTATTGGTCTTAGCGTGATGAAGAATTTTTCAAAATGGGCTAGCAGTTCCTTAGATTAGCGCGTTCAAGCAAACAAACAACAGTTGTTTGCTTACCCATTAATCACCACATTACCACATTTTTACCAATTAACTAGCTGACCCGCGCAACTTCGTCTGCGTCACAATTTTCATTACGGCTTCGCTCCTATTGGTCTTAGCGTGATGATATATAGCCTATAGCCTTCCTCGATAAATGGGCTATCTAGCACTGAAAGAATTTTTCAAATCGGACCAGTAGTTCCAGAGATTAGCGCGTTCAAGCAAACAAACAAACAAACAAACTCTTCAGCTTTATATATTAGTATAGATATAGATAACGTGTTTGACCGCAACTTCGTCCGCGCATATCCCGTTCCCGTAGGAACTTTGGGAAATCCTCTCTTAGTGCTCCCCTACACTCTCCAAGGCACCTACATGCCATTTCAGCTTCCTACGACCAGTAGTTTGGCTGTGCGTTGCTTAGTCAGTCACTCAGTCACCAGTAACTGAGTAATTTTATATATAAGGATTCTGATCATAATCTATCTAATATCTTTTAACGAGCAATCCTTGTATCATCATCATCATATCAGCCGAAAGTCGTCCACTGTTGGACATAGGACTCCCCCAAAACGGGGGGGGGTTTACCGTAATCGCCACGCTTGGTAGGCGGGTTGGCGATCGCAGTGTATGGAGTTGAGTTTTACAGAGAACGCTGCTGCCCATTATCTGGCGAGTCCCATAGTTGCCTCTTACTACACCCACGGGAAGTGATGGGATGGTATTATTCTTTTACGGTACCCTATGGCACCGGCCGATACCATACGGCGAAATCCTTGTATATGTGTAATCTGAATCTCGGAAACGGCTCCAACGATTTTCATGAAATTTAGTATGCAGGGGGTTTCGGGAGCTGTAAATCGATCTAGCTAGGTTTTATTTTTAGAAAACGTCATCCAGGTACTGTTAATAATTCGAGTAGTAACTATCGATACATTATTGTCAATCCCTACACTATTCAACTTCAGGGTATCGAGCCAAGGTAATGCTGGTATATTGAAGGAAAATATACCTCGTATAAGAGTGTAGATACACAAGGTCGCTATCGAATGTCTGCATATGGTGCTCCAACCATAATAAGGTGATCATTCTTGGAGTTTACATGCTGGAAAAACTATGTAAGTAAGTATCTACGAGGTATTTTAGATAAAGTGATGTTTTGTCATCGGATCGAATCAAATTAAGAGTTGTTTATTTAAATATCGCTGAGAATCAGCTCTTTTTGGTCGTAAAAATGTTACAAAAACCAGTCTAGTGCGAGTCGGACTCGCCCATGAAAGGTCACGTACCAAAAACCGAAAACAAAAAGTTTCTTGTATGGTAGCCCCCTTTAATGTATTTTTATTTTTAGGGTTGATTATTTTTGTTTTAAAAAATATATAAAATATTAATACACACTTTGTGAAGAATTTTACTGTCTACTTATTACGGTTCTTGAGATACAGCCCGCTGACAGACAGACCGACGGACGGATGGACAGCGTAGGCTTAGTAAACTTTTTTGTTTTTTAGCTGTGAAGGAACGAACGAAAAGCAACGAAATCCCCAGCAATCAATAGGTCTGTTAATGTGAAATAACTAGGAATACTATAGCATGCAAAGTAATAAACAAAAATGTGAAAGGAAGCCAAGTTCTTTACAAAATAAATACAAAATAAAATTAATTTATTTTACGCAATATACGGAAGAAAGATTTAAAATACATATTAGCTCAGTACCTCAGACTGTGGCCTGAGGGAACTGTGTGAGAGATCTCAACATGTCGAAGTGAAGGCTTGGGTGAAGTGATCACGAAATGAGCTGAGCTGTCAAACTAAGTAATCAAGATGGAATCCACTCACATCCTTCGACATGTTTAAAGAATCGACCGGCTGTTGTACAAAAGAGTGTCGTTATGGTGTTTGGGGCTGAAGTAAAATGTCCAGAAACGGTTCCTCCAATAAAGATGAATGGTGTACCGTTATCGAGAGTGCACTCATTTAAGTACCTTTGGTGTATCTTGACCACAATACCAGTGCGAATATGATTGTCCGCGGGTTTTAGCGTGCTTCTGAAGTTCCTTAGATCGTAGCTCAAGAACAATGTTCTTTGCCATTCCATAGTGCGAGCGGCAAGTTTCTTAATTTGTATTCAGGTGTGTGTAAACTTGCTAAGTCGCAATATTGGTAAAACAGATTTTAGGTTATGGGTGTAACGTAACCCACGGCAGGTGTACCTTGCTATGCACCCTTTTGCTTCGCGAACTTGGCCGACACACTGCCGCGAATCTAGATATGACTTTTGAAAAATCGGTCTTTATAAAAGTATTTTAAAGATGTCCAAAATAAAAGTCAATTTTATTAGGATGGCAACAGACTGAGACAGTCCCATTTTTCAAAGTTCCCCAGTTGAACAAAGAAAATTATAATGCTTAATGTTTTAATGACTCTAAAAACAATTAGGGTCAATGGTAACCGAGCATCCATTTAGCAAAACGTTCGTCTTCTAACGAAATGTATGAATGGCCGAAGTTGGGGTCACAGTTGTAGCGATAACTTTCATATCTTCACTTTTCTATCAGTCCTATCTGCTTAGCCTTTTCCTAACTAGGTATGTCAGGGTCGGCTTCCAGTCTAAGCGGATACAGCTGAGTACCAACTCAGACTGACTAGATTATTAGACTGGAAGCCATATTTTATTTACATTTAGCGATTTCTTGGTTTCTGACTACCCGTTACAATTGCCAAAGATTTACAATGACAACCGGGACCCACAGCTTAACGTGCTTTTCAATGCACAGAGGGATCTACATAATTATGTATGTTAGGATTTCTTAAAAATAAATAACTCAAGTAGCTAGTAATGAGAATTGGAAGGTAACTATAGTATCGCCATTTGCTGGTGCAGCAACTTCTTTTTTAAGTGTGTGTCTTTGTAAAGTTAAAGTTTTAATCACTATCCTTTTTCTATCGCTCCATCGATATAATTCAATCAATCACCCAAGCCAATAATTTAACAGCTTGTAAACATTCGAACCGCTAACACTAGCGACACACCTCAAATCCGTTGACCCCACATTAAAACAGCCGACAAATCTGTGCGATTATTTTGGGAACTTCCCCAAATCGAGTTTCGAAAGTCAGAACCATCATAAATTGTTTGAAATAGCCTTAAGTTTCAAATGTAATCGCTGGGGAACGCCCTTAGGAGCTATTTGTAATTTCAAATGGAATTAAATGAAGGAGATAGACGGAGCCGGGAATTATAGAGCTCGTTCAAGGGCGAGGGAGCATTGAGTCGGGAGAGTTAGCTTGCCAGTTGCCTTTTTATTGGTAGGTAGGTATTTTTTTATTAGTGATAGGCTTACGTCTCACCAGATTGTAAGCGATGATGTGGTATATTTATTTCGTTATTGAAACTTTATGCACTTTATGCATTATAAAAACACTACACAAAGGCGCGAACTTAATCTCTTAGGCATTTTCTACCAATCGACCTCCTGTAGTGCAAAGACAAATAACATGGCAGGTATACTTGATTTATAGGAAAAAAAAGGTATGCCTAAAGACAAACCATTTGAATATCAGCAGTAATCAAAGTTCTGTTTACAGAATATACTATTTTGTATCTAATATTTCATTTCGCACCGAACTAGCTTCACATCAAACAGGGTCGCAATGGACATAATAGTATCCGCCAATCATATACCTATGAAATGTTTAGCAAGCAAGCAGAACGTAATAGAGGTATGTACATACATAGATGCAGGCTAGGAGAATATGAAATGTCATGCGAATTTGGAATACTCGTACCTAGATAAACATAGAAGCCAAGAATTTGTCGGCTTCAGGCCTAGGCGCGTTTTTATAATAATTCAAACCCGACGAATTAGTCAGATTCGCACACGAAGGGTTCCGTACCGAAAAATTCGCCAGGTAGGTAACCATCACGGCACCTTCACCATATTATGCTATCTGCTGAAATGTTTTCAGTATCTTTGTCACCTACATTATCGACTGAAATACTGTTCCACTGACTTTCCAAAGGTTCTCAATGAGTTAAGTATGAGCTAACTGGACTAGTCGAGCACCAAGTCGCACTAAACGCAGCACCAAGGAAATTACGAGCAAACTTTCCTTGCGTGACTGACCTGCTATTTCCAACTTTATAACACCGGCCTGATAATTTTAGATCACTGTTATTCCCGACTTTTCAAAACGAAGCCATTCCTACGAGCTACAGCTACAAACAATGCCAAATTGCCGTACACTCAATAATTATTAACAACGCCATCTGTTAACAACTTTTTGCAACTATAGTGCTGTACAAGCTCGATAGATGGCGTTAGCTGTATCGTGTTTTGTATTATTTCGCAAAGGACGTAATTTATGAGGACGAGGGTTTCAGAGCAAATCTTGTTGTTATTAAACAAAATTAATTTTGGATATTCGTCACAGATGTCGTCGGACGGTATTTATGTGGATTTTGATATCGTCATACATGATTTTTTGATAACAAAAATCGAGATAAGTACTTATACTTATCTATTAATAACTTAATAGGATACTAAGATTCTAACAGTATTATTATCCTTATCTATTAATACTTTGATTAATCCTGTTACCCATATCTTTATAAAAAATTAAGAAATACTATCACAAAATTATATTATCTGCCAGTCTTTCACCAGTAGTTGAGAACCAGTTTTTCAATTTCAGGTATTATTTCTATTATTATGTTCAAATGGCATTTTTGAGGAATTCAACATTGAGTCATCATCACACACACACACACACACACACACACACAAACGCACACAATTTTTTGTGACAAAATGCCGTGCCGGGGTAAATGGGGTTGAAACGGGGGGAACCTGGGGTGGGGTGCACGCGGCCCCGGGGCCCGGGGTGCATGTAAATTATTGTTCTCTTCGGGATTGGGTCAAATGCCAAACGCTCTTTCACGCAAAAATAGTGATGTACGCTCGCATTTTTAATATCGATGCTTATTTGCACGCGTATGTAGACTCGTTCATCATCATATCAGCCGAAAGACGTCCACTGCTGGACATAGGCCTCCCCCAAGTGTCGCGACAACAATAGGTCCTGTGCGTCTCGCATATGGATGCGCGGGTAGCCGATGGCGGCTACCCGCGACCCTCAAAAGGTCATCGGTCGACCTTGTGGGAGGCCTTCCAACGCTGGATCTTCCGGCGCATTCCACCACTTTTCAGCCCCATCAACCATCTGTTCTGCGAGTAATGTGTCCTGCCCACTGCCACTTTAGTTTGGCGATCCTTCTGCTTCGTAGTAAACTCGTTAGTATCCATTATTAACAGTTTAACTATAAAAATGTAGTAAGTCAAGTAAGTCATGCATGAAATTAATTTCACAACACGCGCTATATTCCTTCATAAGACCTGCTTATTGAGTCAAGCACAACCTAATCGAAACGACCACTTCGAACCATGCAGCGTTCTTCTGACGTTTCATAGTGTCCATTTAATTTGTCATTGAAGTTTATTTCTTCGTGTGTTTAACTCGGTTTTATCATGTGGGATTATGTTATAGCGCGCCATTTTTGCCGATATGTCGGAACTTGGGCTTATGAACAAATACAGCCTTGTATTGATTCAATGTAATGCCTTTTTTAATCCACCTTTTACCCGTCAGGCCTTATGTAAGTGCTGGCAAAGGTCTCCCCATATACTCCGTGGAGTTTCTGGCACGTTCTTCTCCATAAAGATCTACGCCTTCGAACGTACAAAAAGCTTTATCTCCTAGACAGACCGACCTTGAATTGAGATGAGAGAGATTGACAGTTCAAAATTGCTTGTAAATTGTTTATTTGAAATAAATAAATTGACGCATGTCTTCTGTTTATCGCTACGTAACGACTCTGGTCCATTACGGCCTGCGTTCTACATAAGGCTGTTTTTTTATTCAGCCTAACTGTCCCACCGAAGGCCTACCCAAATTCCTTCCAATTACTCTATGCCCGATGATTGTTTTGAATGATAGTATCGATATAAACTGTATCGATATCCAACGCTCCATCACTACGTCAGTCAACATGGTTAATCGGTGAGTGCGCTACACTCATTTTGCAAGTTTTTTCGTCGATTCCAAAAATGGTGAATTTATTAGCGGTGTTTTTTTCTAAATTAGAATTTACTGTGAGTAGGTACCTATGTAATAAAACAGCCTTTACGTATGAATATGCAAAAAATGGTTATGTGTTATTGAATTTATAAAGTTATAATAAATATACTACATTAAACGCTAGCCCGGTTAAGTAGTAACCACCCGTCTAGAGGTGAACTACGAGTGGTCAATGTCAAAAAAAAAAAAAAACTACATTAAAGGCTTTTTTAAGGATGGGAAATCATCAAATGACTCGTTCCGCTCAGTGTCATGCGCTTATTGAGTAAAACCCATCCGTGTTCCTCTTACCCTTTGCGTTCCAGGGCTGCGGTGACTCTTTCGAACAAATTCCGCAACCCTGGTAGGTCATTTAAGGCTACCAACTCTATAATATCTGGGGCCATTTCTACTAATCTTTAAGCGACCTACGCATTTCATTCGAATTGAAAAGTGTATAGCTTAACTAGGAAAATGAAAAAATAGTTTTTTTTTTCAAGATACTCTCCCCTAAGTTCTATATATACACTTTTTATATCAGCGCGGCAACGCTTCTATACCAGCTTAAAAAAAAACTTCGTCCCAATCCACAAAGTATAATATTTACAGCATCCTTGACCTCTTCATTTCTTAAAATATTTTGACCTTCTAAGGCTCATTTGACCAAACTGGCACCCTTATGTATTTATTTATTAACTAGTTCCTATACCGGTTTTTCCCTTTAATCAATTTGTAGTAAAACAACATGTTAGGACACGATAAAAACAATAATCTACTTTTAATATCATGATTTAATCAGAACACTAACCGGCAACATACACTGGTGACATCACGTTTTAACTGATAAGCAAAATAATTTATTACTGATTTATCCTTAAATAACATGAAGTACTTAGGGCTCGTTCTCACTCAGACGGACCGTTTGTTTAAACGGAAGACGGCGGTCGGACGTGCGTGTTCACACTATGACGGACCGTTTGTTTAAACAAAAGACGGCGGCCGGGAGAGCGTGTTCACACTTAACGGATCGTCTGTTTAAACGGAAGACAGCGGCTGACGATCGGCAGATTCATTCAGACTATTCGATCCGGGGTTTAGACGGCTCTTAGCAGTGGCAAAACGTCCGTTCTAAAAACCGGGATCCGTCCTATTTTCGGGACCGTCTAAATGTGAACAGTGTCGTGTAAATTGTACTGCCACTGGCATATCCGTCTCTAGACGGACCGGGAAAACCGACGATCCGTCTGAGTGGAAACGGGCAGTAACCTTACTTTGAACAATTAGGTAGATAGGTATCTACCTAGATAGCTAATTGTTCAAACCATGCAGAAATAAACATACTTAATAGATAACAAAAAAATCCCTTTATCGATGTAATCACAACATTATCACCTGTACAGGTAACAACAAAAGTAATTCTTCTTCTTTGCGTGTCGATTGACTCATATTAATTTTTGTCCGACCAGTATTGAGCAACCTGTACATATCATTGGCCTCGTTCGAATCTTAGGTGGTGCAGGTAATTATGCATGACGGGCAACTGAGGAGACGATGCATGTCCTGTGAAGGGGTTCCGCACTGGCACTGCGTTTGGCATGGGTGAAGAATGACTCATTTGACCAGGTTACGTTTAGAATAATAATAATAATTCTTTATTGGTACAAAAACAGTTTACAGAACAGTGAAACCCTGACTCCTGAGCTAGGTAGAGTACCTGTATTTCAGGAGCCAGTGATTTCTTCTATACAAGTAAAACTTAAGCACGTAAAATTTAATACTACCTATGATTTGACTGATTAAAAATATAAATACCAAGATTACTTTAAAGACTAAGAAAAAAAATACAAATAAAGTTAGAAAAATTAGGTTGTCAAAAAAAAAAACAAAAAAAATTGTTAAATAAAAAAACACACGATTAATCAATGTACATATTAAGTTAAGGTAGCAAAAATAATTTATGTTAGAAAAATTTAATCACAATTGAAGTACCTAAAATTAAATTATTAATTAATTAGTCAAAAACCAAATAAGATTTCAATAATAATTAATGAATGTCAATTAAACTCAAATAAAATAAAAATCAAAATTAAATCAAAGTGAAATCAAAATAAATAAAAAAAACAATAGTAAGTCAAGCTGGTGTGTGTGTGGATGTGAGTACTAAAAATTTTTGTGTTCTTTTTTAATTTGATTGCACTAGACTTTCAGTCGTGTAGTAGTCCTGTGTCAGTAGCCAGATCTTTAACTTGTTTTTTGTTTCGCGAGTCGTTAGGGAATTTATGCTTTGGATTTTGTTAAGCTTATTGTAGAAATAGATGGCTAGAAAAGCTTGTTATCGCCTCACAGACACCGTGTGGCAACGCACAGGTAAGCAGACGTTGGCTATAGTGCGCTTTTTATTTGTTTTGGGAAATATGTGGGGTGGGTAGAAAAAAAAAATCTCACGGTAAGCACTTCACATTTCTCATATAGGACTTTGGTGGGAAATCGGAAGGGTCTAAAAAGAATGTCATTAAAGCATAAATAACATTCTTCTGTTACGGACTGATTGAGTAACTGACATACAACGCATAGCCACAACTACTGGTCGTAGAAAGCTGAGCATGTAACTGCCCTACACTCCGTAGGGGAGTACTAAGAGGATTTTCCGAAATGCCTACGGGAACGGGAAAAAACCGGATATGCGCGTACGAAGCCAGACATTAAGTATAGTTTTAATGCAAGCCAATTATTATTTTAGAATCACCATCCTCCCTTCTTCATCTTCATCATCATTTCAGCCAAAAGATGTCGACAGCTGGATACAGGTCTCCCCCAAGCGTGACCTCGACAGGTCTTATGCGTTTCGCATCTTCCGCGGTCTTCACCAGGTTATCGCTTCACCTTTTGGGAGGCCTACCAACGCTTCGTCTTCAGATTTGCAGTCGGCACTCGGTCGGCAATCGAATATTTTTTTCTGCGAGCAATGACCCTGCCCACTGCCTTTTAAGTATGACGTTTTAAACCATAGGACATTTAAGGGGTCTTTCCGGATATAATGAAATATAGAAAACTAGTTCTTAACGCCAAGAAAACGAAATGTGTCAAGTTTGCCTTACCAAACGTTAGAAATCTAGGACCGAATGTCATCTTAAACAAAGAGGTGCTTGAAACTGTGCACTCAGCAGTGTTCTTGGGAATAACTGTTGATTCCAAACTTCAATGGGGCCCGCATATATCAAGCCTGTCGGGAAGGCTCAGCTCAGCCGCCTACGCCGTCAGAAAAGTAAGACAATTTACTGACGTTAACACAGCTCGGTTAGTATATTTTAGTTACTTCCATAGCGTTATGTCTTACGGTATCCTATTGTGGGGTAAAGCTGCTGATATACAAAATATATTTGTTTTACAAAAACGGGTTGTACGAGTAATATATCAGCTGGGGTCAAGAGTTTCTTTAAGAAACATTTTCAAAGACATTGGAATTCTCACGGTAGCATCTCAATTCATTTTTGCAAACATTTTATATATTAGGCAAAATATACATTTATACACTAAAACCAGTGATATCCATAACTTTAACACTAGAAACAAGCACAAACTACATGCACCATCCCACCGTCTTCGAAGGGTTCAAGACTCATTTGTGGGGCTCGGTATCCGTTTTTACAATAAGCTACCCCCTTCTTATCTTGAGCTGCCTTTTAACTCTTTTAAAGCTAAAGTTAAATCTAACCTTTGTTCGAAGACATACTATTCAATCAAGAATTATTTAGACGATAATAATAGTTGGTCGCAGTGTTGAACACAAGACATAGTTCGTTTTAATGTTCCTTCATAGTTGGCATAAGACAGTTTCTATGAGTTCATAATATATTTGTTGATTTATATGTCCGTAGAGGTCAAATATTGTTTTTTTTTTGTATTGACATACTTTGTATACAATGTTTTTTTTATTGTATTGCAACATGTGATTAAATAGTGACTTAGACAATTGTTTGATATTATTCTATCCTGAGCAACCGGCAGCAAGTTCGTCATGCTCCCTTAGATTTCACTGCTTGCGGTAGCGTCGGAGGTCGGGTTACCTCTTTTCCTCAAATATGGCGAGGGAGGTAATGGCTGATCTTTGCGTTATGCTCGTGAACGGGTGCTGCTTGTGTTGAATGGTCGTCTTGTTAGCCATGGTTTGTTTTTTTTATGTTACAATGATTAACTGCTTTTTGTTTAATTTGGTGGCCCTAGTTTATCACTTGTGGCGTCGAGTCACAGATATATATATTGTTAGATTCTACCCCTGCACGTGTAGGCGGGCACGCCCTTTATGTCTGGAGGCATACCTATTAAGTTTGGTTTACATTGTTTTTATGCTTGAGTTATTTAATTATTAATTTATTGAGTTGTCTGATTATGATGGCGTAATGGAGTGTGCTAGCTTACAATTGGCAAATGATTTAGTTTTTAGGTTGTACGTGTTATCCAACGTTTATTATTTCCTTTGTTATAAAGCTTTGCATACTATTGTTTAAATGCGAGTTCTTCTAACTCAACAGACAGATGTGTTGCTGGGGAGTTTGTTGGCCACTTCTTCTCCACAGCTAAAACACTAGGAAGTGGTGACGGGCGGGCGTTTTGGGGGACTGTCTATTTGTAAACGTTGACGTTCAAAAAGTGCTGGTACTCAGCCTAATTTGAATAAATGACTTTTGATTTTGAAAAAGTAGCGATTTTTTAAAATAACGAAATTAAATATTCAAGCAATATCTTAATAATAAATAAATTGCGACATTTAGCTACATTTTTCATATATCTGGCGACTTTTTTTGCCTAAATGACAATACTGCAACTCTGCGTAAGTAGTTCTCGACACCCGAGTGCAACTCACTTCAGTTTCATTTGCTTGAGTGGGAAAAGTTACGTTGTTAAAGTTTTTTGTGTGTTTTCTTAGATTTTCTCAGTGATAAAATTGTTTTGGTGACTTACCTACAACAATGGAGGTAATCGTACCTTTTGAGGATTTAAAATGCGTTCAAGTTTTGATTGGCGAAGATAAGGTAAAATCTTTAAACTTTGCTCAGAAAAAACAGTTAATTTCTTCATTAAAACCGACGCCTAATCTGTGTATTTCTCAGACTAGTAAATCGCATAAACGAAAATTTAATAGATCAGTGTATAAAACTAGTTGGATTGTTGGCTGTTCGCACTCTAAAAAGTTGTATTGCTGGTGCTGCATATTTTGTTGCGAATGAAGATTCCGTTTGGATTACATCTGGTTATAATGATTTAAATAACATATCTGGCGCCATTAAAAGGCACGCATATTCCCATAAACACCTGTGTGCAATGGTTTCTTTCGGTAATTTTGGTAAACAACGAATTGAGACATCTATATCAGTTTATGAGAAAATTGCGATACGTAGGTACCTACATACTTAGTCGAAAACTGAACTTTCTTTTTTTGAAATCGATTAAAATTTATTGGGCTTGCCTTATTTTGAAACCCTAGGCACGCCACTGCTCAAGGCTACAATGGGGTCCTCATTTAACATCTCTTGCGGGACGGCTAAGTTCAGCAGCATATGCTGTCAGAAAAATCCGTCAATATACTGATATAGATACCGCGAGGCTGGTCTATTTTAGTTACTTTCATAGTATCATGTCTTACGGTATCTTATTATGGGGACGTGCTGCAGACATCGAGTCTATATTTATTCTGCAGAAAAGAGCTATCAGAGCCATTTACAATCTCCGACGGCGCGATTCCCTAAGGGAACTGTTTAAGGATATTAACATCATGACGGTACCTTGTCAATACATATATGAAAACGTTATGTATGTTCGGAAAAATCTTCATCTTTTTAGCAAAATTAGTGATAGGCATAATTTTAATACTAGAAATCTGAACAAATTAGATCAACCCCGATTCAGATTAGCTAAAGTACACACTTCTTTTATGGGGTACTGTGTTAAATTTTATAATAAAATACCACTTGATATTCTCGAACTGAATGAGAGAAAATTTAAAGCATGTATAAAACGCACACTATGTAGACAAGCATAATATCAACTGGAAGATTATGTCCTTGATAAAAATGCTTGGCTAAATGCCGGTCCTGCTCCACAGCCACAGTAGCATGGGTCCACTAGTTAGGTTTTGATAATTGGAAGAAATGCTTACCCTTTTTAGGTTCCGAAAAAAAAGGAACCCTTATAGGATCACTCGGGTGTCTGTCTGTCTGTCTGTCCGTCTGTCACAGCCAGTTTTCTCCGGATCCACTGGACCGATTCTGTTGAAATTTGGTACACATATGGATGGACTTCTATGACCCAAACACGAAAATGTAAATCATTAAATTTTTAGTAAATGGGTTACTTTTGGTTGTCAAACTAGAAAATTAAAAAAAAAAGATTTTTGAACAATATCGTGTGATATATGAAATGAAAGGGCGTACTGTGCGGGTTTTAATTATATTTTTTTCATAATTTTAAAATAAATGGTTTTGAAGTTATTCAAGAAATTAGACGAAAATTGACCATTTCCCCCCCTTACCTCCGAAATTACTGAGCCGGAAATTTTGAAAAAAATGTAGATAATAGATCTTTACCTAAAGATTACAGGAAAACCTATTAGAAGTCTGTAGTGTTAAAATAACATGTAAAAAAAATTAAATTCGTTTGGAACCCTTTGCACGCGAGTCCGACTCACACTTGGCCATTTTGTTTTTGTTCTCCTATACAATCATTTATTTATTATTTCTTTGCAATATTGTGTTAGCAAAGTAAGTATACACAATAAAGCAGCCTTCTTTTTTTTTCTTAGTTACTTGAAAACCATAGTTTTCTATAACGTACAAGCATATTTTCAATTTTTTGTAAATGTGAGCACTATGGAGCCATTTACATATTTTTAGATTTTGTTATTAATTTAGTTTGACATGAACGAGCGTGGCAGTTGAGAGCTTGTCATGCTCACACAAATGTTTTGCTGCTGGTGTCGCGTGTTTTGGATCATTTGGTTCCCTTCAAAATGATTGAGTTAGATGGTGCTGATGCACGCGTCATGTTCGTGAACGGGCGCCGTCAGTTGAGATTGGCCATCTCTTACCTGCCACTGGCTTATTTTAATCTGTACCTACATTTTGAATTGTTTATATATTTTCTTGTTCTTTGCATTGTCCTCACATAAAGAAGCAATCAAAGATAATGTTAACAAGATTTTTGTAATACATCACATGGTTTAAAAGAGTGTCCGTGGAGTTTCTTGCACGTTCTTCTCCATAGAGATCTACGCTTTGGAACGTGCAAATAGCTTCATGTTTTCACTGACCGACTTTGACAATTCAAAAGTGTCTGTAAATGGTTTATTTGAAATATACGATTTGATTTGATTTGACGAATTTAGGTCCATGTCAGTAATCTTGTTTATCCTTCAGATTTCTTCATTCCTGATTCGATCATGTAAGGAAACTCCGAGCACAGCCTATCCCATTAAATTAAATAAAAAAATAAATAAAAAAAAATAAAAATAAATAAAATTCATTTATTTCAGGCTATCAAACCCATATAAAACCAATACAATAATTTAAAACAAATGACATTAGCAACTATTTCACATTAATTGTGAATTTCTACAATTTCCATTGCCCTTTGGGTAATTTTAATACCTCTGATGAGGCCCATTGTGAACGACCATGTTTCATTTCCGTCTATCATTACTGACAACATGCATTGGTGGTGGCTTTCGCCATGAGAAACCTATCATCCTCTTTTATGCCAATTTTGTTATTTGGGGTCATTGCAGCACGTTTTCTGCTTCCATATCATCTCTGTTTGCAGTCTTCTCAATAGTCTCCTACTTTCTAGCCACAGCACCTTTTGTATTATAAATACATTGTTTCTTTAAACTTTCTGTACTCCTGTAACCATTCACATTCACAGATTGAAAAACATCGTTTGACTACACGCAGGTATTTGTCATTGCAGTCGTTCAGCTCCATAATGTTATCACTTTTGGTTCGGTTTTCTCTCTAATGCAATATAAATTTTCCAACTTTAACTGCCGGGGTGTCACTTTTACTATATGGGTTTTTTTTTGAGGATGCCATCAACTGACTCCTCCCCACTCTGGGCGAAGCTGAAGTGTCAGACTCTTACTGACCAAAACCCACCCGTGTTCCTACAAATCCCCTTTGGGTTCCAGGGTCACGGTAACTCTTTCCAACATCTCTTTGAGGCGCGCGTGGAACACAACGCAGACCCGGGCTTGGTCATTATCGGACGGTGAGACACCCACCGCTCGCCGTCCAGAGGCCCGCGCCTACGTTGGCCGGGAATCGTCCTGCACCTTCCAACGCTCCGAGCGTCTCCTTCTGCTGCGGTGCCTGGGGCGTGAAGTTTGCCTCTCCCTCACGTGCCGAACCTCCTCCTTCGCTTGCATTACTGCATCGCAGAAGAAGGTGACTGCGTCCCATGCCGTCTCGCTCCGGACCAAAATCTCAGTCTTAAAAGGACACAATATTTTTAATTTCAGAATATTGTAAAATGGAACTCTAAAGTTACCTAACTATAAATAATAATATTATTTAGTAGATAATTATTAAACACAATCATCGTTGACTGTACTTAAGTAAGTATTTATAACATTCAAATAATCTTCATTTCAAACTCATCATCGACCTGTGATACAAAGATATTTTTGTGCAAGTAAAAGAAAGTGTATTTTATTTCGGTGGTTTTTACAATCACCAGTCATTTGCTTATAGAGAAAGATTAAGAAATTCTTTAATAATGATCTGCTTATTCTTACTCGCATTGTTCGCGAGCACTAATGCCTTCCCTACTCACATAACCGTGTATGGCGACGTCCATAAGGATGTGGAGTTCTTCACCAGAACTTACCCTTGGATCATAGACAACATTGGTGGAGATTTAGTCGTGGACTACCATTTACTAGGCAGTGGAAGGTACTCTGTACCTCAAACGTGTGCCTTGGGCTTCCTGGTGGGGAACACCTTTCTCCAGGCACAGTACTTGCGATGTGAGGCGAAAGGTAAGGAAATTCACCTCATTCTTTTCATATTATTTAAGACTAGTGGACGTCACGCGGTTTCACCCGCGTAGTTCCCGTTCCCGTGGGAGCACGGGGATAATATATAGCCTATGTTACTTCCTGACAATGTAGCTATCCAATGCTAAAAGAATTTTTCAAATCGGTCCAGTAGTTTTGGAGCCCATTCAATTCAAACAAACAAACAAACAAATCTTTCCTCTTTATTATATTAGTGTAGATGTTTACCGCCACCTACGAACATACTATGTGTTTTTACTCTGAAAGGTTGGAATGCAAAAGTAGCTTAACATCAAGCGCGTATGCCAGATTTGGGACTAAATTTTTCTTTTTCTTCAGGATATCCGAGTGAGTACTGCCTATGTGAAACCGGGATAAGCCCCGACATATTTAAGACCTGCGTTGCACATGGAGGATCATTAGCCAGTTGGGCTTCAGAAAAATATTCAGAGCTGGACATCAATATCTCTCCTATAGTAGAACTAGAGCCAAACAGTACAGTATATGGAGTCGATGACGTCTCCTTCCTACAGAAGATTTGTACAAATTTCGGTGATAATTTGCCAAGAGGCTGTGTTCATTACTCTAATCAGACAGATAGTTTTCTTGCACAGAAGGCATTGGCTCAGTTTGACAGGGCGTGTCAAAAGGAGTTTCCTATTGAGGACGACACGCCTGTAACACCAGCCGAGCCTGAGTGGGTTACGACGTCTACACTTACTGCTTAGGGCATGCAAAAACCGAGTTGTTTATAAATACCGGTTTTTTTCGGGTTTTAAGTTCACAAAACCGCTGAAACCGGTTAAATCGGTTTTTTCGGTTTTTTTTCAATCCTTATTAAAGAAAATGAGAAATATGTGTGTAAACAAATGAAAATGTAACAACAAACAAACGTAAAAAAAAATATTTTGATTAGACTTCATAATCAAAATATTTTACTTTTTTACGTTTATCTCACTTATTTTTGGGATAATGAGCATTTGTTTGGAATAAAATAAGCTATAACTAATAAATAACAATACAAAAAGTTTATTTTCTTATACAAAACTAGCTTCTGCCAGCGGCTTTATCTTGCCCTCTGTGTCGTGGCAATGTTTTGGGCCACCCAAATCTAATAAAAAACTGTCGTGACAGCGACACGAAGAAGAAGAAGACAAGGCAAGGTTTCTTCTCTTACGCAAAAAACACGAGGATAATAAATTTGATTTCGGAAATCCGTGTTTTTGGTTTTGTTTCTATGCTTTTTGACACCGACTTCCGAAATCAAATTTATTTCATTCTTTGTAGTATAATGGTGGCGGTGGAATAAAACCAACGTTCGATGACAGTTAGAGGTTTATTTACTTTACTTCAAACACTTGACAGAGTTTACAAACAAGTTAGACCGATGTTAATCCTATTAGTGGTCCTAAGGATGAACTGCGCGGCTGTCCTATCCCCTTAACCTTTTAGCTAGGCTATTCCTGAGGGCGACGGGGCCTCCGCTCAGGTCAAGTATATGGAAACAGTGGTGACTGCGGGGCTATCGACCACTGTGCCTTCTAAGTAGCGAGAGTGGTTAATTCCTTTTTTTTTTTTTTTTGATTTGGACCACTCGTAGTTCACCTCTAGACGGGTGGTTACTACTTAACCGGGCTAGCCTGTGGTGGCCTCAGAATGACTCTAAAGCCCCCAGCCAAGGCAACTAAAAATACTTAAACCTACAACTCTGCTCACTGGGGGCACCCCCTGTGGGGTTCGGGCCTCGGCTCAGTGGCATCGTTATCGGGAGGGCAGCAAGGGACAGGCTGGGTCATGACATTATTTAGGGGGTTTAAAGCTAATGGCTCAGCGACGCGGGCTGGCTCGTTAGGCAAAAGACGGGGAGCAACAACAACATTGCTATTATTACTGGGACGTCGCGCGGGGCCTCGGCGGCGAGGCCGGAAGGCGGCGGGTCGCGGTTTGTGTGCTTGTTTAAGAGTACTGGTTTCCCTACAGCTCTCTTGTACAAGGGTGATTGGGTCATCGGGTTCTAGTAAGGTATGCCGTGGACGGCGGACCTTACTAATCTGGGAGGGAGCGTATCGGGTAGCCGATGCGATAAGAGGGTTCTGGTGCCTCTCAGCAGATTCGATGAAACGCTTCGTGAGGCGTTTCATGAACTGCTTGATGGTCGGGATTTTGAGATCGACATGGAGTCGCTCATTCCGAACGAACCACGGGGCACCCGTGGCCTTCCGGAGAAAACGGTTTTGGAGGGACTGCAACCTATGGATCCGGTATGACTTTACGTGGGCGAATGTAGCACACGCATAGGTCATGATGGGGCGAATGCAAGTGGTGTAGATACGCAGCTTGCATTTTAGGGATAATTTGCTGTTGTGGTTCAGCATCGAGTGGAGCCTACCGAGAGCGAAGGCGGCGCGCGAGCGCACCGCCTTAATGTGCTCCATAAAACTGAGGTTTTTATCCAAGATCACTCCTAGATATTTGGCTCGCTCTTCCCAAGGGATCGGCTTGCCAAACATCTTGATCGGTGGAAGGATCGGGGGGAGTCTAGCCCGCGGCCTGCGGAACAGGACCGCCTGACTTTTCTCGGGATTTACCTCAATCCTCCATTTCCGAAACCAACCGCCTAGGCGGTTGGCGGATCTTTGGAGGTGAAGAGAAATGGATTTACCACTCTTGCCAGAGTAGTAAACGGCCGTGTCGTCGGCAAAGAGCGCTAATTGCGACTGGGGATCGGGGGGAATATCGCTGGTGAACAGCGTGAAAATGAGAGGCGACAGCACACCGCCTTGCGGTACGCCGGCGCGGATGGGGCGGGGGGTGGAAAGCGCACCTTCGATACGGAATCGAAAGGTGCGGTTCGACAAATAGTCTCGTAAGATGAGCACGAGACGATCTGGCACCCCGAGTTGATACAGCTTGTATATCAGACCGTTGTGCCAGACCTTGTCGAAGGCTTTCGCTATGTCGAAGAACAGGGCTCCCGTCATCAAGCCGCGTTGATAGCGGCCGTTGATATGCTCAACGATGCGGTAGACCTGTTGGACGCACGAGTGAGTGGCTCTAAAGCCAAACTGCTCGTTGGGGATGAGGCTCTTTCGCTCGACGTAATCCTTGAGACGCTTATAGATAAGCCTCTCGTAGATCTTGCCGAGCGAGCTGAGCAGACTGATGGGGCGGTAGGAAGTGGTTAGTTCCTCCGAGGAGCAGGTTTATATATGTATGTGGTTGTAACTTTCGTTGACGTCACGGATACTTTACGCGTCAAATGTTAGATGTCGCTAGTACTCTGCAGGTACTGTTGCTATGTTATCGTTTTATCGATGATTGATCTAGTTTGTGTTGCAAATTACTCGAGTGGCGTTGTGTTGTACACATAATCTGGTAGATGGCGTAAGGCGTCGTTTTATTTCTTCTCTCCTAGTACTCTTTAGTTGTCCCGACTGAGTACCAGCACCAGCTCGTTTCCGCGGCCTTCCTCTTCGGCGTATCGGATAAGTCGATTTGGATATCACGTTGTCTCTTTTTTCTAACTTCGTTATTGCTAGCATACTTTCCAATAGGCTTGTCTGGAGTTTCTGAGCGAGCAATTTCATAAGTGGAGGTTCCATGTTTCCTTAATATAATACAGTAAAGTAAAAATACAGACCATCATGTCGCGCAGCAAATTTCGCAGTAAACTGTTTATTGATGTTGCTAACGGGATGAGATTCTATCTAGACTAAGTCTCCAACTTCATAGTCTTGGTCAGGTCTTCGCTTGCAATTTGCTCTTTGGCGTGTCGTTTCTTTGTTACACTCTATATTTTCTTTTGCTAGCTCCATGTCTTGGGCAAGTTGCTTTCAGTTTGGGGTGATTTCTGCGACAAAGTTTTCTGATTCTACAACCGAGCATAGACTATGTGTGCCTGCATAGATATGGTATACCGCAATTCTCTCCCAAATGAAAGGTAAGATGGTAAGAAGCCTGTAGTTTGACACTCAGCTGTATTCATTGCAAATTTTATTGTTGTGAAAGTCAATGGCCACTTCTTTTTTTTTCTTTCAACATAATTGCACTTTGTAACTTCATGTCCCGATTTTTTCTTTCAACCACATTTGGTTCAGGGTGATATATTTGTTGATTCTCTAAGCAATATGTTAGTTTTTGCATCATCGATGATATAAATTGTACTCCATTATCGCTAATAATTTAATTTTCCTTGCCAACCCATACCTAAGAAATATTTCATTGAGTAAAATGATAGTACAATTTTTCACTAGTTGCTTTATAGTTAGTGAAAATAATTCTGCCCATCTTGAAGTAGTATCTTCTATGATTAGAATCCACTTTTCTCCTGACGGGCCCTTTGGCAAAGGTCCAAAAAGATCAATGGACAATAACTCAAATCTTTGAGAATGTGGGGTGGAGCTTATATTTTTGGAATTCAATATATGATTTTACATATTTTATAACATCTATTTGTAGTACCGTCCAATATAAATTACTAGCTGTTACCCGCGACTTCGTTCGCGTGTATGTCGAAAAGTAAAATTATGTGCTATGTAAGATCGCTAAGATAAGATATACAAACAGTCAATATCTAACGTTGCTAGACCCCTCTTAGAATTAGGAATTTGGAAGACTGTTATGCAAGGCACTCGCTGTATCATCTCTTCTGTTTAAAATGCCGTCCAGCCCAAGTAATTTTTCGTAATTTTCGTAATGAGAAACTTCTGTACACAATGTTGAAGAAAGTTGTTAGGGTTGTTAACACGCGATAGAGCTATATAAAGTTGGCCTTAGGTATATCCTGTATGCACAGAAGCCTCCTGGGTGCTCCACAGGTTTCACGAAGCGACCTCACCGTTCCAAGGATTTGTTCACGTCGGGAAGCAACGGCTTCATTTCCAGGATAAAGTTGGGCGACTGATTTGTCGGCGTCGAAACAACCTCTGCAAATTGAGCTGTTTATGGTGCCATTGTTGTAAAAATGTATTTTTAGAGGGCAATGACCCGTGATTTTACCTATTAATATTCGGAAGGTATTTCTACTAAGGCTGAGAAGTAGTTAAGTTAGTCGCCAATTTTGACTGCCACAGTTGATCTCTGGCAAATTCATGTACGAAACTGTGAGGAAAGTAGCAGGAACAGTGGGTATGTGTCCAGCTCTACCATCTTGGAACCTCTTCGCGAGTTCGTCGTGCGGTCATTGCCTAGGGATCTACAGGTGGTGAATGAGGTGAATGTTCCACTGGGGGTGAAGCAACGGATAATTTCTGGCCCTGAGCTGGTCATGACGTACCTATCATAGGCTTACTGGGAATTTACCAGTTTTGAAAATAAATGGGAATGAGGGGGATTCTGGGAATGATCACATCGTCACCGGAGCAATCAGCTGAAATCTTATTTATAACAGTTTGTTGGGTATGTGTGAGAGTGCTTTTGCAATATTTAATCGTAGTAAAATCATAGAACTTAATAGGATGATGTGTACCATTTCCATGCCCATTTTCATTTTTCCCCACAAACATTTGTTAATATTATGCATATTGATGGTTGCTGCTTGGTCAGTGGTTCGTCGTACACAGAAGAAATGAATTAATGCTGAAGCAACAGGACAAAAAGGGCTACCTTCTAAAATAACCTAACCACCTTCTTGATTGTGATATACGCCATCAGCAATTTTTAACAGTATTCGTAAAATTATGCGCATTTGAGTGGCCTTCTTCTTCATCGTCGCTTCCTTACTGTGTGAATTACTAGTACTACTTCTTCAGTGTGAATTAATCTTTAATGCCACCTCCAACAGCCTTCCTTCATTTTGGAACACATTTAGACATCCAATTAACCGAGCTAATTCAACTTTTTTTACGACTCCTCTATCATGGGACTTCGCCACCTGCTCGCGGGTGACATGACTCCTGGCTAAGGCCTGTAAAGGTTCATTTTTCTTCGTCTTTTCGAGTCGATGGTTAACTCTTTATGCTGTTTTGACCCAGTAGGTGGCTTCGTTAATTGCAGCATCGGTGGTGGTATGCAGGATTTAATGAAATCCTCCAAAGTACAGGTCTTATTGAGCAGCTCTAGCTTGTTAACCTAAGCAAAAATAAGCGCACGCAAATTGACGACTATTGCAATCTTAACACCGCGAAAATGAGATCGAATGCATAACGCCATTTATGAAATATGAAGTTGAACTATCAAAAGATGAGTTATGACATTTTAAATGTACCGCTAATAACTAAAAATATGTTTTGGTGTAATCACATGCCTTCGAAAGTACTATTTGGGTCAATAGATGGCACTGCAGGTATCTTTTTTACGTAGTTAGTTCATTTAATTTACTTTTTATCGTAATGCGATTGATGCGAACAAAAAAGATTACAGAAAAACAGAAAAGTTCTATTATTATCCTACTAATCCGGAATTTCAGTTCTTCGTAACATCAAATTCCACACATTTTTAAATGTACAGGCATAAATGTCGCGGCCAACGAAAATATTAGAGCAGGAACATAAAAAAGTAAAAATTAGTCAACAATAAATATACTAAATTATACTAAATTGAACGAATAATTGAAAGTTGAACAAAACTTGTCGAAAAACGTTGATACGTAATTTTAAAATCTTTAAATGTCCATAACTTTTTTTCCGGGCACCAATTTGAATGAAACAAAGACTAAATGTTGCTCAGAAATAAGTTTAATCTAACTTTGAAAACGCCAACAAAATCTGTTCAATATTTTCGGAGATTAGCGTGTACAGACAGACAGACAAAAAAAGAAAAATGCTCTTTTGTTCTATACCTTATTTTTGATCGCCCCTACTCGATTTTTGGTATTTTTGTTTAATGTACAGAAATCATGGTCTCCACTGTCCCATATGAGCAACGGTAGGTGAGTCATGGTAAACGTTCAGTACATTTTGGATTCTATGACGTGGAACTTTGCATTGTCGTTTTCTTGATCTGGCATGTAAAGATACAGGACACGTTTATGGACTAGGTACTCTTTCTTAATGTATTTTACATAACTTGGTGTGTCTTCTCCTTCTAATGCTTTAATGATAGTTTGAGGGGTGTCATCTTTCATTTGTTCCTCTCTTAACTGGCTTTCTTTGTGCCTTGGTGGATCTAACTCTGTGCTGCATATGGTGCAAATTCCTAAAGCTTTTGAGATAATTCGCGATGAAAGTATTCCTAATGATGCAGAAATTATGCAGGATTATTCCTAATGATGCATGACATATGGAACTGAAACGTGGTCGCTCACAATGGGCCTCATCAGAAGGCTCAAAGTCACATAAAGGGTAATGCTTGGAGTTTCCTTGCGTGATCGAATAAGGAATGATGATATCCGCAAGAGAACCAAGATTACCGACATAGCCTGAAGGATCGCCAAACTAAAGTGGCAGTGCCTACTGCCACTTTAGTCAGAGTCACTTTAGAACAGATGGTCGATGAGGTCGAAAAGTTCTGGAGTGGCGACCGCGTACCGGTAGATGCAACGTTGGAAGGCCTCCCACAAAGTGGACCAATGACCTGGTGAATGTCGCGGGTAGCCGACGGATGTGAGACGCGTAGGACCAGACCGGTCTTTGTGGCGACACCTGGGGGAGGCCTTTGTCCAGCAGTGGACGTCTTTCGGCTGATATGATGATGCAGGATAAGTAACAAACTGGTTTAACAAATATTATATTGGGGGTACGTATGAACCAGTACCAAGTCATACATATTAGCTGAAAAGGTTAAATCCGCGATTGAATCCCCGAATGTGGTCTGTTTTAGATCAATAATACGGTCCTACATAGGCCCGATGTAGACTTCTTAGCATTTGTAGTCTGGCTGCGTTTTGGTGACCACTTCGGGGAAACCGAAGGTTTTGTCTGTGCGATTATGCACAAAATTATTATCACGAACAACTACTGAAAATAAATTATGAAGAACGGTGCGGTTGACATGTGTCGGGTATGTCACAGGCCCGGGGAATCCATCCGCCACATTATATCCGGTTGTTCTAGTCTGACTAACGGATACTATTTGCACAGGCACAAGCTCGTAGCCAGGATTATCCACCAGCAACTTGCTGTTAAATACAATCTTGTCGAATCGGAAGTGCCCGACGCGGTTCTCGAAAATGGCAATTTCACATTGTATTGGGATTGGTCTATCATCACTGACAGGAATATTGTTGCCAATAAGCCTAACATAAACCGACTAAAGCGTCGCGCAATGCATATGAGGACGCTCAAATTACTTCTAATCGTTATGAAGTTAGTTTCATCGCGATAAATCGTTTAGTTTAAAAGTAACACCGTTTTGTTTACACTAGGGTCACAGTAGCGAACAAAACTTTAGAGTGAACTGGCTCCTTCTGCGTAAGCTGGCTCCATCGTAGACTTTGTATCTGACCTAGACTAGAGCCAAGAGCAAACCGTCGATAAAATTAAGCACAGTTTCCCTCATTTTTGTATGTGTACATTATAAAAACTCACATTGTATAATATTGAGTTACAATATACTTGAAAACTGTATAACATTTGACTTTTCAACATCGCTCTGGATGAGTTATTATTTGTTTATAAAACACAAAAACACAATAATAACACACAAAAGAAAAACAAACAAGACAAACACACAAAATGACAAAAAAACAAACACAAACAACAAAACAAACACACACACAACAAACAAACAAAACTCACAAATGTAAGACTTGATGCCTTAGGCATTTTCTACCAGCCAACCTTTGGGTGATGCAGGGACAATAAGTAGTATGTTGGTGCAATGTTGGAAAAGAACAACAAAAAGTTCTAAATAAAATCAGACTTTAATTTCATCTAATAAACGGAAATCATTCAGTGAAAGCAGCTGCAGGGTCACAGGCTTACATCCTCAATAGGAAAATACTTTTGGCACTCCCTGTCAAAGTGAGCCACAGCCTTCTGTGCAAGAAAACTCTCAGTCTGATTGGAATAATGAACACAGCCTCTTGGCAAAGGATCAGCGAAATTGGTGCAAATCTTCTGTAGGAAGGAGACATCGTCTACTCCAAAAACTAGACTATTAGGCTTTGTTTCTACAATAGGAGAGATATTGATGCCTAGCTCTGAATATTTGGTTGATGCCCAACTGGCTAAGTATGCGTCATGTGCAACGCAGTTCTTAAATGACTCAGGGTTTATCCCGGCCTCACACAGGCAGTACTCACTCGGGTATCCTGAAATCCGTAAAAAAATGAATTAAGTCACAAATCTGGCTTACACGCGTTAGTGAATTGGTAACACAACACATCTGCAATGTCTCGGATGCGATATGGCAGGTATCCAATGCCAGCGATGACCACATTCGATAAAAGTAATTAAATTGTATTTTTTTTTATATTTAGTCAGAAGTAAAAAACAGCTAAAGAGTTATTTGAACTACATAATGTTTTTGTCGACCGCAAAAAAGCAACCAGTAATACCGAGTCTGCAACTAAATCAATGGCTTTAGAAAGTAAAAAAATAACGGTTGGCGCAGTGGTTGAGCGATTGGCTGCTGTGCTACATGTCGCGGGTTCGATTCCCGGACGGAACAAGTATTTGTATTGCCTCCAGATATTTGTTCTGGGTCTAGCTGTTTGTGAACGCACCCACGATTCAGGAGAAATTTCTAGTGTGGGGCAACGTTTATTTAAACATATTAATAAGTAGGCATTTGGTTGGCAGGGCAGGTTACATTCGAAGGGGATGACGGGGGCTAGAGCGAGCGAGCAAACCGAACGAACGAAGCCTCCGTCATTTCTTACATGGTAGGTAGGTTCCCTTAAACCCTGCAGACAGCAATAGGAGCCTTGCTCAGTGGGTTTTCGTCGGTTTATCTTACGCACGACTTACAACATTCAACATTGCATTGAATGCTAAGGCTAAGTATCAAATGTCTTAAAGAATACCAGATTAAAAATATTGCCAGCACATAAAAAATAATTTTACAGCTTGCCAAAATTTTATATAATCCGAATCAAGATTTAATGCTACATTACTAATATTGCTGCAGATATATTTCATTTCCTACGACATTAATTTGGATACCTACCCGATATCAAATTCTTACTTGCTGATTAATTAGGTTATTTTTGACGACCACTGGAAGCAGGTCACTTCACTTTGTTTGCAAAATACATTTTGGAGTTGACCAAAACTTTTTCATTACTAGACCGTTTAAATTATAGCCGATATTTGAAACGAATGAGGTTAATTTCCTTACCTTCCGCCTCACATCGCAAGTACTGCGCCTGCAGAAACGCGTTCCCAAACAGCTGTCTCAAAGCACACGCTTGAGGTACAGAGTACCTTCCGCTGCCCAGTAAATAGTAGACCACGTTTAAATTTCCGCCAATGTTGTCTATGATCCAAGGGAACGTTCTGGTGAAGAACTCCACATCCTTATGGACGTCCCCGTACACGGTAATGTGAGCACTGTAGGCATTGGTGCTCGCGAACAACGCGAGTAAGCATAAGAAGATCATTGTTCAAGTTTTTATTATCTTTCTTCTCAAACAAATAAATGGAAATACTAAAAAAAAAACGACTAAAAATATCTTCTATGCTTTGTAGCCAACAATAAGTTTCTGTGTGAGGATTATTTTAATGTAGCTTGATATAAATACTTACCTAGGTACAGCCAGCGACGATTGTGCTAAACCATTACTACCTTTGAACAATATGGTTTATTTTTGACAAAACATTTTTTTCATAACTGTGAATTTCCAAATACTTTATTCTTTGTAGACGAAGAATAAGCTTAAGAAATTGGTTAACAATAGGATACGTTAGGATAGACGAAATTATGTTCCTTTAATGGGTGTGACACCTCGGCATCGACTCGGTATTCGGACACTACATTTTGATGCCAGTGGGCAAATTGTAATTGTTGCCGAGGTAGTCTAGATCCCCAATCTGATGATGAGATCGTCTGTGAGCCGAGAGACTACAATGATAAATGTCCTCGTGTATCTGACGACGTTATTTTTAAATACTTACCTTAAAATCTTTTTCGTAAATAAAAGCGTAGGTAGGAGCAGGTTTCCGAGTAAATGTGTTGTTTAGAATTTAGGTATTGAGAAGACAGCAAAATTAACGAGTATGCAAGAGGAAGTCTGTGAAAGAAAAATGATATTATGGCAAAAAACTGGCTAAGTGCGAGTCGGACTCGCGTGCAAAGGGTTCCGAACGAATTAATTTTTTTTAACATGTTATTTTAACACTACAGACTTCTAATAGGTTTTCCTGTAATCTTTAGTTAAAGATCTATTATCTCCATTTTTTTTCAAAATTTTAGGCAGTAGTTTCGGAGATAAGGGGGGGGGAATGGTCATATTTCGTCTAATTTCTTGAATAACTTCTATATTATTTATTTTAAAATTATGAAAAAAATGTAATTAAAACCTTCACAGTAAGCCTTTTCATTTGATATGTCACAAGATATTGTTCAAAAAACTTTTTTTTTAAATTTTCTACTTTGACCCCCAAAAGTGAACCCCATCCTAAAAATTTAATAATTTACGTAAGGCGTCCGTGTTTGGGTCATAGAAGTCCATATTTGTACCAAATTTCAACAGAATTGGTCCAGTGGATCCGGAGAAAACTGGCTGTGACAGACGGACAGACAGACTGAATCCTATAAGGGTTCCTTTTTTTTTCGGAACCCTAAAAAGGAAAAAAAACATTGAGATTACAGTAAATAGATATGCAGAAGATAGGCTGCGGCAACACCGAAAAATAAAATCGCTATAATCGGATGATGATAGACAAATAATTCGCTGGTATTAAAATATACATTTTAAGGACTTTTGTTGTTAACTGTACAGATTATTATGTATGTTGCAATCAGATCGATATGTCTTTTTTGTTATCAATCAATTGCGTTGATTTATTATATGTTTGCACAAAAGTAGGAGTCCAGGTGAGCAGAGGAGGCTGGGGCCTAAATTATCAATAAATGTTTTTAGCTGTGCTTTGAAAACACATGGACACATGACATGATGCTTTGTATATTTTGATCGCAATTCAAACATAAAAAAACTGGCCAAATGCGAGTCGGACTCGCGTGCAAAGGGTTCCGAACAAATTTCATTTTTTTTTACATTATGTTAACACTATAGACTTCTTATAGGTTTTCCTGTAATCTATAGGTCCAATTTTTTTCAAAATTTTGGGCTCAGTAGTTTTGGAGATAAGGGGGGAGAATGGTCATTTTTCGTCTAATTTCTTGAATAACTTTAAAACCATTTATTTTAAAATAATGTTAAAAATATAATTAAAGCCCTCACAGTAAGCCCTTTCATTTGATATGTCGCACGATATTGTTCAAAAACACTATTTTTTAAATTTTCTACTTTGAGTTACTCCCATACTAAAAATTTAATAATTTACGTAACACGTCCGTGTTTGGGTCTCAGAAGTAAATATGTGTCCCAAAGGAGAATGAACAAAACTGGTACCAAAAAGTCTAATGCAGTAAGATCATAAATGTATAGTAACTATTTTAATATTATTTTAGGACATTACGCGTCACGGATTTGATTTTTGAACAGGGAATTTAATTTAAAGAATAAGAAGTGTGAATATTGATTCACTCCCTTTATGACGTTCACATAACCAGTCATAGAGATGTGAATGAAATAGAAACTATTTTTGATGAATCGACTAACCAGTAATTCCAATCGTTTCTTTTGTATAATAAACTAGCTGACCCGCGCAACTTCGTCTGCGTCACAATTTTCATCTATAATATAACTCCTACCCTTCTCCAACCCTACTCCTACCCTACTCCTACCCTACTCTTACCCTACTCCTACCCTACTCCTACCCTACTCCTACCCTACTCCTACCCTACTCCTACCCTACTCCTACCCTACTCCTACCCTACTCCTACCCTACTCCTACCCTACTCCTACCCTACTCCTACCCTACTCCTACCCTACTCCTACCCTACTCCTACCCTACTCCTACCCTACTCCTACCCTACTCCTACCCTACTCCTACCCTACTCCTACCCTACTCCTACCCTACTCCTACCCTACTCCTACCCTACTCCTACCCTACTCCTACCCTACTCCTACCCTACTCCTACCCTACTCCTACCCTACTCCTACCCTACTCCTACCCTACTCCTACCCTACTCCTACCCTACTCCTACCCTACTCCTACCCTACTCCTACCCTACTCCTACCCTACTCCTACCCTACTCCTACCCTACTCCTACCCTACTCCTACCCTACTCCTACCCTACTCCTACCCTACTCCTACCCCACTCCTACCCCACTCCTACCCTACTCCTACCCTACTCCTACCCTACTCCTACCCTACTCCTACCCTACTCCTACCCTACTCCTACCCTACTCCTACCCTACTCCTACCCTACTCCTACCCTACTCCAACCCTACTCCTACCCTACTCCTACCCTACTCCTACCCTACTCCTACCCTACTCCTACCCTACTCCTACCCTACTCCTACCCTACTCCTACCCTACTCCTACCCTACTCCTACCCTACTCCTACCCTACTCCTACCCTACTCCTACCCTACTCCTACCCTACTCCTACCCTACTCCTACCCTACTCCTACCCTACTCCTACCCTACTCCTACCCTACTCCTACCCTACTCCTACCCTACTCCTACCCTACTCCTACCCTACTCCTACCCTACTCCTACCCTACTCCTACCCTACTCCTACCCTACTCCTACCCTACTCCTACCCTACTCCTACCCTACTCCTACCCTACTCCTACCCTACTCCTACCCTACTCCTACCCTACTCCTACCCTACTCCTACCCTACTCCTACCCTACTCCTACCCTACTCCTACCCTACTCCTACCCTACTCCTACCCTACTCCTACCCTACTCCTACCCTACTCCTACCCTACTCCTACCCTACTCCTACCCTACTCCTACCCTACTCCTACCCTACTCCTACCCTACTCCTACCCTACTCCTACCCTACTCCTACCCTACTCCTACCCTACTCCTACCCTACTCCTACCCTACTCCTACCCTACTCCTACCCTACTCCTACCCTACTCCTACCCTACTCCTACCCTACTCCTACCCTACTCCTACCCTACTCCTACCCTACTCCTACCCTACTCCTACCCTACTCCTACCTTACTCCTACCCTACTCCTACCCTACTCCTACCCTACTCCTACCCTACTCCTACCCTACTCCTACCCTACTCCTACCCTACTCCTACCCTACTCCTACCCTACTCCTACCCTACTCCTACCCTACTCCTACCCTACTCCTACCCTACTCCTACCCTACTCCTACCCTACTCCTACCCTACTCCTACCCTACTCCTACCCTACTCCTACCCTACTCCTACCCTACTCCTACCCTACTCCTATCCTACTCCTACCTACTCCTACCCTACTCCTCCTTACCGAACTTTAAAAAAGATCACTCAGTCCACACGTACATTTTTTTTTACTATTGATAGGCACGCGTTTGACCACTATCTCACCTGATGGTAAGCGATGATGTGGTCGAAGATGGAGCACGTTTGCCTAGAAGCAACCTATTCACTCTTGTCTTAAAGACTCCCAGGTTGTAGCTATCTGGAAACACAGACTCTGGCAGGGAATTCCACTCCTTAGCTGTACGCACTATGAATGTGTTCCCAAAACGTTTAGTGCGTGTGGGTGGGATGTCCACCATGTACCGGTGGCGCATCGCCGTTCGTCTTGTGGTCCGATGATGGAACGGGCTTGGCGGAATTAAATCATGCAATTCCGTCGCACACTCCCCAAAATGCAAGCGATAGAAAACTGACGTTTGCTTCAAAAACATTTAACGAATTATATGTATTAGCTTTGCTTTCGTTTTGTTGAATAACGTAACAATTAAGTAAAACCGGTACACCAAATCGATTTATTATTACTAATTGACACAAAATTGATTTTCTAACCAAAGATTATGATTTATCGATCGCATCCCTAAATCCCGCCAGGCTCATTTCTGACATTTGATCTGACGTATAAGCTTTGCGCTTGCATTAGCGAATAAAACGCACGTAGGGTTCACGCGAGGAAAAGAGCCTTTAATTCTGCCGCTAAGTTCTGCAAGCGGGTTTTACGTAGGGCACGTTTTGACCATGTCGGACGTGTCGGGGCCAAACTAGCATTGCACCCTCCAGGTAGTAAGCAGTTTTGGTCCCTGTCGAAAGCGGTTGAAACGAATTTCTGTTGACCCACTTTGCCTCCAATGTTGAAACCTGATGGCTCGCTGGCTCACTCTGCAAGTGAGAAAGCAAATTTATTTGCAACTCCCTTTGCAAGCAAATCGCGTCTGGACGCTGGCTCCAAGCAACCACCGAGTTTACCTCGTTTTGACTCTTCGATGCCGGAGATCACAGTTCACATCAAAGAGGTCCGAAGAGTATTGTGCAGTCTAGACGTGAATAAGGCCAGCGGGCCTGACGGCATTCCAGCGAGAGTGTTGAGGCAATGTGCACCTGAACTGTCTCCTGTGTTGGCACGCCTGTACCGCCATTTCTCTTGAAAAAAGAACGGTGCCGAAATCATGGAAGCTTGCGAATGTGCAACCGGTGCCCAAAAAGGGAGACCGTGCTGACCCTGCACATTACCGTCCGATCGCCATTACCTCCATCCTATGCAGGGTTATGGAAAGGGTTCTTAACAGTAAGCTGCTGACTTACCTTCAAGACAATGATCTCCTCAGTGACCGTCAATATAGCTTTCGCCGGGGACCGTCAACTGGCGATCTTGTGTATGTCACGCACTGCTGGGGCGAGGCCATCGAGAGACACGGCGAAGCACTTGCCGTGCCGCTCGATATCTCGAAGGCCTTTGACAGGGTTTGGCACGCAGATCTACTCAGCAAGCTTCCTGCTTATGGCATACCAGTTGGTTTTTGTAGCTGGATATCAGACTTCCTGAGTGAACGGTCGATCCGAGTAGTCGTTGACGGCTGCTCCTCTGACCTCATGGCTATTGATGCCGGAGTTCCTCAGGGGTCTGTTCTCTCTGCAACTCTTTTCCTGCTGCACATCAATAACCTACTTCAGCCTGGTCTTGTTGGGTACGCAGATGGCAGTACGGTTTCAGAGAGATACTTGTCCAGCGTAACAACCAGCGGGGATGAAGTTCGTTCCTTGAGAGAGGCCATGGTAGAGCGGACAAATTTGACCTTAAGCCTTATCTCCCAGTGGGGTGATGACAATGCCGTCACTTTTAACGCCACCAAAACAAAGGCGTGTCTGACCAAACTCCTACTTTTCGGGGTGCATCTGTTCCTGTGACTGATCGGTTCGAGCTCCTAGGCATGGAGTTGACATCCAGTCTCAACTTCGGCGCCACCATCGAGTACAAAGGCCAAACCGCAGCCAAAAAGCTGGGCATCCTAAATAGGGTGAAGCGATACTTCAGGCCTGGACAGCTTTAACCCTATATAAAGCGCAAGTCCAATCCGCATGGAGTATTGTAGCCACCTTTGGGATGGCTCAGCTAAGTATTTGCTTGCCGCGCTTGACTCGGTGGAACGCAGAGCTAAGAGGCTCATCGGTGACGTAAAACTGATGGATGCCAAGCTACATAGCTTGGTTCATCGCCGTAAGGTTGCCTGCTTGTCGGTCTTCTACAGATTGTACTTCGGTGAGTGTGCCCAAGAACTCCACGACCTCATCCCACCGGCCCCCTTCTACCATCGGACATCCAGACGCACTGCATCTTACCATCCCTATCTTGTTACTATTCCACCAATTCGCACTAAGCGTTTCCAAAAGTCTTTTATAATGCGCACAGCAAAGGAGTGGAACTCTCTACCTGCGTCTGTGTTTCCAAACGCTTACAACCCTAATCTCTTCAAAGTTAAAGTGAACAGGCTCCTTCTGGGTAAGCTGGCTCCATCGTAGACTTTGTCTCTGTCATCTCTGACCTAGACTAGAGTCAAGAGCAAACCCACCACAAATAAAAAAAATATATAATTACTTCCGTCTGTGTTTTTAGTTGAGATTTATTTTATGTGTTGAGAAATAGAGCTTGTTTGTATTTTGTGAACTTATTTCTTTGTATTTCGTCGTGCAAATATGTCGAGTCGTGGGGTCGACCGACTGACGCCGTCAGTGCGCCGTCACATCAATAATATATATCCTTATTACTGTTTATATCCCCTAGATACGTTACCCGCTCACAAAATTAGCAATGTAATTGTCGGGTAACTCTCCGAGTTTCAGTCACGAACCCTGTATCGCGACTGTACGGCGTTATAACTCGTAATTTTTACAAATATAAGCCAATTACGCTGTTTTTAGAGCAATAGTGTTCGTTCGTGTATAACGTCACTATGTTATGTACTCGTCATTGGTATCATCAAACAAAATTATCTAGGTTTTAGGTTATATTCGTTTTTATAAAATAACTCCGAAACCTGGGTTTTCTTTACAAAAAAAAAACTTCTGTACGAGTTAATATGATAAGTGTAGCCCCTAAAAACCATGTTAGAATTTTATGCAACATGGTACGGAATTCCATACATCCATGGGTATTGTCCTTTCAACAGAATCGGTCCGGTGGATCCGGAGAAAACTGGCTTTGACATACGGACAGACAGACCCGAGTGATCCTATAAGGGTTCTGTTTTTTATTCAGAACCCTAAAAATATGTGTCTTACACAAAAAAAGACTAGAAATTGACAGTTATGAATTCTTTTTGGTTAAAAACCTACGACAGTACTTGTTGTCTTATCAACAAGTACATCGCTATTATTGCTTCCCGTACTAAGAAATGTTTTCCCGTATAAAATATGATTGAGGAGAATGGTCAATTCTCATCTATTTTTTAAGAAACTTCAAAATTTTTGGAACGAAGTTCCTTATCGCGCGTTGCGAAAGGAGGCCAGACGGAAAAAAATTAAGACCAAAAGTTGTAACGACACTTTTTGCTATAATTGTAAGCCGTGCGGCGTGCGCGTGTTTCTCTGTCTGTCTCTCTCTCTCTCTCTCATAGAGAGCAAGCCAGTTATTTTTACAAGCCAATTATTACTAAAATTGAGTCTACTGATTAAGTTTATATTGCATTATATTTGTTAATAATAAAAAAAATATTATTATAATTAAAAAAAAATATTACAATTCCTTCACTAATTAATCGAAAGGAACTTCGTTCCATCCGGGTGTCCCTTGACACCTCTCAAGTTTTTATTTTATTTTAAATGAAAACATATAATTTACTGGATATCTTCACAACACGAACTCTCATTTGATTTGTCACACGCCCGTACACACAGCCAAGTTGCTTAACATTCGCTTGTTAACCGATTTGTTACTGAAACATAGATGTAGTATTATGACCGATTTCTTATCATGATCTATGTCTCATAACTAAACTAAAAAAACTAATAATTAAAAAATTAAAAAACACGCCTGCCATGTCCAAAAATGAACTAAAAAATTCAAAACAAGCATTGGCCCAAAAATTTAAAACTGAAAAACAACTTTTTTATTGCAGTCGGGGGACAGTAGGAACTCTGTAACATTTCTGTAATGGTCCCCCGACTGCAATAAAAAAGTAGTTAGTTTTGAGCCTATGTTACCCGGAATAACGCAACGCTTCTAACGATACCACATACATCGAAATCGGTTAAGGCGTTTAGGAGTTACGATGGAATAAAGAAACTCACAAACATATATACATACATACATGAACCCTGAAAACATAACACTCTTGTTTCTAAGGCAGTCGTGTAAAAAAAAATGTTTTACTCGCGTGGTAATACAAAAATGGTCGTAGTTCATTAGATGTGGTAAAAATTACAGTGTTTTTAACCAACTTCCAAAAAAGGAAGAGGTTCTCAATTCGGTGGGTTTTTATTTTATTATCGATTTTTGATTTTGTGATCCTTTTCTAGTTCTATGCGGCATACTTGCCATTTAGTCCTGTAAAAATTTAAGTCAGTTTGGCTTAGTAATTTTTATGTTATGAACATTTTCGCTTATTTCAATTTCTGGGTAGACTATGACGTCGTCCAAGTAACACCACTTAAAAGTTAAAAATATTTTATTTTTTACCAAAAAATATAACCGACTTCCAAACAAAACACTACAAAGTATAAAATAACTTAAATTCCGGAAGTCGGTATTAAAAAACACAGAAACAAAACCAAAAACACTTTTTATTTATGAGGCCTTTTTATTTGTTGGGTTTTTTTTTGTATTTTTATTTTTGTTTATTATGTATATCGTGGTATTAACGAACATCGCAATAAAGCACTTCCGCGACAGCGTACGTCACAATGAAAAATTTCGCAGTGACGTACATCGCGGTAAAAGCTCAAGTGGCTGCAAAGAAGTTGGGGATCCTAGCAAAGGTGAGACGGTACTTCACGCTGGAACAACTACTCTATCAAGCGCAAGTTCGATCATATATGGAATACTGCTCTCATCTTTGGGACGGATCTGCCAGATACCAGCTTGATGCCCTTGAATCAATTGAGAAACGAGGCAAGAGGATCATCGGCAATGATAGGCTCGTCGCGACGAAGCTCCAAAGTCTTGAGCATCGACGACGAGTTGCTAGCCTGTCGGTTTTCTACCGGTTGCATTTTGGGGAGTGTGCGACGGAATTGCATAATTTAATTCCGCCAAACCCGTTCCATCATCGGACCACAAAACGAACGGCGATGTGCCACCTGTACATGGTGGACATCCTACCCACACGCACAAAACGTTTTGGGAACACATTCATAGTGCGTACAGCTAAGGAGTGGAATTCCCTGCAGGAGTCTGTGTTTCCTGATAGCTGGGAGTCTTTGAAACAAGAGTGAATAGGTTACTTCTAGGCAAGCGTGCTCCATCTTCGACCACATCATCGCTTACCATCTGGTGAGATAGTGGTTAAACGTAAGCCTATTAATAGTATTTAATAAAAATAAAAACATTTTATGACAATTTCACATATTATTCGGTATCGGCACAGTCTTCTGTTTCCATGTATGTCTTTTTATGATACATATTAATTTATTTTCCTATCTTCTGAATAAATTAGCTTTAAATAACACACTTACTTGGAGACCTGATGCTAACTTTTTTTTATAATATGAGTCATCAAATGGCTCTGTCCGCTCTGGGTGGAACAGACGGGAGTGTCTGACTTTTAATGGCTAAAATCCATCAGTGTCCCTCCTTCCTGATAGCTACAACCTGGGAGTCTTTAAGTCAAGAGTGAATAGGTGACTTCTAGACAAGCGTGCTCCATCTTTGACCACATCATCGCTTACCTACATGTGAGATAGTGGTCAAACGCGTGCCTATCAAGAGTAAAAGAAAAGAACTTCCACGACAACATACGTCGATTTGGTATAACGATATAAGTGACCATGTTTTTCAAAAATACTCAGAACCGTTTAGCATCCCGAACTGGTAGTTCGTTTTCAATACTTTGGTCCCAATACCTGTTACATATAGCCCCTGCCTCTCCTAATTAATTTTTAGGTGAATAACCAATCACTAATTTAGTTCATCAGATAAGTAAACATTTTCCTTCCTGATGTAATCAGTTTTTTTTGCTTATTTATATCGTTATCATCCTAGCTACTTAGCTACGTAGATAAACTTTTTTCTTGCATATCTCAACATTTATTTATTTTCGTAACAATTGCTTACTATACTAATAGTCTTCACCGAAGCGTATAGTAAGCCAACAACATAAAATTTATCTTATAAACTAAAAAAAGAATACCAATTAATTAACATCATCATCACCGTATCAGCCGAAAGACGTCCACTGCTGGACATAGGCATCCCCCAAGCGTCGCCACAACGACCGGTCCTGTGCGTCTCGCATCCATCGGCTACCCGCGACCTTCACCAGGTCATCGGTCCACCTTGTGGGAGGCCTTCCAACGTTACGTCTTCCGGTACGCGGTCGCCACTCCAGAACTTTTCGGCCCCATCGACCATCTGTTCTGCGAGCAATGTGCCCTGCCAAATTAATTAACATGCTACACAGTAATCATAGGAAAAACCCGGTCATTTCAAGTCTATTGCGGTACCAAGCGGGGCGCTGCAAGCACAATCTAGCAAACAAGCAGTAGTCTGCAAGCATTGCAGGAGTCCATTCCAGTAGGCAGTGCCTGCCAGGTATGCGGAATTGTGCGAAAGAGTTCCCGCGGCCCTGAATGCAAAGGGCATTTGAAGGAACACGAGTGGGTTTAAGTTAGGAAGAGTCTAAGGCCGCGGACACGAACTCAGCGGCACGACGGGCGGCGCGGCAAGTTACATTATACATTTCTGCATTTGACGCGACCAGAGCTGCAGCAGCGCGTTCAAATGCAGAGATGTATAATGTAACTTGCCGCGCCGCCCACCGCTCCGCTGAGTTCGTGTCCGGGGCCTGATACCGCTCCGCCCAGAGCGGAGTCCATTTCCTCGCGCGTTCATCACTCGCTGCATATACAAAAAAGAAAATTAAATAATTCAGTGTCTTCAAAAGTGCCTGACCTAGCTTTACAAAGTAAAGACGAAAAAAGGGAACACTTAGGTATAGGATTATCACTTTGTTGTCCGTCCGTCTGCCTGTCAAGACCGTTTATCTCGAAAACGCGTGAAGGTACCGATTTGAAATTAAAACCATATACTCAGGTCTATGGCTCCTTGCAGCTGTTAAAAAATCAAACTTCTAAGTTAACGTAAAAAAAAGATAAGGTCGTTTATGCCGCAATACTACAAGTATAGTCAAGTATAGTATAGTATAGAAAAGTATGAAAACTATACATTTGTAATCTATACTAATATTATAAAGAAGAAAGATTTGTTTGTTTGAAATGAATAGGCTCCGAAACTACTGGATCGATTTAAAAAAATCTTTCAGCAATGGATAGCTACATTATCAGGAAGTAACATAGTCTATATTTTATCCCCGTGCTCCCACGGGAACGGGAACTACGTGGGTGAAACCGCGTGACGTCCACTAGTTAAATCATAAAAATATAGTCTTTATTATTATATATTTAAAGTAAGTTGCAGCTACAAATTTGTACGGAACCCTCGGTGGGCGAGTCCGACTCGCACTTAGCCGGTTTTTTCTTAAATTAAAGCTTAGGTAGCAGCAGGTTTGCGGCGATAAGTCCCCTTCTGAGGAGTGGTTAGAGAGGCGCCTCGGCGTCCTCGCCTTCCGCCTGATGCAGGTACTCATCGGATATGGATGTTTCGGGAGATATCTGTTTAGGGTTCGGCGGGAGGACACGGCCGGACATCATCACTGTGATGATCGCCCGGAGGACACGGTCAAGTCTGCCCTGCTTCGACAGTGCTCCGTCCGTGTCCTCGATGAAGCAATCGGCGGCGGCGACCTCTCGCGTCCAGCCCTGATTCAATCCATGGTCCGGAGCGAAGAGGCTCGAATGAGCGTTGGGTTATGTCAGCATAGTGGAAGGGGCCCGCTAGGGCCCGTACCTGCCGGGGTTGCGGAAATTGCTCAAAAGAGCAGTAGGAGGGACACTGATGGATTTTAGTCATTCAGAGTCAGACACTTCCGTCTGCTCCGCCCAGAGCAGAAGGAGCTATTTGATGATTACTGATATTAAAAAAAAGGTAGTCACTGGTCTCCAAGTAAATGTGTTATTTCATCATCATCACCATCATCAGATCAGCTGAAAGACATCCACCGTTGGACATAGGCCTCCCCCAAGCGTCGCCACAATGTGTTATTTAAAGTTTAATAAAAAAAAAGTTGTTTATTGGTACTAAAAAATCATTCACAATATTATTACATCTAAATAAAAAGGAACAGTAATCGCAAAAGTTGGTGATACTGGTTCCCAAACTAAGCTGTCGCTTGTATTTTGGGACTCAGTGTTCAGTCATAGATGTTGTTACAATTTGGTTGCTTTAGGTAGGTACATTAGTTGTTGTGAACGTGAACATTTTATAATTATAAGACATTTAATTACGCTGAAGAGGTGAGTGTGTGTGCGTGTGAGGGATTATGTGTAAGTGTGTGTGTGTGTGACATCCCGGTCATGGATTATACAGTGAATTTTAGTAAAATTATTCAGATGATAGGAAAATAAACGAGTACGTAAGAGCTCTGTGAAAGAAAGATGATGTGTTAAGAAAGGAGAAATATGTATAATAAATAGACATAATTATATGGAAGCAGAAGCCGACACCGAATAAAATGTGAAATCGTCATAATAGCATGACGATAGAAAAATAATTCGATGGTATTGGATATTTTTAGAGTTTTTGTTGTTAACTGTATAGATATATGTTGTATTCGGATCGACAAAAGTTATTTTTGTCAACAATCCATTTCGTTGATTTCTAACATGTTTGCACAATCTGCAATCAAAATAAAAATAGGTGTAGGTGGGTAGAGGAGGTCAGGGTCTAATTATCAAAAAATGGATTTAATTGTGCTTCGAAATGTTTCAAAATTTGGTCTTGTTTTAGTACGATAATTGTTACAAATGATACTTTCAGCATTTAGGTTCGTAATTCAAAAGAAAAATAGTTGCCTTTCAAAAACAAAAAAAAAGTTGACATTTATTAAATTCGTTATGATTTAAAAACCTGCGACTGCACTTGTTGTCTTATCAACAAGTACTTCGCTATTATTGCTTCCCGCTCGGGATCGAATAAGTACCTACTAAAATATTATCTATACATATAGTAAAACAGACACAGAGACCATTATTTTTGTACATTAAACAAAAATACCAAAATTCGAGTAGGGGCGATTAAAAAACATGTACAGAACACAAAAAGAGCATTTTGTTTGTCTGTCTGTACACGCTAATCTCCGAAAATCCTAAACAGATTTTGTTGGGGTTTTCAAAGTCAGATTTAACTTATTTCTGAGCAACATGTAGTCTTTGTTTCATTCAAATTGGTGGCCGGAAAAAAAAGTTATGGAAAAATTTTAAAATTATGAATCAACGATTTTCGACAAGTTTTGTTAAACTTTCAATTATTCGTTCAATTTAGTATAAAATTAGCCTTTAAATACATATCCTTAGAAATTGTGATCATCACGCTATATCTTCTAGGAGCTAAGCAGTCAATAACCATAAATTATTATAGTATCGGGCTATTTAAATCGAATGTCAACTGAATTTATAGACCCGGCGGTACAGTGACTGACTTACGAATGAATTGATGTAAGTTCGATTCCCGGTTTTCGCAACATTTTTTAATATTATTGTTGACTATTTTTTACTTTTTTATGTTACTGCTTTAATATTTTCGTTGGCCGCGACTTCGTATGCCTGTACGTTTAAAAATGTGTGGAATTTGATGTGACGAAGTACTGAAATTCCGGATTAGTAGGATAATTAACAGAACCTATTTTCTGTTTTTCTGTAATCTTTTTTGTTCGCATCAATCGCATTATGATAAAAAGTACAAAACCAAAGAAGATAAATTTTACACATAAACCTGATAATTTGTAGCAATGTAAATGAAATGAACTTACTACGTAAAAAAGATACCTGCAATGCCATCTATTGACCCAAATAGTACTTTCGACGGCATGAGATTACACCAAAACATAGTTTTAGTTTTACATTTTAAATGGCATAACTAATATTTTTATAGTTCCACTTCATATTCCATAGATGGCGTTATGCATTTCATCTCATTTTCGCGGATTGTAATCTTAACACACACAAAATCCACACAAAAATAAGCGCACGCAAGTTGACGACTATTGTAATAGTCGTCAACTTGCGTGCGCCTATTTTTGCTTAGGTTAACAAGCTAAAGCTGCTCAATAAGACCTGTATTTTGGAGGATTTAATGAATACCACCGATGCTGCAATTAACGTAGCCACCTACTGGGTCAAAACAGCATAAAGAGTTAACCATCGACTCGAAAAGACGAAGAAAAATGAACCTTTACAGGCCTGAAGCCAGGAGTCATGTCACCCGCGAGCAGGTGGCGAAGTCCCATGATAGACGAGTCGTAAAAACAGTTGAATTAGCTCGGTTAATCGGATGTCTGTGTTCTAAAATGAAGGCTGTTGGAGGTAGCATTACAGAGTGATCCACACTGAAGAAGACCGAATGGCTTGGAGACGCGACGTATGTGGTCGCGATCTTCAGCAGTGAGGAAACGACGATGAAGAAGAAGGCCACTCAAATGCGCATAATTTTACGGATACTGTTAAAAATTGCTGACGGGGTATACCACAATCAAGAAGGTGTTTAGGTTATTTTAGAAGGTAGCCTTTGTTGTCCCGTTCCTTCAGCATTAATTCATTTCTTCTATGTACGGGGAAACACCGACCAAGCAGCAACCATCAATAAGCATAATATTGATAAATGTTTGTGGGGAAAAATTTCCATCAAAACAGGCATGGAAGAAATGGTACACATCATCCTATTAAGTTCTATGATTTTTATTTACATATGTAATTTCGATTAAATATTGCAAAAGCACTCGGCTGACAGTCACACATACCCAACAAACTGTCATAGTAGCTCAAATAAGATTTCGGCTGATTGCTCCGGTGACGATGTGATCATTCCCAGAATCTCCCTCATTCAAAATTATTTTCCATTTATTTAAAAAACTGGTAAATTCCCAGTGAGCCTATGATAGTTACGTCATGACCAGCTCAGGGCCAGAAATTATCCGCTGCGGGCTTCATCCTCCAGTGGATCATGGGGAACTGTAGATCCCTAGGCAATGACGCCACAGACGAACTCGCGAAGAGGTTCCAAGATGGTAGTGCTGGACGCATACCTATTCTTCCTGCTACCTTTCTCACAGTTTCGTACATGAATTTGCCAGAGATCAACTATGGCAGTCAAAAATGGTGACTAAATTAAGTACTTCTCAGCCTTAGTAGAAATACCTTCCGAATAATAATAGGTATAACCACGGGTCATTGCCCAATTTGCAGAGGTTGCTTCGACGCCGACAAGTCGCCCACTTCATCCTGGAAATGAGGCCGTTGCTTCCCGACGTGAACAAATCTTGCTGAACGGTGAGTTGAGTCGCTCCGTGAAGCCTGTGGAGCATCCAGGAGGCTTCTGTGCATTTGGATGAAGCTAGGTTGGCTAACTTAGCCAGAACACTTTAGCGCCATTATGGAGTCTCTACTCCACCCTCTATCGAGTGTTAACAACCCTAACAACTTTCTTCAACATCGTGTACAGAAGTTGCTCATTACGAAAATTACGAAAAATTACTAGGGCTAGACGGCATTTTAAACAGAAGAAATGATACAGCCAGTGCCTTGCATATTAGTCTTCCAAATTCCTAATTCTAAGAGGGTCTAGCGATGTTAGATATTGACTGTTTGTATATCTTATTTTAGCGATCTTATATAGCGATATAATTTTACTTTTCGACATACACGCGAACGAAGTCGCGGGCAACAGCTAGTCCATGAATAAATAAAATAAAATCAAATTATCCCCACACTAGGAATTTCTCCTGTATCGTGGGTGCGTTTACAAACATATAACAAACAAACAGCCAGACCCGGAACAACTATCTGTAGGCCATAAAAATATTTGTTCCGTGCGGGAATCGAACCCGCGTCACGCAGCGCAGCAGTCAATCGCTCAACCACTGCGCCAACCATGCCATAAAATAAAAAAATTACTTATACAACAAGTTTTGAATGTAAAAAAATCTTAACCAATTGGCATTAGTTTCCTAACACAGGCATTATTTTCTTAAAAAGAGGCTCCAAACATTAAACCACTGTGTAATCTGAAGCATTAATAAATTATTTGTATTCTCGACGAAATGTAATAGCAACGAAATGTCGTTTATTGCCTTACAGTACACAGTGCGAGCTGCTGACTAGACAGTACACAGTTACTCGGTTTGTCTACTCGTATGCTAGTAGCTCGGCTCGTCTTAGTTGTCTACACGGTGATAGTAGCTGACCAGTCTCTTACGAGTCGCAGCACAAAAAAATACAGATCCCGCTCGCAACTGCCCGGCTGAAACTGACGAGCTACTGCCGAACGCGTCCGATAACTCGCACGTGCCAATAACTCGTTAGATACGTCCAAACGATGCGAGCTACTGCACTGCAGCTACTCGGCAGGCTGGCTTGCACACTAGCACCCGCACACGCAATATGTAAAACTCTTGATAAAAGGTCTTTGGGTTGTAGCTATTAAAAAATACAGGGGGGCTACTCTCAATGCCCGAAGTTCGTAGTTTCGGGCTTAGTTGCGGGCGTATTCTACTCCGTATCACCTAACCACTAAGAATTAATGACAACACGATTTGGTGGTGCTTGGTAAGTGGGCTTAACCCAGTTGTATATGTCCCTTGGTGCCTATTGGCCTAGTTCTATTCTGTCTCCTGCTTGATAAGCCGTACGTAACATAGGCCTGACATTCTTTCCGAGGCACAGAGGCGTCTCAGTATGTAGTGCATGGTCACCCACCTACAATGCGACCTCGGCTAGTGTTGCTTAACCTCGAAAATCGACCCGTACAATACTGTTATTTAGCCACGAGCTCTCCAACTTCAACAAACAACAACGTCAATAAATCATTACAAACAGTGTAAAGTAAATGAATGCAACAGCATTTACAGCATCCAAAATGGCGCGGGTCATCAGAATTATAGCCTGCATGGCGAGGACGTTTGCGGATAAGCAGCGGTTGTATTTCTGTAGCTGAGGCACGGATGTGCGGACAAAGAGGAACTCAATAGAGATGGTAGAACCGATGTGTGCATTTTCTGGTATAAAATATAGACCACTAAAGACTTTTCATCCTGGACATATTTTCAGGATGGAAAGTGCTATTTCTTGGTGTGTGTAAAATTTTATTCAAATCGTTTCAGCCGTAAAGACGTGAAGAGGTTATAAATAAACATACTCACTTTTTATTTTACAATAGTTGTTAGGATGAAACACTGGAGATAATAAAGACTCTAATAATTATAGACCTGTATCCTTTTTACCGGTTTTCAGCAAAGTGTTTGAAAAAGTAATACTCAATCAAATGCTCAATCATTTGAACACCAATTAAATCTTACACGAACAACAGTATGGTTTTACCAAAGGTCGTTGTACGACTGACGCTGGAGTTACGTTGTTAAAACAAATATATACAGCGTGGGAAGAGGCGCAAGATGCCATAGGAATCTTTTGTGACCTCTCTAAGGCATTTGATTGGGTAAATCACGAAACCTTGCTCCTAAAACTAGAACATTACGGACTGGGTAAACTTGCACTCAGTTTAGTGAGGTCTTATTTAAATGACAGACAGCAGCAAGTTCAAATAAATGGTGTCAATTCACGGGGTCTGAAAGTTAAAATGGGGGTACCACAAGGCTCAATATTGGGTCCGTTCCTCCTTCTAGTTTACATTAATGATCTTCCCCATCTTTTAAAAAATCAAACTCAAGTGGTGTTATTTGCTGACGATACGTCCTTAATTTTTAAGATAGGCGTGCCACAAGTCTTGACGATGTAAATAACGCCCTTCAGCAGGTCCAAAATTGGTTTACTGCTAATAATTTAGTTTTAAATGGGAAAAAAACAAAGTGTATCAGATTTGCATTACCGAACGTTAAAAGTTTTAATTGCGACATAGTATTGAACCAAGAGAAACTTGATTTCGTCGAAAACACAGTTTTCTTGGGGATCACGCTTGACTCAAGGCTACAATGGGGTCCTCATTTAACATCACTTGCGGGACGTCATCACTTGTGTGTAATTAAAGTGTTCAACAATGCTTCGTGTAACTAACACGGCGGCAGAATACACGGACATGTTTTTAATTGTGAATTATGTTTGTGAATTTTTTTATTGTGAATTTTGATTTTTTAAATTGTCGATGTGTCCTCCACACATCGAGAATTTAAAAATGTAGTGTTTTTGTTGTGATTGTTGTTGTGTGCGTACCTACTTCAAAACGTTACCTATCATAAAATCCGGCGCGAGCGGAGGCCTAAGTTCCCGCCTGCGCCACCGCCGGCCGCCCGCCCTCACACGAGGTACCCACAACGCGCTCAGGCGCGCGCGCGACGTTGCTGCTTTGTTCCCTAGGTCAGTGAATTTATTTGCACAGGGTGGTTGCGTTTTACTCTGATTTGTAAGCTATTTAGTTTGTTTGAAAGAAAAAAAATCTCAATTTTGTAGCTTTTTATTTTTATACCGTATCGGATTAATACTAAACACGTATAGTATACGTAGCGTAATTTAATGCCCCTTTGTCATATCAACTCTGTATGAAAACATTATGTATGTTCGGAAAAATCTTCATCTTTTTAGCAAAATTAGTGATAGGCATAATTTCAATACTAGACATCGGAACAAATTAGATCAACCCCGATTCAGATTAGCTAAAGTACACACTTCTTTTATGGGGTACTGTGTTAAATTTTATAATAAAATACCACTTGATATTCTCGAACTGAATGAGAGAAAATTTAAAACATGTATAAAACGCACACTATGTAGACAAGCATATTATAAACTGGAAGATTATGTCCTGGTAAAAATGCTTGGCTAAATGCCGGTCCTGCTAAAAGCCACAGCAGCATGGGTCCACTAGTTAGGTTTTTGATAATTGGAAGAAATGCTTACCCTTTTTTGTTCTCCTAGACAATCATTTATTTATTATTTCTTTGCAATATTGTATAAGTAAAGTATACACAATAAGAAGCCTTCTTTTTTTTCTTTTCTTAGCTACTTCAAAACCATAGTTTTGTATAACGTAGAAGCATATTTTTTTTTTTTTGTAAATGTGAGCACTATGGAGCCATTTACATATGTAATTAGGTACATATATAGTATAGTTATAGATTTCGTTATTAAATTAGTTTGACATGAACGAGGGTGGCAGTTGAGAGCTTATCATGCTCACACAAATGTTTTCCTGATGGTGGCGCGTGTTTTGGATCATTTGGTTCCCTTCAAAATGGTTGAGTTAGATGGTGCTGATGCACGCGTCATGTTCGTACGGGCGCCGTCAGTTGAGACTGGTCATCTCTTATCTGCCACTGGCTTATTTTAATCTGTATCTACATTTTGAATTGTTTATATATTTTCTTGTTCTTTGCATTGTCCTTACATATAGAAGCAATCAAAGATAATGTTAACAAGATTTTTTTAATACATCACATGGTTTAAAAGAGTGTCCGTGGAGATCTACGCTTTGGAACGTGCAAAAAGCTTCATGTTTTTGACTGACCGACTTTGACAATTCAAAAGTGCCTGTAAATGGTTTATTTGAAATATACGATTTGATTTGATTGACACGTCTGAAAGAAATTTCTAAATCGGATCAGCCTACCATGTCGTGTTATTGCCGCCATGAATCCTTTGTACAAAAAACTGGCCAAGTGCGAGTCGGACTCGCGTGCAAAGGGTTCCGAACCAACTTTTTTTTAACATGTTATTTTAACACTACAGACTTCTTATAATAATAATAATAAGCACCAAGCTCCAATGTCTCTTAATAGACAGAGTAATAGTCGACCAACCTATATAATGTACTTGGAGAAAGGAAATTTCGTAAAAAATGATCTTTAATTAGTTAAAAGTTGTTAGTTGCGTAAAGATAAAGTTGTTAGTTACGTAACAGAAGTAAGTCGGTAATTGGAACCTGCAACTACAGAACCTTACGTTGCGCGTTGCCTGAAACGCGCTTGGTCCGTTTTTATTATTGTAAGCAATCTAATTTTAATATTTCTTGACTATTTACATTTTCACCTGAATATTTCATTCGTAAAATATTAAATTTTTTATTATTTTATTTTCCGTTCATATGAACATCATGAGGACTAAATTTTTTTTACGATTTCTGGCAGTTAGACTACTTTTGCGGCTTCCCGAATGTCCTTTCTCTGGCATTGTTCGGCGAGTCGGTGAGCTCCTTATTGGTTCTAAGTTGAGCTACTCGACTTGCTTGAAATGGCTTCAAGGCCTGCACTGACTGGACTGGTCCACTAAAATTGTTTTAGTTCGTTCGTTGTGTTCCTCAAAACACCATTTAAGACCCAAATCTGGTTGATCCTCATATAACGTTTTGTGAATGTGAGGACTATGCGCTGCAAGTAGGTCGTTTTATTAGGGGTAGTTTTCAGGATTTTCTGGCAATTTTAGTACTTTTTGCGGCCTACTAAAATGTACTTACACGGTAATGTTAGTTTCTAAGTTAGAAATAACTGAGAAATGCCTGCACTGTTTGGACAGGTCGTCCAGTCAAATCAGTGTGGTGGTACTTAATTCAAAAGATCAGTAACGGAGGAATTTTGTTTATTAGCATTAAATGAAGATATTTGGCCGCCTTTTAATTACAAAATTGCTCTAAAAACTGTTTATCCCAATAGTACAAATAAAATATAAATGTATAGTGTAACGAATTGTTCAATCTTTAATCAATTATAGTAACATCATTCTCTTAATGTAAACTCAGCTTTATAAGGTCTAGGCGTAGATAAAATACCTATAACTGGCACATCAGACGGCATCGTACCATTGCTGACGTGGATCCTATACTTCTGAAGAATTCCCACGAAAGTGATAAATATAAATGACTTTGCTAAAGAATCCCCCGGGCAGCGTCTGCGACCTGAAAAGTTAATTTATACAAAAATGAAAACCATAATATTGACGTCAGTCTTGAACAATTATAAATATTATCTTAAAATTGTAGTGACCAAATCAAACAAAACAAAACACACAAAAAACATTGTTAAATGAATAAAGATTTTTATAAAACAATTAGAATTCATAAATTTATTGCTGTCTTTTTGGTAAAGCGAGGTCGCGTGGCTTAAGCGATACGCTTTTCGTGGTAAAGCGCATTTGTTGTAAAGAGGAAATGCTGGCGGTGAGACTTTGTATGTAAAAAGTCATAATTCGAGGTTTGGCTCTCGACTATTTTCTCCTCCTATATTGGACCGATATAAGAGATATTTCACAAACTGAATAAAAAGGATGTACTGTGTCTCTATGTTTTCCTTTTTTGATTAATATTTGCCAAATTTGTACACTAAGGCTCTGTTGACAGCGATTTATTTGACAATTTTGAGCATTTTGTGAGAGTTCTAGTGCTTAAACCGTTAATAAATCATCAAAGAATCAGTGGTATTATATCCTTCTTATTAAGTTTGTGAAATATCTCTTGAATCGGTCCAATATTGGAGGAGAAAACAGTGGAGAGCCAAACCTCGAATTATGACTTTTTACATATAAACAATAGCCGCCAGCATTTCATCTTAAGTGATTCGAATTAGTGAATTAGAGATTTGGTTATTCGAGATCGCATGGCTGCGGTGTTAAGTTTTTCGAGGTAGCGTGCATTCGTTGCGTATTAGTAAAGTTACGGGGACGTATTATTCGGTGTTATACTTTTCGAAGTCGGACACACTCCCATTTTGGATTGCCAACAGAAAAATAGGGTCAAAAATTTGTCAAAATCTTATGGCCACTTACCTAGTCCGAAATGGTACGTGTGCTCCGAATTTTTTAACATTCCGCTTTCATCAATAAATCTTTCCGGTTTAAATACATGCGGGTCATCCCACAATTCTGGATCGAAGTATATGTCGCCCAAAGATATGAGTACTGTAGCACCTTTAGGTATTACATACCCGTCAATCGATGTATCATTTTGTAGTAGCCTTGGTCCCGCCATGGGAACAACAGCATAATATCTGTACACTTCCTGTATAAACGCTGACGTGTATACAAGCCTGAAAAAAAAAATTTATAAAGCAAAGGGGATATGAGGCCGGGTGGCCATAAATCCGCGCGGGATATACCGTGTCTCCTAAGGGTCGAGTCATACTGACGCAGAATCGTAGCGAAAATCAAATAACATCTCTACATCTTCTTTATTATATTTTACTAATATATAAAGTTGAAGAGTTTGTTTGAACGCGCTAATCTTAGCAACTCCTGGTCCGATTTGAAAAAATCTTTCAATTTAGATAGCCCATTTATCGAGGAAGGCTATAGGCTATATATCATCACGTTAAGCCCAATAGGAGCGGAACAGATGAAGTGGCGCGGGTCAACTAGTTACACATATTTCTATCGAAAATTCTCGATGGAAAATGTGCGTTACGCTGTGGAGATAGGGGTCGATATGCCATGATTTTTTAGATTTTTGCTTGGACTATGCGTCATTGTGCCGTAACCCAAAGATATTGAAACACACAACGCGCGAAACAGTCATATCTCGCCTCTCGCGCTCGTTTTGCCTCAGTTTGAACAGCCAATTACACTAGAACATGTACAATAATAACTGAAATGAATAAATACACAAAACGTACAACAAACTAAAACTTAGGATAAAAAAAATCATTCTCAATGCTATCAGCTGATTATGTGCCCAAGAGACTGGCGGCATTGCCACGTTGAATGGCAATGGCCAAAGTAAAAGCCAGCTCTTGGTTCACGAGTAGTGTTAACTAGCTGGAACGCCGATGGTGACAAGAGTTCGTCGGATAATGTTGTCTAAGGGGCCTCAGACCACCGAAAAGTGCCCATCTTTCGTCGCAGAGATCTCGGTACTGGTAATATTTTTCAAGCGGAAAACGTGCAGTGTATAGCCAAGTCTTTAAAGTAAAACATTTTACAAAGTAATTATGTAAAAAAGACGTCACAAAAGACATTTTATAAAGTCAATTTTTCGTCGCGAAGTTCTCAAAATTATGTTCTGCGAGCAATGTGCCCTGCCCACTGCCACTTTAGTTTAGTGATCCTTCGGGTTATGTCGGTAAGCTTGGTTCTCTAGCGGATATCATCATTCCTGATTCGATCACGCAAGGAAACTTCAAGCATTGCCCCCACCATTACCCTTTGACTGACTTTGAGCCCTCTGATGAGGCCCATTGCGACCACGTTTCAGTTCCATATGTCATCACTGGCAACACGCACTGATCATAGACTTTCGTCTTGAGACTCTGTGGTACGTGGGACGAGAAGATACTACGCAACTTCCCGAACGCTGCCCAGCCGAGTCGGATTCGACGGTTAACCTCTTTCTCGAAGTTGGCCCTATCTAACTGGACCGTTTGTCCTAGCTAGACGTACTCATCTACAACTTCGAGTCTAGTTTCCGGTCTTGATGGGAGTGCGTGCTACATGGGTATTTACCATGATCATGGTCGCTCCGTGAAACCTGTGGAGCACCCAGGAGGCTACTGTGTATTTGGATGGATCTAGACTGGCTAACTTAGCCAGAACACTTTAGCGCAATTGACCGAATGGCAGTCTAAATTACGGAGTCTCAACTCCATGCGTTGCGGGTAGACTTCTTTTCTGGTTGGTATACCTATGGCCAACTTTATGTAGCTCTATCGCGTGTTAACAACCCTAACAATTTTCTTCAACATCGTGTACAGAAGTTTCTCTTTACGAAAATTACGAAAAATTACTAGGGCTGGACGGCATTTTAAACAGAAGAGATCATACAGCCAGTGCCTTGCATAACAGTCTTCCAAATTCCTAATTGTAAGAGGGGTCTAGCAATGCTGATATTGAATGTTTGTATATCTTATCTTAGCGATCTTACATAGCGACATAATTTTACTTTTCAACATACACGCGAACGAAGTCGTGGGCAACAGCTAGTCAGATATAAAATAACAACAGCTAAGATAAATAATTGACACCCGACGCCTTGTTGTTTTGAAGCTGCTTCAGAGCCATCTTAATCTTATATAGCCTGACGTACGGGATGTCTTCGGTATTGGTTCGGGTCAATCTAGCTCTTGCGTCGTTAGCTAGATTCGCAGAGAGTTTAATCTTTGACGTGTAAAACTGTTCATAGAATAACTCGATTTCTCTCAGAAACTCCGATTTGGCGGATATGGTTTTGCTATCGTCGATCTTCAGCTTCGTGAGCTGGCTTTGCCAGTTCTCTATTGTGTCACCTAACTTTTTTATCCATAATTTAAAGTGCCATAGCTTTTTTGTCCTAATCATCATTTGTCCGAATGATAACTTATCCGAACTTAATATCACGTAATATCACATGCCATAAAATTGAAATCCCTAAATATATAAAAATATGTCCTAAATCCGTTTGTCATAAATATTACAATCAATAATATAGAAAAGACATAAAACCGTTTTCAATAAATGTTATAAGTCCTAAATTCAAATTAGATGTTTATTTATAGTAATAATATTCTTAGAACAAATTTGTATAACAAAGCTTTTGCTATGAACTTCTCTCAGGCGTTTCGTAGATACGAGCGGGCAATATTTTTTCTTCTACCGACTTGAGATAGTTCACTTGTTATGTAGTTCTGTTTAGTAGCAGGATAAATACATTTTTGTTTTATAATATACTCGTATCAAAAATAGATTATTGAACATGCAGCAATATGAACTTTTGAAGACTAACAAGGGTAGAATAAAATTAAATTGTGATGGCTTTTCTTACGACAAAAATCGGTTCTACAACGAAAAATATTACTGGGCAAAGGCTTAAGCAAGCAAGCATGCAGCATGCCAGCAAGCACGCAGCATGCAAGCAAGCATACAACTTGCAGCAGGCATGATTTCTGTCATGGCTCCGGCGCTGCGGGGCTCCGGCGGTCCCACGCGAGTTTATCGTCGCAGATGAGTTTAACGCTCACCACCGCAGCTTCGGCTTGAGTGTTACAACCACCTGCTCCTCAACTCGCGAGCCGCCTCGCCCCTCCGCGCCTACGCGATTTTAAATTACACTCTAGGGGTAGGGCAGACAAGGCTGCGTGGAGTCGGATTTACAGCGATTGGTTTCTGTCACTAAAACCTAATTTTTAGCAAATGTTTAAGGACTAAAAATTTATTATAAATGAACATTCGGAATAATACACATTATTTAACACAATACTTAGGACATATTACTTTAGGTCATGTAAAATTAGGAGATTTAAATATTACTAGTACTCGATATTATGACAGAATACTTTTAGAACGAAAGATTATTATGTTAAACAAAATTTCTGGATTTTGAACATTATGGTTACTGAACTTTATAGCAAACGTGTTATGGAAAATGATTTTCGGACAAACAATTTTAGGAGAAGAAAGGGAATACTGGCTCTGCCCAATAGACAGACCTCATTCAAAGACCTTGTTTCCGCTTTATCGCGTCTTTAATCCTTTCAGCGCGTCTTTATTAAAGCGGCCGAGGTGGTTATTGAGCTGCGGGTATTTGTACGCATCGTTTGAATACTGCAGAATTATCTCCGCCTCTCCTTCATGAGCTTGAGAGTAGGATCAGAGAGCCTCTTGTTCTAATCTGTACGGGGCGCTGGAACAGAGGTGATTATTGAGCTGCGGGCATTTGTACGCATCGTCTAAATACTGCAGAATTATCTCCCGCCTCTCCTTCATGAACTTGAGAGTAGGATCAGAGAGCCTCTTGTTCTAATCTGTACGGGGCGCTGGAACAGAGGTGGTAATTGAGCTGCGGGCATTTGTACGCATCGTCTGAATACTGCAGAATTATCTCCCGCCTCTCCTTCATGAGCTTGAGAGTAGGATCAGAGAGCTTTTTGTTCTAATCTGTACGGGGCGCTGGAACAGGAACCGAACCGAACAGAACAGAATTGAACAGAACAGAACAGAATAGATTAGAATAGAATACTCTTTATACACCATATGAGCCACCACCCACCCACCAGCCACGTATTTAACCTACATACATGAAAATTGCCGCATTTACATGTCTAGAACACAAAATTTCATAAATGTAACTGAAACACTTTTTGATATATTAACGTTAAAAAACCGGCATTTTTATGACTGATTGATTTATATATCAAAAACCTAACACACTTCCAGATGTCCTAGAAAGTTCAATAGCACCCAGCTAGGTAATTGTGTGAAAGGAAATAAAACTGGTCAAGTGCGAGTCGGACTCGCGTGCAAAGGGATCCGAACGAATTTCATTTTATTAACGTGTTATTTTAACACTATAGACTTCTTATACATTTTCATGTAATCTTGTAATCTTTAGGTATAGAACTATTATCTGTATTTTTTTTCCAAAATTTTTGGCTCAGTAGTTTCGGAGATAAAGGTCATTTTTCGTTTAATTTCTTGAATAACTTCAAAACCATTTATTTTAAAGTTATGAAAAAAATATATATTTGAAACCCTTACAGTAAGGCCCTTTCATTTGCAATATCACACGATATTGTTCAAAAAACTTTTTTTTAATTTTCTAGTTTGACCCCCAAAAGTGACCCCGTACTAAAAATTTTATGATTTACGTAACGCGTCGATGTTTGGGTTACAAAAGTCCATATGTGTACCAAATTTCAACGAATCGGTCCAGTGGATCCGGAGAAAACTGGCTGTGACAGACGGACAGACAGACACCCGAGTGATCCTTCCTATAAGGGTTCCGTTTTTTGCTCGGAAGCCTAAAAATCGAAAAACCGGGAGTTTCTAAGATTTAAAATTTTCCAATCAATCGATTTTGTTAGGTAACACTCAAAATGCTAAGAGTAAAATATTTTGCTTTCTCCTTCGAAGCCAACTCGCAGAGGCCCCGTTAGACATTTCTAATGAAATGGGGCACTAACCAATGATTTTCCTTGTATGCACTATTAAAGTATACCCAAGGACAATCCCCGGTAGGTACAGAACTATTGTATAGTATGAAAACAAAAGGTGACTATGGGTTTGGGTGGTTTAGTCGATTCATTACCGTAAACTATGAAATAACTGTAATTGGCCCCTTACCGTTACTAATTACTTACCGTTCACTGTCATTCCAACAAGGTGTTCTGTCTCCAATAACAGTATCTATTTCTTCATATATTTTCTGTTGCATTTCTTGACATTTTAATGCCTTTAGAAAAGCGAAATCGAGGACGTTGCTACTTGTTTGAGAACCCGAAATTATAAAATCCAAACAGACCATTTTCAACTGCTCCTCTGAAAATTACATATTAGAACAATTACAGAATAGGTGATGATGTTGTTATTTCACGAACTACTAGTCTAGTCAACAAGACCTATTTTGTTCAACTTTTTAAGCAGTTTCAAAAAATATGAATGAGGTGTCATTCGATTTGATTCAGAATAGCATATTTGAAAAACTTATAAGTAATTTACTGAAAAAAATAAAGATATTTTGATTGTGTAAAAATTAAAAAAAAAAATATTAAGATTTTAGAAATTTAAAAACGTATTTGTTGTTTAAAAATATTTTCTACCACTTATAATTAATTTCAAAACCATTTCTTTAAAAGAATTTTCTTATAAGCAACACATTTGTTTATAACAAAAACAATAGGATTGGATCGCAGATTTCCTGAGGGATCGGTCTATCTGAGTGGTCATAGATACCTGCTCGTCTGGAGACGACAGCACTGTTACAGCACCGACGCACGAGCTGGCGGGTCGCAGATCCGGTCTCTCCGGGAGGTTATGGTTGAGCGCTTGAACGTGTCCTTACAGGTACTGCGATTTGCCGCGGCAGAGGAGTCTCGCCCCGGTGCAGCGCCTACCCGTAAATTAGTGCGAGGGTTCTCGCCTCTAGATCCCATGGCAGCAGTCCGGCAAGAAGGCTCATTGCTTCGCCGACGACCGTGCGGTATCCCCAGGCCAGCCGGATGGCCATGACCCTCTGGGGCGCGTTGAGATATCGGGCTGGAAGCTTCCTCAAAGTAAGCGCCCACACCGGTGCCCCATAAAGGGCCATGTACAGCACGATTGCCGCGTAAAGCCTCCGGAAGGAGGCGTTTGGACCTCTAGATTGAGCAGAAGCCGCTTGAAGACAGCCCCGGCCCGCTCCAATCTGGGAGTCAAACGTCGGAAATTCTCGACGAAGTTCCACCGGCTGTCGAAGACGAGACCCAGGTACGTCAACGTCGACCCGACGCCGGTAAACCCCTTCCTACCTTTATTCGAGATCCCGATGGTGGCCCCAGTGGTCCCAGTTCTCGTTAGCCAAGGAGAGCGCGGTAAGGCCTTTGTCCTTTGTCCACCGCTACCACATCTCGATGCATACCCACGTCGGCCTCTAGGAAGTACTCCCTAAGGCTGCATACCTCGCGGTTGTGCAGGGTCTTAGCATTTAAGAAGCCACGACCCCCGCACTTCCGCGAGATATACAGCCTCATCACCGATGACCGTGGCTGATGCAACCGATTTGCGGTGAGCAGTGAGCGTATCCTTCTATCCAGGGCGTCAAGTTCTATCTGAGTCCATTTGAGTATGCCGAAAGAGTGCATCAAAACCGGCATGACCCAACCGTTGAAGGCGCGCACCTTGTTTCCGCCTGATAAAAGACTGTTAAGTACTTTGTTCAGGCGGCCAAAGAAGCGATCCTTCAACGATTGTTTCACGTCAACAGCATTGATGCCTAACGCTTCCGACATACCCAAATACTTGTAAGTTTCGGTTGAGGAGAGGGACCTAAGGTGTATGGAATCCGAGAGTTGGGTTCCCACGGATTCCATAATCTCCCCTCGCTTTACATGCATGACCGCACATTTGTCCAAACCAAATTCCATCCTGATGGCGCTAATGAAGGTTTCTGTTACCTTCAGTAGCTTCATCAGTTGGAAGTTGTTAGGAGCAAAGAGTTTCAAGTCATCCATGTAAAGGAGGTGCGATATGATCTGACCACCTCTTTTCAACCGGTAGCCTTGGCCCGAACCCTCCAGCAATGTTCTGAGTGGGTTGAAGGCCAGACAAAACCACAGTGGACTCAGACTGTCACCCTGAAATATTCCACGCTCGATCCTTATCGGTTTACTGTTCGCCGGGGTCTTTCGACACCCTGGATATTGAAGGACCGTCCTCCACTGCCCCATGCACGACATCAGGAAGGTGCGTAGAACTGCATCAACTTTGTACAGCTCCAGCACCCTCATGAGCCATGTATGTGGCACTGAATCATAGGCCTTCTTATAATCTATCCAGCATGTCGACAGATCTCTTCGGGAACGTCGAACCTGTTGGCTAACGGCTATGTCGATGAGGAGCAGCTCGTTAGTACCGCGGGCCCCATTCCTATATCCATTCTGAGAAGCAGACATTATTGAATTACTATCAATATGATGGTTAATCTTTCCTCTCAAAATGGATGTAAGAATTTTATAGGCCGTCGGTAAACACGTGATCGGTCTATAATTTTTAGGCTCCGCGGTACTACCTGATTTATGGAGCAGGTGGGTTATTCCTGTAGTTAGGAATCGGGGCAGTGACCCTGACTCTAAGGCAGACTGGAATTGAGATGCCAAGCGAGCGTGCGATCTTTTGAACTATTTTATCCAGAAATTGTGCAGCCATTATTATTATTTCGTTTAATTTTTTTTAACATATAAATTATATTTTTAAATATTTCAATATAAACATTTAAAAAAATATTTAAAAATATAAAAATAGTAGCCCACCGGTATTGGGAACAGGGTCCAAGCTAACGGCGGTCAGGGCTCCAGATAGAGGAACCTCCTAACAATACGAGCCGTGTCCAGAAGTACCGCTTTCTGAATGAAGCCCTTGATCCAGCTGCCTAACGAGAGCCTCCTGAGGTGTTGGTCGAGGCTCGTAGCTATTAAGCCATTGGCTGATATGACTATCGGTACAATGATTGCGGAATCCACATCCCACATGTCGACAACCTCGCGAGCCAAGTCACATATTTGATTTGTTTATCTTTCTCGGCTTTCACAAGGTTCTCGTCATACGTGACGGTTATGTCTACAATCATTGCACGCCTCACTATTCGGTCCACCACCACTATATCAGGCTTATTGGCAACAATAGTCCTGTCAGTGATGATGGACCGATCCCAGTACAATGTGATATTGCCATTATCGAGAACTGGGTCGGGCGCATACCTGTAGTACGGTTATTATTATTATTATTAATCCATATAAAAGTTGTGTTTTTCGAGTATTTTGCTCAATTTTAACGGCATAATAGTGGATTATAATAATAGCGATGACACGGAACCCTTCATGCGCGAGGCCGACTCGCACTTGGCCGGTTTTTTCGTGATTGAGCAACAAACATATACACATACAAACGTATACAAACTTACTACTTTCACATTTGTAATATTAGTAGGATTAGTAACTAATTCTGATCCTAACTGTTAGGAATAGGATTAGTTTAGACTAGCATAAGCCCACGGCTTCGCTCGCCTATAAATCGATTATTATTTTGCAGTATTCATGCATATTCCATAGATCTGTTCAGAACTTTTTTAGAATAATGTGATACCATAGATATGCAAGTCTCTTACCTGTAAAAGTTGGGTCCTTATTCGCATAAATCTCTTCCAAAAACAAATAAATAAAATCTTTTTGCTCCACTTCCTTATTTTTATGCTTTTCAATAGTTTCCTGAAACGAATTGGTTCTCTGTTAATACTTACATACTTTAAAAATAAATGAAAAAATAGAAAAGCCACTTATTCCATATTCTCATTTTACATTTCGAATGAGGTTAGTATTGTTAGTTTGGGTTTAGTTTACTGGTTTTTTAATGTCAGTAAGGTTAGTTGTTGGTGTTTCCAGAGGTATGGATCTCAATTTGGTCAGTAATTTATATTACCTACCTCAATAACTTTGGATATTTCTCGATTTAGTTTGGTTATCAGCGAATACCCACTTAATTTCGGTATAATAAATCTACACCAGGGCATTTGATTTAATAAACCTCCGGCAACTGAGAAAGCTTTTCCTCGTTGTCTAAAAAGATCCAATAAATGGTTCAGTTTGTCTTCTTTTATTCGTTCCCCTGTAAATAAAAGAAAATTTGTATTTTTTCTTTAATTTTACGAAATCCATCCCGGCTTTCTCAAAACCAATTGCAAATTATCAAAATCTATATATCTAAATATATACTAATATATATATATTTACTAACATATAAAGCTGAAGAGTTTGTTTGTTTGCTTGTACGCGCTAATCTCAGAAACTAGTGGTCCGATTTGAAAAATTCTTTCAGTGTTAGGTAGCCCATTTATCGAGGAAGGCTATAGGCAATAGACCATCACGCAATATGAGCGGAGCAGACGAAGTTGCGCGGGTCAACTAGTATATGACAAAACTGGTCGAAAAAAATAATTGTCACACGGTTTCTGTCTACCACATTAGAAAACTCCACTATATATGTTTCTATCACTACAGATTAGTTGTAACCGCCACTTAAGGTACAAGTTGCACTGGTTCCTTTTTTAGGATTCCGAACAAAAAACGGAACCCTTATAGGATCACTCGGGTGTCTGTCTGTCTGTCCGTCTGTCACAGCCAGTTTTCTCCGGATCCACAGGAATGATTTTGTTGAAATTTTGGTACACATATGGACTTCTGTGTCCCAAACATGGGGGTCACTTTTGGGGGTCAAACTAGAAAATAAAAAAAATTGTTTTTTGAACAATATCGTGTGACATATAAATGAAAGGGCTTACTGTAAAGGTTTTAATTATATTTTTTTCATAATTTTAAAATAAATCGTTTTGAAGTTATTCAAGAAATTAGATGAAAAATGACAACATCCCCCTTATCTCCAAAACTACTGAGCCTAAAATTTGGAAAAAAAATGAAGATAATTGATACAGACCTATAGATTACAGGAAAATCTGTAAGAATTCTATTGTGTTAAAATAACATGTTAAAAAAAAGAAATTCGTTCGGACTAGTTTTTAGGGTTCCGAAAAAAAACCGAACCCATATAGGATCACTCCGGTGTCTGTCTATCTGTCCGTCTGTCACAGCCAGTTTTCTCCGGATCCACAGGAATGATTTTGTTGAAATTTTGGTACACATATGGACTTCTGTGTCCCAAACACGGACGCGTTACGTAAATCATTAAATTTTCAGTATGGGTGTCACTTTAGGGGTCAAACTAGAAAAATAAAAAATAAAGTTTTTTAAACAATATCGTGTGACATATCAAATGAAAGGACTTACTGTGAGGGTTTTAATTATATTTTTTTTCATAATTTTAAAATAAATGGTTTTGAAGTTATTCAAGAAATTAGACGAAAAATTACCATTCCCCCCTTATCTCCGAAACTACTAAGACTAAAATTATGAGAAAAATGGGGATATTAGATCTTTACCTAAAAATTACAGGAAAACCTATTAGAAGTCTGTAGTGTTAAAATAACATATTAAAAAAAATCGTTCGGAACCCTTTGCACGCGAGTCCGACTCACACTTGGCCAGTTTTTTGCTTTAAAAAAGCGGCAAGCAACGGGTCACTAGCTACGAAAAGTATTTCATAGAAATACATAGAAACCAGTAGTGACGCGGCGACACGTTGTTTTGCCTGCTGCTGCTACTTGCAGTCCACTAAGAACTTGTACCTTCATGATATTACCGGATTTTTCGCTAATGTAGAAATTGATACAAGTTTTTTTTGTAATAGTATGTCAATTGTGAGTTAATCACACTAAGGGCGTCTTGCGTAAAAACTATGAATCTAGTTAGCCGAGATTTGTTTTTCAGCTAACTAATTAAAACTTTTTAATTGAGAGAATTTTTATAGGCTAGGCCACACGTCATGTTTTATTCAAATTATGAATAAGGTGTCGTTAAAAAAAATAAAGATCCGCTCGAAAAAAATGCAAAAGTTATACCAATTAAACTATACTAAATATATGCACTTAAAATAAAAAAATCCTAACTAAAATAAGGCGTCAAAAAATTCTTCCGCATCGCTGTCCACTGGAAGTGAGCCCAAAAGACTGACGGCATTGCCACATTGTATGGCAATGTTTATCCTCTGTCCGAGGTTAAAGCCAGCCCTTGGGTCATGCGAAGTGTCAACTAAGCGTTTAGAAAGATCTTTAAATAAGGCATGAGCACTCGGACCCCACGGTCCAAGAGTTTCAACCCCAAACGGCTCAAAAATATAATTGCCAACAAGGTTATTATATTTCCGCCGCTTGGGGTCTCAGCAGCTGCAGCGGTAGTACCAGCACAGCACGACGAGCAAGGAAGATGGGATGGCGCAAGAGTATCGACACAAGTAGCGTCCCACACTAAAGGCCTACCCATCTTCCATGGAAACAAAGACATACCGTCCGGTTGCTTGCCGTCGTCGCGTGCCAGGCCATTGGGTTCTAGTACGGCTGGAACGCCGACGACGACAAGAGTGCGTCGGATAATGTCGTTGATGTTTGCGTGCCGTGCAAAGCGACCCGCACTTCGACTGTATGAGAGACCGTGGTGCCCGAGGCTGTTGACAGCTTCGCCACAGTGACAACGATGAGGAGAACAATACGATGCGCCTAAGCGAAGGGAAGCAGCGAGGCGGAAAGTTGTATCGTCGAACAAGGTGCCTAAGTTCGACGACGGTAGTGCGTGAAGCCAGAGGCCCGACTCCCACTCACCCACAGCCAGCAGGCGCTCCGCAGTAGAAGCAGAAGTGGCGATAAGGTTCCTCTGAACTTCTCTGTAGAGCGGCTCATCCCACTGTCTCTGGTATGATGGGTTGTCGGGTAGCATTACATTCGGGCAAGCGAGTTTCCAGACATTCACAGTCTCGGTGAAGCAAGGCACATCAAAATCAATCAGTGTGGAAGCTAGGATATTCCTGATTAATTTATCAGTGCCATGAACCGAAGATATAAACTAATACTGGTAATTTTGCGGACGTCGAGGCCACCCATACGAATGGGAAGAGTAGCTGAGAGCCCAAGCTCGGTCGTCCATGGCCACATTTAAAATTGAAGATAGTGTATGCTTGATAATTTGGTCCATATTTTTCTAAAAGGTGAGGGTGCTTCCGAAATAGCAGTAACGAATTATGGTGATAGCCGAATGCATGTTAATTTTTAACAATCTTTCCGAAACGTCTTTGAAATTTTGAATTTTTTCTTCGACAAAATTGGGAAAGGATTTCTCAAAGATTGGCGACCCAAGGAGGCGAAGAGTCCATAATTTTGATTCCAGGGGCTATTGCGTTGAATTTCGAAAGTGTGAATTGTCGGTCAGTACTGTCAGACAAATATAATTCGCATTTAGAAAAGTTCAGATCAAGTCCAATGGAATGAAGTCGATTTTAAAAAAATTGTAGATCATTTAATACCAAATTTACATCGCCTCCAAGGGTACCATCATCGAGATACCAAACATTACATTTAGAATTTAGCTGTCGAATAATTGGGTGAATAGCTAAACTAAAGATCACTGGCCCGAGGGATCACCTTGTTGACAGCCAACAGCGGATTCCAAAAGGTTGTCCCGATAAAGTAATTTAGATGGTTGTCTATAACATTGCCAGAGAAAACTGAAAATTTGAGGTATTTCTTTTTTAGAGTCTGCCAACAAGGTGTCCCTATTTACTAAATTAAATGCATTTTTGATGTCAACCTTCAGGATGATCTCTCTGGAGGACTTTATACGGTCCATCAGCGATGACAAGGACGGCGATAGTTCAAGCGCGCATATAGGAAGGGGATGTGAGATGGAAAGAATGAAAGTATTTGCAAGGCATTTATACTTCTATCCTGCAATAAATATTATAAAGAATACGAAATTCAATAGTACGTAAAAAATAGTTAAAGCTAATTGAATTTGTCAAATTAAACATTTTTATTTTTCGCCCTGGTAAACGTCGTTAACACGTTAATTCCGCACGAAATGACATAAAATGACCTAAAACTTAAATCATCTGCTAAGCCATTTCCCAGCAATATTGGGGTCAGCTCCCAGTAAAATCGGATTCATCTGAATACTAATACTTTACGTGGAGCGGCTGCCTAGACCTCCACAACCGGTACCTGGGTAACACGGTACTTTTTGGTAAGACTGGTGTCAGATTTTCTGGTTTCTGACAATCTGTAACGACTGTCAAAGATCTACAAATGACAGCCAGACGGCTTGACGTGCTTCCGAGGTACGGAGAAATTTCGATGTGTTAAAATGTTCACCCATCCACAGACCAATCTCGGCAACCGGTGCTTAACCTTCCTTGAAGATCGATCCGTGCGTCTGTTATTTTTTAGCTACGATTTTCTAGGTCTATAAATTAAAATTAAACCATCATCATCATCATGATGAATTCAGTTTCTAAAATTTTGCCTGAATCGTTACTGCAAGAAAAACTGTACTGCGAGTCTAAAAACGCCACTTTAGCAGAATCATAGCATAGCATAGTCGGCCTTATAATGTTCCCACTGTTGGGACTCAGGCTTCCTCTCTAGGAGAGGGAATGGGCCGTAATCCACCACGCGGGCCCAATGCGGGTTGGTGAATGTCACATGTCTTCGAATTTTTGGTTCTAGGACATGCCGGTTTCCTCACGATGTTTTCCTTCACCGTTTTGAGAGCAGTGGTGATGAAATAAATTACACAAAGTAATGTGCCTGGCTGGGTTTGAACCCGCGACCAACAACTCGTAAGTCGGAGCCGTTACCACTCGGCCACCACTGCTCTCATATTTCAAATTTCATTTTCATCTTTATCGCTAACGCATTAGGTTCAAGGTTGATTGGGAAAATTTGACAGTGACGTGTAGCGTGATGTTCTTTCTAATTTTTATAAAGTGGCTTTTTAGATCCCTTGATTCTGCTGAAGTGGCCTTTTTGGACCCCCTGTCAATGTCTCTAACAGATAATGTCCAGTTTTGCTAGATAGTGAATTGAGTCAATTAATTAAGTAATTTTATGAGAGAGATTTTATTTTTATCTTGAAGTATAAAAACAAAAAATAAGATTTTTTTTAAATCTAGGCTAGTTGTACTTGTAAAACTTAATCTCTTCTACAAAATATGCTCTAAATAAACATGCCAGTAGTGCTATTCTGTAAAATTTCGTGTCTCGACAGCGGAATCCGCGGTGAGGTATCAAATTCGTATTAATATAAATGAGCTTTATCACCCAGGTGAAGCTCGATTTCGAAATAGTAATTTACAGAATAGCACTGCATGTAATTTGTTTCCATCGAGTTCCTTATTATTAAAATAAGATGTCCAATTTAATGAAACAAATACGCGGATTATTATAATTTTCCGGGATACACTGGCGCCAGTGACGCAAACGTTAAAAAGGAATCACTTGTCTTGGTATGGTCATGTGAAGAGGAGGGATTAAACGCATGTAACTAGAAGAGTTATGAACATTAATGTGGATGGATGGAGAGGGAGAGGAATGCCAAAAAAAAGATAGATTTATTGTGTGAGGAGCGATATTATGAAATAAAAGGGAGTTAGTGATAGCGTGACGACTGATAGAACAAAGGTCTTAGCACGAATATTTTGACGTATAGGAACGTTAACGTAAGTGAATTTTAAATGTGAAAAACTACAACCCCATAGTATTTAGGTTTAATTATATGGCACATACACAATTTATATAATTACAAAATATGATTATAGTATCTTATTCAAATAAATATTATGTCCGAAACGAGTATTGTAGCTATGGTAAAATTTTACAATACGTAAAAAATATTCGTGCTAGTTCCTCTGAATGGAAGAAACAAACGTGTTGCGCCGACCCCAAGTAACATGGGATAAAGGCATGAAGATGATAATGACGCACAAAGGCGAGTTGTGGTGTGATGGACCCCAAGACTCAAGTTATAGACAATATCAACACTTACCAGCCACGTACTTCCATAGAACATTCATCACCGATTCACTAAGTAAAATAACAAAATCTATAGGCTTGCTATTACTTTCCTTTAAACAGTTTAGTAATCGAGACAATTCATTTTGTATTTCTTTTTCCATCACAGTTTTTCCATAACCGACCTGTTTTAAGTTTTTCACTGCGAACTGTCTATGTATCTTCCATATTTCACCATTGGCAAAAGTAATACCTAGAACATTATATAAAATTTATTTTAAAATCCTGTTGGAAAAATCTGTTCAACATGACAATCGATTATTAATTTTACTTTTATATTTGTCTTACCCATGTTTTTATTTCCAAGACATCTTAATCGTGCAAAGAAGTTATCTGGTCTACCATCAAATTCTGTGTCATAAAATACTTGGCGAACATTCTTCTCACCGAACACGACTACTAACAGTTCTGTGCTCGTTTTCATGCCTAAAATATTCGTAGAATACTCTCTGGATAATTCTAAAAACGCTCTCCAGTCTGATCCATATTTTTTTGACATCCTTCGTAAAATAACGCTACTTCCGATGAATGGATACCATACTGGACCTGCAATAATATTTAAACAAAATTTCGTTAGTTGTTGTTGGTCGTATTTCCTTTTCAGGCTACAAGTTTTTGTGTTCATATTATTTAAAACATTTAGTGGTATCGCTAACTGGTTTTATTTGTAACTATTGTGTATCAGAATACCGTAGTATCGAAGTGCTAATGGAGTGGGCTAATGTTGGTGGCATTGAGTCTTATCTCATGCGGCGTCAACTTCGGTGGTGCGGACATGTGTCACGGATGACGGACCAGCGAGTGGCGAAGCGCATCTTTTATTGTGAACTTGAGGAGGGCATGCGCAAGCATGGCGGACAGCTCCTCAGGTATAAGGATGTGCTAAAGCGTCACTTTAACAAGTGCGACTTAGAGTCGTCCCGGTGGGAGCAGCAAGCCACCCAAAGATTTGAGTGGAGGACTTTGGTTAAAACCAAAGTTTATGATTTTGAATTACAGTTAATTGCCGCAGGTGGTCGGGCTTTCAACTGGTCACACTTGGCATCAAAAGCGTGACCAGATGAAAGCCCGACCACCTGCGGCAATTAACTGTAATTTCATAGATGGTGTGCTCACATGCCCGCAATGTGCGAGGATCTTCACAAAGAAGGTTGGTTACATAAGCCACATGCGAGCTCACGATCGACAACTACAGCGGAGTTGAAACAATCGCCTTGGCTGAAATCGGTCGGATCACATCATCATCACCGTAGCATCAAGACGATTTTATTCAAACGATCCCTTAATTTATATAGTCCGGTCAAATGACGCGTTCTCGACGGTTACTTCTCGAGCTACGTCAAGTCTACGAAACGATTCTGCGCCGAGTAAATAATGGAAAGGGGGCATTGTTCCTTCCTGACGTATCAGGAGGTACGGGTAAGTTTGTGCTGAATCTTCTGCTGGTCCAACTCCGCAAGGGCTGCAATATAGCTCTGGCTGTGGCTTCCTCGGGCATTGCTGCAACTTTGCTTAGCGGTGGTCGGACTGCACATTCCGTTTTTAAGTTGCCGCTTAAACTTGCAAGCAAAGATACCCCAACATGTAATATTATCAAAAACAGCGGCCGGGGAGTCCTTTTGCAGCAATGCAAATCGACGACGACGACGCGTCGCTAAAAAACGAGTGGCTGGCCTTAACGCCGTTTAATTTTGTTTAGGAATTCTACCGCCTCTAACACCTTTTGTAGTCATCACCACATTGATCACATTTTGATCAAGCGGTCCGTTCTTCCAAATTAAAAATTTCCACGCGAACAAAGTCGCGGGCAACAGCTAGTCATAAATATAGTCCACACAAAAATTGTAGATCATAAAATCTATACATATAATAAAACAGTAGAGACCATGATTTCTGTACATTAAACAAAAATACCAAAAATCGAGTAGGGGCGATAAAAAAGGTATAGAACACAAAAGAGCATTTTTTTGTCAGTCTGTCTGTACACGCTAATCTCCAAAAATACTTAACAGACTTTGTTGGGGTTTTCAAAGTTAGATTAAGCTTATTTCTGAGCAACATTTAGTCTTTGTTTCATTCAAATTGGTGGCCGGGAAAAAAAAATTATGGACATTTAAATGTTTTAATATTACGTATCAACGTTTTTCGACAAGTTTTGTTCAACTTTCAATTATTCGTTAAAATTAGGCTTTAAAAACATATCTTCAGAAATTGTAATCATCACGCTATATCTTCTAGGAGCTAAGCAGTCAATAACCATAAATTATTTAATATCGGCTATTTAAATCAACTTCAACTGGATTCATAGACCCAACGGTACAATGACTGACTTACGAATGAATTGGTAGTTGGTTCGAATCCCAGTTTTCGCAACCTTTTTTAAATTATTTGTGACAATTTTTACTTTTTTATGTTCCTGCTCGTCGAAATTTTCGTTGGCCGCGACTTTGTATGCGTGTACGTTTAAAAATGTGTGGAAATTGATGTGACGAAGTAATGAAATTCCGGATTAGTAGGATAATTAACAGAACCTATTTTCTGTAATCTTTTTTGTTCTCATCAATCGCATTACGATAAAAAGTACAAAACCAAAGAAGATAACCTTTACACAAAAACCTGATAATTTGTAGCAATGTAAATGAAATGAACTAACTACGTAGAAAAGATACCTGCAATGCCATCTATTGACCCAAATAGTAATTTCGACGGCATGAGATTACACCAAAACATATTTTTAGTTATTAGTGGTACTTTTAAAATGTAATAACTTATCTTTTGATAGTTCAACTTCATATTCCATAGATGGCGTAATGCGTTTGATCTCATTTTCGCGGTCTTAAGATTACAATAGTCGTCAACTTGCGTGCGCTTATTTTTGCTAGGGTTAACAAGCTAAAGCTGCTCAATAAGACCTGTACTTTGTAGGATTCAATGAATACCACCGATGCTGCAATTAACGTAGCCACCTACTGGGTCAAACGAGCATAAAGAATTAACCATCGACTCGAAAAGACGAAGAAAAATGAACCTTTACAAGCCTGAAGCCAGGAGTCATGTCACCAGCAAGCAGGTGGCGAAGACCCATGATAGAGGAGTCGTAAAAACAGTTGAATTAGCTCGGTTAATCGGATGTCTAACTGTGTTCCAAAATGAAGGCTGTTGGAGGTAGCATTACAGAGTGATCCATACTGAAGAAGACCAAATGGCTTGGAGACGCGACGTATGTGGCCGCGATCTTCAGCAGTGAGGAAACGACGATGAAGAAGAAGGCCACTCAAATGCGCATATTTTTACGAATACTGTTAAAAATTGCTGACGGCGTATACCCCAATCAAGAGGGCGTTTAGGTTATTTTAGAGGGTAGCTTTTGTTGTCCCGTTGCTTCAGCATTAATTCATTTCTTCTGTGTACGGGGAACCACCGACCAAGCAGCAACCATCAATATGCATAATATTGATAAATGTTTGTGGGGAAAAATTTCCATGAAAACAGGCATGGAAGAAATGGTACACATCATCCTATTATGTTCTATGATTTTTATTTACATATTTAATTTCGATTAAATATAATAGCAAAAGCACTAGGCTGAAAGTCACAGAAACCCAACAAACTGTTATAGTAGCTCAAATAAGATTTCGGCTGATTGCTCCGGTGACGATGTGATCATTCCCAGAATCCCCCTCATTCCGAATTATTTTCAAAACTGGTAAATTCGCAGTGAGCCTATGGTACGTCATGACCAGCTCAGGGCCAGAAATTATCCGTTGCAGGCTTCATCCTCCAGTGGATCATTGGGAACTGTAGCTCCCTCGGCAATGACGCCACAGACGAACTCGCGAAGAGGTTCCAAGATGGTAGTACTGGACCCATACCCACTGTTCCTGCTACCTTTCTCACAGTTTCGTACATGAATTTGCCAGAGTTCGTACATCAACTATGGCAGTCAAAAATGGTGACTAACTTAACTACTTCTCAGCCTTAGTAGACATACCTTCCGAATAATAATAGGTATAACCACCGGTCATTGCCCTCTAAAAAAAAACATTTTTGCAACAAAGGCGCCATAGACAGCCCAAATTGCAGAAGTTGCTTCGACGCCGACAAATCAGTCGCCCACTTCGTCCTGGAAATGAGTTGAGTCGCTCCAGGAAACCTGTGGAACACCCAGGAGGCTTCTGTGCATTTGGATGAAGCTAGGCTGGCTAACTGAGACATCTCAAAGGGCTGCTGTAACATTAGAGGAAACTCAGGTACGTCGGCTTTTAGATGCTGAGCGTCATGCGTCATTAATTGCTGCAGAGTCCCATGAGGAATCGCAAAGAAGACGTATTTGAAATGCTGAACAAGTCGCATAGGAGTTCATTTACACGTAGTATATGGGAGGCATTTCAAGACGCTGCTATTGTTTATGACCCTTTGATCGATTATATTAATCATCGATTAATTCTTATAGGGTGGATGGATAAAAACTGGACAAATTGTGAAGCACTAAAATGGAAAGAGGAAACTCCGGGTATGTGTTGTTCTGGTGGTAAAATTTCACTTTCATCCCTTGATGAGCCAGAGGAACCTCTACACTATCCTTACTTTTGTACGACAGTAATGAATCACGGCGTTTTTTGAACAGAATAAGGAAATACAATTGTTGTTTGTAATTGTTGTTGGTACACAGCTACAAATTACACATCTGGGCATGAGAATGGCAAAAGGAGAAAATATTTTGATACCCCGTATTCCAATAATACCGACTGATTTGCCATTTCAGTTTAAAATTGTGCAGTTTCCCCTGAAAGCAGCATTTGCAATAACAATTAATAAAGCTCAAGGAAAAACGCTTAAAGTTGCAGGAGACCATTTAGAAAAAAAAAAAATGTTTTTCCCATGGCGTGCTCACGTGTATCAAATCCGCAAAAGCTTTATATTTTGGCAAAAGATGGGAAAACAAAAAACGTAGTTTATAAAACTGTACTTAAATAAAGTCATATTAATACTTTACACCATATGTACTTATATATACTTAAATAATTTAATTATCTCTTTGCAGTAAAGCACTGAAGACGCTCATTAAAGTATTTATACGTATGTATCTTATAATTATCCTAAATAAATCAAAATGCTACCCAAAGACACTATTTCACGAGGATGAAGTCGCGGGCACAGCTAGTAATACTATAAACGAAACCTGCAACGTGTATTCTTTACCTAAAGAAGAAGGATCAATTAACCCAAGTCCAGCAATGAGAAGTACCTCAAAAAGATGATAAAAATGGGCACAAAAAAATGGAATACTTCCAAACTCCATCGTTACCGTGTAACATAAAAAAATTGCTAAGAAAATTCGTTCAGGGGCAGTAGGTAATATCTACAATGAATGTACTACAATACTACGGGTACATTATTATTATTTGAGAAAACCCATCATAGTCTGTTTCTGTCAACGTTACGTAAAAAAGGATTTCATAGCAGCTGTTAGGCACGAACTAAAGACCTTACAGCTGACGCCAGATAAAATTGGACTGAGTGGCAAGTGTGGCAACCCTCAATAAAAAATCTTCATAAATGATCACCTTACAATAAAAAACAAATTGTTTTTGGCTGTCTAAAACTAATAAAATCTCAGCTGAAATGGATTTCCAATACGTTTGGGTCGAACATGCGAAGATACACGTAAGAAAAACGATACGTCGCCAACGCTGGTTGTCAAATCGGAGAAAGATCTGCAGAAAATTGTTTAAATTACTGGCGATTAATACACATTACAACCGCTATTAGAATCCTATGTTTGTTTAAGTCTGTGTGTTTTAGGAGCGAAACAATGTTGTTTGAGAATCTTAGCCATATGTGTGCTAGTAAGTCTTTGTCAATTATTTCTGCACAATGCTGAAAGAGGTTATTAGCCCACTTAAATTGTAAGGATTGTTCATGGTCCCTAGTAAAAGAGGTTACAGTATCTAGCACAACACCAGACTAGCTCATGTTCAAATACGATTTTACTGAAAACCATCGCACGGTCAACACCGACATAGCTCCTAGACCCTCTAGAGGCAGCGCAAGATTACTTCGAGGAAGAATAGCTACAACTAATACCGGTAGCAGTTCCGCTAGTTTGGATGCAGACACCAAAGCTACTGGTATCTTGCAAAATATAAACCAGCTTATAGCCAGCTCCTTCGCGTGCCATAGGCCCTCTAGGTATAAGATTTCCTCGACACTTTCAAGTTTTTTATAAATCTTTAAATTGTGATATTAATACCGAAGAGGCAATCAACTTTATTGTTTTAGATATTTAAGTTAAATAAGAATTAGTGACTTTTACGCAAAAAAAGTGTAATCGTTTAAGAATGAATACAAGAATTTCCTTTCAGTTTATCATAAAATGTTGATATCTTATAATCAAATTGATGTACAAATAAATAACCAAAATATCATGACATTATGTTTTTAACTAGATTTAATATTACCTTAGTTGGTAAAGTTGTTCGTTAATTGAAAACGATCACTCGACGAAGCTCCGCTACGTGTGGCTTCTATTTCTGTCTGCAGTGTTTAAAGGAACCTAACATAACATAACAGCTCACTGTGATCTATGTTCTAATATTTGGTGATAGATATACCATTCTGAGTACGAAGCTATTATTTAAAGGATAAACCCATTATTTTGAGAACAAAGTTTTATCCAAGGAATGAACTTCGAATTTATTGAGAAAATCTATCTGTTATTTTAGATACCATATTGACATTAATTTTGGTAATTTAAATCTGGCGACACTTTTTATCTATCTAAGAATGAACATATTTAGTGGCGATAGATAAAGATCTATCAAGAACAATGGTCAGTCACACACTAAAATCTAATTAAAAGTAATTAGATTTTAGTGTGTGACTGACCATTGTTTTTCTTTATTACGTATTTGTAATAACAAACCAACAAAATCCCCCAAGAACATAATTACTAAGGTGGATTACATAAGCCTTGACACGGCTATGAAAAGTCTAGATCTTTCGTCAATATTTTGTATAGCCAACCCTAATTCAGCAGCCGAAAACCTTCTCAGAATATTAACCTCAATTATAGAAATGACCATCACCACTGCTCTCAAAACGGCGAAGGAAAACATCGTGAGGAAACCGGCATGTCCTAGAACCAAAAATTCGAAGACATGTGACATTCACCAACCCGCATTGGGCCCGCGTGGTGGATTACGGCCCATTCCCTCTATATATATAGCTATAGAAATCAACACAGAACAATAACAAAAATCGCTTCAAGTAAAAAAATACCTAAACCCTGGATTACTCCGGGCTTACTGCGGTGCATACGTAATCTTGATTCTAGGCAGCGGAATCTTAAACTCACACCTGATAATGAAACCTTATCCATCACCTACATACGATACAGATTTTTTTTTTAAAGTTAAAAGGAAATATGATTCTCGGGAACTAAACAAGGCGACAAACAATACTAAAAAACTATGGGATACTATAAAAAAACATAACTAATATGTCTAAAACTAAAAATACTTCCACTGATCTAATTTCAAAATCACTCTCACCTACTCAGTCTTGTACTAATGTTAATCAATATTTTGTCAGCGTTGGAAAGAACCTTGTAGATAAAGTTCCTGGAAACCGATCAAAATCAGGTAGGGCACCGCCAATAGGGAATATGCAAGAAATAAATATTTATTATTTATACAGTTTATCTAAAAATATACAAAACTATAATACTAACAATGAAAATAGAATCAAAATTGTTTGAAAAACAAACGAGATATAATTATTTTAAACAAATATATCTGTCTCTATCGCGAAAACGCTGTTTTCTATAGCAGCTGTATAGGCGTCATGGATTTTGGCGTCAAAGTTCATATCGGACTTCTCATTAATCTTTGAAGCTTTATAACTTCATCGTTGATGAAGGTATTTTAAAAATTATTTCATGATTGTTTACTAGTGCTAATAAGTATTTCATTTTGCAAATAAAAAAATCGCATATTCACTATTACCTGTGACAAGTCATTTGTGCTTTAACAAACAGACCCGATAGAAGTCGTATCTACTATAAACTTACTGAGAGTCACTGCTGCTACAGGATGGGACGGAATATCTTCTTCTTTTTTGAGAAAATACACGCAGACTCTTGCCCCTGTGTGTAGTTATTTGTATAACCTTTGCTTCCAGTGAGCCATATTCCCTTATTCTTTTAAAACCGCAATAATTCATTCTATCTTTAAGAGCGGGGATGGGGCCGAACCTAGTAACTACCGAACCATAGCTGTTTCAAGTGCACTGTCCAAGGTACTTGAACGTTTACTGAATAAGAGACTCGTACGCTATCTTGAGCATTTTAAATTATTATCACCACAGCAATTCGGCTTTCGTTCAAACAAATCTACTTGTGACGCAGTTAATGACTTAGTCAATCATGTAGTTGGTAGTCTAAACAACAGAAAAAGGTGCTAACAATTTTTCCTCGACCCACGGTACGGTGCGGGTGGGATACGGTTCCCATCAGAAGGGTGCTTCTAAATAAATAAGAAAATCTTGGTGTCAGAGGGCTTCCACTTGAACTTTTCAAAAGTTACTACACTGATCGTAAACAACTCGTTGTTATAGGTAACCACAAGAGCGAGGAACTTCCTATCGAGTATGGCGTCCCACAGGGTAGCGTCTTGGGCCTATCACTTTTCCTAGTATTTATCAACGATCTCTGCAACCTCGATATTGCAAATGAAAAAATCGTATGTTTTGCAGATGACACTGCGATAATATTCACTGCGGACTCGTGGTCGGAATAGGAAACAATATGGTTTTAATTGTGCTCTAAAATGGCTCGATTCACACTCCTTAACTCTCAATACGACAAAAACATATTTTATTCACTTCTGTGTGAGCACTGCTTCTCAACCAACAAGTGCCTTCACCATAAAAGCGCACTCTTGTTCTACGCAAGACCATATGAACTGTTAATGTCCTACTCTTAGACCAGTTGATTCAGATAAAATATCTTGGAATTGTGTTAGATAAAAATCTCAATTTCAAATCACATATTAGCGCTCTTTCAGGACGTGTCCGGAAATTGATTTATATTTTTAAAAACTTAAGACACGTAGCTAACCCTTCATTCATCCGTAATGTATATTTCGCACTATGCCACTCAATCCTTACCTATTGTATCACCTGTTGGGCAGGCGCTACTAAAAATAATTTGAAGCCCCTTGAGACTGCTCACAGAGCCATATTGAAGGTTTCTACCTTTCGGCCGTTCTTTTTCCAACCAATGAGTTATACAAAGCGTGCAATGTACGGCAACAGTTTATTCTTCACACTGTCTTACTCCAATATCGTACAACTCCATATGTAGAAATGATTAAACGTCGCAAAGACCAAATCTGTACCATACACCTGCACACACCGCTATTTAAAAAAAAATCAACATCTACCTTGGTCCACCTTTGTATAACAAAATCAAGTCACATTTACCAGTCTACAGATCTCTCATTTCAATTTTAAAAAGTCTGTCCATTCATTCATATCAAACCTAAACTATGAGGAAACCGAAAATTATCTAAAGAGTGAAAACATTCACTAATTACTCCCACTGATGCACACACACGCAAGACCACAGTCACACAACATCACGTGCGCACACACAGACACGAAACAGGACATATAATTGCATGCTACGGATGTATTTTATTTTTATTAATTTTTAACTCATTTTAGATTTTCCTTGCATAGCCGTCTGTTAATTATCATTTTTGCCAATCTGCACACGTAACTAATTATGATGATTGAAATGAAGATAAATGTTTTGTGTTTCTTATTTTTTACCAAGTAACTTAATTCCCTATAATTATTTACTTACGGTAAATGGTTGAATAAATTAAATTATAAACTGATTATTTTTACTAAATATCTGCACCCTTTTTTTAAGGATGGGAAATCATCAAATGACTCCTCCCGCTCTGGGTGAAGCAGGAGGGAGTGTCAGACTCTTACTGACTAAAACCCATCCGTGTTCCTCCTAGTGCCCTTTGCGTTCCAGGGCCACGGTGACTTTCGAAAAAATTCCGCAGCCCCAGCAGGCACTGGCCCGCTAGGGCCCCGTCTTTTATGCTGACAGCTCTTTGAGGCGCGCGTGGAACACAGCGCGCCGTCGACCCGGGTCTGGTTCTGATCGGACGATGAGCCACCCAATGCTCACCGTCCGGAGGCCCGCGCCTACGGTGGCCGAGAATCGCCCTGCGACTCCCGACGCCCGGGGCGTTTTCTTCTGTTGCAGCGGCTGGGGCGTAAGGTTTCCCTCCCTCTCACGCGTTCGGCTTCCTCCTTCGCTAGTTTCACTGCTTCGCAGAAGGAGGTGACCGCTTCCCATGTCTCCTCGCTCCGGACCATGGCTTGAACCAGGGGGGCTACTCTCTAACGAAATCCGTAGCTTCGGGCTTAGTTGCGGGCGGGCGTATTCTACTCCGTATCACCTACAGACTTACGATTAGTCCCGAACCCGAACTGAGAATGAATGACAACACGATTTCACAGTAACTGTCAAAATAATCGTGTTATCATTAGTTCTCAGTGGTTAGGTGATACGGAGTAGAAAATGCCCGCCCGCAACTAAGCCCGAAACTACGGATTTCGTTAAGAGAGTAGCCCCCCAGGGCCGAACGCGAGAGGTCGCCGCCGCCGATCGCCTCGACGAGGACACGGCGGTGCTCCGCCCAAGCAGGGCAGACCTCCACCGTATGCTCTACCGTGTCCTCCGGGCGATCCTCGCAGTGTTGACACCCGAGCGTGTAAATATCTGCACCCTACCAACATCAAATACAAACCTTATTTAAAGATTATTTTATCCAATTAAGAATATCTAAGCAAACAGAGAAAGTTATTGTAATACATGGACATAATAGATACTAATACACTCGTTAAAAAATATTGACTATACCAGAAAAGTTTAGGTAGTTAATGAAAGGTAAACAGTCTTGATGTGTCTTTTTAATCTTTTACAACACATTTGCTCAAAAAATGCATTTACGAAGCCTGTATACATTGTTCGAAAGTTAAAAATTACGCACTATACAATGGAAAGTGCGGTAACATAGGTACTCCCACCTAAGTTCCTACTTTACCGCACGCTCCATACAACGGAGCGTGCGGTAAAGTCAATGCTAAGCAGAGTGCAGGCTAGTCGCAACAGCGTTTTAAGTATGATAGCCAGTAGACTCGACTGTCTGTGTATGAGTCGATGTACTAATGCTCACATGAGTATTGATACCTCGATTCAGGTAGGGGGCGAATAGATTAAGGTTGTTTTACTAACACTAGTTATAAGTTATTATACTACTAACAAAGTGGATCATAGTTATCTATACATATAATAAAACAGTAGAGACCATGATATCTGTACATTAAACAAAATTACCAAAAATCAAGGGGGGATATAAAAAAGGTATAGAACACAAAAAGAGCAGTTTTATATTGTTTTTTTTTTTTTCGACATACACGCTAACGAAGTAGCGGGCAACAGCTAGTACTCAATATATACTCAAAAAAACTTTTACTCAAAGAAAATAACTTACCCGGCGGAAACTTTTTTGGCTTTATTGTAGACACAAACGCATAAAAAATCAATATGACCATGAATAATAGAAGAAACGTAGAGATCATTTTAAAATATCAATATTTTTACAGTGTGTTGTACGAGTGTGGTATAAATATCCACTGGCCTACTCGGCAACCGAAACGCAACTGTCCAATGCGGACAGAGAGCGTCAATTTTTAACTGTGTCCCTATGTTTTCCTTTTTTGATGTTTTATTAACCGTACTAGCTGTTGCCCGCGACTTCGTTCGCGTGTATGTCGAAAAGTAAAATTATGTTGCTACGTAAGATCGCTAAGATAAAATATACAAACAGTCAATATCTAACATTGCTAGACCCCTCTTAGAATTAGGAATTTGGAAGACTGTTATGCAAGGCACTGGCTGTATCATCTCTTCTGTTTAAAATGCCGTCCAGCCCTAGTCATTTCTCTTAATTTTCGTAATGAGAAACTTCTGTACACGATGTTGAAGAAAGTTGTTAGGGTTGTTAACACGCGATAGAGCTACATAAAGTTGGCCATAGGTATACCAACCAGAAAAGAAGTCTACCCGCAACGGATGGAGTAGAGACTTCGTAATTTAGACTCCCATTTGGTCAATTGCGCTAAAGTTAGCCAGCCTATCTCCATCTAAATGCACAGAAGCCTCCTGGGTACTCCACAGGTTTCACGGAGCGACCTCACCGTTCCAAGGATTTGTTTACGTCGTGAAGCAAGGGCTTAATTTCCAGGATGAAGTGGGCGACTGATAATTGTCGGCGTCGAAGCAACCTCTGCAAATTGGGCTGTCTATGGCGCCATTATTATAAAAATGATTTTTAAGAGGGTGACCCGTGATTATACCTATTATTATTCGGAAGGTATTTCTACAAAGGCTGAGAAGTAGTTAAGTTTTGACTGCCATAGTTGTTCTCTGGCAAATTCATGTACGAAACTATGAGAAAGATAGCAGGAACAGTGGTTATCATACTCATGTCCACCACTACCACCTTGGAACCTCTTCGTGACTTCGTCTGTTGCGTCATTGCCTAGGGATCTACAGTTTCCCATGATCCACTGGAGGGTGAAGCCCGCATCGGATAATTTCTGGCCCTGAGCTGGTCATGACGTACCTATCATAGGCTCACTGGAAATTTACCAGTTTTAAAAATAAATGGAAAATAATTGGGAATGAGGGGGATTCTGGGAATGATCACATCGTCACCGGGGCAATCAGCCGAAATCTTATTTGAGCTACTATAACAGTTTGTTGGGTATGTGTGACTGTCAGCCGAATGCTTTTGCAATTTTTAATCGAAATTAAATATGTAAATAAAAATCATAGAACTTAATAGGATGACGTGTAGGTACCATTTCTACCATGCCCGTTTTCATGGAAATTTTTACCCACAAACATTTGTCAATACTATGCATATTATGGTTGCTGCTTGGTTGGTGGTCCCCGTACATAGAAAAAATGAATTAATGCTGAAGCAACGGGTCAACAAAGGCTACCTTCTAAAATAACCTTACCACCTTAGAATAGAATAGAATAGAATACTCTTTATTATGTACACCATATAAGTGTGACCTTCTTGATTGTGGTATACGCCATCAGCATCATTCATTTTTCTTCGTCTTTTCGAGTAGATGGACATTCTTTATGCTATTTTGACCCAGTAGGTGGCTATGTTAATTGCAGCATTCGTTTCTTAAGCTTAGCAAAAATAAGCAAACGTAAGTTGACGACTATTGTAATCTTAACACCGCGAAAATGAGATCAAATGCATAACGCCATCTATGGAATATGAAGTTGAACTATCAAAAGATAAGTTATGACCTTTTAAATGTACCACTAATAACTAAAAATACGTTTTGGTGTAATTTCACGCTGTCGAAAGTATTATTTAGGTCAATAGATGGCATTGCATGTATCTTTTTTTCGTAGAAAGTTGATTACTTCACATGCCACAAATTCCTATCAGGTTTATGTCTAAAAGTTATCTACTTTGTTTTTATACTTTTTTATCGTAACACGGAAAAAAAGAATACAGAAAACAGAAAATAGGTTCTGTTAATTACGCTACTAATCCGGAATTACAGGACTTCGTCACATCCAGTTCCACACATTTTGAACGTACAGGCATACGAAGTCGCTGCCAACGAAAATATTAGAGCAGGAACATAAAAAAAGTAAAAAAATAGTCAACAATAATTTAAAAAAGAGTTGCGAACTGTACACCAATTCATTTGGAAATATGGTATATTATAATAATTTATGGTTATTGACTGCTTAGCTCCTAGAAGATATAGCGTGATGATTACAATATTTGTAAGGATATATTTTTAAAGGCTAATTTTATGCCTAATTTAACGAATAATTGAAAGTTGAATAAAACTTGTCGAAAAACGTTGATACGTAATATTAAAATCTTTAAATGTCCATAACTTTTTTCCGGCCACCAATTTGAATGAAACAAAAACTAAATGTTGCTCAGAAATAAGTTAAATCTAACTTTGAAAACCCCAACAAAATCTGTTCAGTATTTTCGGAGATTAGCGTGTACAGACAGACAGACAAAAAAAATGCTCTTTTTGTATTCCATATCTTTGTTTTGATCGCCCCTACTCGATTTTTGGTATTTTTGTTGAATGTACAGAAATCATGGTCTCTACTGTTTTATTGTATGTATAGATAAGCACTAGAACTCTCACAAAATGCTCAAAATTGTCCGATAAACCGCTGTCAACAGATCCCTAGTGTACAAATTTGGCAACTATCAATTAAAATAGGAAAACATAGAGACACAGTATATATCCTTCTTATTCAGTTTGTGAAATATCTCTTATATCGGTCCAATATTGGAGGAGAAAATAGTCGAGAGCCAAACCTCGAATTATGACTTTTTACATACAAAGTGTCGCTGCCAACATTTCTTCTTAATAGAGGTGAGTATAGATGTTATATCAGTTATAGAGGTGCAATTATTAAATAAAATAACGTATTTTCTTAACATGATGCATGAGTTGTAATCTTTATTAACAATCAAAAAGTTATTAAACAAAAATAATTAAGCACGTTCTTATAAACAATACAAACGTTTTAGTCTTCCTTGTCCTTGAGAACATTGAGACTGAGTTTAATCTTTATTCTGGATGATTCTACAAAGAGTAGATTTTGGCACATTACATTCGAAACAGACTTCATCGCGCGTCATTTTACTTTCATAAACGGACATTAACTTTAGTTTTTCACGTATTGATAAAGACTTAAGCCTTCGCTTCGGCATTTTCAAATAAATATCCGGACGATAGCAAAACCCAACTGAAACTGGAGGTCACTTTCACACAATCAGCCAAGTGCGGAATTTGCTGGTAGAATTAGAATTATTAGTAAACAAAACGGTACACAAAATATAGTATTATAAATAAAAGAGGTAAAATATACTCGCTGTCTCAATTATAGAGGTCATTATGACAATAAAATCGAAATAACTTATCCCAGATATAGAGGTTTGTTTTGTACCACTAACAGAGGTAATTCAGTGCTAAAGTGTCGGGACCTAAGCATGAGTTCCAGTTATGGAGGTTCCTCACTTGTACAGGTCACACACATATACACTTAACCAAGTTTTACTGTACATGGCCGTTCCTACTCATACCTATCTAATTATGTTAATTTAGTTATTCGTATCTTTTGTTAAGGTAGCGGTTTCTGTTTAGGTAACTAACATCGTTATTTTGTTTTGCGTAATATTTCAGTGATATTGTGCAATATTGTACAAAACCTCTGCCAGTCCTCTTAAAATCGGCAACATTAAATCATATTACTAAATTACTCATGTTTTTTAAATACATAGTTAAGGGGCTAAGCGCTAATAAGGCCGGTTTGAGAATTGTTTTTTCTCGTAAAGTACCTATATTAGGGATTTGATATTTCGGTTCATGTTTTTTGACTTTGTGATCTACCTAAATTCTAAAGGAATAAAAGATACGAAGAAATTTTCTGTATAGAAAAAAATTGCAAAGTTCGGTCTTTCTTTTTGCCATTTTCATTTTCATGGCGTAATGCATTCATTGATATATAAAAAAAACCCAAGATGCACAATCTCGAACAAATGCAACACTCGAAACCGTCATCAAAGACTGACATGTGTCATGTGTGAGTGTGTGTGTAAACAATTTTTTTGCAAATTCAACCTTACACGGATTGCTTAAAGTTGTTTTTACAAAGCAGTGTACAAAAAACAATAAAATTTTACAACTGAAGTAAGAAGATAGAACAAGACTTGAGTGGAGACGAATATGCTTTATATTTTTTATTTAACATTGAGTTAGTGTTTTACGAGTTTGGTAAATTGTGTTGTCAACACATAATTAAACTGTAATATGAGCATAAATATGTTTTTTGGGCAGCACATGTGAAAGTAAATCAATGAAACAAATATTAAGTAGAAAAATTATTTATTCAGACTCAAAGTCAAAATGTTTGTCGACACTTTTGAACGTTATCATTTTTAAAATAATATATGAAAAAAAAAACCGGTCAAGTGCGAGTCGGACTCGCCCACCGAGGGTTCCGTACAAATTTGTAGCTACAAATTACTTTAAATAAAGACTATATTTTTTTAAGATTAAATTACCAATGTACAGTTTTCAGACTTTTTCGAATAGGTACTTGTAAGACAGTATTACTTGCCAAATTTCGTGATTGTACGTATAAGTCAAAGGGAACTACCATATAGGTTTTCGACCCAAAACCTATAGGGTACTTCCGGTTGACCTAGAATTGTCAATGTTGGTTAAAAGCAAGGTCTCACAAGTGAAGGAAAACCCGAAAAATAAAAAATGGTTGAAAAATAAGGTAAATTTTGGTACTTACAAGTTCTCGCGAAAATCTAAATTGCCCATATCTTTTTATCATGTTGACTCAGGACATTGATATTTTTATAGACCTAATAGAGACTATAGACCTCAGTATCTAGTATAAATATCAACTTGATAGGACCACCCGTTTCTGAGAAAATCGATGGTGACACAAGGACAGAAAAACGGACAAGAGAGTGATCTTATATGGGTTCCTTTTTTACCTTTTGAGATATGGAACTCTAAAAATAAAGTGACTCTACTATCCATTTGGAAAGGTAGAATAATAGTAGTAGAATCTTATGCAGAAGAACGGATAAGAAACAGTTACACATTTTAAATAAATGTTTTTTACAATATCTAGTATACAAAAATTGTACGCTTGTTTACAAAGTTTGCTTTTAATATACGTTTTAAATTGTCTTTCTAATGTTAAAAAATCCTTAATTCGGCCAAAATACCCATACCTACATATGTATCTAAGCAACAATTATGTATCTAAAGCAATTCTCCTATTATCTTGAGGTCCTGTGATATCATGTCCTGTGAAAAATATTTATGATTACAAAAAAGAATTACATATTTGAATGAAGGTACGATACCATGTGACAAATTCATTTTTCTGGCTAATGAAAGATACTTACCACTACCCTCGGAACAACTGTTTTAAGAAGACGTTTATGCCTTTTGCAGTGACATACATATATGCGTCCAAAAAATGCTCTGAACAAACGACGCTTGATTTATTTGGCTTAAAAAAATCTTCACGCCTTTGTTGGCCGACGATTTATGTCTATTCTCCACATCGTATTGGGCCACGAGGAAAACTAAAATATAAAAATTAGAAATAAAATGTGCAAATAAAACATATCGTTTTGTTTAATAGTTACCCGTAATTTATACGAGTCCGAGATAAGTTCAAAATCGAAAACAACACTCTTCGTCATCATCCCGACTGTCGACAGAAGTGAAGAATTTTTAAGTTGTTTCGTATTTTGCCAGAGCGGCAATTCTGTCATTAGCATGCCGCATGTCGCAAACCTACGAGTGGTCGCTTAATTAATCGATATAATATTTACGAACATAAAAAAAATCGTCGAATTAATAACCTCTGCTCTTTTTGGAATTCAATTAAAAACTGTATTAAAATACTTGACCCATAAATATTTGTTAAAATCTCAATCCAAAAAAATAATAATTTATTAATAAAAAAATTAGATACAATAAAAAAAATCGACTCCAATAAAAATAACAGAGTCATTTGTATTATGCGACTAAAACAAAAGGGGGCTGTAATGCTTCGTTCTTACACCGGCAAAGCGGTCATTGAAATTTGCCGCATTATACTTGGACCGTTGAGTGAAGATTTGAGACAAATTAAATCGAAATCACATATAGCATTATATATCAAGCCATAAAAACCACAAAAACAAATCAATGAATTATTTTACTTACCGAAAATACGATATCCCATCCTTTTTCAACATTTTTGACGTAATATTTTTTGCAATATATCAACGAACATTTTGGCATTTTTGACAAGCATGCAGTGAGGCGAGCAACGTGAGACTGTTTGACGTTTGCGCATAATTTTAAATTATGCGCTTGTTCTATGCGGACGTTTTTGAAACGCTGAGTGTGTATCTTGGGTTTTTATATATCAATGAATGCATTGTATTGATTTTATGAAAACTACTTTTAAAAATAGAAAATAATCTTATCTAGCTAAATTCTTAATATATTTTGATTTCGTTATACTTTTATGTTATAAAATCCGAAAATTAATTTTGACACTTACGTTATTTATTCCATGCCGCCCTCATGTTATCGCTATCTCATCTTTTGCTATTTAAAAGTATTTGCATCACTGTCGATTCAGATCAATTTAGATGGTCCGTGAGCCTTGTCAACGTAGCACCTATGTCACTTTTTTGCAGATCCGAGCTGTCAGATTTTCGTAATTTAAATATTTTTTTTACAATATTTTACATAGTTCAGCAACTTAAAGTTGTAATTTATTAAAATTCGTGCTATGAAATTATTTTCACTGTAATTTTGTGACCTTGAACAATATATAATCGTAGTTATTTTCTATTCGTGCCAACATTGAAATGATGTATAAAATGGTATGAAATAAAAGACTGAAACTAGATAAAGCACAACGTCTGGGAACATACCTGAACGCAACAAAGGATTCATATCACAGGAAATTAATAGTGGCTAATAACACCGGCAAATCATGATAAAATCATCACTTTCACTTCTGTGTATAGAACATCCACAAACATAATCTTTCACATACGTAAAGTAACATAGCTATAGCATTTTTTTTTCTGGACTGGAGTGTCTATTTTTATAGCTTTTATCTCAAAATTTATCTTAAGAAACAGGCTAAAATAAATTAATTTATTTCGTGCTTTGAAAGACGTCAAACATCAATATGTCATGTAATTAAATTTGCCAGTTTACGAATAAAATTGAGTTTAGAAACTGGCTTCGACTTCGGCGCGACTTCATCTGCGTGAATTTCAGAACTAGGTCAAGAGGGAAGTGAGAATAATTCAAAAAATGTATAACGCATAATCATAAAGAGGGGAATGAGGTCAGAGGCCCAACACCTACTTTAAAAGAAATAAAGAGTAAATAAATAGTAGTCAGTCCCGAAAATTTTACTCCTTCATGATTCTGACCTCCTTGTTGTCTCTACTGCTCATAATTCTAGCCCCAAACATACTTATTCGTGATTCTATTAGACATTGACGCCTCTATTTAGATGATTTGATGTTTATTATTTGATTTATAATGTTGTTGCAGTTCAGAATTAAAATATTAGTTCTAAAACCAATCAATAGGTATTAGTCCGGTCAAATTAGACCAAAAAATAGGAGTGAAGTTATACAATAATCGCACCCAGCTCAAAATTGGTAGGATTGTTCAAAACACTATGATAAATGAAATCTAAAAAGGCCTCATCGATCCGATACCGGGAAAAAAATTACTTGGGGTCAAAAGTCACAAAAACGTGTTTTTCGCGATTTTCAGCAAAACGGTATCTATCTATTAGGATTTGGTTCCCGCACTTAGTCCTGATGTTGGACCATTGTGCGTGAGCCATTACTCCAACCAGCCAACTTCCCTCCAGGAACAGTAGTGCTATTCTGTAACAACATTTTCGTATCTCGACATTGAAATTCGAGGTGAGTTTCAAATTAAGACCTTTATGTTGTATGCAATAAAGCTCACTTGTGAGTTTTGTTACTCAGGTGAAGCTCGATATCGAAATAGTTACTTACAGAATAGACTAGCTGATTAATTTTCCCGGTGTGTAAAAGCATCTGTAAGCGAGTTCTGTGACCCTATTATTTGACTCCATATTTCGGTAACGCCTGTGCACTCAAGGAGTACGTGCGTTTTTCTTTCTTTCTTTCTTTCTTTATACCGTTTCCTCCTCCTCCATGCATGCTCTGCATAAAGGACTGTCCGTAATAGCTATCGTGTGTAAGTGTTTGTTCAAGAATGGCATAGCCTCCCTGGACTGCCTACCAGCGTTCCGCTTGTTTGTGGGTTTATTCTTGTAGCCATGTGCGCTGCTGGCCGAAGGGGAGTGGTACTATGGGTTCGGCTCCAACAGCCACAATATCAGATCCCCTCCTGGCCAGCTCATCGGCCGCGTCATTTCCTTGTGATCCGCTGTGTCTTTTTATCCACTGCAGCGTCACAGTGTTGCGGTTGGTCACCGTGATGCGTTCTAGTGCATTGTGGCATTCTTGTGAAACGTGTGCATATTATGACGATTACAACTCTTCCAACTTTTCGAATCGATATATCTCAGAAACGGTGGTTCTTAGGAAAAAAGTATCTAGCCATTTTTATAGATATTTATTTATCTGAACTACAATTTTTGTCTGAACTAATTTTATGATAAAACTTAGGTACCGTTTTGCTGAAAATCGCGAGAAGCCTATCGTGTGTAAGGCCTCATCGATCGATCGTGATGATGAGTGCTAACGCGCTTTAAACGAAGTTCAGGCGCCGATGCTTAATTTTTGCATACAAAAATTTTGTGGCGCTGTAATCGTTGACCTATTTGTATCGATACAAACGCGCTGATACGGCGATAGACGTTATAAAAGTGCTGCAGTCGCGCGTATGTGTTTCTATACAGAAATCTCTGTGTTTTCACCAGACTCCTCAACAGTAGTAAAATGGAGTCTGACGAGACAGCACTGCTTACGCTGGCTTTATTACTGAAAGTATAAAAAATAAGCGACATTCTTGGATTAACCCATTCACGAGCGAAAGAAGATTGAGTGATGGTCAGTTTAATACATAATTTAACCCCATCTTTTATGATTACATAATACATAATACATAATTTAACCCCATCTTTTATGATTGGGCAACTTTTAAAACATTGCCCAATCATAAAAGATGGGGGAAAAATTCGAACTGCTATCGGATGTCGTGTGAGTGACAAGTAAACCATGCAGTGCCTCTCCCCCACATCTTTCTCCGACAATTAAGAGGAGACTCTAGTCGGTAACTCTTGGGCCTTTCTCCATACAAACGTATTCCGCTGCTAGAGCTATGATTTTTTTTCCAAAAAATCTAGATCTAATTAATACGTGCCTGTATAATTTTTTTTTCCAAAACATAATTACTTAAAGAATTATGACTATTTAAAAACCGGAAAAAACAGCCTGTTTTTACCGCCGTCTGAACATGGCGGTAAAAACAGGCTGTTTTTTTCCGGTTTTTAAATTTCAAATTCGGACTATCAGACAAATTTGATAAGTTTTTATCAAAATAGAAAATAATAGAAGCATAGATGTAGTCTTCTTCTAAATTTTGTAATTAGTAATTTTTCTAGATCAGTCCAGTTTTGAAGAATAAAACAGCAGAATACAAAACGTCTTTTGGTCAAGGTTTTTTTAGGTAAAATCAGCCTCTGATGCTGTTGTCGTTTTCGCACTTTACTTGACAGGGCACAGTGCGACGCATCGGCAATAGTTTCTTTAAATTTATCAAATTCCTCGGGACTAGAGTCCCCTCTTAGTAAACAAACTCGATACACACGTACTTTGAATGCGCTTGTCGCGCGCGTTTGTATCGCTTTGTACGCACGTTTGAATCGATGCAAATGCGACGATCTGCTTTTTGTCCTTTTACCTTTAACACCGTGGACCCGCGTTCGCAAAACGTGCGTCGTCGGCGCGGTAAAAATACGCCGTGTGCATAGGCTCTTACATTATTACATACCATCAGCGATGAATATGATTTGGAAATTCTTCAATTGTATTAGAACTTTCGAATCAAGTTAATGTAATGATCAATGTCTTGAAAACTCTCAAAAACAAAATGGCGGCCTTTGATGTACATTCCTTGGCCTTAGCTTGGTGGCAAAATAAAGTTGAACATCCAATTTGACCACTTTATATAACACGAATGAAACATGGAGGAGCTCTTGGCTAAAGAATAACAGCCGCACAGGACGATCTTCAAGGTAAAGCAACGCTTGCCAAGGTTAGTCTGTGGTTGGGTGACCATCTTAACACACCGAGTTCCCTCCATGCCTCGGAAAGCACGTTAAGCCGTTGGTCTCGGCTGTCATTTGTAGATCTTTGGCAGTCAGAAGCCAATAAACTTGACTCCTGCCGTGTCAAGAAGTTCCGTGTTACCCAGTTAATGGGTTGAGGACGTGGAGGTGTGGTAGGCAGCCGCTATACGTAAAATACGTATTCAGCTTAATCGGGTTTGACTGGAAGCCGACCAGAATATAGTTGGGTGTAGTTGTAGGCGTGATATAACACGAATAACTTTACTATTTCTCTTGTTGTACTAGTTGCCGATTTTTGCAGGGCCCGGACTGTTCCTGTTTACAAGTAGAGGCAAAGTCACACTGAATTTCGGTCGTTGGTATATGATCTGTGTTTGAGACTAAAATGGTAAGACTGGAGCTGGAGTAAAATCAAACTTGTTTTTATTAGGTGTTCATAATATCTTATTCTAAGCCATCGTTAGGACGCCATCTTGTCAGCCCGCCGCTTATCGACTAGTGATGTGACCCACTTATAACATCCTCCTTATTAGAAAAGATTATAATTTTACAGCTTGACAACAGTTTACAAAAATCAATTTAACTCTTAACAATAATATATTCTAGACTTAACTAAATCAAACAGTCTTTCACAGTCTTTGATAAAATGTTTGCTTAGTAAACAAAATATTAACTTCTTATAAATCTAACCGACTTGGTGGTCTTATGACTCTTCCACACCTAGTGCGCCTATCAACTGGAGTTGTACACTCTTCAATAGACGGTGCTACTGCATGAGAATTAGGAGATGACTTGATATTTGGACTTTCTTGAGATACCGTTTGAGGTGACTGCGGAGGCTTCAAAATATGCTGTCTGTTTCTCCTTCCTATAAATCCATCTGACCCTTCAACAGTATAAGACCTAGGCTGATCACATTTGGACCTTACTGTGCCTGTAATCCATGGAGTATCTGGCATTTTCTTAAAATAGACTTTATCTCCTTCTTGTATTTCTGGTAATGATTTAGTCTTTCTGTCATAGTAATCCTTCATTTTATTTTTATTTTCGTCCTTAATTTTTACATATTCTTGAAATTTTACTGTTCTTGGTATTAAGTTTTTTGTGACTGTTGGTAATTGTGTTCTAAGTGAACGTGACATTAATAATTGTGCTGGAGATGGTAGATTTCCTCTAGGTGTATTCCTGAACTGAAGCAAAGCCAGATATGGATCTGTCCCAGACTCCTCTGACTTGGTAAGAAAACGTTTACATATCTTTACTGCCAACTCTACCAACCCATTTGATCTTGGTATGTAGGGACTTGACGTATTACGATGTATTCCCCATTCCCATATAAAATTCTTGAACTCTGCCGAATTAAATGGTGGCCCATTGTCAGAGAATAACTCAACTGGAATACCATGTCTGCTAAAGATACTTTTAAGACAAACAATTACTGTTTTGGCGTTAGTACTTGCCACTGCCATTAATTCAATATAATTTGAGTAGTAATCTTGTAGTACTATGTATTTTTTGATTTATAATCCATAAAATCAACACCAACTTTTTCCCACGGAAGTAATGTAATATCGTGTGGAAGAAGTGGTTCTGGAGCATTTGAGCTTCTATGTGACAAACAAATATGACATGACTGAACAATGTTTTTTATATCAGTTGACATAAATGGCCAAAATACATGTCCTCTAGCAAACGCTTTTGACCTTTCGATTCCCAGATGACCACTGTGTATTATTTTCAAAATTTCTGGCCTTAATTTTTTAAGTATGACTATACTGTTACTTCTGAAAATTAAATCATTTTCTGTATGTAAATCAAATCTATACTGCCAATACTCACGCAGATCTTGGTGAATTTGAGTTTTATTTGACGGCCATCCTTCTTTACAGTATGTTTTCAAAATCTGCAAACTTTCATCTTCATTAGTGCCCCTGATTAACCACTGTAGACGTTCTGATGAGACTGGTAATGACTTAATCAGTAAATTTACATGAACTATGACATCATCATCTAATTCATCTGAACTTGTTTCAGAGAGTGCTGCTCTTGACAAGGCATCAGCAATGTACATGTGACTACCTTTCTTGTAAACTACATTTAGACTGTAGGGTTGTATTTTCAACATCACTCTTTGGAGACGTGTTGGTACCTCGGCTAAAGACTTTTTGAACAATGTTATTTGTTCTGTTCAATGTTATTTGAGCATGGTCTGTCTCTACAGTTACAGTTTGTCCATATATAAATTGATGAAACTTGATGCAGGCAAAAACTATTGAATAGAGTTCTTTTTCTATTCGAGCCATTTTCTGTTCAGTATCTGTTAAAGTTTTTAAAGCATAATATACTGGATGTTGATTTTGTAACAACACCGCTCCAACAGCACTCTTACTAGCGTCACTTTGTAGGACAATAGGATCATGAACATTAAAATGTGACAACACTGGAACTTGACATATTAATTGCTTCAGACGGCAAAATATTGTTTCATGATTGGCAGATGACCGACTTTATCACATTTTTTACACTTTACACCTAATGCTGGACACTTATAACGATGCATCTGACCACACCTTGTACAAACTTCCTGTTTTGACTGCTGACTATATTGACTGACGTTCCTTGAGTTAGACTTTGATCTTGAGCGTGACTGACTGGTATTATACAAGACTGAACTTTGTTCTGCTGTCAATTCATCCGTTTGGTGTCTGGAAGCTAGCATGGCCTTTGCCGTCTCTAAGGCCTTATCAAGATCCAGCTTATCTTCAAGCAATAATTTTTCTCTGATGAAATTGTATTGTTGATGCATGTTACATATAAACATTATTTTGACTAGGCGTTCTTGCAGCTGTCCTAGCTCACAGTTTTGTGACCTTAATTTTAATGTGCAAGCAAAATCGTCTAAGGTTTTATTTTCACATTGTTTGTATGTGAAAAAATTATGACATTCATAAGTGAGGTTAGCTTTTGGGGCAAAGTGATTTTGAAATAACTTAATAAGCTCGTCGCTCGTATGTAATGTTATCCTCATCTTTTCCAAATGTATTGAATACATCCACGCCCTTTTCACCAATGACATGTAGAAATAAAGCTACTTTTCTGCCATCACTCTCTTCATCCAAGCCAGACGCACGTAAATAAAATTTAAATGACTGCACCCATTTCTTCCATTGTTGAGCCAAGTTACCATTCATCACCATGGGCTGCGGACTGGACATTCCCGAAAGTTTCTTGGGCTTTTGATTTTCATCAGACATGGCGCCGACTTTTTATTTTTACGGAGAAGTTTGCAATGATATAGGTACAACACATAGATTACGAACCCAATTCTGACACCATGTTTGAGACCAAAATGATAAGACTGGAGCTGGAGTAAAATCAAACTTGTTTTTATTAGGTGTTCATAATATCTTCTTCTAAGCCATTGTTAGGACGCCATCTTGTCAGGCCGCCCGCTTATCGACTAGTGATGTGACCCACTTATAACAGGGCACGGTGTCAAATATTTTTCTCGTTTCTTGGGTTGACCTTGGATTTTCATTTGGATCGGTCCAGTCTTTTTTGTAAGGCCACGCCAATCTTCGTTCTCATTTAGATAAGCCATTGAACGTTGTGCCGGCTCGGTTGTAATATCATCTTGTTTCTGTTCTACATCGTCACACTTACCATCACCATCTTCTTCGCTTATTCGTTTACGACCATATCGACCTTTACCTTTATCATCATTTTCGAGGTCATTCTCGAACTCACGTTCCAGATGATGCGAATCACTTCTCGCTCTTGTTCCAACTCATTTGTTATTGTGAGATTCAAGTTTTCCTCGCGAATATATGATACGTTTTCGGTTGTCGAAGTTCGAGACACCACGATGGGGACGGCGGATTTTTCCTCAACCGCATCAGCTATTCGAGTCGTTGAATGTCTTTTTTTGGGCTGCGATTTTTATTTTTGTATGTATCGGCATTTAGCAAAATAGTAGTGGCTGCCAGGCTCCTTAGGTGAACTTGTCCATCCTAATTGATTTTTGTTTTTTGAAGACCAGATGTTTTAGCTCTCGAAAATATTCTTCGCTACGAGTTGAACTAGAAACCAGACGTCCGTCACAGTTACTCGATAACTCTACGAGAGTTGAGCTATTTGGATCATTCTCAACCATAACAGCAGTCCACAGAACAAACTATTTTGCTAATTTCAATAGAAGCGAACCAAACGCACAGCACTGATACGGGTTCAATCGTCCGTGTTTAAGATTACTTCTACTACCTGACTCGATTTTTTTCAAAATATTTAGTTGAGACTCCATCATCGTCGTTAAATCGGTCTAAAAAACATTTTTTCCCCCTGATCATTCTCTAGTCTGTCGACGCTGTTGTCAGGAAGATTAAATGATGAATGATTTTAAACGCTCTGAAACACGAGTCTGTGCTGCAAAACAATGACTATGCTTGTCGTCAATATCTTCATGCGTTGCAAAAGCAATTGTTAGTATTTCAGTACACAACCGAATAAAATCGTCTATTCCTGTACACGTCGTTAGCAATCCTATGCATCGGAGATAGAAGTCTTTTTTCTCGGGACTCTCACGATTGAAGCAGTTCCAACGCGTCACCATGTTAATGAAATGCGAAATGTCAACTCGAACTGTTCCCGTCAAAGATAATACATGTTTCTATGTATGTCTTTAAGTCAGTGTTATTAAACGCAAGAGAAGCAGCGTTGAAGAGTGCCAGTGAGTAACTACTTGTTTCGGAAACGACCCACCAGAACGCAACCATTCTCGAATCCAATACGTCAAGGTGTTAGTGTCGTGTTTCTCAGATATCAATTGAAATAGAGGTAATCTTTTGGCGATATCCACAAACTGCTTGGTAGAGATAAACAACTCGCTTTGAACTCGGTTTTGGTAGTTGCTTTACCAAGCTGCCCGTAGCGTCGATACTTATGGTTCCAATTTCGTCTTCCTTCATAAACTTATTGTACATATATACCTGAGTGGGAGTCCAGTACATTGAATAGAATTTGTCCAAAGCAATCTCGTGAATTAAAAAAAAAATATATTAAAATCTTATATTAAAAAAAAAAATCAAAAAAATAACTTATATTATCTTATATTAAATTACATGATGAAAAAGAAATTCGAAACCCTTTACACGCGAGTCCGGACTGGCACTTAGCCAGTTTCTTTTATTTAGCTTCTCTTCAGAACATGAGCCACACGTTGGAGTGCCTCAACTGCCCATACACCTGTACTTTGGGGGATTTAATGAATGCCACCGACGCTGCAACTAACGTAGCCACCTACTGGCCCCAAAAATCTAAGAAACTAACCATCGACTTGAAGAAAAGAAGATCGCAATATACTATAATAGTTGACGACCGGGTTTTTCCAATAATTACTTTGTAGTACTACATGTTGGGACATGCTTAAAAAACTTTGATTATCTAAGTAGATAATCTACGTAGCTTAGTAGTTAGGATTATAACGAAATAAATAGGCATACAACAAATACTGATAACATCAGGAAGTAAACGTTTTAACTGATAAACTAAATTATTGATTGATGATTCATCTAAGAAGCAATTAGGGGAGGCAGGGGCTACAAGTAACTGAGGTGTTGGGTGCAGGGTAATTAAAATAAACTACCAGTTCGGGATGCTAAACGGTTCTGTGTATTTTTGGAAAAAGACGTTCGTTGTCGCGAAAGTTCTTTACCGCGATGTACGTTACTGTGAAAGTTTATGCGACGTACGTTGTTGTTGACTGCATTTTCGATAACACGCTATTGCGATGCAGGTAATGTGAGAAGGGTTGCTAATAAGTACTGGATTATAGAGAAAATATTACATTGTTCGAGATGACTAGTAAATGAACAAAAATTGCAAGCAATGTTATAATAGGACCAAATAATAAAATCAACATAAACAAAACTAATGTAGGTACTTATCTAAGTATATCGCACAATATATTTAGATAGATAGGACCTTTCCATTGCGTAGTGCTTTTTGCCACAATCATGCCAATGTTACATGCAAATAAACATTTGGAAATATTTCACTTGCTCTATAATTCTTGAATTATGCTATTTTCTTCAGAGTAATAAACAATAATAGAAGAAACAAAAACCAAAACAAATAAAAACTTTACCCGAAAATCAAAACATTTTGCTATTTTTAACCGACTTCCAAAAAAGGAGGAGGTTCTCAATTAAGTTGGTATTTTTTATGTATGTACACCGATTACTCCGAAAAGAATCACAGAAATCAGATCAGAAACTGATCTGATTTCTGTGATTCTTTTTAATTCCATGCGGCATACTTGCCATTTCGTCCCGTAAAAAAATAATTCAGTTTGGATCAGTAGTTTTAATTTTTTGAGCATTTTTGCTTATTTCAATTTCTGCGTAGACAAAGACGTCGTTCAAGTATCACCACTTAAAATGAAAAATAAAAAACTTTTTTCAAAAAATATAACCGACTTCCAAACAAAACACTACAAAGTATAAAAAACCTTAAATTGTTTTAAATGTTTAAAAATGAAGAAAAAAAAAACCAAAAACACCGATTTCCGAAATTAAGGTTATTTTATTACCACAACTAATGAACTACACCCATTTCCCGACTTCCTACGCGAGTAAGATTTTTTTAAATATTTTTTTATTATGTATTATTTAAAAGACATTGACCATGATATGAAAAAATCATCAAAATCTCATTTGCTTTGATATGACATGTAGACTACTCAGCTTGGCTGTGTGTGTGGGCGTGTGGCATATCAAATGAGAATTAATCTTGTGAAGATCTCCTGTACTATAATTTTTCATAATTTTAAAAAATATAATTTTGAAGTTTCTTTGAAAATAGATGCTTGAACATTCTCTTCAATTGTATTTTATGTTGGAAAATATTTTAGTACTAAGCAATAACAGCGAAGTACTTGTTGATAAGACAACAAGTGCAGTCGCAGGTTTTTAAATCATAACGAATTTACTAAATGTCAATTTTTAATTAGTTTTTTGTTTTTGTAAGGCAACTATTTTTCTTTTGAATTTCGAACCTAAATGCTTAAAAAATCATTTGTAACAATTATCGTACAAAAACAAGTACAAATTTTGAAACATTTCGAAGCACAATTAAATCCATTTTTTGATCATTTAGACCCCGACCTCCTCTACCCACATAGACCTATCTTAATTTTGTTTTGCAGATTGTGCAAACATGTTAGAAATCAACGAAATGGATTGTTGACAAAAATAACTTTTATCGATCTGAATACAACATTATTATAATCTGTACAGTTAACCACAAAAACTCTAAAAATGTATCCAATACCATCGAATTATTTTTCTATCATCGACGCCGAGATGCTGGCCTGTCGGTTTTCTATCGATTGCATTTTGGTGAGTGGGCGTCAGAATTACATGATTTAATTCCGCCAAGCCCGTTCCATCGTCGGATCACAAGATGAACGGCGATGCGCCAGCGGTACATGGTAGACATCCCACCCACACGCTCAAAACGTTTTGGGAACACATTCATAGTGCGTACAGCTAAGGAGTGGAATCCCCTGCCAGAGTCTGTGTTTCCAGATAGCTATAACCTGGGAATCTTTAAAACAAGAGTGAATAGGTTACTTCTAGGTAAACGTGCTCCATCTTCGACCGCATCATCGCTTACCTTCAGGTGAGATAGTGGTCAAACGTAAACCTATTAATAGTATTTAATAAAAATAAAAACATTATGTTACGACAATTTCACATATTATTCGGTATTGGCGCAGTCTTCTGTATATGTCTTTTTTATGATACATATTCGTTTATTTTCCTATCTTCTGAATAAATTAGCTTTAAATAACACATTTACTTGGAGACCTGATGCTAAATTTCTAAAAATATGAGTCGTCAAATGGCTCTTTCAGCTCTGGGCGCAGCAGACGGGAGTGTCTGACTCTTAATGACTAAAATCCATCAGTGTCCCTCCTAATGCTCTTTCAAACACGTTCCACCCAACGCTCGTTCGCTTCGGACCATGGATTGAATCAGGGCTGGAGGCGAGAGGTCGCCGCCGCCGATTGCCTCGACGAGGGCACGGACGGAGCACTGTCCAAGCAGGGCAGATTTCCACCGTATGCTCCACCGTGTCCTCTAGGCGATCTTCACAGTGATGATGCCCGGCCGTGTCCTCCCGCCGAATCCTAAACAGGTATCTCCCGAAACATACATATCCGATGAATACCTGCATCAGGCGGAAGGTGAGGACGTCGAGGTGCCTCTCTAGCCGCTCCTCAGAAAGGGAAGTTATCGCCGCAAACCTGCTGCTACCTAAGCTTTTATTTAAGAAAAAACCGGCGAAGTGCGAGTCGGACTCGCCCATCGAGGGTTCCGTTCTAATTTGTAGCTACAAATAACTATACATATATGATAATAAAGACTACATTTTAATAATTTAATTAGAAATGTATAGTTTTCAGACTTTTTCCTATACTTGTAGTATAAGACGGTATTACTTGCCATATTTCATAGTTGTAGGTCAACGGGATACACCATAGGGTATTTCCCATTGACCTAGAACTATGAAAAATAAGTGTTTTGCGGCATAAACGACTGTATCCTTTTTTACGTTAACTTAGAAGTTTGATTTTGTCACTGCTGCAAAGGGCCATAGACCTGAGTATACGGTTTTAATTTCATCACTGATCCTATACCTAAGGGGTTTTTCCGTCTTTTTTTTATAAAGCTAGGTCAATTACTTTTGAAGATATTGAATTATTTAACGTCTATCCTAACGTATCCAATTGTTAACCAATTTCTCAAGCTTATTCTCCGTCTAAAAAGAATAAAGTATTTTGAACTGCATAAATGGAAATTCACAGTTATGAAAACTATGTTTTGTCAAAAATAAACCATATTATTTAAACGTAGTAATGGTTTAGCTCAATCGTCGCTGACTGTACCTAGGTAAGTATTTATAACACGCTACATTAAAATAATCCTCACACAGAAACTTATTGTTGGCTACGAAGCATAGAAGATATTTTTAATCGTTTTCTTTCAGAACTGCCATTTATTTGTTTGAGAAGAAAGATAATAAAAACTTGAACAATGATCTTCTTATGCTTACTCGCATTGTTCGCGAGCACCAATGCCTACAGTGCTCACATTACCTTGTACGGGGACGTCCATAAGGATGTGGAGTTCTTCACCAGAACGTTCCCTTGGATTATAGACAACATTGGCGCAGATTTATACGTGGACTACTATTTACTGGGCAGCGGAAGGTACTCTGTACCTCAAGCGTGTGCTTTGAGAGAGCTGTCTGGGAACACGTTTCTGCAGGCGCAGTACTTGCGATGTGAGGCGAAAGGTAAGGAAATTAACCTCATTCTTTTTAAATATTGGCTTTGATTTAAAAGGTCAGGAAATGAAGTTTTGGTCAGCTCGAAAATGTATTTTGCAAACAAAGTGAAGTGACCTGCTTCCAGTGGTCGTCAAAAATAACTTAATTAATCAGCAAGTAAGAATTTGATATCCGGTAGGTATTCAAATGAATGTCGTAAGAAATGAAATATATCTGCAGCAATATTAGTAATGTAGCACCAAATCTTGATTCGGATTTTATAACATTTTGGCAAGCTGTAAAATAATTTTGATGTACCGGAAATATTTTTAATCTGGTATTCTTTAAGACATTTGATACTTTGCCTTAGCATTTAATGTAATGTCGTTAGTCTTACATAAGATAAGCAGACGAAGCCTCACTGAGCAAGGCTCCTGTTGCTGTTTGCAGGGTTAAAAGGAACCTATGAAGAAAGAAATAACGGGGCTTCGTTCGTTCGGTTTGCTCGCTCGCTCTAGCCCCCGTCATCTCCTTCGAATGTAACCTGCCCTGCCAACAAAATGTCTACTTATTAATATTTTCAAATAAACGTTGCCCCACACTAGGAATTTGTCTTGAATCGTGGGTGCATTCACAAACAGCCAGACCCAGAATAAATATTCTGTAGGACATACAAATATTTGCTCCATACGGGAATCAATCCCGTGACAAGTAGCGCAGCAGCCAATCACTCAACCACTGCGCCGACCGTGTCGTCAAAACAACAACCTCCTAACCAATTTATTATTTTATTTATTTTCTAAAGCCATTGATTTAGTTGCAGACTCGGTATTACTGGTTGCTTTTTTGCGGTCGACAAAAACATTATGCTGTCAAAATAAGTCTTTAGCTGTTTTTACTTGTCACTAAATATTAAAAATAAAATCAATGTAATTACTTTTATCGAATGTGGTCATCACCGCCATTAGATTCCTGCCATATCGCATCCGAGACATTGCAGATGTGTTGTGTTACCAATTCACTTACGCGTGTTAGCCAGATTTGTGACTTAATTCATTTTTACGGATTTCAGGATACCCGAGTGAGTACTGCCTGTGTGAGGCCGGTATAAACCCTGAGTCATTTAAGAACTGCGTTGCACATGAAGCATACTTAGCCAGTTGGGCATCAACCAAATATTCAGAGCTAGGCATCAATATCTCTCCTATTGTAGAACTAGAGCCAAACAGTCCAGTTTTCGGAGTAGATGACGTCTCCTTCCTACAGAAGATTTGCACCAATTTCGCTGATCCTTTGCCAAGAGGCTGTGTTCATTATTCCAATCAGACTGAGAGTTTTCTTGCACAGAAGGCTGTGGCTCACTTCGACAGGGCGTGCCAAAAGGAGTTTCCTATTGAGGATGTAAGCCTGTGAATTTGCTGCTGCTTCACTGAATGATTGCCGTTTATTAGATGAAATTAAATTCCGATTTTGTATAGAAATTTTTGTTGTTCTTTTTCAACTTTGCCTCTACCACTGAGTGTCTCTGCGTCACCCAAAGTTTGAGTGGTAGAAAATTCCTGAGGCATTAAGTCCGCTTCTGTACATTTGTGTGCATGAAGTGTTAAATAAATAAATAAATAACTAGTCCAGAGCGATGTTGAAAAGTCAAATGTTATTCAGTTTTTCAAGTTTATTTATTGTAACTTAATATTATATAGAACTTTTTTCTTTTGAGTTTTTGTGTATTTTATAAATGTTAAAATTAAATTTACTAGCAGTATACGGCAGACTTTTATTTTAAGTTTTTTCAGTCCATCCAAACGTTGTCTGGTAGATATCGCTAACTGCAATATCTAAGTGAGGCTCTAGACAAAATGCCTTTCTAGCAGCGATTGCGATTGTCGAAAAGCCAAAATATAAGAGATTGATCCATTGACATTTCGACAGCGTCTGTCAATCCCATACATTTTTGACGTTTTGACAATCGCCTTCGCCATGCTATCGCTGACAGAAAGTAACTTATCTAGAACCTCTGTTCTTGTTACTGAGACACTTGGCACACAGTATTACGTTTTTTCTGCAAGTAACCTTAAACCCTACTTACATTGTAAATACAATAGCGATGCAATAAGTTGACAGTGAGAAGATAAGACTACTGAACCAATTTGAAAATTCTTTTACTTATAGAAAGCCACGTTATTTATGAGTGTCCTAGGTATATTAACCCGAAAAATACCGCCAAACGACGTGGGCATGGGTTAGCTAGTTGGTAATGATTTAGTTCTAAAGAGGTTTCAATAGCCAAACTATGTTACTTAATAAAGAGTCTGGGTATGAAAAAAAGTTTTCGGCAATAGTTTTTGGAATTTTTTTAAATAAATGTTTCGTATTGTACCTTAAACTCAAAGTATTTATTTTGATTAAACCATTTACAGGCACTTTTGAATTGTTAAGGTTGGTCGGTCAAAAAAGATGAAGCTATTTGCACGTTCCAAAGCTTAGATCTCTGTGGAGAAGAACGTGCAAGAATCTCCACGGACACCCTTTTAAAAATTATAAATTGTTCCAAATATTTTTATATCATGTTGAAATTATACATACATGTGAGAACGATGTAAAAGACGAGCAGGATAAAAGCGTTCGGAAAAAAGGAACAAGTCAAAGAAATAATTTAATAAAACTAGATACTATATGAAACCACACCAAAATTAATGATATTACGTACTGTATTAACCCTTAGCTAGTCGCGCCCAAAATACTTACACTGTTAGTCGCGTGGGGTCCATACGAACCTCAGAATTAATTGTGGAAAATAAACAAGTACAATAAAGTCAAATACTTAAGTTATATAGGAACTTGAAGAACAACATCTTATTTTAACAAAAATAGTAAACTTCTCGAAAATAACAAAATATAAACTTCTGAAACAGTCTTGGATGATAATTAGTAATTACTTAGCACAGGAATCACAAACTTTGATTTGATGTTCGTTACACATATATTTATTACAATTTACACACTGGTTTCTCGTTTTTCTGTCTTTGGACCTTACACATAGAAAACAACGGCCTTTGGAACTAAAGTTGCTTCAAGAAGTTGAGGGTACCGCGTGACTATTAGTCACACGGGGTCCGTTGGACCCCAGACACCTCCGTATGCAGGGTCCCGGTACATTTTCGTCTAACGGGCATATCTCCTTATCTATACTAATATATAAAGCTGAAGAGTTTGTTTGTTTGTTTGTTTGCTTGAACGCGCTAATCTCAGGAACTACTGATCCGATTTGAAAAATTCTTTCAGTGCTGGATAGCCCATTTACCGAGGAAGGCTATAGGCTATATATCATCACGGTAAGACCAATAGGAGCGAAGCAGTAATGAAAATTGTGACGCAGACGAAGTTGCGCGGGTCAGCTAGTTTATTATATCTATGACTCCAACACCTTCATGAGCCATGTATGTGGCACAGAATCATATACCTTCTTGTAGTCTATCCTGCATGTCGACAGATCTTTGCGGGATCGACGAACCGGTTGGCTTATGGTCATGTCTATGAGGAGAAGCTCCTTAGTGCAGCGGGACCCCTTCCTACATTCATTCTGAGAGGCGGACATAATTGAGTTAGTCTCAATATGCTCATTCATCTTCATTCTCAGGATGGATGTAAGAAGTTTATAGACCGTCGACGATCAAGTAATTGGTCTATAGTTTTTGGGTTCCGCGGGACTACCGGTCTTATGGAACAAGTGGGTAACGCCAGATGTTAGAAACTGTGATAGCGACCCAGACTGTAAGGATGACTGGAATTGAGATGCCAGGAGCGCGTGTGAGCTGTTATACCATTTGAGCCAGAAATTATGCAGTCCGTCCGGGCCCGGAGATTTCCAGTTCGGTAACGGACGGACTGCTTTGGCTACATCCAATGGGGTGATGTTATTTTTTTCCATTTCCGGTATAGGTTCCTACACGCGCTCGAAATCGCGCATCCAGCCACCCTCGGCATGACAGACGGGCACCGACCAGTTGCTTCGCCAGAATGTACTCGTGGCGATATCATCCGGGCGGCACCGTCCGTCACACTTTGTTCAGGTCGCATCGGTGTCCGGGGATGGTGGGCGTGCACGTCGGGATGCTACTCTGGTCAGCATATTTCAAGCATTCGTTATTGCATTCCGTTATTTTATAGCAGTGGTCATTTCAATTGAGACATATATCATGATAAATGATAAATCTATACTCTGTATACTAATTTATAAAGCTGAAGAGTTTGTTTGCTTGAACGCGCTAATCTCAAGAACTACTGGTCCAATTTGAAAAATTGTGTCAGTGTTAGATAGCCCATTTATCGAGGGAGGCTATCATCACGCTAAGATCAATAGGAGCGAAGCAGACGAAGTTGCGCGGGTCAACTAGTATCATTATATGTCGGTCATATAATATTTTTCTTCTTCCTGCATTTTGTATAGTTTTTGGATATTTTAGGTTGTAATGCTTGTTTTTTAGTTCTTGAGAGTTTATTTTACAAAATTGTGGATGTGTGAGGACTAAATTGTATTAATTTAACGATAAAATGGAGAACCAAAAACATAGCTTGATCTGACAGCCAGAGTTGCCAGCTTATTCTTATTACTAGCTGACCCGCGCAACGTCGTCTGCGTCACAGTTTTCATTACTGCTCCGCTCCTATTGGCTTTAGCGTGATGGTGTATAGCCTATAGCCTTCCTCGATAAATGGGCTCTCCAACACTGAAAGAATTTTTTAAATCGGACTAGTAGTTTCTGAGATTAGCGCGTTCAAGCAAACAAACTCTTCAGCTTTATATATTAGTAAGTATAGATATAGATTAATTTTGATTTGGTTTCATATAGTGTCTAGTTTTATTATATATTTATTTTATGCTTCGTTCCATGCTGTGTTGGGCAGTTTGCGTATAGTGAGGTTGATTAAGCTCCATGTTTGGCATCCAAACGTCAGGTAAAATACACGAATCGATTATTTTTCTCTTAGCTTTGAGAGGCACTTGATGCACCATGATATATTTATTCAGTTGTTTATTTCTTCGTTTGTTAGGTCTTCTGAAGATATGATCTACCCGAGGTACGTGTATTCCTCTACATATTCTATGGTGGTGCAGTTGATAGATATCGTGTTTAATTTAGTTTCTGCAGTATTCATTGAAAGTCCTACTTTATCACTTACCAAAACTTGTAAGTGAAATGAAAAATAGTTAGAATATGAAAAAAATATTTAAAGATATTCCGAAAACTATTACCGAAAACTTTTTCATACCCAGACTCTTTAATAAGTGCCAATAATATAGTTTGGCTATTAAAACCTCTTTATTACCAATAATGTAGAAAAATCAAAACCCGTATTTCTTGCAAAGGAGTTTATGTATACTTAGTGTATCTACTGTTTGTAAACTGAATGAATACTTTGTTAGGGTTTCGAAAAAAAATCGGAACCCTTATAGGATTACTCGGGTGTCTGTCTGTCTGTCCGTCTCTCACAGCCAGTTTTCTCCGGACCCACAGCACCGATTCTGTTGAAATTTGGAACATATATGGATTTCTGTGACCCAAACATGAACGCGTTACTAAAGCCATTACTTTTTTAGTATGGGGGTCACTTTTGGGGGTCAAACTAGAAAATTTCAAAAAAAAGTTTTTCAAAAGTATCGCGTGACATATTAAATGAAAGAGCTTACTGTGAGGATTTTAATTATATTTTTTCGTAATTTTAAAATAACTGGTTTTGAAGTTACTCCAGAATTTTGACGAAAAATTACCATCGACCCACTTATCTCCGAAACTACTAAGCCTAAAATTATGAAAAAAATAGAGATAATAGTTATTTACTTAACGATAACAGAAAAACCTATAAGATGTCAGTAGTGTTAAAAAGACATATTAAAAAAAATTCGTTCGGAACCCTTTGCACGCGAGTCCGACTCGCACTGGGCCAGTTTTTTTAATATAATGGCTTCTTATCTTCTTACAGTCAACTTATCGCACCGCTATTGCATTTACAAGGTAAGTAGGGTTTAAGGTTACTTTGTAGAAAAAACAATACTGCGTGCCAAGTATCTCAGTAACAAGAACAAGTAGATATTAAAATAAAAGTCTGCCGTATACTGCTAGTAAATTTATTACACTTAAATTTTACGTTAAAAAGATAAAATGATATAACACAAAAACTCAAAAGAAAAAAGTACTATATAATATTAAGTTACAATAAATAAACTTTAAAATTGTATAATATTTGACTTTTCAACATCGCTCTGGACCAGTTATTTATTATATTTTATTTATTTAACACTTGATGCACACAAATGTACAGAGGCGGACTTAATGCTTTAGAAATTTTCTTGGGCTTTTTCTTTCTTCTCCTTTGCGTGATGCAGAGACAATTAGTGGTAGGTGACAACGAACAACAAGACTTTCTAAAGAAAATCGGAATTTAATTTCATCTTATGAACGGCAATAATTCAGTGAAAGCAGCAGCAGGGTCACAGGCTTACATCCTCAATAGGAAACTCCTTTTGGCACGCCCTGTCAAAGTGAGCCACAGCCTTCTGTGCAAGAAAACTCTCAGTCTGATTGGAATAATGAACACAGCCTCTTGGCAAAGGATCAGCGAAATTGGTGCAAATCTTCTGTAGGAAGGAGACATCGTCTACTCCAAAAACTAGATCATTAGGCTTTGTTTCTACAATAGGAGAGATATAGATGCCTAGCTCTGAATATTTGGTTGATGCCCAACTGGCTAAGTATGCGTCATGTGCAACGCAGTTCTTAAATGACTCAGGGTTTATCCCGGCTTCACACAGGCAGTACTCATTCGGGTATCCTGAAATCCGTAAAAAAATGAATTAAGTCACAAATCTGGCTAACACGCGTATGTGAATTGGTAAAACAACACATCTGCAATGTCTCGGATGCGATATGGCAGGTATCCAATGCCAGCGATGACCACATTTCTAAATCAATGGCTTTAGAAACTAAAAAAAATAACGGTCGGCGCAGTGGTTGAGCGATTGGCTGCTGTGCTACATGTCGCGGGTTCGATTCCCGGACGGAACAAGTATTTGTATTGCCTACAGATATTTGTTCTGTGTCCAGCTGTTTGTGAACGCATCCACGATTCAGGAGAAATTTCTAGTGTGGGGCAACGTTTATTTAAACATATTAATAAGTAGGCATTTGGTTGGCAGGGCAGGTTAAATTCGAAGGGGATGACGGGGGCTAGAGCGAGCGAGCAAACCGAACGAACGAAGCCTCCGTCATTTCTTTCATGGTAGGTAGGTTCCTTTAAACCCTGCAGACAGCAATAGGAGCCTTGCTCAGTGGGTTTTCGTCGGTTTATCTTACGCACGACTTACAACATTCAACATTGCATTGAATGCTAAGGCTAAGTATCAAATATCTTAAAGAATACCAGATTAAAAATATTGCCAGCACATAAAAAAATAATTTTACAGCTTGCCAAAATTTTATATAATCCGAATCAAGATTTAATGCTACATTACTAATATTGCTGCAGATATATTTCATTTCCTACGACATTAATTTGGATACCTACCCGATGTCAAATTCTTACTTGCTGATTAATTAGGTTATTTTTGACGACCACTGGAAGCAGGTCACTTCACTTTGTTTGCAAAATATATTTTGGAGCCCACCAAAACTTTTTCATTACTAGACCATTTAAATTATATCCCATATTTGAAAAGAATGAGGTTGATTTCCTTACCTTCCGCCTCACATCGCAAGTACTGCGCCTGCAGAAACGTGTTCCCAAACAGCTGTCTCAAAGCACACGCTTGAGGTACAGACACCTTCCGCTGCCCAGTAAATAGTAGACAACGTTTAAATTTCCGCCAATGTTGTCTATGATCCAAGGGAACGTTCTGGTGAAGAACTCCACATCCTTATGGACGTCCCCGTACACGGTAATGTGAGCACTGTAGGCATTGGTGCTCGCGAACAACGCGAGTAAGCATAAGAAGATCATTGTTAAAGTTTTTATTATCTTTCTTCTCAAACAAATAAATGGAAATACTAAGAAAAAAAACGACTAAAAATATCTTCTATGCTTTGTAGCCAACAATAAGTTTCTGTGTGAGGATTATTTTAATGTAGCGTGATATAAATACTTACCTAGGTACAGTCAGCGACGATTGTGCTAAACCATTACTACCTTTGAAGAATATGGTTTATTTTTGAAAAAACATTTCTTTCATAACTGTGAATTTCCAAATACTTTATTCTTTGTAGACGAATAAGCTTAAGAAATTGGTTAACAATAGGATACGTTAGGATAGACGAAATTATGTTCCTTTAATGGGTGTGACACCTCGGCATCGACTCGGTATTAGGACACTACATTTTGATGCAAGTGGGCAAATTGTCATTGTTGCCGAGGTAGTCTAGATCCCCAATCTGATGATGAGACCGTCTTTGAGCCGAGAGACTACAATGAGAAATGTCCTCGTGTATCTGACGACGTTATTTTTAAATACTTACCCTAAAAAAAATCTTTTTCGTAAATAAAAGCGTAGGTAGGAGCAGGTTTCCGAGTAAATGTGTTGTTTAGAATTTAGGTATTGAGAAGATAGCAAAATTAACGAGTATGCAAGAGGAGGTCTGTGAAAGAAAAATGAAGTGCGAGTCGGACTCGCGTGCAAAGGGTTCTGAACGAATTAATTGTTTTTTAACATGTTATTTTAACACTACAGACTTCTAATAGGTTTTCCTGTAATCTTTAGGTAAAGATCTATTATCTCCATTTTTTTTCAAAATTTTAGGCAGTAGTTTCGGAGATAACGGGGGGGGGGGGAATGGTAATTTTTCGTCTAATTTCTTGAATAACTTCTATATTATTTATTTTAAAATTATGAAAAAAATATAATTAAAACCTTCACAGTAAGCCTTTTCATTTGAAATGTCACAAGATATTGTTCAAAAAACTTTTTTTTAAATTTTCTACTTTGACCCCCAAAAGTGAACCCCATCCTAAAAATTTAATAATTTGCGTAACGTATCCGTGTTTGGGTCATAGAAGTCCATATTTGTACCAAATTTCAACAGAATCGGTCCTGTGGATCCGGAGAAAACTGGCTGTGACAGACGGACAGACAGACAGACAGACAGACAGACAGATACCCGAGTGATCCTATAAGGGTTCCTTTTTTTTCGGAACCCAAAAAGGAAAAAAACATTGAGATTACAGTAAATAGATATGCAGAAGATAGGCTGCGGCAACACCGAAAAATAATATCGCTATAATCGGATGATGATAGACAAATAATTCGCTGGTATTAAAATATACATTTTAAGGACTTTTGTTGTTAACTGTACAGATTATTATGTATGTTGCAATCAGATCGATATGTCTTTTTTGTTATCAATCAATTGCGTTGATTTATAATATGTTTGCACAAAAGTAGGAGTCCAGGTGAGCAGAGGAGGCTGGGGCCTAAATTATCAATAAATGTTTTTAGCTGTGCTTTGTAAAGTTGCAAAATTTGAACTTGATTTTTTATGACACATGACATGATGCTTTGTATATTTTGATCGCAATTCTAACATAAAAACTGGCCAAATGCGAATCGGACTCGCGTGCAAAGGGTTCCGAACAAATTTCATTTTTTTTTTACATTATTATAACACTATAGACTTCTTATAGGTTTTCCTGTAATCTATAGGTCCAATTTTTTTCAAAATTTTGGGCTCAGTAGTTTTGGAGATAAGGTGGGAGAATGGTCATTTATCGTCTAATTTCTTGAATAACTTTAAAACCATTTATTTTAAAATAATGTTAAAAATATAATTAAAGCCCTGACAGTAAGCCCTTTCATTTGATATGTCGCACGATATTGTTAAAAAAAAAAAAAAAATATTTTCTACTTTGACTCCCAAAAGTTACTCCCATACTAAAAATTTAATAATTTACGTAACACGTCCGTGTTTGGGTCTCAGAAGTAAATATGTAAATATGTATGAGAATGACCAAAACTGGTACCAAAAAGTCTAATGCAGTAAGATCATAAATGTATAGTAATTATTTTAATATTATTTTAGGACATTACGCGTCACGGATTAGATTTTTGAACAGGGAATTTAATTTAAAGAATAAGAAGTGTGAATGTTGATTCACTCCTTTTATGTCGTTCACATAACCAGTCATAGAGATGTGAATGAAATAGAAACTATTTTTGATGAATCGACTAACCAGTAATTCCAATCATTTCTTTTGTATAATAAATAACTATAACGTTTGCTTCAAAAACATTTCACGAATTATTTGTTTTAGTTTTGCTTTTGTTTTGTTGAATAACGTAACAATTAAGTAAAACCGGTACACCAAATCGATTTATTATTACTAATTGACACAAAATCGATTTTCTAACCAAAGATTATGATTCATCGATCGCATCCCTAAATTCCGCCAGGCTCATTTCTGACATTTGATCTGACGTATAAGCTTTGCGCTTGCATTAGCGAATAATTACGTCCGTCTGGGTTTTTACAGTTGAGATTTATTTTGTGTTGAGAAATAGAGCTTGTTTGTATTTTGTGAACTTATTTCTTTGTATTTCGTCGTGCAAATATGTCGAGTCGTGGGGTCGACCGACTGACGCCGTCAGTGCGCCGTCACATCAATAATATAATTATATCCTTATTACTGTTTATATCCCCTAGATACGTTACCCGCTCACAAAATTAGCAATGTAATTGTCGGGTAACTCTCCGAGTTTCAGTCACGAACCCTGTATCGCGACTGTACGTCGTTATAACTCGTAATCTTTACAAATACAAGCGAATTACGCTGTTTTTAGAGCAATAATGTTCGTTCGTGTATAACGTCACGATGTTATGTATTCGTCATTTGTATCATCGAACAAAATTGTCTAGTTTTTAGGTTATATTCGATTTTAAAAAATAACTCCGAAGCCTGGGTTTTCTTTACAAAAAAACTTCTTCAGGTGTTAATATGATAACTGTAGCCTCTAAAAACCATGTTAGAATTTTATGCAACATGGTACGGGATTCCATACATCCATGAGTATTGTCCTTTCAACAGATTCGGTCCGGTGGATCCGGAGAATACTGGCTGTGACAGACGGATAGACAGATACCCGAGTGATCCTATAAGGGTTCTGATTTTTGTTCGGAACTCTAAAAATATGTGTCTTACACAAAAAAAGACTAGAAATTGACAGTTATGAATTCTTTTTGGTTAAAAACCTACGACAGTACTTGTTGTCTTATCAACAAGTACATCGCTATTATTGCTTCCCGTACTAAGAAATGTTTTCCCGTATAAAATATGATTGAGGAGAATGGTCAATTCTCATCTATTTTTTAAGAAACTTCTAAATTTTTGGACCGAAGTTCCTTATCGCGCGTTGCGAAAGGAGGCCAGACGGAAAAAAATTAAGACCAAAAGTTGTAACGACACTTTTTGGTATAATTGTAAGCCGTGCGGCGTGCGCGTGTTTCTCTGTCTGTCTCTCTCTCTCTCTCTCATAGAGAGCAAGCCAGTTATTTTTACAAGCCAATTATTACTAAAGTTGAGCCTACTGATTAAGTTTATATTACATTATATTTGTTAATAATAAAAAAAAATATTATTAAAATTAAAAAAAAATATTACAATTTTTTCACTAATTAATCGAAAGGAACTTCGTTCCATCCGGGTGTCCCTTGACACCTCTCAAGTTTTTATTTTATTTTAAATGAAAACATATAATTTACTGGATATCTTCACAACACGAACTCTCATTTGATTTGTCACACGCCCGTACACACAGCCAAGTTGCTTAACATTCGCTTGTTAACCGATTTGTTACTGAAACATAGATGTAGTATTATGACCGATTTCTTATCATGATCTATGTCTCATAACTGAACTAAAAAAACTAATAATTAAAAAAATAAAAAACACGCCTGCCATGTCCAAAAATGAACTAAAAAATTCAAAACAAGCATTGGCCTAAAAATTTAAAACTGAAAAACAACTTTTTTATTCCAGTCGGGGGACAGTAGGTACTCTGTAACATTTCTGTAATGGTCCCCCGGCTGCAATAAAAAAGTAGTTAGTTTTGAGCCTATGTAACCCGGAATAACGCAACGCTTCTAACGATACCACATACATCGAAATCGGTTAAGGCGTTTAGGAGTTACGATGGAATAAAGAAACTCACAAACATACATACATACATACATGAACCCTGAAAACATAACACTCTTTTTTCTAAGGCGTGTAAAAAAAAAATGTTTTGCTCGCGTGGTAATACAAAAATGGTCGTAGTTCATTAGATGTGGTAAAAATTATAAAGTGTTTTTAACCAACTTCCAAAAAAGGGGGAGGTTCTCAATTCGGTGGGTTTTTATTTTATTATCGATTTTTGATTTTGTGATCTTTTTCTAGTTCTATGCGGCATACTTGCCATTTAGTCCTGTAAAAATTTAAGTCAGTTTGGCTTAGTCATTTTTATGTTATGAGCATTTTCGCTTATTTCAATTTCTGGGTAGACGATGACGTCGTCCAAGTAACACCACTTAAAAGTTAAAAATATTTTATTTTTTACTAAAAAATATAACCGACTTCCAAACAAAACACTACAAAGTATAAAATAACTTAAATTCCGGAAGTCGGTATTAAAACACACAGAAACAAAACCAAAAACACTTTTTATTTATGAGGCCTTTTTATTTGTTGGGCTTTTTCTTTTTCTTTGTATTTTTATCTATATATATAAAAATGAATTGCTGTTCGTTAGTCTCGAGAACGGCTGGACCGATTTTAATAATTCTTTTTTTGTTGGGTTCGCCAAAATACAGGGAAGGTTTAAAAGCAAAAAAAATGGGTAGGTAGGTAGGTAGATAGGGTAGGTAGGTAGGTAGGTAGGTAGGGTAGGTAGATAGGGTAGGTAGGTAGGTAGGTAGGGTAGGTAGATAGGGTAGGAGTAGGGTAGGAGTAGGGTAGGAGTAGGGTAGGAGTAGGGTAGGAGTAGGGTAGGAGTAGGGTAGGAGTAGGGTAGGAGTAGGGTAGGAGTAGGGTAGGAGTAGGGTAGGAGTAGGGTAGGAGTAGGGTAGGAGTAGGGTAGGAGTAGGGTAGGAGTAGGGTAGGAGTAGGGTAGGAGTAGGGTAGGAGTAGGGTAGGAGTAGGGTAGGAGTAGGGTAGGAGTAGGGTAGGAGTAGGGTAGGAGTAGGGTAGGAGTAGGGTAGGAGTAGGGTAGGAGTAGGGTAGGAGTAGGGTAGGAGTAGGGTAGGAGTAGGGTAGGAGTAGGGTAGGAGTAGGGTAGGAGTAGGGTAGGAGTAGGGTAGGAGTAGGGTAGGAGTAGGGTAGGAGTAGGGTAGGAGTAGGGTAGGAGTAGGGTAGGAGTAGGGTAGGAGTAGGGTAGGAGTAGGGTAGGAGTAGGGTAGGAGTAGGGTAGGAGTAGGGTAGGAGTAGGGTAGGAGTAGGGTAGGAGTAGGGTAGGAGTAGGGTAGGAGTAGGGTAGGAGTAGGGTAGGAGTAGGGTAGGAGTAGGGTAGGAGTAGGGTAGGAGTAGGGTAGGAGTAGGGTAGGAGTAGGGTAGGAGTAGGGTAGGAGTAGGGTAGGAGTAGGGTAGGAGTAGGGTAGGAGTAGGGTAGGAGTAGGGTAGGAGTAGGGTAGGAGTAGGGTAGGAGTAGGGTAGGAGTAGGGTAGGAGTAGGGTAGGAGTAGGGTAGGAGTAGGGTAGGAGTAGGGTAGGAGTAGGGTAGGAGTAGGGTAGGAGTAGGGTAGGAGTAGGGTAGGAGTAGGGTAGGAGTAGGGTAGGAGTAGGGTAGGAGTAGGGTAGGAGTAGGGTAGGAGTAGGGTAGGAGTAGGGTAGGAGTAGGGTAGGAGTAGGGTAGGAGTAGGGTAGGAGTAGGGTAGGAGTAGGGTAGGAGTAGGGTAGGAGTAGGGTAGGAGTAGGGTAGGAGTAGGGTAGGAGTAGGGTAGGAGTAGGGTAGGAGTAGGGTAGGAGTAGGGTAGGAGTAGGGTAGGAGTAGGGTAGGAGTAGGGTAGGAGTAGGGTAGGAGTAGGGTAGGAGTAGGGTAGGAGTAGGGTAGGAGTAGGGTAGGAGTAGGGTAGGAGTAGGGTAGGAGTAGGGTAGGAGTAGGATAGGAGTAGAGTAGGAGTAGGGTAGGAGTAGGGTAGGAGTAGGGTAGGAGTAGGGAAGGAGTAGGGTAGGAGTAGGGTAGGAGTAGGGTAGGAGTAGGGTAGGAGTAGGGTAGGAGTAGGGTAGGAGTAGGGTAGGAGTAGGGTAGGAGTAGGGTAGGAGTAGGGTAGGAGTAGGTTACGAGTAGGGTAGGAGTAGGGTAGGAGTGGGGTAGGAGTAGGGTAGGAGTAGGGTAGGAGTGGGGTAGGAGTAGGGTAGGAGTAGGGTAGGAGTAGGGCAGGAGTAGGGTAGGAGTAGGGTAGGAGTTGGGTAGGAGTAAGGTAGGAGTAGGGTTGGAGTAGGGTAGGAGTTATATTATAGATGAAAATTGTGACGCAGACGAAGTTGCGCGGGTCAGCTAGTTTATTATATATATATTGTGGTACTAACGAACATCGCAATAAAGCACTTCCGCGACAGCGTACGTCACAATGAAAAACTTTCGCAGTGACGTACATCGCGGTAAAAGCTCAAGTGGCTGCAAAGAAGTTGGGGATCCTAGCAAAGGTGAGACGATACTTCACGCCGGAACAACTGCTCAAACTCTAAAAAGCGCAAGTTCGATCGTATATGGAATACTGCTCTCATCTTTGGGACGGATCTGCCAGATACCAGCTTGATGCCCTTGAATAAATTGAGAAACGAGGCAAGAGGATCATCGGCAATGATAGGCTCGTCGCGAAGAAGCTCCAAAGTCTTGAGCATCGACGACGAGTTGCTAGCCTGTCGGTTTTCTACTGGTTGCATTTTGGGGAATGTGCGACGGAATTGCATAATTTAATTCTGTCAAGCCCGTTCCATCATCGGACCACAAGACGAACGGCGATGTGCCACCGGTGCATGGTGGACATCCTACCCACACGCACAAAACGTTTTGGGAACACATTCATAGTGCGTACAGCTAAGGAGTGGAATTCCCTGCAGGAGTCTGCGTTTCCTGATAGCTACAACCTGGGAGTCTTTGAGTCAAGAGTGAATAGTTTACTTCTAGGCAAACGTGCTCCATCTTCGACCACATCATCGCTTACCAACAGGTGAGATATTGGTCATACGCGTGCCTATCAATAGTATAAAAAAAGAACTTTCGCGACAACTTACGTCGTTTTGGTATCGTTAGAATGATATAAGAGTTTATTCCATGTTTTTTCAAAAATACTCAGAACCGTTTAGCATCCCGAACTGGTAGTTCGTTTTCAGTACTTTGGTCCCAACACGTGTTACATATAGCCCCTGCCTCCCCTAATTAATTTTTAGGTGAATAACCAATCACTGATTTAGTTCATCAGATAAGTAAACATTTTCCTTCCTGATGTTATCAGTTTTTTTTTTTTGCTTATTTATGTCGTTATCATCCTAGCTACTTAGCTACGTAGATAAACTTTTTTTTTGCATATCTCAAAATTTATTTATTTTCGTAAAAATAGCTTACTATACTAACAGTCTTCACCGAAGCGTATAGTAAGCCAACAACATAAAATTTATCTTATAAACTAAAAAAATGAATACCAATTAATTAACATCCTCATCACCATATCAGCCGAAAGACGTCCACTGCTGGACATAGGCCTCCCCCAAGCGTCGCCACAACGACCGGTCCTGTGCGTCTCGCATCCATCGGCTACCCGCGACCTTCACCAGGTCATCGGTCCACCTTGTGGGAGGCCTTCCAACGTTACGTCTTCCGGTACGCGGTCGCCACTCCAGAACTTTTCGGCCCCATCGACCATCTGTTCTGCGAGCAATGTGCCCTGCCCAATTAATTAACATGCTACACAGTAATCATAGGAAAAACCCGGTCATCAACAACAATTTCAAGTCTATTGCGGTACCAAGCGGGGCGCTGCAAGCACAATCTAGCAAACTAGCAGTAGTCTGCAAGCATTGCAGGAGTCCATTCCAGTAGGCAGTGCCTGCCAGGTATGCGGAATTATGCGAAAGAGTTCCCGCGGCCCTGAATGCAAAGGGCATTTGAAGGAACACGAGTGGGTTTAAGTCAGTAAGAGTCTAAGGCCGCGGACACGAACTCAGCGGCGCGGCGGGCGGCGCGGCAAGTTACATTATACATCTCTGCATTTGAACGCGCCGCTGCAGCTCTGCTCGCGTCAAATGCAGAGATGTATAATGTAACTTGCCGCGCCGCCCGCCGCGCCGCTGAGTTCGTGTCCGGGGCCTGATACTCCGTTCCGCTCCGCCCAGAGCGGGACTCATTTAATGATTTCCTATTCACAATAATGGAGTCCATTTTCCTCGCGCGTTCATCACTCGCTGCATATACAACGTGTAACAGAATAAACGGAATACCTCTTAAGGGGTCATTGAACTCATCACTATGAACAACTTTCACTATAGGATCAACACTGAAATCGCGAAAAAAATCGACTCCACCATACATTTCTGTGCGCATAACTCGACAAAATGTACTGAACAGTTGATTTTTTTTTCGCGATTTCGGGATTGGTCCCATAGTAAATGTTGTTCATAATGATATGTACAATGACCCCTTAAGAGGTATTGCGTTTATTCTATTACTCGTTGTATATACTGGACCGCAAAGATAATAAAGGGTCGGTTAGAAAATTAAATAAATTAATAATATTAATTAATTTTTTACAACAAAGGCGCCATTTGCAGAGGTTGCTTCGATGCCGACAAACCAGTCGCCGACTTCATCCTGGAAATGAGGCCAAACTTTTCAAAAAACCTTGGAATTTATACATACATATTAAGATTTCCAAGTCCGTATTCTGTAGTATAAAACAATAACACAATCCATAACTCTAAAGAATACAAAAATCCTAGAACTTAAACTTAAAAAATACCGATGTGATAAATTTTCACATTACATTTTTCTTTATATTTCTTAAACTTGATGTCCTATCGACTTGGTTCTTTTTGTGATATTTTTATGTAAAAAGCTTTCATCTATACATATAATGAAACAGTAGAGACCATGGTTTCTGTACATTAAGCAAAAATACGAAAAATCGAGTAGGGACGATCAAAAAAAAGGTATAGAACACAAAAAAAGCAATTTTTATTTTTTTAGTCTGTCTGTACAAGCTAATCTCCGAAAATACTGAACAGATTTTGTTGGGGTTTTCAAAGTTAGATTAAACTTATTTCTGAGCAACATTTAGTCTTTGCTTCATTCAAATTGGCGTCCGGCGAAAAAGTTATGGATATTTAAAGATTTTAAAACGTTGAATTCCCATTGAGCCTAGGATAGGTACGTCATGACCAGCTCAGGGCCAAAAATAATCCGTTGCGAGCTTCACCCTCCAGTGGATCATGGGGAACTGTATCCCTAGGCAATGACGCCGCAGACGAACTCGCGAGGAGGTCCAAGATGGTAGTGCTGGACTCATACTCACTGTTCCTGCTACCTTTCTCACAGTTTCGTACATGAATTTGCCAGAGAACAACTATGGCAGTCAAAAATGGCGCCTAACTTAACTACTTCTCAGCCTTAGTAGAAATACCTTCCGAATAATAATAGGTATAATCACGGGTCATTGCCCTCTAAAAAAAAATTACAGCAAAGGCGCCATAGACAGCCCAATTTGCAGAGGTTGCTTTGACGCCGACAAATCAGTCGCCCACTTCATCCTGGAAATGAAGCCATTACATCCCGACGTGAACAAATCCTTGGAACGGTGAGGTCGCTCCGTGAAACCTGTAGAGCACCCAGGAGGCTTCTGTGCATTTGGATGGAGCTAGGCTGGCTAAGTTAGCCAGAACATTTTAGCGCAATTGACCGAATGGGAGTTTCAATTACGAAGTCTCTACTCCATCCGTTGCGGGTAGACTTCTTTTCTGGTATACCTATGGCCAACTTTATGTAGCTCTATCGCGTGTTAACAACCCTAACAACTATCTTCAACATCGTGTACAGCAGTTTCTCATTACGAAAATTACGAAAAATTACTAGGGCTGGACGGCATTTTAAACAGAAGAGATGATACAGTCAGTGCCTTGCATAACAGTCTTCCAAATTCCTAATTCTAAGAGGGGTCTAGCAATGTTAGATATTGACTGTTTGTATATCTTAGCGATCTTACATAGCGACAAAATTTTACTTTTTGACATACACGCGAACGAAGTCGCGGGCAACAGCTAGTTTAACACTAATTTTGTAACAATATCTTCATAAACAAAAAAACACATTTTCAAGTCTCGTAATTATTGACGGTACAAAATTTTGCCTGAAAATTCTCTGATAAAATACGGTGGTATTGGATTCTTATGTGAACTTATACATACAAATAAATCTTATAATATCATATCGCGGATAGGGTCTCGTCGCCGACACAATCTATTATCATCTATATCTATACATCTATCTTCTATATCTATACTGTTTTATTATACAATAAAACAGTAGAGACCATGATTTCTGTACATTACATAAAAATACCAAAAATGGAGTAGGGGCGATCAAAAAAAAGGTTTAGAACACAAAAAGAGCATTTTTATTTATTTTGTCTGTCTGTCTGTCTGTACACGCTAATCTCCGAAAATACTGAACAGATTTTGTTGGGGTTTCAAAGTTAGATTAAAATTATTTCTGAGCAACATTTAGCCTTTGTTTCATTCAAATTTGTGACCGGAAAAAAAAGTTGTGGACATTTAAAGATTTAAAAATTACGTATAATCTGTACATATAATAAAACAGTAGAGACCATGATTTCTGTACCTACATTAAATAAAAATACCAAAAATCGAGTAGGGGCGATCAAAAAAAAAGGTATAGATCACAAAAAGAGTATTTTTATTTATTTTGTCTGTCTGTCTGTCTGTACACACTAATCTCCGAAAATCCTGAACAGATTTTGTTGGGGTTTTCAAAGTTAGATTAAAATTATTTCTGAGCAACATTTAGTCTTTGTTTCATTCAAATTGGTGGCCGGAAAAAAAAGTTGTGGACATTTAAAGATTTTAAAATTACGTATCAACGTTTTTCGACAAGATTTGTTCAACTTTCAATTATTCGTTCAATTTAGAATAAAGAACCTATTTTCTGTTTTCTGTAATCTTTTTTGTTCGCATCAATCGCATTACGATAAAAAGTACAAAGCCAAAGGAAATAACTTTTACACATAAACCTGATAATTTGTAGCAATGTAAATGAAATGAATTAACTACGTAAAAAAGATACCTGCAATGCCATCTATTGACCCAAATAGTACTTTCGACGACATGAGATAACACCAAAACATATTTTTAGTTACTAGTGGTATATTTAAAACGTCATAACTCATCTGTTGATAGTTCAACTTCATATTCCATAGATAGCGTTATGCATTTGATCTCATTTTTGCGGTGTTAAGATTGCAATAGTCGTCAATTGGCGTGCGCTTATTTTTGCTAAGGTTAACAAGTTAAAGCTGCTCAATAAGACCTGTACTTTGGAGGATTTAATGAATACCACCGATGCTGGAATTAACGTAGCCACCTACTGGATCAAAACAGCATAAAGATTTAACCATCGACTCGAAAAGACGAAGAAAAATGAACCTTTACAGGCCTAAAGCCAGGAGTCATGTCACCCGCAAGCAGGTGGCAAAGTCCCGTGATAGAGGAGTCGTAAAAACAGTTGAATTAGCTCGGTTAATCGGATGTCTCTGTGTTCCAAAATGAAGGCTGTTGGAGGTAGCATTACAGAGTGATCCACACTGAAGAAGACCGAATGGCTTGGAGACGCGTATGTGGTCGCGATCTTCAGCAGTGAGGAAACGACGATGAAGAAGAAGGCCACTCAAATGCGCACAATTTTACGAATACTGTTAAAAATTGCTGACGGCGTATACCCCAATCAAGAGGGTGTTTAGGTTATTTTAGAAGGTAGCCTTTGTTGTCCCGTTGCTTCAGCATTAATTCATTTCTTCTGTTTACGGGGAACCACCGACCAAGCAGCAACCATTTATATGCATAATATTGACAAATGTTTGTGGGGAAAAATTTCCATGAAAACGGGCATGGAAGAAATGGTACACATTGTCATATTAAGTTCTTTGATTTATATTTACAATGTTAATTTCGATTAAAATTGCAGAAGTATTCGGCTGACAATCACACATACCCAACAAACTGTTATGGTAGCTTAAATAAGATTTCGGCTGATTGCTCCGGTGACGATGTGATCATTCCCAGAATCTCCCTCATTCCCATTTATTTTCCATTTATTTTAAAAACTGGTAAATTCCCAGTGAGCCTATGATAGTTACGTCATGACCAGCACAGGGCCAGAAATTATCCGTTGCGGGCTTCACCCTCCAGTGGATCATGCGGAACTGTAGATCCCTAGGCAATGACGCCACAGACGAACTCGCGAAGAGGTTCCAAGATGGTAGTGCTCGACCCATGCCTATTCTTCCTGCTACTTTTCTCACAGTTTCGTACATAAATTTGTCAGAGATCAACTATGGCAGTTAAAAATGGTGACTAAATTAACTACTTCTCAGCTTTATTAGAGCTACCTTCCGAATAATAATAGGTATAACCACGTATCATTGTCCTCTAAAAAAAAATTTACAACAAAGGCGCCATAGACAGCCCAATTTGCAGAGGTTGCTTCAACGCCGACAAATCAGTCGCCCACTTCATCCTGGAAATGGAGCCGTTGCTTCCCGACGTGAGCAAATCCTTAGAACGGTGAGTTGAGTCGCTCCGTGAAACCTGTGGAGCACCCAGGAGGCTTCTGTGCATTTGGATGAAGCTAGGCTGGCTAACTTAGCCAGAACACTTTAGCGCAATTATGGAGTCTCTACTCCATCCGTTGTGGGGGTAGAGTTCTTTTCTGGTTGGTATATCTGTGGCCAAATTTATGTAGCTCTATCGCGTGTTAACAACCCTAACAACTTTCTTCAACATCGTGTACAGAAGTTTCTCATTACGAAAATTACTAGGGCTAGACGGCATTTTAAACAAAAGAGATGATACAGCCAGTGCCTAGCATAACAGTCTTCCAAATTCCTAATTCTAAGAGGGTCTAGCGATGTTAGATATTAACTGTTTGTATATATTATCTTAGCGATCTTACATAGCGACATAATTTTACTTTTCGACATACACGCGAACGAAGTCGCGGGCAACTAGCTAGTCCATGAATAAATTAATTAAAATCATACTATCCCCACACTAGGAATTTCTCCTGTATCGTGGGTGCGTTTACAAACATATAACAAACGAACAGCCAGACCCGGAACAACTATCTCTAGGGCATAAAAATATTTGTTTCGTGCGGGAATCGAACCCGCAGCAGTCAATCGCTCAACCACTGCGCCAACCGTGCCATAAAATAAAATAAATGACTTATACAACAAAACAAGTTTTGAATGTAAAAAAATCTTAACCAATTGGCTTAAGACACTTACCTATGATGATACGGAGCCACTTCTATAGAATACACACTAGCAAATGTTTCTACCACTCACACTTTCACACACACGCTCATATCCACCCTCACACTCTCAACATATTTTTTTTGCATTATTTTTTGTTATTTCTAGACATATACTAGTAATTCTAGTTTTAGTAATTATTGCTATATCATGGGAAGAGCGGAGTCTCCTAACACAGGCATTATTTTCTTAAAAGGAGGCTCCAAACACTAAACCACTGTGTAAACTGAAGCATTAATAAATTATTTGTATTTGTAATAACAACGAAATGCCGTTTATTGCCTTACAGTAACTTACACAGTGCGAGCTGCTGACTAGACAGTACACAGTTACTCGGTTTGTCCACTCGTATGCCAGTAGCTCGGCTCGCCTTTGTTGTTTACACTGTGATAGTAGCTGACCAGTCTCTTAGGAGTCGCAGCACAAAAAAATACAGATCCCGCTCGCAAGTGCCCGGCTGAAACTGACGAGCTACTGCCGAACGCGTCCGGAAAAAGCGATTGATATCCGAGCTGCTGCCACGTGCGAGTAACTGGCGGCGGGCAGGCGAGTGAAGAGAAAAAATGTTGAAGTAACTCGGACGCGAGCTACTATCCAACTCGCACGTGCCAATAACTCGTTAGATACGTCCAAACGATACGAGTTACTGCACTGCAGCTACTCGGCAGGCTGGCTTGCACACTAGCACACGCACACGCAATATGTAAAACTCTTGATGAAAGGAGGTCTTTGGGTTGTAGCTATTAAAAAATACAGGGGGGCTACTCTCTAAGCCCGAAGTCCGTAGTTTCGGGGTTAGTTGCGGGCGTATTTTACTCCGTATCACCTAACCACTAAGTGTTGTAATTCATTCTTAGTTCAGGTTCGAGACTAATCGTAAATTCGTAGGTGATACGGAGTACAATACGCAAAAAAAAGAAAGAAACAGAAAAGTAACACAACACACACACAGAAAAAAACAGAAAGACACACACAAAAAGTAACTCACAATTACACACACACATCACACACACAAAGAACACACATTACAGAAAGTAGCTCACAATATAGGACCCATTAGTTTTAGTGTTAATACATAATCCGTGGTGCTTGGTAAGTGGGCTTAACCCAGTTGTATATGTCCCTTGGTGCCTATTGGCCTAGTTCTATTCTGTCTCCTGCTTGATAAGGCGTACGTAACACAGGCCTAACATTCTTTCCGAGGCACAGAGGCGTCTCAGTAGTAGTGCATGGTCACTCATCTACAATGCGACCTCGGCTAGTGTTGCTTAACCTCGAATATCGACCCGTACAATACTGTTATTTAGCCACGAGCTCTCCAAATTCAACAAACAACAACGTCAATAAATCATTACAAACAGTTTCAAGTAAATGAATGCAACAGCATTTCCAGCATTTCAAAAGGCGCGGGTCATCAGAATTATAGCCTGCATGGCGAGGACGTTTGCGGATAAGCAGCGGTTGTATTTCTGTAGCTGAGGCTTGGATGTGCGGGCAAAGAGGAACTCTATAGAGATGGAGAACCGATGTGTGCATTTGATTGTGTAAATCACGAAACCCTACTGCTAAAAGTAAAACATTACGGACTGGGTAAACTTGCACTCAGTTTAGTGAGGTCTTATTTAAATGACAGACAGCAGCAAGATCAAATAAATGGTGTCAATTCACGGGGTTTGAAAGTTAAAATGGGGGTACCACAAGGCTCAATATTGGGTCCGTTCCTCTTTCTAGTATACATTAATGATCTTCCCCATCTTTAAAAAAATCAAACTCAAATGGTGTTATTTGCTGACGCTACGTCCTTAATTTTTAAGATAGATAGGCATGCCACAAGTCTTAACGATGTAAATAACGGCCTTCAGCAGGTCCAAAATTAGTTTACTGCTAATAATTTAGTTTTAAATGGGAAAAAAAACAAAGTGTATCAGATTTGCATTACCGAACGTTAAAAGTTTTAATCGCGACATAGTATTGAACCAAGAGAAACTTGATTTCGTCGAAGACACAGTTTTTTTGGTGATCATGCTTGACTCAAGGCTACAATGGGGTTCTCATTTAACATCTCTTGCGAGCCGGCTAAGTTCAGCAGCATATGCTGTCAGAATCCGTCCATTTACTGATATAGATACCGCGAGGCTGGTCTATTTTAGTTACTTTCATAGTATCATGTCTTACGGTATCTTATTATGGGGACGTGCTGCAGACATCGAGTCTATATTTATTCTGCAGAAAAGAGCTATCAGAGCCATTTACAATCTCCGCTGGCGCGATTCCCTAAGGGAACTGTTTAAGGATATTAACATCATGACGGTACGTTGTCAATACATATATGAAAACATTATGTATGTTCGGAAAAATCTTCATCTTTTTAGCAAAATTAGTGATAGGCATAATTTCAATACTGGAAATCGGAACAAATTAGATCAACCCCGATTCAGATTAGCTAAAGTACACACTTCTTTTATGGGGTAATGTGTTAAATTTTATAATAAAATACCACTTGATATTCTCGAACGGAACGCACTGCTGAGTGACAAAAACGTGTTACAAGTTGCTTAGCGATTTTAAATAAAAAAACAGGTTCAAAGTTACTGTTTTGTGTCGTGCTGCATACCAAATTGAAGACACTTCAATCAGCTAAATAGTGGTGAAAAGTTCAAAGTGATACGTGAAGATAACAAAAAGTTATAAGTGAAAGCATTTTAAAAAATTAACCTAACGAACTGTGTCCTGACCTACGACAACCCGCGCAGCGCTCGCTGAGGTGAGTCACCAAGCGATATACACACATTGGTTGTAACCGCTACACGGAACATTTTCATCTTACACCCACAAAAATGAATTGTGCGGGCTGTAAACAACAAATAGCTTGAGGAGAACTGCTAAGATGTAGTACTTGTCACCTACTATATCACTACCGATGCATTAACATGACTCTTATTTTCTGCATGTATTATGCAGAAAATAAGAGTAAATTAATAAATTCATGGCGCTGTCCATCGTGCAAAAATGCTGCGAAACTGATTAGAAATGACGACACACCTATTAGAAGACAACTACCAACGACACTTGACGACACAATAATGTCCATTGACGACCAAATACAAAATGACCAAAGCTTACTGGGAGACACAGGAAAATATGACGCATTCCCGACGACGACTATTGACAATACTACTATTAAATCACCGACCCCATTACATCCAGAAGCAATAACATTGCAACAAATTAGTCAACTGCTAGACCAGAAATTAGAACAACAACAACAATCAATCTTATCAAAAATCAAAATAACTGTTCAGTCAGAAATTAATGAAGCTATACTTAAACTGCAACAAGATATATGTCAGAGAACGGATCAACTTTCTCTTGAACAAACAGAAATAAAAACTAATATTAGTCGTATTAACGAAACAATACAAAAACTTGAGATTGGAAACAGACAACTGAAAACAGAAATATCTGAGATACAAAACAAAAATATACCTTTTAACTTGAACGATACCTCCAAAATTATTGTTATTCACGGCTTAAATGAATATTACAAAGAAACGGAAAAAGATCTAGAAGATAGGGTAGTGTATGCTTTCCAAGATACATTAAATATCGACCTCACTGGTTATATCGAGGAACTTAATTGAATAGGACGAAACGGACTCAGACGACCGCTGCGGGTGGAATTGATCAGTAAAAAGATGACCAAATATATCCTAGAAAACGCAGGATACCTAAAAAGCCTAGGCTTATGTGTAACTACCACCACTGCTGAGACCCCACGGGACGTTGGCCCACTCCGCTGAGGAGAAAGCGAACTTGTTTGCTTCTTTGTTTGCGGAATCTTCACGTCTGGATCCTGGTGGCGCGGAGCCCCCTGCTTCTCCTGCTAGATGCGAGTCGAGTATGTCGAACATCCGCATTCATCAGAAGGACGTCCGTAGGGTACTGCGTAACCTAGACGTGAACAAGGCTAGTGGCCCCGACGGGATACCGGCAGTTGTGCTGAAGACTTGTGCGCCTGAGTTGTCTCCGATCTTGACACGCCTATTTCGCCTCTCGTTTGAGACTGGAAAAGTGCCGAAGGCTTGGAAGCAAGCTAACGTGCAGCCTGTGCCCAAGAAAGGTAGTCGAGCTGACCCGTCGAATTATAGACCTATCTCAGTAACGTCCATACTCTGTAAGAGTATGGAACGCGTACTGAATCATAAGCTCCTGGCATACCTAGAAGCAAATGATGTCCTTAGTGACCGACAATACGGATTCCGCCGAAATCGGTCTACTGGGGATCTTCTTGCGTATGCCATTCACATCTGGAGTGAGGCCATAGAGAAGCACGGGGAGGCACTAGCGGTCTCCCTTGACATCTCGAAGGCCTTCGAAAGGGTCTGGCACGATAGCCTTATTAGTAAGCTTCCTTCCTTCGGTCTGCCCGCCGGATTGTGTGATTGGATCGCGGATTTCCTGAGGGATCGGTCTATACGAGTGGTCATTGATGGCTGCTCGCCTGGACTACTGGATATTAATGCCGGGGTTCCTCAGGGGTCGGTGCTTTCGGCAACACTGTTCTTGCTGCATATTAATGATCTGCTTAAACTCGGTACCTTTGGGTATGCAGACGACAGCACTGTTGCTGAGAGATACGTGTCCGACGCACGAGCTGGTGGGTCGCAGATCCGGTCTCTCCGGGAGGCTATGGTTGAGCGCTTGAACGTGTCCTTACAGGCTGTCTCAGAATGGGGCGAAGCCAATCTGGTCAAGTTCAATGCTGCTAAGACCCAAGCGTGTCTATTTTCCGCTAAACGGAGCCAATTCCACCCAGCTCCATCTTTCCGAGGTGCAACCGTGCCGATAACCGACCAACTTGAGCTTCTTGGGGTTACATTAACATCTACCCTCAATTTTGGCCCTTTCATAGAGGCAAAAGCTCAAGTGGCTGCAAAGAAGTTGGGGATCTTAGCAAAGGTGAGACGGTACTTTACGCCGGAACAGCTGCTCAAACTCTATCAAGCGCAATTTCGATCATGTATGGAGTACTGCTCTCATCTTTGGGACGGATCTGCCAGATACCAGCTTGATGCCCTTGAGTCAATTGAGAAACGAGCCAAGAGGATCATCGGCGATGATAGGCTCGTCGCGACGAAGCTCCAAAGTCTTGAGCATCGACGACGAGTTGCTAGCCTGTCGGTTTTCTACCGGTTGCATTTTGGGGAATGTGCGACGGAATTGCATAATTTGATTCCGCCCAGCCCGTTCCATCATCGGACCACAAGACGAACGGCGATGCGCCACCGGTACATGGTGGACATCCCACCCACGCGCACAAAACGTTTTGGGAACACATTCATAGTGCGTGCAGCTAAGGAGTGGAATTCCCTGCCGGAGTCTGTGTTTCCTGATAGCTATAACCTGGGAGTATTTAAGTCAAGAGTGAATAGGTTACTTCTAGGCAAGCGTGCTCCATCTTCGACCACATCATCGCTTACCATCAGGTGAGATAGTGGTCAAACGCGAGCCTATAAATAGTAAAAAAAAAAGAAAACTGTATTCCTTGACAAAGAATCATTACAGAGACGACGAAAACAAAGGGAACCGACTGTAATACAACAAACCAGCAAAGCGAATTCAACAATTGACTATAACGCAAAGAGAACATTGACACAGAACCAAGATGACGCAAACACTACCAGACACACTCTAGTACCACCTACTACACTACGTTACGGATCCAATAATAACGAATATATAAATAATACTTTTCGAAACCACAGAACAACATTTTAAAGTTTTATATCAAAACATACAAAGCATCTATAATAAACAACATCTGCTTGAAGCCTTCATCCATGAACAAACAATGTATAACGCCATATGCCTATGTGAGACTTGGCTATCTCCAGAAAAATTGAGTATCTTACAATGTAGTGGCTACAAAATTGCAGCATCTTATTGTCGCCGTACTCGAGGAGGCGGCGGCGTCTGTATCTTGTTACAAAACCATTTCGAGTACAAAGAAATCTGTAAAATTATCAATATGTCTGTTGAATATTGTATAGAGTTATGTGCAATAGAACTACCTAATGAGAATGTACTTATAATTACAATTTATTGGAATAGAAGAGAGGAGGAAGTATTTACTCGTCAATTAAAAGAAATGATGTATTATATTAATAGAAAATATTCAAGATATAACGTGATATTAGGAGGTGATTTAAATATAAATATGTTAGACAGCTGTTTAAAAACTAATCTGTTCTTGGATCTAATGTTGGAATATAAATTCATGCAACATATTAAAGTCCCCACACGTATTTCACAAACTACCTCAACATGCTTAGACTTAATTTTTACAAATTTTAATAATAGGCATACTTATACCACCGTTGAAGAATTAGGTTTCTCAGACCACTGTGCAAACATCTTCCACACGAAATTACTTAGCGACAGCAATAAAAAAACCAACTGGTTCGCGAAAAAAAGGTTATATAGCACCCAAAACGTAGAAAATTTTAAATTTGAATTAAAAAATCAAAATTGGAATGAAATAATACAACCAAATAAAAATATAAATGAAAACTATAGTGCCTTTAATAATATTTTAAATAAAATTCTAAATATGTGTATTCCGCTGCAGAAAATAAAAATCAAAACTATATATAAGAAGTACTGGTTAATTAAGGGAATCAAAAAATCTTGCAAAAACAAAAGACTACTAAAAATACTTACCATTAAAACAAACAACCCCATACTATCAAAACATTATAAAAAATATGAAAAAATCCTTAAACAATCGGTAATAACAGCAAAAAAACTGCAATATATAAATAAAATAAAAAAGTCGACAAATAAAGTAAAAACTATGTGGAACATAATAAATGAAAGAACAAACAAATCAATAAAAAAGGAAAAACATAACATAAAATTACATCACAAAGACAAATTAATAGCCGAACCTAAGCAAATATCTAATATTTTTAATGACTTGACAAAAGGAGCCCCTGTGATGTGCCCCACAGAAAACACCATGTTCCTCAGCCCTGTCGATCCTTATGAAGTAAATAAAATAATAAAAAACTTAAAAAATAAAAAGAGCCATGGAGTAGACGAACTTCCCCCATTTCTACTTAAGCAATGCGCAGATGAACTAACCCTACCATTTTATAAATTAATTAACCAATCGTTTGAAGAGGGCACCTTTCCAATCAACTTAAAAACGCACTGATAAAACCCATACACAAGAAAAATTCTAAAACCGACCCTAACAACTATCGCCCCATCGTGTTGTTACCAACAGCGTCTAAAATCTTTGAAAAGGCAATGTGTGACCGCGTGTACTCGTTTTTGTGAAAAATATAAAATACTTGACGACTGCCAAAACGGTTTCCGTAAAAACAGGTCTACAACGTTAGCAGTCTACAAATACGTACAAGAGGCCCTAACTACAATTAATAATAAAAACTATGCCATTGGTATGCTGCTCGATATGACTAAAGCCTATGATAAAGTACAATTTAAAATACTACTGGACAAGTTACATGGGATAGGAATACGCGAAAAGGCTCATGAATGGTTTGCATCATACCTAAAGGATAGGACACAACTAGTAGAAATCGAATTTTTTGATGAGAACACACATGAAATAATTAAAATGAGATCCGACAGTAAATCAGTTAACACATCAATTCCCCAAGGGAGTGTAATAGGCTGCTTGTTGTTTCTTATATACATAAATGACCTCCCTAAAATAATAAATGGACCATGTGTTCTATTTGCGGACGACATCTCCCTGCTCACCTGATGCCAGAGCGATGATAATATAAACAACAAATTAAACTCTCTTCTTTCTACAGCTGTAAACTGGATGGATAACCATAATCTAGAGAGTAACTACACCAAAACAAAATTAATTACTTTTCATCCCCATCAAAAATCTCCATTAAAAATAAATTTTATTTTTAATAATACAAAACTGGAACAAGTCAATGAGTTTACTCTCCTCGGTTTGTCTATAGATACCCACCTAAATTGGAAATCCCATATACAGAAAATAAGAGCTAAACTATCAAAATTTGCATATGCCTTACGCGAAATTAAAAAAAAACTACTAACCTGCAGACTGCACTTGTCACTTACTACGCATATGCCCAGGCATGGCTTAGCTATGGGGTCATGTTGTGGGGTAACAGTACAGATTCACAAACCATATTTATCTTACAAAAGAAGTTAATTCGAATAATAACCAACATAGATCAAACAGATAGCTGCAAACCACACTTCCGAAAACATAAAATACTCACACTTCCCTGTTTATACATCTTAGAACTATGTACATTTGTCAGAAAACATCCAGATTTTTACACAACTTGTGAAGAAACACAAACAAGATTCAATTTTCGACACAACAAAAACAAAATAAACATACCTCAATCCCGACTTAAAATGCACTCAACCAGCCCTTTAGTAATGTCCATAAAAATTTATAATAATCTTCCAAATGATATTAGACAAGTAAGCAAAACAAATATATTTATGAATAAATTGAAACAATTTCTGGAATCCAAATCATATTACTCAGTAAAAGAGTTTTTTGATGACAAATGAATTGTAAAGTAAAATTATTCTCTCTCTTATTCACCAAACACAGGTACGTATAAAAATCAAACGTAAAAATAGAAATATGAATACATAAACAATAACATAATTAATCCTAATGAATGAATATACTTCAAACAATTTCAAAATACCTATTATTCTTATTCAATTTATAATAATAGTACACCAACAAACACAGACCTAATATATATACATAATGATACATACAATTTGACATTTTTTACCTATTAAATTTTGACATTTATTTACCTATTACTTTTTGACATTTATTAACCTATTTAATTTTGACATTTTTTGACCTATTATTCTTTTTTTTTTTACAATCAATTCACAGTCTTCGAACACAGACCTAATAAATATATACATAATGATACATACAATTTGACATTTATTTACCGATTACGTTTAGACATTCTTTTTTTTCCTATAATACAAACTCGGACCTAATAAATATATCCATATTTATACATACAATTCTACATTTAAAATAATTTTTGAAAATATTGAATACCTTGAAATGCTACTTAGCCCTCTTCCTCTCTCCTAATTTTTGCTGTGCCCGACAGGGTCCATATTGATCTCTAAACATGTATATTATACCATCTATGTTATACACATGGAACGCAATAAAGAATTGAGTATTGAACTGAATGAGAGAAAATTTAAAACATGTATAAAACGCACACTATATAGACAAGCATATTATAAACTGGAAGATTATGTCCGGGATAAAAATACATGGCTAAATGCCGGTCCTGCTCCACAGCCACAGCAGCATGGGTCAACTAGTTAGGTTTTTGATAATTGGAAGAAATGCTTACCCTTTTTTGTTCTCCTATACAATCATTTATTTAATATTTCTTTGCAATATTGTATTAGCAAAGTAAGTATACACAATAAGAAGCCTTCTTTTTTTTCTTTTCTTAGCTATTTGAAAACCATATTTGTATAACGTAGAAGCATTTGTTAATTTTTTTGTAAATGTGAGCACTATAGAGCCATTTACATATGTACCTAATTCGTTATAGATTTCGTTATTAAATTAGTTTGACATGAACGAGCGTGGCAGTTGAGAGCTTGTCATGCTCACACATATGTTTCCCTGATGGTGGCGCGTGTTTTGGATCATTTGGTTCCCTTCAAAATGGTTGAGTTAGATGGTGCAGATACACGCGTCATGTTCGTGAATGGGCGCCGTCAGTTCAGACTGGTCATCTTATCTGCCACTGGCTTATTTTAATCTGTACCTCCATTTGGAATTGTTTATATATTTTCTTGTTCTTTGCATTGTCCTCACATATAGAAGCAATCAAAGATAATGTTAACAAGATTTTTGTAATACATCACATGGTTTAAAAGAGTGTCCGTGGAGTTTCTTGCACGTTCTTCTCCATAGAGATCTACGCTTTGGAACGTGCAAATAGCTTCATGTTTTTGACAATTCAAAAGTGCCTGTAAATGGTTCATTTGAAATATACGATTTGATTTGATTTGATTGACACGTCTGAAAGAAATTTCTAAATCGGATCAGCCTACCATGTCGTGTTATTGCCGCCATGAATCCTTTGTACAAAAAAACTGGCCAAGTGCGAGTCGGACTCGCGTGCAAAGGGTTCCGAACCAACTTTTTTTAACATATTATTTTAACACTACAGACTTCTTATAATAATAATAATAAGCACCAAGCTCCAATGTCTCTTAATAGACAGAGTAAAAGTCGACCAACCTATATAATGTACTTGGAGAAAGGAAATTTCGTAAAAAATGATCTTTAATTAGTTAAAAGTTGTTAGTTGCGTAAAGATAAAGTTGTTAGTTACGTAACAGAAGTAAGTCGGTAATTGGAACCTGCAACTACAGAACCTTACGTTGCGCGTTGCCTGAAACGCGCTTGGTCCGTTTTTATTATTGTAAGCAATCTAATTTTAATATTTCTTGACTATTTACATTTTCACCTGAATATTTCATTCGTAAAATATTAAATTTTTTATTATTTTATTTTCCGTTCATATGAACATCATGAGGACTAAATTTTTTTTACGATTTCTGGCAGTTAGACTACTTTTGCGGCTTCCCGAATGTCCTTTCTCTGGCATTGTTCGGCGAGTCGGTGAGCTCCTTATTGGTTCTAAGTTGAGCTACTCGACTTGCTTGAAATGGCTTCAAGGCCTGCACTGACTGGACTGGTCCACTAAAATTGTTTTAGTTCGTTCGTTGTGTTCCTCAAAACACCATTTAAGACCCAAATCTGGTTGATCCTCATATAACGTTTTGTGAATGTGAGGACTATGCGCTGCAAGTAGGTCGTTTTATTAGGGGTAGTTTTCAGGATTTTCTGGCAATTTTAGTACTTTTTGCGGCCTACTAAAATGTACTTACACGGTAATGTTAGTTTCTAAGTTAGAAATAACTGAGAAATGCTTGCACTGTTTGGACAGGTCGTCCAGTCAAATCAGTGTGGTGGTACTTAATTCAAAAGATCAGTAACGGAGGAATTTTGTTTATTAGCATTAAATGAAGATATTTTGCCGCCTTTTAATTACAAAATTGCTCTAAAAACTGTTTATCCCAATAGTACAAATAAAAAATAAATGTATAGTGTAACGAATTGTTCAATCTTTAATCAATTATAGTAACATCATTCTCTTAATGTAAACTCAGCTTCATAAGGTCTAGGCGTAGATAAAATACCTATAATTGGCACATCAGACGGCATCGTACCATTGCTGACGTGGATCCTATACTTCTGAAGAATTCCCACGAAAGTGATAAATATAAATGACTTTGCTAAAGAATCCCCCGGGCAGCGTCTGCGACCTGAAAATTTAATTTATACAAAAATGAAAACCATATTATTGACGCCAGTCTTGAACAATTATAAATTTTATCTTAAAATTATAGTGACCAAATCAAACAAAAAAGAAAAACATAAAAAACATTGTTAAATGAATTAAGATTTTTATAAAACAATTCGAATTCATAAATTTATTGCTGTCTTTTTCGTTAAGCGAGGTCGCGTGGCTTCAGCGATACGTTTTTCGTGGTAGCGCGCATTTTGCTGGCGGCGAGACTTTGTATGTTAAAAGTCATAATTCGAGGTTTGGCTCTCGACTATTTTCTCCTCTCTCTCTCTCGATATTTCACAAACTGAATAAGAAGGATGTAAACTGTGTCTCTATGTTTTCCTTTTTTGATTAATATTTGCCAAATTTGTACACTAGGGCTCTGTTGACAGCGATTTATCGGACAATTTTGAGCATTTTTTGAGAGTTCTAGTGCTTATACCGTTAATAAATTATCAAAGAATCAGTGGTTTTATATCCTTCTTATTCAGTTTGTGAAATATCTCTTGAATCGGTCCAATATTGAAGGAGAAAACAGTGGAGAGCCAAACCTCGAATTATGACTTTTTACATACAGAGCCTCGCCGCCAGCATTTCATCTTAAATGATTCGAATTACTGAATTAGAGATTTGGTTATTCGAGATCGCATGGCTACGGTGTTAAGTTTTTCGAGGTAGCATGCTTTCGTTGCGTATTAGTAAACTTACGGGGACGTATTATTCGGTGTTACACTTTTCGAACTCAGACACACTCCCGTTTTTGGATTGCCAACAGAAAAATAGGGTCAAAAATTTGTCAAAATCTTATGGCCACTTACCTAGTCCGAAATGGTACGTGTGCTCCGAATTTTTTAACATTCCGCTTTCATCAATAAATCTTTCCGGTTTAAATACATGCGGGTCATCCCATAATTCTGGATCGAAGTATATGTCGCCCAAAGATATGAGTACTGTAGCACCTTTAGGTATTACATACCCGTCAATCGATGTATCATTTTGTAGAAGCCTTGGCCCCGCCATGGGAACAACAGCATAATATCTGTACACTTCCTGTATAAACGCTGACGTATACAAGCCTGAAAAAAAATAATTATAAAGCAAAGGGGATATGAGGCCGGGTGGCCATAAATCCGCGCGGGATATACCGTGTCTCCTAAGGGTCAAGTCATACTGACGCAGAATCGTAGCGAAAATCAAATAACATCTCTACATCTTCTTTATTATATTTTACTAATATATAAAGTTGAAGAGTTTGTTTGAACGCGCTAATCTTAGCAACTCCTGGTCCGATTTGAAAAAATCTTTCAATTTAGATAGCCCATTTATCGAGGAAGGCTATAGGCTATATATCATCACGTTAAGCCCAATAGGAGCGGAACAGATGAAGTGGCGCGGGTCAACTAGTTACACATATTTCTATCGAAAATTCTCGATGGAAAATGTGCGTTACGCTGTGGAGATAGGGGTCGATATGCCATGATTTTTTAGATTTTTGCTTGGACTATGCGTCATTGTGCCGTAACCCACTGATATTGAAACACACAACGCGCGAAACAGTCATATCTCGCCTCTCGCGCTCGTTTTGCCTCAGTTTGAACAGCCAATTACAATAGAACATGTACAAAAATAACTAAAATGAATAAATACACAAAACTTACAACAAGCTAAAACTTATCAGCATAAAAAAATTCATCCTCAATGCTATCAGCTGATTATGTGCCCAAGAGACTGGCGGCATTGCCGCGTTGAATGGCAATGGCCAAAGTAAAAGCCAGCTTTTGGGTCACGAGTAGTGTTAACCAGCCGTTTCGTTGAAAAGGTTATGAGCACAAGGGCCCTACGGCCCGAGGGTTTCAACCCCAGATGGCTCATAAATATAGTTACCAATAAGACTACTATATTTAAGCCGCTTGAGGTTTTGCGCAGTCGCAGCGGCAGCGCCTGCACAACACGATGAACTAGCTCCTAGTTCATCGAGATGTGCTGGCGCTGCCGCCTAGTTACTGGGAAGATAGGATGGCGCAAGAGTATCGAGGCAGGTTGCGTCCCATACTAAAGGCCAACCCATCTTCCATGGGAACAAAGAAATGCCGTCCGTTCTTTTGCCATCGTCACGTGCCAAGTCATTGGGTTCTAATATAGCTGGAACGCCGATGGTGACAAGAGATCGTCGGATAATGTTGTTTAAGGGGCTTCAGAGCACCGAAAATTGCCCATCTTTCGTCGCAGAGATCTCGGTACTGGTAATAATTTGCAAGCGGAAAACGTGCAGTATATAGCCAAGTCTTTAAAGTAAAACATTTAACAAAGTAATTATGTAAAAAAGACGTCACAAAAATTTTTCGTCGCGAAGTTCTCAAAATTATGTTCTGCGAGCAATGTGCCCTGCCCACTGCCACTTTAGTTTAGCGATCCTTCGGGTTATGTCGGTAAGCTTGGTTCTCTAGCGGATATCATCATTCCTGATTTGATCACGCAAGGAAACTTCAAGCATTGCCCTCACCATTACCCTTTGACTGACTTTGAGCCCTCTGATGAGGCCCATTGTGAGCGACCACGTTTCAGTTCCATATGTCATCACTGGCAACACGCACTGATCATAGACTTTCGTCTTGAGACTCTGTGGTACGTGGGACGAGAAGATACTACGCAACTTCCCGAACGCTGCCCAGCCGAGTCGGATTCGACGGTTGACCTCTTTCTCGAAGTTGGCCTTACCTAACTGGACCGTTTGTCCTAGCTAGACGTACTCATCTACAACTTCGAGTCTAGTTTCCGATCTTGATGGGAGTGCGTGCTACATGGGTATTTACCATGATCATGGTCGCTCCGTGAAACCTGTGGAGCACCCAGGAGGCTTCTGTGTATTTGGATGGATCTAGACTGGCTAACTTAGCCAGAACACTTTAGCGCAATTGACCGAATGGCAGTCTAAATTACGGAGTCTCAACTCCATGCGTTGCGGGTAGACTTCTATTCTGGTTGGTATATGGCCAACTTTATGTAGCTTTATCGCGTGTTAACAACCCTAACAATTTTCTTCAACATCGTGTACAGAAGTTTCTCATTACGAAAATTACGAAAAATTACTAGGGCTGGACGGCATTTTAAACAGAAGAGATCATACAGCCTTGCATAACAGTCTTCCAAATTCCTAATTGTAAGAGGGGTCTAGCAATGCTGATATTGAATGTTTGTATATCTTATCTTAGCGATCTTACATAGCGACATAATTTTACAACAGCTAGGGGATGTCTTTGGTATTGGTCCGGGTCAATCTAGCTCTTGCGTCGTTAGCTAGATTCGCAGAGAGTTTAATCTTTGACGTGTAAAACTGTTCATAGAATAACTCGATTTCTCTCAGAAACTCCGATTTGGCGGATATGGTTTTGCTATCGTCGATCTTCAGCTTCGTGAGCTGGCTTTGTCAGTTCTCTATTGTGTCACCTAACTTTTTTATCCATAATTTAAAGTGCCATAGCTTTTTTGTCCTAATCATCATTTGTCCGAATGATAACTTATCCGAACTTAATATCACGTAATATCACATGCCATAAAATTGAAATACTTAAATATATAAAAATATGTCCTAAATCCGTTTGTCATAAATATTACAATCAATAATATAGAAAAGACATAAAACCGTTTTCAATAAAAGTTATAAGTCCTAAATTCAAATTAGATGTTTATTTATAATAATAATATTCTTAGAACAAATTTGTATAACAAAGCTTTTGCTATGAACTTCTCTCAGGCGTTTCGTAGATACGAGCGGGCAATATTTTTTCTTCTACCGACTTGAGATAGTTCACTTGTTATGTAGTTCTGTTTAGTAGCAGGATAAATACATTTTTGTTTTATAATATACTCGTATCAAAAATAGATTATTGAACATGCAGCAATATGAACTTTTGAAGACTAACAAGGGTAGCATAAAATTAAATTGTGATGGCTTTTCTTACGACAAAAATCGGTTCTACAACGAAAAATATTACTGGGCAAAGGCTTAAGCAAGCAAGCATGCAGCATGCCAGCAAGCACGCAGCATGCAAGCAAGCATACAACTTGCAGCAGGCATGATTTCTGTCATGGATCCGGCGCTGCAGGGCTCCGGCGGTCCCACGCGAGTTTATCGTCGCATATGGGTTTAACGCTCACCACCGCAGCTTCGGCTTGAGTGTTATAACCACCTGCTCCTCAACACGCGAGCCGCCTCGCCTCTCCACGCCTACGCGATTTTAAATTACACTCTAGGGGTAGGGCAGACAAGACTGCGTGGAGTCGTATTTACAGCGATTGGTTTCTGTCACTAAAACCTAATTTTTAGCAAATGTTTAAGGACTAAAACTTTATTATAAATGAACATTCGGAATAATACACATTATTTAACACAATACTTAGGACATATTACTTTAGGTCATGTAAAATTAGGAGATTTAAATATTAGTAGTACTCGATATTATGACAGAATACTTTTAGAACGAAAGATTATTATGTTAAACAAAATTTCTGGATTTTGAACATTATGGTTACTGAACTTTATAGCAAACGTGTTATGGAAAATGATTTTCGGACAAAACAATTTTAGGAGAAGAAAGGGAATACCGGCTCTGCCCAATAGACAGAGCTCATTCAAAGACCTTATTTCCGCTTTATCGTGTCTTTAATCCTTTCAGCGCGTCTTTATTAAAGCGGCAGAGGTGGTTATTGAGCTGCGGGCATTTGTACGCATCGTCTGAATACTGCAGAATTATCTCCCGCCTCTCCTTCATGAGCTTGAGAGTAGGATCAGAGAGCCTCTTGTTCTAATCTGTACGGGGCGCTGGAACAGGAACCGAACCGAACCGAAGCGAACCGAACCGAAGCGAACCGAAGCGAACCGAACCGAACAGAACAGAATAGAACAGAACAGAATAGATTCGAATAGAATACTCTTTATACACCATATAAGCCACCTATTTAACCTACATACATGAAAATTGCCGCATTTATTAAAGCTTCTCAACATGTCTAGAACACAAAATTTTATAAATGTAACTGAAACACTTTTTGATATATTAACGTTAAAAAACCGGCATTTTTATGACTGATTGATTTATGTATCAAAAACCTAACACACTTCCAGATGTCCTAGAAAGTTTAATAGCACCCAGCTAGGTAATTGTGTGAAAGGAAATAAAACTGGTCAAGTGCGAGTCGGACTCGCGTGCAAAGGGATCCGAACGAATTTCATTTTATTAACGTGTTATTTTAACACTATAGACTTCTTATAGATTTTCATGTAATCTTTAGGTATAGAACTATTATCTGTATTTTTTCCAAAATTTTTGGCTCAGTAGTTTCGGAGATAAGGGGGGAATGGTCATTATTCGTTTAATTTCTTGAATAACTTCAAAACAATTTATTTTAAAATTATGAAAAAAAAAATATATTTGAAACCCTTACAGTAAGGCCCTTTGATTTGCAATGTCACACGATGTTGTTCAAAAAACTTTTTTTAAATTTTCTAGTTTGACCCCCAAAAGTGACCCCCGTACTAAAAAAATAATGATTTACGTAACGCATCGGTGTTTGGGTCACAAAAGTCCATATGTGTACCAAATTTCAACAGAATTGGTCCAGTGGATCCGGAGAAAACTGGCTGTGACAGACGGACTGACAGACACCCGAGTGATCCTATAAGGGTTCCGTTTTTTGCTCGGAAGCCTAAAAATCGAAAATCCGAGAGTTTCTAAGATTTAAAATTTTCCAATCAATCGATTTTGTTAGGTAACACTCAAAATGCTAAGAGTAAAATATTTTGCTTTCTCCTTCGAAGCCAACTCGCAGAGGCCCCGTTAGACATTTCTAATGAAATGGGGCACTAACCAATGATTAACCTTGTATGCACTATTAAAGTATACCCAAGGACAATCCCCGGTAGGTACAGAACTATTGCATAATATGAAAACAAAAGGTGACAGGCTATGGGTTTGGGTGGTTTAGTCGATTCATTACCGTAAACTATGAAATAACTGTAATTGGCCCCTTACCGTTACTAATTACTTACCGTTCACTGTCATTCCAACAAGGTGTTCTGTCTCCAATAACAGTATCTATTTCCTCATATATTTTCTGTTGCATTTCTTGACATTTTAATGCCTTTAGAAAAGCGAAATCGAGTACGTTGCTACTTGTTTGAGAACCCGAAATTATAAAATCCAAACAGACCATTTTCAACTGCTCCTCTGAAAATTACATTTAAGAACAATTACAGAATAGGTGATGATGTTGTTATTTCACGAACTACTAGTCTAGTCAACAAGTGCTGTTTTGTTCAACTTTTTATGCAGTCTCAAGAAATATGAATGAGGTGTCATTCGATTCGATTCAGAAACAGCATATTTGATAAACTTATAAGTAATTTACTGAAAAAAGAAAGATATTTTGATTGTGTAAAAATTAAAAAAAAATATTAAGATTTTAGAAATTTAAAAACGTATTCGATGTTTAAAAATATTTTCTACCACTTGTAATTAATTTTAAAAACATTTCTTTAAAAGAATTTTCTTATAAGCAACACATTTGTTTAAAACAAAAACAATAGGATTGGATCGCAGATTTTCTGAGGGATCGGTCTATCCGAGTGGTCATAGATGGCTGCTAGTCTGGAGACGACAGCACTGTTGCTGAGAGATACGTGTCCGACGCACGAGCTGGAGGGTCGCAGATCCGGTCTCTCCGGAAGGTTATGGTTGAGCGCTTGAACGTGTCCTTACAGGTACTGCGATTTGCTTGCCTTGCGGCAGCGGAGTCTCGCCTCGGTGCAGCGCCTACACGCGCTACCCGTATATTAGTGCGAGGGTTCACGCCTCTAGATCCCATGGCAGCAGTCCGGCAAGAAGGCTCATTGCTTCGCCGGCGACCGTGCGGTATCCCCAGGCCAGCCGGATGGCCATGACCCTCTGGGGCGCGTTGAGATATCGGACTGGAAGCTTCCTCAAAGTAAGCGCCCACACCGGTGCCCCATAAAGGGCCATGTACAGCACGATTGCCGCGTAAAGCCTCCGGAAGGAGGCGTTTGGACCTCTAGATTGAGCAGAAGCCGCTTGAAGACAGCCCCGGCCCGCTCCAATCTGGGAGCCAAACGTCGGAAATTCTCGACGAAGTTCCACCGGCTGTCGAAGACGAGACCCAGGAACGTCAACGTCGACCCGACGCCGATGTAAACCCCTTCCTACCTTTATTCGGGATCCCGATGGTGGCCCCACTGGTCCCAGTTCTCGTTAGCCAAGGAGAGCGCGGTAAGGCCTTTGTCCACCGCTACCACATCTCGATGCATACCCACGTCGGCCTCTAGGAAGTACTCCCTAAGGCTGCATACCTCGCGGTTGTGCAGGGTCTTAGCATTTAAGAAGCCACGACCCCCGCACTTCCGCGAGATATACAGCCTCATCACCGATGACCGTGGCTGATGCAACCGATTTGCGGTGAGCAGTGAGCGTATCCTTCTATCCAGGGCGTCAAGTTCTATCTGAGTCCATTTGAGTATGCCGAAAGAGTGCATCAAAACCGGCATGACCCAACCGTTGAAGGCGTGCACCTTGTTTCCGCCTGATAAAAGACTGTTAAGTACTTTGTTCAGGCGGCCAAAGAAGCGCTCCTTCAACGATTGTTTCACGTCAACAGCATTGATGCCTAACGCTTCCGACATACCCAAATACTTGTAAGTTTCGGTTGAGGAGAGGGACCTAAGGTGTATGGAATCCGAGAGTTGGGTTCCCACGGATTCCATAATCTCCCCTCGCTTTACATGCATGACCGCACATTTGTCCAAACCAAATTCCATCCTGATGGCGCTAATGAAGGTTTCTGTTACCTTCAGTAACTTCATCAGTTGGAAGTTGTTAGGAGCAAAGAGTTTCAAGTCATCCATGTAAAGGAGGTGCGATATGATCTGACCACCTCTTCTCAACCGGTAGCCTTGGCCCGAACCCTCCAGCAATGTACTGAGAGGGTTGAAGGCCAGACAAAACCACAGTGGACTCAGACTGTCACCCTGAAATATTCCACGCTCGATCCTTATCGGTTCACTGTTCGCCGGGGTCTGTCGACACCCTGGATATTGAAGGACCGTCCTCCACTGCCCCATGCACGACATCAGGAAGGTGCATAGAACTGCATCAACTTTGTACAGCTCCGGCACCCTCATGAGCCATTTATGTGGCACTGAATCATAGGCCTTCTTATAATCTATCCAGCATGTCGACAGATCTCTTCGGGAATGTCGAACCTGTTGGCTAACGGCTATGTCGATGAGGAGCAGCTCGTTAGTACCGCGGGCCCCATTCCTATATCCATTCTGAGAAGCAGACATTATTGAATTACTATCAATATGATGGTTAATCTTTCCTCTCAAAATGGATGTAAGAACTTTAAAGACCGTCGGTAAACACGTGATCGGTCTATAATGTTTAGGCTACGCGGTACTACCTGATTTATGGAGCAGGTGGGTTATTCCTGTAGTTAGGAATTGGGGCAGCGACCCTGACTCTAAGGCAGACTTGAATTGAGATGCCAAGCGAGCGTGCGATCTTTTGAACCATTTTATCCAAAAATTGTGCAGCCATTATTAGATATTATTAATGGGGGTCCATATAAAAGTTGTGTTTTTCGAGTATTTTGCTCGATTTTAACAGCATAATAGTGGATTATAATAATAGCGATGACACGGAACCCTTCATGCGCGAGTCCGACTCGCACTTGGCCGGTTTTTTCGTGATTGAGCAACAAACATATAGACATACAAACGTATACAAACTTACTACTTTCACATTTGTAATATCAGTAGGATTAGTAACTAATTCTGATCCTAACTGTTCGGAATAGGATTAGTTTGGACTAGCATAAGCCCACGGCTTCGCTCGCCTAAAAATCGATTATCATTTTGCAGTATTCATGCATATTCCATAGATCTGTTCAGAACTTTTTTAGAATAATGTGATACCATAGATATGCAAGTCTCTTACCTGTAAAAGTTGGGTCCTTATTCGCATAAATCTCTTCCAAAAACAAATAAATAAAATCTTTTTGCTCCACTTCCTTATTTTTATGCTTTTCAATAGTTTCCTGAAACGAATTGGTTCTCTGTTAATACTTACATACTTTAAAAATAAATGAAAAAACAGAAAAGCCACTTATTCCATATTCTCATTTTACATTTCGAATGAGGTTAGTATTGTTAGTTTGGTTTAGTTTACTGGTTCTTTAATGTCAGTAAGGTTAGTTGTTGGTGTTTCCAAAGGTATGGATCTCAATTTGGTCGGTAAAATATATTACCTACCTCAATAACTTTGGATATTTCTCGATTCAGTTTGGTTATCAGCGAATACCCACTTAATTTCGGTATAATAAATCTACACCAGGGCATTTGATTTAATAAACCTCCGGCAACTGAGAAAGCCTTTCCTCGTTGTCTAAAAAGATCCAATAAATGGTTCAGTTTGTCTTCTTTTATTCGTTCCCCTGTAAATAAAAGAAAATTTGTATTTTTTCTTTAATTTTACGAAATCCATCCCGGCTTTCTCAAAACCAATTGCAAATTATCAAAATCTATATATCTAAATATATACTAATATATATATATTTACTAACATATAAAGCTGAAGAGTTTGTTTGTTTGCTTGTACGCGCTAATCTCAGGAACTAGTGGTCCGATTTGAAAAATTCTTTCAGTGTTAGGTAGCCCATTTATCGAGGAAGGCTATAGGCTATAGACCATCACGCAATATGAGCGGAGCAGACGAAGTTGCGCGGGTCAACTAGTATATGACAAAACTGGTCGAAAAAAAAATTGTCACACGGTTTCTGTCTACCACATTAGAAAACTCCACTATATATGTTTCTATCACTACAGATTAGTTGTAACCGCCACTTAAGGTACAAGTTGCACTGGTTCCTTTTTTAGGATTCCGAACAAAAAACGGAACCCTTATAGGATCACTCGGGTGTCTGTCTGTCTGTCCGTCTGTCACAGCAGTTTTCTCCGGATCCACAGGAATGATTTTGTTGAAATTTTGGTACACATATGGACTTCTGTGTCCCAAACATGGGGGTCACTTTTGGGGGTCAAACTAGAAAATAAAAAAAAATGTTTTTTGAACAATATCGTGTGACATATAAATGAAAGGGCTTACTGTAAAGGTTTTAATTATATTTTTTTCATAATTTTAAAATAAATCGTTTTGAAGTTATTCAAGAAATTAGATGAAAAATGACAACATCCCCCTTATCTCCAAAACTACTGAGCCTAAAATTTGGAAAAAAAATGAAGATAATTGATACAGACCTATAGATTACAGGAAAATCTGTAAGAATTCTATTGTGTTAAAATAACATGTTAAAAAAAAGAAATTCGTTCGGACTAGTTTTTAGGGTTCCGAAAAAAAACCGAACCCATATAGGATCACTCCGGTGTCTGTCCATCTGTCCGTCTGTCACAGCCAGTTTTCTCCGGATCCACAGGAATGATTTTGTTGAAATTTTGGTACACATATGGACTTCTGTGTCCCAAACACGGACGCGTTACGTAAATCATTAAATTTTCAGTATGGGTGTCACTTTTGGGGGTCAAACTAGAAAAATAAAAAATAAAGTTTTTTAAACAATAGCGTGTGACATATCAAATGAAAGGACTTACTGTGAGGGTTTTAATTATATTTTTTTCATAATTTTAAAATAAATGGTTTTGAAGTTATTCAAGAAATTAGACGAAAAATTACCATTCCCCCCTTATCTCCGAAACTACTAAGACTAAAATTATGAGAAAAATGGGGATATTAGATCTTTACCTAAAAATTACAGGAAAACCTATTAGAAGTCTGTAGTGTTAAAATAACATATTAAAAAAAAATCGTTCGGAACCCTTTGCACGCGAGTCCGACTCACACTTGGCCAGTTTTTTGCTTTAAAAAAGCGGCAAGCAACGGGTCACTAGTTACGAAAAGTATTTCATAGAAATACATAGAAACCAGTAGTGACGCGGCGACACGTTGTTTTGCCTGCTGCTGCTACTTGCAGTCCACTAAGAACTTGTACCTTCATGATATTACCGGATTTTTCGCTAATGTAGAAATTGATACAAGTTTTTTTTGTAATAGTATGTCAATTGTGAGTTAATCACACTAAGGGCGTCTTGCGTAAAAACTATGAATCTAGTTAGCCGAGATTTGTTTTTCAGCTAACTAATTAAAACTTTTTAATTGAGAGAATTTTTATAGGCTAGGCCACACGTCATGTTTTATTCAAATTATGAATAAGGTGTCGTTAAAAAAAATAAAGATCCGCTCGAAAAAAATGCAAAAGTTATACCAATTAAACTATACTAAATATATGCACTTAAAATAAAAAAATCCTAACTAAAATAAGGCGTCAAAAAATTCTTCCGCATCGCTGTCCACTGGAAGTGAGCCCAAAAGACTGACGGCATTGCCACATTGTATGGCAATGTTTATCCTCTGTCCGAGGTTAAAGCCAGCCCTTGGGTCATGCGAAGTGTCAACTAAGCGTTTAGAAAGATCTTTAAATAAGGCATGAGCACTCGGACCCCACGGTCCAAGAGTTTCAACCCCAAACGGCTCAAAAATATAATTGCCAACAAGGTTATTATATTTCCGCCGCTTGGGGTCTCAGCAGCTGCAGCGGCAGTACCAGCACAGCACGACGAGCAAGGAAGATGGGATGGCGCAAGAGTATCGACACAAGTAGCGTCCCACACTAAAGGCCTACCCATCTTCCATGGAAACAAAGACATACCGTCCGGTTGCTTGCCGTCGTCGCGTGCCAGGCCATTGGGTTCTAGTACGGCTGGAACGCCGACGACGACAAGAGTGCGTCGGATAATGTCGTTGATGTTTGCGTGCCGTGCAAAGCGACCCGCACTTCGACTGTATGAGAGACCGTGGTGCCCGAGGCTGTTGACAGCTTCGCCACAGTGACAACGATGAGGAGAACAATACGATGCGCCTAAGCGAAGGGAAGCAGCGAGGCGGAAAGTTGTATCGTCGAACAAGGTGCCTAAGTTCGACGACGGTAGTGCGTGAAGCCAGAGGCCCGACTCCCACTCACCCACAGCCAGCAGGCGCTCCGCAGTAGAAGCAGAAGTGGCGATAAGGTTCCTCTGAACTTCTCTGTAGAGCGGCTCATCCCACTGTCTCTGGTATGATGGGTTGTCGGGTAGCATTACATTCGGGCAAGCGAGTTTCCAGACATTCACAGTCTCGGTGAAGCAAGGCACATCAAAATCAATCAGTGTGGAAGCTAGGATATTCCTGATTAATTTATCAGTGCCATGAACCGAAGATATAAACTAATATTGGTAATTTTGCGGACGTCGAGGCCACCCATACGAATGGGAAGAGTAGCTGAGAGCCCAAGCTCGGTCGTCCATGGCCACATTTAAAATTGAAGATAGTGTATGCTTGATAATTTGGTCCATATTTTTCTAAAAGGTGAGGGTGCTTCCGAAATAGCAGTAACGAATTATGGTGATAGCCGAATGCATGTTAATTTTTAACAATCTTTCCGAAACGTCTTTGAAATTTTGAATTTTTTCTTCGACAAAATTGGGAAAGGATTTCTCAAAGATTGGCGACCCAAGGAGGCGAAGAGTCCATAATTTTGATTCCAGGGGCTATTGCGTTGAATTTCGAAAGTGTGAATTGTCGGTCAGTACTGTCAGACAAATATAATTCGCATTTAGAAAAGTTCAGATCAAGTCCAATGGAATGAAGTCGATTTTTAAAAAATTGTAGATCATTTAATACCAAATTTACATCGCCTCCAAGGGTACCATCATCGAGATACCAAACATTACATTTAGAATTTAGCTGTCGAATAATTGGGTGAATAGCTAAACTAAAGATCACTGGCCCGAGGGATCACCTTGTTGACAGCCAACAGCGGATTCCAAAAGGTTGTCCCGATAAAGTAATTTAGATGGTTGTCTATAACATTGCCAGAGAAAACTGAAAATTTGAGGTATTTCTTTTTTAGAGTCTGCCAACAAGGTGTCCCTATTTACTAAATTAAATGCATTTTTGATGTCAACCTTCAGGATGATCTCTCTGGAGGACTTTATACGGTCCATCAGCGATGACAAGGACGGCGATAGTTCAAGCGCGCATATAGGAAGGGGATGTGAGATGGAAGGAATGAAAGTATTTGCAAGGCATTTATACTTCTATCCTGCAATAAATATTATAAAGAATACGAAATTCAATAGTACGTAAAAAATAGTTAAAGCTAATTGAATTTGTCAAATTAAACATTTTTATTTTTCGCCCTGGTAAACGTCGTTAACACGTTAATTCCGCACGAAATAACATAAAATGACCTAAAACTTAAATCATCTGCTAAGCCATTTCCCAGCAATATTGGGGTCAGCTCCCAGTAAAATCGGATTCATCTGAATACTAATACTTTACGTGGAGCGGCTGCCTAGACCTCCACAACCGGTACCTGGGTAACACGGTACTTTTTGGTAAGACTGGTGTCAGATTTTCTGGTTTCTGACAATCTGTAACGACTGTCAAAGATCTACAAATGACAGCCAGACGGCTTGACGTGCTTCCGAGGTACGGAGAAATTTCGATGTGTTAAAATGTTCACCCATCCACAGACCAATCTCGGCAAGCGGTGCTTAACCTTGAAGATCGACCCGTGCGTCTGTTATTATTTAGCTACGATTTTCTAGGTTTATAAATTAAATTTAACCATCATCATCATCATGATAAATTCAGTTTCTAAAATTTTGCCTGAATTGTTACCGCAAGAAAAACTGTACTGCAGGTCTAAAAACGCCACTTTAGCAGAATCATATTAGAATCATATTATTAACCACACAACAATCTATCAAATTTCATTTTCATCTTTATCGCTAACGCATTAGGTTCAAGGTTGATTGGGAAAATTTGACAGTGACGTGTAGCGTGATGTTCTTTCTGATTCTTCTAAAGTGGCTTTTTAGATCCCTTGATTCTGCTAAAGTGGCCTTTTTGGACCCCCTGTCAATGTCTCTAACAGATAATGTCCAGTTTTGCTAGATAGTGAATTAATTCATTAAGTAATTTTATGAGAGATTGCAGTTAATTTTTATCTTGAAGTATAAAAACAAAAAATAAGATTTTTTTTAAATCTGGGCTAGTTGTACTTGTAAAACTTAATCTCTTCTACAAAATATGCTCTAAATAAACATGCCAGTAGTGCTATTCTGTAAAATTTCGTGTCTCGACAGCGGAATCCGCGGTGAGGTATCAAATTCGTATTAATATAAATGAGCTTTATCACCCAGGTGAAGCTCGATTTCGAAATAGTAATTTACAGAATAGCACTGCATGTAATTTGTTTCCATCGAGTTCCTTATTATTAAAATAAGATGTCCAATTTAATGAAACAAATACGCGGATTATTATAATTTTCCGGGATACACTGGCGCCAGTGACGCAAACGTTAAAAAGGAATCACTTGTCTTGGTATGGTCATGTGAAGAGGAGGGATTAAACGCATGTAACTAGAAGAGTTATGAACATTAATGTGGATGGATGGAGAGGGAGAGGAATGCCAAAAAAAGATGGATTTATTTTGTGAGGAGCGATATTATGAAATAAAAGGGAGTTAATGATAGCGTGATGACTGATAATGGAAGAAAAAAAACGTGTTGCGCCGACCCCAAGTAACATGGGATAAAGGCAGGAAGATGATGATGACGCACAAAGGCGAGTTGTGGTGTGATGGACCCCAAGACTCAAGTTATAGACAATATCAACACTTACCAGCCACGTACTTCCATAGAACATTCATCACCGATTCACTAAGTAAAATAACAAAATCTATAGGCTTGCTATTACTTTCCTTTAAACAGTTTAGTAATCGAGACAATTCATTTTGTATTTCTTTTTCCATCACAGTTTTTCCATAACCGACCTGTTTTAAGTTTTTCACTGCAAACTGTCTATGTATCTTCCATATTTCACCATTGGCAAAAGTAATACCTAGAACATTAAATAAAATTTAAATTCCTGTTAGAAAAATCTGTTCAACATGCCAATCGATTATTAATTTTACTTTTATATTTGTCTTACCCATGTTTTTATTTCCAAGACATCTTAATCGTGCAAAGAAGTTATCTGGTCTACCATCAAATTCTGTGTCATAAAATACTTGGCGAACATTCTTCTCACCGAACACGACTACTAACAGTTCTGTGCTCGTTTTCATGCCTAAAATATTCGTAGAATACTCTCTGGATTATTCTAAAAACGCTCTCCAGTCTGATCCATATTTTTTTGACATTCTTCGTAAAATAACGCTACTTCCGATGAATGGATACCATACTGGACCTGCAATAATATTTTAACAATATTTCGTTAGTTGTTGTTGGTCGTATTTCCTTTTCAGGCTACAAGTTTTTGTGTTCATATTATTTAAAACATTTAGTGGTATTGCTAATGGAGTTTTATTGGAAGTGCTAATGGAGTGGGCTAATGTTGGTGGCATTAAGTCTTAACTCATGCGGTGTCAACTTCGGTGGTGCGGACATGTGTCACGGATGACGGACCAGCGAGTGGCGAAGCGCATCTTTTATTGTGACCTTGAGGAGGGCATGCGCAAGCATGGCGGACAGCTCCTCAGGTATAAGGATGTGCTAAAGGGTCACTTTAACAAGTGCGACTTAGAGTCGTCCCGGTGGGAGCAGCAAGCCACCCAAAGATTTGAGTGGAGGACTTTGGTTAAAACCAAAGTTCATGATTTTGAACTTTGGTCGGGCTTTCAACTGGTCACGCTTTTGATGCCAAGCGTGACCAGTTGAAAGCCTGACCACCTGCGGCAATTAACTGTAATTTCATAGATGGTGTGCTCACGTGCCCGCAATGTACGTTACATAAGCCACATGCGAGCTCATGATCGACAACTACAGCGGAGTTGAAACAATCGCCTTGGCTGAAATCGGTCGGATCACATCATCATCACCGTAGCATCAAGACGATTTTATTCAAACGATCCCTTAATTTATAGTCCGGTCAAATGACGCGTTCTCGACGATTACTTCTCGAGCTACGTCAAGTCTACAAAACGATACTGCGCCGAGTAAATAGTGGAAAGGGGGGATTGTTCCTTCCTGACGTACCAGGAGGTACGGGTAAGTTTGTGCTGAATCTTCTGCTGGTCCAACTTCGCAAGGGCTGCAATATAGCTCTGGCTGTGGCTTCCTCGGGCATTTCTGCAACTTTGCTTAGCGGTGGTCGGACTGCACATTCCGTTTTTAAGTTGCCGCTTAATCTTGCAAGCAAAGATACCCCAACATGTAATATTATCAAAAACAGCGGCCGGGGAGTCCTTTAGTAGCAGTGCAAAACGACGACGACGACGTGTCGCTAAAAACGAGTGGCTGGCCTTAACGCCGTTTAATTTTGTTTAGGAATTCTACCGCCTCTAACATATTTTGTAGTCATCACCACATTGATCACATTTTGATCAAGCGGTCCGTTCTTCCAAATTAAAAATTTCTACGCGAACAAAGTCGCGGGCAACAGGTAGTCATAAATATAGCCCACAAAAAATTGTAGATCATAAAATCTATACATATAATAAAACAGTAGAGACCATGATTTCTGTACATTATACAAAAATACCAAAAATCGAGTAGGGGCGATAAAAAAAAGGTATAGAACACAAAAATAACATTTTTTTGTCAGTCTGTCTGTACACGCTAATCTCCAAAAGTACTATACACATTTTGTTGGGATTTTCAAAGTTAGATTAAGCTTATTTCTGAGCAACATTTAGTCTTTGTTTCATTCAAATTGGTGGCCAGAAAAAAAAGTTATGGACATTTAAAGATTTTGAAACTACGTATCAACGTTTTTCGACAATTTTTGTTCAACTTTCAATTATTCGTTCATTTGAGCATAAAATTAGGCTTTAAAAACATATCTTCAGAAATTGTAATCATCACGCTATATCTCCTAGGAGCTAAGCAGTCAATAACCATAAATTATTATAATATCGGCTATTTAAATCAAACGTCAACTGGATTCATAGACCCAAAGGTACAATGACTGACTTACGAATGAATTGGTGTAAGTTCGAATCCCAGTTTTCGCAACCTTTTTTAAATTATTTGTGACAATTTTTTACTTTTTTATGTTCCTGCTCGTCGAAATTTTCGTTGGCCGCGACTTAGTATGCGTGTACGTTTAAAAATGTGTGGAAATTGATGTGACGAAGTACTGAAATTCCGGATTAGTAGGATAATTAACAGAACCTATTTTCTGTTTTTCTGTAATCTTTTTTGTTCTCATCAATCGCATTACGATAAAAAGTACAAAACCAAAGAAGATAACTTTTACACATAAACCTGATAATTTGTAGCAATGTAAATGAAATGAACTAACTACGTAAAAAAGATACCTGCAATGCTATCTACTGACCCAAATAGTAATTTCGACGGCATGAGATTACACCAAAACATATTTTTAGTTTTTAGTGGTACTTTTAAAATGTCATAGCTCAACTTTTGATAGTTCAACTTCATATTCCATAGATGGCGTTATGCATTTGATCTCATTTTCGCGGTGTTAAGATTACAATAGTTGTCAACTTGCGTGCGCTTATTTTTGCTAGAGTTAACAAGCTAAAGCTGCTCAATAAGACCTGTCCTTTGTAGGATTCAATGATTACCACCGATGCTGCAATTAACGTAGCCACCTACTGGGTCAAACGGGCATAAAGAGTTAACCATCGACTCGAAAAGACGAAGAAAAATGAACCTTTACAGGCCTGAAGCCAGGAGTCATGTCACCAGCAAGCAGGTGGCGAAGACCCATGATAGAGGAGTCGTAAAAACAGTTGAATTAGCTCGGTTAATCGGATGTCCAACTGTGTTTCAAAATGAAGGTACTGTTGGAGGTAGCATTACCGAGTGATCCACACTGAAGAAGACCAAATGACTTGGAGACGCGACTTATGTGGTCGCGATTTTCAGCAGTGAGGAAACGATGATGAAGAATGCCACTCAAATGCGCATATTTTTACGAATACTGTTAAAAATTGCTGACGGCGTATACCACAATCAAGAAGGTGGTTAGGTTATTTTAGAGGGTAGCTTTTGTTGTCCCGTTGCTTCAGCATTAATTCATTTCTTCTGTGTACGGGGAACCACCGACCAAGCAGCAACCATCAATATGCATAATATTGATAAATGTTTGTGGGGAAAATTTTTCCATGAAAACAGGCATGGAAGAAATGGTATACATCATCCTATTAAGTTCTATGATTTTTATTTACATATTTAATTTCGATTAAAAATTGCAAAAGCATTCGGCTGACAGTCACACATACCCAACAAACTGTTATAGTAGCTCAAATAAGATTTCGGCTGATTGCTCCGGTGACGATGTGATCATTCCCAGAATCCCCCTCATTCCGAATTATTTTCCAATTATTTTCAAAACTGGTAAATTCGCAGTGAGCCTATGATAGGTACGTCATGACCAGCTCAGGGCCAGAAATTATCCGTTGCAGGCTTCATCCTCCAGTGGATGGGGAACTGTAGCTCCCTAGGCAATGATGCCACAGACGAACTCGCGAAGAGGTTCCAAGATGGTAGTACTGGACCCATACCCACTGTTCCTGCTACCTTTCTCTCAGTTTCGTACGTGAATTTGCCAGAGTTCGTACATCAACTATGGCAGTCAAAAATGGTGACTAACTTAACTACTTCTCAGCCTTAGTAGACATACCTTCCGAATAATAATAGATATAACCACCGGTCATTGCCCTCTAAAAAAAAACATTTTTGCAACAAAGGCGCCATAGACAGCCTTTGCAGAAGTTGCTTCGACGCCGACAAATCAGTCGCCCACTTCGTCCTGGAAATGAAATGAGTCGCTCCAGGAAACCTGTGGAACACCCAGAAGGCTTCTGTGCATTTGGATGAAGCTAGGCTGTCTAACTTAGCCAAAACACTTTAGCGCAATTATGGAGTCTCTACTCCATCCGTTGCGGGGGTAGACTTCTTTTCAGGTTGGTATATCTGTGGCCAACTTAATGTAGCTCTATCGCGTGTTAACAACCCTAACAACTTTCCTCAACTTCGTACACAGAAGTTTCTCATTACAAAAATAACGAAAAATTACTAGGGCTAGACGGCATTTTAAACAGAAGAGATGGTACAGCCAGTGCCTTGCATAAGTCTTCCAAATTCCTAATTCTAAGAGGGTCTAGCAATGTTAGATATTGACTGTTTGTATATCTTATCTAAGCGATCTTACATAGCGACATAATATTACTTTTCGACATACACGCGAACAAAGTCGCGGGCCACAGCTAGTTATCAATAAAAATGGTCCTAATACTTTTTTTCCTAAGAATCAAAATTCCTGAGATATTGCGATTCTAAAAGTTAAAGGAGTTACATTCCACGCGTCTAGGCCCTGTACGCACTGCGATATTTCACTGCGCGATTTTTATCTCACAATTCTGTAACACATTGAATCTGCGAGTAGCCGCACTGGAGCTAAAAAATGTCATTTGATGCAAATTGAACGCGATGCGGTGCGGGTTCCTTCCGGGCGAAAGTTTTGTAAAGTATAAAGTAGTTATGGGTATGTACTGCGATATAAAATTCGCGCTTTTCACTCAGTCAGATGATGATTTTAGACATTCTTTTCAGCCAAGAACTGCATCGAATTGACAAAAATTGTGCGAAATTTTATTTGTAGTGCTTACAAGGTGTAATTCCGATCACGGAATTTAATACGCGCGAATAAAATCGCGCGGTGAAATATCGCAGAGCGGACAGGGCCTTAACCACCTGTGAAGTACAATTGTTGGCGCATTTTTTAACGTGGTTTCCGATTTTAGATGCCGAGCATCACGCAGCTCAAATAGCTGCTGAGACTCAAGAGCAAAACGAAGCGCGTCGGATTTTAGATGCCGCGCGTCACGCAGCTCTGAGAGGCTGAGACATCTCAAAGGGCTGCTGTAACGTTAGAGGAAATTTAGGTACGTCGGCTTTTAGATGCTGAGCGTCATGCGTCATTAATTGCTGCAGAGTCCCATGAGGAATCGCAAAGAAGACGTATTTGAAATGCTGAACGGCAGTCGCAAAGGAGAAGTTCATTTACACGTAGTACATGGGAGGCATTTCAAGACGCTGCTTTTGTTTATGACCCTTTGATCGATTATATTAATCATCGATTAATTCTTATTGGGCGGATGTATAAAAAGTGTACACATTGTGAAGCACTAAAATGGAAAGAGGAAACTCCGGGTATGTGTTGTTCTGGAAGTAAAATTTCACTTTGATCCCTTGATGAGCCAGATGAACCTCTACTATCCTTACTTTTGTACGACAGTAATGAACCACGGCGTTTTTTGAACAGAATAAGGAAATACAATTGTTGTTTGTAATTGTTGTTGGTACACGGCTACAAATTACACATCTGGGCATGAGAATGGCAAAAGGAGAAAATATTTTGATACCCCGTATTCCAATAATACCGACTGATTTGCCATTTCAGTTTAAAAGAGTGCAGTTTCCCCTGAAAGCAGCATTTGCAATAACAATTAATAAAGCTCAAGGAAAAACGCTTAAAGTTGCAGGAGACCATTTAGAAAAAAAAATGTTTTTCCCATGGCGTGCTCACGTGTATCAAATCCGCAAAATCTTTATGTTTTGGCAAAAGATGGGAAAACAAGAAACGTAGTTTATAAAACTGTACTTAAATAAAGTCATATTAATACTTTATACCTTATGTACTTATATATACTTAAATAATTTAATCATCTCTTTGCAGTAAAACACTGAAGACGCTCATTAAAGTATTTATACGTATGTGTCTTATTTGTAAAATAATTAGCTTAAATAAATCAAAATGCTACCCAAAGACACTATTTCACGAGGATGAAGTCGCGGGCACAGCTAGTAATACTAAAAACGAAACCTGCAACGTGTATTCTTTACCTAAAGAAGAAGGATCAACCCAAGTCCGGCACAAAAAATGGAATACTTCCAAACTCCATCGTTACCGTCTAACATAAAAAAATTGCTAAGAAAATTCGTTCAGGGGCAGTAGGTAATATCTACAATGAATGTACTACAATACTACGGGTACATTATTATTATTTGAGAAAACCCATCATAGTCTGTTTCTGTCAACGTTACGTAAAAAGGATTTCATAGCAGCTGTTAGGCACGAACTAAAGACCTTACAGCTGACGCCAGATAAAATTGGACTGAGTGGCAAGTGTGGCAACCCTCAATAAAAAATCTTCATAAATGATTACCTTACAATAAAAAACAAATTGTTTTTGGCTGTCTAAAACTAAGAAAATCTCAGCTGAAATGGATTTCCAATACGTTTGGGTCGAACATGCGAAGATACACTTAAGAAAAACGATAAGTCGCCAACGCTGGTTGTCAAATCGGAGAAAGATCTGCAGAAAATTGTTTAAATTACTCGCGATTAATACATATTACAACCGCTATTAGAATACTATGTTTGTTTAATTCTGTGTGTTTTAGGAGCGAAACAATGTTGTTTGAGAATCTTAGCCATATGTGTGCTAGTAAGGTCCTCTTTGCCAATTATTTCTGCACAATGCTGAAAGCGTTTATTAGCCCACTTAAATTGTAAGGGTTGTTCATGGTCCCTAGTAAAAGAGGTTACAGTGTCTAGCATAACACCAGACTTGCTCATGTTCAAATACGATTTTACTGAAAACCATCGCACGGTCAACACCGATATAGCTACTAGACCCTCTAGAGGCAGCGCAAGATTACTTCGAGGAAGAATAGCTACAACTAATACCGGTAGCAGTTCCGCTAGTTTGGCTGCAGACACCAAAGCTACTGGTATCTTGTAAAATATAAACCAACTTATAGCCAGCTCCTTCGCGTGCAATAGGCCCTCTAGGTATAATGATTTCCTCGACACTATCAAGTTTTTTATAAATCTTTAAATTGTGATATTATTACCGAAGAGGCAATCAACTTTACTGTTTTAGATATTTAAGTTAAATAAGAATTAGTGACTTTTACGCAAAAAAAGTGTAATCGTTTAAGAATGAATACAAGAATTTCCTTTCAGTTTATCATAAAATGTTGATATCTTATAATCAAATTGATGTACAAATAAAGAACCAAAATATCATGACATTATGTTTTTAAGTAGATTAAATATTACCTTAATTGGTAAAATTGTTCGTTAATTGAAAACGATCACTCGACGAAACTCCGCTGCGTGGGGTTTCTATTTCTGTCTGCAGTGTTTTAAGGAACCTAACATAACATAACAGCTCACTGTGATCTATGTTCTAATATTTGGTGATAGATATACCATTCTGAGTACGAAGCTATTATTTAAAGGATAAACACAGATACCATATTCACATTAATTTTGGTAATTTAAATCTGGCGACACTTTTTATCTATCTAAGAATGAACATATTTCGTGGCGATAGATCTTTTAATTGGATTTTAGTGTGTGACTTACCATTGTTCTTCTTTATTATGTATTTGTAATAACAAACCAACAAAATCCCCCATCATTACTAAGGTGGATTACGTAAGCCTTGACACGGCTATGAAAAGTCTAGATCTTTCTTCAATATTTTGTATAGCCAACCCTAATTCAGCAGCCGAAAACCTTCTCAAAATATTAACCTCAATTATAGAAATGACCATCACCACTGCTCTCAAAACGGTGAAGGAAAACATCGTGAGGAAACCGGCATGTCCTAGAACCAAAAATTCGAAGACATGTGACATTCACCAACCCGCATTGGGCCCGCGTGGTGGATTACGGCCCATTCCCTCTATATATATAGCTATAGAAATCAACACACAACAATAACAAAAATCGCTTCAAGTAAAAAAATACTTAAACCCTGGATTACTCCGGGCTTACTGCGGTGCATACGTAATCTTGATTCTAGGCAGCGGAATCTTAAACTCACACCTGATAATGAAACCTTATCCATCACCTACATACGATACAGAATTTTTTGTGCAATACTTTAAAGTTAAAAGGAAATATGATTCTCAGGAACTAAACAAGGCGACAAACAATACTAAAAAACTATGGGATACTATAAAAACATAACTAATATGTCTAAAACTAAAAATACTTCCACTGATCTAATTTCAAACTCACTCTCACCTACTCAGTCTTGTACAAATGTTAATCAATATTTTGTCAGCGTTGTAAAGAACCTTGCAGACAAAATTCCTGGAAACTAAACAAAATCAGGTAGGGCACCGCTAATAGGGAATATGCAAGAAATAAATATTTATTATCTATACAGTTTATCTAAAAATATAATACTAACGATGAAAATAGAATCAAAATTGTTTGAAAAACGAACGAGATATAATTATTTTAAACAAATATATCTGTCCCTATCGCGAAAACGCTGTTTTCTATGGCAGCTGTATAGGCGTCATGGATTTTGGCGTCAAAGTTCATATCGGACTTCTAATTAATCTTTGAAGCTTTATAACTTCATCGTTGACGAAGGTATTTTAAAAATTATTTCATGATTCTTTACTAGAGCTAATAAGTATTTCATTTTGCAAATAAAAAAATCGCATATTCACTATTACCTGTGACAAGTCATTTGTGCTTGAACAAACAGACCCGATAGAAGTCGTATCTACTATAAACTTACTGAGAGTCACTGCTGCTACAGGATGGGACGGAATATCTTCTTCTTTTTTGAGAAAATACACGCAGACTCTTGCCTCTGTGTGTAGTTATTTGTATAACCTTTGCTTCCAGTCAGCCATATTCCCTAATTCTTTTAAAACCGCAATAATTCATTCTATCTTTAAGAGCGGGGATGGGGCCGAACCTAGTAACTACCGAACCATAGCTGTTTCAAGTGCACTGTCCAAGGTACTTGAACGTTTACTGAATAAGAGACTCGTACGCTATCTAGAGCATTTTAAATTATTATCACCACAGCATTTCGGCTTTCGTTCATACAAATCTACTTGTGACGCAGTTATTGACTTAGTCAATCATGTAGTTGGTAGTCTAAACAACAGAAAAAGGTGCTAACAATTTTTTCTCGACCCACGGTACGGTGCGGATGGGATACGGTTTCCATCAGAAGGGTGCTTCTAAATAAATTAGAAAATCTTGGTGTCAGAGGGCTTCCACTTGAACTTTTTAAAAGTTACCACATTGATCGTAAACAATTCGTTGTTATAGGTAACCACAAGAGCGAGGAACTTCCTATCGAGTATGGCGTCCCACAGGGCAACGTCTTGGGCCTATCACTTTTCCTAGTATTTATCAACGATCTCTGCAACCTCGATATTGCAAATGAAAAAATTGTATGTTTTGCAGATGGCACTGCGATAATATTCACTGCGGACTCGTGGTCGGAATAGGAATCAATGACACAACATGGTTTTAATTGTGCTCTAAAATGGCTCGATTCACACTCCTTAACTCTCAATACGACAAAAACATGTTTTATTCACTTCTCTATGAGCACTGCTTCTCAACCGACAAGTGCCTTCACCATAAAAGCGCACTCTTGTACTACGCAAGACCATATGAACTGTTAATGTCCTACTCTTAGACCAGTTGATTCAGATAAAATATCTTGGAATTGTGTTAGATAAAAATCTCAATTTCAAATCACACATTAGCGCTCTTTCAGGACGTGTCCGGAAATTGATTTATGTTTTTAAAAACTTAAGACACGTAGCTAACCCTTCAATCATCCGTAATGTATATTTCACACTATGCCACTCAATCCTTACCTATTGTATCAACTGTTGGGCAGGCGCTAGTAAAACTATTTTGAAGCCCCTTGAGACTACTCACAGAGCCATATTGAAGGTATCTACCTTTCGGCCGATTCTTTTTCCAACCAATGAGTTATACAAAGCGTGCAATGTACGGCAACAGTTTATTCTTCACACTGTCTTATTCCAATATCGTACAACTCCATATGTAGAAATGCTTAAACGTCGCAAAGACCAAATCTGTACCATACACTTGCACACACCGCTTTTAAAAAAAAAATCAACATCTACCTTGGTCCATCTTTGTATAACAAAATCAACTCACATTTACCAGTCTACAGGTCTCTCATTTCAAATTTAAAAAGTCTGTCCGTTCATTCATATCAAACCTAAACTGTGAGGAAACCGAAAATTATCTAAAGAGTGACAACATTCACTAATTAGTCCCACTGATGCACACACACGCAAGACCACAGTCACACAACATCACGCGCGCACACACAGACACGAAACAGGACATATAATTGCATGCTACGGATGTATTTTATTTTTATTAATTTTTAACTCATTTTAGATTTTCCTTGCATAGCCGTCTGTTAATTATCATTTTTGCCAATCTGCACACGTAACTAATTATGATGATTGAAATGAAGATAAATGTTTTGTGTTTCTTATTTTTTACCAAGTAACTTAATTCCCTATAATTATTTACTTACGGTAAATGGTTGAATAAATTAAATTATAAACTGATTATTTCGATTAAATATCTGCACCCTTTTTTTTAAGGATGGGAAATCATCAAATGACTCCTCCCGCTCTGGGTGAAGCAGAAGGGAGTGTCAGACTCTTACTGACTAAAACCCATCCGTGTTCCTCCTAGTGCCCTTTGCGTTCCAGGGCCACGGTAACTCTTTCGAACAAAGTCCGCAGCCCCAGCAAGCACTGGCCCTAGCGGGCCCTCTTTTATGCTGACAGCTCTTTGAGGCGCGTGTGGAACACAGCGCGCCGTCGACCCGGGTCTGGTTTTCATCGGACGACGAGCCACCCAATGCTCGCCGTCCGCAGGCCCGCGCCTACGGTGGCCAAGAATCGCCCTGCGACTCCCGACGCCCGGGGCGTTTTCTTCTGTTGCGGTGGCTGGGGCGTGAGGTTTCCCTCTCTCTCACGCGTTCGGCTTCCTCCTTCGCTAGCATTACTGCTTCGCAGAAGGAGGTGACCGCTTCCCATGTCTCCTCGCTCCGGACCATGGCTTGAACCAGGGCCGAACGCGAGAGGTCGCCGCCGCCGATCGCCTCGACGAGGACACGGCGGTGCTCCGCCCAAGCAGGGCAGACCTCCACCGCCGTATACTCCATCGTGTCCTCCGGGCGATCCTCGCAGTGTTGACACCCGGGCGTATAAATATCTGCACCCTACTAACATCAAATACCCAATATGGTTGCCTGGAAGAGATCGCGGAATGCGATAAGGCCGCCAATTGTATGTCATTAGTTTAAGATTTTCTGTACGTATTTTTAAATTTGGTGTACAATAAAGCATATTTAAATAAATAAATAATACAAACCATATTTAAAGATTATTTTATCCAATTAAGAATATCTAAGCAAACAGAGGAAATTATTTTAAGACATGGACATAATAGATACTAATACACTCGTTAAAAAATATTGACTATACCAGAAAAGTTTAGGTAGTTAAAGAAAGGTTAACTGTCTTGATGTGTCTTTTTAATCTTTTACAACACATTTGCTCAAAAAATGCATTAGCGAAGCCTGTATACATTGTTCGAAAGTTAAAAATTACGCACCATACAAGGGAACCTAAGTACCTACTTTACCACACGCTCCATACAACGAAGCGTGCGGTAAAGTCAATGCTAAGCAGAGTGCAGGCTAGTCGCAACAGCGTTTTAAGTATGATAGCCAGTAGACTCGACTACTGCATCGGCTCGTGCATGAGTCGATGTATTAATGCTCACATGAGTATTGATACCTCGATTCAGGCAGGGGGCGAATAGATTAAGGTTGTTTTACTAACAATAGTTATAAGTTATTATACTACTAACAAACTGGATCATAGTTATCTATACATATAATAAAACAGTAGAGACCATGATATCTGTGCATTAAACAAAAATACCAAAAATCGAGTAGGGGCTATAAAAAAAGGTATAGAACACAAAAAGAGCATTTTTTTTTCGAAATACACGCGAACGAAGTCGCGGGCAACAGCTAGTACTCAATATATACTCAAAGAAACTTTTACTCAAAGAAAATAACTTACCCGGCGGAAACATTTTTGGCTTTATTGTAGACATTAACGCATAAAAAATCAATATGACCATGAATAATAGAAGAAACGTAGAGATCATTTTAAAATATCGATACTTTTACAGTGAGCACAGTGTGTTGTACGAGTGTGGTATAAATATCCACTGGCCCACTCGGCAACCGAAATGCAACTGTCCAATGCGGACAGAGAGCGTCAATTTTTAACTGTGTCCCTATGTTTTCCTTTTTGATGTTTTATTAACCGTACTAGCTGTTGCCCGCGACTTCGTTCGCGTGTATGTCGAAAAGTAAAATTATGTCGTTATGTAAGGTCGCTAAGATAAAATATACAAACAGTCAATATCTAACATTGCTAGACCCCTCTTAGAATTAGGAATTTGGAAGACTGTTATGCAAGGCACTGGCTGTATCATCTCTTCTGTTTAAACTAAAAATATGTTTTGGTGTAATCTCACGCTGTCGAAAGTATTATTTAGGTCAATAGATGGCATTGCATGTATCTTTTTTTCGTAGAAAGTTGATATCATCTACATGCCACAAATTCCTATTAGGTTTATGTCTAAAAGTTATCTACTTTGTTTTTATACTTTTTATCGTAACACGGAAAAAAAGAATACAGAAAAACAGAAAATAGGTTCTGTTAATTATGCTACTAATCCGGAATCACAGTACTTCGTCGCATCCAGTTCCACACATTGTAAACGTACAAGCATACGAAGTCACGGCCAACGAAAATATTAGAGCAGGAACATAAAAAAGTAAAAAAATAGTCAACAATCATTTCAAAAGAGTTGCGAAAACTGGGAATCGAGCTTACACCAATTCATTTGGAAGTTGACGTTTTATTTAAATAACCAATATTATAATAATTTATGGTTATTGACTGCTTAGCTCCTAGAAGATATAGCGTGATGATTACAATATTTCTAAGGATATATTTTTAAAGGCTAATTTTATGCTTAATTTAACGAATAATTGAAAGTTGAACAAAACTTGTCGAAAAACATTGATACGTAATATTAAAATCTTTAAATGTCCATAACTTTTTTTCCAGCCACCAATTTGAATGAAACAAAAACTAAATGTTGCTCAGAAATAAGTTTAATCTAACTTTGAAAACCCCAACAAAATCTGTTCAGTATAGGAGATTAGCGTGTACAGACAGACAAAAAAAAATACAAATGCTCTTTTTCTGTTCTATACTTTTTTTTGATCGCCCCTACTCGATTTTTGGTATTTTTTGTTTAATGTACAGAAATCATGGTCTTTACTGTTTTATTATATGTACTAGCTGTTGCCCGCGACTTCGTTCGCGTGTATGTCGAAAATTAAAATTATGTGCTATGTAAGATCGCTAAGATAAGATATACAAACAGTCAATATCTAACATTGCTAGACCCCTCTTAGAATTTGGAATTTGGAAGACTTATGCAAGGCACTCGCTTTATCATCTCTTCTGTTTAAAATGCCGTCCAGCCATAGTAATTTTTCTTAATTTTCGTAATGAGAAACTTCTGTACACGATGTTGAAGAAAGTTGTTAGGGTTGTTAACACGCGATAGAGCTACATAAAGTTGGCCTTAGGTATATCAAACACAGCCGGGGATTACGGAAGTCGCATAAGATCCCACGATCCCCGGCGTAGGTGAGAGATGGAACACCGGGGTGGTTTTAGTCAGTAAGAGTCTGACAGACCCCTCTGCCCGCCCCAGGGTGGAGGACATCCATGAGGATTTCCCCCCGTTAAAAAAAAAAAATAGGTATATCAAACAGAAAAGAAGTCTACCCCCGCAACGGATGGAGTAGAGACTCCATAATTGCGCTAAAGTGTTCTGGAGCTCCATCCAAATGCACAGAAGCCTCCTGGGTGCTCCACAGGTTTCACGGAGCGACCTCAACGTTCCAAGGATTTGTTCACGTCGGGAAGCAACGGCTTCATTTCCAGGATAAGGTGGGCGACTGATTTGTCGGCGTCGAAGCAACATCTTCAAATTTGGCTGTCTATGGCGCCTTTGTTGTTAAAATGATTTTTTTTAGAGGTCAATGACCCGTGGTTGTACCTATTATTATTCGGAAGGTATTTCTACAAAGATTGAGAAGTAGTTAAGTTAGTCACCATTTTTGACTGCCATAGTTGATCTCTGGAAAATTTATGTACGAAACTGTGAGAAAGGCAGCAGGAAGAATAGGTATGGGTCCAGCACTACCATCTTGGAGCCTCTTCGCGAGTTCGTCTGTGGCGTCATTGCCTAGGGATCTACAGTTCCCCATGATCCACTGGAGGATGAAGCCCGCAACGTATAATTTCTGGCCCAGAGCTGGTCATGACGTAACTATCACAGGCTCACTGGGAATTTACCAGTTTTGAAAATAAATAAATTGGGAATGAGGGGGATTCTCGGAATGATCACATCGTCACCGGAGCAATCAGCCGAAATCTTATTTGAGCTACTATAACAGTTTGTTGGGTATGTATGACTTTCAGCCGAGTGCTTTTGCAATATTTAATCGAAATTAAATATGTAAATAAAAATCATAGAGCTTAATAGGATGATGTGTACCATTTCTTCCATGCCTGTTTTCATGGAATTTTTTCCCCACAAACATTTATCAATATTATGCATATTGATGGTTGCTGCTTGGTCGGTGGTTCCCCATATACAGAAGAAATGAATTAATGCTGAAGCAACGGGCTACCTTCTAAAATAACCTAACCACCTTCTTGATTGTGGTATACGCCTTCAGCAATTTTTAACAGTATTCGTAAAATTATGCGCATTTGAGTGGCCTTCTTCTTCATCGTCGTTTCCTAACTGCTGAAGATCGCGACCACATACGTCGCGTCTCCAAGCCATTCGGTCTTCTTCAGTTTGGATCACTCTGTAATGCTACCTCCAACAGCCTTCATTTTGGAACACTGTTAAACATCCGATTAACTGAGCTAATTCAACTGTTTTTACGACTTCTCTATCATGGGACTTCGCCACCTGATCGCGGGTGACATGACTCCTGGCTTCAGGCCAGTAAAGGTACATTTTTCTTCGTCTTTTCGAGTCGATGGTTAACAATTTATGCTGTTTTGACCCAGTAGGTGGCTACGTTAATGACAGCATCGGTGGTATTCATTAAATCCTCCAAAGTACAGGTCTTATTGAGCAGCTTTAGCTTGTTAACCTTAGCAAAAATAAGCGCACGCAAGTTGACGACTATTGTAATCTTAACACCGCGAAAATGAGATCAAACGAATAACGCTATCTATGGAATATGAAGTTGAACTATCAAAAAATGTGTTATGACGTTTTAAGTGTCACTACTAATAACTAAAAATTTGTTTTGGTGTAATCTCATGCCGTCGAAAGTACTATTCGGGTCAATAGATGGCATTGCAGGTATCTTTTTTAAGGCCTATTCAGACCTAAGCGGTATTCGCTACCGTCTGCGGCAGAGAAAACCCTGTGGGTATGCGGTAATATTACTGTTCAGACCTAAGCGGTATTCGCTACCGTCTGCGCCAGAGAAAACCCAGTGGATATGCGGTAATATTACTGTTCAGACCTAAGCGGTATTCGCTACCGTCTGCGCCAGAGAAAACCCAGTGGGTATGCGGTAATATTACTGTTCACACCAAAACGGATTTCGCTATCCTTGTGGGTAGAATAACGCGCGGTAGTCGAGTTTCGCTCAGAGAGGTAAAAAATTTTCGTCAGTTAGTCATTTCTGAGTCGCCAAAGAATATACACGTCAGTCACGTTGTAATTTCTGCAGAGCATCTGATTTTAGTGATGGATAGTGATGAAGAGGAAGTTTTACTTTTTTTATTAGCCTTAATTGACTCACCAGTTAAGAAAAGAATTTGGATCCATGACATCAACAGACAACACCGAATTCATGGGGAATTCCACACTTTATATCCAAGATTAAGATTGGATGAAGATCGGTTTTTTAATGCATTCAGAATGACGACTGAGAACTTCGATGAAATATTACATATGATAAAGGAAAATATCAGCAAATCATTCACTAAATATCGAGAACCCATATGCCCTGAAGAACGCTTAGCAATAACGTTGAGGTAAGGAAAACAAATTTGAATATTAATTGACGAAAATCTTTATTTAAGATAACTAGGAAGGAACTTTGGTTTTTTACAATATTATAACAACCTTTATCTTAACCTAAAACCTTCTTATTAGATTTCTGAGTGTTTCTGTTGGTCGTAATCTATTTCGTGTTCGTAATCGAGACCTTCTCCAGTCAGTGAATGTGCTAGAGGTGATAGAGCATTATCTTGAATACAACGCAGAGCAGACTGCAGTTCAGAATCATTAGTAGACTGGGGACAACGAGAATAACATGATTGTTGAGACATACAACGATCATTTTGGCTAGTGTTAGGCTCAGTGGTGTAGTAAGATCGCAGTGTTGTTTCTCGTTGTAGACTACGTTCTTGCTCTTCTTCCAATTCCGCTTCCATCATAACTTGAGCTATTTTCATTTTTGTTATAATTTTACGTCGCTCCGAAAAACTGTCAATTGTTTTTGCATATCCAAGCATAACATGTTCAATCGACGATAATTTATCTGCTTTTGTATTCAAGTACGTAATCACTTTATCGACAGGATGTTCGTTAACAGAAGTCCTTTTTCTGGAACCCTAACGTGAAGTATAACGTTCGGATGATACTACTGAACTTGACCGTTGTGTTGAATTTTCATTATTAGATTCGGGTTCAGTAATATTTTGGGTATCAGATACGCTTTCTTCTTCTCTTGCCATATTAGTATCAGTTGGAGCAAATCCTATGTGATCTTTTAAAAAATCCATTGAAGATGCCCACTGCCATTTGCTGTAACGACTGTAAGATTTAAACGCACTTTGGCCTGTAGTGGTTTTTGTAGTTTTTAAATATTTACCATAAGTGTCACGTAGATTTTTCCATTTCGCTTTGGCTTCATCGCCTGTAAAAAATATTTTTTATTTATAATCTATTCAATTACTTTTATTAATTAGTTATACTAAGACTAGTTTAAAACCCTGAATTTGTTAAGGTTAGTAAGGTGATAAATACTGAGGAATCTTAGAAACCAAATTTATAGTAAAAATGGCAGACCTTGAGTAAAAAAGCTTATTAAATATTTTTTTTGCAGATTTTTAGCAAGTGGAGATTCATTTCGCTGTATTGCAAACAGTTATAGAGTGGGTTGCTCAACTGTCGCAGAAATTGTTGATGAAGTTTGTGATGTTATTTGGACTACATTACAACCCATATACATGAAGCCTCCTACAGAAGAAATGTGGAACTTAACATCTGAAGAGTTTTATAATATGTGGCAATTCCCCAATTGCCTCGTCAGTATTGATGGAAAACATGTCACTATCGTTTGTCCGCCTAATTCAGGCAGCAATTATTTTTGCTACCTCAAAAAAATTTCTGTCGTCCTTATGGCAATAGTAGGACCACACTACAATTTTTTATGTATCGATGTTGGAGGTTTTGGAAAAAATAGCGACGGTGGAATTTTCGAAAATTCTGTCATGGGAAGGAGGTTTAATAATGGGACTATGAATGTTCCAAGGCCTAAACCATTGCCGAGAACTAATGACGTCACACCTCATGTGTTAATAGGAGACGAGGCATTTCGATTGCAAGCACATGTAATGAAACCATTCAATCAAAGAGTTTCTAGGGTTGATAGAAGAAAGGAAAAATACAATAAGCGCCTATGCCGAACTAGACACGTTGTTGAAAATGCATTTGGATTACTGGCTCAAAAATGGCGAATATATTTCAAACCCATGCACCTAAAAGTGTCTAGAGCTAAAAAAGTCATAAAAGCAACATGCGTACTCCACAATTATTTACGCTCTAAAACTTGCAATACCCCGTACTTGCAAAATATGTATTTTACTACTCAACAAAATAATGCAATGAACAATGAATATCAAAATTTTGAAACTTTGCAACTTTCAGGCGATAGGGTACGTACACAATTTGTCAACTTCTTTAATGGCGGTAGTCGTATTTAGTACCCAATTGAAAGATAATATAATAATATATTAAAAAATAAAAACTTACCACTTATGTTACATTTTTCTCCTATCTCATCCCATATTTTATTTTTCATAAATATATTTTTAAAATCCGTAAGTGACATATCATATAAAACTGGATTGCACTTCACCAACTCAATAAATGAATCGTTATTCGTTCGTTTCGATGAAGCCATGTTGCAAACGCGTCCTTTCGCTAAGGAATATCGTGCGTACTGTTGTCATTTTAACCCCGCTTGCGGAGTGAGGGGCGGGATGCATGCCGCTGCTCCCGCGCGGTATGTACTTCTACCCACAGCGGCAGTGAATATCGCTCAGGTCGCTCTAGACGCGGTACTTGATACTAAAGACCTGAGCGAAACCCGCGCGGTATGTACTTCTACCCACAGCGGCAGTGAATATCGCTCAGGTCGCTCTAGCCGCGGTACTTGATACTAAATACCTGAGCGAAACCCGCGCGGTATGTACCTCTACCCACAGCGGCAGCGAATATCGCTCAGGTTTGAATAGGCCTTTACGTAGTTAGTTCATTTCATTTACATTGCTACAGATTAGCGTGCTCCTTCTTAGACCACATCATCGCTTACCGTCAGGTGAGATAGTGGTCAAACGCGTGCATAGGCACGCGTTTGACCAGCAATAGTAAAAAAATATATCAGGTTTATATGTAAAAGTTATCTTCTTTGATTTTGTACTATTTGTCGTAATGCGATTGATGCGAACAAAAAAGATAAAACAAAACAGAAAATAGGTTCTGTTAATTATCCTACTAATCCGGAATTTCAGTACTTCGTCACATCAAATTTTACACATTTTTAAACGTACAGGCATACGAAGTCGCGGCCAACGAAAATATTAGAACAGAAACATAAAAAAGTAAAAATTAGTCAACAATAATGTAAAAAACGAAAACTGGGATTCGAAACACCAATCCTTTCGTAAGTCAGTCATTGTACTGCCAGGTCTATGAATTCAGTTGACGTTTGATTTAAATAGCCGATATTATAATAATTTATGGTTATTGACTGCTTAGCTCCTAGAAGATATAGCGTGATGATTACAATTTCTAAGGATATGTTTATAAAGGCCAATTTTATACTAAACTGACCGAATAATTGAAAGTCGAACAAAACTTGTCGAAAAACGTGGATACGTAATTTTAAAATCTTTATATGTCCATAACTTTTTTTCCGGCCACCAATTTGAATAATACAAATACTAAATGTTGCTCAGAAATAAGATTAATCTAACTTTGAAAACCCCAACAAAATTTGTTCAGTATTTTCGGAGATTAGGGTGTACAGACAGACAGACAGACAAAAAAATGCTCTTTTTGTGTTCTATATCTTTGTTTTGGTCGCTCTTACTCGATATTTAGTATTTTTGTTGAATGTACAAAAATCATGGTCTCTACTGTTTAATTGTATGTATAGATAAGCACTAGAACTCTCACAAAATGCTCAAAATTGTCCGATAAACCGCTGTCAACAGATCCCTAGTGTACAAATTTGGCAATTATCAATTAAAATAGGAAAACATAGAGACACAGTATATATCCTTCTTATTCAGTTTGTGAAATATCTCTTATATCGGTCCAATATTGGAGGAAAAAACAGTCGAGAGCCAAACCTCGAATTATGACTTTTTACATACAAAGTGTCGCTGCCAACATTTCTTCTTAATAGAGGTGAGTATAGATGTTATATCAGTTATAGAGGTGCAATTATTAAATAAAATAACGTATTTTCTTAACATGATGCATGAGTTGTAATCTTTATTAACAATCAAAAAGTTATTAAACAAAAATAATTAAGCACGTTTTTATAAACAATACAAACGTTTTAGTCTTCCTTGTACTTGAGAACAGTGAGACTGAGTTTCATCTTTATTCTGGATGATTCTACAAAGAGTAGATTTTGGCACATTACATTCGAAACAGACTTCATCGCGCGTCATTTCACTTTCATAAACGGACATTGACTTTAGTTTTTCACGTATTGATAAAGACTTAAGCCTTCGCTTCGGCATTTTCAAATAAATATCCGGACGATAGCAAAACCAAACTGAAACTGGAGGTCACTTTCACACAATTAGCCAAGTGCGGAATTTGCTGGTAGAATTAGAATTATTAGAAAACAAAACGGTACACAAAATATAGTCTCAATAAAAGAGGTAAAATATACTCGCTGTCTCAATTATAGAGGTCATTATGACAATAAAATCGAAAGAACTTATCCCAGATATAGAGGTTTGTTTTGTACCACTAACAGAGGTAATTCAGAGCTAAAGTGTCGGGACCTAAGCATGAGTTCCAGTTATGGAGGTTCCTCACTTATACAGCTAGTCTATTCTGTAAGAAACTAATTCGATATCGAGCTTCACCTGAGTGATCAAACTCACAAAGTGAGCTTTATTGCACACAACATAAAGGTCTTCATTTGAAACTCACCTCGAATTCTACTGTCGAGATACGAAAATGTTGTTAGAGAATAGCACTACAGGTCACACACATTTACACTTAACCAAGTTTTACTGTACATGGCCGTTCCTACTCATACCTATCTAATTATGTTAATTTAGTTATTCGTATCTTTTGTAAAGGTAGCGGTTTCTGTTTAGGTAACTAACATCGTTATTATCGTTATTTTGTTTTGCGTAATATTTCAGTGATATTGTGCAATATTGTACAAAACCTCTGCCAGTCCTCTTAAAATCGGCAATATTAAATCATATTACTAAATTACTCATGTTTTTTAAATACATAGTTAAGGGGCTAAGCGAATAATAAGGCCGTTTTGAGAATTGTTTTTTCTCGTAAAGTACCTATAATAGGGATTTGATATTTCGGTTCATGTTTTTTTGACTTTATGATCTACCTAAATCCTAAAGGAATACACGATACGAAGAAATTTTCTGTATAGAAAAAAAATTGCAAAGTTCGGTCTTTCTTTTTGCCATTTTCATTTTCATGGCGTAATGCATTCATTGATATATAAAAAAACCCAAGATGCACAATCTCGAACAAATGCAACACTCGAAACCGTCATCAAAGACTGACATGTATCATGTGTCATGTGTGAGTGTGTGTGTAAACAATTTTTTTGCAAATTCAACCTTAAACGGATTGCTTAAAGTTGTTTTTACAAAGCAGTGTACAAAAAACAATAAAATTTTACAACTGAAGTAAGAAGATAGAACAAGACTTGAGTGGAGACGAATATGCTTTATATTTTTTATTTAACATTGAGTTAGTGTTTTACGAGTTTGGTAAATTGTGTTGTCAACACATAATTAAACTGTAATATGAGCATAAATATGTTTTTTGGGTAGCACATGTGAAAGTAAACCAATGAAACAAATATTAAGTAGAAAAATTATTTATTCAAAGTCAAAATGTTTGTCGACACTTTTGAACTTTATCATTTTTAAAATAATATATGAAAAAAAAACCGGTCAAGTGCGAGTCGGACTCGCCCACCGAGGGTTCCGTACAAATTTGTAGCTATAAATTACTTTAAATAAAGACTATATTTTTTTAAGATTAAATTACCAATGTACAGTTCTCAGACTTTTTTTAATAGGTACTTGTAAGACAGTATTACTTGCCAAATTTCGTGATTGTACGTATAAGTCAAAGGGAACTACCATATAGGTTTTCGACCCAAAACCTATAGGGTACTTCCGGTTGACCTAGAATTGTCAATGTTGGTTAAAAGCAAGGTCTAACAAGTGAAGGAAAAATCCCGAAAAATAAAAAATGGTTGAAAAATAAGGTAAGTTTTGGTACTTACAAGTTCTCGCGAAAATCTAAAATTGCCCATATCTTTTTATCATGTTGACTCAGGACATTGATATTTTTATCGACCTAATAGAGACTACAGACCTCAGTATCTAGTATAAATATCAACTTGACAGGACCACCCGTTTCTGAAAAAATCGATGGTGACACAAGGATAGAAAAACGGACAAGAGAGTGATCTTATATGGGTTCCTTTTTTACCTTTTGAGGTATGGAACTCTAAAAATACAGTGACTCTACTATCCATTCGGAAAGGTAGAATAATAGTAGTAGAATCTTATGGAGAAGAACGGATAAGAAACAGTTACACATTTAAAATAAATGTTTTTTACAATATCTGGTATACAAAAATTGTACGCTTGTTTACAAAGTTTGCTTTTAATATACGTTTTAAATTGTCTTTCTAATGTTAAAAAATCCTTAATTCGGCCAAAATACCCATACCTACATATGTATCTAAGCAACAATTATGTATCTAAAGCAATTCTCCTATTATCTTGAGGTCCTGCGGTATCATGTCCTGTGAAAAATATTTATGATTACAAAAAAGAATTACATATTTGAATGAAGGTACGATACCATGTGACAAATTCATTTTTCTGGCTAATGAAAGATACTTACCACTACCCTCGGAACAACTGTTTTAAGAAGACGTTTTATGCCTTTTGCAGTGACATACATATCTGCGTCCAAAAAATGCTCTGAACAAACGACGCTTGATTTATTTGGCTTAAAAAAATCTTCACGCCTTTGTTGGCCGACGATTTATGTCTATTCTCCACATCGTATTGGGTCACGAGGAAAACTAAAATATAAAAATTAGAAATAAAATGTGCAAATAAAACATATCGTTTTGTTTAATAGTTACCCGTATTTTATACGAGTCCGAGATAAGTTCAAAATCGAAAACAACACTCTTCGTCATCATCCCGACTGCCGACAGAAGTGAAGAATTTTTAAGTTGTTTATGTGACGTATTTTGCCGGAGCGGCAATTCTGTTATTAGCATGCCGCATGTCGCAAACCTATGAGTGGTCGCTTAATTAATCGATATAATATTTACGAACATAAAAAAAATCGTCGAATTAATAACCTCTGCTCTTTTTGGAATTCAATTAAAAACTGTATTAAAATACTTGACCCATAAATATTTGTTAAAATCTCAATCCAAAAAAATAATAATTTATTAATAAAAAAATTTGATACAATAAAAAAAATCGACTCCAATAAAAGTAACAGAGTCATTTGTATTATGCGACTAAAACAAAAGGGGGCTGTAATGCTTCGTTCTTACACCGGCAAAGCGGTCATTGAAATTTGCCGCATTATACTTGGACCGTTGAGTGAAGATTTGAGACAAATTAAATCGAAATCACATATAGCATTATATATTAAGCCATAAAAACCACAAAAACAAATCAATGAATTATTTTACTTACCGAAAATACGATATCCCATCCTTTGAGTTTCCTGTGACCTCTGAGTTTGTTTCGGTGTTTCTTCTCAGGGTAGTCAGCTAGGAAACATCCGGCCTCATCTAGATAAATATGTCAAAAAAAAAATTGACGTGTAAAAGAGTTACTTGTAACCTATTGGCAAAATAAATATCATTTATCACTTTTTCAACATTTTTGACGTAATATTTTTTGCAAAATATCAACGAACATTTTGGCATTTTTGACAAGCATGCAGTGAGGCGAGCAACGTGAGACTGTTTGACGTTTGCGCATAATTTTAAATTATGCGCTTGTTCTATGCGGACGTTTTTGAAACGCTGAGTGTGTATCTTGGGTTTTTATATATCAATGAATGCATTGTATTGATTTTATGAAAACTACTTTTAAACATAGAAAATAATCTTATCTAGCTAAATTCTTAATATATTTTGATTTCGTTATACTTTTATGTTATAAAATTCGAAAATTAATTTTGACACTTATGTTATTTATTCCATGCCGCCCTCATTGTATCGCTATCTCATCTTTTGCCTTTTAAAAGTATTTGCATCACTGTCGATTTAGATTAATTTAGATGGTCCGTGAGCCTTGTCAACGTAGCACCTATGTCACTTTTTTGCAGATCCAAGCTGTCAGATTTTCGTAATTTAAATATTTTTTTTTTACAATATTTTACATAGTTCAGCAACTTAAAGTTGTAATTTATTAAAATTCGTGCTATGAAATTATTTTCACTGTAATTTTGTGACCTTGAACAATATATAATCGTAGTTATTTTCTATTCGTGCCAACATTGAAATGATGTATAAATGGTATGAAGTAAAAGACTGAAACTAGATAAAGTACAACGTTTGGGAACATACCTGAACGCAACAAAGGATTCATATCACAGGAAATTAATAGTGGCTAATAACACCGGCAAATAATTATAAAATCATCACTTTCACTTCTGTGTATAGAACATCCACAAATATTATTTTTCAGTCACGTAAAGTAATATAGCTATAGCATTCTTTTTTCTGGACTGGAGTGTCTATTTTTATAGCTTTTATCTCAAAATTTATCTTAAGAAACAGGCTAAAATAAATTAATTTATTTCGTGCTTTGAAAGACGTCAAACATCATCGTCATGTAATTAAATTTGCCAGTTTACGAGTAAAATTGAGTTTAGAAACTGGCTTCTGCCCGCGACTTCATCTGCGTGAATTTCAGAACTAGGTCAAGAGGGAAGTGAGAATAATTCAAAAAATGTATAACGCATAATCATAAAGAAGGGAATGAGGTCAGAGGCCCAACACCTACTTTAAAAGAAATAAAGAGTAAATAAATAGTAGTCAGTCCCGAAAATTTTACTCCTTCATGATTCTGACCTCCTTGTTGTCTCTACTGCTCATAATTCTAGCCCCAAACATACTTATTCGTGATTCTATTAGACATTGACGCCTCTATTTAGATGATTTGATGTTTATTATTTGATTTATAATGTTGTTGCGGTTCAGAATTAAAATATTAGTTCTAAAACCAATCAATAGGTATTAGTCCGGTCAAATTAGACCAAAAAATAGGAGTGAACTTAATAATAATAATAAACCTTTATTTCGTAAAAATACAGATTAAAAATATTTTATATTAATACAATTTATATGAGCTTTGGTAGTAACACAATTCGATACAAATCTAAGTACTGAAATCTGTACACAATATATAAAACCCTGCCTCTCAAACTAGGTAATAACCTGTATCTTGAGAGACAGTGATTTAGCTAGAATGTGATGCTGTAAGTATAATAGTAGACTGTGTCGATCTACCTGAGCGATTGAATATAATAAAGCTAATTTAAGTACCTACATATTAAGTGATGTGTATGTGTGTGGGTGATGGTGTGTGCGTGTATGTGTGGGTGTGTTGTGTGGGATTGGAAATATGTAGGTAGTTAGGCGACGTACTTTAGCAAGGATTCTGTTTGTAGATAGTCCTGTTCCAGTAGCCATTCCGTTAATTTTGATTTTATTTCATATTTATTTAGATCTATAATGTATATTTTTTTGTGAATTTGTTTATAGATGTATGTACTTAATGTGTAGTATTGGTGTTTAGCGAAGGTGGTTTTGTGAGGGGTACTTAAGGGTAGTTTCTTCCATTTTGTAGGGTCAGTTGGGGGAACGCTAGCGTGTTTTCTTACGGTAGACTGAAGTACAAAAAGTTGGCGCACTGAAAGTACTTTGCAATCAGCGTATAGTTGCGTAGTGGGATAGCGATAAGGTTTGCGCAACATCACCTTCAGTACAGCTCTCTGCGCTCTTTCAATCCTCAGAAGACTGGTTTTATTTGCACCACCCCATACTGTGATGCAATATCCAATGACGGATTGACATAATGCAAAGTACACCATCTTAAGGGTTTCAGGTGCAGCCGAATCTCTAAGGGATTTGAAAATATGCAGAAGTCTCATAGATCTAGTGGTAATGGCGTCAACCTGTTTGTCCCGTCGTAATCCTCCGTCTATTTGGATACCCAGATATTTCACATTATCAGTTCTTGTAAGTGTCGGACATAAGCATTGTGGGGATTGTTTGGAGCAGGTGTGCGCTGTTATGGAGAAAGATTTGTCGGGCAAGTTGTTACGACGGATAGCGAAAGGAATGAACGATGTTTTGTCGCAGTTTAGGGTTAGTAAGTTTAGGTTGAGCCATTTCATTATACCCGTTATTGCCGCTTCTGCGTAGCGCTTAACGCTATCCCAAGTTGGACCGTAAACTATGACTGCGGTATCGTCTGCATACGCAATGATCTTGGAGTTGGGGATGGTCATTCTGCACAACTCATTGACGTATATTTTGAAGAGGGTGGGTCCTAAAATGCTTCCCTGAGGTACACCGTAAGTGGTTGATACTTCGTCACTTATATACTCTCCAATTCTTACTCGTTGGGTCCGGTTGTTCAGATAGTCTTTGAATATTTCGAGGGTGTTTCCTCGTACACCTAGGAGTTCCAATTTAGAGATAAGTTTGGGAACAGATACTGTGTCAAATGCTTTAGAAAGGTCTAGGAAGATCCCTAGACTTTTAACTCTACTGTAAAGATTTTTAGCAACCAATTGCGTCAGCTCAAGAACTGCATCTTCAGTTGAGAATCCTGAGCGAAAGCCATACTGATTATCAGCAATGAGCTGATGTTTGTTGAGGAATTTTTTTAATCCTTTATTCAGGATCCTTTCTAGTATTTTTGAGAGTGCTGATAGGACCGATATAGGTCTGTAATTGTTGACACAGTTTCTGTTCCCTCCTTTATGAATTGGATGGACGATAGCTTTTTTTAGCGCATCAGGAAAATGCCTTTTTGTAGGCAACAGTTAAGGATATACGTCAATGGTGGCGTCAAGGTCTGGCGGCAACTTTTTAACACCAGGGGGGATATGCCATCCCAACCTATTGCGCAATCATTGCGCAGTTGCAGAATAAGAGACTCCACTTCTGATTCATCAACCTCAAGTATTACAAGAGAGTTGGCGGGGCTGGAACACATATTTTGACATGATCTTTTAGGTGGGTTTGTAGGTTGGTGAGATTGGGACAAGATTTTTTCTGCCAAGTTAGTGCCTATATTACTGAAAAATCTACACACTTCGTTTACGGATGATATAGCGTTATCACAGATATCCAACAGTTCCACCGGGCTAGTTTTCTTTTTAGTGGTATTGGTGATTTGTTTTATTGTTTTCCAAAGAGCTTTGGGGTTGTTACGGGATTTTTCAAGTTCACTTTTTTCATGGGCTATTTTTAGTTTCCGGAGCAGGTCATTACAATAATTCCGGTACCGCGTATAGGTAATTTTCAGGATAAGATTATTGGGATCTTTTCTTGATCTGTTGTGCAACCGATCACGGTTTTGTATACACTTTAATAGGCCGGTGGTTATCCATGGTTTTTTTATTCGTTTTTTTCTAGGAATTCTAATTAGTTTAGTGTGTTTAGTAATTACTGAAGAGATAATGGTTATGAACATATTCATAGATGTATTTGGGTCATTAACTTTGTATAGTGGGGTAAAATCAGAGTTTTCCAAATCTAACTTAACTGCATCGTAGTCTATGCAGGTAGCTATGTGGAGTGGTTTATTTTCAGGGTTTGTTTTAGCAATAGCAAGTAGCACCGGTTTGTGGTCCGTGATGTGTGAGTCTAGTACAAGGGTAGAAACAGGAAGGGTACTTTTAACGAGTACATGGTCTAGACAGCTATCCAGCCGAGTGTTGTACCTGTGGGTTGGAAGAAGACCGTGGGAGGCATTTAAAATGAGATAGTTGATACAGCGGTTATCTGTACTATTGAGGTCGAGATTAATATCACCTATAAGAATTATATTCTTGTAGGAGGAAAGGCTTACATACACACTATTTAAACTATCCAAAAAATGTTCGATACTTTCCTTGGAACTGTATGACGGGGATCGGTACACTGCTATGATAGCAATATCTTGGTTAACTATTTGACATACCAAGCAATTCCCATCCACAAAACGAGGTTCCCACACTGAAGTCCGTAGTGCTTGTTTTGTATAGATTACAATTCCATCATTTTGGTTACTGTTTATTTGGGTACAATAAGATTCATATCCATCCAAGATAGGCAGATTACTGACTTTACTAAGCCAGCATTCTGTAAGGATTACCACGTCTAAATCAAGTTTTATTGAGTGCATTAGTACCTGGAGTTGGTCAAAGTTTTTATTTAAGCTACGGATGTTTAAGTGTAGTATTTTTATGTTGGTATTGGTAATGTTAACATATTCAATACAATTTCCTGGGGCACAGTTAAATGAGTTACCTACTGTTAGCGAGTCAAGCTCGCTGCATATACTATTTATGTTAGCCATTGGGAAAGTGTAGATATAACGTGAGGTGACTAAAAGGTATGACTTCTATAGTTAGGATTTGCTTAGTGTATAATATGTGGTTCGTAATTTGATTTTTTGGGAAAAAGTGGTTTTTGTAGCAAGTGTCTTTATGGGAGTGAGTTGTGAGTGTTTTGTGTAGAGTGCGTATGCCATGGTGTGTTTTTATTTGTGTGGTTATGTGAATGTTACATAATTTGTGTATTTTTCTAGATTTAGAAACAAATACAATTTCGAAAATTAACAATAGTAGACAGATGAACGATAATACATAGCTCTTAACGGTACGGATTACTAGTCACATGCAAGTGTAATCTATATCCTGGAGACATTTTTCGGAGTTGATTAGCAGTTGTTTGTCTCCTTCCTTTTTGCGCAAAAATATGTTACCATTAGAAACCCAGCAGAATTTGAACTTATGGTTTTTCGCAAACTCTCTTGATTGATAGAACAATTTTTTGGTGTTACCCGGAAGCTGTTCTGTGACATAAACCGGCTGGCTAGTTCCTGAAATGCCAATGAGACTAGTATTTAATTTATCTTCCTTGTTCTTGGCTTTGTTGAACGTACGGACTGCAGAAATGAGTGTCTCCTTTTTCATAACAGAAGAAAATTCAGCTATAATCGGTCGAGTTGTGTTAGAGGTACTCGTTGATTTCCCGGGCAAGCGAAAAATATCCCTCAGTTCAAAGTCTTTTATGGGTACTCCAACCGCTTCGCCAATACTGGATACCGTTTTTACAAGAGTGGCATTGGTTTCAGTGTTACATTGCGGTATATTACGGATTTCGATGCCCGACGACCTTGATTTATGTTGTAGATCTTGTATTCTTTTTTCTAGACTTTCTATATATTGTTTCTGCTCCCGACGTTCCTTTCTTAGGTCTTCAACTTCCTTTTTCAGCTCCTCAAATTGTTGGTTTATGAAAGACATGGATTTAACTATCTCCTCGTTTGACTTGTGTATTTCAGTATTAGATGCCTGAATCTGGGTGTTCTGGGATTTTATTTCTCCTTAGACGCCAGTTTAGCCATTATAGCGGTTTGAGTCGCAAGTAACTTTGCAATTGAGGAGTCTTGTTCTTCTTTCCAATCTGCGAGTTGGGTTTGAAGGTCGTGCGAACTTAACATAGCAGCGCCTTGTGGCGAGTTTGCCTTTCGGGCTCTTTTATTTCGATTAGTATTTACGTAATCACTCACCACTGCATTGGCTAAATCCGATTCTGATTTGGTCTGGGACTGGCAAAGGTTGATTATTTGCGTTTTCGGCGTGCTCGGGGGAGTGCGTTGTACACTGGACATGTTGTACAATTGATACCAAATCTCGTAGATTTCGTCACGAACGATGATTGCGTGCGCACTGCACCGTGAGCCTGCGTGAGCACTGCACCGTGAGCCTGCGTGAGCACTGCACCGTGAGCCTGCGTAAGCACTGCACCGTGAGCCACCGTGAGCCTGCAAGTTATACAATAATCGCACCCAGTTCAAAATTGGTAGGATTCGGGTTCGGCTCCAACAGCCACAATATCAGATCCCCTCCTGGCCAGCTCATCGGCCGCGTCATTTCCTTGTGATCCGCTGTGTCTTTTTATCCACTGCAGCGTCACAGTGTTGCGGTTGGTCACCGTGATGCGTTCTAGTGCATTGTGGCTTTCTTGTGAAACGTGTGCATATTATGACGATTGCAACTCTTCCAACTTTTCGAATCGATATATATCAGAAACGGTGGTTCTTAGGAAAAAAGTATCTAGCCATTTTTATATATATTTATTTATCTGATCTACAATTTTTGTCTGAACTAATTTTATGATAAAACTTAGGTACCGTTTTACTGAAAATCGCGAGAAGCCTATCGTGTGTAAGGCCTCATCGATCGGTCGTGATGATGCGTGCTAACGCGCTTTAAACGAAGTTCAGGCGCCGATGATTAATTTTTGCATACAAAAATTTTGTGGCGCTGTAATCGTTGACCTATTTGTATCGATACAAACGCGCTGATACGGCGATAGACGGTATAAAAGCGCTGCAGTCGCGCGTATGTATTTCTATACAGAAATCTCTGTGTTTTCACCAGATTCCTCAACAGTAGTAAAATGGAGTCTGACGAGACAGCACTGCTTACGCTGGCTTTATTACTGAAAGTATAAAAAATAAGCGACATTCTTGGATTAACCCATTCACGAGCGAAAGAAGATTGAGTGATGGTCAGTTTAATACAACTTTTAAAACATTGCCCAATCATAAAAGATGGGGGAAAAATTCGAACTGCTATCGGATGTCGTGTGAGTGACAAGTAAACCATGCAGTGCCTCTCCCCCACATCTTTCTCCGACAATTAAGAGGAGACTCTAGTCGGTAACTCTTGGGCCTTTCTCCATACAAACGTATTCCGCTGCTAGAGCTATGATTTTTTTTCCAAAAAATCTAGATCTAATTAATACGTGCCTCTATTTTTTTTTTCCGAAACATAATTACTTAAAGAATTATGACTATTTAAAAACCGGAAAAAACAGCCTGTTTTTACCGCCGTCTGAACATGGCGGTAAAAACAGGCTGTTTTTTTCCGGTTTTTAAATTTCAAATTCGGACTATCAGACAAATTTGATAAGTTTTTATCAAAATAGAAAATAATAGAAGCATAGATGTAGTCTTCTTCTAAATTTTGTAATTAGTAATTTTTCTAGATCAGTCCAGTTTTGAAGAATAAAACAGCAGAATACAAAACGTCTTTTGGTCAAGGTTTTTTTAGGTAAAATCAGCCTCTGATGCTGTTGTCGTTTTCGCACTTTACTTGACAGGGCACAGTGCGACGCATCGGCAATAGTTTCTTTAAATTTATCAAATTCCTCGGGACTAGAGTCCCCTCTTAGTAAACAAACTCGATACACACGTACTTTGAATGCGCTTGTCGCGCGCGTTTGTATCGCTTTGTACGCACGTTTGAATCGATGCAAATGCGACGATCTGCTTTTTGGTCCTTTTACCTTTAACACCGTGGACCCGCGTTCGCAAAACGTGCGTCGTCGGCGCGGTAAAAATACGCCGTGTGCATAGGCTCTTACATTATTACATACCATCAGCGATGAATATGATTTGGAAATTCTTCAATTGTATTAGAACTTTCGAATCAAGTTAATGTAATGATCAATGTCTTGAAAACTCTCAAAAACAAAATGGCGGCCTTTGATGTACATTCCTTGGCCTTAGCTTGGTGGCAAAATAAAGTTGAACATCCAATTTGACCACTTTATATAACACGAATGAAACATGGAGGAGCTCTTGGCTAAAGAATAACAGCCGCACGGGACGATCTTCAAGGTAAAGCAACGCTTGCCAAGGTTAGTCTGTGGTTGGGTGACCATCTTAACACACCGAGTTCCCTCCATGCCTCGGAAAGCACGTTAAGCCGTTGGTCTCGGCTGTCATTTGTAGATCTTTGGCAGTCAGAAGCCAATAAACTTGACTCCTGCCGTGTCAAGAAGTTCCGTGTTACCCAGTTAATGGGTTGAGGACGTGGAGGTGTGGTAGGCAGCCGCTATACGTAAAATACGTATTCAGCTTAATCGGGTTTGACTGGAAGCCGACCAGAATATAGTTGGGTGTAGTTGTAGGCGTGATATAACACGAATAACTTTACTATTTCTCTTGTTGTACTAGTTGCCGATTTTTGCAGGGCCCAGACTGTTCCCGTTTACAAGTAGAGGCCAAGTCACACTGAATTTCGGTCGTTGGTATATGATCTGTGTTTGAGACCAAAATGATAAGACTGGAGCTGGAGTAAAATCAAACTTGTTTTTATTAGGTGTTCATAATATCTTCTTCTAAGCCATTGTTAGGACGCCATCTTGTCAGCCCGCCGCTTATCGACTAGTGATGTGACCCACTTATAACATCCTCCTTATTAGAAAAGATTATAATTTTACAGCTTGACAACAGTTTACAAAAATCAATTTAACTCTTAACAATAATATATTCTAGACTTAACTAAATCAAACAGTCTTTCACAGTCTTTGATAAAATGTTTGCTTAGTAAACAAAACATTAACTTCTTATAAATCTAACCGACTTGGTGGTCTTATGACTCTTCCACACCTAGTGCGCCTATCAACTGGAGTTGTACACTCTTCAATAGACGGTGCTACTGCATGAGAATTAGGAGATGACTTGATATTTGGACTTTCTTGAGATACCGTTTGAGGTGACTGCGGAGGCTTCAAAATATGTTGTCTGTTTCTCCTTCCTATAAATCCATCTGACCCTTCAACAGTATAAGACCTAGGCGGATCACATTTGGACCTTACTGTGCCTGTAATCCATGGAGTATCTGGCATTTTCTTAAAATAGACTTTATCTCCTTCTTGTATTTCTGGTAATGATTTAGTCTTTCTGTCATAGTAATCCTTCATTTTATTTTTATTTTCGTCCTTAATTTTTACATATTCTTGAAAATTTTACTGTTCTTGGTATTAAGTTTTTTGTGACTGTTGGTAATTGTGTTCTAAGTGAACGTTACATTAATAATTGTGCTGGAGATGGTAGATTTCCTCTAGGTGTATTCCTGAACTGAAGCAAAGCCAGATATGGATCTGTCCCAGACTCCTCTGACTTGGTAAGAAAACGTTTACATATCTTTACTGCCGACTCTACCAACCCATTTGATCTTGGTATGTAGGGACTTGACGTATTACGATGTATTCCCCATTCCCATATAAAATTCTTGAACTCTGCCGAATTAAATGGTGGCCCATTGTCAGAGAATAACTCAACTGGAATACCATGTCTGCTAAAGATACTTTTAAGACAAACAATTACTGTTTTGGCGTTAGTACTTGCCACTGCCATTAATTCAATATAATTTGAGTAGTAATCTTGTAGTACTATGTATTTTTTGATTTATAATCCATAAAATCAACACCAACTTTTTCCCACGGAAGTAATGTAATATCGTGTGGAAGAAGTGGTTCTGGAGCATTTGAGCTTCTATGTGACAAACAAATATGACATGACTGAACAATGTTTTTTATATCAGTTGACATAAATGGCCAAAATACATGTCCTCTAGCAAACGCTTTTGACCTTTCGATTCCCAGATGACCACTGTGTATTATTTTCAAAATTTCTGGCCTTAATTTTTTAAGTATGACTATACTGTTACTTCTGAAAATTAAATCATTTTCTGTATGTAAATCAAATCTATACTGCCAATACTCACGCAGATCTTGGTGAATTTGAGTTTTATTTGACGGCCATCCTTCTTTACAGTATGTTTTCAAAATCTGCAAACTTTCATCTTCATTAGTGCCCCTGATTAACCACTGTAGACGTTCTGATGAGACTGGTAATGACTTAATCAGTAAATTTACATGAACTATGACATCATCACTTGTTTCAGAGAGTGCTGCTCTTGACAAGGCATCAGCAATGTACATGTGACTACCTTTCTTGTAAACTACATTTAGACTGTAGGGTTGTATTTTCAACATCATTCTTTGGAGACGTGTTGGTACCTCGGCTAAAGACTTTTTGAACAATGTTATTTGTTCTGTTCAATGTTATTTGAGCATGGTCTGTCTCTACAGTTACAGTTTGTCCATATATAAATTGATGAAACTTGATGCAGGCAAAAACTATTGAATAGAGTTCTTTTTCTATTCGAGCCATTTTCTGTTCAGTATCTGTTAAAGTTTTTAAAGCATAATATACTGGATGTTGATTTTGTAACAACACCGCTCCAACAGCACTCTTACTAGCGTCACTTTGTAGGACAATAGGATCATGAACATTAAAATGTGACAACACTGGAACTTGACATATTAATTGCTTCAGACGGCAAAATATTGTTTCATGATTGGCAGTCCACTGCCAATCAGTAGATTTTTTTAATAATTGGCGTAGAATCTCTGTCTCACCAGCCATATTTTTAATAAAAGGACTTAAATAATTAAGTATGCCAAGAAATCTTTGCAAATCCTTGAGACAGGTAGGAGAGGGCATCTCTTTGATTGCTCTGACTTTGTCTGGATCAGCTGTAATTCCATCTGCTGAAAAAATATGACCCAGATATTTAATACTCTGCTTGGTGAATGAACATTTTTCTTTATTAAACTTGACATTATATTCCTTTGCTCTTTTAAATACTATACTAAGACGCTCATTATGCTCTTGTAGTGTCTGACCGCTTACTAAAATATCATCGCTGTATACTGCCACCCCTGGTATGTCACCAAACATTTCAGTCATAATTCTGTGAAAGTACTCAGGAGCACAGCTGACTCCATATGGAAGACGTTTAAAGCGGTATCGGCCAAAAGGTGTATTAAAAGTTGTAAGGTAAGAACTCTTCTCACTTAGTTTACACATCCAAAATCCACTACTTGCATCCAAGGTGGAGTAAAATCTTGCACCAGCCACCTTGGCACGGACCATGTCTACTGATGGAATAGGATAATGAGTCCTCTTAATTGCCTGATATAAATTACGGGGGTCTAGACATACCCTTAATTGACCATTTTTCTTTTCTATTAAAATTAAAGAACTCACCCATTCAGTAGGCTTTGTGACCTTGGTAATGACATCCATTTTTTCCATCTTCTCAAGTTCTTGTTGTAGTCTATGATGTAATGCAAATGGTACCTTCCTCGGAGCATCAACTTTTGGCTGGACCTCAGGATTTGTACTTATGTGACACTCACCAGGAAGACAACCAAGACCGGTAAAAACAGAATTATTACATTCAACTAATTTATTTAAATTTATATTTTGTGACTGACTTGACTGTAATGGAAATGACTGTGATTGACTTTTTGTGACTTTAGGCATATTACTTGACTTGAATTTGACTCAATATGACTTATTTCAGAGAACAATTGACTTATATCACTTTCTGTTTGCATGCTTGTAGTGTCTACACAAAAAAAAACTCTTTTTTAATTAGTCCAATTTCTGAACAAGTAAGTTTACCCAATACAGTTGGAGAATTCACATTTGCAATTATAAAATTAATTTGTTTTGCCATACACAAGTTGTCAAATTGAAATTTACACTCTAAGTTTTGTTGACCTAGTATCTCTAGACTATTACCAGCGTATGACTTTATTTTTACATCAGTTTTGGACAATACATTTTTAGTATTAAGTGAATCATAAACACTTTTTGACATAATATTGACATCACTGCCTGTATCAATAATACAATTTATTTGTGAATTATTTATATATAAATTAATGTTCCATTCACTTGACAAGGACTTGGATGACTGAATATGACCTATAAACAGTTCATCTTGTTCTGACTGTACCTGTTGCATATTATTGTCTGACTGTACATATCTTATTGACTTTGACTGAAATGACCGACAATGACCGACTTTATCACATTTTTTACACTTTACACCTAATGCTGGACACTTATAACGATGCATCTGACCACACCTTGTACAAACTTCCTGTTTTGACTGCTGACTATATTGACTGACGTTCCTTGAGTTAGACTTTGATCTTGAGCGTGACTGACTGGTATTATACAAGACTGAACTTTGTTCTGCTGTCAATTCATCCGTTTGGTGTCTGGAAGCTAGCATGGCCTTTGCCGTCTCTAAGGCCTTATCAAGATCCAGCTTATCTTCAAGCAATAATTTTTCTCTGATGAAATTGTATTGTTGATGCATGTTACATATAAACATTATTTTGACTAGGCGTTCTTGCAGCTGTCCTAGCTCACAGTTTTGTGACCTTAATTTTAATGTGCAAGCAAAATCGTCTAAGGTTTTATTTTCACATTGTTTGTATGTGAAAAAATTATGACATTCATAAGTGAGGTTAGCTTTTGGGGCAAAGTGATTTTGAAATAACTTAATAAGCTCGTCGCTCGTATGTAATGTTATCCTCATCTTTTCCAAATGTATTGAATACATCCACGCCCTTTTCACCAATGACATGTAGAAATAAAGCTACTTTTCTGCCATCACTCTCTTCATCCAAGCCAGACGCACGTAAATAAAATTTAAATGACTGCACCCATTTCTTCCATTGTTGAGCCAAGTTACCATTCATCACCATGGGCTGCGGACTGGACATTCCCGAAAGTTTCTTGGGCTTTTGATTTTCATCAGACATGGCGCCGACTTTTTATTTTTCACGGAGAAGTTTGCAATGATATAGGTACAACACATAGATTACGAACCCAATTCTGACACCATGTTTGAGACCAAAATGATAAGACTGGAGCTGGAGTAAAATCAAACTTGTTTTTATTAGGTGTTCATAATATCTTCTTCTAAGCCATTGTTAGGACGCCATCTTGTCAGGCCGCCCACTTATCGACTAGTGATGTGACCCACTTATAACAGGGCACGGTGTCAAATATTTTTCTCGTTTCTTGGGTTGACCTTGGATTTTCGTTTGGATCGGTCCAGTCTTTTTTGTAAGGCCACGCCAATCTTCGCTCTCATTTAGATAAGCCATTGAACATTATGCCGGCTCGGTTGTAATATCATCTTGTTTCTATTCTACATCGTCACACTTACCATCACCGTCTTCTTCGCTTATTCGTTTACGACCATATCGACCTTTACCTTTACCATCATTTTCGAGGTAATTCTCGAACTCACGTTTCAGATGATGCGAATCACTTCTCGCTCTTGTTCCAACTCATCTGTTATTGTGAGATTCAAGTTTTCCTCGTGAATATATGATACGTTTTCGGTTGTCGAAGTTCAAGACACCACGATGGGGTCGGCGGATTTTTCCTCAACCGCATCAGCTATTCGAGTCGTTGAATGTCATTTTTTGGGCTGCGATTTTTATTTTTGTTTGTATCGGCATTTAGCAAAATAGTAGTGGCTGCCAGGCTCTTTAGGTGGATAGCGAGGAACTTGTCCATCCTAATTGATTTTTCTTTTTTGAAGACCAGATGTTTTAGCTCTCGAAAATATTCTTCGCTACGTGCTGAACTAGAAACCAGACGTCCGTCACAGTTACTCGATAACTCTACGAGAGTTGAGCTATTTGGATCATTCTCAACCATAACAGCAGTCCACAGAACAAACTGTTTTGCTAATTTCCATAGAAGAGAACCAAACGCACAGCACTGATACGGGTTCAATCGTCCGTGTTTAAGATTACTTCTACTACCTGACTCGATTTTTTTCAAAATATTTAGTTGAGACTCCATCATCGTCGTTAAATCGGGATTTTTTCCCCCTGATCATTCTCTAGTTTGTCGACGCTGTTGTCAGGAAGATTAAATAATTTTAAACGCTCTGAAACACGAGTCTGTGCTGCAAAACAATGACTATGCTTGTCGTCAATATCTTCATGCGTTGCAAAAGCAATTGTTAGTATGTCAGTATACAACCGAATAAAATCATCTATTCCTGTACACGTCGTTAGCAATCCTATGCATCGGAGATAGAAGTCTTTTTTCTCGGGACTCTCACGATTGAAGCAGTTCCAACGCGTCACCATGTTAATGAAATGCGAAATGTCAACTCGAACTGTTCCCGTCAAAGATAATACATGTTTCTATGTATGTCTTTAAGTCAGTGTTATTAAACGCAAGAGAAGCAGCGTTGAGGAGTGCCAGTGAGTAACTACTAGTCTGTAACTACTTGTGTCGGACACTACCCACCAGAACGCAACCATTCTCGAATCCAATACGTCAAGGTGTTAGTGTCGTGTTTCTCAGATATCAATTGAAATAGAGATAATCTTTTGGCGATATCCACAAACTGCTTGGTAGAGATAAACAACTCGCTTTGAACTCGGTTTTGGTAGTTGCTTTACCAAGCTGCCCGTAGCGTCGATACTTATGGTTCCAATTTCGTCTTCCTTCATAAACTTATTGTACATATGTACCTGAGTGGGAGTCCAGTACATTGAATAAAATTTGTCCAAAGCAATCTCGTGAATTAAAAAAAAATGTTATATTAAAAAAAATAACTTATATTATCTTATATTAAATTACATGATGAAAAAGAAATTCGAAACCCTTTACACGCGAGTCCGGACTGGCACTTGGCCAGTTTTTTTTATTTAGCTTCTCTTCAGAACATGAGCCATACGTTGGAGTGCCTCAACTGCCCATACATCTGTACTTTGGCGCGGATTTAATGAATGCCACCGACGCTGCAACTAACGTAGCCACCTACTGGCCCCAAAAATCTAAGAAACTAACCATAGACTCGAAAAAAAGAAGATCGCAATATAGTATAATAGTTGACGACCGGGTTTTTCCAATAATTACTTCGTAGTACTACATGTTGGGACATGCTTAAAAAACTTTGATTATCTAAGTAGATAATCTACGTAGCTTAGTAGTTAGGATTATAACGATATATATAGGCATACAACAAATACTGATAACATCAGGAAGTAAACGTTTTAACTGATAAACTAAATTATTGGTTGATGATTCATCTAAGAAGCAATTAGGGGAAGCAGGGGCTACAAGTAACTGAGGTGTTGGGTGCAGGGTAATTAAAATAAACTACCAGTTCGGGATGCTAAACGGTTCTGTGTATTTTTGGAAAAAGACGTTCGTTGTCGCGAAAGTTCTTTACCGCGATGTACGTTACCGTGAAAGTTTATGCGACGTACGTTGTCGATGACTGCATTTTCGATAACACGCTATTGCGATGTAGGTAATGTGAGAAGGGTTGCTAATAAGTACTGGATTATAGAGAAAATATTACATTGTTCGCGATGAACAAAAATTGCAAGCAATATTATAATAGGACCAAATAATAAAATCAACATAAACAAAACTAATGTAGGTACTTATCTAAGTATATCGCACAATATAATTAGATAGGTAGGACCTTTCCATTGCGTAGTGCTTTTTTCCAGAATCATGCCAATGTTACATGCAAATAAACATTTGGAAATATTTCACTTGCTCTATAATTCTTGAGTTATGCTATTTTTTTCAGAGTAATAAACAATAATAGAAGAAACAAAAACCAAAACAAATAAAAAGTTTACCCGAAAATCAAAACATTTTGCTATTTTTAACCGACTTCCAAAAAAGGATGTACACCGATTACTCCGAGGTTTCTGATCTGATTTCTGTGATTCTTTTTAATTCCATGCGGCATACTTGCCATTTCGTCCCTTGAAAAATTAATTCAGTTTGGCTCAGTAGTTTTAATTTTTTGAGCATTTTTGCTTATTTCAATTTCTGCGTAGACAAAGACGTTCAAGTATCACCACTTAACAATGAAAAATAAAAAACTTTTTTCAAAAAATATAACCGACTTCCAAACAAAACACTACAAAGTATAAAAAACCTTAAATTGTTTTAAATGTTTAAAAATGAAGAAAAAAAAAACCAAAAACACCGATTTCCGAAATTAAGGTTATTTTATTACCACAACTAATGAACTACACCCATTTTCCGACTTCCTACGCGAGTAAGATTTTTCTAAATATTTTTTTTTGACCATGATATGAAAAAATCATCAATATCTCATTTGCTTTGATATGACATGTAGACTACTCAGCTTGGCTGTGTGTGTGGGCGTGTGGCATATCAAATGAGAGTTAATCTTGTGAAGATCTCCTGTACTATAATTTTTCATAATTTTAAAAAACATAATTTTGAAGTTTCTTTGAAAATAGTTGCGTGACCATTCTCTTCAATTGTATTTTATGTAGGAAAATATTTTAGTACTAAGCAATAACAGCGAAGTACTTGTTGATAAGACAACATAAATGTCAATTTTTAATTTGTTTTTTGTTTTTGAAAGGCAACTATTTTTCTTTTGAATTTCGAACCTAAATGCTTAAAGTATGATTTGTAACAATTATCGTACAAAAACAAGTACAAATTTAGAAATATTTCGAAGCACAATTAAATCCATTTTTTGATCATTTAGACCCCGACCTCCTCTACCCACCTAGACCTATCTTAATTTTGTTTTGCAGATTGTGCAAACATGTTAGAAATAAACGAAATAGATTGTTGACAAAAACAATCTGTATCGATCTGATTACAACATTATAATAATCTGTACAGTTAACCACAAAAACTCTAAAAATGTATCCAATACCATCGAATTATTTTTCTATCATCGACGCCGAGATGCTGGCCTGTCCGTTTTCTATCGATTGCATTTTGGTGAGTGGGCGTCAGAATTACATGATTTAATTCCGCCAAGCTATGATCCGACGATGGAACGGCCATCGTCGGATCATAAGATGAACGGCGATGCGCCAGCGGTACATGGTAGACATCCCACCCACACGCTCAAAACGTTTTGGGAACACATTCATAGTGCGTACAGCTAAGGAGTGAAATTCCCTGCCAGAGTCTGTGTTTCCAGATAGCTATAACCTGGGAATCTTTAAAACAAGAGTGAATAGGTTACTTCTAGGTAAACGTGCTCCATCTTCGACCGCATCATCGCTTACCTTCAGGTGAGATAGTGGTCAAACGGAAACCTATTAATAGTATTTTATAAAAATAAAAACATTCTGTTATGACAATTTAACATATTATTCGGTATTGGCGCTGTCTTCTGTGTCCATATATGTCTTTTTTATGATACATATTCGTTTATTTTCCTATCTTTTGAATAAATTAGCTTTAAATAACACATTTACTTGGAGACCTGATGCTAACTTTCTAAAAATATGAGTCGTCAAATGGCTCTTTCCGCTCTGGGCGGAGCAGACGGGAGTGTCTGACTCTTAATGACTAAAATCCATCAGTGTCCCTCCTAATGCTCTTTCAAACACGTTCCGCAACCCCGGCAGGTACTGGCCCTAGCCGACTACTATGGTGACATATTTTTCAGGCGCGCGTGGAAAACAACGCGCCGGCGACTCGAGCCTGGTTCTGATCAGACGACGAGCCACCCAACGCTCGTTCGCTTCGGACCATGGATTGAATCAGGGCTGGAGGCGAGAGGTCGCCGCCGCCGATTGCCTCGACGAGGGCACGGACGGAGCACTGTCCAAGCAGGGCAGATTTCCACCGTATGCTCCACCGTGTCCTCTGGGCGATCTTCACAGTGATGATGCCCGGCCGTGTCCTCCCGCCGAATCCTACACAGGTATCTCCCGAAACATACATATCCGATGAGTTCCTGCATCAGGCGGAAGGTGAGGACGTCGAGGCGCCTCTCTAGCCGTTCCTCAGAAAGGGACGTTATCGCCGCAAACCTGCTGCTACCTAAGCTTTTATTTAAGAAAAAACAGGCCAAGTGCGAGTCGGACTCGCCCATCGAGGGTTCCGTTCTAATTTGTAGCTACAAATAACTATAAATATATGATAATAAAGACTACATTTTAATAATTTAATTAGAAATGTATAGTTTTCAGACTTTTTCCTATACTTGTAGTATAAGACGGTATTACTTGCCATATTTCATAGTTGTAGGTCAACGGGATACACCATAGGGTATTTCCCATTGACCTCGAACGATGAAAAATAAGTGTTTTGCGGCATAAACGACTGTATCTTTTTTTACGTTAACTTAGAAGTTTGAATTTGTCACTGCTGCAAAGGGCCATAGACCTGAGTATACGGTTTTAATTTCATCACTGATCCTATACCTAAGGGTTTTTTCCGTCTTTTTTTTATAAAGCTAGGTCAATTACTTTTAAAGATATTGAATTATTTAACGTCTATCCTAACGTATCCAATTGTTAACCAATTTCTCAAGCTTATTCTCCGTCGAAAAAGAATAAAGTATTTTGAACTGCATAAATGGAAATTCACAGTTATGAAAACTATGTTTTGTCAAAAATAAACCATATTATTTAAACGTAGTAATGGTTTAGCACAATCGTCGCTGACTGTACCTAGGTAAGTATTTATAACACGCTACATTAAAATAATCCTCACACAGAAACTTATTGTTGGCTACGAAGCATAGAAGATATTTTTAATCGTTTTCTTTCAGAACTGCCATTTATTTGTTTGAGAAGAAAGATAATAAAAACTTGAACAATGATCTTCTTATGCTTACTCGCGTTGTTCGCGAGCACCAATGCCTACAGTGCTCACATTACCTTGTACGGGGACGTCCATAAGGATATGGAGTTCTTCACCAGAACGTTCCCTTGGATTATAGACAACATTGGCGCTGATTTATACGTGGACTACTATTTACTGGGCAGCGGAAGGTACTCTGTACCTCAAGCGTGTGCTTTGAGAGAGCTGTCTGGGAACACGTTTCTGCAGGCGCAGTACTTGCGATGTGAGGCGAAAGGTAAGGAAATTAACCTCATTCTTTTTAAATATTGGCTTTGATTTAAAAGGTCAGGAAATGAAGTTTTGGTCAGCTCGAAAATGTATTTTGCAAACAAAGTGAAGTGACCTGCTTCCAGTGGTCGTCAAAAATAACTTAATTAATCAGCAAGTAAGAATTTGATATCCGGTAGGTATTCAAATGAATGTCGTAAGAAATGAAATATATCTGCAGCAATATTAGTAATGTAGCACCAAATCTTGATTCGGATTTTATAACATTTTGGCAAGCTGTAAAATAATTTTGATGTACCGGAAATATTTTTAATCTGGTATTCTTTAAGACATTTGATACTTTGCCTTAGCATTTAATGTAATGTCGTTAGTCGTACATAAGATAAGCAGACGAAGCCTCACTGAGCAAGGCTCCTGTTGCTGTTTGCAGGGTTAAAAGGAACCTATCAAGAAAGAAATAACGGGGCTTCGTTCGTTCGGTTTGCTCGCTCGCTCTAGCCCCCGTCATCTCCTTCGTATGTAACCTGCCCTGCCAACAAAATGTCTACTTATTAATATTTTCAAATAAACGTTGCCCCACACTAGGAATTTGTCTTGAATCGTGGGTGCATTCACAAACAGCCAGACCCAGAATAAATATTCTGTAGGATATACAAATATTTGCTCCATACGGGAATCAATCCCGTGACAAGTAGCGCAGCAGCCAATCACTCAACCACTGCGCCGACCGTGTCGTCAAAACAACAACCTCCTAACCAATTTATTATTTTATTTATTTTCTAAAGCCATTGATTTAGTTGCAGACTCGGTATTACTGGTTGCTTTTTTGCGGTCGACAAAAACATTATGCTGTCAAAATAAGTCTTTAGCTGTTTTTACTTGTGACTAAATATTAAAAATAAAATCAATGTAATTGCTTTTATCGAATGTGGTCATCACCGCCATTAGATACCTGCCATATCGCATCCGAGACATTGCAGATGTGTTGTGTTACCAATTCACTTACGCGTTTTAGCCAGATTTGTGACTTAATTCATTTTTACGGATTTCAGGATACCCGAGTGAGTACTGCCTGTGTGAAGCTGGAATAAACCCTGAGTCATTTAAGAACTGCGTTGCACATGAAGCATACTTAGCCAGTTGGGCATCAACCAAATATTCAGAGCTAGGCATCAATATCTCTCCTATTGTAGAACTAGAGCCAAACAGTCCAGTTTTCGGAGTAGATGACGTCTCCTTCCTACAGAAGATTTGCACCAATTTCGCTGATCCTTTGCCAAGAGGCTGTGTTCATTATTCCAATCAGACTGAGAGTTTTCTTGCACAGAAGGCTGTGGCTCACTTCGACAGGGCGTGCCAAAAGGAGTTTCCTATTGAGGATTAAAGCCTGTAACCTTGCTGCTGCTTTTGCTGAATGTTTGCCGTTTATTAGATGAAATTAAATTCCGATTTTATATAGAAATTTTTGTTGTTCTTTTTCAACTTTGCAGCTACCACTTAGTGTCTCTGCGTCACCCAAAGTTTGACTGGTAGAAAATTCCTGAGGCATTAAGTCCGCTTCTGTACATTTGTGTGCATGAAGTGTTAAATAAATAAATAACTAGTCCAGAGCGATGTTGAAAAGTCAAATGTTATTCAAGTTTATTTATATTATATAGAACTTTTTTCTTTTGAGTTTTTGTGTATTTTATAAATGTTAAAATTAAATTTACTAGCAGTACACGGCAGACTTTTATTTAAGTTTTTTCAGTCCATCCAAACGTTGTCTGGTAGATATCGCTAACTGCAGTATCTACCTGAGGCTCTAGACAAAATGCCTTTCTAGCAGCGATTGCGATTGTCGAAAAGCCAAAATATAAGAGATTGATCCATTGACATTTCGACAGCGTCTGTCAATCCCATACATTTTTGACGTTTTGACAATCGCCTTCGCCATGTTATCGCTGACAGAAAGTAACTTATCTAGAACCTCTGTTCTTGTTACTGAGACACTTGGCACGCAGTATTACGTTTTTTCTGCAAGTAACCTTAAACCCTACTTACCTTGTAAATGCAATAGCGATGCGATAAGTTGACAGTGAGAAGATAAGACTACTGAACCAATTTGAAAATTCTTTTACTTATAGAAAGCCACGTTATTTATGAGTGTCCTAGGTATATTAACCCGAAAAATACCGCCAAACGAAGTGGGAATGGGTTAGCTAGTTGGTAATAATTTAGTTCTAAAGAGGTTTCAATAGCCAAACTATGTTACTTAATAAAGAGTCTGGGTATGAAAAAAAGTTTTCGGCAATAGTTTTCGGATTTTTTTTAAATACATTTTTCGTATTGTACCTTAAACTCAAAGTATTTATTTCGATTAAACCATTTACAGGCACTTTTGAATTGTTAAGGTCAAAAAAGATGAAGCTATTTGCACGTTCCAAAGCTTAGATCTCTGTGGAGAAGAACGTGCAAGAATCTCCACGGACACCCTTTTAAAAATTATAAATTGTTCCAAATATTTTTACATCATGTTGAAATTATACATACATGTGAGAACGATGTAAAAGACGAGCAGGATAAAAGCGTTCGGAAAAAAGGAACAAGTCAAAGAAATAATTTAATAAAACTAGATACTATATGAAACCAAACCAAAATTAATGATATTACGTATTGTATTAACCCTTAGCTAGTTGCGCCAATATACTTCACTGTTAGTCGCGTGGGGTCCATACGAACCTCAGAATTAATTGTGAAAAATAAACAAGTACAATAAAGTCAAATACTTAATTTATATAGGAACTTCAAGAACAACATCTTATTTTAACAAAAATAGTAAACTTCTCGAAAATAACAAAATATAAACTTCTGAAACAGTCTTGGATGATAATTAGTAATTACTTAGCACAGGAATCACAAACTTTGATTTGATGTTCGTTACACATATATTTATTACAATTTACATACTGGTTTCTCGTTTTTCTGTCTTTGGACCTTACACATAAAAGACAACGGCCTTTGGAACTAGAGTTGCTTCCAGAAGTTGAGAGTACCGCGTGACTATTAGTCACACGGGGTACGTTGGACCCCAGACACCTCCGTATGCAGGGTCCCGGTACATTTTTGTCTAACGGGCATATCTCCTTATAAACTGAAGGAAGATGAACAGCGGTGGCTTATAAATAAATAGGTGTACAGTAGTAGTAGTAGTGTGTTACAGTAGGCAACCTTGGTACGCAACTCTAAAAATCGACTTGGTTCGCACGAATCAAAATCGTACCTACGCGACTATACTAATATATAAAGCTGAAAAGTTTGTTTGCTTGAACGCGCTAATCTCAGGCACTACTGGTCTGATATGAAAAATTGTGTCAGTGTTAGATAGCCCATTTACCGAGGGAGGCTATCATCACGCTAAGATCAATAGGAGCGAAGCAGACGAAGTTGCGCGGGTCAACTAGTGTCATTATATGTCGGTCATATAATATTTTTCTTCTTCCTGCATTTTGTATAGTTTTTGGATATTTTAGGTTGTAATGCTTGTTTTTTAGTTCTTGAGAGTTTATTTTACAAAATTGTGGATGTGTGAGGACTAAATTGTATTAATTTAACCATTAAATGGAGAACCAAATCATAGTTTGATATGACAGCCAGAGTTGCCAGCTTATTCTTATTACTAGCTGACCCGCGCAACGTCCGCTCCTATTGGTTTTAGCGTGATGATGTATATATATATGTAGCCTTGTAGCCTTCCTCGATAAATGGGCTCTCCAACACTGAAAGAATTTTTCAAATCGGACCAGTAGTTTCTGAGATTAGCGCGTTCAAGCAAACAAACAAACAAACTCTTCAGCTTTATATATTAGTAAGTATAGATATAGATTAATTTTGATTTGGTTTCATATAGTGTCTAGTTTTTATTATATCTTTATTTTATGCTTCGTTCCATGCTGTGTTGGGCAGTTTGCGTATAGTGAGGTTGATTAGGCTCAATGGTTGGCATCCATACGTCAGGTAAAATACACGAATCGATTATTTTTCTCTTAGCTTTGAGAGGCACTAGATGCACCATGATATATTTATTCAGTTGTTTATTTCTTCGTTTGTAAGGTCTTCTGAAGATATGATCTACCCGAGGTACGTGTATTCCTCTACATATTCTATGGTGGTGCAGTTGATAGTTATTCGTGTTTAATTTAGTTTCTGCAGTATTCATTGAAAGTCCTACTTTATCACTTACCAAAAATTGTTAGTGAAATGAAAAATAGTAAGAATATGAAAAAAATATTTAAAGATATTCCGAAAACTATTACCGAAAACTTTTTTCATACCCAGACTCTTTAATAAGTGCCAATAATATAGTTTGGCTATTAAAACCTCTTCATTACCAATAATGTAGAAAAATCAAAACCCGTATTTCTTGCAAAGGAGTTTATGTATACTAAGTATATGTACTGTTTGTAAACTGAATGATTACTTTGTTAGGGTTTCGAAAAAAAAACGGAACCCTTATAGGATTACTCGGGTGTCTGTCTGTCCGTCTGTCACAGCCAGTTTTCTCCGGACCCACAGCACCGATTCTGTTGAAATTTGGATCATATATGGATTTCTGTGACCCAAACATGAACGCGTTACGAAAGTCATTATTGTTTTAGTATGGGGGTCACTTTTGGGGGTCAAACTAGAAAATTTAAAAAAAAAGTTTTTCAAAAGTATCGCGTGGTATATTAAATAAAAGAGCTTACTGTGAGGATTTTAATTATATTTTTTCGTAATTTTAAAATAACTGGTTTTGAAGTTACTCAAGAATTTTGACGAAAAATGACCATTGACCCACTTATCTCCGAAACTACTAAGCCTAAAATTATGAAAAAAATGGAGATAATAGATATTTACTTAAAGATTACAGAAAAACCTATAAGAAGTCTGTAGTGCTAAAATAACATATTAAAAAAATCGATCGGAACCCTTTGCACGCGAGTCCGACTTGCACTGGGCCAGTTTTTTTTTATTATAATGGCTTCTTATCTTCTTACAGTCAACTTATCGCACCGCTATTGCATTTACAAGGTAAGTAGGGTCTAAGGTTACTTTGCAGAAAAAACAATACTGCGTGCTAAGTATCTCAGTAACAAGAACAAGTAGATATTGCAGTTAGCGGTATCTACCAGACAATTTTTGGATGGACTGAAAAAACTTAAAATAAAAGTCTGCCGTATACTGCTAGTAAATTTATTACACTTCAATTGTACGTTAAAAAGATAAAATGATATAACACAAAAACTCAAAAGAAAAAAATACTATAAAATATTAAGTTACAATAAATAAACTTGAAATCTATATAATATTTGACTTTTCAACATCGCTCTGGACCAGTTATTTATTATATGTTATTTATTTAACACTTGATGCACACAAATGTACAGAAGCGGACTTAATGCCTTAGAAATTTTCTTGGGCTTTTTCTTTCTTCTCCTTTGCGTGATGCAGAGACAACAAGTGGTAGGTGAAAGTTGAAAACGAACAACAAGAATTTCTAAAGAAAATCGGAATTTAATTTCATCTTATGAACGGCAATAATTCAGTGAAAGCAGCAGCAAGGTTACAGGTTTTAATCCTCAATAGGAAACTCCTTTTGGCACGCCCTGTCGAAGTGAGCCACAGCCTTCTGTGCAAGAAAACTCTCAGTCTGATTGGAATAATGAACACAGCCTCTAGGCAAAGGATCAGCGAAATTGGTGCAAATCTTCTGTAGGAAGGAGACATCATCTACTCCAAAAACTAGATTATTTGGCTCTGGTTCTACAATAGGAGAGATATTGATGCCTAGCTCTGAATATTTGGTTGATGCCCAACTGGCTAAGTATGCTTCACGTGCAACGCAGTTCTTAAATGACTCAGGGTTTATCCCGGCCTCACACAGGCAGTACTCACTCGGGTATCCTGAAATCCGTAAAAAAAATTAATAAAGTCACAAATCTGGCTTACACGCGTAAGTGAATTGGTAAAACAACACATCTGCAAAGTCTCGGATGTGATATGGCAGGTATCCAATGCCAGCTATGACGACATTCGATAAAAGTAATTAAATTATATATATATATTTTTAAATTTTGGTCTGAAGTAAAAACAGCTAGAGTTATTTTGACAGCATAATGTTTTTGTCGACCGAAAAAAAGCAACCAGTAAAACCGAGTCTGCAACTAAATCAATGGCTTTAGAAAATTAAAAAATAAAATAATAAATTGGTTAGGAGGTTGTTGGTTTGACGACATGGTCAGCGCAGTGGTTGAGCGATTGTCTGCTGCGCTATATGTCGCGGGTTCGATTACCGCACGGAACAAATATTTGTATGGCCTACAGGGTATTTGTTCTGGGTCTGGCTGTTTGTAAACGCAACCACAATTCAGGAGACATTTCCCTCTTCCCCCGGACCGCCGTAAGGTGCTAACGTGTCCACTGCTCCGTATTTGCTTGTTTTAAATAACTTTAAATCATTTTATAAAATTTTAATTCATCTAAAATAATAGGAGTGCATAAAATCAGAAGAAGTATCTTATAAAACGTGAACTGACACTGTGAATCTGCTAAATACTGACCGCCTAGTATGTGGAGTGGCCTCACTGCAAAAAGCTCCACCCGCAAAGACAAGTAAGAATTTTATTAGTTGATAAAATCGGCGCGTGCGACAAGGCTACGCCCCAAGGACAAACAATTGGCGATCCTTTGCTTACTCCGTCCCCTCATTAGCGACGTTGTCACCCAATTGTAGCCACATACTGCTAATGATCCGTGTTGATTGGTGACGAAGAAACTCCTGTCAGATTGCGTATAAGCAACCATAATAGACGCTACATTGTTTATCTTTATCGAGTCTGTTATCCTAGTAGTAATGGGCTCGCCGTTGGAGAGGTCGGTGTCAGAGACCGAGATTAATTTGATGCAGAAGACGCCTCCTCCTAACTATGTTTTCCAACGTACTAAAAGAAGCCGTGAGGATATATCCCTATGTGAGCAACTGGAAGAATTTAAAAAAGAAATCAAAGAAATGATGTCACTTTTTCTGAATAAACAAAGTAACGAGTTACAACAAATGTCCTCCTCTTTAACAGAAATTCAGCAAACCAACATCAAAATTGAAAGCTCGATCACTTATCTTACCTCCCAAAACGAGGAGCTTAACAAAAAAATTGCTCAGTTAGAAGATCAGAATAAAGAAGATAAAAAATATATAACATTATTGGAAAGCAAACTGGAAGAAGTTCAGATCGGAAGTAGGAAAACCAACTTCGTTATCAAAAATTTTCCTAAAAGTCACGCTGAATCCAAGGATGACCTCATTGATATGGTGATCCGACTTTCACGCAATGTTGACTGTACCATCACCAAATCTGACATCAAAGACATCTACAGACTTCGTGGGAAAAATAGTGAAAGTCTCAATCAGCCAATAATTGTGGAAACTGGTTCAACCATACTGAAGTCAGATTTATTGAAAATGGGCAGAGCTTACTACATAAAACACAAGGCTAGATTGAGCTGTAAGCTGTTAGGATTTCAAACACAAGAAGACACACCCATATTTTTATCCGAGCATCTAACTGCCAAAGGGTCTCGCCTTCATTTTCTGGCCCGGGACTTGACTAAATCAGGAGCATACAAATTCTGCTGGACTGCATATGGGAAAGTCTACGTAAAAAAGGATGAACTCTCACCTACTATTCTTATTAGAAATGAAGAGCAGGTACATAGGCTTATCCAGAGCAATTGACTAATGGTGTGTAGTAATCAACATTATTTAGTTTTTATTCTTCGTGATGCGTCACTCTATTATAGTAATTTTGTCATCACAACAACTTTGCCTACTTTTTACTGTATTCAATGTTTTTCGATAAATGTATTCAAATATGTGGATAATTTCAGAATTTGCCGTCTGTTATCAAGCATTCTTTCATATGTTCATTTTCATTCAGTCACACACTATTCACACACTCATACTAACTTACGTCTTATACCTAAGCACATAACTAGCCGCACGCCGTCTACAATAATCATAATAATCTTCTACTTGTTACCAATCTTTTTATTTTGTAATGATAACACAAACACTTATCACTTTGACAAACACATCAACATGCTGTCAATAACTACAGTTCTTAATTTTTGCACGCCCCCTAAGAAAATAATACAAAACTACTTTAACTGTAACTCTTTAGCAGGTCCTAAATCTAACAGAATCCCTAGAGTTTGCCTCATAGAATCAAATGTAACAAGTATAACTAATCACCTAATTTATTGCACATTCTATACAAACTACATATTAATTTACTACTATTTACCTTATTCTTTATTTTGTCCTGTTCTCAACACAGGTGTTCTAGGTTCTCTCATACAAGAAAAGATACCAGCCATACCTATTCATCTGATTAGTTGCTGCGCACCTTCTACAGAAATAAGAATAATACAATATTTTTCACCGCTTGAAAATCACCCTACAGTGTATTTCATTGGTATCAACCAACTCATAAGTAACTTATTAATCACGTATTCTGCAGAGACCACTATTCAATATTTAAATGCATCTAATGGATAACACCCTACAAACTCTCACTGAGATAGATAATATTGAAGTTGCGCGGTCATACCAATGTACTTGCGATGAGCTACATAATCTTATAAATGTGACAAAAAATGATTTGACGATTATTTCGCAAAATATACGAAGCATATACTGCAATTTTAATGACTTCGAACTCTTGCTGTCAACTCTCAAATTTGAAACGGACATAATTATTCTAACTGAGTGCAGGTTACAATCCCATAAACCTATTCCCCAAATCAGCAACTACTTGTCATTTCAAACAACACGCCAGCTAAATCAGAATGACGGAGTGGTTGTTTATGTAAAAAAAACACTAAAACCTAAAGTAAAAGAAATAAGCCTGGCTCAAGCATCCTGCCTCCAGTTGGACATTCTCAATAACATTATTCTTGGTGTTTACCGCTCCCCATCCAACAAAAACACAGACTGTTTTTTGGACTCTATTAGTACACATCTCAATACTTTAAAATGCTCTCAACAAAACATTGTTATAGCGGGGGACATTAACATTAACCTCAAATCTAAAGACAATGAACCGATTCACGAATATAAAAACAGAGTAAATTATCTGAATATGTTATCACTTTACGGCATACTTTCTGGTCATTCTCTGCCAACTCGTGAATTGAGCTGTTTAGACCACTTTATGATAAAAATTAATAAAAAAAAAGTTTCAGCATTTATTGCCATCCTTCATACAACTATAACCGACCACTTCACTACGTTTATGTCATTATCGAAATTAAAAACTAAACAAATTGCTAACAAAACTACCTCCACAGTTGATTTTGAACAGGCCCTAGAAAACCTTAAAGAAAATAAATTAGCAGAGCTGCTGTTCTGTGATGACCCAGACCAATTAGCTGATTTGTTAATACATAAACTTACCGAGTCTTTAAATAATAATACGGTTATCAAAACAATCCCTAATAGCAAGCGTACCATTAAACCATGGATAACCGCTGGCATATTGAGATGCATTAAAAATCGCAACAAATTGCAAAAGAATACCCGTAGTGATCCTTTTAATGATGTTCTTAAAATAACTTACCGACGATACCGCAACTACTGTAACAAGTTAATTAAAAAATTAAAAAGAAAATTTGAAAGGGAGCTACTTGCTAAATCAGTCTCAAACAATAAGTTGTTATGGAAAAATATTAAAACTGTGACTTACACCAAAAATAATAAAAGTCAGGATACAGAACTACTGTCCCTTAAATCGAGTCCATCTGAGTCGGTGAATTATATCAATGATTATTTTGCTAACATTGGCAAAGATTTGGCCCAAAATATTCAACCCTCAATACATAAACCTAGCACTCTTAAAGCAGACAAACCACCGCCGCCGTCTCAAGCAAACTCATTTGTTCTTTTGGATACGGATGCCCACGAAGTGGGTAAGATTCTGATGAACCTAAAATCTAACAGCGCGCCAGGTTGGGATAAGGTGTCCACCAGATTTTTAAAACACGTAGGCCGGGAAATTGTTCCTATTTTGACTCATTTGATCAATCTTTGTTTTGCGAAGGGAGTCTTTCCTACGCCGCTCAAACAATCTATCATCATTCCAGTTCACAAGGGCGGGGATAGAGACGATGTCAATAATTACAGGCCTATATCCATTTTACCAGCTATTTCCAAGATAATAGAAAAAATATTTAATGACAGACTTATTAGATACTTTAAACAATTTAATATTCTAAGCAGCACCCAATTTGGTTTTAGGCAGGGAATTTCAACAGAAGATGCAGTTACTGCTCTTAGCACTCTAATAGCTGATAATCTGGATAATGGTACCAAGTGTCTGACTGTATTTCTGGACCTAAAAAGGCTTTTGACACCGTCTCTATTCCCATCCTGATAAACAAATTGGAAGCAGCGGGAATAAGAGGAACACCGCTTAAATTCGCAAAAGACTACCTGTCGAACCGAAAGCAACGAGTCAAGGTAGGAACATTCGTTAGTCGCGATGCTAATATTACGTTTGGTGTCCCCCAGGGAAGCGTGTTGGGTCCTACATTGTTTCTCCTGTATATTAATGACCTCTGCAACCTCAGGATCAGCAATGCTTCAGTATTTTCCTATGCTGATGACACCGCTGTCGTTTTCACTGGGAAGACCTGGCATGATGTTGCTTTGAGTGCTGAGGCTGGAATGACCCAAGTAGCTAGATGGCTCAAAGATAACTTACTGACTTTTAACACAGCTAAAACCAATTACATCTGCTTTAGTATATCCAATCGTTCCCAGCCTGGCACAGAACTTAATTTGAGAGTACACACCTGTGATGACTCAAGTAATTGTTCATGCCCAACATTATACAAGGTAACACAAACAAAATATCTAGGTGTTGTGGTCGACCAAAACCTATCCTGGTATCCTCACCTTGAACAGGTCAATAACAGGATAAGAAAATTAAGCTGGATTTTTAAGACCCTAAGGCATATTGTTCCAAAAGTTGTACCTACTAATACGAGCAACCCGAGACACCTCCTTAATGAAATTTACATAGCTTTGGTGCAATCTGTTTTGACGTACTGCATCCCCATTTGGGGTGGTGCAGCAAAAACTAAATTCATTGATCTTGAGCGGGGTCAACGTGCTCTAATTAAGATGATGTATTTTAAAAACATGAGATTTTCTACCCAACACCTCTACCAAATTAGCAACTTATTATCGGTGAGAAAACTATACATTATTAGAACTATAATTAAAAAACACAAATCCCTTCCTTATGACCCTGACATAAATTTAAAAAGAAGAAAAGACTTAGTAGCAGATGTTCCCCAAACCAAAACTAAATTTGCTAGCAACCAATTTAAAAAACGGTCTGCTGGGAAACTTACGTATACAATTTTAAACTAAATGAATGTAAAAAAATTTTAGCTCAATGGATAAAACCGCTTAATTATGAGGAAACAGAGGCATTACTGTTATAAATACAATATGCTAACAGTATCCTAACTCAATCCTAACTCAATCTCATTCGCTCATGATATAGGTACTCCCACCCACACACATAATGACATAACACACGCATACCACACATTCAAACACAACACTGAATACAACAACCCAATCACAATTACACACAACTACATTATTAAAAACAATTTGAATTCTGAAAGCACTTATTAGCCTAACTTATAAATTATCCATAGTTTTCGTAGATTAGATTCCTTTATTATATATATATTTTTATTATTGTTTTAAATAAACAAGTTTATAGTTAATACCAACTATGTATGGAAGAGCGGAGTCTTCTAACACAGGCTTTATTAGCTTAAAAGGAGGCTCCAATCACTACCTAGTAATGTAAGAAAACTTGTTAAAACTAATAAACATTTTTCATTTTTTCATTTTTTTTTCATTTGGTTGGCAGGGCAGGTTACGTTCGAAGGGGATGACGGGGGCTAGAGCTAACGAGCAAACCGAACGAACGAAGCCCCCGTTGTTTCTTTCATGGTAGATTACTTTAAACCCTGCAGACAGCAACAGGAGCCTTGCTCAGTGGGGCTTGGTCTGCTTATCTTGTACGACTAACGACATTGCATTGAATGCTAAGGTAAAGTCAAATGTCTTGAAGAATACCAGATTAAAAATATTTCCGTTATATCAAAATTATTTTACTGCTTGCCAAAATTTTATATAATCCGAATCAAGATTTGGTGCTACATTACTAATATTGCTGCAGATATATTTCGTTTCTTACGACATTAATTTGAATACCTACCGGATATCAAATTCTTACTTGCTGATTAATTAAGTTATTTTTGATGACCACTGGAAGCAGGTCACTTCACTTTGTTTGCAAAATACATTTTGGAGCTGACCAAAACTTAATTTCCAGACCGTTTAAATCATAGCCGATATTTGAAAAGAATGAGGTTAATTTCCTTACCTATCGCCTCACATCGCAAGTACTGCGCCTGCAGAAACGTGTTCCCAAACAGCTCTCTCAAAGCACACGCTTGAGGTACAGAGTACCTTCCGCTGCCCAGTAAATAGTAGTCCACGTATAAATCTGCGCCAATGTTGTCTATAATCCAAGGGAACGTTCTGGTGAAGAACTCCACATCCTTATGGACGTCCCCGTACACGGTAATGTGAGCACTGTAGGCATTGGTGCTCGCGAACAATGCGAGTAAGCATAAGAAGATCATTGTTCAAGTTTTTATTATTTTTCTGCTGGAACAAATAAGTGGCGAATCTAAAAGTATCCGACTTGAACTATGTTTCGTATCCAACAATAAGTTGCGCTATGAAGATTATTTAAATGAAGCGAGTTATAAATACTTACCTAGGTACAGTCAGCGATCAGTTTTTACTATCTTTCTTCTCAAACAAATCAATGGCAATTCTGAAAGAAAACGATTAAAAATATCTTCTTTGCTTCGTAGCCAAGAATAAGTTTCCGTGTGAAGATTATTTTAATGTAGCGTGTTATAAATACTTACCTAGGTACAGTCAGCGACGATTGTGCTAAACCATTTCCCTAAATAATATGTTTTATTATTGACAAAACATTGTTTTTATAAATAACTGTGAATTTCCATTTATGCAGTTCCACATACTTTATTCTTTTTAGACTGAGAATAAGCTTGAGAAATCGGTTATCAAGAGGATACGTTAGGATAGACGTTAAATAATTCAATATCTTCAAAAGTACTTCACCTAGCTTTATAAAAAAAAGACGGAAAAAAGGGAACCCTTGGGTATGGAATCAGTGATGAAATTAAAACCGTATATTCAGGTCTATGGCCCTTTGCAGCAGTGACAACATCAAACTTCTAAGTTAACGTAAAAAAAGATATAGTCGTTTATGCCGCAAAACACTACGGAATACCCTATGGTGTATCCCGTTGACCTAGAACTATGAAATATGGCAAGTAATACCGTCTTATATTACAAGTATAAGGAAAAGTCTGAAAACTAAACATTTGTAATTAAATCATAAAAATATAGTCTTTATTATCATATATTTCTAGTTATTTGTAGCTACAAATTAGAACGGAACCCTCGATGGGCGAGTCCAACTCGCACGTGGCCGGTTTTTTCTTAAATAAAAGCTTAGGTAGCAGCAGGTTTGCGGCGATATGTCCCCATTCTGAGTAGTGGCTAGAGAGGCGCATACGGTGGAAATCCCTAAATGCCCTCGTCGAGGCAATCGGCGGCGGCGACCTCTCGCCTCCAGCCCTGATTCAATCCATGCTCCGAAGTGAGGAGGCTTGAACGAGCGTTGGGTGGCTCGTTGTCTGATCAGAACCAGGCCCGAGTCGCCGGCGCGTTGTGTTCCACGCGCGCCTGAAAAATATGTCACCATAGTAGAAGGGGTCAGCTAGGGCCAGTACCTGCCGGGGTTGCGGAACGTGTTTGAAAGAGCATTAGGAGGGACACTGATGGATTTTAGTCATTAAGAGTCAGACACTCCCGTCTGCTCCGCCCAGAACGGAAAGAGCTATTTGATGACTCATATTTAAAAAAAAGTTAGCATACGGTCTCCAAGTAAATGTGTTATTTAAAGCTAATTTATTCATAAGATAGGAAAATAAACGAATATGTATCATAAAAAAAGACATATATGGATACAGAAGACTGCGCCAATATCGAATAATGTGTGAAATTGTCATAACAGAATGTTTTTATGTTTATTATATACTATTAATAGGCTTACGTTTGACAACTATCTCACCTGATGGTAAGCGATGATGCGGTCGAAGATGGAGCACGTTTGCCTAGAAGTAACCTATTCACTCTTGTTTTAAAGACTCCCAGGCTATAGCTATCTGGAAACACAGACTCCGGCAGGGGATTCCACTCCTTAGCTGTACGCACTATGAATGTGTTCCCAAAATGTTTTGAGCGTGTAGGTGGGATGTCTACCATGTACCGCTGGCGCATCGCCGTTCATCTTATGATCCGACGATGCAACGGGCTTGGCGGAATTAAACCATGTAATTCTGACGCCCACTCACCAAAATGCAATCGATAGAAAACCGACAGGCCAGCATCTCGGCGTCGATGATAGAAAAGTAATTCGATGGTATTGGATACATTTTTAGAGTTTTTGTTGTGAACTGTACAGATTATAATAATGTTGTAATCAGATCGATAAAAGTTATTTTTGTCAACAATCCATTTCGTTGATTTCTAACATGTTTGCACAATCTGCAAAACAAAATTAAGATAGGTCTAGGTGGGTAGAGGAGGTCGGGGTCTAAATGATCAAAAAATGAATTTAATTGTGCTTCGAAATGTTTCAAAATTTGGACTTGTTTTTGTACGATAATTGTTACAAATGATACTTTAAGCATTTAGGTCCAATTATAATAATTCAAAAGAAAATTGTAGCCTTATAAAAACAAAAAAAAAATACATTTATTAAATTCGTTATGATTTAAAAACCTGCGACTGCACTTGTTGTCTTATCAACAAGTACTTCGCTATTATTGCTTCCCGCTCGGAATCAAATTAGTACTAAAATATTTTCCAACATAAAATACAATATTGAAGAGAATGGTCAAACATCTATTTTCAAAGAAACTTCAAAATGATGTATTCAAAATTATGTAAAAGTATAGTACAGGACATATTTACAAGATTCACTCTCATTTGATGTACCACACGTCCACACACGCAGCCAAGCTGAGCTGAACATGTCATATCAAAGCAAATGAGATTTTGACGATTTTTTCATATCAGGGTCAATGTCTTTAAATAATATATAAAAAACAATACTTAAAAAAATCTTGCTCGCGTCGAAGTCGGAAAATGGGTGAAGTTCATTAGTTGTGGTAATAAAATAACCTTAATTTCGGAAGTCGGTGTTTTTGGTTTATTTGTTTTTTAACACTTCCGAAATTAAGATTATTTTATACTTTGTAGTGATTTGTTTGGAAGTCAGTTATATTTTTCTGTACGACGTCTCGTCTGCGCAGAAAAATATGCTCAACATTAAAAACTACTGAGCCAAATTAAGTTCATTTTAATGGGACGAAATGGCAAGTATGGCCGCATGGAATTAAAAAAGAATCACAGAAATCAGATCAGAAACCTCGGATTAATCGGTGTACGAACATAAAAAAATCCAACCAAATTGAGAACTTCCTCCTTTAATGGAAGTAAATTAAAAACCGCAAAATGTTTTGATTTTCGAGTAAACTTTTTATTTGTTGTGGTTCTTTTTTTATTATTATTCGGAAAAAGAAATCATATAATTCAGGAATTATAGAGCAAGTGACGTATTTCCAAATATTTATTTGCATGTAACATTTGAATGTAACACTGGCATGATTGTAGCAAAAAGCACTACGCAATGGACCTTTCTAGAATGTCATGTACCTATCTAAATATAGCGCATTGTGTACCTTCATTAGTTTTGTTTATTATGATTTTATTATTATTATCTTTCGGTCCTGTTATAATATTGCTTACAATTTGTGTTCATTTACTAGTCATGTCAAACAATGTAATATTTTCACTATAATCCAGTACTTATAAGAAACCCTTCTCACATTACCTACATCGCAATAGCGTCTTATCGAAAATGCAGTCATCGACAACGTACGTCGCATAAACTTTCGCAGTAACGTACATCGTGGTAAAGAACTTTCGCGACAACGTACGTGTTGATACAAAAATACACAGCACCGAACTGGTAGTTTATTTTAATTACCCTGCACCCAAGACCTTTGTGACTCGAAGCCCCTGCCTCCCCTAATTGCTTCTTAGGTGAATCATCAATCAATAATTGAGTTTATCAGTTAAAACGTTTACTTCCTGATGTTATCAGTATTTGTTGTATACCTATTTATATCGTTATAATCCTAACTACTAAGCTACGTAGATTATCTATTTAGATAATCAAAGTTTTTTAAGCATGTCCCAACGTGTACTACTAAAAAGTAATTATTGGAAAAACCCAGTCGTCAACTATTATAGTCTATTCTTCGATCTTTTTCTTTTCGAGTCGGTGGTTAACTTCTTAGATTTTTGGGCTCAGTAGGGGACGTCAATTACAGCGTCGGTGGCATTCATTAAATCCCCCAAAGTACAGGTGTATGGGTACTTGGGGTACTCCAACGTGTGGCTCATGTTCTGAAGAGGAGCACTGCACTCACATTGAGTATCCGATGTGTCTCTGAATCCCCATTTCACCATATTATGTTTGCATTGGCTTACCTGGGTACGCAACCGGTTCAGTGCCTTCTAAATAGGCCACTGTAGATCACGTCCAGGTGGCAGATGTTCCTGGAGTTGCAAGTAGTCAGGTGGTGGGGGACGATGTTCTTCCCACAGCTTTTTTCTGGCATTAGGTGGACTGTCTTGGATGGCCTCCGTGCGACGAAGAAAACTTTTTTGGCTCTTAAATCTACCCAGGACCATTGTGTGATCGTAAAGAGGATGTCGGGAATCGGATTCTTGGTCCTTTTTTTTAAGCGCGCATGCGACATCCCTACGTTGGTAGGGAACTAGTGGTGGTGAAATACCAGCCAAAGGGTAGAGTTTATTGAGCGGAGTCGGTGTAAGGCAACCCGTTATAATTCGCCACGTTTCGTTCAGGTCGATGTCGACTTGCTTTGCATAGTTTGCATGAGCGGATCGGTGCCACACTGGACTCGCAAATTCGCCAGCAGAGAAACATAAGGACAAGCCAATGGTGCGAAGTACATCGGGTGCTGCTCCCCAGTTTGTAGAAATAAGTCGGCGCAATAAGTTGTTTCGGGACCCGACCTTCTGCTTCGTATTATGGTAGTGCACATCAAAAGTTAAGAGGGGACTCGGATCGATAACTCTTGGGCCTTTCTCCATATAAACGCATTCCGCTGTTTCTTCGTGAATAATGTTGCTAGAGCAATGATTTTTATCCAAATAATCTAGATCGAATCAATACGTGTCTCTATCATTGTCTTTTTTCCAAAACATAATTACTTCAAAAATTATGACAATCCAAAAACCTGAAAAAAACAGCTCGTTTTTACCGCCATGTTCCGACGACTGTCAGACAAATTTGATAAGTTTTTAACAAAATAGAAAATAATAGAAGCATAGATATAGTCTTCCTCTAAATTTTGATTATGGAGTAAGGGGAGAGCGGACATAACATCATTCCGGCCTCAAGTGTCATCCTCACCTGCACGCGCTACAAGGCGGCGGCTGTCATCTGACAGCCGTGGTGCTCCCTGCTAGATTACGAACGAGGCTATGGCGACCGAGCAATAGCGGGATAACTAACTATACACCCATCCGGGCAACTGGTTTGGAAGAGGCAGCAGCGGCCTAACGGGCTAAATAACCCTTAAAATGTCTGGTGCAGAAGGCAACGGGAAACGACTGCACTAATTCCCACGAGAGTTACAATGGATTTAAGGAATAGCGAAGTAGATCTGTTGAGCGATCCGGCTGAAGCCCGGCGCCACCAAATCGGGGATGGTGGTGTGAAATGTGCTACCGGCCATGCGATTGTGTCAGATTAGGCAATACATGGAAACAATGTAGTGATAAATTGAAATCAGCTCGATAGCCTCATCGTCTAGGCTAGGATAACCAGCTTTTAGTCACCAAAATTCGAATTCGGCTGAGAGAACTCCTCAAGCAAGAACGCACACTGAACATGCGCCATGTTGACCTACAAGCATTCAAAAAAGCGATTGAACATAAAGTGCCTGAATGTTCTCTAACTGAAGCTGACCCAGATGTCACTTAGAAGGCTTTGAAAAGAAATATTGTGCAAACTTTCAAAGAAAATAAGCGGCCTAAACATGTCATGAAGCCTTTTATATCTTCGGGAACAGCTGACCTAATACTTCGTAGACGTGAATTACAGGGAAAGGGTCTGAACTTACAAGAAAACAGAAGGTTATATGACCAACTCAGCTCAGAAGTACAGAGAAGTTGCGCAAAGATTATGAACTGCACATCAACAATATCTGTGCTGGCCTCGAACAGAATTTTGCGAAACAAGAGACTAGAGATCTTTTCCGTAAGGTCAAAGAGCTGACTAAATCTCGTAGTACGAGAACCTGCACGATTGCAGATGAAGCAGGTAACGTACTCACTGAAAAGTATTGCACAACACTTTATGACACCGATCAACCTGTCACAGACAAATTTATCGCCACAAGAACCAGAAATTCTGCAGTCAGAGGTCGAACATGCCATTGAATGTCTCAAGGTTAGAAAATCTCCAGGTAAAGATGGAATTCCTGCCCAGTTACTCAAAAACCTGAACTTCAATGGTGTGAAGCAGATTCTAAGTATCTGCAACTCCATCTGGAAGACCAAGAGATGGCCTGAAGAGTGGACAGAGTCGGTGTTTGCTCCGCTTCATAAAAAGGCTCGACCAAAGACTGCAGCAACTACAGGACCCTGGCACTTATATCACATGTCAGCAAGATACTCTTGTACATTATTAACAACAGGTTAAAACACTTTTTCGGTTCACAAATACCAGAAGAACGTTCGCCAAATTATTGAAAAAAAGACAGGAATTTAACAGCCCTGTGCTGTTGTGTTTCATTGACTACAGTAAGGCCTTTGATTGTGTGCAGTGGGATAGGCTTTGGGAGATTCTGGGAGGCATGGGCACGCCTCAACACCTTATTGATCCAGTCTGATGCCTTTACAATAACAACAGCTCTTTCGTCAAAATAGAAACCGTCTGTTCAAATGTGTTCTCCACCTAGAAAGGCGTTAGACAGGTATGCATCCTCTCACCACTCTCGATAACATTAAAGATAATGTATATCGAGAGTATATAATCCGGAAAACTCTTGAGGGCTGGGAAAAGGGTTTTGCTGTTGGTGGAAAGCGCATTTCCAATCTGCGAAATGCAGACGGCACCATTCTCCTTGCTACAACTTTTGACTTTCAATAAATAAGCAGAAAACCAAGCTTATGGTGATAGATCGTGCGGGAAAGCTAGCGGGCGCCAATGGCATCCAGGGCATCGATATCGTGGACAGTTTTATTTATCTGGGCTTTAATATTAATAGTGAAGGCAGCTGCGTTCCGGAAATAAAGCGACGGATAGCCATGGCTAAGGATGCTATGTCGCACTTCCTGAAAATCTGGAAAAATCGTGGTATAGGTTTCAAGACCAAGGCCCGTTTGGTCAGAGCACTGGTATTGCCGATTTTCCTCTATGTAGTAGAGACGTGGACAATCCGAGCAAGAGAAAGACAGAAAATTGATACATTCAAAATGTGGTGCTGGAGGCGGATGCTCCGAATCCCATGGATAGCCAAACGTACAAATGTGTCTGTCCTTTCTCAACTTATTATCAAGACCCGACTGCCTACAGTTTGCTTACAGCGCATTTTGACCTATTTTGGCCACATAATGCAAAGGGGAGATAGCAGTCTTGAAAAACTGGTAATTGTTGGCAATACCGAAGGAAAGAGAGCACGTGGCAGGTCACCAACACGATGGTCTGATCAAATGAAAGAAGCTACATCCTCAAGCAAACTCCAGCAGGTGGTGATGGCAACTTTGAAACGGAATCGATGGAGACAAATTGCCCGCTTGAGGGGGTCCAGTGACCACGATCCTCAATAATGAGGGACTGACTGCAGAGGAAGAAACATTTTGATGTATAATTTTTATTAATCAGTCCAGTTTTGAAGAAGAAAACAGCGGAATACAAAACGTCTTTTAGTCAAGGTTTTTTAGTTAAAAATCAGCCTGAGCTGCAGTTGTCGCTTTAACACTTTACTTAATAGGGCACAGGGTGACGCATCACCAATAGTTTCTTCAAATACCTATTTTTTAAATTTCTCGGGACTAGAGTCCCCATAAAAAGTTGCGATACAGCAATTTTTCGCAATTTTTTATAGTCATTTATCAATGGATTTACTAAGCTCGAAGGAGTAAGTTTCAAGAATTATGAATGAAATACGCTTATACCTATTTGGTGCTTACCGTAAGCTAAATAAAAAAACTGGCCAAGTGCCAATCGAACTCGCGGTTAAGGGTTTTGAACCAATTTCTTTTTTGTAACATGTTATTTCAACACTACAGACTTCTTATAGGTTTTCCTGTAATCTGTAGGTAAATAACTATTTTATGCACCTTTTAGGGTTCCGTACTCAAAGGGTAACCAACGGAACTCCATTACTAAGCCTTCGCTGTCCGTTCGTCCGTCTGTCTGTCAGCGGGCTGTATCAAAAGAATCGTAATAGGTAGACAGTTGAAATTTTCTCAGAGTGTGTATTTCTATTGCCGCTACAACATCAAATAACAAAAATTAAGGTTTACGGTACGGAACTTGCACACGAAGGGTTCCGTACCATAAATCTGAAAATTTGAACCGTCCACCTATTACGGTTCTTGAGATACAGTCCTCTGACTGACAGACGGACGGATGCACGGACAGCGGAGGTTTAGTACATAGGCTTTCGTTGGTTACCCTTTGGGTACGGAACTGTAGAAACTAAACGATAATTGTTATATCGGTACATCGAGGTGTTGAAAGGTTTGTACAAAAACACCACCATGTCATTCCGACTTCAGGATCAGACCTCGAAACCTATCCTCCTGCAGCGGGGTGTGAGGCAGGGAGACGTCATTTCTCCGAAACTGTTTACAGCCGCAATGGAGGATGTCTTCAAGGACTGGAGAAGGCTAGACATTAATGTCAATGGTGAGTACATCAGCCACCTTCGATTTGCTGACGATATAGTCGTCATGGCTGAGACTACGGAGGACCTCAGTACAATGCTCGATGACCTCAGTAGAGCTTCTGAAAGAGTGGGTCTCAAAATGAACATGGACTAAACCAAGATCATGGTAAATACCCATGTAGCACCCACTCCCATCAAGATCGGAAACTCTACACTCGAAGTTGTAGACGAGTACGTCTACCTAGGACAAACGGTCCAGTTAGGTAGGGCCAACTTCGAGAAAGAGGTTAACCGTCGAATCCGACTCGGCTGGGCAGCGTTCGGGAAGTTGCGCGGTATCTTCTCGTCCCACATACCACAGTGTCTCAAGACGAAAGTCTATGACTAAGTCAGTGCGTGTTGCCATTGATGACATACGGAACTGAAACGTGGTCGCTTATAATGGGCCTCATCAGAAGGCTCAAAGTCACTCAAAGAGCAATGGAGAGGGCAATGCTTGGAGTTTCCTTGTGTGATCGAATCAGGAATGATGATATCCGCAAGAAAACCAAGGTTACCGACATAGCCCGAAGGATCGCCAAACTAAAGGGGCAGTGGGCAGGGCACATTGCTCGCAGAACAGATGGTCGATGGGGCCGAAAAGTTCGGGAGTGGCGACCGCGTACAGGAAGGCGTAACGTTGGAAGGCCTCCCACAAGGTGGACCGATGACTTGGTGAAGGTCGCGGGTAGCCGATGGATGCGAGACGCACAGGACCGGTCGTTGTGGCGACGCTAAGGGGAGGCCTATGTCCAGCAGTGGACGTCTTTCGGCTGATATGATGATGATGAATAGTTGATAAGTTTTAAGTGAAATGAAATTCGGTCAAATATTTTTCCAATTTGTGATAGGTAACTTGCATAACGGTCTTCCTAATTCCTAATTCTAAGAGGGGTGAAGCAATGCTAGAAAGTGACTGTTCGTTTGTCTTATCTTAGCGATCTTACCTAGCGACATCATTTTACTTTCGGCCACACACGCGAACGAAGTCGCGGGCAACAGCCTAGCAGCAATCAATTTTGAGGTTTTGAGGCCGGGTTTTTCCTATGATTACTTTGTAGAATTACATGTATTGACATATGCTAAAGAAAAACCGGCAAAGTGCGAGTCGGACTCGCCCACCGAGGGTTCCATACAAATTTGTAGCTACAAATTACTTTACTATATTTTTTATGATTTAATTACAAATGTTTAATTTTCAGACTTTTCTCTATACTTCTTGTGTATGACGGTATTACTTGCCTAATTTCATAGTTCTAGGTCAACGGGAAATACCCTATACATTTTGATTCCCTTGAGAGTGTCGAAATATACGTTTTTGCGGTATTAACGACCGTATCTCTTTTTAACGTTAACTAAGAAGTTTAATTTTTTCACAGCTGCAAGGGGTCATATACTTGAGTATATGGTTTAATTTCAACTCGATACCCTTACGCGTTCCTGAGATAAACGGTCTTGACAGACAGACGGACGGACAACAAAGTGATCCTATAAGGGTTCCGCTTTTTCCTTTTCATGTACGGAACCCTAAAAAATGATTATCTAAGTAGATAATCTACGTAACTAAGTAACTAGGATGATAACGATATAAATAGGTATACAACAAATACTGATAACAGCAGGAAAATAAACGTTTTAACTAAATGTTTTATCATTTAAGAAGCAATTGGGGGAGGCAGGGGCTACAAGTAACAGAGGTGTTGGGTGCAGGGTAATGATAATAGACTACAAGTTTGGGATGCTAAACTGTGTATTTAAAAAAAAAAATAAGGTTACACATAACAAAACGACCTAAGCCGTCGCGAAGGTTCTATACCGCGATGTACGTTACTGCGAAAGTTTACCATTGCGACGTACGTTGTTGCGAAAGTTTTTTACCGCGATGTACGTTACCTATTGTGACGTATGTTTTCGCGAAACGGATTTTCCGTGATGTGCGTTCTTGCGAAAGTTTACCAGTGTAACGTATGTTGTCGCGAAGGTTCTTTACCGCGATGTATGTGTTAGATTGAGAACTGTCTTTGTAGCTACGCAAATCACATATCCACATACCTAGCTATACGTATATCTCATACCGTCTTTAAAAGCGTGTCATATTATAGTATTGAGCCAGTCGCCAATATACTTGCATTCAAACAACACGTTATTTCATTTATCCGAATCCCGAACAAGCAATAGTGAACCTTAATACAATCACCAGTATGTTAATTTGAAAGTTAACCATTGCGACGTACGCTGTCGCGAAAGTTCTTTTGATTGCAGATTTGATAACACGAAGAAATATTATGTTATAGGACATGGCTAAGAAATGCCATTGAAAGCAAAATTATTAACATTTTGACCAAAAGATGTTAATAATAAAATCATTTTAAAGCCGTGTATATTGTCAGGCAAGGGCCAATAGTTGCAATAATCCTGCACCAAACAGGATTCTTCTAGTGTATACTGTCGAAGTGCATACAGGGATAATTGTCGCCTGGTGCCCCATTCCATTTAAATTGTCTAACGGGGCCTCTGTTAATTGGCTTTGGCCCTTCTTATACTTAAGACTGGAACCCAGGGTCCCCAGATTGTCAAAAACTTGCCTCTAGTTTATGGCTTTTTAACGAGGAAAATTGAAAGATCGTTAAAATTTTTTTAGATATTGTGAAAAGATACATACTTGAAATGCAACTATGATTTACTTTTTCAGAACAAACGTTTTTTTTTACTATTTTTAGGCTCGCGTTTGACCACTATCTCACCTGATGGTAAGCGATGATGTGGTCGAAGATGGAGCACGCTTGCCTAGAAGTAGCCTATTCACTCTTGACTTAAATACTCCCAGGTTATAGCTATCAGGAAACACAGACTCCGGCAGGGAATTCCACTCCTTAGCTGCACGCGCTATGAATGTGTTCCCAAAACGTTTTGTGCGCGTAGGTGGGATGTCCACCATATACCGGTGGCGCATCGCCGTTCGTCTTGTGGACAAATTATTAACTATAACTATTTTTCAAACCAAAATTTAAATAAAAAGAAAAAACAACAACAAAATAAAGAGTTTGTAATGCTTATAAATAAAAAAAAAGGAATTTAAACCACAACTAATGAACTTCACCCGTTTTCCGACTTTCTACGCGAGCAAAATTTTATTTTAATCCTAATATATACATTTCTTCCGTTAGTGACTGATTGAGTGACTGAGTGACTGACAAACAACGCACAGCCAAAACTACTGGTAAGCTGAAATTTGGCATGAAGCTTCCCTACACTCCGTAGGGGAGCACTAAGAGAGGATTTCCCGAAATTCCCACAGTTGCAGTTGCAGAACGGAAACAACGGGATATGTTCGAACGAAGTCCCGGGCAAAAGCTAGTATTGTTTAAAGACATTGAATATATGAAAAAAATATCAAAATCACTGAAAAAAATACCTCTGTTTCAGTAACATCAAGTACCCAGTCACTCAAGTCATCAGGGGGGCTACTCTCTAACGAAATCCGTAGTTTCGGGCTTAGTTGCGGGCTGGCATTTTCTACTTCGTATCACCTAACCTCTGAGAACTAATGATAACACGATTTGACAGTTACTGTGAAATCGTGTTGTCATTCATTCTCAGTTCGGGTTCGGGACTAAACGTAAGTCTGTAAGTGATACGGAGTAAAATACGCCCGCCCGCAACTAAGCCCGAAACTACGGATTTCGTTAGAGAGTAGCCCCCCAGGTTCAGCAGAGCGGTGTGTTCAGAAGTAGAACAGATGTCCTCTGCAGTTTACGGACTGGTTTGAATGGTAATCAAGCTCGAAGAGTCAAGAGACATGCGATTGTCTCTCATTTGCTTTGATGTGGCGTATAGACTATTCCGCTTGGCTGTGTGTGGGGGCGTGTGACTTATCAATTGAGAGACCTTCTTGTGAAAATCTCCAGGTTTTCCGTTCTACTCAATTGTATTTTATATAGGATAACATTTCTTAGTTCCTTTAAATCCCGTGCATGAAGCAATAATAGCGAGGTACTTGTTGATATGACGACAATACTTAGAGTCGTAGGTTTAATCGTAGGTTTAACCAGGCCCGGGTCGACGGCGTGTTGTGTTCCACGCGCGCCTCAAAGAGATGTCAGCATAGAAGAAGGGGTCCGCTAGACCAGTGCCTGCCAGCGTTGCGGAATTTTTTCAAAAGAGTCACCGCGGCCCTGGAACGCAAAGGGCACTAGGAGGAACACGGATGGATTTTAGTCAGTAAGAGTCTGACACTCCCTTCTGCTTCGCCCAGAGCGGGAGGAGTGATTTGATGATTTCATATCCTAAAAAAAAAAAGAAAAAAAAAGGTTTTACGAATACGAATTAATAATTGTAAATTTCTTAAATTTTATTTGTAACATAATAATTTTTATGTTTGAATTACGAACCTAAATATTTAAACCATCATTTATATACAATAACAAGTACAAATGTAACATTTTGAAGCACAACTAAATCCATTTTTTGAATCATTATGCCCCGACCTCCTCAGCCCATCTAGATCTATCATAATTTTGTGAAAACATGTTAGAAATCAAAGCAACTGATTGATGACAAAAATAACTTTTATCAATCTGATTACAACATTTATAATAATCTGTACCGTTAACAAGGAAAGTGCTTACAATGTATATTTTATACCAGCGACTAGCGAGTTATTTGTGTATCATCATACTACTATGGCAATTTTATTATTCAGTGTCGACGCAGTCTTCTGCTTCTATACAAATCTATTTACCGTCATTTCTATGATTTTCTCCTTTCTTGACATAATATCATCATTTTTTTACAAAAAAAGCACTGGTTGCTTTATACCGAAGCCAGTACGAATGCTGTATCCAAGAAGCTGATGCAAAACAGACATCCAAAAACTTTCGACTATAAACCATATTATTTAGAGATTACCTCTTGTTTTGCCAAATTTTATTTTATCACTGACTGTACCTAGGTAAGTATTTATACCTCGCTTCATTTAAATAATCTTCACAGCGCAACTTATTGTTGGCTACGAAACATAAAAGATATTTCAAGTCGGATACTTTTAGATTCGCCACTTATTTGTTCCAGCAGAAAAATAATAAAAACTTGAACAATGATCTTCTTATGCTTACTCGCATTGTTCGCGAGCACCAATGCCTACAGTGCTCACATTACCGTGTACGGGGACGTCCATAAGGATGTGGAGTTCTTCACCAGAACGTACCCTTGGATCATAGACAACATTGGCGCAGAATTATACGTGGACTACTATTTACTGGGCAGCGGAAGGTACTCTGTACCTCAAGCGTGTGCCTTGAGAGACCTGCAATGGAACACGTTTCTGCAGGCGCAGTACTTGCGATGTGAGGCGGAAGGTAAGGAAATTTATCTCATTCTTTTCAAAATATCGGCTATAACGGCCAGGTATTAGAAAAAGTTTTGGTGAGCTCCAAAATGTATTTTGCAATTAAATGAATCGACCTTCTTCCAGTGGTCAGCAAAAATAACTTTATTAAAAGTAAGAATTTGATATCGGGTAGGTATCCAAATAATTGTCGTAAGAACCAAAAAAACCCCGGAGTAATATAAGTAATGTAGCACCAAACCTTCATTTGGACAATACCAATTTTTTGCAAGCTGTTAAATTAACTATTATTTGCCGGCAATATTTTTAATCTGGTATTCTCCACTTAGGCATTTCATACTTTGCCTTAGCATTCAATTCAATATTGAATGTAATGAGCAAGATAAGATGACGAAGCCGCGCTGCGCGGGGCTCCTAATTATATGCGCAAGGTTTAAAGGAACCTATCATGAAGGACAGGACGGGGGCTTCGTTCGTTCGCTTTGCTCGCTTGCTCTAGCCCCCACCATCCCCTTCGAACGTAACCTGCACTGCGTACCAAATATCTACTTATTTTCTGAAACCTATTTATGTAGTTGCTGAGTAGGTATTACTGGTTGCTTTCTTTTGCGGTTGACAAAAAATTTTGCTTTCAAAAAACTCTAAGCTGATTAAGAAAGAAAATAAAACCATTACATAACTTCTCTTATCGAATATGGCCATCGCTGCCTATGGATGCCTGCCATATCGCACCCGAGACATCGGACTACCAATTCTCTAACGCGTGTAAGCCAGATTTGCGAATTAATTCATTTTTTTTACGGATTTCAGGATACCCGAGTGAGTACTGCCTGTGTGAGGCCGGGATAAACCCTGAGTCATTTAAGGCCTGCGTTGCATATGAAGCACACTTAGCCAGTTGGGCATCAACCCAATATTCAGAGCTAGGCATCAATATCTCTCCTATTGTATCTCTAGCGCCAAACAGTCCAGTTTTTGGAGTAGATGACGTCTCTTTCCTACAGAAGATTTGCACCAATTTCGCTGATCCTTTGCCAAGAGGCTGTGTTCATTATTCCAATCAGACTGAGAGTTTTCTTGCACAGAAGGCTGTGGCTCACTTTGACAGGGCGTGCCAAAAGGAGTTTCCTATTGAGGATTAAAGCCCGTAAGAACGTCGACATGGAACCCTTAGGCGGTGAATGAAGAACTAACGACGGAGCCTGTTACTGATGGTCCCACTTCTGCTGCTGAAACTATCTCTGCTCCGGTTGAATGATCGCAACTTGTTAAATACAATTAAATTCCAATTTCATTTAGAACTTGACTTAAAAGATAGCTAGGTATATAATGCCACAAGCAATGGTCACAATACATAAACTGATACTTGAAACATTTGACTTTTCGACTTCTATATTTTATGTATATGTTTAAAAGTCTGTCACAAGTATTGTTACAAAATATTATATAGCTATTTTTCCTTTTTAGTTTTCTTGTTAATTTTTTTTGTATTTTAAACGAAAAAAATAATAATAAATTTACTAGCAGTACACGGCAGACTTTCATTGAAGATTTTTCAGTCCATCCGAAGGTTGTCTGGTAGATATCGCTAACTACAATATCTACTTTTTCTTGTCACTGAGATAAGTAAAGTAACCTTAAACCTTAGCTACCTTGTAAATGCAACAGCGATGCGATAAGTTTAAAGAGCTCAAACACCAGTGAGGGATAACAGAAGCTGTGTCGGAGGGTAATTCGAAGTTGAAGCGCTGCTCATGTCACTAAAAACTGAAGCTGCTATTGGATGGGACAAGATCTCTACCAAGTTTCTAAAACGATATAAGACTTGGCTTGTCCTTCCACTGACATACTTGTTTAGACGTGGAATACACCGGTGCCAAGGCAAAGTGGCACCGGTGTGTTCCCCGTCTTCTTGAAAAAGCTATTTTACATCCTATATACAAGGCAGGGGATAGAAACGTGTAAGTAATATATGATATAATTACAAAATCACTAATATTTACTAGATAAAGCAACTGAATCTATTGTCATGTTTGATATAATGCCACCTGCTCCTCAGCTCGCGCCTCACCCCTTCGCGCCTACGCAGGCTTAAATTACACTATAGGGGTAGGGCAGACTACGTGGAGTCGGTTTTGCAGCGATTCGTTTCTGTCACGAAATTTTGTAGCACAAAAATTGACTTACATTACATCCAAAACGTTATACAAAACAAGTTTTAGAGTATACAAGCTGTAACAGAATAAACGCAATACCTCTTAGGGGTCATTGAACTCATAATTATGAACAACTTTCACTTTGGGAAAACACTGAAATCGCGAAAATAAATCGACTCCCCTATACATTTATGTGCGCTTAACTCGACAAAATGTACTGAACAGCTGATATTTTTTTCGCGATTTCGGGATTGGTCCCATAGTAAAAATTGTTCATAATGATGAGTACAATGACCCCTTAAGAGGTATTGCGTTTATTCAGTTACACGTTGGATAAATATTATATGTAAAGACATTCATATTTATGTTACTAGAAATAGGGACCAATTAGTTCAACCTGGTTTCAGACTGGCTAAAGTAGCCTCATCTTTCATGGGGTACTGTTTAAAATGTTATATTAAGATACCTCCCCATATATTAGAACTTAATGAAACAAAATTTAAATCTTGTATAAAACGCACACTATGCAGGCAAGCATATTGTTTGCAGTTGGTTATTATAATATAATTATTGAAGATAAAAATGCTTGGCTGAATGCTGGTCCTGCTCCACAGCCACTAGGGCGCACAAAATAAACTGTTAGTTAGCGTTTGGAAACACTGTTGGACCGGCTGAAGATTGTAAGGAATCAATATTTGCATTGTATAGACTCAATTCATTTAGCATTGTATAATTTCATCCATTTTAACGGCACATGTGTGAGTACTGTGTATCTTAAACTTAAGCTATAGCTATCAGTTTTACGTTTGGTTTTGACTTGAATGTACCCTGGCGGTTGGGAATGTCATGCTCACTCAAAAGTCTAGCTGATGGTGGCGTGTGCGTTGGATCATTTGGCTCCCTTCAAAATGGTTGAGCCGAATGGTGCTAGCGCATGTGTCATGTTCGTGAACGGGGGCTGTTAGTTGGGACTGGTCATTTCTCAGCTGCCATGGTTTATTTTAAATATTTCTTTGAATTGTTCCTATTTTTCCGGACGCTGTTATCCTGCTCGTTTTTTACATCGTTCTCACATATATATATAATTTCAACATGATGTAAACAAAACTTTGTAACAATTTATTGTTTAAAAGAGTGTCCGTGGAGTTTCTTGCACGTTCTTCTCCATAGAGATCTACGCTTTGGAACGTGCAAATAGCTTCATCTTTTTTGGACCGACCGACCTTGACAATTCAAAGGTGCCTGTAAATGGTTTATTTGAAATAAATGTTTTGAGTTTGAGAATTATATCAAAGAAGGAAGTGTCAGTTTTTCTAGATCTAAAAAAAGCCATCGACACAGTTTCTATTCCCAACCGTGTGGTGAAATTAGAGGAACTGGGAATACGAAGCCTCCCGCTAAAAATATTTGCGGACTACCTCACCGAAAGGACAAAGTACATAAAAATCAGTAATAACCTGTCTCGACAACTACGCTGACAACTTTTTCAGGCGCGCGTGAAACACAAAGAAAATGAACTCCTGCAATGCTTGCAGACTACTGCTAGCTTGTGCTTGCAGCGCCCTGCTTGGTACCGCAACAGACCATGGTTGTTGACGACCAGGTTTTTCCTATGATTACTTCGTAATAGTACATGCATGTCGAGATATGCAAAAAAAAATAGATTATCTACTCACTATCTCTCTCTATCCCTTTCTATTATCTACTTAGATACGTAGATTATTTACTTAGATACGTAGATTATCTACTTAGATAATCTACTTAGATTATCTATTTTGGTATAATCTGTACAGTTAAAAACAAAAGTCCAACAAATGTAAATTTTAAAACTAGCGAATTTTTAATCATCATCCAATTTTGGCGATTTTATTATTCGGTGTCAGCGCAGCATGTCTTCTGCTTCCATACATATCTATTTACCGTCATTGCAATGATCTCCTTCTGTTTTGACATAATATCATCTTTGTTTCACAGACTTCCTCTTAAATACTCGTTCATGTTCCTATCATCTGAATAATTAAACTTTTAATAACACCTCACCTTTTATTTACGATAAAAGAAATCTATTGAGTAAACGTGTTTAAAAAGTTGTTTGAAACACGTGGGCAATTATCATTGTAGTCTTTCGGATCCAAGACGGTCTCACCATCGGTTTGGGAATCTGGTCTAATTTCTCAAGCTGATTCTCCGTCTAAACGAAATAAAATATTTGAAACTAAAAGTCTTTATAAATGGTAATTCACAGTTATGAAAACAAATAAGAATTACTAACTATAAACAATATTAGTTAGAGGTAGTAATAGTTTTGCTCAATCATAGGTGACTGTACCTAGGTAAGTATTTATAACTCGCTACATTAAAATAACCTTCATAAGGAAACTTATTATTGGCTACGAAACATAGCAGATACATAGTTTTAACCGGTTACTTTTAGAATTGCCATTTATTTGTTAGAGAAGAAAGATAATAAAAACTTGAACAATGATCTTTTTATGCTTACTCGCATTGCTCGCGAGCAACAATGCCTACAGTGCTTACATTACCGTATACGGGGACGTCCATAAAGATGTGGAGTTCTTCACCAGAACGTTCCCTTGGATCATAGACAACATTGGTGCAGAATTAAATATAGACTACTATTTACTGGGCAGCGGAAGGTACTCTGTACCTCAAGCGTGTGCCTTGAGAGACCTGTATTGGAATACTTTTCTGCAGGCGCAGTACTTGCGATGTGAGGCGGAAGGTAAGGAAATTAACCTCATGGTTAGCTCCAAAATGTGTTTCAAACAAAGTGAATTGACCTGCTTCCAGTGGAGAAAAATAACTCAATTAATCAGCAAGTCATAATTTGGTATTGGATATGTTTCAAACGAATGTCGTAAAAAATGAATTCTTACGACATTAATTTGCGCTGATTTATATTATTATTTCTGACCGAATATTTAATTTAAAATAAAAGCGCCTATGATGAGGCACCAGGCTATAGCAATACCAATTTACTAACGCGTGTAAGCCAGATTTGTGACTTAATTCAGTTTTTTTACGCATTTCAGGATACCCGAGTGAGTACTGCCTGTGTGAGGCCGGGATAGAACCTGAGACATTTAAGAACTGCGTTGCACGTGAAGCATACTTAGCCAGATTTGCAACAGATAAATATTCAGAGCTAGGCATCAATGTATCTCCTATTGTAGCATTAGCGCCAAATAGTCTAGTTTTTTGAATAGATGACGTCTCCTTCCTACAGAAGATTTGCACCAATTTCGGTGATCATATGCCAAGGGGCTGTGTTCATTATTCCAATCAGACTGAGAGTTTTCTTGCACAGAAGGCTGTGGCTCACTTCGACAGGGCGTGCCAAAAGGAGTTTCCTATTGAGGATTAAAGCCTGTAACCTTGCTGCTGCTTTTGCTGAATGTTTGCCGTTTATTAGATGAAATTAAATTCCGATTTTATATAGAAATTTTTGTTTTTTTTTCAACTTTGCATCTACCACTTAGTGTCTCTGCGTCACCCAAAGTTTGACTGGTAGAAAATTCCTGAGGCATTAAGTCCGCTTCTGTACATTTGTGTGCATGAAGTGTTAAATAAATAAATAACTAGTCCAGAGCGATGTTGAAAAGTCAAATGCTATTCAGTTTTTCAAGTTTATTTATTGTAACTTAATATTATATAGAACTTTTTTCTTTTGAGTTTTTGTGTATTTTATAAATGTTAAAATTAAATTTACTAGCAGTACACGGCAGACTTTTATTTAAGTTTTTTCAGTCCATCCAAACGTTGTCTGGTAGATATCGCCAACTGCAATATCTACCTGAGGCTCTAGACAAAATGCCTTTCCAGCAGCGATTGCGATTGTCGAAAAGCCAAAATATAAGAGATTGATCCATTGACATTTCGACAGCGTCTGTCAATCCCATACACTTTTGACGTTTTGACAATCGCCTTCGCCATGCTATCGCTGACAGAAAGTAACTTATCTAGAACCTCTGTTCTTGTTACTGAGACACTTGGCACGCAGTATTACGTTTTTTCTGCAAGTAACCTTAAACCCTACTTACCTTGTAAATGCAATAGCGATGCGATAAGTTGACAGTGAGAAGATAAGACTACTGAACCAATTTGAAAATTCTTTTACTTATAGAAAGCCACGTTATTTATGAGTGTACTAGGTATATTAACCCGAAAAATACCGCCAAACGAAGTGGGCATGGGTTAGCTAGTTGGTAATAATTTAGTTCTAAAGAGGTTTCAATAGCCAAACTATGTTACTTAATACAGAGTCTGGGTATGAAAACAAGTTTTCGGCAATAGTTTTTGGAATTTTTTCGTATTGTACCTCAAACTCAAAGTATTTATTTGGATTAAACCATTTACAGGCACTTTTGAATTGTTAAGGTTGGTCGGTCAAAAAAGATGAAGCTATTTGCACGTTCCAAAGCTTAGATCTCTGTGGAGAAGAACGTGCAAGAATCTCCACGGACACCCTTTTAAAAATTATAGTTTGCTCCAAATATTTTTACATCATGTTGAAATTATACATACATGTGAGAACGATGTAAAAGACGAGCAGGATAAAAGCGTTCGGAAAAAAGGAACAAGTCAAAGAAATAATTTAATAAAACTAGATACTATATGAAACCAAATCAAAATTAATGATATTACGTATTGTATTAACCCTTAGCTAGTCGCGCCAAAATACTTACACTGTTAGTCGCGTGGGGTCCATACGAACCTCAGAATTAATTGTGGAAAATAAACAAGTACAATAAAGTCAAATACTTAATTTATATAGGAACTTGAAGAACAACATCTTATTTTAACAAAAATAGTAAACTTCTCGAAAATAACAAAATATAAACTTCTGAAACAGTCTTGGATGATAATTAGTAATTACTTAGCACAGGAATCACAAACTTTGATTTGATGTTCGTTACACATATATTTATTACAATTTACACACTGGTTTCTCGTTTTTCTGTCTTTGGACCTTACATATAAAAGACAACGGCCTTTGGAACTAGAGTTGCTTCCAGAAGTTGAGGGTACCGCGTGACTATTAGTCGCACGGGGTACGTTGGACCCCAGACACGTCCGTATGCAGGGTCCCGGTACATTTTCGTCTAACGGGCATATCTCCTTATCTATACTAATATTTAAAGCTGAAGAGTTTGTTTGTTTGCTTGAACGCGCTAATCTCAGGAACTACTGGTCTGATTTGAAAAATTATTTCAGTGCTGGATAGCCCATTTACCGAGGAAGGCTATAGGCTATATATCATCACGGTAAGACCAATAGGAGCGGAGCAGTAATGAAAATTGTGACGCAGACGAAATTGCGCGGGTCAGCTAGTTTATTATATCTATGACTCCAACACCTTCATGAGCCATGTATGTGGCACAGAATCATATACCTTCTTGTAGTCTATCCTGCATGTCGACAGATCTTTGCGGGATCGACGAACCGGTTGGCTTATGGTCATGTCTATGAGGAGAAGCTCCTTAGTGCCGCGGGACCCCTTCCTACATTCATTTTGAGAGGCGGACATAATTGAGTTAGTCTCAATATGCTCATTCATCTTCATTCTCAGGATGGATGTAAGAAGTTTATAGACCGTCGACGATTAAGTAATTGGTCTATAGTTTTTGGGTTCCGCGGGACTACCGGTCTTATGGAACAAGTGGGTAACGCCAGATGTTAGAAACTGTGATAGCGACCCAGAGATTTCCAGTTCGGTAACGGACGGACTGCTTTGGCTACATCCAATGGGGTGATGTCAATATTTTCCATTTCTGGTATAGGTTCATACACGCGCTCGAAATCGCGCATCCAGCCACCCTCGGCATGACAGACGGGCACCGACCAGTTGCTTCGCCAGAATGTACTCGTGGCGATATCATCCGGGCGGCTCTGTCCGTCACACTTTGTTCAGGTCGCTTCGGTGTCCAGGGATGGTGAGCGTGCACGTCGTGATGCTACTCTGGTCAGCATATTTCTAGCATTTGTTATTGCATTCCGTTATTTTATAGCACTAGTCATTTCAATTGTGACATACATCATGATAAATGATAAATCTATACTCTATACACAAATTACACAGCTGAAGAGTTTGTTTGCTTGAACGCGCTAATCTCAAGAACTACTGGTCCAATTTGAAAAATTGTGTCAGTGTTGGATAGCCCATTTATCGAGGGACGCTATAGGTTAAATATCATCACGCTAAGATCAATAGGAGCGAAGCAGACGAAGTTGCGCGGGTCAACTAGGGTCATTATATGTCGGTCATATAATATTTTTCTTCTTCCTGCAATTTGTATAGTTTTTGGATATTTTAGGTTGTAATGCTTGTTTTCTAGTTCTTGAGAGTTTATTTTACAAAATTGTGGATGTGTGAAGACAAAATTGTATTAATTTAACGATTAAATGGAGAACCAAAAACATAGCTTGATCTGACAGCCAGAGTTGCCAGCTTATTCTTATTACTAGCTGACCCGCGCAACGTCGTCTGCATCACAATTTTCATTACTGCTCCGCTCCTATTGGTTTTAGCGTGATGGTGTATAGCCTATAGCCTTCCTCGATAAATGGGCTCTCCAACACTGAAAGAATTTTTCAAATCGGACCAGTAGTTTCTGAAATTAGCGCGTTCAAGCAAACAAACAAACAAACAAACTCTTCAGCTTTATATATTAGTAAGTATACATTAATTTTGATTTGGTTTCATATAGTGTCTAGTTTTATTATATCTTTATTTTATGCTTCGTTCCATGCTGTGTTGGGCAGTTTGCGTATAGTGAGGTTGATTAGGCTCCAAGTTTGGCATCCATACGTCAGGTAAAATACACGAATCGATTATTTTTCTCTTAGCTTTGAGAGGCACTTGATGCACCATGATATATTTATTCAGTTGTTTATTTCTTCGTTTGTTAGGTCTTCTGAAGATATGATCTACCCGAGGTACGTGTATTCCTCTACATATTCTATGGTGGTGCATTTGATAGTTTTTCGTGTTTAATTTAGTATCTGCAGTATTCATTGAAAGTCCTACTTTATCACTTAACAAAAATTGTTAGTGAAATGAAAAATAGTTAGAATATGAAAAAAATGTTTAAAGATATTCCGAAAACTATTACCGAAAACTTTTTTCATACCCAGACTCTTTAATAAGTGCCAATAATATAGTTTGGCTATTTAAACCTCTTTATTACCAATAATGTAGAAAAATCAAAACCCGTATTTCTTGCAAAGGACTTTATGTATACTAAGTATATCTACTGTTTGTAAACTGAATGAATACTTTGTGAGGGTTTCGAAAAAAAAAACGGAACCCTTATAGGATTACTCGGGTGTCTGTCTGTCCGTCTGTCACAGCCAGTTTTCTCCGGACCCACAGCACCGATTCTGTTAAAATTTGGAACATATGTGGATTTCTGTGACCCAAACATGAACGCGTTACTAAAGTCATTATTTTTTTAGTATGGGGGTCACTTTTGGGGGTCAAACTAGAAAATTTCAAAAAAAAGTTTTTCAAAAGTATCGCGTGACATATTAAATGAAAGAGCTTACTGTGAGGATTTTAATTATATTTTTTCGTAATTTTAAAATAACTGGTTTTGAAGTTACTCCAGAATTTTGACGAAAAATTACCATCGACCCACTTATCTCCGAAACTACTAAGCCTAAAATTATGAAAAAAATAGAGATAATAGTTATTTACTTAACGATAACAGAAAAACCTATAAGAAGTCAGTAGTGTTAAAAAGACATATTAAAAAAAATTCGTTCGGAACCCTTTGCACGCGAGTCCGACTCGCACTGGGCCAGTTTTTTTAATATAATGGCTTCTTATCTTCTTACAGTCAACTTATCGCACCGCTATTGCATTTACAAGGTAAGTAGGGTTTAAGGTTACTTTGTAGAAAAAACAATACTGCGTGCCAAGTATCTCAGTAACAAGAACAAGTAGATATTAAAATAAAAGTCTGCCGTATACTGCTAGTAAATTTATTACACTTAAATTTTACGTTAAAAAGATAAAATGATTTAACACAAAAACTCAAAAGAAAAAAGTACTATATAATATTAAGTTACAATAAATAAACTTTAAAATTGTATAATATTTGACTTTTCAACATCGCTCTGGACCAGTTATTTATTATATTTTATTTATTTAACACTTGATGCACACAAATGTACAGAGGCGGACTTAATGCCTTAGAAATTTTCTTGGGCTTTTTCTTTCTTCTCCTTTGCGTGATGCAGAGACAATTAGTGGTAGGTGACAACGAACAACAAGAATTTCTAAAGAAAATCGGAATTTAATTTCATCTTATGAACGGCAATAATTCAGTGAAAGCAGCAGCAGGGTCACAGGCTTACATCCTCAATAGGAAACTCCTTTTGGCACGCCCTGTCAAAGTGAGCCACAGCCTTCTGTGCAAGAAAACTCTCAGTCTGATTGGAATAGTGAACACAGCCTCTTGGCAAAGGATCAGCGAAATTGGTGCAAATCTTCTGTAGGAAGGAGACATCGTCTACTCCAAAAACTAGATCATTAGGCTTTGTTTCTACAATAGGAGAGATATAGATGCCTAGCTCTGAATATTTGGTTGATGCCCAACTGGCTAAGTATGCGTCATGTGCAACGCAGTTCTTAAATGACTCAGGGTTTATCCCGGCTTCACACAGGCAGTACTCATTCGGGTATCCTGAAATCCGTAAAAAAATGAATTAAGTCACAAATCTGGCTAACACGCGTATGTGAATTGGTAAAACAACACATCTGCAATGTCTCGGATGCGATATGGCAGGTATCCAATGCCAGCGATGACCACATTTCTAAATCAATGGCTTTAGAAAGTAAAAAAAATAACGGTCGGCGCAGTGGTTGAGCGATTGGCTGCTGTGCTACATGTCGCGGGTTCGATTCCCGGACGGAACAAGTATTTGTATTGCCTACAGATATTTGTTCTGTGTCCAGCTGTTTGTGAACGCACCCACGATTCAGGAGAAATTCCTAGTGTGGGGCAACGTTTATTTAAACATATTAATAAGTAGGCATTTGGTTGGCAGGGCAGGTTAAATTCGAAGGGGATGACGGGGGCTAGAGCGAGCGAGCAAACCGAACGAATGAAGCCTCCGTCATTTCTTTCATGGTAGGTAGGTTCCTTTAAACCCTGCAGACAGCAATAGGAGCCTTGCTCAGTGGGTTTTCGTCGGTTTATCTTACGCACGACTTACAACATTCAACATTGCATTGAATGCTAAGGCTAAGTATCAAATATCTTAAAGAATACCAGATTAAAAATATTGCCAGCACATAAAAAATAATTTTACAGCTTGCCAAAATTTTATATAATCCGAATCAAGATTTAATGCTACATTACTAATATTGCTGCAGATATATTTCATTTCCTACGACATTAATTTGGATACCTACCCGATGTCAAATTCTTACTTGCTGATTAATTAGGTTATTTTTGACGACCACTGGAAGCAGGTCACTTCACTTTGTTTGCAAAATATATTTTGGAGCCCACCAAAACTTTTTCATTACTAGACCATTTAAATTATATCCCATATTTGAAAAGAATGAGGTTGATTTCCTTACCTTCCGCCTCTCATCGCAAGTACTGCGCCTGCAGAAACGTGTTCCCAAACAGCTGTCTCAAAAGCACACGCTTGAGGTACAGAGTACCTTCCGCTGCCCAGTAAATAGTAGACCACGTTTAAATTTCCGCCAATGTTGTCTATGATCCAAGGGAACGTTCTGGTGAAGAACTCCACATCCTTATGGACGTCCCCGTACACGGTAATGTGAGCACTGTAGGCATTGGTGCTCGCGAACAACGCGAGTAAGCATAAGAAGATCATTGTTAAAGTTTTTATTATCTTTCTTCTCAAACAAATAAATGGAAATACTAAGAAAAAAAACGACTAAAAATATCTTCTATGCTTTGTAGCCAACAATAAGTTTCTGTGTGAGGATTATTTTAATGTAGCGTGATATAAATACTTACCTAGGTACAGTCAGCGACGATTGTGCTAAACCATTACTACCTTTGAAGAATATGGTTTATTTTTGAAAAAACATTTCTTTCATAACTGTGAATTTCCAAATACTTTATTCTTTGTAGACGAATAAGCTTAAGAAATTGGTTAACAATAGGATACGTTAGGATAGACGAAATTATGTTCCTTTAATGGGTGTGACACCTCGGCATCGACTCGGTATTAGGACACTACATTTTGATGCAAGTGGGCAAATTGTCATTGTTGCCGAGGTAGTCTAGATCCCCAATCTGATGATGAGACCGTCTTTGAGCCGAGAGACTACAATGAGAAATGTCCTCGTGTATCTGACGACGTTATTTTTAAATACTTACCCTAAAAAAAATCTTTTTCGTAAATAAAAGCGTAGGTAGGAGCAGGTTTCCGAGTAAATGTGTTGTTTAGAATTTAGGTATTGAGAAGATAGCAAAATTAACGAGTATGCAAGAGGAGGTCTGTGAAAGAAAAATGAAGTGCGAGTCGGACTCGCGTGCAAAGGGTTCTGAACGAATTAATTGTTTTTTAACATGTTATTTTAACACTACAGACTTCTAATAGGTTTTCCTGTAATCTTTAGGTAAAGATCTATTATCTCCATTTTTTTTCAAAATTTTAAGCAGTAGTTTCGGAGATAACGGGGGGGGGGAATGGTAATTTTTCGTCTAATTTCTTGAATAACTTCTATATTATTTATTTTAAAATTATGAAAAAAATATAATTAAAACCTTCACAGTAAGCCTTTTCATTTGAAATGTCACAAGATATTGTTCAAAAAACTTTTTTTAAAATTTTCTACTTTGACCCCCAAAAGTGAACCCCATCCTAAAAATTTAATAATTTGCGTAACGTATCCGTGTTTGGGTCATAGAAGTCCATATGTGTACCAAATTTCAACAGAATCGGTCCTGTGGATCCGGAGAAAACTGGCTGTGACAGACGGACAGACAGACAGACAGACAGACAGATACCCGAGTGATCCTATAAGGGTTCCTTTTTTTTCGGAACCCTAAAAAGGAAAAAAACATTGAGATTACAGTAAATAGATATGCAGAAGATAGGCTGCGGCAACACCGAAAAATAAAATCGCTATAATCGGATGATGATAGACAAATAATTCGCTGGTATTAAAATATACATTTTAAGGACTTTTGTTGTTAACTGTACAGATTATTATGTATGTTGCAATCAGATCGATATGTCTTTTTTGTTATCAATCAATTGCGTTGATTTATAATATGTTTGCACAAAAGTAGGAGTCCAGGTGAGCAGAGGAGGCTGGGGCCTAAATTATCAATAAATGTTTTTAGCTGTGCTTTGTAAAGTTGCAAAATTTTAACTTGATTTTTTATGACACATGACATGATGCTTTGTATATTTTGATCGCAATTCTAACATAAAAACTGGCCAAATGCGAATCGGACTCGCGTGCAAAGGGTTCCGAACAAATTTCATTTTTTTTTTTACATTATTATAACACTATAGACTTCTTATAGGTTTTCCTGTAATCTATAGGTCCAATTTTTTTCAAAATTTTGGGCTCAGTAGTTTTGGAGATAAGGGGGGAGAATGGTCATTTATCGTCTAATTTCTTGAATAACTTTAAAACCATTTATTTTAAAATAATGTTAAAAATATAATTAAAGCCCTGACAGTAAGCCCTTTCATTTGATATGTCGCACGATATTGTTAAAAAAAAAAAAAAAAAATTCTACTTTGACTCCCAAAAGTTACTCCCATACTAAAAATTTAATAATTTACGTAACACGTCCGTGTTTGGGTCTCAGAAGTAAATATGTGTACCAAAGGAGAATGACCAAAACTGGTACCAAAAAGTCTAATGCAGTAAGATCATAAATGTATAGTAATTATTTTAATATTATTTTAGGACATTACGCGTCACGGATTAGATTTTTGAACAGGGAATTTAATTTAAAGAATAAGAAGTGTGAATATTGATTCACTCCTTTTATGACGTTCACATAACCAGTCATAGAGATGTGAATGAAATAGAAACTATTTTTGATGAATCGACTAACCAGTAATTCCAATCATTTCTTTTGTATAATAAATAACTATAACGTTTGCTTCAAAAACATTTCACGAATTATTTGTTTTAGTTTTGCTTTTGTTTTGTTGAATAACGTAACAATTAAGTAAAACCGGTACACCAAATCGATTTATTATTACTAATTGACACAAAATCGATTTTCTAACCAAAGATTATGATTCATCGATCGCATCCCTAAATTCCGCCAGGCTCATTTCTGACATTTGATCTGACGTATAAGCTTTGCGCTTGCATTAGCGAATAATTACGTCCGTCTGGGTTTTTACAGTTGAGATTTATTTTGTGTGTTGAGAAATAGAGCTTGTTTGTATTTTGTGAACTTATTTCTTTGTATTTCGTCGTGCAAATATGTCGAGTCGTCGGGTCGACCGACTGACGCCGTCAGTGCGCCGTCACATCAATAATATAATTATATCCTTATTACTGTTTATATCCCCTAGATACGTTACCCGCTCACAAAATTAGCAATGTAATTGTCGGGTAACTCTCCGAGTTTCAGTCACGAACCCTGTATCGCGACTGTACGGCGTTATAACTCGTAATTTTTACAAATATAAGCGAATTACGCTGTTTTTAGAGCAATAGTGTTCGTTCGTGTATAACGTCACTATGTTATGTATTCTTCATTGGTATTATCGAACAAAATTGTCTAGTTTTTAGGTTATTTTCGATTTTAAAAAATAACTCCGGAACCTGGGTTTTCTTTACAAAAAAAACGTCTTCAGGTGTTAATATGATAAGCGTAGCCTCTAAAAACCATGTTAGAATTTTATGCAACATGGTACGGGATTCCATACATCCATGAGTATTGTCCTTTCAACAGAATCGGTCCGGTGGATCTGGAGAATACTGGCTGTGACAGACATATAGACAGATACCCGAGTGATCCTATAAGGGTTCTGATTTTTGTTCGGAACTCTAAAAATATGTGTCTTACACAAAAAAAGACTAGAAATTGACAGTTATGAATTCTTTTTGGTTAAAAACCTACGACAGTACTTGTTGTCTTATCAACAAGTACATCGCTATTATTGCTTCCCGTACTAAGAAATGTTTTCCCGTAAAAAATATGATTGAGGAGAATTCTCATCTATTTTTTAAGAAACTTCTGAATTTTTGGAACGAAGATCCTTATCGCGCGTTGCGAAAGGAGGCTAGACGGAAAAAAATTAAGACCAAAAGTTGTAACGACACATTTTGCTATAATTGTAAGCCGTGCCGCGTGCGCGTGTTTCTCTGTCTGTCTCTCTCTCTCTCTCTCATAGAGAGCAAGCCAGTTATTTTTACAAGCCAATTATTACTAAAATTGAGCCTACTGATTAAGTTTATATTGTATTATATTTGTTAATAATAAAAAAATATTATTATAATTAAAAAAAAAATACAATTCCTTTACTAATTAATCGAAAGGAACTTCGTTCCATCCGGGTGTCCCTTGACACCTCTCAAGTTTTTATTTTATTTTAAATGAAAACATATAATTTACTGGATATCTTCACAACACGAACTCTCATTTGATTTGTCACACGCCCGTACACACAGCCAAGTTGCTTAACATTCGCTTGTTAACCGATTTGTTACTGAAACATAGATGTAGTATTATGACCGATTTCTTATCATGATCTATGTCTCTTAACTGAACTAAAAAAACTAATAATTAAAAAATTAAAAAACACGCCTGTCATGTCCAAAAATGAACTAAAAAATTCAAAACAAGCATTGGCCCAAAAATTTAAAACTGAAAACTACTTTTTTATTGCAGTCGGGGGACAGTAGGAACTCTGTAACATTTCTGTAATGGTCCCCCGACTGCAATAAAAAGTAGTTAGTTTTGAGCTTATGTTACCCGGAATAACGCAACGCTTCTAACGATACCACATACATCGAAATCGGTTAAGGCGTTTAGGAGTTACGATGGAATAAAGAAACTCACAAACATACATACATACATATATAAACCCTGAAAACAAAACACTCTTTTTTTTAGGCAGTCGTGTAAAAAAAAAATGTTTTGCTCGCGTGGTAATACAAAAATGGTCGTAGTTCATTAGATGTGGTAAAAATTATAAAGTGTTTTTAACCAACTTCCAAAAAAGGAGGAGGTTCTCAATTCGGTGGGTTTTTATTTTATTATCGATTTTTGATTTTGTGATCTTTTTCTAGTTCTATGCGGCATACTTGCCATTTAGTCCTGTAAAAATTTAAGTCAGTTTGGCTTAGTAATTTTTATGTTATGAGCATTTTCGCTTATTTCAATTTCTGGGTAGACGATGACGTCGTCCAAGTAACACCACTTTAAAGTTAAAAATATTTTATTTTTTACTAAAAAATATAACCGACTTCCAAACAAAACACTACAAAGTATAAAATAACTTAAATTCCGGAAGTCGGTATTAAAACACACAGAAACAAAACCAAAAACACTTTTTATTTATGAGGCCTTTTTATTTGTTGGGGTTTTTCTTTTTCTTTGTATTTTTATCTATATATATATAAATGAATTGCTGTTCGTTAGTCTCGCTAAAACTCGAGAACGGCTGGACCGATTATAATCATTCTTTTTTTGTTGGGTTCGCCAAAATACAGGGAAGGTTTAAAAGCAAAAAAAAATGGGTAGGTAGGTAGGTAGGTAGGTAGGGTAGGTAGATAGGGTAGGTAGGTAGGTAGGGTAGGTAGATAGGGTAGGAGTAGGGTAGGAGTAGGGTAGGAGTAGGGTAGGAGTAGGGTAGGAGTAGGGTAGGAGTAGGGTAGGAGTAGGGTAGGAGTAGGGTAGGAGTAGGGTAGGAGTAGGGTAGGAGTAGGGTAGGAGTAGGGTAGGAGTAGGGTAGGAGTAGGGTAGGAGTAGGGTAGGAGTAGGGTAGGAGTAGGGTAGGAGTAGGGTAGGAGTAGGGTAGGAGTAGGGTAGGAGTAGGGTAGGAGTAGGGTAGGAGTAGGGTAGGAGTATGGTAGGAGTAGGGTAGGAGTAGGGTAGGAGTAGGGTAGGAGTAGGGTAGGAGTAGGGTAGGAGTAGGGTAGGAGTAGGGTAGGAGTAGGGTAGGAGTAGGGTAGGAGTAGGGTAGGAGTAGGGTAGGAGTAGGGTAGGAGTAGGGTAGGAGTAGGGTAGGAGTAGGGTAGGAGTAGGGTAGGAGTAGGGTAGGAGTAGGGTAGGAGTAGGGTAGGAGTAGGGTAGGAGTAGGGTAGGAGTAGGGTAGGAGTAGGGTAGGAGTAGGGTAGGAGTAGGGTAGGAGTAGGGTAGGAGTAGGGTAGGAGTAGGGTAGGAGTAGGGTAGGAGTAGGGTAGGAGTAGGGTAGGAGTAGGGTAGGAGTAGGGTAGGAGTAGGGTAGGAGTAGGGTAGGAGTAGGGTAGGAGTAGGGTAGGAGTAGGGTAGGAGTAGGGTAGGAGTAGGGTAGGAGTAGGGTAGGAGTAGGGTAGGAGTAGGGTAGGAGTAGGGTAGGAGTAGGGTAGGAGTAGGGTAGGAGTAGGGTAGGAGTAGGGTAGGAGTAGGGTAGGAGTAGGGTAGGAGTAGGGCAGGAGTAGGGTAGGAGTAGGGTAGGAGTTGGGTAGGAGTAAGGTAGGAGTAGGGTTGGAGTAGGGTAGGAGTTATATTATAGATGAAAATTGTGACGCAGACGAAGTTGCGCGGGTCAGCTAGTTTATTATATATGTCGTAGGATAATTTGATACTTCGAATCTTCGCGGAAATCCTAGGGGTTTTGCGAAAACGCGGATAATTAGACATAGCCCCGACTCAGACTACCCCGACTCGGATAGCTCCGCTCCGCTTCGCTCCCGCCTTAGCCTTCTAACCTAACCTATCCGAGTCGGGGTAGTCTGAGTCGGGGCTATGTCTAATTATCCGCGTTTTCGCAAAACCCCTAGGATTTCCGCGAAGATTCGAAGTATCAAATTATCCTACGACATATATATATTGTGGTACTAACGAACATCGCAATAAAGCACTTCCGCGACAGCGTACGTCACAATGAAAAATTTCGCAGTGACGTACATCGCGGTAAAAGCTCAAGTGGCTGCAAAGAAGTTGGGGATCCTAGCAAAGGTGAGACGATACTTCACGCCGGAACAACTGCTCTATCAAGCGCAAGTTCGATCGTATATGGAATACTGCTCTCATCTTTGGGACGGATCTGCCAGATACCAGCTTGATGCCCTTGAATCAATTGAGAAACGAGGCAAGAGGATCATCGGCAATGATAGGCTCGTCGCGACGAAGCTCCAAAGTCTTGAGCATCGACGACGAGTTGCTAGCCTGTCGGTTTTCTACCGGTTGCATTTTGGGGAATGTGCGACTGAATTGCATAATTTAATTCCGCCAAACCCGTTCCATCATCGGACCACAAAACGAACCGCGATGTGCCACCTATACATGGTGGACATCCTACCCACACGCACAAAACGTTTTGGGAACACATTCATAGTGCGTACAGCTAAGGAGTGGAATTCCCTGCAGGAGTCTGTGTTTCCTGATAGCTGGGAGTCTTTGAAACAAGAGTGAATAGGTTACTTCTAGGCAAGCGTGCTCCATCTTCGACCACATCATCGCTTACCATCTGGTGAGATATTGGTTAAACGCGTGCCTATCAATAGTAAAAAAAAGAACTTTCGCGACAACTTACATCGTTTTGGTATCGTTAGAGCGATATAAGTGACCATGTTTTTTCAAAAATACTCAGAACCGTTTAGCATCCCGAACTGGTAGTTCGTTTTCAGTACTTTGGTCCCAACACGTGTTACATATAGCCCCTGCCTCCCCTAATTAATTTTTAGGTGAATAACCAATCACTGATTTAGTTCATCAGATAAGTAAACATTTTCCTTATTTATGTCGTTATCATCCTAGCTACTTAGCTACGTAGATAAACTTTTTTTTTGCATATCTCAAAATTTATTTATTTTCGTAAAAATAGCTTACTATACTAACAGTCTTCACCGAAGCGTATAGTAAGCCAACAACATACAATTTATCTTATAAACTAAAAAAAGGAATACCAATTAATTAACATCCTCATCACCATATCAGCCGAAAGACGTCCACTGCTGGACATAGGCCTCCCCCAAGCGTCGCCACAACGACCGGTCCTGTGCGTCCCGCATCCATCGGCTACCCGCGACCTTCACCAGGTCATCGGTCCACCTTGTGGAAGGCCTTACAACGTTACGTCTTCCGGTACGCGGTCGCCACTCCAGAACTTTTCGGCCCCATCGACCATCTGTTCTGCGAGCAATGTGCCCTGCCCAATTAATAATCATAGGAAAAACCCGGTCATCAACAACAATTTCAAGTCGGGCGCTGCAAGCACAATCTAGCAAACAAGCAGTAGTCTGCAAGCATTGCAGGAGTCCATTCCAGTAGGCAGTGCCTGCCAGGTATGCGGAATTATTCGAAAGAGTTCCCGCGGCCCTGAACGCAAAGGGCATTTGAAGGAACACGAGTGGGTTTAAGTTAGTAAGAGTCTAAGGCCGCGGACACGAACTCAGCGGCGCGGTGGGCGGCGCGGCAAGTTACATGATACATCCCTGCATTTGACGCGAACAGAGCTGCAGCGCCGCGTTCAAATGCAGAGATGTATAATGTAACTTGCCGCGCCGCCCACCGCGCCGCTGAGTTCGTGTCCGGGGCCTGATACTCCGTTCCGCTCCGCCCAGAGCGGGACTCATTTAATGATTTCCTATTCACAAAAATGGAGTCTATTTTCCTCGCGCGTTCATCACTCGCTGCATATACAACGTGTAACAGAATAAACGGAATACCTCTTAAGGGGTCATTGAACTCATCATTATGAACAACTTTCACTATGGGACCAACACTGAAATCGCGAAAAAAATCGACTCCCCCATACATTTCTGTGCGCATAACGCGACAAAATTTACTGAATAGTTGATTTTTTTTTCGCGATTTCGGGAATGATATGTACAATGACCCCTTAAGAGGTATTGCGTTTGTTCTGTTACTCGTTGTATATACTGGACCGCAAAGATAATAAAGGGTCGGTCAGAAAATTAAATAAATTAATAATATTAATTAATTTTTTACAACAAAGGCGCCGTTTGCAGAGGTTGCTTCGACGCCGACAAATCAGTCGCCTTCATCCTGGAAATGAGGCCAAACTTTTCAAAAAACCTTGGAATTTATACATACATATTAAGATTTCCAAGACCGTATTCTATAGTATAAAACAATAACACAATCCACAACTCTAAAGAATACAAAAATCCTAGAACTTAAACTTAAAAAAATACCGATGTGATAAATTTTCACATTACATTTTTCTTTATATTTCTTAAACTTGATGTCCTAACGACTTGGTTCTTTTTGTGATATTTTTTTATGTAAAAAGCTTTCATCTATACATATAATGAAACAGTAGAGACCATGGTTTCTGTACATTAAGCAAAAATACGAAAACTCGAGTAGGGACGATCAAAAAAAGGTATAGAACACAAAAAGAGCATTTTTATTTTTTTAGGCTGTCTGTACAAGCTAATCTCCGAAAATACTGAACAGATTTTGTTGGGGTTTTCAAAGTTAGATTAAACTTATTTCTGAGCAACATTTTGTCTTTGTTTCATTCAAATTGGCGTCCGGCGAAAAAGTTATGGACATTTAAAGATTTTAAAACGTTGAATTCCCATTTAGCCTAGGATAGGTACGTCATGACCAGCTCAGGGCCAAAAATAATCCGTTGCGAGCTTCACCCTCCAGTGGATCATGGGGAACTGTATCCCTAGGCAATGACGCCGCAGACGAACTCGCGAGGAGGTCCAAGATGGTAGTGCTGGACTCATACTCACTGTTCCTGCTACCTTTCTCACAGTTTCGTACATGAATTTGCCAGAGAACAACTATGGCAGTCAAAAATGGCGCCTAACTTAACTACTTCTCAGCCTTAGTAGAAATACCTTCCGAATAATAATAGGTATAATCACGGGTCATTGCCCTCTAAAAAAAAATTACAACAAAGGCGCCATAGACAGCCCAATTTGCAGAGGTTTCTTCGACGCCGACAAATCAGTCGCCCACTTCATCCTGGAAATGAAGCCATTACATCCCGACGTGAACAAATCCTTGGAACGGTGAGGTCGCTCCGTGAAACCTGTGGAGCACCCAGGAGGCTTCTGTGCATTTGGATGGAGCTAGGCTGGCTGACTTAGCCAGAACACACTAGCGCAATTGACCGAATGGGAGTTTCAATTACGAAGTCTCTACTCCATCCGTTGCGGGTAGACTTCTTTTCTGGTATACCTATGGCCAACTTTATGTAGCTCTATCGCGTGTTAACAACCCTAACAACTTTCTTAAACATCGTGTACAGAAGTTTCTCATTACGAAAAATTACTAGGGCTGGACGGCATTTTAAACAGAAGAGATGATACAGCCAGTGCCTTGCATAACAGTCTTCCAAATTCCTAATTCTAAGAGGGGTCTAGCAATGTTAGATATTGACTGTTTGTATATCTTAGCGATCTTACATAGCGACAAAATTTTACTTTTCGACATACACGCGAACGAAGTCGCGGGCAACAGCTAGTTTAACACTAATTTTGTAACAACATCTTCATAAACAAAAAAACACATTTTCAAGTCTCGTAATTATTGCCGGTACAAAATTTTGCCTGAAAATTCTCTGATAAAATACGGTGGTATTGGATTCTTATGTGAACTTATACATACAAATAAATCTTATAATACCATTTCGCGGATAGGGTCTCGTCGCCGACACAATCTATTATCATCTATATCTATACATGATTTCTGTACATTAAATAAAAATACCAAAAATCGAGTAGGGGCGATCAAAAAAAAAGGTATAGAACACAAAAAGAGTATTTTTATTTATTTTGTCTGTCTGTCTGTCTGTACACGCTAATCTCCGAAAATACTGAACAGATTTTGTTGGGGTTTTCAAAGTTAGATTAAAATTATTTCTGAGCAACATTTAGTCTTTGTTTCATTCAAATTGGTGGCCGGAAAAAAAAGTTGTGGACATTTAAAGATTTTAAAATTACGTATCAACGTTTTTCGACAAGATTTGTTCAACTTTCAATTATTCGTTCAATTTAGAATAAAGAACCTATTTTCTGTTTTCTGTAATCTTTTTTGTTCGCATCAATCGCATTACGATAAAAAGTACAAAGCCAAAGGAAATAACTTTTACACATAAACCTGATAATTTGTAGCAATGTAAATAATGTAATGTTGTTGTTCCTGTAACCAGACTTAAAAAAATAGGGGGCTCATTTAGATGCCAATGTATACGCTTTTATAATAAACTTCCAAGTCACATTCAAGATTTAAGCATAAATAAATTCAAAGCATTTGTAAAGCGTAAACTTTGCCAGAAGGCTTTTTACACCATAAAAGATTATCTTGAAGACAAAAAGGCTTGGGATTGAGCTGCTCCAATAAAATACACTTGCAGTCCCTGTTTTTATTATTATTGTCAATATATATTTATTTGCTTGATTTATACATTGACATTTTTTTTTATCAATTTTTTTAGTTTTACTTTTGACATATTTTTTTTATTATACACAATTTGACTTTTCTACAATTTTTTTGTTTTTATGTACAATTTGACATTTTTCTTTTTATTATATACAATTTGACATTTTAATTTAATTTTTTAAATACAATTTGACATAATTCTTTTGACATTATCATTATTTTTATTATGAATGGGGACTATGTGGATTATTTTTTATTTCATTGAGTAACTTTATTGTTTGTCTGGCAGTTTGAGTGCTTTGTACGGCCTACACAAATGTCCTTTCTTTGATATTGTTCGTCGAGTTGTTGAGCTCCTATGTGGATCTGAGTTGAGCTACACGACTACTGACAGAGGCTTGCACTGACTGGACAGGTTCACTCAAATCTGTGTGGTTCTTTCTTCTAAAGACCATCTCAGACACTAATCTGCATGGTTCTTAAAAAAATGATGTATTGTAAGTGTGAGGACTATGTAGGTCGTTATTTTAAGGATTGATTTCATTACTGTCTGGCAGTTTGAGTATATTATGCGGCTTACCCAAATGTCCTTACTTTGGTATTGTTCGTCGGTTCGTTGAGCTCCTCAAAGTTTTGAGTTGAGCTGCACGATAACTGACAAATGCTTGCACTGTCTGGACAAAAACTGGACTTCAAAAGAGATTGTGACCTCTGAGTTTGTTTCGGTGTTTCTTCTCAGGGTAGTCAGCTAGGAAACATCCGGCCTCATCTAGATAAATAAGTCAAAAAAAATGACGTGTAAAAGAGTTACTTGTAACCTATTTGCAAAATGAAAAAAAAAAAAAAAAAAAAAATGAAATGAATTAACTACGTAAAAAAGATACCTGCAATGCCATCTATTGACCCAAATAGTACTTTCGACGACATGAGATAACACCAAAACATATTTTTAGTTACTAGTGGTATATTTAAAACGTCATAACTCATCTGTTGATAGTTCAACTTCATATTCCATAGATAGCGTTATGCATTTGATCTCATTTTTGCGGTGTTAAGATTGCAATAGTCGTCAATTGGCGTGCGCTTATTTTTGCTAAGGTTAACAAGTTAAAGCTGCTCAATAAGACCTGTACTTTGGAGGATTTAATGAATACCACCGATGCTGCAATTAACGTAGCCACCTACTGGATCAAAACAGCATAAAGATTTAACCATCGACTCGAAAAGACGAAGAAAAATGAACCTTTACAGGCCTAAAGCCAGGAGTCATGTCACCCGCAAGCAGGTGGCGAAGTCCCGTGATAGAGGAGTCGTAAAAACAGTTGAATTAGCTCGGTTAATCGGATGTCTCTGTGTTCCAAAATGAAGGCTGTTGGAGGTAGCATTACAGAGTGATCCACACTGAAGAAGACCGAATGGCTTGGAGACGCGTATGTGGTCGCGATCTTCAGCAGTGAGGAAACGACGATGAAGAAGAAGGCCACTCAAATGCGCACAATTTTACGAATACTGTTAAAAATTGCTGACGGCGTATACCCCAATCAAGAGGGTGTTTAGGTTATTTTAGAAGGTAGCCTTTGTTGTCCCGTTGCTTCAGCATTAATTCATTTCTTCTGTTTACGGGGAACCACCGACCAAGCAGCAACCTTTTATATGCATAATATTGACAAATGTTTGTGGGGAAAAATTTCCATGAAAACGGGCATGGAAGAAATGGTACACATTGTCATATTAAGTTCTTTGATTTATATTTACAATGTTAATTTCGAATAAAATTGCAGAAGTATTCGGCTGACAATCACACATACCCAACAAACTGTTATGGTAGCTTAAATAAGATTTCGGCTGATTGCTCCGGTGACGATGTGATCATTCCCAGAATCTCCCTCATTCCCAATTATTTTCCATTTATTTTAAAAACTGGTAAGTTCCCAGTGAGCCTATGATAGTTACGTCATGACCAGCACAGGGCCAGAAATTATCCGTTGCGGGCGTCACCCTCCAGTGGATCATGGGGAACTGTAGATCCCTAGGCAATGACGCCACAGACGAACTCGCGAAGAGGTTCCAAGATGGTAGTGCTCGACCCATACCTATTCTTCCTGCTACTTTTCTCACAGTTTCGTACATGAATTTTTCAGAGATCAACTATGGCAGTTAAAAATGGTGACTAAATTAACTACTTCTCAGTTTTATTAGAAATACCTTCCGAATAATAATAGGTATAACCACGGATCATAGCCCTCTAAAAAGAAATTTACAACAAAGGCGCCATAGACAGCCCAATTTGCAGAGGTTGCTTCGACGCCGACAAATCAGTCGCCCACTTCATCCTGGAAATGAAGCCGTTGCTTCCCGACGTGAACAAATCCTTGGAACGGTGAGTTGAGTCGCTCCGTGAAACCTGTGGAGCACCCAGGAGGCTTCTGTGCATTTGGATGAAGCTAGGCTGGCTAACTTAGCCAGAACACTTTAGCGCAATTGTGGAGTCTCTACTCCATCCGTTGTGGGGGTAGAGTTCTTTTCTGGTTGGTATTTCTGTGGCCAACTTTATGTAGCTCTATCGCGTGTTAACAACCCTAACAACTTTCTTCAACATCGTGTACAGAAGTTTCTCATTACGAAAATTACTAGGGCTAGACGGCATTTTAAACAAAAGAGATGATACAGCCAGTGCCTAGCATAACAGTCTTCCAAATTCCTAATTCTAAGAGGGTCTAGCGATGTTAGATATTGACTGTTTATATATCTTATCTTAGCGATCTTACATAGAGACATAATTTTACTTTTCGACATACACGCGAACGAAGTCGCGGGCAACGGCTAGTCCATGAATAAATAAATTAAAATCATACTATCCCCACACTAGGAATTTCTCCTGTATCGTAGGTGCGTTTACAAACACATAACAAACAAACAGCCAGACCCGGAACAACTATCTCTAGGGCATAAAAATATTTGTTTCGTGCGGGAATCGAACCCGCAGCAGTAAATCGCTCAACCACTGCGCCAACCGTGCCATAAAATAAAATAAATGACTTATACAACAAAACAAGTTTTGAATGTAAAAAAATCTTAACCAATTGGCTTAAGACACTTACCTATGATGATACGGAGCCACTTCTATAGAATACACACTAGCAAATGTTTCTACCACTCACACTTTCACACACACTCTCATATCCACCCTCACACTCTCAACATATTTTTTTGTATTATTTTTTGTTATTTCTAGACACATACTTGTAATTCTAGTTTTAGTAATTATTGCTATATCATGGGAAGAGCGGAGTCTCCTAACACAGGCATTATTTTCTTAAAAGGAGGCTCCAAACACTAAACCACTGTGTAAACTGAAGCATTAATAAATTATTTGTATTTGTAATAACAACGAAATGCCGTTTATTGCCTTACAGTAACTTACACAGTACAAGCTGCTGACTAGACAGTACACAGTTACTCGGTTTGTCCACTCGTATGCCAGTAGCTCGGCTCGCCTTCGTTGTTTACACGGTGATAGTAGCTGACCAGTCTCTTACGAGTCGCAGCACAAAAAAATACAGATCCCGCTCGCAAGTGCCCGGCTGAAACTGACGAGCTTCTGCCGAACGCGTCCGGAAAAAGCGATTGATATCCGATCTGCTGCCACGTGCGAGTTACTGGCGGCGGGCAGGCGAGTGAAGAGAAAAAATGTTGAAGTAACTCGGACGCGAGCTACTATCCAACTCGCACGTGCCAATAACTCGTTAGATACGTCCAAACGATACGAGTTACTGCACTGCAGCTACTCGGCAGGCTGGCTTGCACACTAGCACACGCACACGCAATATGTAAAACTCTTGATGAAAGGAGGTCTTTGGGTTGTAGCTATTAAAAAATACAGGGGGGCTACTCTCTAAGCCCGAAGTCCGTAGTTTCAGGGTTAGTTGCCGGCGTATTTTACTCCGTATCACCTAACCACTAAGTGTTGTAGTTCATTCTTAGTTCAGGTTCGAAACTAATCGTAAATTCGTAGGTGATACGGAATACAATACGCAAAAAAAGAAAGAAACAGAAAAGTAACACAACACACACACAGAAAAAAACAGAAAGACACACAAAAAAAGTAACTCACAATTACACACACACATCACACACAAAGAACACACATTACAGAAAGTAGCTCACAATTTAGGACCCATTAGTTTTAGTGTTAATACATAATCCGTGGTGCTTGGTAAGTGGGCTTAACCCAGTTGTATGTATATGTCCCTTGGTGCCTATTGGCCTAGTTCTATTCTGTCTCCTGCTTGATAAGGCGTACGGAACACAGGCCTAACATTCTTTCCGAGGCACAGAGGCGTCTCAGTAGTAGTGCATGGTCACCCACCTACAATGCGACCTCGGCTAGTGTTGCTTAACCTCGAATATCGACCCGTACAATACTGTTATTTAGCCACGAGCTCTCCAATTTCAACAAACAACAACGTCAATAAATCATTACAAACAGTTTCAAGTAAATGAATGCAACAGCATTTCCAGCATTTCAAATGGCGCGGGTCATCAGAATTATAGCCTGCATGGCGAGGACGTTTGCGGATAAGCAGCGGTTGCATTTCTGTAGCTGAGGCTTGGATGTGCGGGCAAAGAGGAACTCTATAGAGATGGAGAACCGATGTGTGCATTTGATTGTGTAAATCACGAAACCCTACTGCTAAAAGTAAAACATTACGGACTGGGTAAACTTGCACTCAGTTTAGTGAGGTCTTATTTAAATGACAGACAGCAGCAAGATCAAATAAATGGTGTCAATTCCCGGGGTTTGAAAGTTAAAATGGGGGTACCACAAGGCTCAATATTGGGTCCGTTCCTCTTTCTAGTATACATTAATGATCTTCCCCATCTTTAAAAAAATCAAACTCAAACGGTGTTATTTGCTGACGATACGTCCTTAATTTTTAAGATAGATAGGCGTGCCACAAGTCTTGACGATGTAAATAACGCCCTTCAGCAGGTCCAAAATTAGTTTACTGCTAATAATTTAGTTTTAAATGGGAAAAAAAAACAAAGTGTATCAGATTTGCATTACAGAACGTTAAAAGTTTTAATCGCGACATAGTATTGAACCAAGAGAAACTTGATTTCGTCGAAGACACAGTTTTCTTGGGGATCATGCTTGACTCAAGGCTACAATGGGGTCCTCATTTAACATCTCTTGCGAGCCGGCTAAGTTCAGCAGCATATGCTGTCAGAAAAATCCGTCCTTTTACTGATATAGATACCGCGAGGCTGGTCTATTTTAGTTACTTTCATAGTATCATGTCTTACGGTATCTTATTATGGGGACGTGCTGCAGACATCGAGTCTATATTTATTCTGCAGAAAAGAGCTATCAGAGCCATTTACAATCTCCGCTGACGCGATTCCCTAAGGGAACTGTTTAAGGATATTAACATCATGACGGTACGTTGTCAATACATATATGAAAACATTATGTATGTTCGGAAAAATCTTCATCTTTTTAGCAAAATTAGTGATAGGCATAATTTCAATACTGGAAATCGGAACAAATTAGATCAACCCCGATTCAGATTAGCTAAAGTACACACTTCTTTTATGGGGTAATGTGTTAAATTTTATAATAAAATACCACTTGATATTCTCGAACTGAATGAGAGAAAATTTAAAACATGTAAAAAACGCACACTATGTAGACAAGCATATTATAAACTGGAAGATTATGTCCTGGATAAAAATGCTTGGCTAAATGCCGGTCCTGCTCCACAGCCACAGCAGCATGGGTCCACTAGTTAGGTTTTTGATAATTGGAAGAAATGCTTACCCTTTTTTTGTTCTCCTATACAATCATTTATTTAATATTTCTTTGCAATATTGTATTAGCAAAGTAAGTATACACAATAAGAAGCCTTCTCTTTTTTCTTTTCTTAGCTATTTGAAAACCATATTTGTATAACGTAAAAGCATATTTTAAATTTTTTGTAAATGTGAGCACTATGGAGCCATTTACATATGTACCTAATTCGTTATAGATTTCGTTATTTAATTAGTTTGACATGAACGAGCGTGGCAGTTGAGAGCTTGTCATGCTCACACATGTTTCCCTGATGGTGGCGCGTGTTTTGGATCATTTGGTTCCCTTCAAAATGGTTGAGTTAGATGGTGCAGATAGACGCGTCATGTTCGTGAATGGGCGCCGTCAGTTCAGACTGGTCATCTCTTATCTGCCACTGGCTTATTTTAATCTGTACCTCCATTTGGAAATGTTTATATACTTTCTTGTTCTTTGCATTGTTCTCACATATAGAAGCAATCAAAGATAATGTTAACAAGATTTTTGTAATACATCACATGGTTTAAAAGAGTGTCCGTGGAGTTTCTTGCACGTTCTTCTCCATAGAGATCTACGCTTTGGAACGTGCAAATAGCTTCATGTTTTTGACTGACCGACTTTGACAATTCAAAAGTGCCTGTAAATGGTTTATTTGAAATATACGATTTGATTTGATTGACACGTCTGAAAGAAATTTCTAAATCGGATCAGCCTACCATGTCGTGTTATTGCCGCCATGAATCCTTTGTACAAAAAACTGGCCAAGTGCGAGTCGGACTCGCGTGCAAAGGGTTCCGAACCAACTTTTTTTTAACATGTTATTTTAACACTACAGACTTCTTATAATAATAATAATAAGCACCAAGCTCCAATGTCTCTTAATAGACAGAGTAATAGTCGACCAACCTATATAATGTACTTGGAGAAAGGAAATTTCGTTAAAATTGATCTTAAATTAGTTACAGTTGTTAGTTACGTAAAGATAAAGTTGTTAGTTACGTAACAGAAGTAAGTCGGTAATTGGAACCTGCAACTACAGAACCTTACGTTGCGCGTTGCCTGAAACGCGCTTGGTCCGTTTTTATTATTGTAAGCAATCTAATTTTAATATTTCTTGACTATTTACATTTTCACCTGAATATTTCATTCGTAAAATATTATATTTTTTATTATTTTATTTTCCGTTCATATGAACATCATGAGGACTACATTTTTTAACGATTTCTGGCAGTTAAAATACTTTTGCGGCTTCCCGAATGTCCTTTCTCTGGCATTTTTCGGCGAGTCGGTGAGCTCCTTATTGGTTCTAAGTTGAGCTACTCGACTTGCTTGAAATGGCTTCAAGGCTTGCACTGACTGGACTGGTCAACTAAAATCGTTTTAGTTCGTTCGTTGTGTTCCTCAAAACACCATTTAAGACCCAAATCTGGTTGATCCTCATATAACGTTTTGTGAATGTGAGGACTATGCGCTGCAAGTAGGTCGTTTTATTAGGGGTAGTTTTCAGGATTTTCTGGCAATTTTAGTACCTACTTTATGCAGCCTTCTAAAATGTCCTAACACGGTAATGTTAGTTTCTAAGTTAGAAATAACTGACAAATGCCTGCACTGTTTGGACAGGTCGTCCACTCAAATCAGTGTGGTGGTACTTAATTCAAAAGATCAGTAACGGAGGAATTTTGTTTATTAGCATTAAATGAAGATATTTTGCCGCCTTTTAATTACAAAATTGCTCTAAAAACTGTTTATCCCAATAGTACAAATAAAATATAAATGTATAGTGTAACGAATTGTTCAATCTTTAATCAATTATAGTAACATCATTCTCTTAATGTAAACTCAGCTTTATAAGGTCTAGGCGTAGATAAAATACCTATAACTGGCACATCAGACGGCATCGTACCATTGCTGACGTGGATCCTATACTTCTGAAGAATTCCCACGAAAGTGATAAATATAAATGACTTTGCTAAAGAATCCCCCGGGCAGCGTCTGCGACCTGAAAAGTTAATTTATACAAAAATGAAAACCATAATATTGACGTCAGTCTTGAACAATTATAAATATTATCTTAAAATTGTAGTGACCAAATCAAACAAAACAAAACACACAAAAAACATTGTTAAATGAATAAAGATTTTTATAAAACAATTAGAATTCATAAATTTATTGCTGTCTTTTTGGTAAAGCGAGGTCGCGTGGCTTAAGCGATACGTTTTTCGTGGTAAAGCGCATTTGTTGTAAAGAGGAAATGCTGGCGGTGAGACTTTGTATGTAAAAAGTCATAATTCGAGGTTTGGCTCTCGACTATTTTCTCCTCCTATATTGGACCGATATAAGAGATATTTCACAAACTGAATAAAAAGGATGTACTGTGTCTCTATGTTTTCCTTTTTTGATTAATATTTGCCAAATTTGTACACTAAGGCTCTGTTGACAGCGATTTATTTGACAATTTTGAGCATTTTGTGAGAGTTCTAGTGCTTAAACCGTTAATAAATCATCAAAGAATCAGTGGTATTATATCCTTCTTATTAAGTTTGTGAAATATCTCTTGAATCGGTCCAATATTGGAGGAGAAAACAGTGGAGAGCCAAACCTCGAATTATGACTTTTTACATATAAACAATAGCCGCCAGCATTTCATCTTAAGTGATTCGAATTAGTGAATTAGAGATTTGGTTATTCGAGATCGCATGGCTGCGGTGTTAAGTTTTTCGAGGTAGCGTGCATTCGTTGCGTATTAGTAAACTTACGGGGACGTATTATTCGGTGTTACACTTTTCGAAGTCGGACACACTCCCATTTTGGATTGCCAACAGAAAAATAGGGTCAAAAATTTGTCAAAATCTTATGGCCACTTACCTAGTCCGAAATGGTACGTGTGCTCCGAATTTTTTAACATTCCGCTTTCATCAATAAATCTTTCCGGTTTAAATACATGCGGGTCATCCCATAATTCTGGATCGAAGTATATGTCACCCAAAGATATGAGTACTGTAGCACCTTTAGGTATTACATAGCCGTCAATCGATGTATCATTTTGTAGTAGCCTTGGTCCCGCCATGGGAACAACAGCATAATATCTGTACACTTCCTGTATAAACGCTGACGTGTATACAAGCCTGAAAAAAAATAATTATAAAGCAAAGGGGATATGAGGCCGGGTGGCCATAAATCCGCGCGGGATATACCGTGTCTCCTAAGGGTCGAGTCATATTGACGCAGAATCGTAGCGAAAATCAAATAACATCTTTACATCTTCTATACTATATTTTACTAATATATAAAGCTGAAGAGTTTGTTTGAACGCGCTAATCTCAGCAACTCCTGGTCCGATTTGAAAAAATCTTTCAGTGTTAGATAGCCCATTTATCGAGGAAGGCTATATATCATCACGTTAAGACCAATAGGAGCGGAACAGATGAAGTGGCGCGGGTCAACTAGTTACACATATTTCTATCGAAAATTCTCGATGGAAAATGTGCGTTACGCTGTGGAGATAGGGGTCGATATGCCATGTTTTTTTTTATTTTTGCTTGGACTATGCGTCATTGTGCCGTAACCCAAAGATATTGAAACACACAACGCGCGAAACAGTCATATCTCGCCTCTCGCGCTCGTTTTGCCTCAGTTTGAACAGCCAATTACACTAGAACATGTACAATAATAACTAAAATGAATAAATACACAAAACGTACAACAAGCTAAAATTTAGCATAAAAAAATTCATCCTCAACACTATCAGCTGATTATGTGCCCAAGAGACTGGCGGCATTGCCACGTTGAATGGCAATGGCCAAGGTAAAAGCCAGCTCTTGGGTCACGAGTAGTGTTAACCAGCTGTTTCGAAATTTCTTTGAAAAGGTTTGAGCACAAGGGCCCCACGGCCCGAGGGTTACAACCCCAGATGGCTCAAAATATAGTTACCAATAAGACTACTATATTTAAGCCGCTTGAGGTTTTGCGCAGTCGCAGCGGCAGCGCCTGCACAACACGATGAACTAGCTCCAATGTTGTTCATCGAGATGTGCTGGCGCTGCCGCCTAGTTACTGGGAAGATAGGATGGCGCAAGAGTATCGACGCAGGTTGCGTCCCATACTAAAGGCCAACCCATCTTCCATGGGAATAAAGAAATGCCGTCCGTTCTTTTGCCATCGTCACGTGCCAAGTCATTGGGTTCTAACATAGCTGGAACGCCGATGGTGACAATAGTTCGTCGGATAATGTCTTTTAAGGGGCTGCAATACCTCAGAGCACCGAAAAATGCCCATCTTTCGTCGCAGAGATCTTGGTACTGGTAATAATTATTTTCAAGCGGAAAACGGACAGTGTATAGCCAAGTCTTTAAAGTAAAACATTTTACTATGTTAGGTAGTTATTATGTAAAAAGACGTCACAAAAGATATTTTAAAGACAACTTTTCGTCGCGAAGTTCTCAAAATTATGAGTGGTAACCACCATCTTTTTTGTAACTATTTAATAGGTTTAATCATCATCATCACATCAGCCGAAAGACGTCCACTGCTGGAAATAGGCGTTCCCCAAGCGTCGCCACAATGACCGGTCCTGCGCGTCTCGCATCTATCGGCTACCCGCGACCTTCACCAGGTCATCGGTCCACCTTGTGGGAGGCTGTGTGCTTCCAACGTTGCGTCTTCCGGTACGCGGTCGCCACTCCAGAACTTTTCGACCCCATCGACCAACTGTTCTGCGAGCAAGGTGCCCTGCCCACTGCCACTTTAGTTTGGCGATACTTCGGGTTATGTCGGTAAGCTTGGTTCTCTAGCGGATATCATCATTCCTGATTCGATCACGCAAGGAAACTCCAAGCATTGTCCTCACCATTACCCTTACCGACTTGAGATAGTTCACTTGTTATGTAGTTCTGTTTAGTAGCAGGATAAATACGTTTTTGTTTTATAATATACTCGTATCAAAAATAGATTATTGAATATGCAGCAATGTGAACTTTAAAAGACTAATAAGGGTGGTATAAAATTAAATTGTGATGGCTTTACTTACGACAAAAATCGATTCTACAATGAAAAATATTACTGGGTGTGTTAAGCAAGCAAGAATGCAGCATGCAAGCAAGCACGCAACATGCAAGCAAGCACGCAGCATGCAGCATGCAAGCAAGCACGCAGGTTGCAGCATACAAGCAAGCACGCAGCATGCAGCATGCAAGTAAGCACGCAGAATGCAGCATGCAAGCAAGCACGCAGCATGCAAGCAAGCATGCAACTTGCAGCAGGCATGGTTTCTGTCATGGATCCGGCGCTGCAGGGCTCCGGCGGTCCCACGCGAGTTTATCGTCGCATATGGGTTTAACGCTCACCACCGCAGCTTCGGCTTGAGTGTTATAACCACCTGCTCCTCAACTCGCGAGCCGCCTCGCCTCTACACGTCTACGCGATTTTAAATTACACTCTAGGGGTAGGGCAGACAAGACTGCGTGGAGTCGGATTTACAGCGATTCGTTTTTGTCACTAAAACCTAATTTTCGCAAATGTTTAAGGACCAAAATATTTATTATAAATGAACATTCGGAATAATACACATTATTTAACACAATACTCAGGAAATATTACTTTAGGTCATGTAAAATTAGGAGATTTAATTATTATAGTACTTGATATTATGACAGAATACTTTTAGAGATAAAGATTATTATGTTAAACAAAATTTCTGAACATTATGGTTACTGAACTTTGTAGCGAACGTGTTATGGAAAATGATTTTCGGACAAACAATTTTAGGAGAAGAAAGGGAATACCGGCTCTGCCCAATAGACAGACCTCATTCAAAGACCTTATTTCCGCTATATCGCGTCTTTAATCCTTTCAGCGCGTCTTTATTAAAGCGGCAGAGGTGGTCATTGAGCTGCGGGTATTTGTACGCATCATCTGAATACTGCACAATTATCTCCGCCTCTCCTTCATGAGCTTGAGAGTAGGATCAGAGAGCCTCTTGTTCTAATCTGTACGGGGCGCTGGAACAGAGGTGGTAATTGAGCTGCGGGCATTTATACGCATCGTCTGAATATTGCAGAATTATCTCCCTCCTCTCCTTCATGAGCTTGAGAGTAGGATCAGAGAGCCTCTTGTTCTAATCTGTACGGGGCGCTGGAACAGAGGTGGTAATTGAGCTGCGGGCATTTGTACGCATCGTCTGAATACTGCAGAATTATCTCCCGCCTCTCCTTCATGAGCTTGAGAGGAGGATCAGAGAGCCTCTTATTCTAATCTGTACGGGGCGCTGGAACAGAGGTGGTAATTGAGCTGCGGGCATTTGTACGCATCGTCTGAATACTGCAGAATAATCTCCGCCTCTCCTTCATGAGCTTGAGAGTAGGATCAGAGAGCCTGTTGTTCTAATCTGTACGGGGCGCTGGAACAGGAACCGAACCGAACCGAACAGAACAGAATAGAACAGAACAGAATAGATTAGAATAGAATACTCTTTATACACCATATAAGCCACCACCCACCCACCAGCCACCTATTTAACACATGAAAATTGCCGCATTTATTAAAGCGTCTCAACATGTCTAGAACACAAAATTTCATAAATGTAACTGAAACACTTTTTGATATATTTACGTTAAAAAACCGGCATTTTTATGACTGATTGATTTATGTATCAAAAACCTAACACACTTCCAGATGTCCTAGAAAGTTCAATATCACCCAGCTAGGTAATTGTGTGAAAGGAAATAAAACTGGTCAAGTGCGAGTCGGACTCGCGTGCAAAGGGATTCGAACGAATTTCATTTTATTAACGTGTTATTTTAACACTATAGACTTCTTATAGATTTTCATGTAATCTTGTAATCTTTAGGTATAGACTATTATCTGTATTTTTTCCAAAATTTTTGGCTCAGTAGTTTCGGAGATAAGGGGGGAATGGTCATTTTTCGTTTAATTTCTTGAATAACTTCAAAACAATTTATTTTAAAATTATGAAAAAAAAAATGTATTTGAAACCCTTACAGTAAGGCACTTTCATTTGCAATGTCACACGATATTGTTCAAAAAACTTTTTTAAAATTTTCTAGTTTGACCCCCAAAAGTGACCCCGTACTAAAAATTTAATGATTTACGTAACGCGTCGATGTTTGGGTCACAAAAGTCCATATGTGTACTTTCAACGAATCGGTCCAGTCGATCCGGAGAAAACTGGCTGTGAAAGACGGACAGACAGACACCCGAGTGATCCTTCCTATAAGGGTTCCGTTTTTTGCTCGGAAGCCTAAAAATCGAAAAACCGGGAGTTTCTAAGATTTAAAATTTTCCAATCAATCGATTTTGTTAGGTAACACTCAAAATGCTAAGAGTAAAACATTTTGCTTTCTCCTTCGAAGCCAACTCGCAAAGGCCCCGTTAGACATTTCTAATGGAATGGGGCAATAACCAATGATTATCGTTGTATGCACTATTCAAGTATACCCAAGGACAATCCCCGGTAGGTACAGAACTATTGCATAGTATGAAAGCAAAAGGTGACAGACTATGGGTTTTGGGTGGTTTAGTCGATTCATTACCGTAAACTATGAAATAACTGTAATTGGTCCCTTACCGCTACTAATTACTTACCGTTCACTGTCATTCCAACAAGGTGTTCTGTCTCCAATAACAGTATCTATTTCCTCATATATTTTCTGTTGCATTTCTTGACATTTTAATGCCTTTAGAAAAGCGAAATCGAGTACGTTGCTACTTGTTTGAGAACCCGAAATTATAAAATCCAAACAGACCATTTTCAACTGCTCCTCTGAAAATAACATTTAAGAACAATTACAGAATAGGTGATGATGTTGTTATTTCATGAACTACTAGTCTAGACAACAAGTGCTTTTTTGGTCAACTTTTTTAAGCAGTCTCAAGAAATATGAATGAGGTGTCATTCGATTCGATTCAGAAACAGCATATTTGATAAACTTATAAGTAACTAGTGGACTTCACGCGGTTTCACCCGCGTAGTTCCTGTTCCCGTGGGAGTACGGGGATAATATATAGCCTATGTTACTCCCTGATAATGTAGCTATCCAATGCTAAAAGAATTTTTCAAATCGGTCCAGTAGTTTTCCTAGCCTATTCAATTCAAACAAACAAACAAATCTTTCCTCTTTATAATATTAGTGTAGATTTACTGAAAAAAGAAAGATATTTTGTTTTTGTAAAAATTTCAAAAAATAATTAAGATAGAATAGAATAGAATACTCTTTATTATGTACACCATATAAGTTACAGAAAAGATAGATGAGAAACATTACATAGGGTGACGCAATGGGCGGCCTTATCGCTGAAAGCGATCTTTTCAAGACAACCTTTGGATGGATTCTAAAGAGAAAAAGGAGATACAGTACTGTAGGTAGTCTAAGGTGTACTATTTTTACAAACATCAATACATACTAAATAGATAAAATTATACAATGATAATTATGAAACAGTAGCAGAGATCTATAGTAAAAAACGCTTTAAAGAGAGAGATAGTGGTTCTTGACCAAAGTTTTAAAAATGCACAAAGATTGAGCACGCCTTATCGACACAGGCAAAGCATTCCATTATTCATTTATTTATTCATCAAAAAGGGGTTTTTCCTTAGACTTACAAAAGGCACACAATTAGACCCCTGGGGTCTGTCTTAGCATGCCATGACCTTACCACTTGATCAACGCGCTATAAAAAGTTAACTTATGCGCTTAATATTTTTACTATTCATTGAGTCTCTAATTTCTACGGGTATTTTGTTTAATAAATTGGGTATAGTGAAAGAAGCCGTACGCCTACCATAAAAGTTATTTTTGCGAGGCACTTGGAATAATTTTGATTTGGCTTGTCGCGTATTTACGTCACTCTTAGCTGGAACTTGAATATCGCTGTTATCAAAATGTTCAATGAGGAACAGATACTCGGCACGCGCTAGAACAGGCAATACTTTGCAATGTTTAAATAAGCCAACGTAATTGTCTCGGTATTTGTTTTTTACATAGTTTGGTACCACGAGTTTCAATAATCTTGTTTGCAAATAATATTATTAGGTTAAGAATGAGTATCTGTACAGCTGTCATCTGAAACGTCACTCCAAAGCCTATAAAAGCGGTTGTCAACCGAGCCGCGCCCCTTTTTTACCAGTCAGCGCTCGCGCAGAGAGGTCGTTGGATTTCGTCTCAGATCACAGCTAAGTCTTTGTTTGGTGGCCATTTTCTTTTTATGTGCAAATATTGCCTTTGTTTATTGTGTTTTGCTAAAGTTGATTGTTTCCTATTAAATAGTGCGTGATAATTGTGTTAATTAATTAATGTGTTTTTTAAATATAAGTTAGGTAGGCTTGACAGTTGTTTTTTTTATTTAAATACCACTCCTGGTCCCTAAGATCAGAAGTGGGATTCGCCCTAGTCCACTCAATTTGATATAAGCTAGGAAACAATCAACTTATATAGTTGTTTTGAAAAATGCCTCGATCAAGGTCGCGTAGTGTGTCGTCCGAATCGAACTACCCACATAGACGCATACATAAACGTAAACAGCACCGTTCCCGCTCCCGCGATCGAGCCCGTTCCCGTTCTCGCGATTGGTCCCGTTCTCGTTCTCATCGCGTTTCACGTTCGCGAGATCATCATAAGTCGCGTGAACGATCGAACCGAAGATCTCGTAGCCGGGAAAGCTCCGTAAAACAGGCATTGCAAACGATCGTCTCGCGTTTGAATGCAATCGAGGAAAGTTCCGCAAGCGTACCCCAAACTCCACCGCAACCCGCTGGTCACAGCACGCCTCAAGATGTCAGTGTACCCTCAACGACACAAACATTAGCAGAGATACTAAACATGTTAAATCCTACAAAGTCACATGGTTATTACGTATCCAATTTTGACCCCTCTATCCATGACATTGAGGTGTGGTGTGAAGAGGTGGAACGCGCTAAAGTATCAAACCATTGGAATGATTACGAATGTCTTTCGCGAGTGTCTAACTGCCTTAAAGGCGATGCAAAAACCTGGCTTAGTGAGTGGAATACCAATGACCGTTGTTGGTCTAATTTTAAATTAGAATTTAAGCCGTTGTGCCCTCGCAAACTTGACTACGCCAATATTTTGTTTGAGGTTATGAATTCTACTTCAGATAAATATTCGACCTATGCAGAATATGCCCGGCGTTCGCTGTTACGGTTGCGTATTATTAAAGGTCTGAGTAATGAGCTAATGGTGCAGATTGTAGTACGTGGTATTACCGACCCACATGTTCGTGCCGCGGCCGCGAATGCCGACTTAACAATTGATAATTTGGTATCGTTTTTAGCAATTTATGTCAAGCCTACCCGTACCAAGAATGAAACACGCGTGTCTTCCTCTAGCACAATAAAAAGGCGCCATATTTCTACTAATGATAAATGCTTTTCTTGCGTTCAGACTGGACATAAAAGCTATAAGTGTCCGAAAAATCAAAAACCTTCGGAAAGTGCGGCAAAATCTTCGGAAAGTCTTTCAAAACCAACGTGCTCGTTTTGTAAGAAGACTGGGCATAAGGAAGTAGACTGCTTTGCTAAACAGCGTTCAGAGGGAAGGAACAGTAATCAAAGAAAAGTTAATCTGTGTAGGGAATTTGCAAGTAGTTCTAGCGGCAGCGATGTAGTAACTGCTGTCGTTCAAGATATTCCAGTAGATGTTCTGATAGATAGCGGTGCGATTAATATTTCTTTGATCTCTTCAGACGTCACCAAACTATTTTCCTGTCCGCGTAGATCCACTTTTTGCGTTGTTAAAGGAGTGAGCGATAGCGAAATAGTTTCTCGAGAATACGTGACTCTCACTATCGAGTTCGAACACATTTCCCTCGAAGTAGATTTGGTAGTCATACCCTCTTCATGCATGAATGCTCCAATTGTTATCGGCACGGATGTTCTTAACAGGAACGACATTGTTTACGTTCGCACAAAACACAAACAGTACTTAAGCCGTGCCCCAAATGAAGTTTTTCAAGTAAACTCCACGCAAACTGATATGCGAATTAAAGTAGATACGCCCGTTCTTGGAGATGATTTTGCTGCGTTAATGGTCGTCATTAATGAGTTTTCCGAGTTTCTAATATCTGGCACTGCTACCACTACGGTGCAAACAGGAAAAATGCATATCAGTTTGACAAGCGAGACGCCTATAGTTTATCATCCCTACCGTCTTTCCTACCAAGAAAAAATTAGAGTAAGAGAGATCATACAAGATTTGTTGGATAAAAACATAATTAGAGAATCGGAATCTGAGTATGCCAGTCCTATTCTACTGGTCAAAAAGAAAGATGGCTCTGATAGGTTATGCGTGGATTTTCGTGCTCTCAATCGGATTACTGTTAAAGACAGATATCCACTCCCTCTCATAGACGACCATATCGATCGCCTAGGATCCTCAAAATACTTCTCCTGTCTTGATATGGCCTCAGGCTTTTACCAAATTCCGATTCATGAGGATTCTATCCACAAAACTGGTTTTGTTACCCCCGAAGGCCATTTTGAATTTTTGAAAATGCCATTCGGCTTGTGTAATTCCCCCACCGTTTACCAAAGAATAATAAACAGTACTCTTCGGAAGTTGATAGAGGCCGGGAATGTCCTGGTGTACGTCGATGACGTCCTTCTTGTGAGTGAAACCATCGCCGATGGCATACAATTATTACGCGGAGTGCTACAAACACTCACCGAAGCCGGTTTCTCAGTCAATATTCGAAAATGCTCGTTTCTAACCACCGAAGTAGAGTACCTAGGCCGCATTATATCACATGGTCAGGTTAGGCCGAGTCAGCGCAAAATCTTAGCCTTGGTAAACACCCCGGCCCCGACCAACGTTAAACAAGTCCGGCAATTCTTGGGTTTAGCTGGGTACTTTCGACGTTATATCGAAGGCTACGCGACGAAAACAGCAAGTATCTCGCGTTTAACTAAAAAGGATGTAAAATTCGAATGGGGACCCGAGCAGGAGACCGTTCGGCAACACCTATTAAAGACACTAACAAGTGAGCCCATACTTGCTATTTTCGATCCTAGCCTATCCACGGAGCTCCACACTAATGCTAGCAGTGCTGGATATGGGGCCGTGCTAATGCAAGTCCATATCGATGGCACTAAACGAGTAGTGGCTTATTTTAGTAAGGTTACACAAGGCGCTGAAAGTAGGTACCACTCCTACGAATTGGAGACGCTGGCTGTCGTCAGGGCATTGCAGCATTTCAGACATTATTTAATTGGGTTAGAGTTTAAAATCATAACTGATTGCAACGCCCTGAAATCAACCGAGCGCAAAAAAGACTTGCTTCCTCGAGTGGCACGCTGGTGGGTTTACCTACAAGATTTTAACTTCACCATCGAGTATCGAAAGGGCGCACTAATGTCACATGCCGACTATTTAAGTAGGAATCCACTGGTGGCGCATGTAAGTCAGGTTGACAGACCTCGCAACTGGGCTCAGATTGCACAAAGTGCAGATAATGAGACTCAGGTGCTCATTCAAAAATTAAATGAGGGTAATCTGGATCCGCGGCGTTACGTCTGTCAACATGACGTCTTGTATTACCGTTTCTCGCCTACTGGTGAAGAATCTCGCCTATTGTGCTATATCCCCAAAGGTCACAGGCTTAGCCTGCTACGGATATATCACGATGAGCATGAACACATCGGGGTAGAGAAAACACTGGATCTTATCCTTAAGCATTTTTGGTTTCCCGGACTTAAAGCTTTTGTGGGTAAATATGTTTCCCACTGTCTTACTTGTATTTCAAAAAAACGTGTACCTCGAGCCCCATTACAACCTATAACATCATGGGAAAAACCAGACATTCCATTCAGCACTATACATGTCGACGCTTTGGGCCCTTTGCCAGAGTCGAATGGTTACAAGTTTGTGCTAGTCTTGATCGATTCGTTCACAAAATTTTGTCTGCTTTACCCCATGAGTCGACAAGACGCAGAGGAATTAAAGCGCGTGTTTAATAACGCGATCTCGCTGTTTGGTGTTCCAAAATTAGTAGTTTGTGACCGTGGTCGTATGTTTGAGGCATCTAGTTTTGTGAGTTTAGTTACCGAAATGGGCTGCAATATCCACTATATCACACCCGAGATGCATCACGCAAACGGCCAGGCGGAGCGTTACATACGCACTGTTTTGAACATGATTCGCATCGAAACGAGTAATAAAAATACTCGTTGGTCCGATTTGTTGTGGAAACTTCAATTAGTTTTAAATATTACGAAACATAAAACCACGAAATCATCCGCTTTAAACCTGTTAATTGGTACTGAGGCGACTACACCTATAATTCGTGCATTAGTGCGAGATTTGGCGGTGGAAGACGCTAACCCAAATCGTGAGGCTTGGCGTGAGATATGCAGAAGCCGCGCGAGTGAGCTCCTTAAAAGGAATCAGGACGAACAAGATTCTCGTGTTAATCGACAACGTGGATCTCCTAAGGGATTTAAATTAAATGATTTAGTGTTTGTAATCAAGTATTCACAGAGCACTGGAAAGTTGGACTCCGGGATGAGAGGCCCGTACAAGGTCACAAAGATCTTGCCAAGTGACCGATATGAGCTCAAATTACTGACCGGTGCTCGAGGCAAGACAACACAGGCTGCGGCGCAATATATGGTGCCGTGGAAAGGAGAATGGTGTCCTGACACCTGTTCAGCCTTTTTTGAATGTGAGTAATTGTTTGATGGTGTTTTTGTTCAGATTGGTTCGTGTATGTGATGCGTTTCGTCGGCTGCCCTAGTGGAGCTGAGATGAAACTGCGCGAGAGCGAAGCTGGCAAACTACTGGCTTGATGCGCGCTGCGGTGCGACTATTCAGCCTCGCCGCCATGTGTGGTGACCGGTACTGCGGTGCTGATTGAGAAGACAGATATGCGCTGCGGTGCTTCTGTTTTTTTGTGCCGTTGATGGATTAGAGCTGCGGTACTCTTCCACTAGTTTTTGGACATGCGCTGCGGTGCCTCTGTCTTGCAGACACGGCTTGTACGTGTATTATCGGACATGTGCTGCGGTATCATGATCTCGATATTGTGTAGAAATGCGCTGCGGTGCATTTGTTGCGTAAAAACTTTCTAATAATAAGAATGTGTGGCGCCGGATGACTTAGAGAAATGGATGTGAGAGCAATATAACTGTGATTGACTGAAAGTGATTTGATATCTTAGCTGGATTGTTTCATTGAAAGAGGGCCTCGAATGTGTGATGAATGATTGAGTAGGCAAAAAATAAGCTTTTGGGCCCTCACTAATCATGTCATAATTTCAGGCGAAGATAATGGAGTTCACACGCAGGCAGGACTCTCTGCTGATCCACCTGCGAGCCAAAACGAGGAGCCAGCTCAAGATGCCGCCACGTCAGACGTGCCCGAGGACGGTGCACAGTCAGGAGAAGCCGTATTAGGTTAAGAATGAGTATCTGTACAGCTGTCATCTGAAACGTCACTCCAAAGCCTATAAAAGCGGTTGTCAACCGAGCCGCGCCCCTTTTTTACCAGTCAGCGCTCGCGCAGAGAGGTCGTTGGATTTCGTCTCAGATCACAGCTAAGTCTTTGTTTGGTGGCCATTTTCTTTTTATGTGCAAATATTGCCTTTGTTTATTGTGTTTTGCTGAAGTTGATTGTTTCCTATTAAATAGTGCGTGATAATTGTGTTAATTAATTAATGTGTTTTTTAAATATAAGTTAGGCAGGCTTGACAGTTGTTTTTTTTATTTAAATACCACTCCTGGTCCCTAAGAATATATTTTATCCAGGTGAGTTTTAAATGTTCTTCCATAACTGGTGAGTCCATAGGAGATTATCGACTCAGCAAGGGCTGTGTACATTTAAAGGAGGGTCCTGTACGGTACATTGCGCTTTAGAATGGAAAATTTTGCAAGTATTGCACGTTACTTACCGCAGACTCTATTATTAGCCCCAGATAGGTATGATATGGGACTTGCTCTTTAGGCGAACAGTTGTAATCTGGCACGTTATTATGCAGGCAATCATGACTATGGGCTATAATTTGAAAGGGATGGGAGGTATTTGTATGACTTGAATGGACGTGTATAACTTTAGTTTTTTGTGGATTCAGAACAAGTCCCATATCATGTGCCCACTTAGCCATAGTAGTAAAATCTTTTTGCAAACATTCGGCGGCCACGTTAAGGTTTTTGTTTGCAGATATTATACAGGTGTCATCGGCATATTGATAAAGGGAACAGTGCGTTATAATATTTTCTAGGTCATTTACGTATGCCAGGTAGTGTAGTGGACTAGATACTGAACCTTGCGCCGTGCCTTTCGTCACTTTTACGGGTCTGCTGAGGCTGGTACCAATTTTCACGCGATACCTTCGGCTACGAAGGTATTCCCTGCACCAGTCGAGCAGTTTCCCTCTAATGCCTGAGTTTTCGAGTGTCTTTATTAGTATATTGTGCCCAAGAGTGTCAAACGCCCTGCTAAAATCAATAAATATAAGTATTACATGTTGTTTTTGATCTAAGTAGTTATTTACTTCGTCAGTAAAATTTTAAAGTAGCTGAGCAGTAGATTTCTTACTTTGGAAACCATATTGTGCTTTGGAAATTATGCCATTATCCCTATAAAATGTGTGTATTTGGTCGCATATAAATTTTTCAACTATTTTATTTATGGCGGGCAAAATTGTTATGGGTCTATAATTTGCTAACTCATTGAATTTACCTTTTTTATGAATGGGCCTAACTATACCTGTTTTTAATTCTGTCAGATATTTGCTTTGTTGAATACTTGCATTAATTAATCTTACTATAGCATACGTAATTTTCTCTTCTATCATTTTAATATCCATAATCCTTATTGTGTCATATCCAGCTGATTTATTAGTATTTAGGTTTTTGATTATTTTAAAATTTTTATCAGGTGTAGCTTTTTTGAAGAATATTGATTTGTCTTGTGATTTCATAAATTCACGTTCATCCAACAAGGGTCTGTCACACCTGGGCACGATATCAGACACACTGGTCTCGAATTCCATTGCAAAGTCATTAGCAATACTAAGTTCATTATTGGAGTCGGTTAAAAAAGCGTTCGTCATTACCTCATCAACAGATTTAACTATTTTACCGGTAAGTTTATTTAATATTTCTCACAGTTTTTTGGGATTATTTTTATTTCCTGCTATTTTGTCTCTATAATAATTATTTCTTGTGTTTATTATTAGTTTAATTACTTTATTTCGTGTATTATTATATTCTAGCTTAAGTGTTTTATTTTTTGGGTCATTTTCCATGCAACAAACAGTTTATCTTTTATTGTACAACTTTTCCTTAATTTATTGTTAACCCATTTTTCACAATTTCTTTTGCTTGAATTAATATTTTTTTTTAGTGTATTTGCATTAATTATAGCATTTTATAAAGTTTTCCTTTATGAACTTATAGATATCATTTGCGCAATTATACTCATCTATCGTGTCCCACTCGGTGTAATCTAAATGTGTTTTTATTTTTTTATTATCAATAGACTCAATGAACTTCGGATTTCCAACTTTAGGTGCACACGCGAACGTGACAATCGTCATGCGATGGTCCGCCAAGACAGTCCCCAGAGCAGCCGAGTAAAGGTCATCAAGGCTAGATCTCACGAATATATGGTCAATACAAGTTTTAGTGACTATGTTGCCTCTGGACTCAACTCGCGTGAAGTCTGAGATCGCACATTCAAGCACGCACTCAGCAAGTTTACTCAGATAATAATTGTTTACATTATTGGTGGTTTTAAGGTCCATATTTATATCTCCTAATACAATAAGATCGTTTTTCTTCACAGAGTCACCTTTAATCAAACTGGATAGTTCATTAACAAACAGGTGCTTGCTTTCTTTTGGTGGTCTATACACTGCACAGATATAAATATTATGATTTCGCTGCGTTGTTAATTTACCAAATATACATTCACAATGTCTTATCTGAGTTTTTAACAGTTAAAACTTATGCTTATTATTAACATAGACAATAATCCCACCACCTTTCCTGCTTTTACGTAAATTACTATACAATGTGTACCCGTCCAATTGATACACAGCTACAATTTGTTCCGATATCCCCACTTCCGTGAGTACTACAACATCAATTCGTGATTTAGCTGACATTAAACAGTTCGTAAGATTAGCGTAATTTTTTATTAATGACCGAATGTTAACATGCATTACATTTAAATTATTTGTATTTTTAGGTAGTTTTCCAATATAGGTAGGCAAATCAATACAATCAAACAGTTCTTTGATATTGCTTAATACAGCCATAATAAGTTCTTAACTAAAACATTTTTTTTTATTAATCTGAGCTACTCGAATTATTTTGTTTTATTAAGATTTTTTATATCGTCTTCACACCTAATCTAATATCTTGTAAATATCTTGTCTTTTCCATTACTGTCTACTTCACCTTTCTTCACATGTACTTTTCCATTTTGGAACCAAATATATTTAAAATCATTACGCAGTTGTTGCTTTGCCATCCACATTAGTTTTCTGTTTACTTGTGATAACGCAAATCGTACGTATATTTTTCCCGACGCTTGATTACTGGATACGTTGGACAAGATATCAGCTGTTGTCAGATTATATTGTTTAGCGGATCGTACCACACATTCTACGTCTTTGGGGTTCCCTAGTTCTAGCTGTATAACGTCTAGGTTTTGGAACGCGTTCGGACGTTTTACGCCTTTTATCACAGACTTATCTTTGATCATTTTTTTAGCAATTTTGTCTGAGATTTCCAACAGATCTTCGTTTTTAATGGACGGGATTCCGGTTATTTCAACGATATTGTTCAATTTTTTAGTTTAAGCGCTGTTCTAAGGAGGAGATTTTGGTTTCGTAGTTTGTGATCTTATTACATAGATAGTTATTTTTATTTTCCACTTCTTTAAGTTTTTGTTTCATCATTTTGATTGACTCCACGAAATCATCTATCTTGCCAGTACAAAATTCAATGGAAGACTGTAAGGTTTCTAGTTGTTTTTGAACTATTTTTTGAACCTCCTTCGAAATATTTGTTTCATATCTATCGGTAGGCTAGACGATGTGGTCGGCATTATAGTTGGTTCGTCAACCTCATCATCGTCATCCTCTGGGACTATAAATGATTTCCTGACAGGGGCCAGGCGGTGACATTCATTGCAAGTCCATTCCAGTGTTTCCGAATTGCGAATAGCTAGTATTTGCTTTTGTGTGATACCAGTGCATGTTGTATTTGCGTGCACGATTTTCCCACATTTGCAACATTCTAATCCTGGGCTTTTATTTGTAATTGTTTTATTACAATTATCGCATTTCGGCATGTTATTATTGTTGGTTTGAGATAGTTTGGTGAATCAGATTCGTACGTACCCACACAGCTGCTAGTAACTTATCGTCTCAGTGGTGAACGTCGCGACCAAAAGGTCTAAAGCGCCGGGCACAATCCGTCGCTTACGCGTTTCGATACACAACAAGTTAGATGCTTTCACAGGTTGAAGTTTTACTTATTGTTATTAATTTAGTTAAATCACCATTCAGAAATGAGTTTATCACTTGATTTATAGTCAATGTTTTTTCAAATGTTGTATAGTATTGATTTTCACAAGACTGTACGCAGATACTCGTAAAAACCACCAAATTTTAAATTAAAGAAGCGCGTTGACCTTGCCGTCTACACGAACAAAAGTTAACTGAACCTCACCTCACCGCTTGAATCGTGAAAGAATTGTCATAGAAGGTGGTGGAATGCATCGGCATTTCTAGTCTCAAGCTTTCCGATGACCACAGATATTCGATGTTTAAAAATATTTTCTACCACTTGTAATTAATTTTAAAAACATTTCTTTAAAAGAATTTTCTTATAAGCAACACATTTGTTTAAAACAAAAACAATAGGATTGGATCGCAGATTTTCTGAGGGATCGGTCTATCCGAGTGGTCATAGATGGCTGCTCGTCTGGAGATGACAGCACTGTTGCTGAGAGATACGTGTCCGACGCACGAGCTGGTGGGTCGCAGATCCGGTCTCCCCGGAAGGTTATGGTTGAGCGCTTGGACGTGTCCTTACAGTTACTGCGATTTGCTTGCCTTGCGGCAGAGGAGTCTCGTCTCATATTAGTGCGAGGGTTCTCGCCTCTAGATCCCATGGCAGCAGTCAAGCAAGAAGGCTCATTGCCTCGCTGGCGACCGTGCGGTATCCCCAGGCCAGCCGGATGGCCATGACCCTCTGGGGCGCGTTGAGATATCGGGCTGGACGCTTCCTCAAAGTAAGCGCCCACACCGGTGTCCCATAAAGGGCCATGGACAGCACGATTGCCGCGTAAAGCCTCCGGAAGGAGGCGTTTGGACCTCGGAGATTGAGCAGAAGCCGCTTGAAGACAGCCCCGGCCCGCTCCAATCTGGGAGCCAAACGTCGGAAATGCTCGACGAAGTTCCACGGGCTGTCGAAGACGACACCCGACGCCGATGTAAACCCCTTCCTACCTTTATTCGGGATCCCGATGGTGGCCCCAATGGTCCCAGTTCTCGTTAGCCAAGGAGAGCGCGGTAAGGCCTTTGTCCACCGCTACCACATCTCGATGCATACCCACGTCGGCCTTTAGGAAGTACTCCCTAAGGCTGCATACCTCGCGGTTGTGCAGGGTCTTAGCATTTAAGAAGCCACGACCTCCGCACTTCCGCGGGATATACAGCCTCATCACCGATGACCGTGGGTGATGCAACCGATTTGCGGTGAGCAGTGAGCGTATCCTTCTATCCAGGGCGTCAAGTTCTATCTGAGTCCATTTGAGTATGCCGAAAGAGTACATCAAAATCGGCATGACCCAACCGTTGAAGGCGCGCACCTTGTTTCCGCCTGATAAAAGACTGTTAAGTACTTTGTTCAGGCGGCCAAAGAAGCGCTCCTTCAACGATTGTTTCACGTCAACAGCATTGATGCCTAACGCTTCCGACATACCCAAATACTTGTAAGTTTCGGTTGAGGAGAGGGACCTAAGGTGTATGGAATCCGAGAGTTGGGTTCCCACGGATTCCATAATCTCCCCTCGCTTTACATGCATGACCGCACATTTGTCCAAACCAAATTCCATCCTGATGGCGCTAATGAAGGTTTCTGTTACCTTCAGTACCTTCATCAGTTGCAAGTTGTTAGGAGCAAAGAGTTTCAAGTCATACATGTAAAGGAGGTGCGATATGATCTGAACACCTCTTCTCAACCGGTAGCCTTGGCCCGAACCCTCCAGTAATGTACTGAGAGGGTTGCGGGCCAGACAAAACCACAGTGGACTCAGACTGTCACCCTGAAATATTCCACGCTCGATCCTTATTGGTTCACTGTTCGCCGGGGTCTGTCGACACCCTGGATATTGAAGGACCGTCCTCCACTGCCCCATGCGCGACATCAGGAAGGTGCGTAGAACTGCATCAACTTTGTACAGCTCCGGCACCCTCATGAGCCATGCATGTGGCACTGAATCATAGGCCTTCTTATAATCTATCCATCATGTCGACAGATCTCTTCGGGAAAGTCGAACCTGTTGGCTAACGGCTATGTCGATGAGGAGCAGCTCCTTAGTATCGCGGGACTCATTCCTATATCCATTCTGAGAAGCAGACATTATTGAATTACTATCACTATGATGGTTAATCTTTCCTCTCAAAATGGATGTAAGAACTTTATAGACCGTCGGTAAACACGTGATCGGTCTATAATTTTTAGGCTCCGCGGTACTACCTGATTTATGGAGCAGGTGGGTTATTCCTGTAGTTAGGAATTGGGGCAGCGACCCTGACTCTAAGGCAGACTGGAATTGAGATGCCAAGCAAGCGTGCGATCTTTTGAACCATTATATCCAAAAATTGTGCAGCCATTATTATTATTATTATTAATGGGGGTCCATATAAAAGTTGTGTTTTTCGAGTATTTTGCTCGATTTTAACGGCATAATAGTGGATTATAATAATAGCGATGACACGGAACCCTTCATGCGCGAGTCCGACTCGCACTTGGCCGGTTTTTTCGTGATTGAGCAACAAACATACAAACATATAGACATACAAACGTACACAAACTTACTACTTTCACATTTGTAATATTAGTAGGATTAGTAACTAATTCTGATCCTAACTGTTAGGAATACGATTAGTTTGGACTAGCATAAGCCCACGGCTTCGCTCGCCTATAAAATCGATTATCATTTTGCAGTATTCATGCATATTCCATAGATCTGTTCAGAACTTTTTTAGAATAATGTGATACCATAGATATGCAAGTCTCTTACCTGTAAAAGTTGGGTCCTTATTCGCATAAATCTCTTCCAAAAACAAATAAATAAAATCTTTTTGCTCCACTTCCTTATTTTTATGCTTTTCAATAGTTTCCTGAAACGAATTGGTTCTCTGTTAATACTTACATACTATAAAAATAAATGAAAAAATAGAAAAGCCACTTATTCCATATTCTCATTTTACATTTCGAATGAGACTGGTTCTTTAATGTCTGTAAGTTTAGTTGTTGGTGTTTCCAGAGGTATGGATCTCAATTTGGTCAGTAAAATATATTACCTACCTCAATAACTTTGGATATTTCTCGATTCAGTTTGGTTATCAGCGAATACCCACTTAATTTCGGTATAATAAATCTACACCAGGGCATTTGATTTAATAAACCTCCGGCAACTGAGAAAGCATTTCCTCGTTGTCTAAAAAGGTCCAATAAATGGTTCAGTTTGTCTTCTTTTATTCGTTCCCCTGTAAATAAAAGAAAAATTGTATTTTTTCTTAAATTTTACGAAATCCATCCCGGTTTTCTCAAAACCAATTGCAAATTATCAAAATCTATATATCTATATACTAATATATATATATATATTTACTAACATATAAAGCTGAAGAGTTTGTTTGTTTGCTTGTACGCGCTAATCTCAGGAACTAGTGGTCCGATTTGACAAATTCTTTCAGTGTTAGGTAGCCCATTTATCGAGGAAGGCTATAGGCTATAGACCATCACGCTAAGACCAATATGAGCGGAGCAGACGAAGTTGCGCAGGTCAACTAGTATATGATGATAAAACTGGTCGAAAAAAAATTGACACACGGTTTCTGTCTGCATATTCTTACTTCACTACCTACCCTCATTAGAAAACTCCACTATACTATGTTGCTATCACCTACAGATTTGTTGTGACCGCCACTTAAGGTACAAGTTGCACTGGTTCCTTTTTTAGGATTCCGAACAAAAAACGGAACCCTTATAGGATCACTCGGGTGTCTGTCTGTCTGTCCGTCTGTCACAGCCAGTTTTCTCCGGATCCACAGGAATGATTTTGTTGAAATTTTGGTACACATATGGACTTCTGTGTCCCAAACATGGGGTCACTTTTGGGGGTCAAACTAGAAAATAAATAAAAAAGTTTTTTGAACAATATCGTGTGACATATAAATGAAAGGGCTTACTGTCTTATTACGGTACTCGATATTATGACAGAATAGTTTTAGAAGTAAAGATGTAAAACAAAATTTCGACTTTTTAACCGACGAAAAAATGGAGGTGGTTCTCAAGCCGACGCGTAAGTTTTTTTTATGTATGAGCACGCGTAACTTTTTACAGAGTTGTCCGATTTTGATAATTCTTTTTATTGGAAAGGATATACCTCGAAATTGATTCCATATAAATTAGGAAAAATAAAATTACCCTAAGGGTGGGAAAATAGGGGTGATTTATTGTTCACTCACAGATTTTAGTGCAGAGTTGTGTAGCATTTTTTGTAGGCCTACTCATGTTGGTTTATAAAGCCTGATTTTTTTAAGTATTTATATTATACAACAAGTAATAGTTAAGGTAGAATTATATAACAGTTAATAGCTAAAGTATGGTAAGTAGCTATTTTATAAGTAATCAAAAATTAAGCATGTAGTAATTAGTACATTAAAGCCACAAAAAAATATAAAATAAAAACTTTGTAACAAAAAAATTACACCTCTGAAAAAACTGAAACGCAGAAAAAATAAACCTTTTTAAAAAACTAGTTTGATTTCGGAAGTCGGTGTTAAAAATACGAGAAAACAATCAAAACCACCGACGAAATTTAAGTTATTTTTAACCGACTTCCAAATAAGGAGGAGGTTCTAAATTCGGTGGGTATCTTTTTTTTAATGTATGTACACCGATTACTCCGAGGTTTCTGATCCGGTTTCTGTGATTCTTTAGTTCGATGCAGTATACTTGCCTTTTGGTCCCGTAAAAATTCAGTTTGGTTCAGTAGTTTTTATTTTATGAGCATTTTTGTTTATTTTAATTTCTGCGTTGAAGAAGACGTCGTCCAAGTATCACCACTTAAAAGTGAAAAATAAAAAACTTTTTACAAAAATATATATCCGGCTTCCAAACAAAACACTACAAAGAATAAAATAACCTTAATTTCGGAAGTCCGTGTTAAAAACAAAGAAACAAAACCAAAAACACCGAATTCCGAAATTAAGGTTATTTTGTTCTTTGTAGTGTTTTGTTTGGAAGTCGGTTATATTTTTTTGCAAAAAGGTTTATTATTTTTGCTTTTCAGTTTTTTCGGAGGTTCAATTTTTTTGTTAAAAGGTTTTTTGACATTATGGTTACTGAAGTTTATAGCATACGTGTCATGGATAATGATTTTCAGACAAACAATTATAGGTGAAGTAAGCGAGTACCATGAGCGTGTAAAAGATGCCTTATTGAAGGCCCTTGAAGCGGTTTAGAAACTCTGACACTAGGGTGTGTGGGGTCGTTAGACCTTACTGCCCACACGATAAGAAGAAGAAGAAGGCAGTTTTCTACAAGGACTTAATACGGTCCATCAGCGGGATGTGAGATGTAAGGAATGAAAGTATTTACAAGGCAATTTATACTATAATATTTATTGCAGGGTAGACCCTGCAATAAATATTATAAAGAATACGAAATCCAAAAGTATGTAAAAATTAGTTAAAGCTAATTGAATTTGTCAAAATTAAACATTTTTATTTTTCGCCTTAGTAAACGTCGTTAACACGTTAATTCCGCCAGAAATGACATAAAATGACCTAAAACTTAAATCATCTGCTAAGCCATTTCCCAGCAATATTGGGGTCAGCTCCCAGTAAAATCGGATTCATCTGAATACTAATATTTTACGTGGAGCGGCTGCCTAGACCTCCACAACCGGTACCTGGGTAACACGGTACTTTTTGGTAAGACTGGTGTCAGATTTTCTGGTTTCTGACAATCTGTAACGACTGTCAAAGATCTACAAATGACAGCCAGACGGCTTGACGTGCCTCCGAGGTACGGAGAAATCTCGATGTGTTAAAATGGCCACCCATCCACAGACCAATCTCGGCAACCGGTGCTTAACCTTCCTTGAAGATTGACCCGTGCGTCTGTTATTATTTAGCTACGATTTTCTAGGTCTATAAATTAAAATTAAACCATCATCATCATCATGATAAATTCAGTTTCTAAAATTTTGCCTGAATCGTTACCGCAAGAAAAACTGTACTGCAGGTCTAAAAACGCCACTTTAGCAGAATCATATTAGAATCATATTATTAACCACACAACAATCTATCAAATTTCATTTTCATCTTTATCGCTAACGCATTAGGTTCAAGGTTGATTGGGAAAATTGTGTAGCGTGATGTTCTTTCTGATTCTTCTTTTTTAGACCTCCTGATTCTGCTAAAGTGGCCTTTTTAGACCTCCTGTTAATGTCTCTAACAGATAATGTCCAGTTTTGCTATAGAGTGAATTGAGTTACTTCATTAAGTAATTTTATGAAAGATAGGAGTTACTTTTTATCTTGAAGTATAAAAACAAAAAATTATATTCTTTAAAAAACTAGGCTAGCTATACTTGTAAAACTTAATCTCTTCTACAAAATATGCTCTAAATAAACATGCCAGTAGTGCTATTCTGTAAAATTTCGTGTCTCGACAGCAGAATCCGCGGTGAGGTATCAAATTCGTATTAATATTAGTGAGCTTTATCACCCAGGTGAAGCTCGATTTCGAAATAGTAATTTACAGAATAGCACTGCATGTAATTTGTTTCCATCGAGTTCCTTATTATTAAAATAAGATGTCTAATTTAATGAAACGAATACGCGGATTATTATGTATTATTTATTTATTTAAACTTTATGTACAGTAGTGGTACATGGGCGGACTTAATGCAACAAGGCATTCTCTACCATTATTATAATTTTTAGGGATACATTGGCGCCAGTGACGCAAAAGTTAAAAATGAATCACTTGTCTTGGTATGCTCATGTGAAGAGGAGGGATTAAACGCATGTAACTAGAAGAGTTATGAACATTAATGTGGATGGATGGAGAGGGAGAGGAATGCCAAAAAAAAGATGGATTTATTGTGTGAGGAGCGATATTATGAAATAAAAGGGAGTTAGTGATAGCGTGACGACTGATAGAACAAAGGTCTTAGCACGAATATTTTGACGTATAGGAACGTTAACGTAAGTGAATTTTAAATGTGAAAAACTACAACCCCATAGTATTTAGGTTTAATAATATGGCACATACACAATTTATATAATTACAAAATATGATTATAGTATCTTATTCAAATAAATATTATGTCCGAAACGAGTATTGTAGCTATGGTAAAATTTTACGATACGTAAAAAATATTCGTGCTAGTTCCTCTGAATGGAAGAAACAAACGTGTTGCGCCGACCCCAAGTAACATGGGATAAAGGCATGAAGATGATAATGACGCACAAAGGCGAGTTGTGGTGTGATGGACCCCAAGACTCAAGTTATAGACAATATCAACACTTACCAGCCACGTACTTCCATAGAACATTCATCACCGATTCACTAAGTAAAATAACAAAATCTATAGGCTTGCTATTACTTTCCTTTAAACAGTTTAGTAATCGAGACAATTCATTTTGTATTTCTTTTTCCATCACAGTTTTTCCATAACCGACCTGTTTTAAGTTTTTCACTGCGAACTGTCTATGTATCTTCCATATTTCACCATTGGCAAAAGTAATACCTAGAACATTAAATAAAATTTAAAATCCTGTTAGAAAAATCTGTTCAACATGCCAATCGATTATTAATTTTACTTTTATATTTGTCTTACCCATATTTTTATTTCCAAGACATCTTAATCGTGCAAAGAAGTTATCTGGTCTACCATCAAATTCTGTGTCATAAAATACTTGGCGAACATTCTTCTCACCGAACACGACTACTAACAGTTCTGTGCTCGTTTTCATGCCTAAAATATTCGTAGAATACTCTCTGGATAATTCTAAAAACGCTCTCCAGTCTGATCCATATTTTTTTGACATCCTTCGTAAAATAATGCTACTTCCGATGAATGGATACCATACTGGACCTGCAATAATATTTAAACAATATTTCGTTAGTTGTTGTTGGCCGTATTTCCTTTTCAGGCTACAAGTTTTTGTGTTCATATTATTTAAAACATTAAGTGGTATCGCTAGTTAGCGACACAATAGTTACAAATGAATCCAGTTGGTTTCATTTGTAACTATTGTGTATCAGAATACCGTAGTATCGAAGTGCTAATGGAGTGGGCTAATATTGGTGGCATTAAGTCTTAACTTATGCGGTGTCAACTTCGGTGGTGCGGACATGTGTCACGGATGGCGGACCAGCGAGTGGCGAAGCGCATCTTTTATTGTGAACTTGAGGAGGGCATGCGCAAGCATGGCGGACAGCTCCTCAGGTATCAGGATGTGCTAAAGCGTCACTTTAACAAGTGCGACTTAGAGTCGTCCCGGTGGGAGCAGCAAGCCACCCAAAGATTTGAGTGGAGGACTTTGGTTAAAACCAAAGTTCATGATTTTGAATTACAGTTAATTGCCGCAGGTGGTCGGGCTTCTATGGTCGACGGCGAGGAGTCCTGGGACGCGGTGGTCTCCTTCTGCGAAGTTGTTATCGCGCAGAGGGAGGCTGCGGAAAGGGAGAGGGAGATCTCTACCTCCTTTCCGGCCCGCAGCAGACGCACCGGGCGTCGGAGGAGGGCATACGCTGCCCTCTTCCGGCCCCCCTAACTGGGTCCAGAGGCGGCGGACTTGGGGATGTCCGTCGCCCCCCATTCTTCCGGACCCGAGGTGGCGGCGCGTGGTGTTCCCGTGCGCCCCTCTTTGACGTCGCGGGGGGAGTCAAAGACCTCACTCCCCCCGCTGACCCGAGGTGGCCCGCAGAGGCGGGCCGGCACCAGCTGGGGATCACGGAAGTCTCATAAGTTTACCGCGATCCCCGGCGTAGGTGAGAGGTAGAACACCGGGGTGGTTTTAGTCAGTAAGAGTCTGACAGACCCCTCCGCCCGCCCCAGGGCGGAGGACATCCATGAGGATTTCCCCCCGTAAAAAAAAAGGTGGTCGGGCTTTCAACTGGTCACACTTGGCATCAAAAGCGTGACCAGATGAAAGCCCGACCACCTGCGGCAATTAATTGTAATTTCATAGATGGTGTGCTCACGTGCCCGCAATGTGCGAGGATCTTCACAAAGAAGGTTGGTTACATAAGCCACATGCGAGCTCATGATCGACAACTACAGCGGAGTTGAAACAATCGCCTTGGCTGAAATCGGTCGGATCACATCATCATCACCGTAGCATCAAGACGATTTTATTCAAACGATCCCTTAATTTATAGTCCGGTCAAATGAAAGAAAAGAAAGAAAGAAAAATATTTATTTGGGACTCGCACAAGACATACATATCAATCAATACATACATATAAGCGGCGTCTTCACGCGTTCTCGACGATTGCTTCTCGAGCTACGTCAAGTCTACGAAACGATTCTGCGCCGAGTAAATAGTGGAAAGGGGGGATTGTTCCTTCCTGACGTATCAGGAGGTACGGGTAAGTTTGTGCTGAATCTTCTGCTGGTCCAACTCCGCAAGGGCTGCAATATAGCTCTGGCTGTGGCTTCCTCTGGCATTGCTGCAACTTTGCTTAGCGGTGGTCGGACTGCACATTCCGTTTTTAAGTTAGTACGTGCAAAACAACGTAAGTGTAAAACAGCGGCCGGGGAGTCCTTTTGCAGCAATGCAAATCGACGACGACGACGCGTCGCTAAAAAACAAGTGGCTGGCCTTAACGCCGTTTAATTTTGTTTAGGAATTCTACCGCCTCTAACACCTTTTGTAGTCATCACCACATTGATCACATTTTGATCAAGCGGTCCGTTCTTCCAAATTTAAAATTTCCACGCGAACAAAGTCGCGGGCAACAGCTAGTCATAAATATAGTCCACACAAAAATTGTAGATCATAAAATCTATACATATAATAAAACAGTAGAGACCATGATTTCTGTACATTAAACAAAAATACCAAAAATCGAGTAGGGGCGATAAAAAAGGTATAGAACACAAAAGAGCATTTTTTTGTCAGTCTGTCTGTACACGCTAATCTCCAAAAATACTTAACAGACTTTGTTGGGGTTTTCAAAGTTAGATTAAGCTTATTTCTGAGCAACATTTAGTCTTTGTTTCATTCAAATTGGTGGCCGGGAAAAAAAATTATGGACATTTAAATGTTTTAATATTACGTATCAACGTTTTTCGACAAGTTTTGTTCAACTTTCAATTATTCGTTAAAATTAGGCTTTAAAAACATATCTTCAGAAATTGTAATCATCACGCTATATCTTCTAGGAGCTAAGCAGTCAATAACCATAAATTATTTAATATCGGCTATTTAAATCAACTTCAACTGGATTCATAGACCCAACGGTACAATGACTGACTTACGAATGAATTGGTGTAAGTTCGAATCCCAGTTTTCGCAACCTTTTTTAAATTATTTGTGAAAAATTTATACTTTTTTATGTTCCTGCTCGTCGAAATTTTCGTTGGCCGCGACTTTCTATGCGTGTACGTTTAAAATGTGTGGGAATTGATGTGACGAAGTACTGAAATTACGGATAAGTAGGATAATTAACAGATCCTATTTTCTGATTTTCTGTAATCTTTTTTGCTCTCATCAATCGCATTACGATAAAATGTACAAAACCAAAGAAGATAACCTTTACACATAAACCTGATCATTTGTAGCAATGTAAATGAAATGAACTAACTACGTAGAAAAGATACCTGCAATGCCATCTATTGACCCAAATAGTAATTTCGACGGCATGAGATTACACCAAAACATATTTTTAGTTATTAGTGGTACTTTTAAAATGTAATAACTCATCTTTTGATAGTTCAACTTCATATTCCATAGATGGCGTTATGCATTTGATCTCATTTTCGCGGTGTTAAGATTACAATAGTTGTCAACTTGCGTGCGCTTATTTTTGCTAGTGTTAACAAGCTAAAGCTGCTCAATAAGACCTGTCCTTTGTAGGATTCAATGAATACCACCGATGCTGCAATTAACGTAGCCACCTACTGGGTCAAACGGGCATAAAGAGTTAACCATCGACTCGAAAAGACGAAGAAAAATGAACCTTTACAGGCCTGAAGCCAGGAGTCATGTCACCAGAAAGTAGGTGGGGAAGTCCCGTGATAGAGGAGTCGTAAAAACAGTTGAATTAGCTCGGTTAATCGGATGTCTCTGTGTTCCAAAATGAAGGCTGTTGGATACCTCCAACAGCCTTCATTTTGGAACACAGAGCCGCATTACAGAGTGATCCACACTGAAGAAGACCGAATGACTTGGAGACGCGACGTATGTGGTCGCGATCTTCAGCAGTGAGGAAACGACGATGAAGAAGAAGGCCACTCAAATGCGCATAATTTTACGAATACTGTTAAAAATTGCTGACGGCGTATACCCCAATCAAGAGGGTGTTTAGGTTATTTTAGAGGGTAGCTTTTGTTGTCCCGTTGCTTCAGCATTAATTCATTTCTTCTGTGTACGGGGAACCACCGACCAAGCAGCAACCATCAATATGCATAATATTGATAAATGTTTGTGGGGAAAAAATTCCATGAAAACAGGCAAGGAAGAAATGGTACACATCATCCTATTATGTTCTATGATTTTTATTTACATATTTAATTTCGATTAAATATAATAGCAAAAGCACTTGGCTGAAAGTCACACATACTGCACATACCCAACAAACTGTTCAAGCTCAAATAAGATTTCGGCTGATTGCTCCGGTGACGATGTGATCATTCCCAGAATCCCTCTCATTCCGAATTATTTTCCATTTATTTTCAAAACTGGTAAATTCCCAGTGAGCCTATGATAGGTACGTCATGACCAGCTCAGGGCCAGAAATTATCCGTTGCAGGCTTCATCCTCCAGTGGATCATGGGGAACTGTAGCTCCCTCGGCAATGACGCCACAGACGAACTCGCGAAGAGGTTCCAAGATGGTAGTACTGGACCCATAACCACTGTTCCTGCTGCCTTTCTCACAGTTTCGTACATGAATTTGCCAGAGATCGTACATCAACTATGGCAGTCAAAAATGGTGACTAACTTAACTACTTCTCAGCCTTAGTAGACATACCTTCCGAATAATAATAGGTATAACCACCGGTCATTGCCCTCTAAAAAAAATCATTTTTGCAACAAAGGCGCCATAGACAGCCCAAATTGCAGAAGTTGCTTCGACGCCGACAAATCAGTCGCCCACTTCGTCCTGGAAATGAGTTGAGTTGCTCCAGGAAACCTGTGGAACACCCAGCTTCTGTGCATTTGGATAAAGCTAGGCTGGCTAACTGAGACATCTCAAAGGGCTGCTGTAACATTAGAGGAAACTCAGGTACGTCGGCTTTTAGATGCTGAGCGTCATGCGTCATTAATTGCTGCAGAGTCCCATGAGGAATCGCAAAGAAGACGTATTTGAAATGCTGAACGGCAGTCGCATAGGAGTTCATTTACACGTAGTATATGGGAGGCATTTCAAGACGCTGCTATTGTTTACGACCCTTTGATTGATTATATTAATCATCGATTAATTCTTATAGGGCGGATGGATAAAAGTGTACACATTGTGAAGCACTAAAATGGAAAGAGGAAACTCCGGGTATGTTCTGGTGGTAAAATTTCACTTTCATCCCTTGATGAGCCAGAGGGACCTCTACTATCCTTACTTTTGTACGACAGTAATGAATCACGGCGTTTTTTGAACAGAATAAGGAAATATAATTGTTGTTTGTAATTGTTGTTGGTATACGGCTACAAATTACACATCTGGGCATGAGAATGGCAAAAGGAGAAAATATTTTGATACCCCGTATTCCAATAATACCGACTGATTTGCCATTTCAGTTTAAAATTGTGCAGTTTCCCCTGAAAGCAGCATTTGCAATAACAATTAATAAAGCTCAAGGAAAAACGCTTAAAGTTGCAGGAGACCATTTAGAAAAAAAAAATGTTTTTCCCATGGCGTGCTCACGTGTATCAAATCCGCAAAATCTTTATGTTTTGACAAAAGATGGGAAAACAAAAAACGTAGTTTATAAAAATGTACTTAAATAAACTCATATTAATACTTTACACCATATGTACTTATATATACTTAAATAATTTAATTAACTCTTTGCAGTAAAACACTGAAGACGCTCATTAAAGTATGTATACGTATGTGTCTTATTTGTGAAATAATTAGCTTAAATAAATCAAAATGCTACCCAAAGACACTATTTCACGCGGATGAAGTCGCGGACACAGCTAGTAATACTAAAAACGAAACCTGCAACTTATATTCTTTACCTAAAGAAGAAGGATCAATTAACCCAAGTCCTACAGCAATGAGAAATACCTCAAAAAGATGATAAACATGGGCACAAAAAAATGGAATACTTCCAAACTCCATCGTTACCGTCTAACATAAAAAAATAGCTAAGAAAATTCGTTCAGGGGCAGTACCTACTGCCCCTGAACGAATTTTCTTAGCTATTTTTTTAAAATATCTACAATGAATGTACTACAATACTACGGGTACATTATTATTATTTGAGAAAACCCATCATATTCTGTTTGCGTCAACATTACGTAAAAAAGGATTTCATAGCAGCTGTTAGGCACGAACTAAAGACCTTACAGCTGACGCCAGATAAAATTGGACTGAGTGGCAAGTGTGGCAACCCTCAATAAAAAATCTTCATAAATGATCACCTTACAATAAAAAACAAATTGTTTTTGGCTGTCTAAAAGTAAGAAAATCTCAGCTGAAATGGATTTCCAATACGTTTGCGAAGATAGACGTAAGAAAAACGATACGTCGCCAACGCTGGTTGTCAAATCGGAGAAAGATCTGCAGAAAATTGTTTAAATTACTCGCGATTAATACATATTACAACCGCTATTAGAATCCTATGTTTGTTTAAGTCTGTGTGTTTTAGGAGCGAAACAATGTTGCTTGAGAATCTTAGCCATATGTGTGCTAGTAAGTCTTTGTCAATTATTTCTGCACAATGCTGAAAGCGTTTATTAGCCCACTTAAATTGTAAGGGTTGTTCATGGTCCCTAGTAAAAGAGGTTACAGTATCTAGCATAACACCAGACTAGCTCATGTTCAAATACGATTTTACTGAAAACCATCGCACGGTCAACACCGATATAGCTACTAGACCCTCTAGAGGCAGCGCAAGATTACTTCGAGGAAGAATAGCTACAACTAATACCGGTAGCAGTTCCGTTAGTTTGGGTGCAGACACCAAAGCTACTGGTATCTTGCAAAATATAAACCAGCTTATAGCCAGCTCCCGTGCCATAGGCCCTCTGGGTATAATGATTTCCTCGACACTATCAAGTTTTTCATAAATCTTTAAATTGTGATATTAATACCGAAGCGGCTATTATATTTAATCAAGTTTATTGTTTTAGATATTTAAGTTAAATAAGAATTAGTGTCTTTTACGCAAAAAAAGTGTAATCGTTTAAGAATTAATACAAGAATTTCCTGTCAGTTTATCATAAAATGTTGATATCTTATAATAAAATTGATGTACAAATAAAGTAAAAAATACATTATGTTTTTAAGTAGATTTAATATTACCTTAGTTGGTAAAGTTGTTCGTTAATTGAAAACGATCATTCGACGAAGCTCCGCTGCGTGGGGCTTCTATTTCTGTCTGCAGTGTTTTAAGGAACCTAACATAACATAACAGCTCACTGTGCCCTATGTTCTAATATTTGGTGATAGATATACCATTCTGAGTACGAAGCTATTATTTAAAGGATAAACACAGATACCATATTGACATTAATTTTGGTAATTTAGATCTGGCGACACTTTTTATCTATCTAAGAATGAACATATTTCGTGGCGATAGATCTTTTAATTAGATTTTAGTGTGTGACTGACCATTGTTCTTCGTTATTATGTATTTGTAATAACAAACCAACAAAACCCCCCCAGAACATCATTACTCAGGTGGATTACGTAAGCCTTGACACGGCTATGAAACGTCTAGATCTTTCTTCAATATTTTGTATAGCCAACCCTAATTCAGCAGCCAAAAACCTTGTCAGAATATTAACCTCAATTATAGAAATCAACACACAACAATAACAAAAATCCCTTCAAGTAAAAAAATACTTAAACCCTGGATTACTCCGGGCTTACTGCGGTGCATACGTAATCTCGATTCTAGGCAGCGGAATCTTAAACTCACACCTGATAATGAATCCTTATCCATCATCTACATACGATACAGAATTTTTTGTGCAATACTTTAAAGTTACAAGGAAATATGATTCTCAGGAACTAAACAAGGTGACAAACAATACTAAAAAACTATGGGATACTATGAAAAACATAACTAATATGTCTAAAACTAAAAATACTTCCACTGATCTAATTTCAAACTCACTCTCACCTACTCAGTCTTGTACAAATGTTAATCAATATTTTGTCAGCGTTGTAAAGAACCTTGCAGACAAAATTCCTGGAAACTAAACAAAATCAGGTAGGGCACCGCTAATAGGGAATATGCAAGAAATAAATATTTATTATCTATACAGTTTATCTAAAAATATACAAAAATATAATACTAACGATGAAAATAGAATCAAAATTGTTTGAAAAACAAACGAGATATAATTATTTTAAACAAATATATCTGTCCCTATCGCGAAAACGCTGTTTTCTATGGCAGCTGTATAGGCGTCATGGATTTTGGCGTCAAAGTTCATATCGGACTTCTCATTAATCTTTTAGAGCTAATAAGTATTTCATTTTGCAAATAAAAAAATCGCATATTCACTATTACCTGTGACAAGTCATTTGTGCTTGAACAAACAGACCCGATAGAAGTCGTATCTACTATAAACTTACTGAGAGTCACTGCTGCTACAGGATGGGACGGAATATCTTCTTCTTTTTTGAGAAAATACACGCAGATTCTTGCCTCTGTGTGTAGTTATTTGTATAACCTTTGCTTCCAGTCAGCCATATTCCCTAATTCTTTTAAAACTGCAATAATTCATCCTATCTTTAAGTTCGGGGATGGGGCCGAACCTAGTAACTACCGAACCATAGCTGTTTCAAGTGCACTGTCCAAGGTACTTGAACGTTTACTGAATAAGAGACTCGTACGCTATCTTGAGCATTTTAAATTATTATCACCACAGCAATTCGGCTTTCGTTCAAACAAATCTACTTGTGACGCAGTTAATGACTTAGCCAATCATGTAGTTGGTAGTCTAAACAACAGAAAAAGGTGCTAACAATTTTTCCTCGACCCACGGTACGGTGCTGGTGGGATACGGTTTCCATCAGAAGGGTGCTTCTAAATAAATTAGAAAATCTTGGTGTCAGAGTACTTCCACTTGAACTTTTCAAAAGTTACCACACTGATCGTAAACAACTCGTTGTTATAGGTAACCACAAGAACGAGGAACTTCCTATCGAGTATGGCGTCCCACAGGGTAGCGTCTTGGGCCTATCACTTTTCCTAGTATTTATCAACGATCTCTGCAACCTCGACATTGCAAATGAAAAAATCGTATGTTTTGCAGATGACACTGCGATAATATTCACTGCGGACTCGTGGTCGGAATAGGAATCAATGACACGATATGGTTTTAATTGTGCTCTAAAATGGCTCGATTCACACTCCTTAACTCTCAATACGACAAAAACATGTTTTATTCACTTCTCTGTGAGCACTGCTTCTCAACCGACAAGTGCCTTCACCATAAAAGCGCACTCTTGTTCTACGCAAGACCATATGAACTGTTAATGTCCTACTCTTAGACCAGTTGATTCAGATAAAATATCTTGGAATTGTGTTAGATAAAAATCTCAATTTCAAATCACACATTAGCGCTCTTTCAGGACGTGTCCGGAAATTGATTTATATTTTAAAAAACTTAAGACACGTAGCTAACCCTTCAATCATCCGTAATGTATATTTCGCACTATGCCACTCAATCCTTACCTATTGTATCACCTGTTGGGCAGGCGCTACTAAAAAAAATTTGAAGCCCCTTGAGACTGCTCACAGAGCCATATTGAAGGTTTCTACCTTTCGGCCGTTCTTTTTCCAACCAATGAGTTATACAAAGCGTGCAATGTACGGCAACAGTTTATTCTTCACACTGTCTTACTCCAATATCGTACAATTCCATATGTAGAAATGATTAAACGTCGCAAAGACCAAATCTGTACCATACACCTGCACACACCGCTTTTTAAAAAAAAAACAACATCTACCTTGGTCCATCTTTGTATAACAAAATCAACTCACATTTACCAGTCTACAGGTCTCTCATTTCAATTTTAAAAAGTCTGTCCATTCATTCATATCAAACCTAAACTATGAGGAAACCGAAAATTATCTAAAGAGTGACAACATTCACTAATTACTCCCACTGATGCACACACACGCAAGACCACACTCACGCAACACAAACACGCGCGCACACACAGACACGAAACAGGACATATAACTGCATGCTACGGATGTTTTTTATTTTTATTAATTTTTTACTCATTTTAGATTTTCCTTGCATAGCCGTCTGTTAATTATCATTTTTGCCAATCTGCACACGCAACTAATTATGATGATTGAAATGAAGATAAATGTTTTGTGTTTCTTATTTTTTACCAAGCAACTTAATTCCCTATAATTATTTACTTACGGTAAATGGTTGAATAAATTAAATTATAAACTGATAAATAATCTACTAAATATCTGCACCCTTTTTTTTAAGGATGGGAAATCATCAAATGACTCCTCCCGCTCTGGGTGAAGCAGGAGGGAGTGTCAGACTCTTCCTGACTAAAACCCATCCGTGTTCCTCCTAGTGCCCTTTGCGTTCCAGGGCCACGGTGACTTTCGAAAAAAGTCCGCAGCCCCAGCAAGCACTGGCCCGCTAGGGCCCCGTCTTTTATGCTGACAGCTCTTTGAGGCGCTCGTGGAACACAGCGCGCCGTCGACCCGGGTCTGAACGAAATCCGTAGTTTCGGGTTTAGTTGCGGGCGGGCATATTCTACTCCGTATCACCTACAGACTTACAATTAGTCCCGAACCCGAGCTGAGAATGAATGACAACACGATTTCTCAGTAACAGTCTTGATGTGTCTTTTTAATCTTTTACAAACACATTTGCTCAAAAAATGCATTTACGAAGCCTATATACATTGTTCGAAAGTTAAAAATTACGCACTATACAATGGAAAGTGCGGTAACATAGGTACTCTCACCTAAGTACCTACTTTACCGCACGCTCCATACAACGGAGATTTACTGTTTATATTTTAATCTTAATGTTTTAATGATAATTTTGATTTTTAATTCTAATTTATTAAATGATAATTTTGATTTTTAATTCTAATTTATTTAATGATTTGGTTTTTTACTTAATGTTTGTTCTTTGTTTTTAATTTAGTTTTTCTATCCTCACGACTAATGAATCTTGTTAAACATATGTATAAGAAGCAATTTTTTTACGTAAGTGCTGTGTACGCCTGTAAGTGACTAATTCACCATAACATAATGCATTGTTATTTTTATTATGTTAATGTCTAGTGAATAGGTCGTTGGTGTACCTATCAAATAAATAAATAAACCGAGCGTGTGGTAAAGTCAATGCTAAGCAGAGTGCGGGCTAGTCGCAACAGCGTTTTAAGTATGATAGCCAGTAGACTCGACTGTCTGTGTATGAGTCGATGTATAAATGCTCACATGAGTATTGATACCTCGATTCAGGTAGGGGGCGAATAGATTAAGGTTGTTTTACTAACACTAGTTATAAGTTATTACACTACTAACAAACTGGATCATAGTTATCTATACATATAATAAAACAGTAGAGACCATGATATCTGTACATTAAACAAAATTACCAAAAATCAAGTAGCAGTTTTTTTTTGTTTTTTTTTTTTTCGACATACACGCGAACGAAGTAGCGGGCAACAGCTAGTACTCAATATATACTCAAAGAAAATAACTTACCCGGCGGAAACTTTTTTGGCTTTATTGTAGACACAAACGCATAAAAAATCAATATGACCATAAATAATAGAAGAAACGTAGAGATCATTTTAAAATATCAATATTTTTACAGTGTGTTGTACGAGTGTGGTATAAATATCCAATGGCCTACTCGGCAACCGAAACGCAACTGTCCAATGCGAACAGAGAGCGTCAATTTTTAACTGTGGCTAATGTTTTCCTTTTTTATGTTTTATTAACCGTACTAGCTGTTGCCCGCGACTTCGTTCGCGTGTATGTCGAAAAGTAAAATTATGTTGCTATGTAAGATCGCTAAGATAAAATATACAAACAGTCAATATCTAACATTGCTAGACCCCTCTTAAAATTAGGAATTTGGAAGACTGTTATGCAAGGCACTGGCTGTATCATCTCTTCTGTTTAAAATGCCGTCCAGCCCAAGTAATTTTTCTTAATTTTCGTAATGAGAAACTTCTGTACACGATGTTGAAGAAAGTTGTTAGGGTTGTTAACACGCGATAGAGCTACATAAAGTTGGCCATAGGTATACCAACCAGAAAAGAAGTTTACCCGCAAAATGGAGGAGAGACTTCGTAATTTAGACTCCCATTCGGTCAATTGCGCTAAAGTGTTCTGGCTAAGTTAGCCAGCCTATCTGCGCATCCTATCATCCAAATGCGCAGAAGCCTCCTGGGTGCTCCACAGGTTTCACGGAGCGACCTCGTCGTTCCAAGGAATTGTTTACGTCGGGAAGCAAGGGCTTAATTTCCAGGATGAAGTGAGCTACTGATAATTGTCGGCGTCGAAGCAACCTCTGCAAATTGGGCTGTCTATGGCGCCATTGTTGTAAACATGATTTTTTAGAGGGCAATTACCCGTAATTATACCTATTATTATTCGGAAGGTATTTCTACTAAGGCTGAGAAGTAGTTAAGTTAGGCGCCATTTTTGACTGCCATAGTTGTTCTCTGGCAAATTCATGTACGAAACTATGAGAAAGGTAGCAGGAACAGTGGGTATGAATCCACCACTCCCACCTTGGAACCTCCTCGTGAGTTCGTCTGTTGCGTCATTGCCTAGGGATCTACAGTTCCCCATGATCCACTGGAGGGTAAAGCCCGCAATGGATAATTTCTGGCCCTGAGCGGGTCATGTCGTACCTATCATAGGCTCACTGGGAATTTACCAGTTTTAAAAATAAATGGAAAATAATTGGGAATGAGGGGGATTCTGGGAATTATCACATCGTCACCGGGGCAATCAGCCGAAATCTTATTTGAGCTACTAAAGCAGTTTGTTGGGTATGTGTGACTGTCAGCCGAATGCTTTTGCAGTTTATAATCGAAATTAAATATGTAAAAATCATAGAACTTAATAGGATGATGTGTAGGTACCATTTCTAACATGCACGTTTTCATGGAATTTTTTCCACACAAGCATTTGTCAATATTATGCATATTGATGGTTGCTGCTTGGTCGGTGGTCCCCGTACACTGGAGAAATGAATTAATGCTGAAGCTACACAGGAGAAATGAATAAAGGCTACCTTCTAAAATAACCTAACCACCTTCTTGATTGTGGTATACGCCATCAGCAATTTTCAGTAGTATTCGTAAAATTATGCGCATTTAAGTGGCCTTCTTCTTCATCGTCGTTTCCTCACTGCTGAAGATCGCGACCACATACGTCGCGTCTCCAAGCCATTCGGTCTTCTTCAGTGAGGATCACTGTAATGCTACCTCCAACAGCCTTCATTTTGGAACACAGTTAGACATCCGATTAACTAAGCTTATTCAACTTTTTTTACGACTGCTCTATCATGGGACTTCGCCACCTGCTCGCCGGTGACATGACTCCTGTCTTCAGGCCTATAAAGATTCACTTTTCTTCGTATTTTCGAGTTGATGGTTAATTCTTTATGCTATTTTGACGCAGTAGGTGGCTTCGTTATTTGCAGCATCGGTGGTATTCATTAAATCCTCAAAATTACAGGTCTTATTGAGCAGCTTTAGCTTCTTAAGCTTAGCAAAAATAAGCAAACGTAAGTTGACGACTATTGTAATCTTAACACCGCGAAAATAAGATCAAATGCATAACGCCATCTAAGGAATATGAAGTTGAACTATCAAAGATAAGTTATGACGTTTCAAATGTACCACTAGTAACTAAAAATATGTTTTGGTGTAATCTCACGCTGTCGAAAGTATTATTTAGGTCAATAGATGGCATTGCATGTATCTTTTTTACGTAGAAAGTTGATTTCTTCACATGCCACAAATTCCTATCAGGTTTATGTCTAAAAGTTATCTACTTTGTTTTTATACTTTTTTTATCGTAACACGGAAAAAAAGAATACAGAAAACAGAAAATAGGTTCTGTTAATTATGCTACTAATCCGGAATTACAGTACTTCGTCACATCCAGTTCCACACATTTTGAACGTACAGGCATACGAAGTCGCTGCCAACGAAAATATTAGAGCAGGAACATAAAAAAGTAAAAAATAGTCAACAATAATTTAAAAAAGAGTTGCGAACTGTACACCAATTCATTTGGAAGCCAGTCTGTACCGCCGGGTCTATGAATGCAGTTGACATTTGATTTAAATAGCCGATATTATAATAATTTATGGTTATTGTTTTATAGTTGTTGGTTTATGATACTTGAACAATATTAAAAAAAGAAAGAATTTAATTTAATTATTTTGAGTATTTTTTGACTATATTCTTGTATTGACTATAATAATGTATTTGAATTGTATTTTGACTATATTTTAATGATTTCCTAATTCCAAAAAAGTTTTATAATTACATATTTTGTACGCCGAATATGGCAAAACATGTTGAACCTTAAACTTGATTCCATCCATATGTGCATATATCTATGTATCATGTTACACATGTTTATACAAATAAATGCATCTTTATCTTTATCTTTTATCTTTATTGACTGCTTAGCTCCTAGAAGATATAGCGTGATGATTACAATATTTGTTAGGATATATTTTTAAAGGCTAATTTTATGCTTAATTTAACGAATAATTGAAAGTTGAATAAAACTTGTCGAAAAACGTTGATACGTAATATTAAAATCTTTAAATATCCATAACTTTTTTCCGGCCACCAATTTGAATGAAACAAAAACTAAATGTTGCTCAGAAATAAGTTAAATCTAACTTTGAAAACCCCAACAAAATCTGTTCAGTATTTTCGGAGATTAGCGTGTACAGACAGACAGACAGACAAAAAAAAATGCTCTTTTTGTATTCTATATCTTTGTTTTGATCGCCCCTACTCGATTTTTGGTATTTTTCTTGAATGTACAGAAATCATGGTCTCTACTGTTTTATTGTATGTATAGATAAGCACTCCGATAAACCGCTGTCAACAGATCCCTAGTGTACAAATTTGGCAACTATCAATTAAAATAGGAAAACATAGAGACACAGTATATATCCTTCTTATTCAGTTTGTGAAATATCTGTTATATCGGTCCAATATTGGAGGAGAAAACAGTCGAGAGCCAAACCTCGAATTATGACTTTTTACATACAAAGTGTCGCTGCCAACATTTCTTCTTAATAGAGGTGAGTATAGATGTTATATCAGTTATAGAGGTGCAATTATTAAATAAAATAACGTATTTTCTTAACATGATGCATGAGTTGTAATCTTTATTAACAATCAAAAAGTTATTAAACAAAAATAATTAAGCACGTTTTTATAAACAATACAAACGTTTTAGTCTTCCTTGTACTTGAGAACATTGAGACTGAGTTTCATCTTTATTCTGGATGATTCTACAAAGAGTAGATTTTGGCACATTACATTCGAAACAGACTTCATCGCGCGTCATTTCACTTTCATAAACGGACATTGACTTTAGTTTTTCACGTATTGATAAAGACTTAAGCCTTCGCTTCGGCATTTTCAAATAAATATCCGGACGATAGCAAAACCAAACTAAAACTGGAGCTCACTTTCACACAATTAGCCAAGTGCGGAATTTGCTGGTAGAATTAGAATTATTAGTAAACAAAACGGTACACAAAATATAGTCTCAATAAAAGAGGTAAAATATACTCGCTGTCTCAATTATAGAGGTCATTATGACAATAAAATCGAAAGAACTTATCCCAGATATAGAGGTTTGTTTTGTCACACTAACAGAGGCAATTCAGTGCTAAAGTGTCTGGACCTAAGCATGTGTTCCAGCTATGGAGGTTCCTCACTTATACAGGTCACACACATTTACACTTACCCAAGTTTTACTGTACATGGCCGTTCCTACTCATACCTATCTAATTATGTTAATTTAGTTATTCGTATCTTTTGTTAAGGTAGCGGTTTCTGTTTAGGTAACTAACATCGTTATTTTGTTTTGCGTAATATTTCAGTGATATTGTGCAATATTGTACAAAACCTATGCCAGTCCTCTTAAAAACGGCAACATTAAATCATATTACTAAATTACTCATGTTTTTTAAATACATAGTTAAGGGGCTAAGCGAATAATAAGGCCGTTTTGAGAATTGTTTTTTCTCGTAAAGTACCTATAATAGGGATTTGATATTTCGGTTCATGTTTTTTGACTTTATGATCTACCTAAATCCTAAAGGAATACACGATACGAAGAAATTTTCTGTATAGAAAAAAAATTGCAAAGTTCGGTCTTTCTTTTTGCCATTTTCATTTTCATGGCGTAATGCATTCATTGATATATAAAAAAACCCAAGATGCACAATCTCGAACAAATGCAACACTCGAAACCGTCATCAAAGACTGACATGTATCATGTGTCATGTGTGAGTGTGTGTGTAAACAATTTTTTTGCAAATTCAACCTTAAACGGATTGCTTAAAGTTGTTTTTACAAAGCAGTGTACAAAAAACAATAAAATTTTACAACTGAAGTAAGAAGATAGAACAAGACTTGAGTGGAGACGAATATGCTTTATATTTTTTATTTAACATTGAGTTAGTGTTTTACGAGTTTGGTAAATTGTGTTGTCAACACATAATTAAACTGTAATATGAGCATAAATATGTTTTTTGGGTAGCACATGTGAAAGTAAACCAATGAAACAAATATTAAGTAGAAAAATTATTTATTCAGACTCAAAGTCAAAATGTTTGTCGACACTTTTGAACTTTATCATTTTTAAAATAATATATGAAAAAAAAAACCGGTCAAGTGCGAGTCGGACTCGCCCACCGAGGGTTCCGTACAAATTTGTAGCTATAAATTACTTTAAATAAAGACTATATTTTTTTAAGATTAAATTACCAATGTACAGTTCTCAGACATTTTTTAATAGGTACTTGTAAGACAGTATTACTTGCCAAATTTCGTGATTGTACGTATAAGTCAAAGGGAACTACCATATAGGTTTTCGACCCAAAACTTATAGGGTACTTCCGGTTGACCTAGAATTGTCAATGTTGGTTAAAAGCAAGGTCTCACAAGTGAAGGAAAAATCCCGAAAAATAAAAAATGGTTGAAAAATAAGGTAAATTTTGGTACTTACAAGTTCTCGCGAAAATCTAAAATTGCCCATATCTTTTTATCATGTTGACTCAGGACATTGATATTTTTATAGACCTAATAGAGACTACAGACCTCAGTATCTAGTATAAATATCAACTTGACAGGACCACCCGTTTCTGAAAAAATCGATGGTGACACAAGGATAGAAAAACGGACAAGAGAGTGATCTTATATGGGTTCCTTTTTTACCTTTTGAGGTATGGAACTCTAAAAATACAGTGACTCTACTATCCATTCGGAAAGGTAGAATAATAGTAGTAGAATCTTATGGAGAAGAACGGATAAGAAACAGTTACACATTTTAAATAAATGTTTTTTACAATATCTGGTATACAAAAATTGTACGCTTGTTTACAAAGTTTGCTTTTAATATACGTTTTAAATTGTCTTTCTAATGTTAAAAAATCCTTAATTCGGCCAAAATACCCATACCTACATATGTATCTAAGCAACAATTATGTATCTAAAGCAATTCTCCTATTATCTTGAGGTCCTGTGGTATCATGTCCTGTGAAAAATATTTATGATTACAAAAAAGAATTACATATTTGAATGAAGGTACGATACCATGTGACAAATTCATTTTTCTGGCTAATGAAAGATACTTACCACTACCCTCGGAACAACTGTTTTAAGAAGACGTTTTATGCCTTTTGCAGTGACATACATATCTGCGTCCAAAAAATGCTCTGAACAAACGACGCTTGATTTATTTGGCTTAAAAAAATCTTCACGCCTTTGTTGGCCGACGATTTATGTCTATTCTCCACATCGTATTGGGTCACGAGGAAAACTAAAATATAAAAATTAGAAATAAAATGTGCAAATAAAACATATCGTTTTGTTTAATAGTTACCCGTAATTTATACGAGTCCGAGATAAGTTCAAAATCGAAAACAACACTCTTCGTCATCATCCCGACTGCCGACAGAAGTGAAGAATTTTTAAGTTGTTTATGTGACATATTTTGCCGGAGCGGCAATTCTGTTATTAGCATGCCGCATGTCGCAAACCTATGAGTGGTCGCTTAATTAATCGATATAATATTTACGAACATAAAAAAAATCGTCGAATTAATAACCTCTGCTCTTTTTGGAATTCAATTAAAAACTGTATTAAAATACTTGACCCATAAATATTTGTTAAAATCTCAATCCAAAAAAATAATAATTTATTAATAAAAAAATTTGATACAATAAAAAAAATCGACTTCAATAAAAGTAACAGAGTCATTTGTATTATGCGACTAAAACAAAAGGGGGCTGTAATGCTTCGTTCTTACACCGGCAAAGCGGTCATTGAAATTTGCCGCATTATACTTGGACCGTTGAGTGAAGATTTGAGACAAATTAAATCGAAATCACATATAGCATTATATATTAAGCCATAAAAACCACAAAAACAAATCAATGAATTATTTTACTTACCGAAAATACGATATCCCATCCTTTGAGTTTCCTGTGACCTCTGAGTTTGTTTCGGTGTTTCTTCTCAGGGTAGTCAGCTAGGAAACATCCGGCCTCATCTAGATAAATATGTCAAAAAAAAATTGACGTGTAAAAGAGTTACTTGTAACCTATTGGCAAAATAAATATCATTTATCACTTTTTCAACATTTTTGACGTAATATTTTTTGCAAAATATCAACGAACATTTTGGCATTTTTGACAAGCATGCAGTGAGGCGAGCAACGTGAGACTGTTTGACGTTTGCGCATAATTTTAAATTATGCGCTTGTTCTATGCGGACGTTTTTGAAACGCTGAGTGTGTATCTTGGGTTTTTATATATCAATGAATGCATTGTATTGATTTTATGAAAACTACTTTTAAACATAGAAAATAATCTTATCTAGCTAAATTCTTAATATATTTTGATTTCGTTATACTTTTATGTTATAAAATCCGAAAATTAATTTTGACACTTATGTTATTTATTCCATGCCGCCCTCATTGTATCGCTATCTCATCTTTTGCCTTTTAAAAGTATTTGCATCACTGTCGATTCAGATTAATTTAGATGGTCCGTGAGCCTTGTCAACGTAGCACCTATGTCACTTTTTTGCAGATCCAAGCTGTCAGATTTTCGTAATTTAAATATTTTTTTTTACAATATTTTACATAGTTCAGCAACTTAAAGTTGTAATTTATTAAAATTCGTGCTATGAAATTATTTTCACTGTAATTTTGTGACCTTGAACAATATATAATCGTAGTTATTTTCTATTCGTGCCAACATTGAAATGATGTATAAAATGGTATGAAGTAAAAGACTGAAACTAGATAAAGCACAACGTTTGGGAACATACCTGAACGCAACAAAGGATTCATATCACAGGAAATTAATAGTGGCTAATAACACCGGCAAATAATTATAAAATCATCACTTTCACTTCTGTGTATAGAACATCCACAAACATTATTTTTCAGTCACGTAAAGTAATATAGCTATAGCATTTTTTTTTCTGGACTGGAGTGTCTATTTTTATAGCTTTTATCTCAAAATTTATCTTAAGAAACAGGCTAAAATAAATTAATTTATTTCGTGTTTTGAAAGACGTCAAACATCATCGTCATGTAATTAAATTTGCCAGTTTACGAGTAAAATTGAGTTTAGAAACTGGCTTCTGCCCGCGACTTCATCTGCGTGAATTTCAGAACTAGGTCAAGAGGGAAGTGAGAATAATTCAAAAAATGTATAACGCATAATCATAAAGAGGGGAATGAGGTCAGAGGCCCAACACCTACTTTAAAAGAAATAAAGAGTAAATAAATAGTAGTCAGTCCCGAAAATTTTACTCCTTCATGATTCTGACCTCCTTGTTGTCTCTACTGCTCATAATTCTAGCCCCAAACATACTTATTCGTGATTCTATTAGACATTGACGCCTCTATTTAGATGATTTGATGTTTATTATTTGATTTATAATGTTGTTGCGGTTCAGAATTAAAATATTAGTTCTAAAACCAATCAATAGGTATTAGTCCGGTCAAATTAGACCAAAAAATAGGAGTGAACTTAATAATAATAATAAACCTTTATTTCGTAAAAATACAGATTAAAAATATTTTATATTAATACAATTTATATGAGCTTTGGTAGTAACACAATTCGATACAAATCTAAGTACTGAAATCTGTACACAATATATAAAACCCTGCCTCTCAAACTAGGTAATAACCTGTATCTTGAGAGACAGTGATTTAGCTAGAATGTGATGCTGTAAGTATAATAGTAGACTGTGTCGATCTACCTGAGCGATTGAATATAATAAAGCTAATTTAAGTACCTATATATTAAGTGATGTGTATGTGTGTGGGTGATGGTGTGTGCGTGTATGTGTGGGTGTGTTGTGTGGGATTGGAAATATGTAGGTAGTTAGGCGACGTACTTTAGCAAGGATTCTGTTTGTAGATAGTCCTGTTCCAGTAGCCATTCCGTTAATTTTGATTTTATTTCATATTTATTTAGATCTATAATGTATATTTTTTTGTGAATTTGTTTATAGATGTATGTTCTTAATGTGTAGTATTGGTGTTTAGCGAAGGTGGTTTTGTGAGGGGTACTTAAGGGTAGTTTCTTCCTTTTTGTAGGGTCAGTTGGGGGAACGCTAGCGTGTTTTCTTACGGTAGACTGAAGTACAAAAAGCTGGCGCACTGAAAGTACTTTGCAATCAGCGTATAGTTGCGTAGTGGGATAGCGATAAGGTTTGCGCAACATCACCTTCAGTACAGCTCTCTGCGCTCTTTCAATCCTCAGAAGACTGGTTTTATTTGCACCACCCCATACTGTGATGCAATATCCAATGACGGATTGACATAATGCAAAGTACACCATCTTAAGGGTTTCAGGTGCAGCCGAATCTCTAAGGGATTTGAAAATATGCAGAAGTCTCATAGATCTAGTGGTAATGGCGTCAACCTGTTTGTCCCGTCGTAATCCTCCGTCTATTTGGATACCCAGATATTTCACATTATCAGTTCTTGTAAGTGTCGGACATAAGCATTGTGGGGATTGTTTGGAGCAGGTGTGCGCTGTTATGGAGAAAGATTTGTCGGGCAAGTTGTTACGACGGATAGCGAAAGGAATGAACGATGTTTTGTCGCAGTTTAGGGTTAGTAAGTTTAGGTTGAGCCATTTCATTATACCCGTTATTGCCGCTTCTGCGTAGCGCTTAACGCTATCCCAAGTTGGACCGTAAACTATGACTGCGGTATCGTCTGCATACGCAATGATCTTGGAGTTGGGGATGGTCATTCTGCACAACTCATTGACGTATATTTGGAAGAGGGTGGGTCCTAAAATGCTTCCCTGAGGTACACCGTAAGTGGTTGATACTTCGTCACTTATATACTCTCCAATTCTTACTCGTTGGGTCCGGTTGTTCAGATAGTCTTTGAATATTTCGAGGGTGTTTCCTCGTACACCTAGGAGTTCCAATTTAGAGATAAGTTTGGGAACAGATACTGTGTCAAATGCTTTAGAAAGGTCTAGGAAGATCCCTAGACTTTTAACTCTACTGTCAAGATTTTTAGCAACCAATTGCGTCAGCTCAAGAACTGCATCTTCAGTTGAGAATCCTGAGCGAAAGCCATACTGATTATCAGCAATGAGCTGATGTTTGTTGAGGAATTTTTTTAATCCTTTATTCAGGATCCTTTCTAGTATTTTTGAGAGTGCTGATAGGACCGATATAGGTCTGTAATTGTTGACACAGTTTCTGTTCCCTCCTTTATGAATTGGATGGACGATAGCTTTTTTTAGCGCATCAGGAAAGATGCCTTTTTGTAGGCAACAGTTAAGGATATACGTCAATGGTGGCGTCAAGGTCTGGCGGCAACTTTTTAACACCAGGGGGGATATGCCATCCCAACCTATTGCGCAATCATTGCACAGTTGCAGAATAAGAGACTCCACTTCTGATTCATCAACCTCAAGTATTACAAGAGAGTTGGCGGGGCTGGAACACATATTTTGACATGATCTTTTAGGTGGGTTTGTAGGTTGGTGAGATTGGGACAAGATTTTTTCTGCCAAGTTAGTGCCTATATTACTGAAAAATCTACACACTTCGTTTACGGATGATATAGCGTTATCACAGATATCCAACAGTTCCACCGGGCTAGTTTTCTTTTTAGTGGTATTGGTGATTTGTTTTATTGTTTTCCAAAGAGCTTTGGGGTTGTTACGGGATTTTTCAAGTTCACTTTTTTCATGGGCTATTTTTAGTTTCCGGAGCAGGTCATTACAATAATTCCGGTACCGCGTATAGGTAATTTTCAGGATAAGATTATTGGGATCTTTTCTTGATCTGTTGTGCAACCGATCACGGTTTTGTATACACTTTAATAGGCCGGTGGTTATCCATGGTTTTTTTATTCGTTTTTTTCTAGGAATTCTAATTAGTTTAGTGTGTTTAGTAATTACTGAAGAGATAATGGTTATGAACATATTCATAGATGTATTGGGGTCATTAACTTTGTATAGTGGGGTAAAATCAGAGTTTTCCAAATCTAACTTAACTGCATCGTAGTCTATGCAGGTAGCTATGTGGAGTGGTTTATTTTCAGGGTTTGTTTTAGCAATAGCAAGTAGCACCGGTTTGTGGTCCGTGATGTGTGAGTCTAGTACAAGGGTAGAAACAGGAAGGGTACTTTTAACGAGTACATGGTCTAGACAGCTATCCAGCCGAGTGTTGTACCTGTGGGTTGGAAGAAAACCGTGGGAGGCATTTAAAATGAGATAGTTGATACAGCGGTTATCTGTACTATTGAGGTCGAGATTAATATCACCTATAAGAATTATATTCTTGTAGGAGGAAAGGCTTACAAACACACTATTTAAACTATCCAAAAAATGTTCGATACTTTCCTTGGAACTGTATGACGGGGATCGGTACACTGCTACGATAGCAATATCTTGGTTAACTATTTGACATACCAAGCAATTCCCATCCACAAAACGAGGTTCCCACTCTGAAGTCCGTAGTGCTTGTTTTGTATAGATTACAATTCCATCATTTTGGTTACTGTTTATTTGGGTACAATAAGATTCATATCCATCCAAGATAGGCAGATTACTGACTTTACTAAGCCAGCATTCTGTAAGGATTACCACGTCTAAATCAAGTTTTATTGAGTGCATTAGTACCTGGAGTTGGTCAAAGTTTTTATTTAAGCTACGGATGTTTAAGTGTAGTATTTTTATGTTGGTATTGGTAATGTTAACATATTCAATACAATTTCCTGGGGCACAGTTAAATGAGTTACCTACTGTTAGCGAGTCAAGCTCGCTGCATATACTATTTATGTTAGCCATTGGGAAAGTGTAGATATAACGTGAGGTGACTAAAAGGTATGACTTCTATAGTTAGGATTTGCTTAGTGTATAATATGTGGTTCGTAATTTGATTTTTTGGGAAAAAGTGGTTTTTGTAGCAAGTGTCTTTATGGGAGTGAGTTGTGAGTGTTTTGTGTAGAGTGCGTATGCCATGGTGTGTTTTTATTTGTGTGGTTATGTGAATGTTACATAATTTGTGTATTTTTCTAGATTTAGAAACAAATACAATTTCGAAAATTAACAATAGTAGACAGATGAACGATAATACATAGCTCTTAACGGTACGGATTACTAGTCACATGCAAGTGTAATCTATATCCTGGAGACATTTTTCGGAGTTGATTAGCAGTTGTTTGTCTCCTTCCTTTTTGCGCAAAAATATGTTACCATTAGAAACCCAGCAGAATTTGAACTTATCGTTTTTCGCAAACTCTCTTGATTGATAGAACAATTTTTTGGTGTTACCCGGAAGCTGTTCTGTGACATAAACCGGCTGGCTAGTTCCTGAAATGCCAATGAGACTAGTATTTAATTTATCTTCCTTGTTCTTGGCTTTGTTGAACGTACGGACTGCAGAAATGAGTGTCTCCTTTTTCATAACAGAAGAAAATTCAGCTATAATCGGTCGAGTTGTGTTAGAGGTACTCGTTGATTTCCCGGGCAAGCGAAAAATATCCCTCAGTTCAAAGTCTTTTATGGGTACTCCAACCGCTTCGCCAATACTGGATACCGTTTTTACAAGAGTGGCATTGGTTTCAGTGTTACATTGCGGTATATTACGGATTTCGATGCCCGACGACCTTGATTTATGTTGTAGATCTTGTATTCTTTTTTCTAGACTTTCTATATATTGTTTCTGCTCCCGACGTTCCTTTCTTAGGTCTTCAACTTCCTTTTTCAGCTCCTCAAATTGTTGGTTTATGAAAGACATGGATTTAACTATCTCCTCGTTTGACTTGTGTATTTCAGTATTAGATGCCTGAATCTGGGTGTTCTGGGATTTTATTTCTCCAATATCAGACGCCAGTTTAGCCATTATAGCGGTTTGAGTCGCAAGTAACTTTGCAATTGAGGAGTCTTGTTCTTCTTTCCAATCTGCGAGTTGGGTTTGAAGGTCGTGCGAACTTAACATAGCAGCGCCTTGTGGCGAGTTTGCCTTTCGGGCTCTTTTATTTCGATTAGTATTTACGTAATCACTCACCACTGCATTGGCTAAATCCGATTCTGATTTGGTCTGGGACTGGCAAAGGTTGATTATTTGCGTTTTCGGCGTGCTCGGGGGAGTGCGTTGTACACTGGACATGTTGTACAATTGATACCAAATCTCGTAGATTTCGTCACGAACGATGATTGCGTGCGCACTGCACCGTGAGCCTGCGTGAGCACTGCACCGTGAGCCTGCGTGAGCACTGCACCGTGAGCCTGCGTAAGCACTGCACCGTGAGCCACCGTGAGCCTGCAAGTTATACAATAATCGCACCCAGTTCAAAATTGGTAGGATTCGGGTTCGGCTCCAACAGCCACAATATCAGATCCCCTCCTGGCCAGCTCATCGGCCGCGTCATTTCCTTGTGATCCGCTGTGTCTTTTTATCCACTGCAGCGTCACAGTGTTGCGGTTGGTCACCGTGATGCGTTCTAGTGCATTGTGGCATTCTTGTGAAACGTGTGCATATTATGACGATTGCAACTCTTCCAACTTTTCGAATCGATATATATCAGAAACGGTGGTTCTTAGGAAAAAAGTATCTAGCCATTTTTATATATATTTATTTATCTGATCTACAATTTTTGTCTGAACTAATTTTATGATAAAACTTAGGTACCGTTTTACTGAAAATCGCGAGAAGCCTATCGTGTGTAAGGCCTCATCGATCGGTCGTGATGATGCGTGCTAACGCGCTTTAAACGAAGTTCAGGCGCCGATGGTTAATTTTTGCATACAAAAATTTTGTGGCGCTGTAATCGTTGACCTATTTGTATCGATACAAACGCGCTGATACGGCGATAGACGGTATAAAAGCGCTGCAGTCGCGCGTATGTATTTCTATACAGAAATCTCTGTGTTTTCACCAGATTCCTCAACAGTAGTAAAATGGAGTCTGACGAGACAGCACTGCTTACGCTGGCTTTATTACTGAAAGTATAAAAAATAAGCGACATTCTTGGATTAACCCATTCACGAGCGAAAGAAGATTGAGTGATGGTCAGTTTAATACAACTTTTAAAACATTGCCCAATCATAAAAGATGGGGGAAAAATTCGAACTGCTATCGGATGTCGTGTGAGTGACAAGTAAACCATGCAGTGCCTCTCCCCCACATCTTTCTCCGACAATTAAGAGGAGACTCTAGTCGGTAACTCTTGGGCCTTTCTCCATACAAACGTATTCCGCTGCTAGAGCTATGATTTTTTTTCCAAAAAATCTAGATCTAATTAATACGTGCCTCTATATTTTTTTTTTCCAATACATAATTACTTAAAGAATTATGACTATTTAAAAACCGGAAAAAACAGCCTGTTTTTACCGCCATGTGCAGACGACTATCAGACAAATTTGATAAGTTTTTATCAAAATAGAAAATAATAGAAGCATAGATGTAGTCTTCTTCTAAATTTTGTAATTAGTAATTTTTCTAGATCAGTCCAGTTTTGAAGAATAAAACAGCAGAATACAAAACGTCTTTTGGTCAACGTTTTTTTAGGTAAAATCAGCCTCTGATGCAGTTGTCGTTTTCGCACTTTACTTGATAGGGCACAGTGCGACGCATCGGCAATAGTTTCTTTAAAGGAGATTGCTCTGCGCCCATACATTGTTCGCCCTGGAGCCAGGAGCATCGGAAAATTATGTGTTGTATTGTTGATCATTAGTAAACTCCTTTAAGATCTTATTTTCATAGCGGACTAGCTGCAGAAAAGAAATATGTCCAAAAAAGTATCAGATATTGAGGTTATAATCTAACCATAACAACGAATATTAGATATAGTTTTTCATAGCACCGAGTGATCTTTAAGAAACTTATTAACAAAATCATAATACAGTTAGCTATTTTCAGTACCTACCTAAATAGTTAGGTACCTTTGCAGTATTTTTTGTCTAAAGCCTAAGTGTAAGTAAATAGGTAGGTAAGTGCAACGTTTAAATGCATAGAATCTAATTAACATAGGTAGATAGTGGATACCTGTATTCTTAGCATTGGTTTTGGAGTGAGATTAAAGGTTTGTGTATATTAATGTATATATAAAACATTGCGCGCTGTTCAAACGCGTGAGTACGAAACCAGCCTTACCAATTAGGTAGCCGGTAAGTTGTGTTAAAACCTACAGTCCTACTTTAACTTACTGATTATGTTTGAATAAGAAATAAAACACAGATTTTAATTTCACGTTTATTGTTCATCTAAATTGGCAATTAAAATATAGTCTAGAAACTGTGCAGGGGTCGATATTATTTTGATGTCTCGCATAGCTTTAATACCAAATAATGGTCGTAACATGGGCGCAGAACATTGTACGATTGCTTGTCGACCAATTTGAGATGAATCAATTACTATGTAAACAAAATATGTTTTATTGCTGATATGGCGGCTGTGAATTTTGCCTCGTAATTTCCATATGGTTTCGGATTTATTTAATTGTAGTTCATTCAAATCCGATGGCTGAATCTACAACAAAAAAAAAAATATATTGTTGGTTACACATTGCATTTATAGTACAATAAATAAAACAATTTACACTACAAATGTTGCATGACTATAACTGACCAGAAAATATCTATTAGCTAAACAAAATAGCACATCAGGCAAGTTTAAGCATACTATGGTCGGCACCAGATAAACATGCAATAAAGTACAAAGATTTTTCCCTAATATCCCTTCGTGGATACTCAAACAATAAATTATGAACCGTTTTTCATTACTAGAAAACCTAAAGGATCACGATAAAAGTTGATACAGGACAGCTTTATGTCATTATTTCTATTTTTGTTATTTGGAAAGTCAATAAATGTATGAGGGTCAATGACCGTTATTGCATGGGTATCTGATGTTTACCATAGCCTAATTTCTTGCAATAGTTAACCAATCAAAAACGTCCCTCACCTCTCAGGGTTGAACTCAATTTCGCACAATATCTAAAATGTGGCTGATGCTTTCTGCTTGTACGGAGTAACATTGGATTCGTGCCAGTGAACAACCACATACCAGACGTTGATCATGTTGGTACTTCTTGCAAATCTTGTGATGTTGTGGTAACTCTATTAACAAATAATGTATGACAAGCATCACATATGTAATCATTTGCAGTCACCTGTAATATAAAAACATGTTATAAGTATAAAATATTTTTTTTTTTTTTTTCTCTTCTATACAGAGCCATTATAAATATAAATAGTTACAAATGGAAGTTAAAGCTTACTATTTGTGGTGCAACTCATTGCTGTATTTGCACAAGAATGGCTTCATTATGGAGAATATGCCGTCTTTGTCTATTGAAATGAATACCACAATTGGCACAACCCGGATGATTGCTTGTTGTAGGAGTATCCCTTGATGAAGATGGTGCTGAATAATGCCTGGCAGCACGATCACATATTTGCCAATAAGGATGGCAAATATAATGTGATGCACGTATCTTAAACAAGAAAATAGCAAGTCAGATCAATGGCACCCACTGCAAATCCAATTTTAAAAATGGCCCAATAATAATATATATAATAGTACCTCCAATGGCATAAGTCTTTCTATGATGATATTTCTGATATTCACATTATGTTGAGTGTCAGTTCTCAGAGCAATCAGATGATGTGAGCGTGCCCGAGGTGCCAACGTTCTATTGCAGAGTGCACAGTTTCAACATTACTTGTTACTGAAGTGTTAGTCATCTCTTGAGCTCTTGTCCAACAAGTTGTGCATATGAGATCATGAGCTTGAACCTAAAAAAAAACATACTTAGTTCAATTGTATTTTTACAGAGTATTTACCTATCAGATTGTTTCTATTATAATGAATATACCAAAATACTTTATAAATTGTTTCTTTTTTTTGTGAAAACGATAATTCCAAACATAATGTGTAAGGTCAAGTATAGAAACTTATTAGTAAAAAAAAAGTCAGAGAGATTGCAAACAGAATAATATAGATACAACAAAAAATAATATAGGTGCAAACAAAGTAAAAATGTAATTACCAAAAGAGGTGCAGTCCATTGTTGTACTCAATGACGAATCTGTTCATCTTCCAACAACATGGAACCAAATCAAATCAAATCAAATCGTATATTTCAAATAAACCATTTACAGGCACTTTTGAATTGTCAAAGTCGGTCAGTCAAAAACATGAAGCTATTTGCACGTTCCAAAGCGTAGATCTCTATGGAGAAGAACGTGCAAGAAACTCCACGGACACTCTTTTAAACCATGTGATGTGTTACAAAAATCTTGTTAACATTAACATTGATTGCTTCTATATGTGAGGACAATGCAAAGAAACAAGAAAACATATAAACAATTCAAAATGCAGGTACAGATTAAAATAAGCCAGTGGCAGGTAAGAGATGACCAGTTTCAACTGACGGCGCCCGTTCACGAACATGACGCGTGCATCAGCACCATCTAACTCAACCATTTTGAAGGGAATCAAATGATCCAAAACACGCGCCACCATCAGCAAAACATTTGTGTGAGCATGACAAGCTCTCAACTGCCACGCTCGTTCATGTCAAACTAATTTAATAACGAAATCTATAATTACATATGTAAATGGCTCCATAGTGCTCACATTTACAAAAAATTGAAAATATGCTTCTACGTTATACAAAACTATCGTTTCAAGTAAATAAGAAAAGAAAAAAAAAAGAAGGCTGCTTTATTGTGTATACTTTGCTAATACAATAATACAATAATGCAAAGAAATGATAAATAAATGATTGTATAGGAGAACAAAAAAAAGGGTAAGCATTTCTTCCAATTATCGAAAACCTAACAAGTGGACCCATGCTGCTGTGGCTGTGGAGCAGGACCGGCATTTAGCCAAGCATTTTTATCAAGGACATAATCTTCCAGTTTATAATATGCTTGTCTACATAATGTGCGTTTTATACATGTTTTAAATTTTCTCTCATTCAGTTCGAGAATATTAAGTGGTATTTTATTATAAAATTTAACACAGTACCCCATAAAAGAAGTGTGTACTTTAGCTAATCTGAATCGGGGTTGATCTAATTTGTTCCGATTTCTAGTATTAAAATTATGCCTATCACTAATTTTACTAAAAAGATGAAGATTTTTCCGAACATACATAATGTTTTCATATATGTATTGACAAGGTACCGTCATGATGTTAATATCCTTAAACAGTTCCCTTAGGGAATCGCGCCGGCGGAGATTGTAAATGGCTCTGATAGCTCTTTTCTGCAGAATAAATATAGACTCGACGTCTGCAGCACGTCCCCATAATAAGATACCGTAAGACATGATACTATGAAAGTAACTAAAATAGACCAGCCTCGCGGTATCTATATCAGTAAATTGACGGATTTTTCTGACAGCATATGCTGCTGAACTTGGCCGTCCCGCAAGAGATGTTAAATGAGGACCCCATTGTAGCCTTGAGTCAAGCGTGATCCCCAAGAAAACTGTGTCATCGACGAATTCAAGTTTCTCTTGGTTCAATACTATGTCACAATTAATACTTTTCACGTTCGGTAATGCAAATCTGATACACTTTGTTTTTTTCTCATTTAAAACTAAATTATTAGCAGTAAACCAATTTTGGACCTGCTGAAGGGCGTTATTTACATCGTCAAGACTTGTGGCACGCCTATCTATCTTAAAAATTAAGGACGTATCGTCTGCAAATAACACCATTTGAGTTTGATTTTTTAAAAGATGGGGAAGATCATTAATGTATACCAGAAAGAGGAACGGACCCAATATTGAGCCTTGTGGTACCCCCATTTTAACTTTCAGACCCCGTGAATTGACACCATTTATTTGCACTTGCTGCTGTCTGTCATTTAAATAAGACCTCACTAAACTGAGTGCAAGTTTACCCAGTCCGTAATGTTCTAGTTTTAGGAGCAAGGTTTCGTGATTTACACAATCAAATGCCTTGGAGAGGTCACAAAAGATTCCTATGGCATCTTGCGCCTCTTCCCACGCTGTATAAATGTGTTTTAACAACGTGACTCCAGCGTCAGTCGTACAACGACCTTTGGTAAAACCATACTGTTGTTCGTGTAAGATTTTATTGGTGTTAAAATGATTGAGCATTTGATTGAGCATTACTTTTTCAAACACTTTGCTGAAAACCGGCAATACAGATACAGGTCTATAATTATTAGTATCTTTATTATCTCCAGATTTAAAAAGTGGTATCACCCTACTATATTTCATTATATCCGGAAAGACCCCTTGGTCAACACATAAATTAAATATTAGTGCCAAGTATGGTGCTATGGTCTCAAATATGGACGTGCACACTTTGATAGACATTCCCCATATGTCTTCAGTCAATTTAATTTTGATTTGCCGGAAAGCTTTAATAACTGTCATAGGGTTGATATGTTTGAATTGGAATTCAACCGTACAACCTGGAATGTTTGCTCTTAATAAATCAAATGAGACCTCGGGTGAAGAATTTAAAGCTTCAGTTGTTTTTGATGGTATATCAGTGAAAAATTTTACAAATTCTTGAGCTACTTCTAAATTAGAGCTTATGGCACCATGCGCAGTCTCTAGTAAATAGTCAGTGTTTCGTACTTTATTTCTGTTAGTTTCATTATTGATAACTTTCCAAACTGTCTTTATTTTATTATCTGCCAATTTGATCTTGTTGCTTATGAACAGGGCTTTAGCTACTTTACAAGTATTTCTGAAAACCTTAGAATATTTGTTTACATACTTATTAAAGGATTCAGTGTTAATGAAAGACTTAAGGCCGTATAGATCATATAGTCTTTCCCTACTTATCCTAATGCCTTTAGTCGCCCAATCACTAAATATAAACTTAGGGAAAGTATCTTTGGACTTCTTTTCAAAAGTTGCATTGAATTCTTTTAGTACCACTGAAAAGAAACCATCATAAAATTTATTCGCATCCTCAATATTGTGGCCTAGAGCATTTAACTTATTTTGTAAGGTCCCATTAAATTTTGCTAGTTTGCCAGTTGTTATTGGCCTAAATTGTATTTGAACTTTTTGCAAGGCTGCTTTATACTTAAATGTTACCAGTTGACCACTGTGATCAGATTGAAGGTAGTTAACTATAGCTTTATCTAAATAATCACAATCGCAGAATACATTATCAATACATGTTGCAGAAGTTGGAGTTATTCTAGTTGGTTCTGTAAAAACATTAGACAGATTGAACGATTTAAAAAGACTTAAAAATCTGCTGCTATTTGAATTATTTTCTAAAATATTAATAAAAATCTCCACAAATAATCACGGACCTGTTACCTGCTGCAAGTTTCGCAAGGACATCTTCCATTGTTGTTTCAAATAACGTAAAGTTTTGAGGGTTAGGGGGTCTATACACGCACACTATAACATGCTTATCTAGCTCAACACAGGACAGTTCGATGCAATGTTCCACTGACAAGCTAACAATGTCATTACGTTGCTTAAATTTTAAACATTTTTTAACTAAGATGAGGGAACCACCGCGCGACTTAGATTTGCGGTTAAAACAACTGCCCACACTATAATTTTCATAACTAATTAGCATCTGGTAATCCTTCAACCAGTGCTCACTAAAACATACAATGTCATTCATTGTTTTCTCTAAAAACATTTCAATTTCTAATATTTTGGAAGAGACACCTTGAATATTTTGATGAAATATTTTCAAGACATGCTGCTTACCCCCTTTCTGACATCTACTTAACAGAGAGCAAGAAGATACATTGTTTTTGGTAGGCATAACTATTCTGTCATTGGTATCCTCTGTTGTCTTAAGACTTAGTTTAAAAGATTATCCGGAGATTGCCCCAAGAACTCAGTATCATCACTTGGCAGTGAGTTGCAACTACTTGTGGCCCCCACGTTAAATGATGAGACTTCCATAGTGATACATGGAACCTCCTTCGTACAATTTGTAAAAGAATTTGTAGCAATAGTGCTACAGTTATTTAAGCCCTCCAACTGATTCTTAGTATAATTACTAAACATTGTGGATTTAATTACACAAGACTTCGACATACTACTTATGTCTGAGTTAATATAATAAGCTAATAGCCTTGCTATTGTGTGTCTAAAACTAATTGGCAAATACACAGTATCCCTAGTCGATTTTAAATGTTCCACAAAAATATTTGTGTCAAAAAACATAAACTTGTCACTATAATGACTAACTAAAAAATGTATGTGTTTATTTAACCTATGAATATAATTATTTTGTCTAATTGACATCTTATCAAAATATGGAAAAGCACACAATATTATTTTATTACAATTTAACTTTAACATCTCAGTTAGATTGTCTGTGATATCTGCTTTTCTTACATTTAAACTATTCCCTATAAACACCGTAATGTTGGTATCAGAATTATATTTATTATTTATTAATGATGCCATAATATGTTTGTATGATGAACCTGGCATACAATAATTTTGTGTAGAATAATTCAGGTTGTTACTAACTAATTTCCCTAAACCTCTTCCTATACTGTCTGAAAACATAACTGAATGATAACCACTATTCGCAGAACAATAACCACCAATCTCAAGCTGATCAATTTGAGTTAAATCCTGTTCAGAATCAATTAAGTTTTGTTCAATGACACATTCTTGAGACAAAATCTGTACCTGGGACGGGACCACTGTTACCTCAGGCTGGACGGCATCAAGGTTTGATGCTGTCTGGCAAGTACACTGACACATAACTAACTCATTTGCAGCAAGAATATGTTCTTTTATTTGATTCTGAGATTGAATATATTTACAGTTAAGTGAACTCAGTGAAGCCTCGAGTACCTGTATTTCAGACTGTAAGTGCTGTGTATCAATTTCATATATTTTTATGCTGTCCTCAAGTTTAATTTGATAATTATGTAATTTACTAATAAGTTCAACACGTTCTTTCCTGAGTGGAATATTCTTGGAAAAGTGTTTATACTGCTCCTTGTATCTATAACATTTTTTGATGAATTTATTTATTTATTTATTTTTGCATACCTTTTGCACCACCAGCAGAGCCGCAATTTACACAAAATACACTTTCCATAGCGTATGCGTTAGTCCATTTATAACTGCCAAGTTATCGTTTGAGCGGTTCTCCGAAAATCACAGCCAGGTAAGTCGTTTTTGAAAGCAATCAGAGTCCATTATAATAGCCAAGACGGAATATTAGTAGTCCCGAAAGTCACCAAAACACACCGACACAATTACAAAGAGCAAGCGACGCTAATGTAAACAGTGAAAGCACAGGTGGATGACAGACAGTCAAGTGACAATTTAGTAACGTCAAAAATAGGAGTGTGTGTAAAAATACGATACAACTTATCGATATTCCCTAAGATTTTGTAACAAGGATGACAATGTCCTACTTTACTTATAAAAACACTCTTCGATACTTTTTATAATATTAATAATTAATAACATTTGTATAACTTAACAAAAACATTTATAGTAACTACCTACTTAATGTATTCAGTAACGATAAGTATTTTTATCCGATTGCGGCGAAGCCCAAAAGGAGAGTTATTTTTATATTAATGGTCGTAAATACCTAATCGTTTAGTTAGAAGTAAACCACACACTTTCTTAAACGATCATAAGAAAACCCTGAATAATGATCATGGTGAAATACGAAGGTTTTGATCACTTCAGCATTATTCTTACTATCTATTTAAAATCGAGTATGACCTCATGCACAAAGTACCTATACTCAGTAGGTTTTTTTGAATTAAGTATACATTTAGGGAATAATATATGGAATGGTAATTGAATGCTTTTTTTATTGTATCTTCTATTTGCTCTTTATTCGAAATAAATTCAGAATATGATTCATATTAAAAATAATTACACTACAGTTCTTTAAAAATTAAATCGATTGGATTGGGCATCCCTAATCTTTTTTGACATGACATGACGTTTGGTGAAGATGGCGGCGAGTCATGTTATTATTCGCGAAAATACTTTTAAATGTTCATTTTGGCTTGCAGCTAGTCCGTGTTATAAAAGTATTTGCAACTGATATAATAAAATAGAACATGAATTATCGTGTATGTCCGATACTTTTGTTTCACAGGGCGAATTTGGACATTGTCTTTTATCAAATTCCTCGGGACTAGAGTCCCCTCTTAATAAACAAACTCGATACACACGTACTTTGAATGCGCTTGTCGCGCGCGTTTGTATCGCTTTGTACGCACGTTTGAATCGATGCAAATGCGACGATCTGCTTTTTGGTTCTTTTACCTTTAACGCCGTGGACCCGCGTTCGCAAAACGTACGTCGTCGGCGCGATAAAAATACGCCGTGTGCATAGGCTCTTACATTATTACATACCATCAGCGATGAATATGATTTGGAAATTCTTCAATTGTATTAGAACTTTCGAATCAAGTTAATGTAATGATCAATGTCTTGAAAACTCTCAAAAACAAAATGGCGGCCTTTGATGTACATTCCTTGGCCTTAGCTCGGTGGCAAAATAAAGTTGAACATCCAATTTGACCACTTTATATAACACGAATGAAACATGGAGGAGCTCTTGGCTAAAGAATAACAGCCGCACGGGACGATCTTCAAGGTAAAGCAACGCTTGCCAAGGTTAGTCTGTGGTTGGGTGACCATCTTAACACACCGAGTTCCCTCCATGCCTCGGAAAGCACGTTAAGCCGTTGGTCTCGGCTGTCATTTGTAGATCTTTGGCAGTCAGAAGCCAATAAACTTGACTCCTGCCGTGTCAAGAAGTTCCGTGTTACCCAGTTAATGGGTTGAGGACGTGGAGGTGTGGTAGGCAGCCGCTATACGTAAAATACGTATTCAGCTTAATCGGGTTTGACTGGAAGCCGACCAGAATATAGTTGGGTGTAGTTGTAGGCGTGATATAACACGACTAACTTTACTATTTCTCTTGTTGTACTAGTTGCCGATTTTTGCAGGGCCCGGACTGTTCCTGTTTACAAGTAGAGGCAAAGTCACACTGAATTTCGGTCGTTGGTATATGATCTGTGTTTGAGACCAAAATGATAAGACTGGAGCTGGAGTAAAATCAAACTTGTTTTTATTAGGTGTTCATAATATCTTCTTCTAAGCCATTGTTAGGACGCCATCTTGTCAGCCCGCCGCTTATCGACTAGTGATGTGACCCACTTATAACATCCTCCTTATTAGAAAAGATTATAATTTTACAGCTTGACAACAGTTTACAAAAATCAACTTAACTCTTAACAATAATATATTCTAGACTTAACTAAATCAAACAGTCTTTCACAGTCTTTGATAAAATGTTTGCTTAGTAAACAAAATATTAACTTCTTATAAATCTAACCGACTTTGTGGTCTTATGACTCTTCCACACCTAGTGCGCCTATCAACTGGAGTTGTACGCTCTTCAATAGACGGTGCTGCTGCATGAGAATTAGGAGATGACTTGATATTTGGACTTTCTTGAGATACCGTTTGAGGTGACTGCGGAGGCTTCAAAATATGCTGTCTGTTTCTCCTTCCTATAAATCCATCTGACCCTTCAACGGTATAAGACCTAGGCTGATCACATTTGGACCTTACTGTGCCTGTAATCCATGGAGTATCTGGCATTTTCTTAAAATAGACTTTATCTCCTTCTTGTATTTCTGGTAATGATTTAGTCTTTCTGTCATAGTAATCCTTCATTTTATTTTTATTTTCGTTCTTAATTTTTACATATTCTTGAAATTTTACTGTTCTTGGTATTAAGTTTTTTGTGACTGTTGGTAATTGTGTTCTAAGTGAACGTGACATTAATAATTGTGCTGGAGATGGTAGATTTCCTCTAGGTGTATTCCTGAACTGAAGCAAAGCCAGATATGGATCTGTCCCAGACTCCTCTGACTTGGTAAGAAAACGTTTACATATCTTTACTGCCGACTCTACCAACCCATTTGATCTTGGTATGTAGGGACTTGACGTATTACGATGTATTCCCCATTCCCATATAAAATTCTTGAACTCTGCCGAATTAAATGGTGGCCCATTGTCAGAGAATAACTCAACTGGAATACCATGTCTGCTAAAGATACTTTTAAGACAAACAATTACTGTTTTGGCGTTAGTACTTGCCACTGCCATTAATTCAATATAATTTGAGTAGTAATCTTGTAGTACTATGTATTTTTTGATTTATAATCCATAAAATCAACACCAACTTTTTCCCACGGAAGTAATGTAATATCGTGTGGAAGAAGTGGTTCTGGAGCATTTGAGCTTCTATGTGACAAACAAATATGACATGACTGAACAATGTTTTTTATATCAGTTGACATAAATGGCCAAAATACATGTCCTCTAGCAAACGCTTTTGACCTTTCGATTCCCAGATGACCACTGTGTATTATTTTCAAAATTTCTGGCCTTAATTTTTTAAGTATGACTATACTGTTACTTCTGAAAATTAAATCATTTTCTGTATGTAAATCAAATCTATACTGCCAATACTCACGCAGATCTTGGTGAATTTGAGTTTTATTTGACGGCCATCCTTCTTTACAGTATGTTTTCAAAATCTGCAAACTTTCATCTTCATTAGTGCCCCTGATTAACCACTGTAGACGTTCTGATGAGACTGGTAATGACTTAATCAGTAAATTTACATGAACTATGACATCATCATCTAATTCATCTGAACTTGTTTCAGAGAGTGCTGCTCTTGACAAGGCATCAGCAATGTACATGTGACTACCTTTCTTGTAAACTACATTTAGACTGTAGGGTTGTATTTTCAACATCACTCTTTGGAGACGTGTTGGTACCTCGGCTAAAGACTTTTTGAACAATGTTATTTATTCTGTTCAATGTTATTTGAGCATGGTCTGTCTCTACAGTTACAGTTTGTTCATATATAAATTGATGAAACTTGATGCAGGCAAAAACTATTGAATAGAGTTCTTTTTCTATCTGAGCCATTTTCTGTTGAGTATCTGTTAAAGTTTTTGGAGCATAATATACTGGATGTTGATTTTGTAACAACACCGCTCCAACAGCACTCTTACTAGAGTCACTTTGTAGGACAATAGGATCATGAACATTAAAATGTGACAACACTGGAACTTGACATATTAATTGCTTCACACGGCAAAATGTTGTTTCATGATTGGCAGTCCACTGCCAATCAGTAGATTTTTTTAATAATTGGCGTAGAATCTCTGTCTCATCAGCCATATTTTTAATAAAAGGACTTAAATAATTAAGTATGCCAAGAAATCTTTGCAAATCCTTGAGACAGGTAGGAGAGGGCATCTCTTTGATTGCTCTGACTTTGTCTGGATCAGCTGTAATTCCATCTGCTGAAAAAATATGACCCAGATATTTAATACTCTGCTTGGTGAATGAACATTTTTCTTTATTAAACTTGACATTATATTCCTTTGCTCTTTTAAATACTATACTAAGACGCTCATTATGCTCTTGTAGTGTCTGACCGCTTACTAAAATATCATCGCTGTATACTGCCACCCCTGGTATGTCACCAAACATTTCAGTCATAATTCTGTGAAAGTACTCAGGAGCACAGCTGACTCCATATGGAAGACGTTTAAAGCGGTATCGGCCAAAAGGTGTATTAAAAGTTGTAAGGTAAGAACTCTTCTCACTTAGTTTACACATCCAAAATCCACTACTTGCATCCAAGGTGGAGTAAAATCTTGCACCAGCCACCTTGGCACGGACCATGTCTACTGATGGAATAGGATAATGAGTCCTCTTAATTGCCTGATATAAATTACGGGGGTCTAGACATACCCTTAATTGACCATTTTTCTTTTCTATTAAAATTAAAGAACTCACCCATTCAGTAGGCTTTGTGACCTTGGTAATGACATCCATTTTTTCCATCTTCTCAAGTTCTTGTTGTAGTCTATGATGTAATGCAAATGGTACCTTCCTCGGAGCATCAACTTTTGGCTGGACCTCAGGATTTGTACTTATGTGACACTCACCAGGAAGACAACCAAGACCGGTAAAAACAGAATTATTACATTCAACTAATTTATTTAAATTTATATTTTGTGACTGACTTGACTGTAATGGAAATGACTGTGATTGACTTTTTGTGACTTTAGGCATATTACTTGACTTGAATTTGACTCAATATGACTTATTTCAGAGAACAATTGACTTATATCACTTTCTGTTTGCATGCTTGTAGTGTCTACACAAAAAAACTCTTTTAATTAGTCCAATTTCTGAACAAGTAAGTTTACCCAATACAGTTGGAGAATTCACATTTGCAATTATAAAATTAATTTGTTTTGCCATACACAAGTTGTCAAATTGAAATTTACACTCTAAGTTTTGTTGACCTAGTATCTCTAGACTATTACCAGCGTATGACTTTATTTTTACATCAGTTTTGGACAATACATTTTTAGTATTAAGTGAATCATAAACACTTTTTGACATAATATTGACATCACTGCCTGTATCAATAATACAATTTATTTGTGAATTATTTATATATAAATTAATGTTCCATTCACTTGACAAGGACTTGGATGACTGAATATGACCTATAAACAGTTCATCTTGTTCTGACTGTACCTGTTGCATATTACTGTCTGACTGTACATATCTTATTGACTTTGACTGAAATGACCGACAACAGACCGCAAAATGACCGACTTTATCACATTTTTTACGCTTTATAACTAATGCTGGACACTTATAACGATGCATCTGACCACACCTTGTACAAACTTCCTGTTTTGACTGCTGACTATATTGACTGACGTTCCTTGAGTTAGACTTTGATCTTGAGCGTGACTGACTGGTATTATACAAGACTGAACTTTGTTCTGCTGTCAATTCATCCGTTTGGTGTCTGGAAGCTAGCATGGCCTTTGCCGTCTCTAAGGCCTTATCAAGATCCAGCTTATCTTCAAGCAATAATTTTTCTCTGATGAAATTGTATTGTTGATGCATGTTACATATCAACATTATTTTGACTAGGTGTTCTTGCAGCTGTCCTAGCTCACAGTTTTGTGACCTTAATTTTAATGTGCAAGCAAAATCGTCTAAGGTTTCATTTTCACCTTGTTTGTACGTGAAAAAATTATGACATTCATAAGTGAGGTTAGCTTTTGGGGCAAAGTGATTTTGAAATAACTTAATAAGCTCGTCGTATGTAATGTTATCCTCATCTTTTCCAAATGGATTGAATACATCCACGCCCTTTTCACCAATGACATGTAGAAATAAAGCTACTTTTCTGCCATCACTCTCTTCATCCAAGCCAGACGCACGTAAATAAAATTTAAATGACTGCACCCATTTCTTCTATTGTTGAGCCAAGTTACCATTCATCACCATGGGCTGCGGACTGGACATTCCCGAAAGTTTCTTGGGCTTTTGATTTTCATCAGACATGGCGCCGACTTTTTATTTTTACGGAGAAGTTTGCAATGATATAGGTACAACACATAGATTACGAACCCAATTCTGACACCATGTTTGAGACCAAAATGATAAGACTGGAGCTGGAGTAAAATCAAACTTGTTTTTATTAGGTGTTCATAATATCTTCTTCTAAGCCATTGTTAGGACGCCATCTTGTCAGGCCGCCCGCTTATCGACTAGTGATGTGACCCACTTATAACAGGGCACGGTGTCAAATATTTTTCTCGTTTCTTGGGTTGACCTTGGATTTTCATTTGGATCGGTCCAGTCTTTTTTGTAAGGCCACGCCAATCTTCGTTCTCATTTAGATAAGCCATTGAACGTTGTGCCGGCTCGGTTGTAATATCATCTTGTTTCTGTTCTACATCGTCACACTTACCATCACCATCTTCTTCGCTTATTCGTTTACGACCATATCGACCTTTACCTTTATCATCATTTTCGAGGTCATTCTCGAACTCACGTTCCAGATGATGCGAATCACTTCTCGCTCTTGTTCCAACTCATTTGTTATTGTGAGATTCAAGTTTTCCTCGCAAATATATGATACGTTTTCGGTTGTCGAAGTTCGAGACACCACGATGGGGACGGCGGATTTTTCCTCAACCGCATCAGCTATTCGAGTCGTTGAATGTCTTTTTTTGGGCTGCGATTTTTATTTTTGTATGTATCGGCATTTAGCAAAATAGTAGTGGCTGCCAGGCTCCTTAGGTGAACTTGTCCATCCTAATTGATTTTTGTTTTTTGAAGACCAGATGTTTTAGCTCTCGAAAATATTCTTCGCTACGAGTTGAACTAGAAACCAGACGTCCGTCACAGTTACTCGATAACTCTACGAGAGTTGAGCTATTTGGATCATTCTCAACCATAACAGCAGTCCACAGAACAAACTATTTTGCTAATTTCAATAGAAGCGAACCAAACGCACAGCACTGATACGGGTTCAATCGTCCGTGTTTAAGATTACTTCTACTACCTGACTCGATTTTTTTCAAAATATTTAGTTGAGACTCCATCATCGTCGTTAAATCGGTCTAAAAAACATTTTTTCCCCCTGATCATTCTCTAGTTTGTCGACGCTGTTGTCAGGAAGATAAAATGATGAATGATTTTAAACGCTCTGAAACACGAGTCTGTGCTGCAAAACAATGACTATGCTTGTCGTCAATATCTTCATGCGTTGCAAAAGCAATTGTTAGTATTTCAGTACACAACCGAATAAAATCGTCTATTCCTGTACACGTCGTTAGCAATCCTATGCATCGGAGATAGAAGTCTTTTTTCTCGGGACTCTCACGATTGAAGCAGTTCCAACGCGTCACCATGTTAATGAAATGCGAAATGTCAACTCGAACTGTTCCCGTCAAAGATAATACATGTTTCTATGTATGTCTTTAAGTCAGTGTTATTAAACGCAAGAGAAGCAGCGTTGAAGAGTGCCAGTGAGTAACTACTTGTTTCGGAAACGACCCACCAGAACGCAACCATTCTCGAATCCAATACGTCAAGGTGTTAGTGTCGTGTTTCTCAGATATCAATTGAAATAGAGGTAATCTTTTGGCGATATCCACAAACTGCTTGGTAGAGATAAACAACTCGCTTTGAACTCGGTTTTGGTAGTTGCTTTACCAAGCTGCCCGTAGCGTCGATACTTATGGTTCCAATTTCGTCTTCCTTCATAAACTTATTGTACATATATACCTGAGTGGGAGTCCAGTACATTGAATAGAATTTGTCCAAAGCAATCTCGTGAATTAAAAAAAAATATATTAAAATCTTATATTAAAAAAAAAAATCAAAAAAATAACTTATATTATCTTATATTAAATTACATGATGAAAAAGAAATTCGAAACCCTTTACACGCGAGTCCGGACTGGCACTTAGCCAGTTTTTTTTATTTAGCTTCTCTTCAGAACATGAGCCACACGTTGGAGTGCCTCAACTGCCCATACACCTGTACTTTGGGGGATTTAATGAATGCCACCGACGCTGCAACTAACGTAGCCACCTACTGGCCCCAAAAATCTAAGAAACAACCATCGACTTGAAGAAAAGTAGATCGCAATATACTATAATAGTTGACGACCGGGTTTTTCCAATAATTACTTTGTAGTACTACATGTTGGGACATGCTTAAAAAACTTTGATTATCTAAGTAGATAATCTACGTAGCTTAGTAGTTAGGATTATAACGAAATAAATAGGCATACAACAAATACTGATAACATCAGGAAGTAAACGTTTTAACTGATAAACTAAATTATTGATTGATGATTCATCTAAGAAGCAATTAGGGGAGGCAGGGGCTACAAGTAACTGAGGTGTTGGGTGCAGGGTAATTAAAATAAACTACCAGTTCGGGATGCTAAACGGTTCTGTGTATTTTTGGAAAAAGACGTTCGTTGTCGCGAAAGTTCTTTACCGCGATGTACGTTACTGTGAAAGTTTATGCGACGTCCGTTGTTGTTGACTGCATTTTCGATAACACGCTATTGCGATGCAGGTAATGTGAGAAGGGTTGCTAATAAGTACTGGATTATAGAGAAAATATTACATTGTTCGAGATGACTAGTAAATGAACAAAAATTGCAAGCAATATTATAATAGGACCAAATAATAAAATCAACATAAACAAAACTAATGTAGGTACTTATCTAAGTATATCGCACAATATATTTAGATAGATAGGACCTTTCCATTGCGTAGAGCTTTTTGCCACAATCATGCCAATGTTACATGCAAATAAACATTTGGAAATATTTCACTTGCTCTATAATTCTTGAATTATGCTATTTTCTTCAGAGTAATAAACAATAATAGAAGAAACAAAAACCAAAACAAATAAAAACTTTACCCGAAAATCAAAACATTTTGCTATTTTTAACCGACTTCCAAAAAAGGAGGAGGTTCTCAATTAAGTTGGTATTTTTTATGTATGTACACCGATTACTCCGAAAAGAATCACAGAAATCAGATCAGAAACTGATCTGATTTCTGTGATTCTTTTTAATTCCATGCGGCATACTTGCCATTTCGTCCCGTAAAAAAATAATTCAGTTTGGATCAGTAGTTTTAATTTTTTGAGCATTTTTGCTTATTTCAATTTCTGCGTAGACAAAGACGTCGTTCAAGTATCACCACTTAAAAATGAAAAATAAAAAACTTTTTTCAAAAAATATAACCGACTTCCAAACAAAACACTACAAAGTATAAAAAACCTTAAATTGTTTTAAATGTTTAAAAATGAAGAAAAAAAAAACCAAAAACACCGATTTCCGAAATTAAGGTTATTTTATTACCACAACTAATGAACTACACCCATTTCCCGACTTCCTACGCGAGTAAGATTTTTTTAAATATTTTTTTATTATGTATTATTTAAAAGACATTGACCATGATATGAAAAAATCATCAAAATCTCATTTGCTTTGATATGACATGTAGACTACTCAGCTTGGCTGTGTGTGTGGGCGTGTGGCATATCAAATGAGAATTAATCTTGTGAAGATCTCCTGTACTATAATTTTTCATAATTTTAAAAAACATAATTTTGAAGTTTCTTTGAAAATAGATGCTTGAACATTCTCTTCAATTGTATTTTATGTTGGAAAATATTTTAGTACTAAGCAATAACAGCGAAGTACTTGTTGATAAGACAACAAGTGCAGTCGCAGGTTTTTAAATCATAACGAATTTACTAAATGTCAATTTTTAATTAGTTTTTTGTTTTTGTAAGGCAACTTTTTTAGGTAGGTAAGGTAATTTTTCTTTTGAATTTCGAACCTAAATGCTTAAAAAATCATTTGTAACAATTATCGTACAAAAACAAGTACAAATTTTGAAACATTTCGAAGCACAATTAAATCCATTTTTTGATCATTTAGACCCCGACCTCCTCTACCCACCTAGACCTATCTTAATTTTGTTTTGCAGATTGTGCAAACATGTTAGAAATCAACGAAATGGATTGTTGACAAAAATAACTTTTATCGATCTGATTACAACATTATTATAATCTGTACAGTTAACAACAAAAACTCTAAAAATGTATCCAATACCATCGAATTATTTTTCTATCATCGACGCCGAGATGCTGGCCTGTCGGTTTTCTATCGATTGCATTTTGGTGAGTGGGCGTCAGAATTACATGATTTAATTCCGCCAAGCCCGTTCCATCGTCGGATCACAAGATGAACGGCGATGCGCCAGCGGTACATGGTAGACATCCCACCCACACGCTCAAAACGTTTTGGGAACACATTCATAGTGCGTACAACTAAGGAGTGGAATCCCCTGCCAGAGTCTGTGTTTCCAGATAGCTATAACCTGGGAGTCTTTAAAACAAGAGTAAATAGGTTACTTCTAGGTAAACGTGCTCCAGCTTCGACCGCATCATCGCTTACCTTCAGGTGAGATAGTGGTCAAACGTAAACCTATTAATAGTATTTTATAAAAATAAAAACATTCTGTTATGACAATTTCACATATTATTCGGTATTGGCGCTGTCTTCTGTGTCCATATATGTCTTTTTTATTATACATATTCGTTTATTTTCCTATCTTCTGAATAAATTAGCTTTAAATAACACATTTACTTGGAGACCTGATGCTAACTTTTTTTTAAATATGAGTCATCAAATAGCTCTTTCCGTTCTGGGCGGAGCAGACGGGAGTGTCTGACTCTTAATGACTAAAATCCATCAGTGTCCCTCCTTATGCTCTTTCGAACAAATCCCGCAACCCCGGCAGGTACTGGCCCTAGCGGACCCCTTCTACTATGGTGACATATTTTTCAGGCGCGCGTGGAAAACAACGCGCCGGCGACTCGGGCCTGGTTCTGATCAGACGACGAGCCACCCAACGCTCGTTCGCTTCGGACCATGGATTGAATCAGGGCTGGAGGCGAGAGGTCGCCGCCGCTAATTGCCTCGACGAGGGCGCGGACGTAGCACTGTCCAATCAGGGCAGATTTCCACCGTATGCTCCACCGTGTCCTCTGGGCGATCTTCACAGTGATGATGCCCGGCCGTGTCCTTCCGCCGAATCCTAAACCGGTATCTCCCGAAACATTCATATCCGATGAGTACCTGCATCAGGCGGAAGGTGAGGACGTCGAGGCGCCTCTCTAGCCGTTCCTCAGAAAGGGAAGTTATCGCCGCAAACCTGCTGCTACCTAAGCTTTTATTTAAGACTAGTGGACGTCACGCGGTTTCACCCGCTTAGTTCCCGTTCCCGTGGGAGTACGGAGATAAAATATAGCCTATGTTACTCCCTGATAATGCAGCTATCCATTGCTGAAAGAATTTTTTAAATCGGTCCAGTAGTTTCGGAGCCTATTCAATTCAAACAAACAAACAAACAAACAAATCTTTCCTCTTTATAATATTAGTATAAAAGTATAGATATAGAAAAAACCGGCCAAGTGCGAGTCGGACTCGCCCATCGAGGGTTCCGTTCTAATTTGCAGCTACAAATAACTATAAATATATGATAATAAAGACTATATTTTTATAATTTAATTAGAAATGTATAGTTTTCAGACTTTTCCCTATACTTGTAGTATAAGACGGTATTACTTGCCATATTTCATAGTTGTAGGTCAACGGGATACACCATAGGGTATTTCCCATTGACCTCGAACTATGAAAAATAAGTGTTTTGCGGCATAAACGACTGTATCTTTTTTTACGTTAACTTAGAAGTTTGATTTTGTCACTGCTGCAAAGGGCCATAGACCTGAGTATACGGTTTTAATTTCATCACTGATCCTATACCTAACGGGGTTTTCCGTCTTTTTTTTATAAAGCTAGGTCAATTACTTTTGAAGATATTGAATTATGTAACGTCTATCCTAACGTATCCAATTGTTAACCAATTTCTCAAGCTTATTCTCCGTCTAAAAAGAATAAAGTATTTGGAACTGCATAAATGGAAATTCACAGTTATGAAAACTATGTTTTGTCAAAAATAACCCATATTATTTAGGGTAATGGCTTCGCACAATCGTCGCTGACTGTACCTAGGTAAGTATTTATAACACGCTACATTAAAATAATCTTCACACGGAAACTTATTGTTGGCTGCGAAGCATAGAAGATATTTTTAATCGTTTTCTTTCAGAACTGCCATTTATTTGTTTGAGAAGAAAGATAATAAAAACTTGAACAATGATCTTCTTATGCTTACTCGCATTGTTCGCGAGCACCAATGCCTACAGTGCTCACATTACCGTGTACGGGGACGTCCATAAGGATGTGGAGTTCTTCACAAGAACGTTCCCTTGGATTATAGACAACATTGGCGCAGATTTATACGTGGACTACTATTTACTGGGCAGCGGAAGGTACTCTGTACCTCAAGCGTGTGCTTTGAGAGAGCTGTTTGGGAACACGTTTCTGCAGGCGCAGTACTTGCGATGTGAGGCGATAGGTAAGGAAATTAACCTCATTCTTTTTAAATATCGGCTATGATTTAAAAGGTCAGGAAATGAAGTTTTGGTCAGCTCCAAAATGTATTTTGCAAACAAAGTGAAGTGACCTGCTTCCAGTGGTCGTCAAAAATAACTTAATTAATCAGCAAGTAAGAATTTGATATCCGGTAGGTATTCAAATGAATGTCGTAAGAAATGAAATATATCTGCAGCAATATTAGTAATGTAGCATCAAATCTTGATTCGGATCTTTTAAAATTTTGGCAAGCTGTAAAATAATTTTGATGTGCCGGAAATATTTTTAATCTGGTATTCTTTAAGACATTTGATACTTTGCCTTAGCATTTAATGTGATTTCGTTAGTCGTACATAAGATAAGCAGACGAAGCCTCACTGAGCAAGGCTCCTGTTGCTGTCTGCAGGGTTAAAAGGAACCTATCAAGAAAAAAATAACGGGGCTTCGTTCGTTCGGTTTGCTCGCTCGCTCTAGCCCCCGTCATCTCCTTCGAATGTAACCTGCCCTGCCAACCAAATGTCTACTTATTAATATTTTCAAATAAACGTTGCCCCACACTAGGAATTCTTTTGAATCGTGGGTGCATTCACAAACAGCCAGACCCAGAATAAATATTCTGTAGGACATACAAATATTTGCTCCATACGGGAATCAATCCCGTGACATGTAGCGCAGCAGCCAATCACTCAACCACTGCGCCGACCGTGTCGTCAGAACCACAACCTCCTAACCAATTTATTATTTTATTTATTTATTTTCTAAAGCCATTGATTTAGTTGCAGACTCGGTATTACTGGTTGCTTTTTTGCGGTCGACAATAACATTATGCTGTCAAAATAAGTCTTTAGCTGTTTTTACTTGTTACTAAATATTTAAAAAAAAAACAATGTAATTACTTTTATCGAATGTGGTCATCACTGCCATTGGATACCTGCCATATCGCATCCGAGACATTGCAGATGTGTTGTGTTACCAATTCACTTACGCGTGTAAGCCAGATTTGTGACTTAATTAATTTTTTTACGGATTTCAGGATACCCGAGTGAGTACTGCCTGTGTGAGGCCGGGATAAACCCTGAGTCATTTAAGAACTGCGTTGCACATGACGCATACTTAGCCAGTTGGGCATCAACCAAATATTCAGAGCTAGGCATCAATATCTCTCCTATTGTAGAACTAGAGCCAAACAGTCCAGTTTTCGGAGTAGATGACGTCTCCTTCCTACAGAAGATTTGCACCAATTTCGCTGATCCTTTGCCAAGAGGCTGTGTTCATTATTCCAATCAGACTGAGAGTTTTCTTGCACAGAAGGCTGTGGCTCACTTCGACAGGGCGTGCCAAAAGGAGTTTCCTATTGAGGATTAAAGCCTGTAACCTTGCTGCTGCTTTTGCTGAATGTTTGCCGTTTATTAGATGAAATTAAATTCCGATTTTATATAGAAATTTTTGTTGTTCTTTTTCAACTTTGCAGCTACCACTTAGTGTCTCTGCGTCACCCAAAGTTTGACTGGTAGAAAATTCCTGAGGCATTAAGTCCGCTTCTGTACATTTGTGTGCATGAAGTGTTTAATAAATAAATAACTAGTCCAGAGCGATGTTGAAAAGTCAAATGTTATTCAGTTTTTCAAGTTTATTTATTGTAACTTAATATTATATAGAACTTTTTTCTTTTGAGTTTTTGTGTATTTTATAAATGTTAAAATTAAATTTACTAGCAGTACACGGCAAACTTTTATTTAAGTTTTTTCAGTCCATCCAAACGTTGTCTGGTAGATATCGCTAACTGCAATATCTACCTGAGGCTCTAGACAAAATGCCTTTCTAGCAGCGATTGCGATTGTCGAAAAGCCAAAATATAAGAGATTGATCCATTGACATTTCGACAGCGTCTGTCAATCCCATACATTTTTGACGTTTTGACAATCGCCTTCGCCATGCTATCGCTGACAGAAAGTAACTTATCTAGAGCCTCTGTTCTTGTTACTGAGACACTTGGCACGCAGTATTACGTTTCTTCTGCAAGTAACCTTAAACCCTACTTACCTTGTAAATGCAATAGCGATGCGATAAGTTGACAGTGAGAAGATAAGACTACTGAACCAATTTGAAAATTCTTTTACTTATAGAAAGCCACGTTATTGATGAGTGTCCTAGGTATATTAACCCGAAAAATACCGCCAAACAAAGTGGGCATGGGTTAGCTAGTTGGTAATAATTTAGTTCTAAAGAGGTTTCAATAGCCAAACTATGTTACTTAATAAAGAGTCTGGGTATGAAAAAAAGTTTTCGGGAATAATTTTCGGATTTTTTTTAAATAAATTTTTCGTATTGTTCCTTAAACTCAAAGTATTTATTTTGATTAAACCATTTACAGGCACTTTTGAATTGTTAAGGTTGGTCGGTCAAAAAAGATGAAGCTATTTGCACGTTCCAAAGCTTAGATCTCTGTGGAGAAGAACGTGCAAGCATCTCCACGGACACCCTTTTAAAAATTATAAATTGTTCCAAATATTTTTACATCATGTTGAAATTATACATACATGTGAGAACGATTTAAAAGACGAGCAGGATAAAAGCGTTCGGAAAAAAGGAACAAGTCAAAGAAATAATTTAATAAAACTAGATACTATATGAAACCACACCAAAATTAATGATATTACGTATTGTATTAACCCTTAGCTAGTCGCGCCAAAATACTTACACTGTTAGTCGCGTGGGGTCCATACGAACCTCAGAATTAATTGTGGAAAATAAACAAGTACAATAAAGTCAAATACTTAATTTATATAGGAACTTGAAGAACAACATCTTATTTTAACAAAAATAGTAAACTTCTCGAAAATAACAAAATATAAACTTCTGAAACAGTCTTGGATTATAATTAGTAATTACTTAGCACAGGAATCACAAACTTTGATTTGATGTTCGTTACACATATATTTATTACAATTTACACACTGGTTTCTCGTTTTTCTGTCTTTGGACCTTACATATAAAAGACAACGGCCTTTGGAACTAGAGTTGCTTCCAGAAGTTGAGGGTACCGCGTGACTATTAGTCGCACGGGGTACGTTGGACCCCAGACACGTCCGTATGCAGGGTCCCGGTACATTTTCGTCTAACGGGCATATCTCCTTATCTATACTAATATATAAAGCTGAAGAGTTTGTTTGTTTGTTTGCTTGAACGCGCTAATCTCAGGAACTACTGGTCTGATATGAAAAATTCTTTCAGTGCTGGATAGCCCATTTACCGAGGAAGGCTATAGGCTATATATCATCACGGTAAGACCAATAGACTTTGCGGAATCGACGAACCGGTTGGTTTATGGTCATGTCTATGAGGAGAAGCTCCTTAGTGCAGCGGGACCCGTTCCTACATTCATTCTGAGAGGCAGACATAATTGAGTTAGTCTCAATATGCTCATTCATCTTCATTCTCAGGATGGATGTAAGAAGTTTATAGACCGTCGACGATTAAGTAATTGGTCTATAGTTCTTGGGTTCCGCGGGACTACCGGTCTTATGGAACAAGTGGGTAACGCCAGATGTTAGAAACTGTGGTAGCGACCCAGACTGTAAGGATGACTGGAATTGAGATGCCAGGAGCGCGTGTGAGCTGTTATACCATTTGAGCCAGAAATTATGCAGTCCGTCCGGGCCCGGAGATTTCCAGTTCGGTAACGGACGGACTGCTTTGGCTACATCCAATGGGGTGATGTTAATTTTATCCATTTCTGGTATAGGTTCCTACACGCGCTCGAAATCGCGCATCCAGCCACCCTCGGCATGACAGACGGGCACCGACCAGTTGCTTCGCCAGAATGTACTCGTGGCGATATCATCCGGGTGGCTCCGTCCGTCACACTTTGTTCAGGTCGCTTCGGTGTCCGGGGATGGTGGGCGTGCACGTCGTGATGCTACTCTGGTCAGCATATTTCTAGCATTCCTTATTGCATTCCGTTATTTTATAGCAGTGGTCATTTCAATTGTGACATATATCATGATAAATGATAAATCTATACTCTATATACTAATTTATAGAGGTGATGAGTTTGTTTGCTTGAACGCGCTTATCTCAAGAACTACTGGTCCAATTTGAAAAATTGTGTCAGTGTTAGATACGCTAGATACATAGATAACCTTGATAGTAGTTAAGCCCAGTTATCAAGGGAGGCTAAAGGCTATATATCATCACGCTAAGATCATTAGGAGCGAAGCAGACGAAGTTGCGCGGGTCAACTAGTGTCATTATATGTCGGTCATATAATATTTTTCTTCTTCCTGCATTTTGTATAGTTTTTGGATATTTTAGGTTGTAATGCTTGTTTTCTAGTTCTTGAGAGTTTATTTTATAAAATTGTGGATGTGTGAGGACTAAATTGTATTAATTTAACGAATAAATGGAGAACCAAGAACATAGCTAGATCTGATAGCCAGAGTTGCCAGCTTATTCTTATTACTAGCTGACCCGCGCAACGTCGTCTGCGTCACAATTTTCATTACTGCTCCGCTCCTATTGGTTTTAGCGTGATGGTGTATAGCCTATAGCCTTCCTCGATAAATGGGCTCTCCAACACTGAAAGAATTTTTCAAATCGGACCAGTAGTTTCTGAAATTAGCGCGTTCAAGCAAACAAACAAACAAACAAACTCTTCAGCTTTATATATTAGTAAGTATACATTAATTTTGATTTGGTTTCATATAGTGTCTAGTTTTATTATATCTTTATTTTATGCTTCGTTCCATGCTGTGTTGGGCAGTTTGCGTATAGTGAGGTTGATTAGGCTCCAAGTTTGGCATCCATACGTCAGGTAAAATACACGAATCGATTATTTTTCTCTTAGCTTTGAGAGGCACTTGATGCACCATGATATATTTATTCAGTTGTTTATTTCTTCGTTTGTTAGGTCTTCTGAAGATATTATCTACCCGAGGTACGTGTGTTTCTCTACATATTCTATGGTGGTGCAGTTGATAGATATCGTGTTTAATTTAGTATCTGCAGTATTCATTGAAAGTCCTACTTTATCACTTAACAAAAATTGTTAGTGAAATGAAAAATAGTCAGAATATGAAAAAAATATTTAAAGATATTCCGAAAACTATTACCGAAAACTTTTTTCATACCCAGACTCTTTAATAAGTGCCAATAATATAGTTTGGCTATTTAAACCTCTTTATTACCAATAATGTAGAAAAATCAAAACCCGTATTTCTTGCAAAGGACTTTATGTATACTAAGTATATCTACTGTTTGTAAACTGAATGAATACTTTGTGAGGGTTTCGAAAAAAAAAACGGAACCCTTATAGGATTACTCGGGTGTCTGTCTGTCCGTCTGTCACAGCCAGTTTTCTCCGGACCCACAGCACCGATTCTGTTAACATTTGGAACATATGTGGATTTCTGTGACCCAAACATGAACGCGTTACTAAAGTCATTATTTTTTTAGTATGGGGGTCACTTTTGGGGGTCAAACTAGAAAATTTCAAAAAAAAGTTTTTCAAAAGTATCGCGTGACATATTAAATGAAAGAGCTTACTGTGAGGATTTTAATTATATTTTTTCGTAATTTTAAAATAACTGGTTTTGAAGTTACTCCAGAATTTTGACGAAAAATTACCATCGACCCACTTATCTCCGAAACTACTAAGCCTAAAATTATGAAAAAACTAGAGATAATAGTTATTTACTTAACGATAACAGAAAAACCTATAAGAAGTCTGTAGTGCTAAAATAACATATTAAAAAAATCGATCGGAACCCTTTGCACGCGAGTCCGACTTGCACTGGGCCAGTTTTTTTTTATTATAATGGCTTCTTATCTTCTTACAGTCAACTTATCGCACCGCTATTGCATTTACAAGGTAAGTAGGGTCTAAGGTTACTTTGCAGAAAAAACAATACTGCGTGCTAAGTATCTCAGTAACAAGAACAAGTAGATATTGCAGTTAGCGGTATCTACCAGACAATTTTTGGATGGACTGAAAAAACTTAAAATAAAAGTCTGCCGTATACTGCTAGTAAATTTATTACACTTCAATTGTACGTTAAAAAGATAAAATGATATAACACAAAAACTCAAAAGAAAAAAATACTATAAAATATTAAGTTACAATAAATAAACTTGAAATCTATATAATATTTGACTTTTCAACATCGCTCTGGACCAGTTATTTATTATATGTTATTTATTTAACACTTGATGCACACAAATGTACAGAGGCGGACTTAATGCCTTAGAAATTTTCTTGGGCTTTTTCTTTCTTCTCCTTTGCGTGATGCAGAGACAACAAGTGGTAGGTGAAAGTTGAAAACGAACAACAAGAATTTCTAAAGAAAATCGGAATTTAATTTCATCTTATGAACGGCAATAATTCAGTGAAAGCAGCAGCAAGGTTACAGGTTTTAATCCTCAATAGGAAACTCCTTTTGGCACGCCCTGTCGAAGTGAGCCACAGCCTTCTGTGCAAGAAAACTCTCAGTCTGATTGGAATAATGAACACAGCCTCTAGGCAAAGGATCAGCGAAATTGGTGCAAATCTTCTGTAGGAAGGAGACATCATCTACTCCAAAAACTAGATTATTTGGCTCTGGTTCTACAATAGGAGAGATATTGATGCCTAGCTCTGAATATTTGGTTGATGCCCAACTGGCTAAGTATGCTTCACGTGCAACGCAGTTCTTAAATGACTCAGGGTTTATCCCGGCCTCACACAGGCAGTACTCACTCGGGTATCCTGAAATCCGTATAATAAAATTAATTAAGTCACAAATCTGGCTTACACGCGTAAGTGAATTGGTAACGCAACACATCTGCAATGTCTCGGATATGGCAGGTATCCAATGGCAGTGATGACCACATTCGATAAAAGTAATTACATTGTTTTTTTTTTAATATTTAGTCACAAGTAAAAACAGCTAAAGAGTTACTTTGACAGCATAATGTTTTTGTCGACCGAAAAAAAGCAACCAGTAATACCGAGTCTGCAACTAAATCAATGGCGTTAGAAAATCAAAAAATAAAATAATAAATTGGTTAGGAGGTTGTTGGTTTGACGACACGGTCAGCGCAGTGGTTGAGCGATTGTCTGCTCCGCTATATGTCGCGGGTTCGATTACCGCACGGAACAAATATTTGTATGGCCTACAGGGTATTTGTTCTGGGTCTGGCTGTTTGTAAACGCAACCACAATTCAGGAGACATTTGGTTGGCAGGGCAGGTTACGTTCGAAGGGGATGACGGGGGCTAGAGCTAACGAGCAAACCGAACGAACGAAGCCCCCGTTGTTTCTTTCATGGTAGATTACTTTAAACCCTGCAGACAGCAACAGGAGCCTTGCTCAGTGGGGCTTGGTCTGCTTATCTTGTACGACTAACGACATTGCATTGAATGCTAAGGTAAAGTCAAATGTCTTGAAGAATACCAGATTAAAAATATTTCCGTTATATCAAAATTATTTTACTGCTTGCCAAAATTTTATATAATCCGAATCAAGATTTGGTGCTACATTACTAATATTGCTGCAGATATATTTCGTTTCTTACGACATTAATTTGAATACCTACCGGATATCAAATTCTTACTTGCTGATTAATTAAGTTATTTTTGATGACCACTGGAAGCAGGTCACTTCACTTTGTTTGCAAAATACATTTTGGAGCTGACCAAAACTTAATTTCCAGACCGTTTAAATCATAGCCGATATTTGAAAAGAATGAGGTTAATTTCCTTACCTATCGCCTCACATCGCAAGTACTGCGCCTGCAGAAACGTGTTCCCAAACAGCTCTCTCAAAGCACACGCTTGAGGTACAGAGTACCTTCCGCTGCCCAGTAAATAGTAGTCCACGTATAAATCTGCGCCAATGTTGTCTATAATCCAAGGGAACGTTCTGGTGAAGAACTCCACATCCTTATGGACGTCCCCGTACACGGTAATGTGAGCACTGTAGGCATTGGTGCTCGCGAACAATGCGAGTAAGCATAAGAAGATCATTGTTCAAGTTTTTATTATTTTTCTGCTGGAACAAATAAGTGGCGAATCTAAAAGTATCCGACTTGAAATATCTTCTATGTTTCGTATCCAACAATAAGTTGCGCTATGAAGATTATTTAAATGAAGCGAGTTATAAATACTTACCTAGGTACAGTCAGCGATCAGTTTTTACTATCTTTCTTCTCAAACAAATCAATGGCAATTCTGAAAGAAAACGATTAAAAATATCTTCTTTGCTTCGTAGCCAAGAATAAGTTTCCGTGTGAAGATTATTTTAAATGTAGCGTGTTATAAATACTTACCTAGGTACAGTCAGCGACGATTGTGCTAAACCATTTCCCTAAATAATATGTTTTATTATTGACAAAACATTGTTTTTATAAATAACTGTGAATTTCCATTTATGCAGTTCCACATACTTTATTCTTTTTAGACTGAGAATAAGCTTGAGAAATCGGTTATCAAGAGGATACGTTAGGATAGACGTTAAATAATTCAATATCTTCAAAAGTACTTCACCTAGCTTTATAAAAAAAAGACGGAAAAAAGGGAACCCTTGGGTATGGAATCAGTGATGAAATTAAAACCGTATATTCAGGTCTATGGCCCTTTGCAGCAGTGACAACATCAAACTTCTAAGTTAACGTAAAAAAAGATATAGTCGTTTATGCCGCAAAACACTACGGAATACCCTATGGTGTATCCCGTTGACCTAGAACTATGAAATATGGCAAGTAATACCGTCTTATATTACAAGTATAGGGAAAAGTCTGAAAACTAAACATTTGTAATTAAATCATAAAAATATAGTCTTTATTATCATATATTTCTAGTTATTTGTAGCTACAAATTAGAACGGAACCCTCGATGGGCGAGTCCAACTCGCACGTGGCCGGTTTTTTCTTAAATAAAAGCTTAGGTAGCAGCAGGTTTGCGGCGATATGTCCCCTTTCTGAGTAGTGGCTAGAGAGGCGCATACGGTGGAAATCTGCCCTGCTTGGACAGTGCTCCGTCCGTGCCCTCGTCGAGGCAATCGGCGGCGGCGACCTCTCGCCTCCAGCCCTGATTCAATCCATGCTCCGAAGTGAGGAGGCTTGAACGAGCGTTGGGTGGCTCGTTGTCTGATCAGAACCAGGCCCGAGTCGCCGGCGCGTTGTGTTCCACGCGCGCCTGAAAAATATGTCACCATAGTAGAAGGGGTCCGCTAGGGCCAGTACCTGCCGGGGTTGCGGAACTTGTTCAAAAGAGCATTAGGAGGGACACTGATGGATTTTAGTCATTAAGAGCCAGACACTCCCGTCTGCTCCGCCCAGAACGGAAAGAGCTATTTGATGACTCATATTTAAAAAAAGTTAGCATACGGTCTCCAAGTAAATGTGTTATTTAAAGCTAATTTATTCATAAGATAGGAAAATAAACGAATATGTATCATAAAAAAGACATATATGGATACAGAAGACTGCGCCAATATCGAATAATGTGTGAAATTGTCATAACAGAATGTTTTTATGTTTATTATATACTATTAATAGGCTTACGTTTGACAACTATCTCACCTGATGGTAAGCGATGATGCGGTCGAAGATGGAGCACGTTTGCCTAGAAGTAACCTATTCACTCTTGTTTTAAAGACTCCCAGGTTATAGCTATCTGGGAACACAGACTCCGGCAGGGGATTCCACTCCTTAGCTGTACGCACTATGAATGTTTTGAGCGTGTAGGTGGGATGTCTACCATGTACCGCTGGCGCATCGCCGTTCATCTTATGATCCGACGATGCAACGGGCTGGGCGGAATTAAACCATGTAATTCTGACGCCCACTCACCAAAATGCAATCGATAGAAAACCGACAGGCCAGCATCTCGGCGTCGATGATAGAAAAGTAATTCGATGGTATTGGATACATTTTTAGAGTTTTTGTTGTGAACTGTACAGATTATAATAATGTTGTAATCAGATCGATAAAAGTTATTTTTGTCAACAATCCATTTCGTTGATTTCTAACATGTTTGCACAATCTGCAAAACAAAATTAAGATAGGTCTAGGTGGGTAGAGGAGGTCGGGGTCTAAATGATCAAAAAATGAATTTAATTGTGCTTCGAAATGTTTCAAAATTTGGACTTGTTTTTGTACGATAATTGTTACAAATGATACTTTAAGCATTTAGGTCCAATTATAATAATTCAAAAGAAAATTGTAGCCTTATAAAAACAAAAAAAAAAAAATACATTTATTAAATTCGTTATGATTTAAAAACCTGCGACTGCACTTGTTGTCTTATCAACAAGTACTTCGCTATTATTGCTTCCCGCTCGGGATCAAATTAGTACTAAAATATTTTCCAACATAAAATACAATATTGAAGAGAATGGTCAAACATCTATTTTCAAAGAAACTTCAAAATAATGTATTCAAAATTATGTAAAAGTATAGTACAGGACATATTTACAAGATTCACTCTCATTTGATGTACCACACGTCCACACACGCAGCCAAGCTGAGCTGAACATGTCATATCAAAGCAAATGAGATTTTGATGATTTTTTCATATCAGGGTCAATGTCTTTAAATAATATATAAAAAACAATACTTAAAAAAATCTTGCTCGCGTCGAAGTCGGAAAATGGGTGAGGTTCATTAGTTGTGGTAATAAAATAACCTTAATTTCGGAAGTCGGTGTTTTTGGTTTATTTGTTTTTTAACACTTCCGAAATTAAGATTATTTTATACTTTGTAGTGATTTGTTTGGAAGTCAGTTATATTTTTCTGTACGACGTCTCGTCTGCGCAGAAAAATATGCTCAACATTAAAAACTACTGAGCCAAATTAAGTTCATTTTAATGGGACGAAATGGCAAGTATGGCCGCATGGAATTAAAAAAGAATCACAGAAATCAGATCAGAAACCTCGGATTAATCGGTGTACGAACATAAAAAAATCCAACCAAATTGAGAACTTCCTCCTTTAATGGAAGTAAATTAAAAACCGCAAAATGTTTTGATTTTCGGGTAAACTTTTTATTTGTTGTGGTTCTTTTTTTATTATTATTCGGAAAAAGAAATCATATAATTCAGGAATTATAGAGCAAGTGACGTATTTCCAAATATTTATTTGCATGTAACATTTGAATGTAACACTGGCATGATTGTAGCAAAAAGCACTACGCAATGGACCTTTCTAGAATGTCATGTACCTATCTAAATATAGCGCATTGTGCAGTAAACTTAGATAAGTACCTTCATTAGTTTTGTTTATTATGATTTTATTATTATTATCTTTCGGTCCTATTATAATATTGCTTACAATTTTTGTTCATTTACTAGTCATGTCAAACAATGTAATATTTTCACTATAATCCAGTACTTATAAGAAACCCTTCTCACATTACCTACATCGCAATAGCGTCTTATCGAAAATGCAGTCATCGACAACGTACGTCGCATAAACTTTCGCAGTAACGTACATCGCGATAAAGAACTTTCGCGACAACGTACGTGTTGTTGCAAAAATATACAGCACCGAACTGGTAGTTTATTTTAATTACCCTGCACCCAACACCTCAGTTACTTGTAGCCCCTGCTTCCCCTAATTGCTTCTTAGATGAATCATCAATCAATAATTTAGTTTATCAGTTAAAACGTTTACTTCCTGATGTTATCAGTATTTGTTGTATGCCTATTTATATCGTTATAATCCTAACTACTATGCTACGTAGATTATCTACTTAAATAATCAAAGTTTTTTAAGCATGTCCCAACATGTACTACAAAGTAATTATTGGAAAAACCCGGTCGTCAACTATTATAGTCTATTCTTCGATCTTTTTCTTTTCGAGTCGGTGGTTAACTTCTTAGATTTTTGGGCTCAGTAGGGGACGTCAATTGCATTGCGGTGGCATTCATTAAATCCCCCAAAGTACAGGTGTATGGGTACTTGGGGTACTCCAACGTGTGGCTCATATTCTGAAGAGGAGCACTGCATTCACATTGAGTATCCGATGTGTCTCTGAATCCCCATTTCGCCATATTATGTTTGCATTGGTTTACCTGGGTACGCAACCGGTTCAGTGCCTTTTAAATAGGCCACTGTAGATCACGTCCAGGTGGCAGATGTTCCTGGGGTTGCAAGTAGTCAGGTGGTGGGGGACGATGTTCTTCTCACAGCTTGGTTCTGGCATTAGGTGGACTGTCTTGGATGGCCTCCGTGCGACGAAGAAAACGATTTTGGCTCTTAAGCCTACCCAGGACCATTGTGTGATCGTAAAGAGGATGTCGGGAATCGGATTCTTGGTCCTTTTTTAACGCGCGCATGCGACATCCCTACGATGGTAGGGAACTACTGGTGGTGAAATACCAGCCAACGGGTGGAGTTTATTGAGCGGAGTCGGTTTAAGGCAAACCGATATAATTCGCCACGTTTTGTTCAGGTCGATGTCGACTTGCTTTGCATAGTTTGCATGAGCGGATCGGTGCCACACTGGACTCGCAAATTCGCCAGCAGAGAAACATAAGGACAAGCCAGTGGTGTGAAGTACATCGGGTGCTGCTCCCCAGTTTGTAGAAATAAGTCGGTGCAATAAGTTGTTTCGGGGCCCAACCTTCTGCTTCGTATTATGGTAGTGCACATCATAAGTTAAGAGGGGACTCGGGTCGATAACTCTTGGACCTTTCTCCATATAAACGCATTCCGCTGTTTCTTCGCGAATAGTGCTGCTAGAGCAATGATTATTATCCAAAAAATTTAGATAGAATTAATACGTGCCTCTATCTCCTCTATCTAGTCTAACTGTTCGGCCCCAAGCTGAAATACCAAAGAAGGCTTTGTGAATGTTATTTGTGCCGGAGAACACAGAGGACACTCCGGCACTGATCAAACTTCTTACCCGCCAGAATCCAAACCTCTTAATAAACACCTGGACCCTGACGCACGAGAGGACGAGACAGGAGCCCCTTGGTACCTGTCTCTTCTTCCGTGTGCCAGAGTCTGTGGTTAAAACTATCAAAGAACAGAACAGGCGCGTGTACTGCCTCATGGGCAGCATCAACATCCGCTTCCTGGAGGAGGGTGTTGCCAGTGGGGAGGTCACTACCCTTTCAACCAAAGCAGCTCCCGTCGCACCGGGGCCGGAGCTTGATAAGCCGCCGCCGCCTGGGCGGTCCCCGTCGCCACCCGCGATGGAGACCGTTGAGGCGGTGGAGGGGCGGGCTTCTTCCCCGGTCGAGATGGAGGAGCTGATTAACGAGGAATCAACATGGGATCCGTCTTCACCCGGACTACTTTCGGACGAGGACTGCTTTCCGGCAGGGGAGGAGAGAGAGGACGATGACAGCAGCCTCTGCTCTTCTCCCATGCGGGACAACTAGGATCCTGCAGACCAACCTCCAGCACAGCCAAACTGCGTCGGCTACCTTGCGCAGAGAGCTGGAGAACCAACACCAAAAGACCATCGCCCTTATCCAAGAGCCGTGGATTAGGGGGGGCAGAATATGTGGTCTTGCGAACACCGGAGGTAAGTTGCTGCTAGACACCTCCATAAGCAACCCACGCACCTGCATTTTTATTCCAAAACATGTACCTAACCTATTAATCAACGAATTCTGTTCAAGAGACCTGACAGCAACAAGGCTTTGCAGAACAGTACAGGATCTCCCGGACATCGTCCTCGCCTCGGCCTACCTGCCAGGTGACGAGGACGATCAAGCTCGTCTCGCTGGTGGAGTACTGTGAAAGGGAGAAACTGGAACTCATCATCGCAACTGACTCCAACGCGCATCACACAACACAACAACCGAGGTGAGGCAATGCTTTTCTTTATTCTTAGCAATAATCTTGTATTACTCAACAAAGGTTCAGAACCAACTTTCATAAACGCACGATCACAAACAATAATAGACCTAACGTTAGCAACCATATGTATATCCAACTCCATCCAGGACTGGCATGTGTCCAGTGAACTATCATGTTCTGACCATAGATGGATCCGTTATACCATCAACTTCAACCTACCAAAGCCACAACCGAGGAGAACACCTCGTAACACAGATCAATCCAAGTTCATCAGGCTGGTCAAGGCAGAGCTTAGTAAGTTACCCTCCCTTCCAGATGAAATTCCCATAACCAACATAGACGAACATGTAAACAACCTCACATCAATCCTTTTAACTAGCTATGAGCAGTCTTGTCCACTCACTGTACCAAGGCAGGGTGCAAGGCAGTCCTAGTGGGGTCCGGAACTAGAAAGACACCGACACAGGCTGAGAAGGCTGTTCAACAGGGCTATGAACACACGGTCGCCAGGAGACTGGGACCGATATATAGTAACCCGTAGAACTTACAAAAAACTAATACGCCTCAGAGGAAAGAACGGCTGGAGGCGTTTCTGCACCAACATTGAGAATAGCAACCAGGCAATGAGGGTCAAAACCTGTCTCGCCGCCGAGACGGACCTCTCAATAGGATGCCTTAAAAAAGCAGACAACACCTATACAACTAACGATGCGGAAACCAGCGAATTACTTCTCACCACCCACTTCCCGGGCTGCCGGATTGGAGACTCGCTAGCTGAATACCTTGTCAAGGTTTTCCGTGCCTGTCTAGCTCACCGCTACATCCCCTTGACATGGCGCGAAGTAAAAATAATTTTTATTCCGAAACCGGTAAGAGCGATTACACTCAACCCAAATCCTTCAGACCCATCAGCTTAACCTCGTTTTTCCTGAAAACACTGAAAAGACTGGGGGGCAGAACGATTAGGAGTCAAATTTCGCTACTTAAACCTTTACACCCTAACCAACACGCCTACTGCGAAGGAAAATCAACTGAGTCCGCACTTCACTGCGTGGTCACACGCATAGGAAATGGTCTCAAAGTCAAAAACCCAACACTGGGCGCCTTCATTGATATAGAGGGTGCCTTTGACAAAACTAATTTCGCCAGCATCAGCCAGGCACTAGCTATGCATGGTGTGGCGCCTACGCTTATAGAATGAATACACAATATGCTAAAACAACGCGCTGTTCAATTTACTGTCAACATCACCACGCGAGGTATTGTTAGTAGGGGCTGCCCACAGGGTGGGGTGCTGTCACCATTACTGTGGAACCAAGTCGCTAACGAGCTCTTCACAGAGCTCAACGCTGGCAGTCTGTGCGCGGTGGGTTATGCAGATGACATAGCAATTTTAATCACGGGGAACTTTGAAGGCGTCTTATGTGACCTCATGAGGAAAGCCTTTAAAATAATCGAGAATTGGTGTGCAAAACACGAACTATCGGTGAACCCCACCAAAACAGAATTAATAATGTTCACCAACAAAAGAGTTCTTGGACCTCATAAACTCCCAAAAATATTCAACACCGAACTAACACTTAAAGATGAAATCAAGTACTTAGGAGTGATTCTTGATAGCAAATTGCTCTGGAATAAGCATCTTGAATACAAACTCAACAAAAGCACAATCGCACTTTACCAATGCAAAAAAATGTTAGGAAAAACCTGGGGCTGTCTCCAAAGATCACGCAGTGGCTTTACACAGCTGTGATCAGACCAATGCTGACCTATGGCGCCTTGGTTTTGAGGCCGAGAACCGAACTTTCGACCACCGTCCTGCAGCAATGGAAATAACCCTACAATTAACTCCCCTTGACTTGTACATACAGTAGGAGGCGGCGCTAGCAGCTATCAGGCTTATGCACTTAGGCATATGGGGCAAGTACCACACCAGTCCACACGCTGGCATCCTGGACCGGGCGATTGAGTACCAGCCTCTTATCGCTGCCCCGTGTGATAGGACGCCGAATAAACCTATGTTCAACAAAAATTATAGCATACAAACAACAGAGGAAGAAATGGACCAGTCAGGAGTAAATGAAGTACGCATCTATACAGATGGCTCAAAAACTCAAAACGGTTCAGGGGCTGGTGTACACTCCCTAGACCTCAACTTTAACTTTCACCTACCACTAGGCGAACACAGCTCGATTTTCCAATGCGAGTGTGTCGCCATAACACAAGCCGCAACAGCAGTAAAGCGCCTAGGGATACACGACTACGCAATAAGATTCGTATCTGATAGCCTAGCTGTGCTCAAAGCCCTAGGAAACAAACAAACCAACAATAAATTAATCTTCGAATGTCACCTCGCCCTGGAGAGTATATCACTGTCTAACAGAATCACCCTCCAGTGGATCAAGGGGCACAATGGATCCCTAGGCAATGATGCCGCAGACGAACTTGCGAAGAGAGGTTCCGAGATGGTGGTGCTAGGCCCGTACCCACTTCTCCCCTTACCTTTCTCGCAGTTCCGTTCATGGATCCGCCAGAGATCAATTGAACTTCATAACAACAAATGGTCACAGGCTACAGACTGCAGACAGTCAAAAATGGCAGTGCCAAGTCTAGATCCGCGACTAACAAAACGAATACTCAGCCTGAGTAGAAATAGCCTCAGAATAATTATAGGGACAATTACGGGTCCCTAAACAAACATCTCTTCAATATAGGCCCCACAGACAACCCACTCTGCAGGGGCTGCTTTGACGCCGAAGAATCAGCCGCCCACGTCATCCTGGAATGTCGTCGAATGCGAGGCTGTGGCTACCCAACGTCAACAAATCCTCGGAACGGTGAGGTCGCTCCGCGAAGCCTGTGAGGCTCCCAGGAAACTTCTGTGCTTCTGGGCAGAGCTAGGCTGGCTAACGTAGCCAGGATAACCACGCACAACGGACCAAATGAGAGTCTAAGTGCGGAGAATGGAGTCCCTACTCTACTCTACTCTACGTGCCTCTATCATTATCTTTTTTCCAAAACATAATTACTTCAAAAATTATGACAATCTAAAAACCCGAAAAAACAACCCGATTTTACCGCCATGTTCCGACGACTGTCAGACAAATTTGATAAGTTTTTAACAAAATAGAAAATAGTAGAAGCATAGAAATAGTCTTCCTCAAAATTTCGATTATGGAGTAAGGAGAAGAGCGGACATAACATCATTCCGACCCCAAGTGTCATCCTCACCTGCACCCGCTACAAGGCGGCGGCTGTCATCTGACAGCCGTGGTGGTCCCTGATAGATTACGAACGAGGCTATGGCGACCGAGCAATAGCGGGATAACTAACTATACACCCATCCGGGCAACTGGTTTGGAAGAGGCAGCAGCGGCCTAACGGGCTAAATAACCCTTAAAATGTCTGGTGCAGAAGGCAACGGGAAACGACTGCACTAATTCCCACAAGAGTTACAATGGATTTAAGGAATAGCGAAGTAGATCTGTTGAGCGATCCGGCTGACGCCCGGCGCCACCAAATCGGGGATGGTGGTGTGAAATGTGCTACCGGCCATGCGATTGTGTCAGATTAGGCAACACATGGAAACAATGTAGTGATAAATTGAAATCAGCTCGATAACCTCACCGTCTAGGCTAGGATAACCAGCTTTTAGTCACCAAAATTCGAATTCGGCTGAGAAAACTCCTCAAGCCAGAACGCACACTGAACATGTGCCATGTTGACCTACAAGCATTCAAAAAAGCGATTGAACATAAAGTGCCTGAATGTTCTCTAGCTGAAGCTAAGAAATATTGTACTTCCAAAGAAAATAAGCGGCCTAAACATGTCATGAAGCCTTTTATATCTTCGGGAACAGCTGACCTAATTCTTCGTAGACGTGAATTACAGGGAAAGGGTCTGAACTTACAAGAAAACAGAAGGTTATATGACCAACTCAGCTCAGAAGTACAGAGAAGTTGCGCAAAGATTATGAACTGCACATCAACAATATCTGTGCTGGCCTCGAACAGAATTTTGCGAAACAAGAGACTAGAGATCTTTTCCGTAAGGTCAAAGAGCTGACTTAATCTCGTAGTACGAGAACCTGCACGATTGCAGATGAAGCAGGTAACGTACTCACTGAAAAGTATTGCACAACACTTTATGACACCGATCAACCTGTCACAGACAAATTTATCGCCACAAGAACCAGAAATTCTGCAGTCAGAGGTCGAACATGCCATTGAATGTCTCAAGGTTAGAAAATCTCCAGGTAAAGATGGAATTCCTGCCCAGTTACTCAAAAACCTGAACTTCAATGGTGTGAAGCAGATTCTAAGTATCTGCAACTCCATCTGGAAGACCAAGAGATGGCCTGAAGAGTGGACAGAGTCGGTGTTTGCTCCGCTTCATAAAAAGGCTCGACCAAAGACTGCAGCAACTACAGGACCCTGGCACTTATTTCACATGTCAGCAAGATACTCTTGTACATTATTAACAACAGGTTAAAACACTTTTTCGGTCCACAAATACCAGAAGAACGTTCGCCAAATTATTGAAAAAAGACAGGAATTTAACAGCCCTGTGCTGTTGTGTTTCATTGACTACAGTAAGGCCTTTGATTGTGTGCAGTGGGATAGGCTTTGGGAGATTCTGGGAGGCATGGGCACGCCTCAACACCTTATTGATCCAGTCTGATGCCTTTACAATAACAACAGCTCTTTCGTCAAAATAGAAACCGTCTGTTCAAATGTGTTCTCCACCTAGAAAGGCGTTAGACAGGTATGCATCCTCTCACCACTCTCGATAACATTAAAGATAATGTATATCAAGATTATATAATCCGGAAAACTCTTGAGGGCTGGGAAAAGGGTTTTGCTGTTGGTGGAAAGCGCATTTCCAATCTGCGATATGCAGACGGCACCATTCTCCTTGCTACAACTTTTGACTTGCAATAAATAAGCAGAAAACCAAGCTTATGGTGATAGATCGTGCGGGAAAGCTAGCGGGCGCCAATGGCATCCAGGGCATCGATATCGTGGACAGTTTTATTTATCTGGGCTTTAATATTAATAGTGAAGGCAGCTGCGTTCCGGAAATAAAGCGACGGATAGCCATGGCTAAGGATGCTATGTCGCACTTCCTGAACATCTGGAAAAATCGTGGTATAGGTTTCAAGACCAAGGCCCGTTTGGTCAGAGCACTGGTATTGCCGATTTTCCTCTATGTAGTAGAGACGTGGACAATCCGAGCAAGAGAAAGACAGAAAATTGATACATTCAAAATGTGGTGCTGGAGGCGGATGCTCCGAATCCCATGGATAGCCAAACGTACAAATGTGTCTGTCCTTTCTCAACTTATTATCAAGACCCGACTGCCTACAGTTTGCTTACAGCGCATTTTGACCTATTTTGGCCACATAATGCAAAGGGGAGATAGCAGTCTTGAAAAACTGGTAATTGTTGGCAATACCGAAGGAAAGAGAGCACGTGGCAGGTCACCAACACGATGGTCTGATCAAATGAAAGAAGCTACATCCTCAAGCAAACTCCAGCAGGTGGTGATGGCAACTTTGAAACGGAATCGATGGAGACAGATTGCCCGCTTGAGGGGGTCCAGTGACCACGATCCTCAATAATGAGGGACTGACTGCAGAGGAAGAAACATTTTGATGTATAATTTTTATTAATCAGTCCAGTTTTGAAGAAGAAAACAGCGGAATACAAAACGTCTTTTAGTCAAGGTTTTTTAGTTAAAAATCAGCCTGAGCTGCAGTTGTCGCTTTAACACTTTACTTAATAGGGCACAGGGCGACGCATCACCAATAGTTTCTTCAAATACCTATTTTTTAAATTTCTCGGGACTAGAGTCCCCATAAAAAGTTGCGATACAGCAATTTTTCGCAATTTTTTATAGTCATTTATCAATGGATTTACTAAGCTCGAAGGAGTAAGTTTCAAGAATTATGAATGAAATACGCTTATACCTATTTGGTGCTTACCGTAAGCTAAATAAAAAAACTGGCCAAGTGCCAATCGAACTCGCGGTTAAGGGTTTTGAACCAATTTCTTTTTTGTAACATGTTATTTCAACACTACAGACTTCTTATAGGTTTTCCTGTAATCTGTAGGTAAATAACTATTTTATACACCTTTTAGGGTTCCGTACTCAAAGGGTAACCAACGGAACCCCATTACTAAGCCTTCGCTGTCCGTTCGTCCGTCTGTCTGTCAGCGGGCTGTATCAAAAGAATCGTAATAGGTAGACAGTTGAAATTTTCTCAGAGTGTGTATTTCTATTGCCGCTACAACATCAAATAACAAAAATTAAGGTTTACGGTACGGAACTTGCACACGAAGGGTTCCGTACCATAAATCTGAAAATTTGAACCGTCCACCTATTACGGTTCTTGAGATACAGCCCTCTGACTGACAGACGGACGGATGCACGGACAGCGGAGGTTTAGTACATAGGCTTTCGTTGGTTACCCTTTGGGTACGGAACTGTAGAAACTAAACGATAATTGTTATATCGGTACATCGAGGTGTTGAAAGGTTTGTACAAAAACACCACCATGTCATTCCGACTTCAGGATCAGACCTCGAAACCTATCCTCCTGCAGCGGGGTGTGAGGCAGGGAGACGTCATTTCTCCGAAACTGTTTACAGCCGCAATGGAGGATGTCTTCAAGGACTGGAGAAGGCTAGACATTAATGTCAATGGTGAGTACATCAGCCACCTTCGATTTGCTGACGATATAGTCGTCATGGCTGAGACTACGGAGGACCTCAGTACAATGCTCGATGACCTCAGTAGAGCTTCTGAAAGAGTGGGTCTCAAAATGAACATGGACTAAACCAAGATCATGGTAAATACCCATGTAGCACCCACTCCCATCAAGATCGGAAACTCTACACTCGAAGTTGTAGACGAGTACGTCTACCTAGGACAAACGGTCCAGTTAGGTAGGGCCAACTTCGAGAAAGAGGTCAACCGTCGAATCCGACTCGGCTGGGCAGCGTTCGGGAAGTTGCGCGGTATCTTCTCGTCCCACATACCACAGTGTCTCAAGACGAAAGTCTATGACTAAGTCAGTGCGTGTTGCCATTGATGACATACGGAACTGAAACGTGGTCGCTTATAATGGGCCTCATCAGAAGGCTCAAAGTCACTCAAAGAGCAATGGAGAGGGCAATGCTTGGAGTTTCCTTGTGTGATCGAATCAGGAATGATGATATCCGCAAGAAAACCAAGGTTACCGACATAGCCCGAAGGATCGCCAAACTAAAGTGGCAGTGGGCAGGGCACATTGCTCGCAGAACAGATGGTCGATGGGGCCGAAAAGTTCGGGAGTGGCGACCGCGTACAGGAAGGCGTAACGTTGGAAGGCCTCCCACAAGGTGGACCGATGACTTGGTGAAGGTCGCGGGTAGCCGATGGATGCGAGACGCACAGGACCGGTCGTTGTGGCGACGCTAAGGGGAGGCCTATGTCCAGCAGTGGACGTCTTTCGGCTGATATGATGATGATGAATAGTTGATAAGTTTTAAGTGAAATGAAATTCGGTCAAATATTTTTCCAATTTGTGATAGGTAACTTGCATAACGGTCTTCCTAATTCCTAATTCTAAGAGGGGTGAAGCAATGCTAGAAAGTGACTGTTCGTTTGTCTTATCTTAGCGATCTTACCTAGCGACATCATTTTACTTTCGGCCACACACGCGAACGAAGTCGCGGGCAACAGCCTAGCAGCAATCAATTTTGAGGTTTTGAGGCCGGGTTTTTCCTATGATTACTTTGTAGAATTACATGTATTGACATATGCTAAAGAAAAACCGGCAAAGTGCGAGTCGGACTCGCCCACCGAGGGTTCCATACAAATTTGTAGCTACAAATTACTTTACTATATTTTTTATGATTTAATTACAAATGTTTAATTTTCAGACTTTTCTCTATACTTCTTGTGTATGACGGTATTACTTGCCTAATTTCATAGTTCTAGGTCAACGGGAAATACCCTATACATTTTGATTCCCTTGAGAGTGTCGAAATATACGTTTTTGCGGTATTAACGACCGTATCTCTTTTTAACGTTAACTAAGAAGTTTAATTTTTTCACAGCTGCAAGGGGTCATATACTTGAGTATATGGTTTAATTTTAACTCGATACCCTTACGCGTTCCTGAGATAAACGGTCTTGACAGACAGACGGACGGACAACAAAGTGATCCTATAAGGGTTCCGCTTTTTCCTTCTCAGGTAGGGAACCCTAAAAAATGATTATCTAAATAGATAATCTACGTAACTAAGTAGCAACAAATACTGATAACAACAGGAAAATAAACGTTTTAACTAAATGTTTTATCATTTAAGAAGCAATTGGGGGAGGCAGGGGCTACAAGTAACAGAGGTGTTGGGTGCAGGGTAATGATAATAGACTACAAGTTTGGGATGCTAAACTGTGTATTTAAAAAAAAAATAAGGTTACACATAACAAAACGACCTAAGCCGTCGCGAAGGTTCTATACCGCGATGTACGTTACTGCGAAAGTTTACCATTGCGACGTACGTTGTTGCGAAAGTTTTTTACCGCGCTGTACGTTACCTATTGTGACGTGTTTTCGCGAAACGGATTTTCCGTGATGTGCGTTCTTGCGAAAGTTTACCAGTGTAACGTATTTTGTCGCGAAGGTTCTTTACCGCGATGTATGTGTTAGATTGAGAACTGTCTTTGTAGCTACGCAAATCACATATCCACATACCTAGCTATACGTATATCTCATACCGTCTTTAAAAGCGTGTCATATTATAGTATTGAGCCAGTTGCCAATATACTTGCATTCAAACAACACGTTATTTCATTTATCCGAATCCCGAACAAGCAATAGTGAACCTTAATACAATCACCAGTATGTTAATTTGAAAGTTAACCATTGCGACGTACGCTGTCGCGTAAGTTCTTTTGATTGCAGATTTGATAACACGAAGAAATATTATGTTATAGGACATGGCTAAGAAATGCCATTGAAAGCAAAATTATTAACATTTTGACCAAAAGATGATAATAATAAATTCATTTTAATGCCGTGTATATTGTCAGGCAAGGGCCAATAGTTGCAATAATCCTGCACCAAACGGGATTGTTCTAGTGTATACTTTCGAAGTGCATACAGGGATAATTGTCGGCTGGTGCCCCATTCCATTTAAATTGTCTAACGGGGCCTCTGTTAATTGGCTTTGGCCCTTCTTATACTTAAGACTGGAACCCAGGGTCCCGAAATTGTCAAAAACTTGCCTCTAGTTTATGGCTTTTTAACGAGGAAAATTGAAAGATCGTTCAAACTTTTTTAGATATTGTGAAAAGATACATACTTGAAATGCAACTATGATGTACTTTTTCAGAACAAACGTTTTTTTTTACTATTTATAGGCTCGTGTTTGACCACTATCTCACCTGATGGTAAGCGATGATGTGGTCGAAGATGGAGCACGCTTGCCTAGAAGTAACCTATTCACTCTTGACTTAAATACTCCCAGGTTATAGCTATCAGGAAAAATAGACTCCGGCAGAGAATTCCACTCCTTAGCTGCACGCACTATGAATGTGTTCACAAAACGTTTTCTGCGCGTAGGTGGGATGTCTACCATGTACCGGTGGCGCATCGCCGTTCGTCTTGTGGACAAATTATTAACTATAACTATTTTTCAAACCAAAATTTAAATAAAAAGAAAAAACAACAACAAAATAAAGAGTTTATTATGCTTATAAATAAAAAAAAATTTAATTTAAACTACAACTAATGAAGTTCACCCGTTTTCTGACTTTCTACGCGAGCAAGATTTTATTTTAATCCTATATATAAATTTCTTCCGTTAGTGACTGATTGAGTGACTGAGTGACTGACAAACAACGCACAGCCAAAACTACTGATAAGCTGAAATTTGGCATGAAGCTTCCCTACACTCCGTAGGGGAGCACTAAGAGAGGATTTCCCGATTTCCCACAGGAACGGAAAAATACAGGATATGCGTGTACGAAGTCACCGGCAAAAGCTAGTATTGTTTAAAGACATTGAATATATGAAAAAAACATCAAAATCACTGAAAAAAATACCTCTGTTTCAGTAACATCAAGTACCCAGTCAGTCAAGTCAGCAGAGCGGTGTGTTCAGAAGTAGAACAGATGTCATCTGCAGTTTACGGACTGGTTTGAATGGTAATCAAGCTCGAAGAGTCAAGAGACATGCGATTGTCTCTCATTTGCTTTGATGTGGCGTATAGACTATTCCGCTTGGCTATGTGTGGGGGCGTGTGACTTATCAATTGAGAGACCTTCTTGTGAAAATCTCCAGGTTTTCTGTTCTACTCAATTGTATTTTATATAGGAAAACATTTCTTAGTTCCTTTAAATCCCGTGCATGATGCAATAATAGCGAGGTACTTGTTGATATGACAACAATAATTAGAGTCGTAGGTTTAATCGTAGGTTTAACCGTGCCCGGGTCGACGGCGCGTTGTGTTCCACACGCGCCTCAAAGAGATGTCAGCATAGAAGAAGGGGTCCGCTAGACCAGTGCCTGCCAGGGTTGCGGAATTTGTTCAAAAGAATCACCGCGGCCTGCAACGCTAAGGGCACGAGGAGGAACACGAATGGGTTTTATTCAGTAAGAGTCTGACACTCCCTTCTGCTTCGCCCAGAGCGGGAGGAGTGATTTGATGATTTCACATCCTAAAAAAAAAGAAAAAAAAGGTTTTACGTATACGAATTAATAATTGTACATTTCTTAAATTTTATTTGTAACATAATAATTTTTATGTTTGAATTACGAACCTAAATATTTAAACCATCATTTATATACAATAACAAGTACAAATGTAACATTTTGAAGCACAACTAAATCCATTTTTTGAATCATTATGCCCCGACCTCCTCAGCCCATCTAGATCTATCCTAATTTTGTGAAAACATTTTAGAAATCAAAGCAACTGATTGATGACAAAAATAACTTTTATCAATCTGATTACAACATTTATAATAATCTGTACCGTTAACAAGAAAAGTGCTTACAATGTATATTTAATACCAGCGAGTTATTTTTGCAACATCATACTACTATGGCAATTTTATTATTCAGTGTCGACGCAGTCTTCTGCTTCCATAAAAATCTATTTACCGTCATTTCTATGATTTCCTCCTTTCTTGACATAATATCATCATTTTTTTACAAAAAAAGCACTGGTTGCTTTATACCGAAGCCAGTACGAATGCTGTATCTAAGAAGCTGATGCAAAACAGACTTCCGAAAAAAAAAATCTTTCGACTATACACCAATTTGGTTTTGCCAAATTTTATTTTATCGCTGACTGTACCTAGGTAAGTATTTATAACTCGCTTCATTTAAATAATCTTCATAGCGCAACTAATTGTTGGATACGAAACATAGAAGATATTTCAAGTCGGATACTTTTAGATTCGCCACTTATTTGTTCCAGCAGAAAAATAATAAAAACTTGAACAATGATCTTCTTATGCTTACTCGCATTGTTCGCGAGCACTAATGCCTACAGTGCTCACATTACCGTGTACGGGGACGTCCATAAGGATGTGGAGTTCTTCACCAGAACGTACCCTTGGATCATAGACAACATTGGCGCAGAATTATACGTGGACTACTATTTACTGGGCAGCGGAAGATACTCTGTACCTCAAGCGTGTGCCTTGAGAGACCTGCAATGGAACACGTTTCTGCAGGCGCAGTACTTGCGATGTGAGGCGGAAGGTAAGGAAATTTATCTCATTCTTTTCAAAATATCGGCTATAACGGCCAGGTATTAGAAAAAGTTTTGGTAAGCTCCAAAATGTATTTTGCAATTAAATGAATTGACCTTCTTCCAGTGGTCAGCAAAAATAACTTAATTAATCAGCAAGTAAGAATTTGATATCGGGTAGGTATCCAAATAATTGTCGTAAGAAACAAAAAAACCGGAGTAATATTAGTAATGTAGCACCAAACCTTCATTTGGACAATATCAATTTTGTGCAAGCTGTTAAATTAACTATTATTTGCCGGCAATATTTTTAATCTGGTATTCTCCACTTAGGCATTTCATACTTTGCCTTAGCATTCAATTCAATGTTGAATGTAATGAGCAAGATAAGACGACGAAGCCGCGCTGCGCGGGGCTCCTAATTATATGCGCAGGGTTTAAAGGAACCTATCATGAAGGACAGGACGGGGGCTTCGTTCGTTCGCTTTGCTCGCTTGCTCTAGCATCTACCATCCCCTTCGAACGTAACCTGCACTGCGTACCAAATATCTACTTATTTTCTGAAACCTATTTATGTAGTTGCTGAGTAGGTATTACTGGTTGCTTTCTTTTGCGGTTGACAAAAAATTTTGCTTTCAAAAAACTCTAAGCTGATTAAGAAAGATAAATAAAACCATTTCATAAAAAAATTAAAAATCTCGTAATAACTTCATTAGCATCAAAATTTTAAATTAGCACTTAATTCAATAAGTTTGAAACAATATTCTTAGAATCAGCTACTGTTTTTCATTCATTTGATTAATCCGTGGACAATAGTGTGGGTTATATGTTTAACAATTTATATTAAGAATCTTATTGTATCGCCTTAACATTTAACTGTTTTTTTGTCCCTATTAAATAAAATAAAATAAATAACTTCTCTTATCGAAAATGGCCATCGCTGCCTATGGATGCCTGCCATATCGCTTCCGAGACATCAGACTACCAATTCACTAAAGCGTGTAAGCCAGATTTGCGAATAATTTTTTTTTTTTACGGATTTCAGGATACCCGAGTGAGTACTGCCTGTGTGAGGCCGGGATAAACCCTGAGTCATTTAAGGCCTGCGTTGCATATGAAGCACACTTAGCCAGTTGGGCATCAACCCAATATTCAGAGCTAGGTATCAATATCTCTCCTATTGTATCTCTAGCGCCAAACAGTCCAGTTTTTGGAGTAGATGACGTCTCTTTCCTACAGAAGATTTGCACCAATTTCGCTGATCCTTTGCCAAGAGGCTGTGTTCATTATTCCAATCAGACTGAGAGTTTTCTTGCACAGAAGGCTGTGGCTCACTTTGACAGGGCGTGCCAAAAGGAGTTTCCTATTGAGGATTAAAGCCCGTAAGAACGTCGACATGGAACCCTTAGGCGGTGAATGAAGAACTAACGACGGAGCCTGTTACTGATGGTCCCACTTCTGCTGCTGAAACTATCTCTGCTCCGGTTGAATGATCGCAACTTGTTAAATACAATTAAATTCCAATTTCATTTAGAACTTGACTTAAAAGATAGCTAGGTATATAATGCCACAAGCAATGGTCACAATACATAAAATACTTGAAACATTTGACTTTTCGACTTCTATATTTTATGTATATGTTTAAAAGTCAAATGTGTCACAAGTATTGTTACAAAATATTATACAGCTATTTTTCCTTTTTAGTTTTGACGTTTATTTTTTTGTATTTTAAACGAAAAAAAAATAATAAATTTACTAGCAGTACACGGCAGACTTTTATTGAAGATTTTTCAGTCCATCCGAAGGTTGTCTGGTAGATATCGCTAACTATAATATCTACTTTTTCTTGTCCCTGAGAGAAGTAAAGTAATACTATACTTAAACCTTAGCTACCTTGTAAATGCAACAGCGATGCGATAAGCTGAAAGAGCTCAATCACCAGTGAGGGATAACAGCAGATGTGTCGGAGGGTATTTCGAAGTTGAAGCGCTGCTCATGTCACTAAAAACTGAAGCTGCTATTGGATGGGACAAGATCTCTAGCAAGTTTCTAAAACGATATAAGACTTTGCTTGTCCCTCCACTGACATACTTGTTTAGACGTGGTATACACCGGTGCCAAGGCAAAGTGGCACCGGTGTGTTCCCCATCTACTTGAAAAAGCTATTTTACATCCTATTTACAAGGCAGGGGATAGAAACGTGTAAGTTATATATGACATAATTACAAAATCACTAATATTTACTAGATAAAGCAACTGAATCTATTGTTATGTTTGATATAATGCCACCTGCTCCTCAGCTCGCGGGTCGCCTCGCCCCTACGCGCCTACGCAGGCTTAAATTACACTATAGGGGTAGGGCAGACTACGTGGAGTCGGTTTTGCAGCGATTCGTTTCTCTCACGAAATTTTGTAGCACAAAAATTGACTTACATTATATCCAAAACGTTATACAAAACAAGTTTTAGAGTATACAAGCTGTAACAGAATAAACGCAATACCTCTTAGGGGTCATTGAACTCATAATTATGAACAAATTTCACTATGGGAAAACGCTGAAATCGCGAAAATAAATCGACTCCCATAAACATTTATGTGCGCTTAACTCGACAAAATGTACGGAACAGCTGATATTTTTTTTGCGATTTCGGGATTGGTCCCATAGTAAAAATTGTTCATAATGATGAGTACAATGACCCCTTAAGAGGTATTGCGTTTAGTCAGTTACACGTTGCATAAATGTTATATGTAAAGAAATTATATCAAAGAATGAAGTGTCAGTTTTCCTAGATTAAAAAAAGCCTTCGACCCAGTTTTTATTCCCAACCTTGTGGTGAAACTGTCTCGACAACTACGCTGACAGCTCTTTCAGGCGCGCGTGAAACACAAAGAAAATGAACTCCTGCAATGCTTGCAGACTACTGCTAGCTTGTGGTTGCAGCGCCCCGCTTGGTACCACAACAGATCATTGTAGTTGTCGACCGGGTTTTTCCTATGATTACTTTGTAATAGTACATGTTGAGATATGCATATCGAGACATGCAAAAAAAAAATAGATTATCGACTCACTATCTCTCTCTATCCCTTTCTATTATCTACTTAGATACATAGATTATCTACTTAGACACGTAGATTATCTACTTAGATAATCTATTTTGGTATAATCTGTACAGTTAAAAACAAAACCAACAAATGTAAATTTTAATACTAGCGAATTTTTCAATCATCATCCTATTTTGGCGATTTTATTATTCGGTGTCAGCGCAGCATGTCTTCTGCTTCCATACATATCTATTTACCGTCATTGCAATGATCTCCTTCTGTTTTGACATAATATCATCTTTGTTTCACAGACTTCCTCTTAAATACTCGTTCATGTTCCTATCATCTGAATAATTAAACTTTTAATAACACCTCAGCTTTTATTTACGATAAAAGAAATCTATTGAGTAAACGTGTTTAAAAAGTTGTTTGAAACACGTGGGCAATTATCATTGTAGTCTTTCGGATCCAAGACGGTCTCACCATCGGTTTGGGAATCTGGTCTAATTTCTCAAGCTGATTCTCCGTCTAAACGAAATAAAATATTTGAAACTAAAAGTCTTTATAAATGGTAATTCACAGTTATGAAAACAAATAAGAATTACTAACTATAAACAATATTAGTTAGAGGTAGTAATAGTTTTGCTCAATCATAGGTGACTGTACCTAGGTAAGTATTTATAACTCGCTACATTAAAATAACCTTCATAAGGAAACTTATTATTGGCTACGAAACATAGCAGATACATAGTTTTAACCGGTTACTTTTAGAATTGCCATTTATTTGTTAGAGAAGAAAGATAATAAAAACTTGAACAATGATCTTTTTATGCTTACTCGCATTGCTCGCGAGCAACAATGCCTACAGTGCTTACATTACCGTATACGGGGACGTCCATAAAGATGTGGAGTTCTTCACCAGAACGTTCCCTTGGATCATAGACAACATTGGTGCAGAATTAAATATAGACTACTATTTACTGGGCAGCGGAAGGTACTCTGTACCTCAAGCGTGTGCCTTGAGAGACCTGTATTGGAATACTTTTCTGCAGGCGCAGTACTTGCGATGTGAGGCGGAAGGTAAGGAAATTAACCTCATGGTTAGCTCCAAAATGTGTTTCAAACAAAGTGAATTGACCTGCTTCCAGTGGAGAAAAATAACTCAATTAATCAGCAAGTCATAATTTGGTATTGGATATGTTTCAAACGAATGTCGTAAAAAATGAATTCTTACGACATTAATTTGCGCTGATTTATATTATTATTTCTGACCGAATATTTAATTTAAAATAAAAGCGCCTATGATGAGGCACCAGGCTATAGCAATACCAATTTACTAACGCGTGTAAGCCAGATTTGTGACTTAATTCAGTTTTTTTGAGTACTGCCTGTGTGAGGCCGGGATAGAACCTGAGACATTTAAGAACTGCGTTGCACGTGAAGCATACTTAGCCAGATTTGCATCAGATAAATATTCAGAGCTAGGCATCAATGTCTCTCCTATTGTAGCATTAGCGCCAAATAGTCTAGTTTTTGGAGTAGATGACGTCTCCTTCCTACAGAAGATTTGCACCAATTTCGGTGATCATATGCCAAGGGGCTGTGTTCATTATTCCAATCAGACTGAGAGTTTTCTTGCACAGAAGGCTGTGGCTCACTTCGACAGGGCGTGCCAAAAGGAGTTTCCTATTGAGGATGTAAGCCTGTGACCCTGCTGCTGCTTCACTGAACGATTGCTGTTTATTAGATTAAAATAATTAAATTCCGATTTTATGTAGAACTTCTTGTAACTCGTCCAGAGCGATGTTGAAAAGTCAAATGTTATACAGTTTTCAAGTTTATGTAGTGTATCTTATTTACGATTCTTTTCTTTTTACTTATCATGTTATACATTTCTGTATTTTAATCGTTAAATTTTAAGTCTAATAAATTTACTAGCAAAGCAGACTTTTATTTTAAGTTTTTTTTATTCCATCCTAAGGTAGTCTGGTAGATCGCTAACTCTAAACTCGCTAACTGCAATATCTACTTGTTAGTTTTACTGAGACGAGTAAAGTATCCTTAAACCCTGCCTACCATGTAAATGCAATAGCAATGCGATAAGTCGAATGAGCTCAATCACCGGTTAGGCATAACAAAAGCTGTTTAATGTTTGGGCCGAGTATGTTTTTGAAGGGTAATTCCTGTGAATACTGATCCGATTAAGAAAATTATTTCAGGCTTATCCCATTTACTAGACGAGTCTTGGTAAGACTCGAAGATTCCAGAAAAACGATTGAAATATCGTTATTTTTCCGAAGAAATAATCAATCTCTTATTTTAGATATATATTGACCTTATTGGTGATATATCTATTAATTAGAAGACACAAGTTGATGACAAACACAAACATTGCTGACAAAAAGTACAATCACTTTTTTATGAGTGTAAATCAATTGTTACATGACAATAAAGAATTGCGGTGTAGCATATCATTAAAAATGGAATATTTCTGCACACACACTTTGACCTTTTCACAGAAAATATAAACTCAGCGAGTGATGGACGCGCGAAGAAAATGGACTCCTTTTAAAATTCCGAACATCCGTAAAAAAGAAGCCCTATAGGATCACTCGGGTGTGTCTGTCCGTTTATCACAGCCAATTTTCTCAGAATCTACTGGATGGATTCCTTGGTGACATATAAAACTTCTGTGACTCAAACACGGACGCATTACGAAATAATGAGTAGATTTTGCTCCGAGGCGATAAAAAGTGTTAAAATACTTCTTTAACGCCCCTGACACAAGTGTCAAGGGCGAATCCTGCACCTAATGAAGGATTCGAAAGTTGACTCACAAGCGAGGCCATGGGAGTTAATATAAGAATCTTGAATGCAGCAAAGGATTCAAGCTAGCCCAAGGTAAAGACAATTTCCCAGATGAGGACACTCTACTTTTCACACCTACTGCAAGAAAATTTTTCGTAAGCCTTGAAGAGAGGTGGCGGGTCGCGAGCGGTTCCCATCGATCTCCAATTTAAGTTCCAAATTCGAATCACAATACTGACCTCTGGGCAATAATATTGCACTGAATTTCATTATAACCCGCGCCGGGCAATAATGACTAACTTTAGTATGAGTTTGCATGACGTTTTCGTGCAGGTAGTGTTGAAATAAATTTCAGATTGTCAGTTTTGGGAGACAAACGAGAAACCTGCAAAAAAAAACGACCTGTTCCGTGTGACATATCAAACGCAAGGACTAATTGCGAGGGTTTTCCTTATTATTTTTTCATAATTTTTATTTTTAATTGAGATGGGTTTGCTCTTGACTGTAGTCTAGGTCAGAGATGATAGAGACAAAGTCGACGATGGAGCGCGCTTACCGTGAAGAAGCCTGTTCAATTTAACTTTGAAGAGATTAGGGTTGGTTCGGGTGATAAGGGTAAATTAAATAATTTTGTACTTTTGAAACTCTCTCAGATATTAGATGAAAGATGACCATCATCTGCCTAGCCTTTTCCCAACTATATTGGGGTCGACTTCTAGTCAAACCGGATTCAGCTGAATACCAGTATTTACGTCGAGCGGCTGCCTACCAGACCTTCACAACCCATTAACCTAACACATGGTATTTCATGGCAAGACTAGTCATATTTACTGGCTTCTGACTATCAGAAACGGCTGTCAAAGATCTACAAATGACAGTCGGGACCAACGGTTTATCGTGCTTTCCGAGACACGGAAAAAACTCGGTGCGGAGCGTTACTTAACCTTGAAGATCGACCCGTGCGGCTGTTATTATTTAGTAGGTAATATGTTACAAAAAATATATTCTTTCGGAACCCGTTGCACGAGAGTTCGTCTCACACTTGGCCAGTTTTTATGTAGAGGAAATCGTTAAATGATTCCCGCTCTGGGCGGAGCGGGATGATAGTCAGACTTACTAACTAAAACCCACTCGTGTTCCTTCAATTGCCCTTTGCGTTCCCTTTCGAACAATTCCGCTATTCTGGCGGACCCCTTCTATGATGCTAAAATGTGTTTGAGGCGTGCGTGGAACTGAAGACTTGTGCGCCTGAGTTGTCTCCGATCTTGACACGCCTATTTCGCCTTTCGTTTGAGACTGGAAAAGTGCTGAAGGCTTGGAAGCAAGCTAACGTGCAGCCCGTGCCCAAGAAAGGTAGTCGAGCTGACCCGTCGAATTATTGACCTATCTCGGTAACGTCCATACTATGTAAGAGTATGGAACGCGTGCTGAATCATAAGCTCCTGGCGTACCTAGAAGCGAATGATGTCCTTAGTGACCGACAATACGGGTTCCGCCGAAATCGGTCTACTGGGGATCTTCTTGCGTATGCCATTCACATCTGGAGTGAGGCCATAGACAAGCACGGGGAGGCACTAGCGGTCTCCCTTGACATATCGAAGGCCTTCGACAGGGTCTGGCACGATAGCCTTATTAGTAAGCTTCCTTCCTGCGGTCTGCCCGCCGGATTGTGTGATTGGATCGCGGATTTCCTGAGGGATCGGTCTGTCCGAGTGGTCTTGATGGCTGTTCGTCTGGACTGCTGGATATTAATGCCGGGGTTCCACAGGGGTCGGTGCTTTCGGCAACACTGTTCTTGCTGCATATTAATGATCTATTTCTAAACACTTGGCCAGTTTTTATGTACAGGAAATCATCAAATTATTCCCGCTCCGGGTGGAGCGGGAGGATAGTCAGTCTTACTAACTACTAGTGGATGTCACGCGGTTTAATCGACATGGTTCCCGTTCCCGAGGGAGTACGGAGATAATATATAGCCTATGTTACTCCCTGATAATGTAGCTATCCAATGCTAAAAGAATTTTTGTAATCGGTCCAGTAGTTTCGGAGCCTATTCAACAAACAAACAAATCTTTCTTCTTTATAATATTACTAGCTTCTGCCAGCGGCTTCGCCCACGTGGTCCCTAGGGAACATGCACCCGGGATGAAAAGTAGCCTATGTCCTTTCTCAGGCTCTAGACTATCTCTGTACCAAATTTTATTTAAATCGGTTCAGTAGTTTAGGCGTGAACGTGCGACAGACAGACAGACAGACAGATTTACTTTCGCATTTATAATATTAGTAAGGATTAGTAAGGATTATTACTAAAACCCACTCGTGTTCCTTCAAATGCCCTTTGCGTTTCCTTTCGAACAATTCCGCTATCCTGACCGGCACTACCTAGCGGACCCCTTCTATTGCGCTGAAAACTGTTTGAGGCGCGCGTGGGACATAACGCGCCGTCGACCCGGGCCTAGTTCTTCGGGTCTAAGCTTATTCTTATCGAACGAAGCCACGCAATGCTTGCCGTCCGCAGGCCCACGCCTCAGTATGCGTGGGCCTGGCTGGGATATATATAATATATGCGAACATCTCTTTGGTACTTACGTGAAACACAAAGAAAATGGACTCCTGCAATGCTTGCGGACTACTGATAGCGTTTGCTAGATTGTGCTTGCAGTGCCCCGCTTGGTACCGCAATAGACCATTGCAATTGACGACCGGGTATTCCCATGATTACTTTGATGTTGATATATGCTAAAAATTAGATGATCTAAGTAGATAATCTAGTAAATTATCACAGTAGATAATAAGTAGCTAGCTTCTTAGCTGCGTAGATTATCTACTTAGATAAATCTATTATTTATCATTATCATCCTAGGGCGATAACGATATAAATAGGCCGAAAAAAATACTGATTACATCAGGAAGTAAACATTTTAACTGATGAACTACTTTAATCTATTAGAAGTAATTAGGGGAGGCAGGGGCTAACAGAGGTGTTGAGAGCAGAGTTATGAACAATCGACCGGTTTAGTTATTCATGGTGACTTATATAGTTATTCTAACGATACCAAAACATAAGAAAAAAACAACGTACGTTTTCGTTAAATTTCTTTACCGCGATGTACGTTACTGCGAAACTTTACTATTGCGACGTACGCTGTCGTGAAATATTTTTACCGCGATGTACATCACTGCGAAACTTTACCATTGCGACGTACGCTATCGTGCAAGTTCTTTGCAGCGATGTACGTTACTGCGAAACTTTACCATTGCGACGTACGCTGTCGTGAAATATTTTTACCGCGATGTACGTCACTGCGAAACTTTACCATTGCGACGTACGCTATCGTGCAAGTTCTTTGCAGCGATGTACGTTACTGCGAAACTTTACCATTGCGACGTACGCTGTTGTGAAATATTTTTACCGCGATGTACGTCACTGCGAAACTTTACCATTGCGACGTACGCTATCGTGCAAGTTCTTTGCAGCGATGTACGTTACTGCGAAACTTTACCATTGCGACGTACGCTGTCGTGAAAATTCTTAACTGCAATGATTGCAGTTTCTATAACACGCTATTGCGATGAAGATCATGTAGGAGGGTTGCTAATACTGGAGACAGTGGAAATAATATATTGTTGTAAATGATAAATTAATGCCCAAAAATTGTAAGCAAAATTTATGAGTATCGAACTAAAAGATAATAATAATAAAATCAACATAAACAAAATTAATGTAGGTACCTATCTGAGTATTTAGCATACTAGGTAATTAAACTAAGTACATAAAAAACATATAAAAACTGCATAAATGCGAATCATGTTTTTATGTAACATACCTTTATGTACGCAATTTACCCAAATAATCTTTCACGTGACCAGAGGGCTGAACTTTTGCATTGCCATTCAACGCGGCAATGCTGCCAGTGTTATGGGCACTTTTGCCATTGACAGCGATGTGGATTATTTTTTTGATACCTATCGATTAATTTTACTTTTATACGCGTTTGTACATAATTTCGTGATAATTAATGTAGTTGTTTAAGTCTTCATGTATAATGATGGGGCTGACATACCTCATATGAATAAAAGTCCCTAAAAATAAAGAGATAAAAAATCTTCATGAACCTATATATTAAAACTAAAATAAATGTTACATAATAAATTATCTTTAAAATTTATGTCATTCTTTCGTGACTAGTTATTTTTCAGTTTATTAAAGTATGTGAGCGACCAATGGGCCTCATCAGAAGGCTCAAAGTCACTCAAAGGGCAATGGAGAGGGCAATGCTTGGAGTTTCCTTGCGTGATCGAATCAGGAATGATGATATCCGCAAGAGAACCAAGGTTACCGACATAGCCCGAAGGATCGCCAAACTAAAGTAGCAGTGAGCAGGGTACATTGCTCGTAGAACAGATGGTCGATGGGGCCGAAAAGTTCTGGAGTGGCGACCGTGTACCGGAAGACGCAACTTTGGAAGGCGTCCCACAAGGTGGACCGCTGACCTGGTGCAGGTAGCCGATGGATTCGGGACGCGCTGGACCGGTCGTTGTGGCGACGCTAAGGGGATGCCTATGTCCAGCAGTGGACGTCTTTCGGCTGATATGATGATGATTAAAGTATTCTTTTTTTTGCTTCGTTTTCGCTTTTTAATTTCAGCTCTTGCCCCGATCTCCTCTGCCCATTTGGACTCTTAATTTTGTGCAAACATTAAAAAAATAACGCAATTGATTGATAACAAAAATAACTTTTATCGATGTGATTGCAACATAGATAATAATCTGTACAGTTAACAACAAAAGTCCTTAAAATTTGTATTAAAATACCAGCGAATTATTTGGCTATCATAATCCTATTATGGCGATTTTATTATTCGTAGTCGTCGCAGCATATCTTCTGCTTCCATACATCTATTTACCGTAATTTTAAAGATTTACTTTCTTCACATAATATCATCTTTCTTTCTCTTACTTCCTCTTACATACTCATTTATTTTCATATCTTCTGAATAATTAAACTTACAATACATTTACTCGGAGACCTGCTCCTACCTACCTTGAGTAAGCGCAGGCGCGTAATGCGATAAGGCCGCCCATTGTATGTGCTTTAGTTTTAAGTTTCCTTTTGTATTTAATTTTTGGTGTACAATAAAGTATATAATAAATAAGTACTTCAAAAACCGGCCAAGTGCGACACGGACTCACACATGAAGGGTTTCGTACGATAAAACTTCATTTTTATTATTTGTTGTTATAGCGGCAATAGAAATACACAATCATTGAAAATTTCAACTGTCCACCTATTACAGTTCCTAAGATGCAGCCCGCTGACTGACAGAAGGACGGACGTACGGACAGCGGAGGCTTAGTAATAGGGTTCCATTGGTAAACCTTTGGGTACGGAACCCTTAAAACATCGTTTCATACACGTGGACGTTTGTCACTGTAGTCTCTCGGCTCCAAGACGGTCTCACCGTCACGTCGGCTTGGGGATGTAGTCTAATTTCTCAAGCTGATTCTCCGTCTAAAAGAAATAAAAAATTTGGATCTACAAATCTGTATAAATGGATATTCAGTTATGTAAACAATTTTTCCGTCAAAAAAATAAATAAAAAACTGGCCATGTGCGAGTCGAACTCGCGTGCGAAGGGTTCCGAACCAATTTCATTTTTGTAACATGTTATTTTAACACTACAGACTTCTTATAGGTTTCACTGTAATCTGCAGGTAAAGAACTATAATCTGCATTTTTTTTTTAATTCTAGGCTCAGTAGTTTCGGAGATAAGGGGGAGAGGAATGGTCATTATTGGTGTATTTCACTTCAAAGTGAAAGTCAAAGTCAAAGATCTTAATTGTGAGACAGTGGTTACAGAGTTGTTATTATGTTAATTTGAGTGCGTTTGCACTGCTCTACCAAATTAGGCATACAATAATTTGAGGTTTGTTGTCTTAGACCTAAGATTACTTATCTGATACCTATTTTTTATTAATTAAAATAGACATTACATTTACAAAAGAGCTTTATTTTGCATCAAAACATAAAAAAAACACTAACATTATTGGCACTAACTCATCATGTATGTGTCGGACAAAAATTCATGTACTATATAATATATGGTATATGGTAATATGTCTATTTACCAGAAAGTCATTTAATTTTTTCTACACTAATATTATAAAGAGGAAAGATTTGTTTGTTTGTTTGAATTGAATAGGCTCCGAAACTACTGGACCGATTTGAAAAATTCTTTTAGCATTGGATAGCTACATTATCAGGGAGTAACATAGGCTATGTATTATCTCCGTACTCCCACGGGAACGGGAACTACGCGGGTGAAACCGCGTGACGTCCACTAGTCTTAAATAATTTAGTGTTTGCAATTTTCCGTTTTGGATGTATAGATTAATCAAGTAGCTAAGGACCGGACTAATGGATGCTGCAACGTATTTTATTATTGATATTATCGTATCCAGTACTGTGTGTCTTTTTCTGTGTGTTTTTTTACTTCAATACTGTTTATTTTAATATTATGAAAAAAATATAATTCAAATCCTCACAGTAAGCTCTTTCATTTGATATGTCGCACGATACAATCTTAAACAACTTTTTCTTTGAAATTTTCTAGTTTGACCCCCAAAAGCGACCCCATACCCAAAATTTATTTATTTACGTCACGTCCGTGTTTGATCCACAGATGTCCATATGTGCACCAAATTTCAACAGAATCGGTTCAGTAGATCCGGAGAATTCTGGCTGTGACAGATGGACAGACAGAAAGACACCCGATTGATCCTATAAGGGTTTCGTTCGTTACGGATGTTCGGCACCCTATAAAAGAAGAAATTACTAACTATAAACCTATTTATTTAGAGGTAGTAATGGTTCAGCACAATCATCGCTGACTGTACCTAGGTAAGTATTTATAACTCGCTACATTAAAATAATCTTCATAACACAAATTATTGTAACTTATTGTTGGCTACGAAACATAAAGATATTTTAAGTCGGTTTCTTTTGGAATCGCCATTTATTTGTCTGAGAAGAAAGATAGTAAAAACTTGAACAATGATCTTCTTATGCTTACTCGCGTTGTTCGCGATCACCAAAGGCTACAGTGCTTACATTATCGTGTACGGGGACGTCCATAAGGATGTGGAGTTCTTCACCAGAACGTTCCCTTGGATCATAGACAATATTGGCGCAGAAATATACGTGGACTACTATTTACTGGGCAGCGGAAGGTACTCTATACCTCAAGCGTGTGCTATGAGCCTCCTGAATTCGAACGCCTTTTTGCAGGCGCAGTTCTTGCGATGTGAGGCGGAAGGTAAGGAAATTAACCTCATTATTTTCAAAGTATGGAAAAGTTGTGGTCAGCTCCAAAATGTATTTTGCAAACAAAGTGAAGTGACCTGCTTCCAGTGGTCGGCAAAAATAACATAATTTATCAGCAAGTAGGTATTAATTTCATATCGATTAGGTTTTAAATTAAAGTCGTAAGAAATGAAATATATCTGCAGCAATATTTGTAATGTAGCACTAAATCTTGATGCGGTAAGAAACAAATTTTTTCAGGCGGTATGCAATTTTTATTTACCTTTTTAGGGTTCCGAACATCCGTAAAAAATGGAATCCTTATAGGATCACTCGGGTGTCTGTCCGTCTGTCTATCTGTCTGTCTGTCTGGCTGTCACAGCCAGTTTTCTCCGGATCTACTGATCCGATCCTGTTGAAATTTGGTACACATATGGACTTTTGTGACCCAAACACGGACGTGTTATGTAAATAAATAAATTTTTAGTATGGGGTCACTTTTGAGAACCAAACTAAAAAATAAAAATAAAAGATTTTCAAACTATCGTGTGGCATATCAAATGAAAGGACTTACTTTGAGAGTTCTAATTATATTTTTTAATAATTTTAAAATAAATAGTTTTGAAGTTATTCAAGAAATAAGACCAAAAATAACCATTTCTCCCTTATCTCCGAAACGACTGGGCCTAAAATTTTGAAAAAAAAAATCTGATAATAGTTCTATACCTAAAGATTACAGGAAAACCTATAAGAAGTTTGCAGTGTGAAAATAACATGTTAAAAAAATGAAACTGGTTCGGAACCCTTTGCACGCGAGTCAGACTCGCACTTGGCCAGTTTTTCTTCTGGTATTCTTTACTTGGGCATTTTATTCTTTGCCATAGCACTCAATACGTAAAGTAAGTCGTAAGTAAAATCAGCCGACGGTGCTCCTATTTCTATCTGTAGGGTTTAAAGGAACCTGTTATGAAGGAAATGACGAGGGCTTCGTTTGTTTTGCTTGCTTGCTCTAGCTCCCGTCATACACTTCGAACGTAAGCTTCCCTGCCAATCAAATATCTACTTATTTTCTGAAACCCGTGGATTTAGTTGCTCACATAGGTTGCTGACTAGGTATTACTGGTTGTTTTTTTTTTGCGATCGAGAAAAACATTATGCTTACCGCATCGAACTAAAAAATAATCACAGAAATCGGATCAGAAACCTCGGAGTAATCGGAGTACATACATTAAAAAAAATACCCACCGAATTGAAAACCTCTTTTTTTGGATGTCGGATAAAAAAGGAACATTACTTCTCTTAAAGAATGTAGTCATCGAAGCTTATGGAAGCCTGCCATACCGCATCTGAACCATCATATACCAATTAACTTACGCATGTCAGCCAGATTTGTGATTTAATTCATTTTATTACGCATTTCAGGATACCCGAGTGAGTACTGCCTGTGTGAGGCCGGGATAAACCCTGAGTCATTTAGGAACTGCGTTGCACATCAAGCATTCTTAGCCAGATATGCATCAGAAAAATATTCAGAGCTAGGCATCAATGTCTCTCCTATTGTAGCATTAGCGACAAATAGTCTAGTTTTTGGAGTAGATGACGTCTCCTTCCTACAGAAGATTTGCACTCAATTCTCTGATCATGTGCCGAGAGGCTGTGTTCATTATTCCAATCAGACTGAGGGTTTTCTTGCACAGAAGGCTGTGGCTCACTTTGACAGGGCGTGCCAAAAGGAGTTTCCTATTGAGGATGCCAAGCCTGTAACGCTACCGACGGAGGCGCCGCCGGTAACCGACCCGTAGTGGCAAACAACGTCGACATGGAACCCATAGGCGGTGAACGAAGAAATCACGATGACCCCTGCTTCTGAAACTATCCCTGAATTCACTGATCGATTGAAAATGTAGTGCATCTTATATAGGATATTTTCCTTTCTAGTTTTCATGCTTTTGTATTTTAAACGAAAAAATTTAATAAATTTACTAGCAGTACACGGCAGACTTTTTTTGAAGTTTTATCAGGCTATCCGAAGGTTGTCAGGTAGATATCGCTAACTGCAATATCTACTTGTTCTTGACACTGAAACGAGTACCTTAAACCCTGCCTACCTTGTAAATGCAATACCGATGCGATAAGTTGAATGAGCTCAATCACCGGTGAGGCATAACAAAAGCTGTGTGGGAGGGTAATTGCGCACTCCACTATTCGTGTAGTCTTTAGTGCCCGTTGGGGTAATATATAGAGATGTTTGCACCCACAGGGGCAGGGCTAGTATTTTTCAGGAGCGTTCGCTTTCGCATGACAGTTGCAAATCTTATTTCCCTAAGGCTGCATTTCCAGCAGAGTAGCGAGCAAGAGATGTGTTTATTAAGAACCAATAGAATCTATATCTATAATAGAAATAATAATGTTATATAAATTCAAGTTCTTTAGACTTAACAGACAGTTGTGTTGCTGGGGAGTTTGTTGGCCACTTCTTCTTCCCAGCTAAAACACTATGAAGTGGTGACGGGCTGGGCGATTTGGGGGACTCTCTTCATGTAAATTTTGACGTTCAAAAAGTGCTGATTTTCAACCTAGTTTGAATAAATGCCTTTTGATTTTAATCGCTTGCGCTGAGCGAGGATAGGTAAATGAATTGGTTCTAATCAAACACATCCTTCGCTAGACATCCTCGCATATCTCCAGTGGAATGTCTGACATGGTTGTCATTGAAATGGATTGCGACTTTAATTTTAACGCTTTTGAGGGTTCTGAATATCCCTAAAAAACGACACCCTTATAGGATCACTCGGGTGTCTGTCTGTCCGTCTGTCACAGCCAGTTTTATCCGGATCTATTGGACCGATTCTGTTAAAATTTGGTATACATATGGACTTCTGTGACCCAAACACGGGCGCGTTACTTGAATAAATAAATTTATATTATGGGGTTCACTTTTGGAGGTCAAACTAGAAAATTAAAAAAAGAAAGTAAAAAAAATAAAAAAAAAAGTAAACTGTATTGTGTGACATATCAATGATAGGGCTTACTATGAGGGTTAATAATTTTTAAATAAATAGTTTTACGAAATTAGACCATAAATGACCATTCCCCCTTATCTCCGAAACTACTGGACCAAAAATAATAAAAATGCAGATAATAGTTATATACCTAAAGATTACAGGAAAATCGATCAGAAGTCTGTAGTGTTAAAATACTCGTAACATGTTAAAAAAAAAATTGGTTCGGAACCCTTGGCACGCTAGTCCGGCTCGAACTTGGACGGTTTTTTTTTAAGTAGGTACGAGAATGGTTTTTAAGAGATTGTTTGAAAGTTAAGTCTCATGTATTTGGGAGTACGCCACTACGGAGGAATTTTCACTGATAGCGGTAACATTCTATGTTTGTTTCTTTAAATGTTTGCCCTCCTGCTATGAAGCTCCAAAGCTGATGATTTTGTCGAGAGAGAGAGAGAGAGAGAGAAAGAGCACGACATACAGAACTATCCTTTTTAGGGTTCCGAACATCCGTAAAAAACGGAACCCTTATAGGATCACTCGGGTGTCTGTCCGTCTGTTTGTTCGTCTGTTTGTCCGACTGTCCGTCTGTCACAGCCAGTTTTCTCCGGATCTACTGTACCGATTCTGTTGAATTTTGTTGAAACACGGACACTTTACATAAGAAAATTATTTTTTAGAATAGGAATCACTTTTGGGGGTCAAATTAGAAAATTAAAAAAAAAAGTGATCCAAACAGTATCTTGTGACGTATCAAATCAAACGGCTTACTGTGAGAGTCTTAATTATATTTTTACATAGTTTTAAATTTTAAAATAACAAGTAATAAGAGTTTAGACCAAAAATGACCACCCCCTTTACTCCTAAACTACTGAGACTAATATTTTGAAAAAAAAAATGCAGATTCCTAAAGATAACAGGAAAACCTATAAGAAGTCTATAGTATTAAAATAACATGTTGAAAAATGAAATTGGTTCTGAACCTTTTGCACGCGAGTCCGACTCGCACTTGGCCAGTTTTTTGTACAAAGGATTCATGGCAGCAATAACACGACATGGTAGGCTGATCCGATTTAGAAATTTCTTTCAGAAGTGTGTCATCCTAACTACTATTGTAAAATAAAAAGTGAGTGTGTTTGTTTATAACCTCTTCACGTCTTTACGGCTGAATCGGTTTGAATAAAATTTTACACACAGCAAGACCATTTCCTGGAATAAGACTTTTCATCTTGAAATTATGTCCAGAATGAAAAGTATATATTTTATCCCAGAAAATGCACACATCGGTTCTACCATCTCTATAGAGTTCCTCTTTGCCCGCACATCCGTGCCTCAGCTACAGAAATGCAACCGCTGCTTATCCGCAAACGTCCTCGCCATGCAGGCTATAATTCTGATGACCCGCGCCATTTTGGATGCTGGAAATGCTGTTGCATTCATTTACTTGACACAGCTTGTAATGATTTATTGACGTTGTTGTTTGTTGAAGTTGGAGAGCTCGTGGCTAAATAACAGTACTGTACTGGTCGATTTTCAAGGTTAAGCAACGCTAGCCGAGGTCGCATTTTAGATGGGTGACCATGCACTACATACTGAGACGCCTCTGTGCCTCGGAAAGAACGTTAGGTCTATGTTACGTACGGCTTATCAAGCAGGAGACAGAATAGAACTAGGCCAATAGGCACCAAGGGACATATACTTCTGTGTTAAGCCCAGGTGCCAAGCACCACGGATTATGTATTAACACTAAAACTAATGGGTCCTAAATTGTGAGCTACTTTTGATTCCAGTAATAGGTATGGCTAAATCGCTTGAACGCACGGAAATTTGTTCTGGTTTCTACAAGGTCCGTGTAGTAAACTATTTCAGATGTAACCTGAATATTATCTAACATAATATTGCGTTCAGTTTGCCAAAGAATGTGGCGAAATGGATGGAATGGATGGATGTGTGTTGGTGTGGTGTGGTGGAATGTGGTGTGTGGATTGTTACGTACGGCTGTCATTTGAACACCTTTGACAGAGTCAGAAGCCAAACATTCTGACACCAGTCTTGTTACATTATTGTGTTACCCCAGTAATGGGTTGTAGAGGTCTGTTAGGCAGCCGCTCCACGCAAAATACTGGTATTCAGCTGAATCCGGTTTGACTGGTATCCTCCACAATATAGTTTGGAAAAAGCTGGGCAGATGATGTTATTCGTTAAAGTTCAACCGCCTTATATATGACATTTCCATTATGATTCCGTTATGTAAAAGGGGTAGTGCTATTTGTTTTTTTTTTTTGTTTTATATTGCAATTGGTTTTGAGTTTGTAACTGGTTTTATTTAATTTGGTGATTTTGTGCGTCATTTCTGGCGGTAAAGTATTTTCTTTCTTTCAAATTTGTATTTTATAGCTCTGTTTCTCTATCACTGCTGTGTTATAACGGCATTGGAAGTATTTTTGTCATAACAGTATTTGGAATTGGAGAAACTGTCAGTACTGTGACATATTGTGTTAAGTTTTAGTTACAGGAATGATGTATGATTTTTTGTTTTTTCTTTCTTAAATCAAACAAAATGTGCTCAAAAATCTACCCAATGGGCTTACACTATTACCTACCATTACAGCGGAGCGAGGCAGCGGAGCGGGGAAACGGATAAATTTTAACCAATGGAATTGCATAAAATCTCCGGACCACGTCAGTCACTGACAGAGAGACTGAGAGATTTTATGCAATTCCAATGGATAATATTTCTCCGTTCCACTTCTCTCCGCTCCAGTGTACAGTCAGCCTTACACGTTATACTTTAAAAGAGACATTAAATACTCATTAAAAAGAATAAATTAAGATCATTTTAAACCAAACGCAACATTTTTGGAGATTTTTTCTAGATCTATATTATAGTAAAGTTATTATTTTCATTTAAAACATTTTCTACTCTCCAATGCCTTTTGACACTATACTAAATCATGTTTTCAAGCACTTAGAAAAGGATTTAAGCATTTTTTTTAATAGTAAAATTTGTTAGTACTATAGTCACCAAATATCTAGCAGATGACGAAAAAGAAATTGCATGCTGCAACCACAACCAATTATTTCTTCCAAATTGGTAATCCTAAAAACAGACGATTGAACTACACATACGACTTCCCCATTGTCTTCCAATGACTCCTGGGTACAAAATAAACCACAAAAGCTTGGGCGTTTGTGCAATACAGCCTCCCTCGGATTAGGGAGGTCGCCTGCTATTGGCAGCTCTCATTAATTTGATAGATGGAAGCTTGGCTCTTGTTTACGCGCCAAATTAAGTTTGTCTTTTAAAGATGGCGGCCGCGGAGCAACGGTTTTGCAAATGGCGGAATTTCTGTGTTTTTTTTTAGGTTATTTTCGTGATGTGGCTGTTTTTGTTTGGTGTTATGTTCTTTTGGGCCTTTAACCGTGTTTATATATAGTAAAAATCCAATGCTATTAACTTCGATTAAGAAATAATTTTTATGACATATACGCACCCTTTGAATGAAAGTTAACTAACACAAAATACATGTAACATCTGATTTTGCCATATCTGACCTTAAAAATCTATTTTTAAATCCTGTAGTGATAAAGAGCCCGAATGTTCATTGTGCGTACAGTGCAGCTAAGGAGTGGTTCTCTGCCAGAGTCCGTGTTTCCTGATAGCTAAAACCTGGAAGTCTTTAAGTCGAGAGTGAATAGGTTACTTCTAGGCAAGCGTGCTCCATCTTCGACCGCATCATTGCTTACGATCAGATGAGATAGTGGTCAAACGTATGCCTATCAATAGTAAAAAAAGGAATGTTTGAGTTGGGTCACTTTCATTCTCAAGATGTAATGACTCTTATTATTCCGGTAGGAAGGTACTTTGTTCTGGAATAAAAAAAATACATGGGGGCAGAAGCCTGCGTTAATCAATAATTCACAAAATGGTCTGCTAAAGACATTTTTTTTTCTTCTTTTTCAATTATTTGTTTCTGTATTTCGTGAATAATGGTTTGGTTACCCATGATGGTTTTCTGATTATTTAAAATTTGGTTTTGGTTTTCAAAGAGTTGATTGTACTTGTTTAGTTCCATATAGCTGCCACTACTGTTTGACATTGTTTGATGATGTCGTTGCAATCTCCTGTATACTATCTTGACAAAGTATCTGCAATCACAAAATTACGTAGTGCGAATAAACTTCTGACAAAACATTGGAAAACCTTAAAAAAATCTCATATTTATTGAACAGGTAAGGAAGCTCATCGCATAATAGTAGAGTTAGGCTAAATAAGATTAATACTCTTTATTACACTTAGGGTGTTTACACAGGCGGTCTTATCGCTAAAATCGATCTTTTACGGACAAACAACTCAAGTATGTGTCAATTTATTTACTTACATTACTTTCAACAAAAGGAGTCTCTGATATAATAACATCTTCTTCCACACGTTCCTGTTGCTGTTGAAATGTCTGAAAGTAAAAGCACCAAATTAGGTAAAATGACAAAAGATACAGGTTTTATATTAATAAGATATTTATAATTTAACTAAATAGAAAATCTCTGGAAGAAGTCCATCTCTGATTGGCCTAAAATGGCGGCAAAATGGGTGGCAATGGCCAAAATGGTTTTCTATCAAGATTAGAGATCCCTGAGACGCCGTTTTATACTCTCACTTTACTCCTTTAACCAAGCGTTAGAATAACGGAAAACCATTGTACAGCTAGCGTACAGTTTTCAGCTGATTAATAGACTTAGTTATGTAGTATTGAACAGAAAAGAGAGGGCCAAGAGAATTTGGTAAGAATTATTGCTGGATAACAAATTAACGCCATTGTAATGTAAACAATAGGGTTCACCCTTGTTTGGTCGAACAACGTTTGATACAATATTACTAAATCGAACAACGTTTAAGAAAATCATCACTTAGTATAATATCGTTTGAAAGAATTTTCAGTTCGTCGAATATTTATTTGCTATAACAACATTTGTGCTAATGATCAAAAGGTTTTTTTTGATAATGTTCATTTGATGTAATGTTCACATGGTATAACATGTATTTTATCGAATATTCAATTGGTGTAATGTAATGCAGAAAAGAAAACATTGTAAATATTTGCATTTTTTTTTTTGAAAAAGAAAGCACAGACTAAAATAATTAAACAATATTCTGTTAGTATTTTTTTTTGTAGTTACAGGCATTTTTTTTTAAATAGTTAATCTCGTCTAACTAGTTCAGTTTCGAGTAGCCTTTTTTTAGGTTTTTTTTTCATATTTCTTTCTATATAATCTAGTCGTTTCTGGCACTCGCCGGCCGCTGCCGCGGCACCGCTCGCTTCGCTCGCTCGGCTCGTGCGTCGGAGGTCACAGTTCTAACCTAACCTAACCTAAACATTTTTTTTTAATAATTAACCTTTTTTCTAAGTAATGAACGTTTTTTCGAAGTATGAAATGAAAATTATGTTAATCAAACTGATTATTTTCTTAAAAGTTGTTCGAATTAGTAACATTACATCAAAAGTTGTTATACCAAACAAGGGTGAACCGAAAAAAGGTTCATAACTTAGAAAGAATGTTAATTATTAAAAAAAAAATGTTTAGGTTAAGTTAGAACTGTGACCTCCTACGCCAGAAACGACTAGATTATATACAAAGAAATATGAAAAAAAAACAAAAAAAGGCTACTGTTAATATCATATTCGATACGATCTTTCGACTAAATCATTATTAGTCTAGTGAAACATTAGTTTAAATAAAATTATTTCAATTTTTATTAGTTCAAATAAATAATTATGCTAAATAAAAATTTACCAATGAATTATTCGGTCAAATGAATAATTCTACGAAATGACTTTATTGCAACTAAAATTCGCCGAAGTGATTTTCGACAAAACGTTGTTATACCAAACAAGGGTGAACCAAACAATAGTGTTGTTAAGTTTAATAAATAATTGAACCTTGAAAAAATATCTACGTTCCCACTTCGTTGGGCGGTATTTTTCGAGTTAATACCTACCTATGACACTCACAAATAACGTGTCTTTCTATTGGTAGAACCATTTTCAAAATCGGTTCAGTAGATCCAGAGATTACCTTACTACCTCACGAACTTACAACATCACAAACTTTACCTCTTTATATTATTAGTTTAGAAGTATAGACTAGTATAGATATCAGAAGTTGACACAGATATTAAGGCTGCTCTCGCGAGAAATGCATAAAAACAGCGTGCAGATGAAGCAACTTTTCGTCGGCATTTACTGAGAAATGAAAAAAATAGGTAGTAATCTACATGATATGATACGTAATTTGGTTTGGCCAGAATTTATGTATCGGTATCACATAATAAGACAAAAAATCACCAAATCACCTCCAAATCGTTGAGATGCGCAAACGAAAATAATTTGGTTTTGTTACTTTAAAAAAATCTGTGTTATTTTTTTATAATAAACCAGCTTCTGCCAGCGGCTTCGCCCGCGAGGTCCCTAGGGAACATGCTCCCGGGATAAAAAGTAGCCTATGTCTTTTCTCAGGCTCTATACTATCCGTGTACCAAATTTCATTTAAATCGGTTCAGTCGTTTTGGCGTGAAAGCGCGATAGACAGACAGACAGACAGACAGACAGACCGACAGACAGACAGACAGAGTTACTGTCGCATTTATAATATTAGTAAGGATTAGTAAGCATTAAAAATGCGGGTAGTGGAGTGGCACGTAGAGGAGTAGTTAGCTCCGTTTATATGCACAAGATCTTTGGCATGTATACAAACAAGCCTTAACGGGCCTAGCATGTCTGCATGCTCTAACTTTGGCGTTGCAATTTAGTGAAATATTGCTAACAAAATACTTTGCAGATAAAAATACGAGCCGTCAAAATACGCCTAATACGTATAACGATATGTTTCTCAAAATTGGAATCCAAAACTCTATGTTTCCTCACAGTTCCAATCTAGGGGTGAGAACGGAGGGAGTGATAACAGACATACATCTGTTAACAGCTCCGACAGACCTCCCTCTTGGCGGGAAGTACTTTGATAAAATTTTCGGCCTTTCTCCTGTTTTTGATTTATAATCCACATTAAATCTACGGAACGGCTGGCTGGGGCTGTGTAAACTTTGGACATGGGCAATTTTGCATCTAATTCGTTTTTTGGAACGAAGTTCCTTAGCGCGCGTTGTAAAAGGGGGCTAGACGGAAAAAAATCATACGAAAAGTTGTATCGACACTTTTTGCTATAGTTGTAAGCCGTGCGGCGTGCGCGTGTTTCTCTGTCTGTCTCTCTCTCTCTCATAGAAAGCAGGCCAGTTATTTTTGTTTCGTCTTTCTATTTCTGTTTACATTATATTTGTTAATAATATATTTTTTAATATTATTATAACTTAAAAAAATTTTCTTTTGTCACTAAGTAAATTATGTTCCTAAAATATTTGTCTCTTATTCTTTGTTCTTATAAACAAAAATCAATTACTATTCCTTAGTCTCGCGAAAACTCAAAAACGGCTTGACTGATTTAGTTTTTTTATGTAGCTTTATTGTCAGGACAAGGTTTATATGAAAGAAAATTTTGAAAAAATGTGCACATCCGTGGCCGAGGGTCACTAGTCTGAGCATATTTATACCCAACTCCAAAGTTTAAGTGGTGTAGCTAGAACAACTTCGCTCTGTGAATCATTAATGTAATTTAGTACTGTGGCATTTTGGAGGAAATGATTTAGCGCGCGGCTTGATAAAAAATAACTTGTACTTGCTCCTACATATGACTAGTGCGTACTTTAGTTAGACAATGCACATATTTACCTTTGAATCTAGTCAAGTAATTATATTTTGAGGAATAAAATAATGGAGCTCGTGGCTAAATATTAACAGCCGGTCAGTCTGCAAGGATAGATAGCTTACCTCGAAAAGCAGCTGTTTGTAGATCTTTGATTAAGAAGTCGATACGTGTAGTTAGAGGCCGAGAAATTTGGGGGTCTAAAAAGGCCATTTTAGCAGAATCAGAAAGCACATCACGCTACCAGCCACTGTCAAATTTTCCCAATCAACCTTGAACCTAATGCGTTAGCGATAAAGATGAAAACGAAATTTGACAGATTACTGTGTGGTTAATATATGATTCTATGAAGATTCTGCTAAAGTGGCCCTTATAACCAAATTACGAACCACATCATGTAGAGTAATACCTATTTTTTTCAGATGTAATTTCTCAGTAATTGCCGGCGAAAAATTGCTTTATCTGCAAGCTACTTTTTAGCTTTTTAGGGTTCCGAAAAAAAGGAACCCTTACAGGATCACTCGGGTGTCTGTCTGTCTGTCCGTCTGTCACAGCCAGTTTTCTCCGGATCCACTGGACCGATTCTGTTGAAATTTGGTACACATATGGACTTCTGTGACCCAAACACGGACGAGTTACGTAAATTATTAAATTTTGAGTATGGGGGTCACTTTGAGGGGTCAAAATAGAAAATTTAAAAAAATGTTTTTTGAACAATATCGTGTGACATATCAAATGAAAGGGCTTATTGTGAGGGTTTTAATTATTATTTTTTTCATAATTTTAAAATAAATGATTTAGAAGTTATTCAAGAAATTAGACGAAAAATGACCATTCCCCCCCCTTATCTCCGAAACTACTTAGCCTAAAATTTTGAAAAAAATGGAAATAATAGATCTTTACCTAAAGATTACAGGAAAACTTATAAGAAGTCAGTAGTCTTAAAATAAGATGTTAAAAAAAATTCTTTCGGAACCCTTTGCACGCGAGTCCGACTCGCACTTGGCCAGTTTTTTCAAGAGAGCGGCCTTAAGAACATAACTAATTAAGAATTCCTCAAGTGACCCTGACCTTTATAATTGTATAACAAAGTTTTTCTTCGTTTCCATTTCAGTGAAAAAGATGAACATTTATAAAATGATGGCAATAATGCGGAACGGCGCGATTGGAATAAAATAATATTGTTACTGATCTCCAAAGTGGTTAATGTTCTGTAGTCTTCAAGATAAATGGAACTTGTAGTTGATGTTTTTATCTCAGCATTGTTCCGGTGTTTTTTTCTGATGTTTTTTTTGAGATGCTTCAGTTTATTAGACAGCGAATTGTGTTTATTATTCTTTAGATTAATCTAGTGTTTTTGTCGTGAAAGATTTCTCTTTCAATTCGATTCAATTCAAATATTTTATTTCGGATAATATCAACATAATGTTAGTAGTAGTATAACCTAGCCTTATGTTAGTATTAAATTAAATTAATAATAATAACTAATGTACACCAGCCTATTTGGACTAGTGTGTCTGCAGTCTTACTCACCTATGCAAAAGGGGAGAGTCCCACCGGTCTGAAAACACATTCAGGATGCCTTTAGAGGTGGAGCGCAAGCGCGCCATCATGGAAGCGCATCGCTTCCGTATGGTTGCGGCGAACCCACCGACGCGCGCCTCCGCGAACATCCCTGATGCGCTACATCGCCATGGCAACCCCAAAAGCACCCTGAATGCGGTATTGTAAAATGATGAGGAAGTTTAACATCTTTTCTTGTTACCAAGATTAAGCACAAACAATTTGGTGTTGCTAGTTCTCTACATATATTGTCCAAACCGTTCTCAAAATGTGATATTAAGTAAGCTGCCTTGCCTTTTTCCAACTGTGTTGGGCCCATCTGACCACCACATCCCAGTAACTGCGGAACCCGGTACCTCTTTGCAAAACTGGTGTCAGATTATCTGACAGTTCCATACGACTGACATAGACCTACTGCTGGGACCGGTTGGTCCCAACGTGGCTCGGAAAGTACGTTTAGCAACCGCTTACGCTTTCTGAGGCATGGAGGAGTCGCGCTATGTAATGAAGGTCAACCACCCGCATGCCAATCTCCAACACACTTTTCAAATTTTTGAAAATCTTTATCGCTGTTGGTTTGTTGGTGACTTGTTTTAGAGGTTTCTGCTGAAATTACCACAGAGACCACCACTTCTTTCCTCCTACAGACCGAATGATCGATCCAGCACTTCGAGCCTACAGATTTAAATACGCCGTCTATATCGTCGAACACATCGACGGCGTCGATACGTCGATGAGTGATCCGACACAAGGTAATTAACGCTACGACGCTTTGCCCTGACTTTGATAAATTACATGCGAGGCGGATCATGCGAGGTATAGAGTGGATACGACTTTAGACAAGAATTTATATTGTCTTCGTACAAAAATACAGCACTGCTATTACCTAGTAAGCTTGGATGTAGTGAACTTTCCATCTATCCCGCCAACGACGAACTACTAACGAAATCCTGCATCGCGGTATCAGAGTTTTCCAAGCGATTTGAATATATACAACAGTCCGAACATCAACTGTCGGGCAGTTGCCTACCGGACACAACAACCGGCCGGCGGAAGATCCTCCCTTTTCAATGGAGGTTTGCGGGACTTTACACCCTGTCCCGCATACCTCCATAACTTCATACTCACTCCACCTAAGATAACATGGTAAGATGTTGAAAGAATAGGCCGACTGGACTGTTCGAATGTGGCGAATGATGATGCTTGGGGCAGACCTATGTCCAGCAGTGGACATCTTTCGCCTGTCGGTTTTCTATCGGTTACATTTCGGGATCTGTGCATCCGAATTGCAAAATATAATTTCTCCAAGCTCGTTCCATCATCGAACTCCAAGACAGATGCAACGGACGAAACATGGTGGACATCCCACTCATACGCACTTAACTTTTTGGGAATGCTTTCATTGTGCGTACAGCTAAGGAGTAGAATTCCCTGCCGGATTCTGTATTTTCTGATACCTAGCTACAACCTGAATACCCCTTTCATTCAAGAATTTTTAGTGGCAGGTTTACACATTGCGAGCTAGCGTGCGAGTCAGCCTGCCGAGTAGCTGCAGTGCAGTAACTCGCATCGTTTGGACATATCTTATAAGTTACTGGCACTTGCGAGTTGGATAGTAGCTCGCATCTGAGTTACTTCAACATTTTTTGTTTTCACTCGCCTGCCCGCCGACAGTAACTCGCATATGACAGCAGTAGTGGTATTCTGTAAGAACATTTTCGTATCTCGACAGTGGAATCCGAGGTGAGTTTCAAATTAAGACCTTTATGTTGTGTGCAATAAAGCTCATTTTGTGAGTTTTGTCACTCAGGTGAATCTCGATATCGAAATAGTTGTTTACAGCTCGGACATCACTCGCATCGTTCGGGCGCGTTCGGCGGTAGATCACCAGTGTCAGCCAGGACGTTGCGAGCGGGACCTGTATTTGTGTGTGCTGAGACTCGTAAGAGACTGGGCAGCTACTATCACCGAGTAGACAACAAAGGCGAGCCGAGCTACTGGCATACGAGTAGACGATACGAGTAACTATCTACTGTCTAGTCAGCAGCTCGCACTGTGTAAACTAGCCATAAGTTACTGTTAGACAATAAACGACATTTCGTTGTTATTGTTAACTATTACATTTCGTCGAGAATAAAATATCTTATCCTCAACTTGTTTTATAACAAGGATAATTTAATTTATTCATGGATAAATGAACGCGAACGCGTAGAATCAGCATGCTGAAGTGGAAGTGGGCCGGCCATGTCTGTAGACGGACAGACGGTCGATGGAGCAGACATGTGTTATGGCGGAGACCGCGTATGGGCAAACGTTGTGTGGGACGCTCTGCGGCACAATGGATCGATGATTTAAAGAAGGTGGCTGGCAGCGGAAGGCTGCGGATTGCTCAAGACCGGGATGGTTGGCGCTCTCTGGGGGAGGCTTACGTTCAGCAGTGGATGGCAATTGGCTGATATGATGATGATGGATAAATATTTATTTTCTAAAATGCGTATCCTCATGAACTGTTCGTAATTACATCGCAGTCTAGATTAAACTGTGCGAAATGTCTAAATACACCGCATACGTGTTTCACTTACAGATTTTGCAAAATAGGTATTTGGAATATCACTTAAAATGTAAAGGCCGAGTGCGAGTCGGACACGTCACACTCTAGAAATATACACTCTGTGAAAATTTCAACTGTTTACTTATTACGGTTCTTGGGGTAGGTATTGTCCGCTGATAGACAGACGGACGGACGGACAGCGTAGGCTTAGTGATAGGGTTCCGTTGGTTAGATACCCAAAATGAATTAGGTATATTCAGATAACATGTTTGCCATGATGATTTTTTTTTTTAGTTGGTTTATGATAGTGGCAATCCATTGATGAAACGATATACCTTCTGTAACTTGAGGTACTGGTGAGTAAGTAGTATTACTATTATAATCAGTGCTCCCGCAGAATATGGCATGATGTGACAAAACGACAACACATTGTTACAGACATCATTAAATACCGTTGTCGCGTCGCGCCTGTCTGTGAATGCCTTCAGTCACAGTAACGAAGCTAAAAAACCGGCCATGTGCGAGTCGGATTTGCACACGAAGGGTTCCGTAACATAAAACTCAATTTTTACTATGTATTTGTTGTTAAAGCGGCAATAGAAATACACAATCTGTGAAAATTTCAACTGTCTACCTATTACGGTTCTTGAGATACAGCCCGATGACAGACGGACGGACGGACAGCGGAGGCTTAGTAATAGGGTTCCGTTGGTTACCCTACCCTATGGGTACGGAACCCTAAAAACTGCATATACATAAATTTCATTTACTATTTAATATTTTAAAACAAGTACGGAAATGAGCCAAAAATGAAGTTATTGAGATCATAAGGCTTCACAAAATAATTAACAATCGTTATACCCTTGCAGTAAGTATATATAGACTTACTTAATACAACCTTGACAGATTCCCTTTTTTAAGGATAGCAAATCATCAAGTGAATCCTTCTGCTCTGGGCGGAACGGAAGGGAGCTTCATATTTTAAGGTGGGTCTATGCTAGACGAGCCGAGCACGAGCTGAGCGCAAGCCGAGCCGCTCTTCTCGCGGTGTCAAGTGTGGACGTACAATGAGCCCGAGCCAAACGCTCGAAGCGCGCTCGTTCGAGGCTCGTAAATCGGTTCACACTACACGAATTTTGGCTCGGCTCGTGCTCCGCTCGTGCTCGGCTCGTCTAGCGTAGACCCACCTTTAACTGACTAAAACCCATCCGTGTTCCTCGAAATACCCTTTGCGTTCCAGGGCCACGGTGACTCTTTCAACATATACCGAAACTGAAAGATTCCCTGACGGATTGTACCCTGTCAGAGCAGGACTAGGGTACGAGCAGGGTATAAGCAGAACTTGACCGTGCGTCACAAAGCAACGACGCACTTACATAACCCGACGAGACGCTTCCATTCTTCATCGCTCTTTGATGGTTATGTGACATGACGCACGAGTAGAAGAGTAGCGAGTTTTTTTGTACTTTTACATGACTCTTGTCGGGGTATTTTTTTCTTTTCATGCTATTTCATACAGGTATGCAAAACTTACGTATCCAATCAAAACCTGTAGCTGCGTGATTACCTTAAAAGACTCGCGCAAAAAGGCTGCTTATAAACATTGATATATAAAAAACCCAATTTACACACTTAGCATCTCAAAAACGTCCGCAAAAAACAAGCGCACAATGTATAATTGTGCGCTAGTTTCAAACAGTCTCGCATCGCTTGCCTTACTGCACTGCTTTGTAAAAACAACTTTAAGCAGTCCGTGTAAGGTAGAATTTGCACTCGCCATACTGCACTGATTCGTAAAAACAACTTTAAGCGATCCATGCAAGGTTGAATTTGCAAAAAAATTGTTTATAGTATAACTACACACAACTCACACATGACACTTGATACATGTCAGTTTTTGACGACAGTTTCGAGTGTTGCATTTGTTCGAGACTGTGCAACTTGGATTTTTTATATAATGTCAATGCTTATAGATTATCCTGTTATTTAATAAACAAAGAAATAATAATCTTCTTCAAAATTATGAAAACATATGTTTAAAACCCTCACAATAAGACTCATTAAATAAGATAAGACTTTTCATTTGATATGACACTAACCACTGTTTGAAAAATCGAAAACAAAAGTTAAAACACAATTTTATTTGCTTTATTATGTTTCGTTCTTGATACCCATTGTACGTATGTGAAGTTTATTTAGCGATTTTGATCCTTAATTGTTTGGCTTTCAAGAGTAATTACACACTTTTATGCTTGTGCTAGGAACTGGCCATAGGGTGGCTCCTATGGCCAGCTCCTACCTCCTTCATTCGTTCCTCCTCCAATCGTTGCTCCTTCGATTGTCACAAATTCCAAAATGTACGGAATATGAATTGACATGCGCTGGTACTCAAACATTGGCATTTCGCCGATCGCTATCGCTGACAAATGTCATTTTATTTGCAGCCTCTGGTGGGTGTTTTCATCATTATCGTGTACAAATTATCTACTGATCAACCCCCTTTAACCGTTAGCCTAATTTCCGCTTACATGGATGAATTTCTCAACATCATCATATCAGCCGAAATACCTTCACGAGACTGAAGACCTTCACAAGAAGGATTCTCGTTTGATATGTCATAGCCCCTACACAGCCAAGCTGCGTAGTTTATCATCATCATATCAGCCGAAAGCGTCCACTGCTGGACATAGGCCTCCCCATGCGTGTCGCCACAACGACCGGTCCTGAGCGTCTCGCGTCCATCGGCTACCCGCGACCCTCACCAGTGGGGTGGGCTTAAAAAAGCCACTTAGCAGAATCATAATAACCACACAACAATCTATCAAATTTCATTTTCATCTTTATTACTAACGCATTAGGTTTAAGGTTGATTGGGAAAATTTGATAAGATAAGATATTTTATTTATAAAACATGGTATACCAGGTGTTATTGGAAAATATAGATCAAACATGTTTTGCATAAAAACTAAAGCGTGCAAACTTACTTACTAAAAATACATTATGACATTGAAATACATTACATTGATTTCATGTCAAAAAATTAATGAATACTATAGAAATTATTATTATTAAGCCATTTATGTAATTGGGTTTTAAATAACGTACAATTTAACGTTTTAAACATTTTTGGTAATTTATTATAGAGACAAAAACAAACATAGCCAGAGAGGTTTTGTTAGGTATATTTCGCAGATCGAGGCAGTACATCCAGCACAAGTCTGTATTGGTCTCGCCTACTTCGAGAGCTTATTGTTCTTAAAAAAATGATGTATTGTAAGTGTGAGGACTATGTAGGTCGTTATTTTAAGGATTGATTTCATGACTGTCTGGCAGTTTGAGTATATTATGCGGCTTACCCAAATGTCCTTACTTTGGTATTGTTCGTCGGTTCGTTGAGCTCCTCAAAGTTTTGAGTTGAGCTGCACGATTACTGACAAAGGCTTGCACTGTCTGGACAAGCCCACTCAAACCTGCGTGGTGCTTTCCTCAAAAGGCCACCTCAGACCTTAACCTACATGTTTTTCATATGTTATTGGCAATTGTATGGACTTCAAAAGATACTGTGACCTCTGAGTTTGTTTCGGTGTTTCTTCTCAGGGTAGTCAGCTAGGAAACATCCGGCCTCATCTAGATAAATATGTCAAAAAAAAATTGACGTGTAAAAGAGTTACTTGTAACCTATTTGCAAAATAAATATCATTTATCATTATCATTTATATTTTGTCTGCTGTTTAAAATAGTTCTTTGTGTTTTTGAACGAACATGCATGCTTCATATATATAATGAAGGTAACGGTAGCAAACCAAGCTCCTTAAATATAGGTTGACATGATTCGTCATATGGAATCTCGTATAAAGCTAGTAAACATTTTGACAGTGACGGGTAGCGTGATGTGCTTTCTGATTTTACTAAAGTGGGCTTTTTGGACCCCCTGGTCACCGGATAAATATCTACTCCAATATTATTCAGACTATGATCACAAACAATTCTCAAAACTAACAGAATGACGTATAAACTATGATGTCACTTTAATCCAGTCTCCTCAATTCGTGAGCCGAGTTATTCGTTTGTGAACAAACGGGGTACTAATTAAAGTGGAGACCAAATGCAAACTCTATGGGTGATATTGTCATTGTCGTGTTTTTTCAGACCAAAAGTAGGTTTTTTGTTGAAAAAAATATGAAGGGGTTTGCTAACTAGTTGAGAGCATGAATGTGTGATAGTTGTAGGAATTAACTCAGCATACATCAATTAAAACTAAAGAAAGAAAGAAAATATATTTAATTGGCTCAAATAGACGCACATTGCAGATTTCCTCCGTTACTGAGTGACTGACAGACAACGCACAGCCAAAACTACTGGTCGTAGAAAGCTGAAATTTGGAAAAGAACTTAGCCTTGGAGAGTGTAGGGGAGCACTAAAAGAGGATCTCCCGAAATTTCAACGGGAAAAAACAAGATGTGCGCGTACGAAGAATATAAAGTCATATAAATCCTAACTAATATTTTAAAACAGTGAAGGAGAGTTTTTTTGTTACGCTTTTATGCCTATTTGATAAACTAAGGGTCAGAGATAGATGGGACTTAGTAAAAATCTATTTTAAGTAACCCAAACGTTAAACAATAAAAATAAAAAAGGTAAAAGTAAGTAAGTTGATTAAACATTAAATCCGCTACCAAGAGTAGAGACTTGCCAAAAAACACAATTAATTTTAGCAAATTGCGGTTACAATCAAAAATTTACAAGACCTATCTTACTCTCCAGCACATTTCTGCACATCACCTACCAACTAAACATAGGTAGCGAAGTTAAAACAGAGTATTACCAATTCCCTGACCGGCCCCAATAGTGAGCCAGGCGCCATTACAACGCCGGAAACGCGGCCATTTTTCCAACACTCACTTCCTGTCGCTGACTTGAGTTACAGCGCGAACCGTGCAAGCCTTGAATTCTAAGCGATTTATGTAACACATACGTTATTTTGATGACCCTAACGACATTGTCGACGTGGAGGCAGTTTTCGCAGACTTCAATTTATAAGTGACAAATTGTGGTTCTTAAGGTTGAATGCCTAAATTGTCTGGAGAATAAATGTTTTAGTGAGATGGTAATAAAGGTATTATGTAAGTGGAGGAAATTCTTTCGACAAAGGAGTACTTTTCTTTTGGAGCAAAAGTATCTTCCGGTTTTTATTGAGTTGGCTGATGATAAAAAACTGGTGGATCCCACCGGCCCCCTTGTACTACCGGACATCCAGACGCACTGCAAGTAACCATCCGTACCTTGTTGCTATTCCACTTATTCGCACTAAGCGTTTCCAAGCGTCTTTCATAATGCGCACAGCAAAGGAGTGGAACTCTCTGCCTGCGTCTGTGTTTCCGAACGCTTACAACCCTAATCTTTTCAAAGTTAGAGTGAACAGGCTACTTCTGGGTAAGCTCGCTCCATCGTAGACTTTGTCTCTGTTATCTCTGACCTAGACAAGAGTCAACAGCAAACTCATCTCAAATAAAAAATATTGTGTGATCAGTAACCGTCAGTTTTAGTCGACTGCCCAGAAGAATGGTCATGATTTTCAGAGCTACCTATGTTCAGTGACAACCACTCGCTACTTGTAGCCATGTTATAACACAACAATACTTTTTGGTGAAGGAAATAATAATGGTAGGTAGTAAAGATTAATAGAATATGGTTCCGACTTCGCAGGAACACTCGAATATCATGTCTCCTTTACAACATCCTCTTCAATCCTGCATACTCTGAATACCTGCGTGATCGTTTTTCGTTTACACGCCCGATGCGCTGTGTAGATCCCACCTCGAACTTCACCTAAACTTCCCGTCTCATAAATCTCCTTCATATTCCCACTCCTTCTCGTTTCATGCAGTACGACTGTGGAACTCACTCCCGCCTAACATACGTGAGAGTAAAAACATGTCCCTCTTCAAAAAAGAAGTCAAAGAGCATTATCTGTCCACTGTAGTGTGATCCTTTATATATTATAGGTATGTATTATTTTATTATAATTATGTACTTAGGCTAATCTATTTGTATATATTTATTTGTATGTTTATTGTAGTTTATATTTATTATTGGATAGTACATAATATACTTTAGTTAAGTTATTATAGTCTATTTTAAGTTTCCTTCTCTGTCTCTCTACACACTGTGTCTATGTTTCTTATCCCACTCTTCTGTCGCAGGTCTGCTGGAAGAAATTTCTATTGAAATGAGCAGTACCTTTGTGTTCTTTGTGCTAATGTAAGTTTCTTTTTTAAGTTTATTGTGTGTACATAAATAAATAAATAAATAAATGGTTTAAACTTTTGCTTGTACTTCCCCGATGAGAGCGAGCGAGCTCTAAAATATAGTGTTTCAGATAGGAAAAAAAAAGTAGCTCAACAAACTCCCCAGCAATACATCTGTCTGTTAATAGTTCTGCCAGTCTGAGATCAAGATTGCGTATGTAGGTATGTCTGTCATAGAAGTGTAACTCACTAGCACTTTGCCCGTGATTTCTTCCGCACTACATTTCTTAAGAATCTCTAATTTTTTTGAAAATGAATTATAGCATATGTTACTTCCTGATAATTAAGCTTAATGTTGGTGAAAAAATGGTTAAATTCGGTCCAGTAGTTTCGGAGACTATTCGGTACAAACAAACAAAAAAAATATTTCCTCTTTATAATTTTAGTAAGTGGTATTAGTATAGAAGTAAAACTGCTAGAAGGAATTTAAATACTTTCTTCTTTGAATTCGCTCTCACTCATATCTTAACCCAACACATTAGTGAAGATACAAGAATTTCTTTAAGAGCTGAATTCTAAGCGAAGTACTATTCATAGCACGAGACACAACGGAGTAGTTTTCGGACTTTTTAAAATATGGACGAGGGCTTCCAAATGTGGTTTGTGTTTACGGCACGTTGGCTTTTGCATTTCACCTGTATGCAGAGGTTCACGGTTTGGTTGAGAAAGAGTGACTTTTAGAGCGTATTGTGTCTGTTTTATGGATGTGCAAAATTTAATAACTCGGGCTACATTTTGTTTCCTTATAAAATAAATTTGTCTAGTCTTATTCAAATATTTTGGAGTCGGCTTCCGAATACAACTGAATACGAGTACTTGAATGGAATGAATTATTACTTAAGACTTGTATACATGCCAATGACCTTGTGCATAAAAAACGGAGCTAACTACTCCTCTACGCGCCACTCCGCTACCCGCATTTTTAATTTATTATTAAAAAAATAACACACATTTTAAAAAAAGTAACTTAACCAAATTATTTTCGTTTATATTGCAAAGCAGTAGATATATTTTTTTTAGACTTTTGTTAAAAAAATGAAGGAGTAAAATGGTTTCATCTCAACGATTGGGTGATTTTTTTTCTTATTATTTGATACCGGTATATAAATTTTGGCAAACCCAAATTACGTGTCATACCATGTATATATTACTATCTATCTTCTTTCAGATGTAATTTCTCAGTAAATTCCGACGAAAAGTTGCTTCATCTGCACGCTGTTTTTAAGCATTTCTCGAGACAGCAGCCTTAATCAAACCATTCAATCAGCTCACTAAACCACCACTCAGTTACTACTGAGTTATACGATACCCTTTGGTAAAACTGGTGTCAGATTTACTGAAAACATAGAGACACTCTTTTTACTCAGTTTGTGAAATATCTCTTATATCGGTCCAATATACGAAGAGAAAACAGTCGAGAGCCAAACATCGAATTATGACTTACTAGTGGACGTCACGCGGTGTCACCCGCGTAGCTCCCGTTCCCGTGGGAGCACGGGGATAAAATATAGCCTATGTTACTCCCTGATAATGTAGCTATACATTGCTGAAAGAATTTTTTAAATCGGTCCAGTAGTTTCGGAGCCTATTCATTTCAAACAAACAAACAAATCTTTCCTCTTTGTTATATTAGTGTAGATAACATACAAAGTCTCGCCGCCAGCATTTCCTCTTAAGTGGTACACGTTAGAAATTAGCCCCACTAACCACCTTACCGACCGTCTAATATTTTCACCATGACAATAGTTACCCGTTCGCCCTATGATGAAGAAAAACCAATCAACTCACTCAAAATCCACATCAAACATTCTTCATACCGCATTCCCTAAACAAATAACACGAAAGTTATAACGCGCCAACTTTTGGCGCCAAACAAAAAGATGGCGGCCGCCCCGCCATATTTCTTGTAATATTTACAGTATAATGCAGGCAGCCATTAACCGACAAGATGGTAAGAGGAACAATGAAAGTTATATTGCATCGCTGCCCGTAACTATTTAAAGTTCAGTCATAAATTTTAATATGAATATGTCGTTTGAACTTGGTGAGGCTTATGTAGTTACACCGTAAGTTTTTATAGTTTTAAGGAGTATTTCTTGTGTAAAGAATTTAAAAGTAGGTAGATTTGTAAGTGTGCGAGGATCACATATTTGCTAGAAAAGGTTTAATTGAATGTATAGGTTGTATTTAAAATCTTCTGGAAGAAATGATCCTAATGATTCATCATTTAAGTAAGTTTTTCGTATCAAAATCAGTTGAATGGTTAAGAAGAAATAAGCGTACATACAGACAGAATAGCTTTTTTTATACAATTCATTGATAAGTTAGGGCTGGAAGCCTATTAAGAAGACTTTTGGCCAACTTACGCCGTGAAGTTGGTTTAGTTCTAGTATGTAATCATAGTTTATAGGAACATTTAAATATTATTATTTAATATCTCTCAATGTTCCTACTTAAATAATCAGCAATTCATCTTGACGCTGACTGATCTCTAAAAATATCTCGCAATATACATGCGCCGATATTTTATCGACATAACACATATACACACATGTATCGTTAAATCTAAGCTTCGTTTTCACTTAAGTAACCGGTAGTTATCAGGGTACGTGCACGCGATTCTATCATTTGAAAGCATTGATACTGGTTCGACTAGAGAGAAGTATCGCATACTACTGATCACGCCTTGCTTAATTTACAGTACAGCAAACTCGTTCGTGGATTTCTTTGCTATGATATTTTTTGTAGGCGTATTTAGTAAGAGGATAATGATTGCTATTGTTCTAAATTTCTCAATTTTACTATTTGAAGATATTACTTAAGATGGAACATACATTGAAGATCAGAGGAATGTTATGTCACAAAATCTTTGTATATATGGATCATCAATCAGCATAAATGGAGAACCTACCGACATAGGACGAAAAATTGCTGTACTTACGTGGCACTGTCTAGCAGTACTTACTACTTTTTGCGTACATCTATGGCTCCTGCTTTAGAGCGCAGCTTGCTTTTCATCATCTTCGCCTAGCCTTTTCAAAACTATTCTGGGGTCGGCTTCCAGTCAAACCGGATTCAGCTGAATACCAGCGTTTTTTTTTTACTATTGATAAGCACGAGTTTGACCACTATCTCACCTGATGGTAAGCGATGATGTGGTCGAAGATGGAGTTTTTACGTGGAGCGGCTGTCTACCAGACCTTAACTGAGTAAGATAGTACATGGTACGCAGTTAGCTTTTAATGAAGGATTTTGGTTTTCATCTATTTTATGCAACATTACGGTGTAACAGTCAGCCATATAAAGTTCCCGTAGAATATTGTTTTCTTTCAAACTGTGTAACTTGCGCTGGCGTTAATGGCTTAAGCTGTTCTCCTTAACATTGCTTGTTTGTGTTTTATAAACTTTATATTCTTCTTCAGTTGTGTTGGCACTGGATTTGCGGGGTTAGATGCTGTTTAACGTTTACTAGTGCTTAGATACAATATTAAAGAAAAGTAAAAAAGAAAGAATAAGATTTTATTTGCGTCAGGTATGATGGATAAAAAAAGAATAAAAAGAAAACGAATGACGCTGACGAAGATCGCTTCTAGCGATAAGGCCGCCCATTGCGTCACCCTATGTAATGTTTTCTTCATCTATTTTTTTCTGTAACTTACACCATATGGTGTACATAAAAAAGAGTATTCTATTCTATTCTATGACGTATACCATTTGAGAATTTCCGTAATGCTCCACATAACACGTATTTTTATTTCCATTTGCATAGTACTATAAAGACATTATTGTAGGAGGGTAGTTGGACACAATCGCTTACACGCGTCATTTGGTAAATGTCAGGCAATTCTGCCAGAAGAAGTGCTTTATTTTGTGGACTATGTCGTGTAGATGTTATTACCAAAGTTGCGATTTATTTACATATAGAGTTATTATGCTTTCAAGGTTACTGTTATGTTAATTTGTTTATATTAATTAGAACAAGAAGCTTTATAAATATAAACGTGGAATTTCTCTATTTTTCCAACAAATCATAATACTTTAGTTACCTACATATTCTTTTTATTAAGTATTTATCCACGTAGATTTCTGATATGGCAGGCGCCAGATAAACTAGCAAAATAAAGTACATTGACCTCTCCCTAATATCCCTTCTTAGATACTTGAACAATAAATTATGAACCGTTTTTCATTATTAGAGAACGTGAAGGATCACGATAGAAGTCGACACAGGACATCTTTATGTCTTTATTTATGTTTTTAATTTTAAGAAAATGTATATGGGTCAATGACCGTTGTTGCACATTTATCTAACGCCTACCATTATTTTCAAATACCGTACAAGTATTTTTTTAATCCGTAGTTACCTTTGACCAGTGGTCAAATAAATCATTATTATTTAAAAACTGTTAGTTAATAAGTAACAACTGGTTTAAAAAAAAAAACATTTTAACAAAAATGTTTTCACAATTTTAACCATGGTTATTACTAGTTAGAATTGGAGTTAATAAACTACTACTAACTTGTTTTTAACTGCTCTCATTTAAAAACTCCCTTTTATGACTAAAGAAGAGTTTTTTAACCGTAACTAACCTTTGACTAATGACCAAATAAATAACTATTACTTAGTTAAAAACTATTATTTTATAAGTCTTCTTCTTATCGTGTGGGCAGCAAGGTCAAACGACCCCAGACACCCTAGTTACAGAGTTTCTAAACCGCCTCAATGGCTTCTGACATGGTTTAATTGACGACCACCATTTGGCGGCCGGGACCACCGGCTTATACGTGCCTTCCGAAGCACGGAATCATCCTTTTATCAGACAATCAGGTGGTTCGAGCCTGCAATGTCCTAGCCAAACTGGAAAACAACTTTACAAAGTATGCTCTTCTCATGGGAATCGAACCCACGACCACCGACCATTTTATAAGTAATAAATAATTGTTGGAAAAAAGCATTTTAACGAATTGTTTTTTTTTTTCAAAATTTTACCATGATTAAGTTAGCTACGGATTAAAAAACACGCCCTTACTCCCTTCTAAATTCCCCGTCATATTAACTTTCCTTTTCTATTATCTTCAGCCCATACCCCTGCAGTAGTTTGACAACACGGTTGGCGCAGTGGTTGAGCGATCGGCTGCTGCGCTGCGTGTCGCGGGCTCGATTCCCGCACGGAACAAATATTTGTATGGCCTACAGATAGTTGTTCCGGGTCTGGCTGTTTGTGTTTGTGAGTTTGTATGTTTGTGAACGCACACACGATACAGGAGAAATTCCTAGTGTGGGGCAACGTTTATTTAAAAAAAAGAAAAACTAAAAATCCTCATTAATAATGAGTTTGTTTGTTTATTTGTTACGCTTTTACGCCTAAATCGCTTTTGATGAAATTAGCTACAGAAATACATGTCACAAAAGAGACGGTTAAAGATTAAGTACTAATTTTGTTGCGAAAATCAAAATTAAAGCGAGCAAAAGCTAGTCTACACTATACTAATATATAAAGCTGAAGAGTTTGTTTGTTTGCTTGAACGCGCTAATCTCAGGAACTCCTGGTTCGATTTGAAAGATTCTTTCAGTGTTGGATAGCCCATTTATTGAGGAAGGCTATAGTCTATATATCATCACGCTAAGACCAATAGGAGCGGAGCAGTAATGAAAATTGTGACGCAGACGAAGTTGCGCGGGTCAGCTAGTAATATTATAAAGAGGATAGATTTGTATTTTTGTATGTGACGAATAAACTTAAAAACTACTGGACCGATTTGAAAAATTCTTTTGCCGTTAGAAACCTACATTATCCCTGAGTAACATAGGCTAATTAAAACTAAAACCCGCACCATGAAAAATACATAACATAGGGTTAGTTGGCTGTTGTATCATCACAGCGCTAATATTTTCCAATTACCTATTCGTATTAATTATTTCGTTTACATATTTATCTTGTTAATATGAGTATTTATTATATATTAATAGTGCATGTATATTATTGTTCATTTTAATTATATTTGAATAATTTCAATCGCTTTTAATTCTTCATATTGCACCTACCACTATTCTCTGCATCACCCAAAGGTTGACTGGTAGAGAATGCCTATGGCATTAAGTCCGCCTATGTACAATTGTGTGCTGAAGTGTTAAATAAATAAATATAATGTTTTTTCATCTATATTTTCTGTAACTTATATGGTGTACATAATAAAGAGTATTCTATTCTATTCTAATTAGGGATCCTTAAGAAAATTGTAGCGCGGACGAAGTCGTGACTAGTTATTTATATAAAGTGAAAATAGAAACAAGAACTACATCTTAGAACATTAATTTTAACGTTCTGATGTACTTACTGAGAACGATCACATTAAACAACATCATACGTAGCAGAAACAACTACACGGATTCACAAGCATAAGCAAATACGATAAATAAAATAGTAACTACGTATCTGCTTACCCCTTTCTAAATAAAATAGTAACTACGTATCTGCTTACCCCTTACTAAATAAAATAGTAACTACGTATCTGCTGACCCCTTACTAAATATAATAGTAACTACGTATCTGCTGACCCCTTACTAAATAATAGACGCGGCGGCCAAAAGCACTTAAGTCAATTTTAGCTCAAAATTTGAAAAAGTCACATCACCCATGTTTTTGTATTATCCGTTGACTGGAATAAGCACGTAAGTCAACGTCGCTCCATTCAGTCGTAATAGTCGACTGTACTATAAAACTTAAGTCGTATCAACAAATCAAGCGGCGACATAAACCACTTAAGTTGACTTAAGTTTTTTTTCCCGGCATGACAACTCTTATACCGACTGACTTATGTAACTCGGTAACAGTGATCCGATTTTGTTGTCGATAATTTTTTCAAGTATCTACCCTCACTTAACTCTCTTTTTTGTAGTTCTTGATAAAAAGTTGACGAACGTTGTGGGTGAAGTAAAATTAAATACGTATTTCCTCATTAGTGTTTTGGTTTGACGGTCGTAGTGGTGTTGTGCATTAACTGTATTTATAATGGATTCAAGAGCTAGAAAATTAATAAATCTCGCCTTAAATAATGAGAATAAAGGTAAGTTTTGAATATTTTCCTTTCATTTTTATGCAATATGCAAAACAAATGTATGTTGACACAATTACAACCCATAACAACAAAAAAATTATATTTCACTTTTTTACAGGCGATGAAGACCCATTTACTAATCCGCAACCAAGTACATCTGGAACTCAAAAACAAATTACTCCTGATGAAGCTGCTTTTGACTATTCTAGTGACGATTCTGTTGCTGATCCTACCTACTCTCCAGATAGCCCTCGTTTGCTTACACAACATGAAGATGAGATTGACACTACTGTTTATGATGCTTCAGTAGATGTCCAGCTAGCACCACAAAATGAAATACTTACCTGAAAGTATTGAAGATACGTCACAACAACAAAACAAACCAGTGCCCTGTAGAAGAAGGAAGAAAGATAACAAAAAAAAAAAATTAGGCCAATCCTGTCAAACAGCTTCTGGAAAAATTATCGACAAACGTCAAATGAAGGAACTACCGAATTGTCGAAATAAGTGTCGTCAAAAAATAAGTGATGAGCAACGAGCGATAATTCACAAAGAGGTTTGGAATCTTGGGTCTTATGATTTAAGGGCAGCGTTCATTTCATCTTTGATTACCATTCGAGAGAAAAAAACCGAGCGTCGTCGGGTCGAAGATCCTAGTTTACAAAAAAATAGACAGTGGACTTATACGATGCGACTTGTTTAAAATGAAATTAAAAATTGCTACGGACGAGATCACAAAATTAGCCCTTGAAAAAGAACGCGACTCTCATCTGCTGGCCGCTGATATGGCGTACAAAGAGAAGCAGTGTGATAAAAATGTCGCAATTAAAAATAACAAAATCAAATGCCTGAATTTTGACCTACAGCACTGCTTGCCAACCCCAGCTTTACAATCATCTGTAGCCTTTTATAAAATACAACTTTGGATCTTCAACCTTACAATTCACGATAACGCAACTGGAATGTCAACGCACCACATGTGGCATGAGGGTATTTCGGGTCGCGGTGCTAATCAAATAGCCTCTTGTTTGTATGCATATTTACGAGAACAACCGGAAGAAATCTCAGAAGTGATTTTGTACTCTGACACTTGTGGATAACAAAACAAGAACACTCACGTGGCTGCAATGTTCACGTACTTGTTGACTGTAAAACCTTCAATGAAGGTAGCACATCACAAGTTTATGATACCTGGTCATACACATATGGAGGTTGACTTAGACCATGCAATTATTGAAAAAAAAAAGAAAAAAACCGAAATACAAATTTATCACCCCCACGATTGGATGCAGTTAGTAAGATCGAGTAGCAAAAAATTTACCGTTAGAGAAATGCGACAAAATGATTTCTTTGATTTCGCTAGCTTATTGAAAGGTCCTTTAGTAGCCCGAAAAAAGACGATGACGGAAATATTTTCAAGTGGCATGATGTGAAGTGGCTGAGTTATGACTCTGAGTACGGCGTCATAAAATACATCTCTTTCTAGAGAAGAATCATTTAAAAGTATTAATTTTAAACGGAACACGCGGCGTGATAAGGAATTTAATTTAATGCAGATTACTGACAAGCCAGTACCAATAAGTGTCGAAAAAAACGTGATATAATATCACTTTTGTGTTTAATACCAGAATGTTTCCATAATTTTTACCTAAATTTAGTAACCACTGACGATACCAAGGATGTTGATCCAGATATACGAGATTCTGAAGAGAGTGACTGTTAGTTTTTGACTTTATTGCATGCATTATATTATAAAATTTAAATTAATAATCGTAATTATTCATGCTTTGTTTTTAAATCATATGTAATAATAAGAAATTGGGTGCGAGAGAGAATAAGAATATTATTTATGTTGGCTTCTCTCTGGTGAGGTAGACTAACAAAACAAAATGAAAAAAATGAAGGTGTGTTCTCCTAAAAAAAAAAATTAAATTAAATTAAGAATGTATTTCGGGCGCCTTGGAGACCACTATATAATAAATTAAACCGGAAAGAAAATAACTGGAGAGAGTTAGACCTTTAATCTGCAGGGGGGTGACTAAATAGAGAAATAAAACAATTGAAACCCTTTTTGTCACTTCTCTATTTATAGGCCAGTAGCTTCGAACACTTGAAAAGTTTCTAAAATTAACTTAAAATAGGGATTCTAAAGATCAGTTATTATTATGATATTATTGATATTATTTTGATATTATTGCATCTTGTTTATGAGTTAGTAAAATAGATTTGAATTTCCTACCAGATTGCTTGCTTTAAAAATAAATTAACAAGTTAACCACAGGAATTATGTAGGCAGGATTCCTCATTGGCAAGACAGCACGTCTCCGTTCATGTCTTGAAAATCCAATAAAAATTACTTTGGCAAAACAGCACGGTCTCCGTTCATGTCTTGAAAATCCAATAAAAATGAGGAAAGTCCTTTGAATGTGAGAAAACCCAAGAATTTTAAACTAAAAGTCGAAAAAAAGAAAAACGCCAACCGTGAATTGATATTGCTGGCTGTAACAAACACAATAATTAGGTTAATTTTACAATAAAAAAAACTGTACGAACACGTGGCTTCGTGTGTCCTTTGGACAAAAACTTACCGTTTCTTTATAAAATCATCAGGTAATCGCCACGCGACTCCATTTAGGGGTTGTGGGTGTTGCTATAAAAACAACTAAACCTGAAAATATGAACTTATGCGTAAATTTTCCGATATGATTTGATAAAGACATTCCGTCTAGAAGAATGGTTTCTTACCACGAATTACGGCAAATTCTTCATTGCATCAATTGGAATATCCTGCTCAAAACATTCAGAGCAACAACCTGTCCCGAAACAATCGAGATTTCACAGGATTTAAATAGAATTCTGACGATAGGCAAAAATTAATGTTCACTCATTGCGAAAGGGTCGAAAAGTGACGCCATCATGCTTCCATAGACAAAAAAAAAAAAAAAAGCTAGAGATGTGACGTTCGAAAATCGACTAAGATTTACCGAACATGTAGCGAGGCGAAAACGCTCGTTACATTACATCCCTCCCCAAAAAATAAAAGAAAGCCATTTCTTTTATGCTAAGAAAAAAGCAAAAGGGAAAAGCAAAAAAATCTTCTTGAAAAAGAAGGAAATCGAAAATCCAAAAAATAACGATTTCACAACCATCCCAGAAATGATTAGGATAACTAGACTGCAAGGAAAATATCTGTCAAGTCCATCATCAACAAACCAGATCTAAAGACTAATGAAAGAAAAACCGCAAGAATATAACTCCTTAACAAAACATCTAAAGAAAAAACTATAGGCACAGTTAAGTCACTCGCATAACCGACTTATAATACAAAAAGAACCAACATGAGTGCAGTTAGGCACCTGCGCCACTGACTAACAAGCTAAATTCAAGAAATATTACAAGTACAGCTAGACGCAACCGTCGCCGTCCAACATGTGTAAGGCTATCAAAAGAATAAACCAATTTGAGTACGGTTGGGCACCTTCGCCACCGACTTACAAGTATAAGTTAATTAAATAGACAAAAAACAATTATGAGTACGGTTAGGCACCATCGCCACCGACTAACAAGTATAAAGCAAAATAAATGCAAAGTTGAATACAGTTAGGCGCAATTGCCGCTGTTTAACAAGAGTAATGCGAAAATGTTTGTAAGAGTACAGTTAGGCACCATCGCCACTGACTAGCAATAAACAAATTATAATTATAACTGTATAACACAGTTTTAAATCTTTACATCACTAAGGACGTAAAAAAATAAACGCATATTGTGATCGGCTCAACTCCACCAACTTCCCGAGCACAATAGCGGAAAAACTTGCATACTGTGATCGGAACAACACCACCGAACTTCCGGGCACAGTAGCAAAAAAGGATGCATACTGTGATCGGAACAACACCACCGACCTTCCGGGCACAGTAGCAAAAAAGGCTGCATACTGTGATCGGGACAACATCACTGACCTTCCGGGCACAGTAGCAAAAAGAGACGAAATCAAAAAAAAAATACCGAGATCCGTAAAAAATAGGAAAATGTCTACAAGTGAGAACAAGAACACAAGTATCGAAATCCTTAGAGTACAAATGTAAGTACAGAATAACCAACCTGAAAACAAGAGCTAGCAGTTCTGCAAAAAAAGGAACACAAATATCAATACTATTTCCACAAAGAGAACCAGTAAGATCCGCGTTAAAAAAATTAAGATTTTGCATCCTAACACAAAAAAGTTAGGAGCAAATCCTAGACAAAAAAGAATACCTAAAGTGTATAAAAATAGGTATGTATAAGAATATATATAGAAATTGTATACAACAATGTATAAAAGTAGTATACAATACTATATTAAAAAAAATGATAAGATCTTTTGATATGAAAAATGTATTTGTGTGGGTGGAAAAGTTATCAGAATAAACCTAAAATGTCCTAAGTTATACTTTAGAATGCTAAGAAATTGAATTCAATAAATCTATATGAAGCTACCTAACATACATCTCATTCAAAGGCTAGTAAATTTTTTATTCATCCCATCATTCATCACACTATCATACAGCCCTTCAAACAAAAATATCAAAATCAAGACCAACACTTGGAAACCAAATTAGAATTTAATTATATCTTTAACATGATAACGACCAGTTGTACCCTTTTTCAGGTCTTTCAGAACATACACGTTATCAGAAATCTTATCTATAATTTCACACTTAATAAACCTAGGAGCAAGTTTTGCAGAAAAATAAGAAGGTGCATTAGATTGGACAAAACTCCTCCTCCACACAACATCACCCACATCAAAAGAAATGACTTTACGACCCTTATTATAATAGCGAGCATTACGCTGATAAGCTTTTAATAAATGAGTTTGAACTTTAACAAAAATATCACTAAGTGAATTAAGAGAATCAGCATAGTGATTTCTATCGGTAACTTCCAGTTCACTTAAGTTATCAATAGAGTTACTTAAACGATGTAAAGCAGCATCAAAAATAAGTTCCCTACCAAACATCAAAAAGTTAGGTGTAAAATCTGTAGCAAGATTAACACTATTATTTAGAGCTAATTGAACATGAGGTAAATATTTAGACCAAGTTCTATGATCATCCTTAACAAAACAAGCTATGCAAGTTTCAATAGTTTTGTTGTATCTCTCAACAGGATTGTTTTGAGGGGTGTATAAAGTATTATAAAATATTTTAGTAATGTTAAAACCTTTTAAAAATTCTACGAAGTGTTTAGAAGTGAATTGTGTACCATTATCACAAACAATTATCTTAGGACAACCAAATTTAAGAAATATTTCTTTTTCAAAAAGTTTATTTATTACTCTAGTGGTAGCATTTATCATAGGAAAAATCCAGCAATATTTAGTGAAAACATCAACAACTGAGAGAATATATTTATGACCAGAATAAGTCTTAGGTAATATACCTATAATATCCACTGAAAGCATTAACATAGGTCTATCGACTTTTTTAGGGTTAATCATAATACCAAAAGGAGGTTGAGTGCTATGTTTATAAGCTTTACAAATATCACAAGCTAGAATATATTTTTGAACATCATTAAACATTCCTTTCCAAAAATAATGTTGTTTTAATTTATTTAAAGTTTTATGAATACCAAGATGACCAGAATTAATATCATCATGATTAGAACGAATTGTATCTAAAATATGTTCTTTAGGGATAACTATTTTCCAGTTAAGACGATTATTGGGATCAAATTTATTTTTACAGAATTTATATAAAGTTTTATTTTCTACTCTAAAGTTCTTATATCTGCAAGGAGATTTCTGACAATTAATAAATACTTTTTTATACCATGGATCATAAATATCATCATCAGGCAAAACTAAATTATTCTGAGACATTCCTATAGCGGAAACTTCTATACGGGATAAAGCATCTGGAACTAAATGTAAAGATCCTTTTTTATGAACTATATCAAAAGTAAATTGAGAAATTCTAGCAGCCCAACGAGCTAAACGGCCACTGGGGTTACTAAGACCTAAAAGCCACTTTAAACTAGCATGATCAGTTATAACTGTAAACTTCATTCCTTCAATATAAGGTCTGAAATGTTCTATTGAAACTAAAATAGCTAATAATTCTCGTTCTGTGGTACTATAATTACGTTCACATTTATTGAGTGATCTAGAATAGAACGCAATAGGATGTTGATCACCATTATCATCCTCTTGACTCAAAACACTACCAATGCCAACAGAACTGGCATCACAATGTAAAAAGAAAGGTTTTTCAAAATTAGGGCATTGCAAAACAGGAGCAGTAATTAATGTATGTTTCAACTCATGAAATGCATTTTCAGCTACATCATTCCAACAAAGTGGTTTTTTAGAATTTTTACTACCAGCTGTTAATTTAGTTAAAGGAGAAGCAATATCAGCAAATTTACAAATGAACCTACGATAATATGAGCATAAACCAAGAAAACTACGAAGTTGTTTAACAGATTCAGGACGTGGAAAATTTTTAATGGTATCTAATTTAGAAGGATCAGTATGCAAACCATTACTATCAACTATATAGCCAAGATAACGAAGTCTATCTTTACAAAAGTTACACTTTTTTAAATTAACTGTCAATCCAGCATCTTTCAGTATATTATAAATTTTGTGTAAATACTCTATATGTAAATTAAAATCCGAATTTACACAAATTAAATCGTCTAAATAACAAAACACGGTATTATCGAATTCAGGACCAAAAAGTTTATCTACAAGTCTCTGCAACTCAGCTGGTGCATTAGTGAGACCGAATGGCATACGAACAAATTCGAAAAGTCCTTTTCCCGGAACTACAAAAGCAGTCTTTTCTCGAGAAGACTCTTCAAGAGCAATTTGTAAGAATGCTTTAGAAAGGTCAATTGTACTAATATATTTGGCTCCCCCAAGGTTATCTAATATTCTAGAGGTATAAGGAAGAGGGTAAGAATCTTTTATAGTAACTGAATTTAAACGTCTTGAATCTAAACATAATCTAGTACTACCATCCCTCTTTTCTACAGCTAAGACAGGTGAACACCAAGGTGATTTAGAAGGTTGAATGATGCCTTCCTTTAATAAAACTTCCACTTCATCATAAAGTTCTTTCTGCTTAGCAGGACTTAAAGGCCAATATCTTTGTTTAAAAGGTTCACTAGTAACATTAATTTTGTGTTGAACAAGATGAGTAAGACCTAAGCCTTTCTTTTCATAAGAAATATTTTCAAAAAGTGAAACAGTATCATCTAATTTTTGTTTCTCAGAAGGAGAAAGTTCACTAGCAGAAGTGACTGTACTTGTACTTGTACTGTACTTGTAGGCCTTTAGTGTGGGACGCTACTTGTGTCGATACTCTTGCGCCATCCCATCTTCCTAGCTCGTCGTGCTGTGCTGGTACTGCCGCTGCGGCTGCTGAGAACCTCAAGCGGCGGAAATATAATAATCTTGTTGGCAATTATATTTTTGAGCCGTTTGGGGTTGAAACTCTTGGACCGTGGGGTCCGAGTGCTCATGCCTTATTTAAAGATCTATCTAAACGCTTAGTTGACACTTCGCGTGACCCAAGGGCTGGCTTTTACCTCGGACAGAGGATAAGCATTGCCATACAACGTGGCAATGCCGCCAGTCTTTTGGGCTCACTTCCGGTGGACAGCGATGCGGACGAATTTTTTGACGCCTTATCTTAGTTAGGATATTTTATTTTAAGTGTATATATATTTAGTATTCTATCTTATTCAATCATATTATAATAATAATATTATAAAGAGGAATCAAATTTTAACCAAAAATCGAAACCTAAAATGAAATCAGGCTGAAAAGAAGGTATAATTAGGAAATTAATATTTTTAGTTATATTATCACAGGTAACTGGTAATTCAATAGTACCAATAATTCTCTGTGAAGAACCATCAGCTGTATAAGCAGCGCTAGAAACAGAATTTATTTTGTAACCTAAATGTAAAAATTGTTCATGACTATTTGAACCTAAGACACAACTACTGGATCCACTATCTAACAAACCAGAAAAAGTATGGTTACTTACAGAAAATCGTAAATAAGGTCTAGTGTCATTATGTTTAACAAATAAAACAGGAGCTGATCTATAAATTTTGAAAAATGTTTTTAAATAAACTAACCAGTCTGCAAAGTCTTTGTTACGAGTAACATCATCAGGTTTGTGACATTTAGCAAATTTTTTTTTATCGAGACACTCGCAGTTATATCAATAACAGGGGCTCGATGAGACCTAATCAGTTTTTTGACTCACTAGAGTTTTTATCATCAATATTACAAACATCACAATTCTTAGAGGTGACTCCAACCTTTTGACATTTGAAACAAATAATGCCCGGAATGGATGTGCATTTTTTAAAATGATGTCCAGATTTTTTACACTTTAAACAAATTAAATCCGTTGAAACTGCATTAGACTTTACTGTAGGCTTATCAGTTTTATGGTCTTTATAACTAGATTTTCTATTGACAAAAACTTCAAGTTCTTTTGCAAGGTCAAGAAATTGTTCCACAGAATCAATATGTTTACCAAAAATAAAAGGTGTGTAAATAGGCAACATGTTATGTTTAATTATACTAACCAAAACCGTATCAAACAATGGAAAAGAAAGACGACTAGCCATGTCCATAATCTCAGTAATAAAGTCTGGAAGAGACTCAGAACTCTTCTGTTTCCTCGTACGAAGATCACTTTCCAAAAAATAATCGAAGTCCGGCCTGTCAAAACGTTTAAGTAAAGCAAGCTTAAGCTCATGCCAAGATGAAATACGAATACGAACCGTGCGAAACCATTTAAGAGCAATGTCACTAAGCAAGTCTGTAAATGAACCAACCAATAAAATCTCATCAAAATTTTTATATAAGAAATATTCTTCAACTTCAGTAATAAATTCTCTAACACAAGTTTTACCATTAAATTTAGTCTACTCTTTTTTAAATCTGGCAACTTAGTTGCAGAAGGCAAATTCTTTTTAATATGTTCATTAACCAAAGCATTCATGGAATTAAAAGAAGGCAGTGCATGCGTAGCTAAAGCTGAGGAAGAGTGTGCAACCCGGTCATTATGATCGAAACAATGTTGAACTTCTGTCAAATTAATCATGTCAGGAACATGTGCATTAGCATTAGAAACTGTACATGCAACATCAGAATCTAAGTTGTTTTTATCAGCTGGAGGCGGAGAAAACTGAACTTCCTTATCCATGATGAATAAGCAAAACAATGAGCTAACAAACCAAAAAGCAAAACTTCAAAAAGTTGTAAAATATTTGAGGTTAAGTTGAATTATTTTTAAAGTTTAAAGTTATTTTTATGAAAATATCAAAGTGTTTGACAGTGAAAAGATGCAATATTATCTCACAAGATAAGTTAAATTCCTTATAGTATAATTACAAAGTTAAACTAAACTTCACTTAGAATTAAATATGAAACTAAGTTACACCGCACTATGTTATAACTGTTGAGATACAAAACAAGTCTTACCATACAATTATGTTGGTTTTGTAAGGGTAAAAAGATATATGCTGTAACAATAAAAGTTAACAAACACAATAGTACAATATTGTTAGTAGGAAAATATTGTCTACAAAAAATATCCAAAGTCTAAGTTGTTTACAACAATAAATAGTAAATTTCAGAAACAAAAGGTGTTCTGAAAACAATAGAATAGATGCAATAATATCTCATACAAGGTTATAAAGCTACTTCAATGTCCCTGTTCGCAGAGCGACAAATGTAATAATAAGAAATTGGGTGCGAGAGAGAATAAGAATATTATTTATGTTGGCTTCTCTCTGGTGAGGTAGACTAACAAAACAAAATGAAAAAAATGAAGGTGTGTTCTCCTAAAAAAAAAAAAATTAAATTAAATTAAGAATGTATTTCGGGCGCCTTGGAGACCACTATATAATAAATTAAACCGGAAAGAAAATAACTGGAGAGAGTTAGACCTTTAATCTGCAGGGGGGTGACTAAATAGAGAAATAAAACAATTGAAACCCTTTTTGTCACTTCTCTATTTATAGGCCAGTAGCTTCGAACACTTGAAAAGTTTCTAAAATTAACTTAAAATAGGGATTCTAAAGATCAGTTATTATTATGATATTATTGATATTATTTTGATATTATTGCATCTTGTTTATGAGTTAGTAAAATAGATTTGAATTTCCTACCAGATTGCTTGCTTTAAAAATAAATTAACAAGTTAACCACAGGAATTATGTAGGCAGGATTCCTCATTGGCAAGACAGCACGTCTCCGTTCATGTCTTGAAAATCCAATAAAAATTACTTTGGCAAAACAGCACGGTCTCCGTTCATGTCTTGAAAATCCAATAAAAATGAGGAAAGTCCTTTGAATGTGAGAAAACCCAAGAATTTTAAACTAAAAGTCGAAAAAAAGAAAAACGCCAACCGTGAATTGATATTGCTGGCTGTAACAAACACAATAATTAGGTTAATTTTACAATAAAAAAAACTGTACGAACACGTGGCTTCGTGTGTCCTTTGGACAAAAACTTACCGTTTCTTTATAAAATCATCAGGTAATCGCCACGCGACTCCATTTAGGGGTTGTGGGTGTTGCTATAAAAACAACTAAACCTGAAAATATGAACTTATGCGTAAATTTTCCGATATGATTTGATAAAGACATTCCGTCTAGAAGAATGGTTTCTTACCACGAATTACGGCAAATTCTTCATTGCATCAATTGGAATATCCTGCTCAAAACATTCAGAGCAACAACCTGTCCCGAAACAATCGAGATTTCACAGGATTTAAATAGAATTCTGACGATAGGCAAAAATTAATGTTCACTCATTGCGAAAGGGTCGAAAAGTGACGCCATCATGCTTCCATAGACAAAAGAAAAAAAAAAGCTAGAGATGTGACGTTCGAAAATCGACTAAGATTTACCGAACATGTAGCGAGGCGAAAACGCTCGTTACACATAAAATAAAATAAATAAGCCAAGTAATTATAGTACGTTAATAAACACTTAAGTCACAATTTCTTGATGTTCAAAGAAACTTAAGTCAGATATTTCAGTAAATAATAAATAAAGCCTAAATAGCCATACTCTGATATGTAACTAGTATATAATTGTGTAATAATAAATAGTAAAAACAATAACTGTAGTACATTTTTTTCATACCAATCGAATTAAACCGTCTCCTGTAAAATTTTTGCATGCAAAAAGAATTGACTTAAGTACTTATGGCTTCCGTGTCTATAATAGTAACTACGTATCTGCTTACCCCTTACTAAATAAAATAGTAACTACGTATCTGCTGACCCCTTACTAAATATAATAGTAACTACGTATCTGCTGACCCCTTACTAAATATAATAGTAACTACGTATCTGCTGACCCCTTACTAAATATAATAGTAACTACGTATCTGCTTACCCCTTTCTAAATAAAATAGTAACTACCTATCTGCCAACCCCTTACTAAATAAAGGGCGTAAGGAAAATAACGGCCAAGTGCGAGTCGGACTCGCACTTGGAGGGTTCCGTACCACAAACCGAAAAAAAAAAGTTTCTTGTATGGGCTTCCTTTAAGTTTAATTTTTATTATTTGTTAATAGAAATACAGAATCTGTGAAAATTTCAATTGTCTACATTTTACGGTTATTAAGATACAGCGCTGCCAGACAGACAGACTGACGGACTGGACGGATGGACGGACGGACGGATGGACAGACGGACGGACGGATGGATGGACAGACGGACGGACGGACGGATGGACAGACGGACGGACGGATGGATGGACAGACGGACGGACGGACGGATGGATAGACGGACGGACGGACAGACAGCAGAAGCTTAGTAATAGGTTGGTTACCCTTCGGTAGCGGAAAAATAAGCCCTAAAAATAAGTCCATAAAATTCCGACAGATGGCGCTGCATGTTAAACGAACAACTTTTTTTCGTCAAATTATACACGAAAATCGAATCAAATCAAAGAAATTAATAAATTCTCAGAGCAAAGACATCCTTCGGGATTTCACCCTCAGGTTTTGCTCTACCAAAAATTAATATGTATGTATGTTTGTTTGCGTCTTCATACGCAAGACGCCCGTCTTATATTTTCCGTGGGAATGAAACCATAGCGCGATCTAACTCGACGCCAACGCCATCTATCGAGCTTAGTGGAAGCATTTTTGTGAAATGTGAAACTTGAAAAATATTTTGGGAAATAAATAAAATGTCAATATACTTAACTTGTTTGTGTTATGGTAAAAATATGAAAGAGTCATTATCCTGTTCTTTTTCTAAGTTTTTCCTAGTTTAATTTCAGTGGAACCGTTTCCAAGTTCGGTCACCATAGTTAAGACAAAGATGAGCTAAGTTTTTCTTTTAATAATTACTTAGTTAAATTGTACTTTCTACTGACATAAATACAGTATGTAGGTCGGCTGATAAGGGACTGATATCGTACATAAAGAGTCACACCTACGCGTCGCTAAGTTTTTTTTTTTTACTAGTGATGGGTTTGCTCTTGACTCTAGTCTAGGTCAGAGATGACACAGACAAAGTCTACGATGGAGCAAGTTTACCCAGAAGGAGCCTGTGCACTCTTACTTTGAAAAGATTAGGGTTGTAAGCGTTTGGAAACACAGACGCAGGCAGAGAGTTCCACTCCTTTGCTGTGCGCATTATAAAAGACGTTTGGAAAAGCTTAGTGCGAATTGGTGGAATAGCTACAAGGTAGGGATGGTAAGATGCAGTGCGTGTGGATGTCCGATGGTAGAAGAGAGCCGGTGGGATGAGGTCGTGGAGTTCTTGGGCACACTCACCGAAGTACAATCTGTAGAAGACCGACAAGCAGGCAACCTTACGGCGATGAGCCAAGCTATGTAGCTTGGCATCCACGAGTTTTACGTCACCGATGAGTCTCTTAGCTCTGCGTTCCACCGAGTCAAGCGCGGCAAGCTGATACTTAGCTGAGCCATCCCAAAGGTGGCTACAATACTCCATGCAGGATCGGACTTGTGCTTTGTACAGGGTTAAAAGCTGTCCAGGCCTAAAGTATCGCTTCACCTTATTTAGGATGCCCAGCTTTTTGGCCGCGGTTTGGGCTTTGTACTCGATGGTGGCGCCGAAGTTATGACGAGTTGTGCTGGTAAAGTGAACTAAAACGGACGTATATGAACCTAAACATGACCTAAACACTGTTTAAGTATATCTTATGACATTTTTTGGCAGAATGTCAGGCTCGACACTTAGGCACTTGTCTCACCACTGGCGATCAGCGAGTAAAACTTGAAACTCGAAACAAGTTGGCGAGCAGCGAGTAGCGAGTGAAAAGTTTCTATAGTTTTGACGCTCGGCTTTCAGCGAGTGCTTTTGTGCGACGGGATTTTACTCGCAATACTCGCTCCGGCCCGCACTGTAGGTATAAATTACCGCTGTTTGGTGAGTTCTGACCGCCAAGCGAGCATAGCCGAGCGAGTATCACTGAGCGAGTACAATCTTTGATAGCTCTTGTCTCTGCGTTCAACTAGAGGTAAGAGCCGCTCACCGGCAGTGTGAACAGTCAACTATCGACTATGAATGTATGTGTCTCTTTTACTCACACGAGATCTATCTATAGCTTTTGTCCCTTTCCTCAGCGAGCAAAGAGTCGATAGCTACTCGCTTCCTCGCTGGCGGTGAGACAAGTGCCTTAGGAATGCACGTTAAGGCTGCTCTCTCGAGAAATGCTTAAAACAGCATGCAGATCAAGCAACTTTTCGTCGGCATTTACTGAGAAATTACATCTGAAAAAAATAGGTAGTAATCTACATGATATGGTTCGTAACTTGGTTTAGCCAGAATTAATGTATCGGTATCACGTAACAAGAAAAAAAATCACCAAAACACCTCCAAATCGATGAGATGAAACCATTTTACTCACTCATTTTTTAACAAAAGTCCAAAAAATATGTATCTACTGCTTTGCAATACAAACGAAAATAATTTGGTTTTGTTACTTTTTTTAAATATGAGTTACTTTTTTATAATTAATTAAAAATGCGGTTAGCGGAGTGGCGCGTAGAGGAGTAGTTAGCTCCGTTTGTATGCACAAGGTCATTGGCATGTATACAAGCCTTAAGTCCCAGCTGTCATTTGTCAGATGCCAGTAAATCTGATACCAGTCTTGACAAAGGTTATCGTGTTCGCTTGGTACAGGGTTGCGTCAGTCAGTTAGGCTCCATGTAAAATACTGCGGGTCTAAAAAGGCCACTTTAGCAGAATCATATTAGAATCAAATATTAACCACACAGCAATCTGTCAAATTTCATTTTCATCTTTATCGCTAACGCATTAGGTTCAAGGTTGATTGGGAAAATTTGACAGTGACAGGTAGCGTGATGTGCTTTCTGATTATGCTAAAGTGGCCCTTTTTGACCATCTGGTATTTATTCAACTGCATTCGGTTTAACTACCAGCCCCAAACATGGGTTGGATAAGGCTAGGGAGATTGATTTTCACAATGTTTAAACAAATGGTTCTCTTGGACTGTAGGGTCCGAGTGCAAAAAAAAACAAATGTCACCCCAAAATTTTTTTTTTCATCTCAATATTATAAATAGATAAACGTACGTAGTGGATTGTAGTGTTCAAATTTTTCGTTTGTAGTTAAACAGAATTAAAAACTGATGGCAAGAAATAGGTCATCAACATACAATAAAAAAAAACTGGCCAAGTGCGAGTCGGACTCGCGTGCAAAGGGTTCCGAACGAATTTTTTTTTTTTTTAACATGTTATTTTAACACTAGACTTCTAATAGGTTTCCCTGTTATCTTTCGAAATTTTAGGCTCAGTTTTTTCGGAGATAAGAGGGTAATTTTTCGTCTAATTTCTTGAGTAACCTCTAAATCATTTATTTCAAAATTATGAAACAAATATAATTAAAACCGTCACAGTAAGCCCTTTCATTTGATATGTCACACGATATTGTTCAAAAAACTTTTCTTTTAAATTTTCTAATTTGACCCCCAAAAGTGACCCCCATACTAAAAATTTAATCATTTACGTAACACGTGCGTGTTTGGGTCATAGAAGTTCATATGTGTACCAAATTTCAACAGAATCGGTCCAGTAGATCCGGAGAAAACTGGCTGTGACAGACGGACAGACAGACAGACACCCGAGTGATCCTATAAGGGTTCCTTTCTTTTTTCGGAATCCTAAAAATCATTTAGGAACTATATGATTACAAAAAATACTGAAAGACATTGATAGAGGTTAGTAACAGACGATTTTTCTGTATCGTTGAACAGAAATTTTTTAAAAGCAATCGAATTAAGTTTTTTTTTTCGTATTGATTACGACACAATCACTCCCGGTACCGACTCAATGAAACAAACAACAAACGATGAAAATGACTGAGAAACGTTCACAAAGGTTTATAGTGGACAAATTTTTGTTTGTAGAGGAACAAAAATTGAAAAAAAGAGAGCAATTTGATTAAAACTTTTTTTTAAACTATTATCGACAGAATTACTTCCGGTCTGAGGAATATCCCATCACTTCCCGTGGGTGTCGTAAGAGGCGAGTAAGGGACTCACCAGAGAATGGGCAGCGTTCTCTGTAAAACGCAACACCATTAAGTTATGATGATGATGAGGAATATACGATTATTAAAAACGCTGAAAACAACTGAGAGACGTAAATATAGGGATGTAGTGGACCTATTTTCGTTTGTACTAAAACAGAAATTGAAAAAAAAAAAAACGAGTAATTTGACTAAAACTTTTTTTTTAAACTATTTTCGACTGAAACACTTTTTTTATTTGTGATGGGTTTGCTCTTGGCTCTAGTCTAGGTCAGAGATGACAGAGACATAGTCTACGATGGAGCGAGCTTACCCAGCAGGAGCTTGTGCACTCTAACTTTGAAGAGATTAGGGTTGTAAGCGTTCGGAAACAGACGCAGGCAAAGAGTTCCACTCCTTTGCTGTGCGCATTACTTCCGGTCTGAGGACTATACGATTACTACAAACGCTGAAAATGTCTGAGAGACCTTCATAGACGTTTGTAGTAGAACATAAATTGAAAAAAAGCGATCGTTTTGACTAAAACTTTTTTGACGTGGTAACGTCTTATAAATCGATGAACGCCGGCTGTACGCACGAAAATGTGTCACGTTCCGAGAGTGAGAGCGCGTAACAGGCGATAGAGAGCCACGATCAGGCTAAGCGTTTGTTAAGAATTCAATTTTTTTTTATGACGTTATCACGTAAAATTGTCGTCCGTAACCATTTTTTTTTAACTAAATTCGACTGAATTACTTCCGGTCGGAGGAATATACGATTATTACAAACGCTGAAAATGACTGAGAGAAGTTTACAGCAGTCTGTAGTGTATACATTTTAGTTTGTAATAGAACAGAAATTAAAAAAAGCGATCAGCATGACTAAAACTATTTTTAAACTATTTTCGACTGAATTAGTTCCGGTCTGAGGACTATAAGATTACTACAAACGCTGAAAACGAGAGCTTCACAGAGCTTTGTAGTGGAAAAAATGTCGTTTGTACTAATGCCAAACTAATGCTCGAACGTAAATTGCGTTGCAGGTTTGATTTATTAGACACCTCAGTGGCGGATCTCGAGCTTGGAGGTGTCAGCGTCCTCATCACTGAAGTCACAAGACTTACAGACTGAAGTGCGCAAGAAGCAAACCGTCTGTAAGGCCAAATCCTATAAAGGCAACACAAATATTGACTTAGTAATAAATGATGCAGTACTAATAAAAGGAAGTAATAATAATAAATGCATAAGTGGTACAGTTCAAAATAAAATTAGAAAAAGTATATACCAGAGAAAAACATTACAATTAAAAATCATAAAAACCAATTATATGAATTAAAAACGCACGAGCACGAGGCACAGCAGGATGATGACATGGACTGGGCTCTCGCAGACTCCGGGACTGGCGAAGAACAACATTTGTTTCAAGATGCTCATTCGTCAGATCAGCAACACCAAAACTCACCGGCGGAAGAGGAAGAGTGGAGCGAGGTATGCTCAGAGCTCCTAGAGGTAATCATGGAGCCAGCAGCTGAAACTCTGCTGAGCTGGTACCTGAGGCAAAGCCTGGTGGGCTACTCTCTAACGAAATCCGTAGTTTCGGGCTTAGTTGCGGGCGGGCGTATTCTACTCCGTATCACCTACAGACTTACGATTAGTCCCGAACCCGAACTGAGAATGAATGACAACACGATTTCACAGTAACTGTCAAATCGTGTTATCATTAGTTCTCAGTGGTTAGGTGATACGGAGTAGAATACGCCCGCCCGCAACTAAGCCCGAAACTACGGATTTCGTTAGAGAGTAGCCCCCCTGATCTCCGAACGGATACGGAATTTCGTCCAAAACTATGGATTATTGCTCGAGCCAATTATCGCAAATTCTTCTAGTTATGTAATGGTTTAGTTTTGAATATATGGTGGAGGGATGTTAGGTTAGTTAGTAGCTAGCTATAGTTATAGTTGCGCGACCTGCGTGCCGTGCGCGTACGCCTCTGAGGTCAGTGAAAATAACTTTAATTAACTTCTCAGTAGTACTCATCGCACCTTACATTTTTGCTAATGTTCACTAATCGCCTCTGGAATGCGGCTTGCTATTGTTCGCGCCGGCCGCCCGGTATCTTCGATAACTTGTTTTTTCCATTAATTAATCCGGCTTGATTTTGACCACTGTGTTATTAAGGATAAAGTTGGTATTTGCTTAGCAGGAATTTTGTAATTTAAAATGCGTGTTTGCTTTAAGACTGTTTATTTGCGACTAATAGTGGTGGGTTACTATAAACCCTTTTTTTAAAGTTTAAACCATTTTTTTTAAGGATGGGAAGTTATCAAATGACTCCTCCCGCTCTGGGCGGAGCAGAAGTTGGTGTCAGACTCTTACTGACTAAAACCCATCCGTGTTCCTGGGCCGCGGTGACTCTTTCGAACAAGTTCTGCAACCCTGGCAGGCACTGACCCTAGCGGGCCCCGTCTAGTATGCTGACATCTCTTTGAGGCGCGCGTGGAACACAACGCGCCGTCGACCCAGGCCTTGTTCTGATCGAACGGCTCGCCACCCAATGCTCGCCACCCGCAAACCCGTGCCTACGGTGGCCGGCAATCCCCTTTCGACTCCTGACGCCCGGGGCGTCTTCTTCTGTTGCGGTGGCTGGGGCGTGAAGTTCCCTCTCTCTCACGCTTTCGGCCTCCTCCTTCACTAGTATTACTGCTTCGCAGAAAGAGGTGACCGCTTCCCATGCCTCGTCGCTCCGGACCATGGATTGAACCAGGGCCGGACGAGAGAGGTCGCCTCCGCCGATCAGATTACTTTAAACCCTGCACGCAGAAATAGTTGCCCCGCGCAGTGGGGCTACGTCAACTTGCCCTGGTCACAACCGTAATTTAAGCCGAATGTACATTCATATTAAAAATTAATTATACCTAAAATTACATACCCAAAGTAAACTCAACCAACATCGGTCAACGAGAGGTCCATTTAATTCGTAACTCTATGGCGTATATGTGACATCACATCTGAACAAACCAATGAGAGCCTAGTTTCTTGTAGACTTGTGCTCTGATTGGGCGCCATTTTAATTCAGTTCACAATTTCTCGGAATGCATTCGAGATCCCAGTGGTGACTCCACTTTAAAGTGATCCATAAATATGCTGGCTATGCTGTCCGGCCGATCAACACGACCGACACTCACAGGAAGGCCAGGCTTAATGTCAAACTTTTTGGTAGCCTTCCAGAACTTTTGAAACTTATTGGCTTTAAAGCTACAATATCAAGCATAATTTGTTCCTGATGAGTCTGACGCCACACTAGTTTACTTTTAAATACTTACCTTATAAAATAATGAGTGGAAAAAGTATAGCTTAGTTTTTGAGTGCTTTGTTTGTTTATTGGCTCGTATATACGGCTGAGGATCGTGATCAAGTGTTTGAAGCCTAGTTTGGCCAGCAAAAAGTTATTAGGATTTAATCTCGGGTGGATGTATTCTCGGTGTTTCAACCCCATGTCTCAAAAAGCCGTTGGTCCTGCGCCTGATCTCCCCCTGTCTGTAACTTTTTTAAATGAAGAATGATTTAAAAAAAAACTTGATTTAATATCCTGTCTGTGGGTAAAGGTTTTATTTATACTAGGCACTGGCTGTATCATCTCTTCTGTTTAAAATGCCGTCCAGCCCTAGTAACTAGCTGTTGCCCGCGACTTCGTTCACGTTTATGTCGAAAAGTAAAATTATGTCGCTATGTAAAATCGCTAAGATAAGATATACAAACAGTCAATATCTAACATTGCTAGACCCCTCTTAGAATTACGAATTTGGAAGACTGTTATGCTAGCATAACAGTCTTCCAAATTCCTAGACAGACTATTCCTATTCCTAAACATGCCGTCATGTATCATCTCTTCTGTTTAAAATGCCGTCTAGCCCTAGTAATTTTTCTTAATTTTCGTAATGAGAAACTTTGAATTTTGTTATTAAGGTTAATAAAAAAGGTTTATCTATTATTTTTTCCTTTATAATTTATAATTTTAATAGTTTTTGTTTTATAATTTTTGTGGCTATAATCTACTTAATAATACATGCTTAATTTTTGATTACTTTTAAAATAGCTACCTATCTTACTTTTTTAATACACAACCCGGCATTAAAATCTGTGAGTGAACAATAAATCACCCCTAGTTTCCCACCCTTAGGATAAAAATTATCAAAATCGGACTAAGAATTATTAAAAAAGTTATGCGTGGTTTTTTTCGTAACTCGAAAGCAAATATTTTTGAAGCTATTTAAGAAAATGAATGAAAATGGATTCTCCTTATCTCTGAAACTAATGAGCCTAAAATTTTGAATTTGCACTGAACACGGTGCGCGCCAGTTGCGAGTCCAACTGGCGCGCACCGTGTTCAGTGCAAATTGGCTGTTTTTTAGCAACTCATAAAAATAGTAACTTGTAAAATAAACACTTCTCTCTAGTCTTCTATATCTATACATATAATAATATCTATACATATAATAAAACAGTAAAGACCATGATTTCTGTACATTAAACAAAAATACCAAAAATCGAGTAGGGGCGATCAAAAAAAAAGGTATAGAACACAAAAAGAGCATTTTTATTTTTTTGTCTGTCTGTACACGCTAATCTCCGAAAATACTGAACAGATTTTGTTGGGGTTTTCAAAGTTAGATTAAACTCATTTCTGAACAACATTTAGTCTTTGTTTCATTCAAATTGGTGGCCGGAAAAAAAGTTATGGACATTTAAAGGTTTTAAAATTACGTATCAACGTTTTTCGACAAGTTCTGTTCAACTTTCAATTATTCGTTCAATTTAGCATAAAATTAGCCTTTAAAAATATATCCTTAGAAACTGTAATCATCACGCTATATCTTCTAGGAGCTAAGCAGTCAATAACCATAAATTATTATAATATCGGCTATTCAAATCAAACGTCAACTGAATTCATAGACCCGGTGGTATAATAACTGGCTTCCGGATGAATTGGTGTAAGTTCGAATCCCAGTTCTCGCAACTTTTTTTAAATTATTGTTGTCTATTTTTTTTACTTTTCTATGTTCCTGCTCTAATATTTTCGTTGGCCGCGACTTCGTATGCCTGTACGTTTAAAATGTGTAGAACTGGATGTGACGTAGTACTGTAATTCCGGATTAGTAGCATAATTAACAGAACCTATTTTCTGTTTTTCTGTATTCTTTTTTCCGCGTTACGATCAAAAGTATAAAAACAAAGTAGATAACTTTTAGACATAAACCTGATAGGAATTTGTGGCATGTAGATGAAATCAACTTACTACGTAAAAAAGATACATGCAATGCCATCTACTGACCTAAATAATACTTTCGATAGCATGAGATTACACCAAAACATATTTTTAGTTATTAGTGGTATATTTAAAACGTCATAACTTATCTTTTGATAGTTCAACTTCATATTCCATAGATGGCGTTATGCATTTGATCTCATTTTCGCGGTGTTAAGATTACAATAGTCGTCAACTTACGTGCGCTTATTTTTGCTACGGTTAACAAGCTAAAGCTGCTCAATAAGACCTGTACTTTGGAGGATTTAATTAATACCACCGATGCTGCAATTAACGTAGGTACCTACTGGGTCAAAATAGCATAAAGAATTAACCATCCACTCGAAAAGACGACGAAAAGTGAATCTTTATAGGCCTGAAGCCAGGAGTTATGTCACCCGCGAACAGGTGGCGAAGTCCCATGATAGAGAAGTCCTTCGCCGCTCTCCACCTCTACAATACTTCGTAAAATTCGACTAGCGCCATCGAGAACTACTTACGAATACAAGTAAAATTCATAGACCTTAGAACTAACAGACATGGCATTCAATTAAAAAAATATTTATTTTATGAAATGGAATGAAAAAATAAAATATTTGTGCGCCCAAATAATTTTGGTCATGATGAATTCAGTGACTCACGTCCATAAATACTTCCAACTTTTACGCTGATACAAGTGTTGATGGTACAGACGCAATCAACTTTGAACCTAATGCTTTAGCGATTAAGTTGAAAATCAATTGAAGAAATTTGACAGATTTTTGTAGCTTGATGTGCTGGCGTCTGTACTCTATAATAAACATCGTACGATGTTTATTTTTTAGATTGAAGGTTAGATGGTGATGAAAGTAGAAAAATAAAATAACAAAAGTGAATTTTATCTTCATTTATTATTTTATGGTACCTACATATACAGGTTCAAATAAAAAAAACCAAGCGAAACTCTGCAGAAGTGATAGATATCGATATCTAAACACAATTAAAAAATGATTTGATGTTTTTTTGGAGGGGTCGTTATCACTTGAACAATGGGTTGATAAAATCTGTTTTCTATTGTTTTATCGTGTTTAAATATTGATACCCATTATGTCTGTAAAGTTCGTTTAGATGAAAACCTCATGTTTTAACCCATACAGAAATTATTATTAATTTTACCATTTCTAGTTCACATATCCTTAAAATGTAAATAACGAGTACATGTAGGCATATTTACGTCAGAATGTTCGTCACCTTCACTTCTCTTATCTTTATCTGCTGTTAACTATATCTCTTAATTTAATTTAGGTTCAATATTTTCTTTACTTTTTTTATGTTTATTAGCGCCTTTTCAATGTATGAAGGGTTTCTTATGGTCATACCTCGAGGATAGCGGGGGTCTACTAATTCTGGCAACAAACAATCTACATAAAATGATGTAAGCCTGTCTTTCATCTTCTCCTTCCAGAATTTATCATCTCTTTCGATGTATTCGGTTTTTAGCGGAGAGTTCTCGTTCGACCAAACTTCAAATAAGCACTTTGATCTTTTATTAACGTGTGTTTACCATTGGTGGTTTTTACTGATTTCCAGCAATTTTTTTTGTTGTTTTCCAAAACGTCACTTTCCTTTTTTTATGGCTTCTTTTAAACCCAATTTGAATGCCGTTATTGGGCATTTAATTTCTATGATTGTGTCATCTCTACATAAACCATCCGGGTTGGCTCCTAAGAATGGCAACTCTTCGTCAATAAATAAACCACAAGTTTCGATTTTCTTGGTTTTCTAATTGCTTGATGTCATTTTTTTCATTATCCTTGCCATGTTTTATTGATGTAATATGGTCAATGTTAGTTTTGTACAACATGTCTCATATTAAGTTATTACAACTTGGTCATTTCGCCGCGTGACAACTTTTCCAAAGTTTGAAGCAGTTAATATATACCTACGCAACTCGAGGCACTCGCTGCATTCACTTTGTAAAACGGTTGTCCGTTCGATTAAACGTCTTTCCTCATTAGTTTTTTTTTTTAATTTTTGTATAAAATTGCAATCGTAACCATAATTGTGGTTCTGTTTTGATTTTTTTAAGAGTAAGGCTCGCTTTTTTGGTTTCCTATTTTGCTTGTTTTTTGCATTTTTATTAATTCTTTTGCTTTCTAGCTGCTGCCTTTATTAATAGATTTATATAGCCGGAAAATGGTTTTCTTTTCATTAAAAGCTACGGCAGCGGCATGAAATCTAGTTTGATAAGAATTTTTTAGTGAAAAATTTATTCTTTTGTTGTCAGTCTAATATATGACGTTGCTATCAACGTCATATATTAGACTGTATGCATGTCCTGCAACGTTTTGAATAATATAGCATATTCTTTGCCATAAAGGGCTTAAAACAAAATCATTTGGCAAGTCCGTTTTGTCGATACTATACAAGTATGATCGGCATTTGGTATGGTCCCCAAAGCCATGGAGGTGGCTAATTAACAAGTCGTCAAACAAAAGTTGAACATCTGAGCTAGATTTATGCTTTTTAATTAATTTGTAAACAGTAGATCTTGTTCGTAGTACAGCTCTTTTTGTAATGAATTTGCGGTATTTTATGTTGTACTTAGTGTCTGTGGCGAGTGCTTGCAATTTATTGCAAAAATTCCTTAAAATGTGGTTCCGGCATTTTATTTTTTCAACATTCAGGTCAGAATACGGGCGAGCCTGTAATATTTTGGAGTATGTGCTAGCATCACCATCGAATATGAGTAAATTAAATTGTACATCCATATTGATTCTTTAAATCCTTCTACAATTATTTCACTCTCCTTTTTCCATTTTTGCTTATTTCCATCGGTTGTATGTTAGAAATTTCCATTAGAGGTAGTTGTGCATCATTTCGGCTATCTTTTGTCCTAAAAAAGATTATTTATTTTAAAATACATTAAATTTCAAATATTTACACTCAAATTCCAATACATGACAAGCACTGAACCACGTAGGTACTGAATCAATGTGACTGTTCATGTCTGTAGTTTCATAACTCTGTGGCACACGCATGATAATGGATATTTTAGCGAAGATTTAGTTTTATTTGTTGATATAATATATAATAACGACGAACGAATTTTTTGACGCCATATAGTTTTATTTTGTATTATAAGTGTAAATAGTTTGTTATTTAAATAGATTGGTCAAGGTGCTTAAATTTAATAAATATATTCCGGCGTGTTTTTTAATTATATTATATTTAGTGGGATATATAATAATGATGAGATGTTATCACTTCTCTAACTACTCACATCTTAGACCAGTACTTGGCAGGTTTATAGTATCTAGTATATAGGTAGGTAGGTACATACGCGCTATCAACGTAATCGTGGGGATAATCTTTAGATGTTGTTGGTGTTTCGTCCTGACTATTTTGTCCTGTTCTTTTAGCCCGGCTACAAAAAAAAAATAGATTGATAAATAAATTGCATTTTATAATAATGTACTAATTAAAAATATACATACTGTGTAATTATAGTGAATAGGTAAAAATAATTTCACTATCATTTAGCCCGCCGTCGCACGTTCGATATTTTCCCCGCGGTTATTTCTTTTTGCACACTGGATTTACAATGCTCTGCATAGCGCGGAGAGTCAAGATTGCAACAATGTGTTTTTCGACGCGCTGGGATGCATCTGATGGATTTTGAGTACTTGGCTCAACACAGAGAGTCTGTCGCAAAACTCAATAATTCTTTATAGGTACACAAAGCGTTCTTTCGCATAAAATAAAACAATAAATAACGAACACAAAAAAAAACTAACACCAAAACAAACGTCAATAACAAAAACACAAAATAAACTAATATTATTATTTGCTAGTAATGTGACGTGAGCGAGCAAGTGCGTGAGCCGATGCGGCGCGGTAACAAACGACACGGGTTTCACCCTCGAGACTTAGCGGTACACTGAATTTCAATAAGCAGCGCAAGAGATACAGTAGCGAATACGCTCAGATTTTAAAATAAAATCTTTATAAAAACAAATTTTGGTCTTTTGAAAAAAATATTTCTACCATAATGTTTAATTAATGTTTAATTAAAACAAAATCTACCATTTTGGAGTCAAGATTATGTAGAAATTTAATGTATTTTTTATAAGTTGATATTTCTTTTGGATATAGAGTATTTAGCTCCAAAAAACTGCACTAATAACGGCTAGCGCTGCGTTTTGCACGGGGACGCGCCTGAATAAGCTCGGTTAATCGGATGTCTGTGTTCCAAAATGAAGGCTGTTGGAGGTAGCATTACAGTGATCCACACTGAAGAAGACCGAATGGCTTGGAGACGCGACGTATGTGGTCGCGATCTTCAGCAGTTAGGAAACGACGATGAAGAAGAAGGCCACTCAAATGCGCATAATTTTACGAATACTGTTAAAAACTGCCACTGTTCCTACTACCTTTCTCACAGTTTCGTACATGAATTTGCTAGAGAACAACTATGGCAGTCAAAAATGGCGCCTAACTTAACTACTTCTCAGCCTTAGTAGAAATACCTTCCGACTAATAAAAGGTAAAATCATGGGTCATTGCCCTCTAAAAAATCATTTTTACAACAAAGGCGCCATAGACAGCTCATTTTGCAGAGGTTGCTTAGACGCCGACCAATCAGTCGCCCACTTCATCCTGGAAATGAGGCCGTTGCTTCCTAACGGTAACAAATCCTTGGAACGGTGAGGTCGCTCTGTGAAACCTGTGGAGCACCCAGGAGGCTTCTGTGCATTTGGAAGGAGCTAGGCTGGCTAACTTAGCCAGAACATTTTAGCGCAATTGACCGAATGGGAGAGTAAATTACGGAGTCTCTACTCCATCCGTTGCGGGGATAGACTTCTTTTCTGGTTGATATACCTATGGGCAACTTTATGTAGCTTTATCGCGTGTTAACAACCCTAGCAACTTTCTTCAACATCGTGTACAGAAGTTTCTCATTACGAAAATTACGAAAAATTATTAGGGCTGGACGGCATTTTAAACAGAAGAGATGATACAGCGAGTGCGTTGCATAACAGTCTTCCAAATTCCTAATTATAAGAGGGGTCTAGCAACGTTAGATAGTGACTGTTTGTATATCTTATCTTAGCGATCTTACATAGCGACATAATTTGACTTTTCGACATACACGCGAACGAAGTCGCGGGCAACAGCTAGTATTAAATATAAGAAAAAAATATCCCATTGTGTTCTTCACTATGAATTTAAAAAAAGTATTGATTAATTTAGTCATGAATGTATTGCACAATATTACTGAAATATTACGCAAAATAAAATAACGATGTTAGTTACCTAAACAGAAACCGCTACCTTTACCAAAGATACGAGTAACTAAATTGACATAATTAGGTAGGTTTGAGTACAAAACTGGTCACGATAAGTAAGCAACGTTGGGTTTAAATGAAAATTGAAAAGACAATTGATGTAATATTTATCTACGTATGGTACCTTTTTGGTTGACAACCGCGTCTTAATTTAATTTGTCGTATTACATTCATTGAACAGTTATGTGATCACGCTACAACAAGGACATTAACAAACGTAAGTCCATTGTTAAAAATTGACGCTCTGTGTCCGCATTGGACAGTTGCGTTTCGGTTGCCGAGTAGGCCAGTGGATATTTATACCACACTCGTACAACACACTGTGCTCACTGTAAAAATATCGATCTTTTAAAATGATCTCTACGTTTCTTCTATTGTTCATGGTCATATTGATTTTTTATGCGTTTGTGTCTACAATAAAGCCAAAAAAGTTTCCGCCGGGTAAGTTATTTTCTTTGAGTAAAATTTATTTTATTTGAGTAAAAGTTATTTTCTTTGAGTATAAGTAATCGTTTATGTGGATCGATAGGAATAAGCTAATTTCCATCGTCAATAAATTACAAATCTATTAAGTACGTCAGTTAGAGTATTGAAAAATAATGGACACGTACTTTTTGTTTTGTAAATATTCATTGATTTACAATGAATATTCACAAAAATAAAACTCGGGAGTCCGTTCATGACGTCAGAACGCACTAAAAATTATACCACGAAAAATAAAAAAGGGTCAAATAGTTTTTGATAATCTAACCGACGAACTAATTAGATTTTTTCAGTGTACAAGCCTATTTTCAAGTGCACTGTTACAATAATTTGGTTTCATATGTGTGTACTATGTCGGTCTTGCTACTTTATTTAAATAATTTGGCACGGATAGAAGTGGTCAACAATTTATTTTCCGTATTATCAGATTTCTTATTAGTGTTAAATATAGTTAATAACAGGATTAATCCTGATAAATAGAGTGGGTAAAGTTGAAAACGTTGTAATGCGTAACATACTTACAGTGGTACGTAATCCATCACTCATTACTAAATCCATTGTTTGACCATAATACACTAAGATCAGCAACTTCAAATACTGAGAAGTAGATATTCCACGGCTTGGCTACAAATGGTATCATGTATTATCGCGTCGTGCAAGGAAGTGAACGTTTTGGATATCTTAACGATGTTACGTACATGGCAGACAATGGAGAATGAGTTTGTTTGATTTGTGTTCTTTTCTTTACTAGAAATGTATAAAAAGGGGACTCTAATCGGTAACTCTTAGGCCTGTCTCCATATAACCGCATTCCGCTGTTTTTTCGTAGATAATACTGCTAGAGCAATGATTTTTTTTTTCAAAAAATCTACATCGAATTTATACGTGCCTCTATCATTTTCTTTTTTCCAAAACATAATTACTTAAATAATTATGATAATCCAAAAACCCGAAAAAAAACAGCCCGTTTTTACCGCCATGTTCAGACGACTGTCAGACAAAATAGAAAATAATAGAAGCATAGTCTTACTCTAAATTTTGATAAATGATTTTTTAAGATCAGTCCAGCTAGTCTATTCTGTAAGAAACTATTTCGATATCGAGCTTCACCTGAGTGATCAAACTCACAAAGTGAGCTTTATTGCACACAACATAAAGGTCTTCATTTGAAACTCACCTCGAATTCTACTGTCGAGATACGAAAATGTTGTTAGAGAATAGCACTACTGTTTTGAAGAAGATATTAACAGAATACAAAACGTCTTTTAATCAAGGTTGTTATAGGTAAAATCAGCCAGAGCTGCAGTTGTCGCTTTCGCACTTTCCTTGATAGGGCACAGTGCGACGCATCGGCAATAGTTTCTTCGAATAACTTTTTTTCAAATGAGGATTTTGAAAAAAAGGTATTTGAAGAAACTATATTACGGACTAGAGTCCCCTCTTAAGTAGTTAAATAAATGTAAACAATCTTGATGTTACTTTTTACACAAACAAATAATAATAATCTTTATTGACATAAATTATTTTATACATTTTTATAAATTCCCTAGCTCCTGCGCTAGTGTACACTGTATTACAGGAGCTAGTGTCTTCCCCTAACAATGTAACATGTTATTATAATAAGATAGCTCCCCATATATTAGAACTAAATGAGACAAAATTTAAATCTTGTATTAAACGCACACTATGCAGGCAAGCATATTATAAGTTGGGGGATTATATTGAAGATAAAAATGCTTGGCTGAATGCTGGTCCTGCTCCACAGCCACTAGGGCGCACAAAATAATCTGTTAGCATTTGGAAACATTGTTGGACCGGCTGAAGATTGTAAAAAACAATATTTGCATTGTATAGACTCAATTTATTTAGCAATGTATAATTTCAACCATTTTAACGGCACATGTGTGAGTTCTGTGTACCTTAAACTTAAGCTATAGCTATTAGTTTTAGGTTTGTTTTTGACTTGAATGTACCCTGGCGGTTGGGAGTGTCATGCTCACTCAAAAATCTTGCTGATGGTGGCGTATGCGTTGGATCATTTGGCTCCCTTCAAAATGGTTGAGCCGAATGGTGCTAGCGCATGCGTCATGTTCGTGAACGGACGCTGTCAGTTGGGACTGGTCATTTCTCAGTTGCCATGGTTTATTTTAAATATTTCTTTGAATTGTTCCTTTTTTCCCGGACGCTTTTATCCTGTTCGTCTTTTACATCGTTCTCACATGTTTATATAATTTTAACTTGATGTAAACAAAACTTTGTAACAATTTATTATTTTTAAAAGAGTGTCCGTGGAGTTTCTTGCACGTTCTTCTCCATAGAGATCTACGCTTTGGAACGTGCAAATAGCTTCATCTTTTTGGACTGACCGACCTTGACAATTCAAAAGTGCCTGTAAATGGTTTATTTGAAATATACGATTTGATTTGATTTGATTTGATTTGTTATTTATGACATACAAAGATTGCAAAGACAAACAAAAGCATTAAAGAAAAAAATAATTAACGTGCATATACTACTGCTTACACTAAAGCTGCAATTGATTTAGTAATCGTTATTGTTGTATTTACATTGGTATTAAGTTGCATTTTATTTTTAACCGATTTCCAAAAAAGGAGGAGGTACACCTGTTACTCCGAGGTTTCTGTGACTCTTTTTTATTTCGATGCGGTATACTTATCATTTGGTCCCGAAAAAAAATCATTCAGTTTGGTTTAGTGGTTTTTATTTTATGAGAAATTTTGATCATTTCAATTTCTGCGTGGACGAAGACTTCGTCCAAGTTTCACCACTTAAAAGTGAAAAATAAAAAACATTACACAGAAGTCACTGTTTTTGGTTTTGCTTCTTTGTTTTTTAACACCGACTTCCGAAATTAATGGTATTTTATACATTGTAGTGTTTTGTTTGGAAGTCGGTTATATTTTTTTGGAAAAAGTTTTTTTAACTAAGTTTTTAAATAAAAAAGATTAAAAGACATCAAGATTGTTAACCTTTCTTTAACTACCTAAACTTTTTAGTATAGTCACTATTTTTTTACGAGCGTATATTATCTATTATGTCCATGTATTGAAATAATTTCCTCTGTTTGCTTAGATATTATTAATTAGATAAAATAATCTTTAAATATGGTTTGTATTTGATGTTGGTAGAGTGCAGATATTTAATCGAAATAATCAGTTTAAAATTTAATTTATTCAACCACTAGCTTCTGCCAGCGGCTTCGCCCGCGTGGTCCCTAGGGAACATACTCCCGGGATAAAAAGTAGCCTATGTCCTTTCTCAGGCTCTAGACTATCTGTGTACCAAATTTCATTCAAATCGGTTCTGTAGTTTTGGCGTGAAAGCGCGACAGACAGACAGACAGACCGACAGACAGACAGAGTTACTTTCGTATTTATAAGATTAGTAAGGAAGTAGGGATTTACCGTAAGTAAATAATTATAGGGAATTAAGTTACTTGCAACACCATACACTGCGATCACCAACCCGCCTGCCAAGCGTGGCGATTATAGCAAACCCTTTGGGAGAGGCCTATGTCCAGCAGTGGATGTGTTTCGGCTGATATGATGATGATAAAGTTACTCGGTTAAAAATAAGAAACACAAAACATCTATCTTCATTTCAATCATCATAAGTTTGAAAAAGTGGTCTAACTTTGACATCGCAGTCGAGACAAAATTGATGTTGGTGATATGGAGTCGAGACTTCTATGACAAATGCCCACGTGTATCTAACAAGGTTTTTCAACACACGTAAGAAGAAAAAAAAAAACTGGCCAAGTGCGAGTCGGACTCGCGTGCAAAGGGTTCCGAACGAATTTAATTTTTTTGACATGTTGATTTAACACTACAGACTTCTAATAGGTTTTCCTGTAAACTTTAGGTAAAGATCTATTATCTCCATTTTTTTCAAAATTTTAGGCTCAGTAGTTTCGGAGATAAGGGGGGGGAATGGTCATTTTTCGTCTAATTTCTTGAATAACTTCAAAACCATTTATTTTAAAATTATGAAAAAAATATAATTAAAACCCTCACAGTAAGCTCTTTCATTTGATACATCACACGATATTGTTCAAAATACTTTTTTTTTTAATTTTCTAGTTTGACCCCCAAAAGTGACCCCCATACTAAAAAAATAATAATTTACGTAACGCGTTCGTATTTGGGTCACAGAAGTCCATATGCGTACCAAATTTCAACACAATCGATCCAGTGGATCCGGAGAAAACTGGCTGTGACAGACGGACAGACAGACAGACATACAGACAGACAGACAGACAGACAGACAGACAGACAGACACCCGAGTGATCCTATAAGGGTTCCTTTTTTTTCGGAACCCTAAAAAACAGTAAATTATAATTCCAAGTGCAGCTTAACCTGGATGTTCAACCCGTGAGTCTGTTATTATGTAGCTACGAGCTAATCCAAGAAAAAAAAGGCGAACTGATTTTATTTGAAAAGGCGACAATGTATTTCACGCAAAGTGGGGTTCTTTTGCAATTTCTTTTAAAGTATGATGGCCAGCATATAATCTATAGCGTAGTATCTGGACTAATATTGTAAAGGGAATTATATTTTTTGTCACCAAAAGTTTATATTTGTCACCAATTCGTATAATCTCATAACTCATAATATTTATATTCAAATAAACAGATTGTAGATTTACAACTTTTTTACTTAAATTATAACAGGTAGGTAACACAGAATTTTAGTCTATACTTCTATACTAATATTATAAAGAAGAAAGATTTGCTTGTTTGTTTGTTTGTTTGAATTGAATAGGCTCCGAAACTATTGTACCGATTTGAGAAATTCTTTTAGCATTGGATAGCTACATTATCAGGGAGTAACATAGGCTATATATTATCCCCGTACTCCTACGGGAACGGAAACTACGCGGGTGAAACCGCGTGACGCGTGAAGCTGTCCTCCTAGCTAGGCTACAAAATAGCCTGTGTTTAGGAGACACAGTTTTGCCTCGGTACTAATTGGGTTTGGTACGCGTTACATGTGCAGATTGACAAAAATTATAATTATCAGACGGCTATGCAAGGAAAATCTGCAGTGAGTTTAAAATAAATAATAAAAAAAAAACAACCGTAGCATGGTATTGTATGTAGGTGTGGGTGTGTTTCGTGTCTTTGTGTGCGCGCGTGATGGTGTGTTAGTGTTGTGTGAGTGTGGTCTTGCGTGTGTATCAGTGGGAGTAATTAGTGAATGTTGTCACTCGTTAGATAATTTTCGGTTTCGTCATAGTTTAGGTTTGATATGAATGAACGGACAGACTTTTTACAATTGAAAAGAGACGAGCCGTAGACTGGTAAATGTGAGTTGATTTTTTTATACAAAGATGGACCAAAGTAGATGTTGAATTTTTTTATAAAAGCGGTGTGTGCAGGTGATATGGTACAGATTAGGTTTTTGCGACATTTATTAATTTCTAAATATGGAGTTGTACGATGTTGGAGTAAGACAGTGTGAAGAATAAACTGTTGCCGTTCATTAAGTATATTGCACGCTTTGTATAACTCATTGGTTGGAAACAGAATCGGCCGAAAGGTAGAAACCTTCAATATGGCTCTCTGAGCTGTCTCAATAGGCTTCAAAATAATTTTAGCAGCGCCTCCCAAACAGGTGATACAATGGGTGAGGATAACTGGCATAGTGCGAAATATACATTACGGATGAGTGAAGGGTTAACTACGTGTCTTACACGTCCTGAAAGAGCGATAATGTGTGATTTGAAGTTGAGATTTTTATCTAACACAACAAGATATTTTGTCTGATCAACTGGTGTAAGAGTAGGACATTAACAGTTTTAACAACAACAACAAAACATGTTTTTGTCGTATTAAGAGTTAAGGAGTCTGAATCGAGCCATTTTAGGCCTCAATTAAAACCATGTTGTCTCATTGATTCCAATTCCGACCACGAGTCCGCAGTGAATGTTATCGCAGTGTCATCAGCAAAACATAGGTTTTTTTTTGAATTTGCAATATCAAAGTTGCAGAGATCGTTGATAAATACTAGGAAAAGTGATGGGCCCAAGACGCTGCCCTGTGGGACGCCATACTCGATAGGAAGTTCCTCGCTCTTGTGGTTACCTATAAAAACGAATTGTTTACGATCAGTGTGGTAACTTTTGAATCGCAGAAATAATTGACAAAGAGGACCCACACTACTAGCACACATAAGACTAAGATTCTCAAACAACATTGTTTCGCACCTAAAAACACAGATTTATACAAACAGTATTCTAAAAGCGGTTGTAATATGTATTAATCGCGAGTAATTTAAACAATTTTCTGCAGATCTTTCTCCGATTTGACAACCGGCGTATGCGACGTATCGTTTTTTCTTACGTGTATCTTTGCATGTTTGACCCAAACGTATTGGAAATCCATTTCAGCTGCGGTTTTCTTAGTTTTAGGCAGCAAACAACATTTTGTTTTTTATTGTAACGTGATCATTTATGAAGATTTTATGGTTGCCTCTCGGTCCAATTTTATCTGGCGTCAGGCGTAAGGTCTTTAGTTCATGCCTAGCAGCTGCTATGAAATCCTTTTTACGTAACGTTTGCAGAAACAGACTATGATGGGTTTTCTCAAATAATGATAATGTACCCGTAGTATTGTAGTACATTCAATGTAGATATTACCTACTGCCCCTGAACGAATTTTCTGAGCCATTTTATGTCAGACGGTAAGGATGGAGTTTGTAAGTATTCCATCTTTTTTTTTGTCCATTTTTATCTTTTTTTTTAGATACTGTACATTGTTCTAGGACTTGGGTTAATTTTGATCCTTCTTCTTTAGGTAAAGAATATATGTTGCAGGTTTCGTTTATAGTATTACTAGCTATGCCCGCGACTTCGTCCGCGTGAAATTGTGTTTTTGGGTAGTACTTTTAATTATTTAGGCTAATTATTTTACATATACGTATAAATACTTTAATGAGCCAGTTGCAGTGTTAAACTGCAAAGAGCTTATTCAATTATTAAAGTATTTATAAGTACAGAAGGTGTAAAGTATTAATGTGAGTTTATTTCAGTTTTTTTATTTGGTCTAAATACAACATTTTTATTTAAATAACAAAGTATTTACGCCTAAAATACAAAATAAAACTCCTAACTACAATATGGCGTCCAAAACTTCGTCCTCATCGCTGTCGGCTGGAAGTGAGCCGAAAAAACTGACGGCATTGCCACGTTGTATGGCAATGCTTATCCTCTGTCCGAGGTAAAAGACAGCCCTTGGGTCACGCGAAGTGTCAACTAAACGTTTAGCTAGTTCTTTAAATAAAACGTGAGCACTCGGACTCCACGGTCCAAGAGTTTCAACCCCAAACAACTCAAGCATATAACTGCCAACAAGGCTACTATCTTTCCGCCGTTTGAGGTTCTCAGCAGCCGCAGCGGCAGAACCAGCACAGCACGACGAACTAGGAAGATGGGAGGGCGCAAGAGTATCGACACAAGTAGCGTCCCACACTAAAAGCCTACCCATCTTCCAAGGAAATAAAGACATACCGTCCGGTCGCTTGCCATTGTCGCGTGCCAGGCCAATAGGTTCTAGTACGTCTGGAACGCCGACGGCAACAAGAGCGCGTCGGATAATGTCGTTGATGTTTGCGTTCCGTGCTATGTGACCCGCACTTCGACTGCACGACATGACGAGGCCGTTAACAATTTCGCCACAGTGACAGCGATGAGGAGAACAACACGATGCGCCTTAGCGAAGGGAAGCAACGAGGCGGAAAGTAGTATCGTCGAACAATGTGCCTATTATTTAAGTACATTTTTATAAACTACATTTTTTGTTTTCAAATTTTTGCCAAAATATAAAGATTTTGCGGATTTGATACACGTGAGCAAGCCACATAGAGTTGCCCATGGGAAAATCATTTTTTTTTCTAAATTAACTCTTGCGTTTGTCCTTAAGCTTTATGAATTGTTATTGCAAATGCTTCTTTCAGGGGAAACTGCACTCTATTAAACTGAAATGGCAAATCAGTCGGTATTATTGGAAAACGGGGTATCAAAACATTTTAAAAACCCCCCCAAACCCCTTACAACCCTTTTTTCGCATTAAAAATTAGCCCATGTCCTTTCTCAGGCTCTAGACTATCTGTGTACCATATTTCATTTATATCGGTTCATTAGTTTTGGCGTGAAAGACAGACATACAGACAGACAGACAGAGTTACTTTTCTTTCTTTTTTTTAATACGTTGTCTCACACTAGGAAGTTACGCGTGTTCGTAAACATTAGTTTACGAACACGCGTAACTGTCAAACTGATATGCTTTTGCCAACTCAATGTGTTATCAATATACACGCCCAAGTATTTAACTCAAGAGCTTCTATGTGTTACTTATGTGTTCTTTGTTGTGCTTCTATATAGAAGGGCAATTGCAAGGGGTTAGTGTAGGGCAGTGTTTCCGAAACGGGGGTACCAAAGAACTTTTACTAATTAAGACCTAATCTAATGAAAGACGAAAAACTGTCGTCGCGTCGTCATTGTCATGTCGCCATCATGGGTGGGCGATGTTGAGTAAAAACACCGACATCTTTACATCGATGGTTAAAATTTTTAACCATCGAACTATCGATGTTTCATTAAAAATATCGATTGGTAACATCGACTGTGAAAATAGGCGCAGAAATTCAAAATCTGTGCAATATGTGATCACACAATTATTTGTTTCATTGATGTGTGATTAATAAAGATATTTGTATTTGCATGTATTGTTTTTAACATTTTAAGGTCGGGTAAATCAGTTTTCTTAATACGTGACAGGGATAACAATATCGAAAAGGTTAGGAACCACTGGTGTAGGGTGACAACTATGGGCCTATTAAGGTCTGGCATATAGGCTGTATAGCGGTGTTTGCAGAAAAAAGGACATAGTGGGTTTTAGAGACATTTAGCGTTAGCAACTTCAATGAAAGCTAATCCATGACTATGCCAAGAGCCTTTTCAGCTGCTTGGTGAGCAGATTCCCATGTTTCTCCACTTATGATAAGCGCAGTATCGTCTGCATATACGAGTATAAAGTTATTCAAGGTCAAAGGTCAACAATTTCGGTTGTTTGTATTTTTCTTGGAAACAGTAAAAATGTAGTTTTTATTCATCAAAAATGTAGCTCACACAAAAATACAGTTGAAGGAGTTATATTTTACACTAGCTGACCCGCGCAACTTCGTCTGCGTCACATTTTTCCTCAATGCTCCGCTCCTATTGGTCGTAGCGTGATGTTATAATTATAGCGTATACCGTTCTTCGATAAAACATATCCATCACTAAAATAATTTTACATTGGTCAGATTCCATACACAATTCAGGTAAGTATATATTGTGGGAGACTGGTGCTTAAGCTTGGCTCGAGGCATGTGTTTCAGGATACCAGGATGAAAATTGAAAGTGTAAAGGGGTTGGCCCTTAACACTTTCATTTTATAAATTTCTATCTGTTGCCCCCGACTTCATTCGCGTGTTTGTCGGATAATAAAATGATGTCGCTAGGTAAGATCGCTAAGATAAGATAAACGAATAGTCAACATCTAGCATTGCTTGACCCTTCTTAGAATTAGGAATTTGGAAGACCTATGCAAGGCATTAGCTGTATCACCTCTTCTATTCAAAACGCACCAGCCCTAGTAATTTTTCGTAATGAGAAACGTTTTAATGATAACGCTTTTCTATACACATTGAAGAAAGTTGCTAGGGTTTTAAACACGCAAACCAACCAGAAGAGAAGTCTACCCCCGCAATGGAAAGAGTATATAATATAGAAGATATATAGAGATAGAGTATATAGTATGTAATATAGTTGAGACTCCGTTATCCGCACTTAGATTCCTATTCGTTCCGTTGTGCATAGGAAACCTAGCTAGGTTAGCCAACCTAGCTTCGCCCAAATGCACAAAAGCTTCCAGGGTGTTTTATAAGTTCCGAGGACTTGTTCACGTCGGGAAGCAAAGGCCTCATTTCCAGGATGAATTCGGCGACTGATTTCTTGGTGTCGAAGCAACCTCTGTACATTGGGTTGTCTATGGCGCCTATGTTGGTTGTAGGTTTTTTAGAGGGCAATGTCCCGTAATTATACCTATTATTATTCGGAGGGTATTTCTACTTGAGCTGAGAAGTCATTTAGTTAGTCGCGTGTATAGGCTTGACGTTGCTATTTTTGACTGCCTGTCATTTGTAGCCCGTGATCATTTGTTATCATGAAGATCAGTTGATCTCTGGCAAATTCATGTACAAACCTGTGAGAAAAGTAGAAGGAGAAGTGGGTACGGGTCCAGCACTACCATTTCGGAAACTCTCTTCGCGAGTTCGTCTCTGGCACCATTGCCTGGTGATCTACAATTCCCCATGATCCACTGGAGGGTGAAGCCCGCAACGTATAATTTCTGGCCCTGAGCTGTCATGACGTATCATAGGCTCAATGGCGAATTGAACAGTTTTGAAACTAAACAGAAAATAATTGGGAATAAGGGGAATCCTGGGAATGAAAAATAGGTCACCGGAGCAACATCCAAAATCTTATTTCAGCTACTATGACAGTTTGTTGGATATGTGTGACTTTCAGCCGAGTGCCTTTGCAAAGTTCTATTCAAATTAAATCTATAATATAAAAATGAATCGCAAAATGTGTTGGTAAGCGCATAACTCAACAACGCCTGGACCAATTTGGCCAATTCTTTTTTTAAAATGTTCGTTGAAGTTCAAAGATGGTTTTTAAGGCGAGAAAAATTCGAATTATTGCGCGAAAATCCCTAAAAACAGCCCTTTTCTTTTTCCCATACAAACGTTTTCTAACTAAAACGAGCTTTATTGCTATTGTATAAAGTTCATATTGAATTACAAGCAGTCACTGTTGTTTAAACAATGTTGGTATGTAGGGTAGGAGTAGGGTAGGAGTAGGGTAGGAGTAGGGTAGGAGTAGGGTAGGAGTAGGGTAGGAGTAGGGTAGGAGTAGGGTAGGAGTAGGGTAGGAGTAGGGTAGGAGTAGGGTAGGAGTAGGGTAGGAGTAGGGTAGGAGTAGGGTAGGAGTAGGGTAGGAGTAGGGTAGGAGTAGGGTAGGAGTAGGGTAGGAGTAGGGTAGGAGTAGGGTAGGAGTAGGGTAGGAGTAGGGTAGGAGTAGGGTAGGAGTAGGGTAGGAGTAGGGTAGGAGTAGGGTAGGAGTAGGGTAGGAGTAGGGTAGGAGTAGGGTAGGAGTAGGGTAGGAGTAGGGTAGGAGTAGGGTAGGAGTAGGGTAGGAGTAGGGTAGGAGTAGGGTAGGAGTAGGGTAGGAGTAGGGTAGGAGTAGGGTAGGAGTAGGGTAGGAGTAGGGTAGGAGTAGGGTAGGAGTAGGGTAGGAGTAGGGTAGGAGTAGGGTAGGAGTAGGGTAGGAGTAGGGTAGGAGTAGGGTAGGAGTAGGGTAGGAGTAGGGTAGGAGTAGGGTAGGAGTAGGGTAGGAGTAGGGTAGGAGTAGGGTAGGAGTAGGGTAGGAGTAGGGTAGGAGTAGGGTAGGAGTAGGGTAGGAGTAGGGTAGGAGTAGGGTAGGAGTAGGGTAGGAGTAGGGTAGGAGTAGGGTAGGAGTAGGGTAGGAGTAGGGTAGGAGTAGGGTAGGAGTAGGGTAGGAGTAGGGTAGGAGTAGGGTAGGAGTAGGGTAGGAGTAGGGTAGGAGTAGGGTAGGAGTAGGGTAGGAGTAGGGTAGGAGTAGGGTAGGAGTAGGGTAGGAGTAGGGTAGGAGTAGGGTAGGAGTAGGGTAGGAGTAGGGTAGGAGTAGGGTTGGAGTAGGGTAGGAGTTATATTATAAATGAAAATTGAGACGCAGACGAAGTTGCGCGGGTCAGCTAGTATGTAAATAGAAATCATAAAACTTAATCGGATGACATTTATTATTTTCTTCCATGGAAATATTTTCCTTATTTTTTCAAAGGATTTGTCAATATTATCTGTATTGATGGTCTGCTTGGTCGGTGGGTACCGCTTAGGTACCTACACAGAAGAAATTCTAAAATAAGCTAACCATCTTCTTGATTGTGGTGTATTTTTCCGTCAGCAATTTTTAACAGCATTCGTAAAATTATGCGCATTTGAGTGGCCTTCTTATATTATGTTCGTATTTTCCTTCTTCTCTGTCGTTCCTTCACTGTTGAGGATCGCGACCGCATACGACGCGTATCCATGTGGTCTTCTGCTGCGTGGCCCGCTCTTTGCATGCTGCCTCTAACAGCCTTTTTTATTTGCATATTTGAACTTTAATGTGTTGATATTATATTGCACTTCAATGGTGCTATTCTTCAAACTACAAGGTTAGGAAACTACTTGATATACTAGAATAGAAAAACATTTATTCAGCACAGACACAAACGCACACCGATAAAGTAAACAGAAGTAATAGCAGGTACACAATTGCGCTGAGCGTGCCCATCCCGAAAGGGTAAGGGATTTTAAGTTTTTAGAACACAGTTAGACATCCGATTAACCAATCTATTTCAACTCTTTTTTATCATGGGACTTCGCCAGCTGCTCGCGGGTATGTTGTATGACATGAGCGTTGACCCTAGGCCCGTAAAGATTCATTCTGTTAAGCTTAGCAAATGTAAGCGCACGCCTGTTGACGAATATTCTAACTCAAAAAATTAGATCTTATGTATAACGCTATCTATGCAATCTGAAGTTAAACGGTCAAAACATTAGTTTGGAGATCGTTTTATTTTTATTAATATGAATATTATGTTCATTTGGAACGATATTTTCTAAGGTATTAAAAGACTCACTTTTTTAAGATGTTTTAAAAGTACCACTAATAACTAAAAATATGTTTTGATGTAATTCTCATGCTGTCGTTAGTATATGGCATTACGGGTATCTGCAATCTACATTAATATTATAAAGAAGAAAGATTTGTTTGAATTGAATAAATAGGCTCCGAAACTACTGGACCGATTTGAAAAATTCTTTTAGCATTAGATAGCTACATTATCAGGGAGTAACATAGGCTACATATTATCCCCATACTCCCACGGGAACGGGAACTACGCGGGTGAAACAGCGTGACGTCCACTAGTACGTCATAAGTTGATTTCATCTATATTGCCACAATTCCGGTTTATGTATAAAAGTTATTTACATTAGTTTTATACTTTTTAACGTAATGCGAACAAAAAAGAATAAATAAGAAAATTGGTTCTGTTAAGTATCCTTTAACACCCTGACCATTATATTGTGGCATAGATGAATGTTAAAAATTAATACGTATGAAAATATCAGTAAGAATAAAAATTGGTTGTTTGTAAAGTAGGTTTACGATCGAGATGTTTACGTGATAACGAAAACGAGAAAATCTCCATTCGTTTGTATGCCGCTAGAGTGAGAGAGACGGAAGATCGGTCCACTCACTCGAACGCTATGCCAGCCTCCGCTCGTGAGGATTCCGCGTGACAAGTTTCACGGAATGACTGGCAGCGCTCGAGATGAGACGGGAGATCGGTCCGTCTCTCTCTCGTTATACCTGCGATCGCGCTCGTGAGGTTTTGGTGTGACACAAGTTTCTGAACATGTCACCCGACTAAAACGATTTTAAAGACGTTATCACGTCAAAAAAGACAGGAAAAGAAAAAATGTTGTGACTGTTTGGATTCGAACCCACATCAAGTCTTTCGAAAGGCACTCTTTTAAACCCATGGTCTATGACTACTGTTACCAATGAATTGAAATAGCCGGTCTTATTTATGTTATGGTTCTTCGCTACTCAGCTCCTTGAAAGTATAGCGTGATAATAAACATTGCTAAGGTTAGATGCGTAAGTATCTGCAATATTATAATACTAGTTGACCCGCGCAACTTCACCTGCTCCGCTCGTATTGGTCATAGCGTAATGATATATTTAGCTAGTTTATACTGAGATTAGCGCGTTCAAGCAAACAAACAAACAAACTCTTCAGCTTTATACGTCAAGTATGGAAATAGATGATATGCACACATGGCACGTATGCCACGTATAATGTCCTCTCCTCAAACGATAATCACAAAAGGAATTCGCTTACTTCTTGCTGTTTATGGAGCTCCAAAAAAAATTGCTTGTTTAGACAAGTATAGATATTTTACTTTTGAAACAAATACAACCATCTTGTCTTCCTCCATCAACAGCTACAGCTCATCAACACTTGTATCGAATATACTATCAAGTTCAGATATAGCTAGGAAATCAAGTGAACCCCCAAGACTGGGGTTAGAAATTAACAGATAATACTTTGGAACCGATTCAAACTATATAGTATGAATCGGTTCCAAAGTAGGAGTTTTTCACACATTAAAGACGGGGCCCGCTAGGGCCCAATGCCTGCCGGGGTTGCGGGATTTATTCGAAAGAGTCACCGCGGCCCTGGAACGCAAAGGGCATTAGGAGGAACACGGATGGGTTTTAGTCAGTAAGAGTCTGACACTCCCTTCTACTTCACCCAGAGCGGAAGGAGTCATTTGATGATTTCCCATCCTTAAAAAAAAAAAAAAAAAAAAAAAAAAGGAGTTTTACACACACACACACCCACATACACACACACATACATACGTACATTATTATTTGCAATTGTAAAAAAGGTTGCAGTTCCAAATGTGGCTGTAGAAGAGTAGGGTGTTGTGTTCACCAGCGTGTACTAATTTCCAAGGCCAATCTTGCTCCAATATTCAATTGAATCCAATAGACGAATATTTATGTGATACCGATGAAGAGACAGCTGATTCATCTTCAGTTGAACAATTTATGAACATCCATGGCATTTCAGTCAGTTACTTAGCAATATTAAATTGACAAAAATTAACCCCAATTCAACTGTTATATTATTATGTGGGGATAGTTATGCTGTTAGAAAAAAAAGATATAACTGATTGTGTGATTTGATGTCACATCTTAATGAGGCAAATAACTGTAAATTTATTTTCTGTGTCTTGCCTTATTCACATTACTTGTCGGATGCGCAAAATAGGTACATTTGTGATTTAAATATGCTAATTTATAATAGAACCAGTTGACACAGTGACGCTATAGTATTTTTTAGATTTTTATCCATTTGTTTCTTATAACAAACTGACAGATTATAAAATGTTTTTACCACCTAGTAGTAGAAGACAAATTGCTAATCTTTTAGCATACAATATACAGTGCGTCACCGGTACATGCAGTGTACCAACGATTGCTGTTAGTAATAGTACTAACATTCCTATAATTACTCCTAGTAGTTTAAACTCTGTGGTGCGACAGCGGAAAAGCCTGATATATTGAATGTTGTAAATCAAAATATGCAAGGTCTGTAGGCAAAGAATTAGAGTTAGTTTATTTATAGAGAATAATGATGTTATGATGGTGTTATGTTTAACTGACAATTGGTTGAAAGAACATGAAGTTGTTTTAATGAATGATAATTTATTTACTGTTCAAGGTGCGTTTGTAGGAAAAAGTGCTATTCGCGGTGGTTCGTCAGTCCTTGTTTCAAACAAGTTAAGAATAAGAATGGTTTATTGTTTAGGAAATTACATTCGAATGCGTAGATTCCTGGAACTTACACTAGGATTCCCTGTGTCGTGAGTTCCAGGTTCCTTCGTTCCGTTTACGTTACATGTCACAATAAGCTTATTAATTTTATCTTATCTACTCGTAATCTACTAGAAAAGGAGTATACAATACAAACGAATACACAAAGAAATACTAATACACCAAGAAACAGTAGATTACCAAGTACGTATAGGTATGCTTGTATGTTGTGTATATTAGTGTTTGCATTGGACTGCCGCCATGGGATCGAGAGCTCTCGCGCTCATTTACGAATGGCGCGTGGAGGCGCTACGCCGGGGCGAGACTCCTCTGCCGCGGCATATCGCAGCACGGCGGACGGAGCTCCGGCAGGATCTCATAGCAGTATGGAGATAACGACTGTCGCAACCCAGCGCTGGGCACGCCACATTTACGGCGATAAGTCCCCGCTTTGAGGAGTGGCTAGAGCGGCGCCACGGCGTGCTTACCTTCCTTGACGCAGGTACTCACCGGACACGGTTGTTTCGGGAGGTACCTGTTTTGAATTCGGCGGGAGGATACCCCCGGGTGTCAACACTGCGAGGATCGCCCGGAGGACACGGTGGAGGTCTGCCCTGCTTAGGCGGAGCACCACTATGTCCTCGTAGAGGCGATCGGCGGCAGCGACCACTCGCGTTCCGCCATGGTCCGGAGCGAGGAGACATGGGAAGCGGTCACCTCCTGCGAAGAAGTAATGCTAGCGAAGGAGGAAACCGAGCGCGTGAGAGAGAGGGAAACCTCACGCCCCAGCCGCCGCAATAGAAGAAGACGCCCCGGGCGTCGGAAGTCGCAGGGCGATTCTCGGCCACCTTAGGCGTGGGCCTGCGGACGGCGAGTATTGGGTGGCTCGCCGTCTGATCAGAACCAGGCCCGGGTCGACGGCGCGCTGTGTTCCAGGCGCGCCAGCATAAAAGACGGGGCCCGCTAGGGCCAGTGCCTGCTGGGGCTGCAGACTTTGTTCAAAAGAGTCACCGTGGCCCTGGAACGCAAAGGACACAGATGGGTTTTAGTACGTAAGAGTCGGACACTCCCTCCTGCTTCACCCAGAGCGGGAGGAGTCATTTGACGATTTCCCATCCTTAAAAAAAAACGGGTGTATAAATTAAGATAGATGTGTTGGTGTTGAGAGTGTGTCTGAATGTTGAACCTGAGGATGTATATAATTATGTAGATGTTTGTGATATAGAATAATAATTATATAAATAGAGGTATGTATCAGTAAGTACCTATCAAAACGCATTTTTTTTTAGGTTAATAAATTTTGCATTTAATTTGAGTAAGTTGTAGAATTTTGTTGTAGAGTCGATTATTGAGTTTAGTGTAAATGTGCGGTCCCATAAAACCGCATGACTTTCTCTCGATTGTTTTACGGCATCGAACCTTTTCCCATTGAAACCTTCTACTTGATGTAAAATAAGTGCTCAGGGAGGTTTTGTGAAATCTTAGAGTAACGAATAGGATGTAAGGCTGTGTTAGTGGGGTACCGGAACGGGCGATTGGGGGCAACTTTTGAGGACTTTCCAGCCGCGCCCCATGCTATTATCCAGTAGTTCAGGACTGATTGACAAAGAGAGAAGGAAATCATCTTTAGAACTGAATCATCTGCGAAATGTAAACAACATTTAGATCAAGCTAATCTTTCTATCGAGCGCACTGTTGAGTTGTCTTGTGTTGAACTCGAGCGTTACGTTATACTTTGCGTTTGCCGATCGCCTTCTGGAGATATTGATCTTTTCGAATCGGTAATGGAAGATTCACTTCATAAGTTATAATCAAATAATAAAAATATTATTTTATGTGGAGATTTTAATGTTAATATTCTAGAAGTTAATTCATTAAGCGTTAGACTTCAGAATCTGTTTCAAGTCTTTTAATTTGTTTTTTAAACCTACTAGAATCACGTCATCTTCATCAACTTGTTTAGGTAACATCTATGATAATTATGATGCCGAAAATAAATTGGTGTTAAGTGACTTAACATTTTTTTTTTATTGTGGACTAGTAGTTAATTGTGGACTAGTAGTTAGCTTCCCTATGCCACTAAATAAAAACTGACCAGACCGAGTTGGAATCGCGTGCAAAGGGTTCCGAACCAATTTCATTTTTTCAACATGTTATTTTAACACTACAGACTTCCCTGTAATATAGAACCATTATCTGCATTTTTTTCAAAATTTTAGGCTCAGTAGTTTCGGAGATAAGGGGGAATTGCCATTTTTCGTCTAATTTCTTGAATAACTTCAAAACCATTTATTATAAAATTATAAAAAAATATGATTAAAACCCTCACAGTAAGTCCTTTCATTTGATATGGCACACGATATTGTTCAATTTTTTTTTTAATTTTATAGTTTCACCCCCAAAAGTGACCCCCATACTAAAAATTTTATAATTTACGTAACGCGTTCGTGTTTGGGTCACAGTACCAAATTTCAACAGAATCGGTCCAGTGGATCCGGAGAAAGCTGGCTGTGACAGACGGACAGACAGACACCCGAGTGATCCTATAAGGGCCATCCATAGTACAACATGAAAATCCTAATGAAATCTACCCCTTTTTACCCGACTGTCAAGAAAGGGTTATGTTTTTCGCGCGTATCTTGTATGTATGTTAGTTTGTGCGTTTGTTAGTTTGTAAATTTCTTTATAACCTCGTACCTTCCAAACGTATGCTTCGATTTCGTCTATTAAGGTGTCGTAGATTCGTTTCAAAAACTCAAGTGTGAAAAAAAGCAATATGGCGGATTTTGGGCACTAAATTGCAAGTCGTTAATATTTTTTTTTTAACCCAACCTTTCGAGTTGGGTAATAAAATGAAATAAAATTAAATGGAGATTACAAAGATACGTATAAGTCATGTGTTTAAATTAGGAAGCAGTTTTTGTTCATAATAGTTTGCCGGTTTCGGCCTTTTCACGACCGTTTTCAGTAACCTATCTAAGTTGTCGGATGGCTAACCCTGTAAACAAAATAAAATCTTTCTATTCGTGATCTGCGTTTCACAATTGCAGTTTTGTTCTATCTGTGTCAGACCAACGAAAGATAGCTTTTTACAGACTTAAAAAAGAAGGAGGTAATCAATTTGACAGCGTATATATTTTTTCTTTTTTTTTGTGTGTGTTCGCGGATAACTTCGTCGTTTATTAACCGATTTCGATTAATCTTTTTTTATATGAAAGGGTATGCTTCCAAAATGGTCCCATTGCCACCACGCCATGATTTGATGATGAAAACCCTGAGACATCGAGGGCAGCTCTCGAAAATTGTAGGAACGCATCTGGTAAAAACTTGATATTCGTGTGTATATCGGGTGATACTACAAAAGAATGAAGGTTAGGATCAGACCTAATGATGGAGACGACAGAGAGTCAAGGGAACTCCACATCGGTATCTAGGAACTACTAAGTGTTTGGGCTTATTTCATTCATATTGACGAGACCTTAACACCGAAAGCACTTAGTAAGTTTTATTTTCTAGTGAATGTTTGTGATTGTTTAGTGAATGGGTACGCAGGTACCACTAAAAAGTGAAAAATAAAAAACTTTTTTACAAAAAATATAACCGACTTCCAAAACAAAACACTAAAAGTTAGTAAAAAAGTTTTTTCCTGTCTCTCTGATCAAAACTTTTCAAGAAAGCTTGGTATTTATACATACATATTTAGATTTCCAAGACCATATTCTATAGTATAAAACAATAATACAATCCATAACTCTAAATCTCCAAAAATCCTAGAACTTAAACTAACAAAATTCCGATGTGATAAATTTTCACATTACATTTTTCCTTATATTTCTAAAACTAGATGTGTCCTATCGACTTGTTTTTTTTTTGTGATAGTTCTTATGTAAAAAGCTTTCATTTAACACTAATTTTGTAACAATATATTCATAAACATAAAATCACATTTTCAAGTTACGTAGTTATTGACAGCACAAAATTTTACCTGAAAAGTCTCTGATAAACTATATATTTAACTATTGGTTAAATTTCTCCGTTTCTCCGATCCGCTGCCTCGCTCCGCTGTAATGGACCGGCACCCTTTGTAGGTTTTCTGTCCTCCCGATGACAGATAGTCAACTTGGGTAGATGATGCTATCCGTCAGTAGGTAGGATCTTTTTTCACTTGGTCAGACGACCAAGTGAAAGAAGCTACGTCCTCAAGCAAATTCCAGCCGGTGGTGATGGCAACTTTGGACTGGAATCGATGGAGACAGATTGTCCGCTAATAGGGGCCAAGTGACCACGATCCTCAGTAATGAGGGACCTACTGAAGGAGAAGGATAAAATGATAGCTTTGTTTATCTTTAGTAGCTGGAAGAAAAGATAGATTGGTTATTCAAAATGGCCGTTAGTGTATTGCTACGTTTATGTTTTGCAGTCGGGCTTTTTGATTTTTCTGATTATATTATTCTTGTTATTCGAGAAAATGAAACTTCACTGTGAACAGTGGAAGGAATGCCGGGAGGCTTTAGCCCAGCTTTGGGATAGTACGGGCTAGTTATAGAAATAGACACTTCACTTTCAATACTATTTTCAGGAAGTGACGACTTCGGAAGGATTGGGCCGTAAACGATTATTTCGTTTGTGTAATAGCTCTGTTATAATACTTGTTTGTTTAGTTGAGCGAATAAGATTACTGAAGTTATTGGGGATAATAATTTGTTACTGGAGTACGTCAGATGGTGTGTATTTTCGTTGACCCGTGTAGTGTATTTTTTTTTATTATGATAATTCTGTATGTTTCTTAACATGCCGTGGTCGAGTGGTTTAGGCGTTTGCCTTGTGACCCGGTCGTGGGTTCGATTCCCACGGGAAAGCCTACTTTGTAAAGTTGTTCTCCAGTTTGGCTAGGACATTGCAGACTTGAATCACCTGATTATCTGATGAAAAAGATGATTTCGTGCTTCGGAAGGCACGTATAACCCGATGGTCCCGGCTACCAAATGGCGGTCGTCAAATAAACCATGTCAGAGGCCCTTGAGGCGGTTTAGAAACTCTGATACCGGGGTGTGTGGGGTCGTTAGACCTTACTGCCCACACGAGAAGAAGTATGGAGGAGTTACGCTACTAAATAAATCCTTGTCACAAAAAATGTCGTTTGTACTGGATGAGTTCAATTCAATATGGCGGGACTTGTGAGCGACGTTACCCGCCATTAGTGCCGACTCTGTGTTATCACAGATTTTAAAACGCTGACAACACTGCCAGTTTTTAAGATTCGAAGTAATATTTTTATTTTAACTGCGTGTTGTCCAGGCAAATACCCTATTGAACCGATTATATTTTCTCATACATTTTGTTCACTAGCTTTTTTGCACTATTGTTAAAACAATGCAATAACTAACGTCATAGCAATTATTTTCTTGCTAGGCGATTTTTATCAATTTAAATATGTTTAGTCAAAATATAATTCATTAATTTATTTTTAACTTTTTTCGTGTGTAAAAACTAAATAAATACCTCACAATACAATGATCTTTTGCTTTTTTCATTTTTTTGTTTTGTAAAGAAGAGGATACTTAAAATGTATCATGATAAACATGTTATAATTTTATTCAAATAATATAGTAATTAATACAAAACATTAATAGATTAGTAAATCGTGGAAAGATCTAAATCTAAACTTACGTTGTAATAAAGACTGAAAATGACTCGTGGCTGGCTTTTTTTGGAGGTAATCTCGGAAAATCCTGATCTGATTAAGAACATTCTTTCAGTGGTAGAGAGCTTTACTAGTATTATCTCTCAGTGCTTTATAATCCTTAAAGGTATAATATAGTATAGTGCTATAGTACTCAGTATTAATATTATAAATGCGAAAGTTTGTGACGGTGGATGTATGGATGGATGGATATTTCTTTTCTTTTACGTCAGAACGCCTGAAAGGATCTTCATGAAATTTGGCACAGAGGTAGATTATAGTCTGGAATAGCAGAAAGGCTTTTTATCCCGGAAATATGATCCTTAGGAATCACGTGGGCAAGGCCGCTGGCAAAAGCTAGTATAGTATAAATATATGTTACCAAAAATATCCTCTTTACAACTGTAACGAGATACAGTTCATCACCGTCACTATCAAATCAGCCAATTGCCGTCGACTACTGAATGTAAGCCTCTCCCTAAGAGCGCAAACCATCCCGGTCTTGAGCAGTCCACATCCATCAGCTGCCAGCCACCTTCTTCAAATCATCGATCCATCGTTCCGCAGGGCGTCCCACAGTATATTTTCCTACACGAGGTCTCCACTCTAACACATGTTTGGTACACAGGCCATCTACCCTACCCGTCTACAGACATGGCCGGCTCACTTCCACTTTAGCATGTTGATTCTACGCGCAATGTCGGTGACTTGAGATCTCTGACGAATGACTTCGTTGCGAAGTCTATCCACCAGAGAAACCCCGAGATACATTTGTAACGAGGATATTTCAGCCATACCTATGTATAAGTGGCATCAGATCTGTGATTAGCAGTCGGGTTTTTTGACAGTCATTTATTTTTTATTTCCATAGTGTTATGTCCTATAGTATTCTACTGTGGGGAAAAGCTGCTGACATACGAAACATATTTGTCCTAGAAAAGTGAGCCGTACGGGCAATATACCAGCTAGGATCCAGAGTCTCTTTAAGGGAACTTATAAAAGAAATAGGTATTATCACGATTGCTTCACAGTTAATTTTTTTTCAAAATACATCAGGCAAAAAATACATTTATACGCCAAAACTGCTGAAATCCACGACTTTTACACCAGAAATAAGCACAAACTACATGCTCCTTTCCACTGTCTTCGTAAGGTCCAGGGCTCATTTGTGTGTCTCGGTATCTGCTTTTATTACAAGTTAACTCTTTTTTTTTCTAGACTTGCCTTTTAATGCTTTTAAAGCAAAAGTGTAATCTAACCTTATTTTGGCATATAAGGCATACTATACTATAAACGACTACTTAGACGATAAAAATAGTTGGTAGCTGTGTTGCACAAGACAATGCTAAATGTTCTTTCATAATTATATTCATTACTTAAGATGCAATCATGACTATGTTTATTATTCTGACCGTATAGGTCATTTTAATTTTACTTATTTTATTAATTGACGTAATCTTCTCATTAGCATGTTTTTTATGAGTTGTATTGCAATATGTGGTCAACTAGCGATCGCGACGAATTGATAAGTATAATTTTGTCTGAGCAATCGGCAGCAAGTTCATCTTGCTGACCGTGGTTTATTATTGTTATAACTTTTAACTCTTAATAATTTAACTTCGATGGTCCTAGTTTATTTAAACACGGCTGGCGCAGTGGTTGAGCGATTGACTGCTGCGCTGCGTGTCGCGGTTTCGATTCCCACACGGAACAAATATTTGTATGGCCTACAAATAGTTGTTTCGGGTCTGGCTGTTTGTGTATGTGAGTTTGTATGTTTATGAATGCAACCACGATACAGGAGAAATGCCTAGTGTGGGGCAGCGCTTAATTTTTTTTTTTTAAAGTTTATCACTTGCGACTTTGGGTCACAGCTTATGGTTAAATTCCATTTTTGCACATGTAAGCGGGTACGCCATTTATCCCTGGGGCTCATTTTTTGATTAATATTATATGCTTGAGTTTGCTTATTTAATTACCTATATATTTATTTTTGTGAATATACAGTGTGCTAGCTGATATGTGCCATTTAATTTGATTTAATTTAATGTTCTATATCTATCATAAAATATTGAATAATGCCGTTATATAAATTCAAGCTCTTCAAGCTAAACAGACAGTTGTCTTGCTGGGGAGTTTGTTGCGCCACTTCTTCTTCCCAGCTAAAACACTAGGAAGTGGTGACGGGCTGGGCGATTTGAGGGACTGTCTTCATGTAAATTTTGACTTTCAAAAAGTGCTAATTTTCAGCCTAGTTCGATAAATACCTTTGGATTCTTTTGATCCAGCAAAAATAAGAAGAAGAAGAAGAGAGAACTGTTGAAGTCGAATTTAAAGAGTATCTATCAGATTAAAATTTTAATCAAAATCAGTAATCATCATGCAGTAAATATAGTTTTTTCCCATAAAAACTCCGTCATAAAAGATCGACAAGTAGGACTACCGGGGACACCATGCTAAAAAAATGCACCAAGAACAGTACTTCACAATTGGTTAAGGCCCTGTCCGCACTGCAATATTTCACCGAGCGATTTTATTCGCGCGTATTAAATTCCGTGATCGGGGTTACACTTTGTACGCACTGCGAATAAAATTTCGCACGTTTTTTGTCAATTCGATGCAGTTCCCGGCTGAAACGGACGTCTAAAATCATCATCCGACTGAGCGAAACGCGCGAATTTTATTTCGCAGTACATACCCATAACTACTTTATTCTTTACAAAACATTCGCCTGGAAATAATCCGCACCGCATCGCATTCAATTTGCATGAAATCACAGTGTTTCAATGGCGTTTTAGAATGGCGATATCTTAGGAATTTTGATTCCTAGGGAAAAAAGTATGAGGACCATTCTTATTCTCTACAATTTTTGTCTGGGCTATATTTGTGATTAAACTTTCCGTTTTCGAGAAACCGAATATTTTGACTTTTGACCTTGAATAATTGTTTTAGCACACATGGGATCGATGGGGACTTTTGGCACTTTATTTCTACTGATGTATCTAGTCTCTACCAAAATTCAACTCTGTCGGATTTTTTGTTTTTTGATCACTATTTTATGTCCAATTTGACCGTACTATATAAATTAAGGTATCGTTTGAATAAAATCGTCTTGATACTATGGTGATGATGATGTGATCCGACCGATTTCGGCTAAGGCGATTGTTTGAACTCCGCTGTAGTTGTCGATCGTGAGGTCGCATGTGGCTTATGTAACCAACCTTCTTTGTGAAGAACCTCGCACATTGCGGGCACGTGAGCACACCATCTATAAAATTGTAGTTAATTGCCACAGTTCGGGCTTTCAACTGGTCACGCTTGGCATCAACCTCAAGACCGTAATTCAAAATCATGAATTTTGGTTTTAACCAAAGTCGGAGGACTTTGGTTAAAACCAAAATTCATGATTTTACTCAAATCTTTGGGTGGCTTGCTGCTCCCACCGGGACGGCTCTAAGTCGCACTTGTTAAAGTCATGCTTTAGCACATCCTTATACCTGAGGAGCTGTCCGCCATGCTTGCGCTTGACCTCCTCAAGTTCATAATAAAAGATGCGCTTCGCCACTCGCTGGTCCGTCATCCGTAACACATGTCCGCACCACCGAAGTTAACGCCGCATGAGATAAGACTCAATGCCACCAACATTAGCCCACTCCATAAGCACTTCGATACTATGGTATTCTGATGCACAATAGTTACAAATAAAACCAGTTAGCGATAACACTAAATGTTGTAAATGATATGAGCACAAAAACTTGTAGCCTGAAAAGAAAATACGACCAACAACAACTAACGAAATATTGTTTAAATATTATTGCAGGTCCAGTATGGTATCCATTCATCGGAAGTAGCGGTATTCTACGAAGGATGTCAAAAAAATATGGGTCAGACTGGAGAGCGTGTTTAGAATTATCCAGACAGTATTCTACGAATATCTTAGGCATGAAAACGAGCACAGAACTGTTAGTAGTCGTGTTCGGTGAGAAGAATGTTCGCCAAGTATTTTATGACAAAGAATTTGATGCTAGACCAGATAACTTCTTTGCACGATTAAGATGTCTTGGAAATAAAAACATGGGTAAGACAAATATAAAAGTAAAAATAATACTCGATTGGCATGTTAAACAGATTTTTCCAACAGGATTTTAAATTTTATTTAATGTTCTAGGTATTACTTTTGCCAATGGTGAAATATGGAAGATACATAGACAGTTTGCAGTGAAAAACTTAAAACAGGTCGGTTATGGAAAAACTGTGATGGAAAAAGAAATACAAAATGAATTGTCTCGATTACTAAATTGCTTAAAGGAAAGTAATAGCAAGCCTATAGATTTTGTTATTTTACTTAGTGAATCGGTGATGAATGTTTTATGGAAGTACGTGGCTGGTAAGTGTTGATATTGTCTATAACTTGAGTCTTGGGGTCCTTCACACCAAAACTCGCCTTTGTGCGTCATCATCATCTTCCTACCCTTATCCCATGTTACTTGGGGTCGGCGCAACACGTTTTTAGGGTTCCGAAAAAAAAACGGAACCCTTATAGGATCGGTATCTGTCTGTCTGTGTCTGTCTGTCCGTCTGTCACAGCCAGATTTCTCCGGTCCACTGGACCGATTCTGTTGAAACTTGGTAGACATATGGACTTCTGTGACCCAAACACGGACGCGTTACGAACATTAAATGTTTAGTATGGGGGTCACTTTTGGGGGCAACCTGGAAAATTAAAAAACAAAAGTTTTTTTGAACAATATCGTGTCACCTATCAAATAAAGCTTACTGGCTTACTGTGAGGGTTTTAATTAAATTTTTTTCATAATTTTAAAATAAATGGTTTTGAAGTTATTCAAGAAATGAGACGAAAAATGACCATTCCCCCCTTATCTCCGAAACTACTGAGCCTACAATTTTGAAAAAAAAAATGGAGATAATAGACCTTTACCTAAAGATTACAGGAAAACTATAAGAAGTCTGCAGTGTTAAAATAACATGTTCAAAAAATTAAATTCGTTCGGAACCCTTTGCACGCGAGTCCGACTCGCACTTGTTTTTCTTCCATTCTGTTCTATCAGTCGTCACCCTATCACTAACTCCCTTTTCTTTCATATCGCTCCTCACACAATCCATCCATCTTTTTTTAGCCTTCCTCTCTCTCTCCATCCATCCACATTAATGTTCTTAACTTTTCTAGTTACATGCGTTTCATCCCTCCTCTTCGCATGACCATACCAAGACAAGCGGTTCCCTTGTAACTTTTACGTCTCTGGCGCCGCTTTAAAACTACCTCTAATATTTTTGTGCGTGATCTCGCAGTAAATGGATGTTCATGTTTCATTTTGACTGATTTACGTTGCAGGCGAATTTGTCAAACATGTATGTAGCAATTATTTAGTAGGATTGGTATTTTTTTCCAAATTGATAAAGATTGTGATAGTATTACGGTGGTTTAGTCCAGGCAAATTACGCCGGAAATTGGGTTAACTTTGCAATAATTCTTATCTATGATTTTTTGTTGTTAACGATTAGAATATATTCAGAGAAGTGTATCAAAATATATCCCAGAAAGTTAACAGCCGCGTGTTCGTTTCATTAAATTAAACATCTTATTTTAATAATAAGGAACTCGATGGAAACAAATTACATGCAGTTTTATTCTGTAAATTACTATTACGATATCGAGCTTCACCTGGGTGACAAACTCACTTATTACGTACGAATTTGATACCTCACCACGGATTCCGCTGTCGAGGCACGAAAATGTTACAGAATAGCACTACTGGCATGTTTGTTTAGAGCATATTTTGTAGCAGAGATTAAGTTTTACAGGTGCAACTATACTGGTTTTTTAAACAATCTTATTTTTTGTTTTTGCACTTCAAGATAAAAATTAACTGCTTTTTTCATAAAATTACTTAATGAACTCGACTCACTATCTAGTAAAACTGGACATTATCTGTTAGAGACATTGACAGCGGGTCAAAAAAAGGCCACTTTAGCAGAATCAGGGGGCCTAAAAGCCACTTTAGCAGAATCAGAAAGAACATCGCGCTACACGTCACTGTCAAATTTTCCCAATCAACCTTGAACCTAATGCGTTAGCAATAAAGATGAAAATGAAATATGACAGATTGTTGTGTGGTTAATATAATATTATGATTCTGCTAAAGTCGCGTTTTTAGACCAACAGTTCAGTTTTTCTTGCGGTAACGATTCAGGCAAAAATTTAACTGAATTTATCATGATGATGATGGTTTAATTTTAATTTATAGGCCTAGGAGATCATAGCTAAATAATAACAGACGCACGGGTCGATCTTCATGGATAAGCACTGCTTGCCGAGATTGGTCTGTGGGTTGGTGACCATTTTAACACATCGAGATTTCTCCGTGCCTCGGAAGCATGTCAAGCCATCTTGCTGTCATTTGTAGATCTCTGACAGTCATTCCGGATTGTCAGAAACCAGAAAATCTGACACCAGTCTTACCAAAAACTACCGCACCAGTGTTACCCAGCTACTGGTCGTGGAGGTCTGGTAGGCAGCCGCTCCACGTAAAATATTGGTATTCTGATGAATCCGGTTTTACTGGGAGCTGACCCCGATATTGCTGGGACATGGCTTAGCAGATGACAATATAATTATTAGACCATTTTATGTCATTTCTGGCGGAATGAACGTGTTAAGGACGTTTATCAGAGCGAAAAATAAAAATGTTTTATTCTGACTAATTATCTATTAAACTATTAAATTTGCTTTACCTATTCTCTACGTATATTTCGTATTCTTTTTAATATTTATTGCAGGGTGGAAGTATAAATGCCTGCAAATACTTTCATTCCTTCCATCTCACATCCCCTTCCTACACGTGCGCTTGAACTATAACGTCCTTTTCCTAATTTATATGAGACCAATTTCGAGGTATATATTTTCCAATAAAAAAAGAATGATCAATATCGGACTATTCTGTAAAAAGTTATGCGTGCTCATACATAAAAAAAATATACGCGTCGACTTGAGAACCTCCTCCGTTTTTCCGTCGGTTAAAAAGTCAAAATTTTGTTTTACACAATTATCTTTACTTCTAAAACTATTCTGTCATAATAAGAGCAAACCCATCTCAAATAAAAAAGTGGATGTAATATGCGTTACAGAACATTTAATGATGGAAGGCTACGAAAACCAGTTGAGCATACCAAACTACTACTTAGCCGCTCACTATAGTAGAAATGGATCATATATCCTAACTAGCTTCTGTCAGCGGCTTCGTCCGCGTGGTACCTAGGGAGCATACTCCCGGGATAAAAAGTAGCCTATGTCTTTTCTCAGGCTCTAGACTATCTGTGTACCAAATTTCATTTAAATCGGTTCAGTAGTTTTGGCGTGAAAGCGCGACAGACAGGCAGGAAGAGAGAGTTACTTTTGCATTTATAATATTAATAGTAAGGATTAGACTCCCTCTTTATAGGGTAATGTGTAAATTACTTATTAATAGACTCAACGTAGGGCAGTTTGCTCTAACCGCAACATTTTTCTTACTTAAAGCATTTTATACCAGTCGTAACTTTTAAACGAAAAGTCAGATTTGGATAATTTAAAGTGTAATTTACATGTACATATTCAACCTTAATATTATCAAACCATTTGAATGGATAAGGATTGATACCATGTACTAAAATCACTACTATTCCATTCCGCTCGGGTTTTGATTCAATTATTTGAGTAAAAAGTGGTCATTGCGACCATAATAGTTAGACATATACTTTCGCGGGCTTTTTATAGGTAATATAATCAATTTTGTAAAACATTAGTTCATATATCATCAATAGTTTTCTCAGCACACGCTCAAAGGTCACGACGGTTAAAACGTAAATGAAAAAGGATAAAATAATTTAAAAACCCCCGACGGATATTCTTGGGTCATCACATCACTATTTTAAATTTCAACGTAAATATAAATAAGTATCTCAAATTATTCACGTTATTATAAAACTGCAAAAAAAGCTAATTCATGTAATGGCTGTAAAGGCATGCGGATATTTGAATATAAACTCCAGAACATCATACTTTTTGAATATAGTCAACCGAAATTTATTTGTATTGACAATATTCCGTTGGAATTAACACTCTACGGTAATAATTATTATGGTTCAGTTTAGTTTCAACCGACACTCAAAACTTTTTTTTGGAAATTTCTTTTCTTTTTTTAGAGTTCAAAAATCTAAATGAGTTTTAAATATTTGCAAAAAACCAAACCACCCTTATTTTTTTCAGTAAATTGATTATAAATTTTGCATTTTTTTCGAGCGGATGTTTATTTTTTTAACGACACCTCATTCATAATTTTGAAAACTGTTAAAAAAAATTGAACAAAAATGAAGTGTGGCCTAGACTATAAAAATTCTCTCAATTAAAAAGTTTTAATTAGTTAGCTCAAAAACAAATCTCGGCTAACTGGATACGTAGTTTTTACATGAGACGCCCTTAGTGTGATTAACTCACAATTGACATACTATTTCAAAAGAAAACTTGTATCAATTTGAATATTAGCGAAAAATTCGGTAATATCATAAAGGTACAAGTTTGTAGCCGACTGCAAGTAGCCGCAGCAGGCGACGCGAGACGTGTCGACGCATCACTACTGGTTTCTACGTATTTCTATGAAATACCTTTCCTAGCTAGTGACCCGTTGCTTGCCGCTTAAAAAACAAGGTACCTTACGGCACTTGTCTCACCGCCGGCGAGGAAGCGAGTAGCTATCGACCATTTGCTCGCTGAGGAAAGGGACAAAAGATATAGATCTCGTGTGAGTAAAAGACACACTCACTACATTCATAGTCGATAGCTGGCTGTTCACACTGCCGGCGAGCGGCTCTTACCTCTAGTTCATCGCAGCGACAAGAACTATCATAAATTGTACTCGCTCAGCGACACTCGCTCGGCGATGCTCGCTTGGCGGTCTGAACTCACCAAACAGCGGTAATTTCTGCCTATAGTGCGGGCCGGAGCGAGTATTGCGAGTAAAAGACTGTCGCAGAAAAGCACTCGCTGAAAGCCGAGCGTCAAAACTATCGAAACTTTTCACTCGCTTCTCACTGATCGCCAATTGGTTCGAGTTTGAAGCTTAACTTTTCTAATGAGGGTAGGTACTAAAGTAAGAATATGCAAATAGAAACTGTGACAAATTTTTTTCGACCAGTTTTATCATCATACTAGTTGACCCGCGCAACTTCGTCTAATCCGCTCATATTAGTCTATAGCCTTCCTCGATAAATGGGCTATCTAACACTGAAAGAATTTTTCAAATCGGGCCAGAAGTTCCTGAGATTAGCGCGTTCAAGCAAACAAACAAACTCTTCAGCTTTATATATTAGTAAATATATATATATATGTATAGATATTAGTATATATAGTATGTATAGATATATAGATTTTAATAATCTGGAATTGGTTTTGAGAAAGCCGGGATAGGTTTCGTAAAATTAAAAAAAAAATACAATTTTTCTTTTATTTACAGGGGAACGAATAAAAGAAGACAAACTGAACCATTTATTGGATCTTTTTAGACAACGAGGAAAGGCTTTCTCAGTTGCCGGAGGTTTATTAAATCAAATGCCCTGGTGTAGATTTATTATACCGAAATTAAGTGGGTATTCGCTGATAACCAAACTGAATCGAGAAATATCCAAGGTTATTGAGGTAGGTAATATATTTTACTGATCACATGTAAGTAGGTAGTTTATAGAAATTTTTGCTTTAAAATAAGTAAATTAATAATCTTCTTATTGATGCATGTGAAGTTATTAATCAAGGACTTTGGTTGAATTAGATTTAAATCTTCAATTTATTAAAAAAGGGGCACACCCTATCTATATAGATGATACATTGACTAAGGTGTAGAGTTTGTAAAATTAGGGCTGGTAGAGTTAGCCGCTTGGGAGGAGCCACGCCGTGACCTCATCTCTGTGGTAGGCAGTGATCTCTTGCTGCCGGCCGTAGTTTGTGCTATGGTCGACGGCGAGGAGTCCTGGGACGCGGTGGTCTCCTTCTGCGAAACAGTTATTGCGCAGAAGGAGGCTGCGGAAAGGAGATCTGATAATTTTATAACAGTGCGAGCCATATGGGCTCGTCTTGGCAACATTCTACAAGAAAATGTTTTTGGTGGGAGAAATTATTTCTCGATTTTGGTTGTATCAAGTATGCATGTCTTCCGGTTCTGGCGATTGAAACGTAAACACGCAAATCAACGCTCTCCGAAAATAAATTCGTAGAATCAGTGCAAAAAGTGAACCAAACCAAAGTCATTGGGACATCAATAACAAAACAAACATCATTAAACAATATTGTGGAGTATCACTCCATAATATGTTTGTTTTACATAGTACGGGCATAGTTATTCGCAATAATCGTACGGAAAAACTTTTCATTTCAATATAATCTCGAATTGCTATTAACGGCAAAAATAAGGATCATAGGCATTGATACATAAAAAACCCAAGATACACACTCAGCATCTGCAAAAACGTTCGCGAAAAACAAGCGCATAATGCGCAAGTTTCAAACAGTCTCGCATTACTCGCCATACTACACTGCTTTGTAAAAACAACTTTAAGCGATCCGTGTAAGATTGAATTTGCAAAAAAAAATGTTTATAGTATAGTACACACAACTCACACATGAAACTTGATACATGTCAGTTTTTAACGACAATTTCGAGTGTTGCATTTGTTCGAGTCTGTGCATCTTGGGTTTTTAATATATCAATGATCATAGGCTATAAAGTTCAATCGGATAAACAATACGAACATAAAAATGTGACAGCTGTCAGTGCCAAAAGTGTGACCAACAATTCGAATTCCACCTCACTCCAGTGTTGCCAGAGAGGAAAAAAATGCAATAAAAATGGAAAAAGTGTGGTAATGCTACTGGCCAAACTGGATGAGAAACTCAACCAGCAAACAATAACGATAACAATGTTAGTAACAACAAAGGTTATAGAAATAGAGGCTTTGGACGAAAAGCTAAAAATATTAACAGAAGAAAATACCAAACTACAAAACAAAGTAACTATCTTGGAACAAAAACTTAGTGCGGTGGAAAAAGATAAACTAAAATAGAACTTAGTTTTCTTTGGGCTAAAAGAGAGGGGAAAACAAGCCGAGCTTGTGGATTTTATACAGGAAATTATAATAGAAACTGGAACATATTTAGAGAGTCACGAAATCAGCAATGTATACAGAATTGGGCAGCGCACAAACAAAAATCGTCCTGTCATGGTATCCATCACATCCACGTGGAAAAAGCATATAATAATGAAAAACAAAGCTAAGTTACCGCCCGTTATCTACGTCTAGACTATCCAAAAGAAGTAATTGAGAAAAGAAGGCAACTACAGTCACATCTTGAAGAAGAAGAAAAAGGGAAACTGCATATTCAAACTACGACAAACTGATAGTAAGGAAACAAAAGGATAATACACGTGAAAAGAGAAAGAGAGAGGAAACAAATCCACAAAACTTCTCATCACAGAAGAGAGCTGTCAAAAAAATAACATTTACTGCGTCCCGGAACCGAAATACAATTACTAAAAACCCAACATTAACATTTAAATCATCTTTTGATCCGCTCCAATAGTAAAATTAGAAAATTTTGATAAGATTACAAAGGAACGTGAAAAGTGAAACAACCACTCTAAAAATGTGTACATTCAACAACGGAAAGGTACCTGCAACTCTTTTATGATTTTATTTTAATACTAAAAAAAAAGATTTTGATGTGCTGGGCCTATCTGAAGTGAAAAAATTACGATGCAATGTTGAAGAATACCAAGATTATATTTTGTGTTAAATATAATCTTCCAATAGGGCAGACAAAAGGTTAACATGGCGTTAGGGATAATAAGTACAACACAGAGAGCTATGGAAAGAAGCATATTAAGAGGGGACTCTAGTCCCGAGGAATTTGAAAAACAGGTATTTGAAGAAACCTATCAAGTAAAGTGCGAAAGCTGCAGCTCAGGCTGATTTTTACCTATAAACACCCCTACTAAAAGACGCTTTGTATTCCGCTGTTTTCTTCTTCTAAACTGGACTGATCTAAAAAACATATATCAAAATTTAGAGGAAGACTATATCTATACTTCTATTATTTTTTTATTTTGTTAAAACCTTATCAAATTTGTCTGACAGTCGTCTGAACATGGCGGTAAAAACGGGCTGCTTTTTCGGGTTTTGTATTGCCAAAATTCCTTAAGTAATTATGTTTTGGAAAATGATAGTGGCACGTACTAAATCGATCTAGATTTTTGTAAAAAAAAAATACATTGCTCTAGCAGCATTGTCCACGAAGGAAACGGCGGAATGCGTTTGTATGGAGAAAGGCCCAAGAGTTACTGACCCTAGTCCCCTCTTAAAGATAAACTTAAGACACAAAGTAAAGAATGACATAATTCAACAAAAAAACAAAAATGAGAGATGCACTCGAAATAGCCCTGAAGTTGAAGTGGAACTGGGCAGGTCATATCGCACGATATACTGACAAGAGATAAACAATATTAACTACAAGATGGATGGGGCCAGTTTCCGGTAAAAGGAGAGTTGGACGCCCAATGAAACGAAGGACTGACGACATATCAATGGTAGCAGGAAGAGACTGCATGTATAAAACTAAAGATAGCATATTATGGAACAAATTGGAGGAGGCCTTTACTCAAATTGAGATCCATACCTCTGGAAACACCAACAACTAACCTTACTAACATTAAAAAAAAGTTTATTGCATCAACTGAAATTCATATTCTATTTACAATATGGAGCAACCTTTTAAGCAAATAGTTTGCTTGTGTTAGGAAAAAATTAAATTAAAGAACTAGTAAACTAAACTAAACTAACAATACTAACCTCATTCGAAATGTAAAATGAGAATACGGAGGCTTTTTTATTTTTTCATTTATTTTTTAAGTATGTAAGTATTAACAGAGAACCAATTCGTTTCAGGAAGCTATTGAAAAGCATAAAAATAAGGAAGTGGAGCAAAAAGATTTTATTTATTTGTTTTTGGAAGAGATTTATGCGAATAAGGACCCAACTTTTACAGGTAAGAGACTTACATATCTATGGTATCACATTATTAGGCAGCTCGTTGAGAAGGCATACGAGTTCGATATGACAGTGGTATTGTGTTTTGTTGACTACAGCAAAGCTTTCGACTGTGTCAAGTGGAGTTGCTTATGGAGAGTCCTGCAGGAACTTGGAGTACCGAATCACCTCATCGCCTTACTTCGCACCCTGTATGGCTCGTACACAGGAGTCGTAAGAGTCGATAAAACAGCTTCAAAACCCTTCAAATTCCACCAAGGAGTACGCCAGGGATGCATTTTATCACCTATTCTGTTTAACGCCTATGGAGAGCACATTAAGAGACGTACTTGTGAGAATTGGGAGGCTTTACAGTTGGTGGCGTGAAAATCACCAACCTACGCTACGCCGATGATACTACTCTTCTTGCAGCAAATGAGTCGGAAATGGCTGCACTTCTAGACAGAATGTAGCAGTTTAGCGAAGAGATGGGACTCTCCGTGAACAGATCCAAGACCAAGGTCATGGTGGTAGATCTGGGAAGTTGGAACTCACCGGCGCATTAGGAATAGAATCAGTGGACAACTTTATATACCTGGGTTCCAACATCAGTAATGATGGGTCGTGCGAGAAGGAAGTGCGCAGGAGAATTGGCATGGCTAAGAGCGCTATGTCTCAGCTTGGAAAAATTTGGAAAGATCGTAACATTTCCGTAAAAACTAAAACAAACTGGTACGGACTTTAGTCTTCTTGATCTTTTCGTATGGCGCTGAGACTTGGACACTGAGAGCTGCAGACCGCAAACGCATTGACGCGTTTGAGATGTGGTGCTGGAGAAAGATGCTCCGTATTCCTTGGAGGGCGTTTCGGACTAACGTGTCCATATTGCGAGAACTGAAAATCTCCTCGCGACTGTCAGCTGAGTGTCTGCGCAGAGTCCTAGAATACTTTGGTCATATTGTGAGGAAAGAAAGTGGCAACCTCGAGAAGCTCATCGTAACCGACAAAGTAGATGGAAAAAGACCTCGTGGATGCAGTCTAATACGTTGGTCTGACCAGATTCGCACCGCCCTTGACACTTCCGTTCACAACGCCCTCCACACCGCCAGGGACAGAAACAGGTGGAGAAACATCATACGTGTAAAAGTGATACAGAAGGGAGGTCACGACCCTCAGCATTGAGGAATTGTATGTATGTTTGTGGCTCACGAGATACAGCCCGCTGACAGGCAGACGGACGGAATGACAGCGGAGGCTTAGTATTAAGGTCCCGTTGGTCACTCTTCGGCTACGGAACCCTAAAATCGACTAAAAGTTCCAAGCAAATCACTTTTTAAAGAGTCCGATGTAGTTGGTGGCCTGTTGTTTAACGCACATGCCGTCAAACGAGTAAACCGTTATTTTTGGGTAAATGCAATGAAGGTAACAATATACAAGTTTCCATCATAAAGTGCTCTGTAATACATAAGACATCCACAACTATTTTTCTATCAATCAGTTCATTGAAACAAACTGCAAGAGCATCGCATTTAAATAGCAGGCCTGCAATATTTTAACTCTATGACACACGGGGTTGCGATAGTCGTTGAGAAGATCCGGCAGTTGGATCTCGAAGTGGTCCTAAACATCACAAGTCAGAAGCCATGTGCTCTCATGGTTCTCGGACGTTGACGTACCTGGGTCTCGTCTTCGATAGCCGGTGGAACTTCGTCGAGCATTTCCGACGTTTGGCTTCCAGATTGGAGCGGGCCGAGGCTGCCTTCAAGCGGCTTCTGCTTAATCTAGGGGTCCAAACGCCTCCTTGCGGAGGCTTTACGCGGCAATCGTGCTGTCCATGGCCCTTTATGGGGCGCCGGTATGGGCGCTTACTTTGAGGAAGCGTTCAGCCCGATATCTCAACGCGCCCCAGAGGGTCATGGCCATCCGGCAGGCCTGGGGATACTGCACGGTTGCCGGCGAGGCAATGAGCCTCGTTGCCGGACTGCTGCCATGGGATCTAGAGGCGAGAGCCCTCGCACTAATTTACGGGTAGCGCGTGTAGGCGCTGCACCGAGGCGAGACTCCTCTGCCGCGGCAAATCGCAGCACGGTGGACAGAGCTCCGACAGGATCTCATGGCGGTATGAAAACAGCGACTGTCACATTCCGGCTCTGGGCACACCACAATCCAGGCGATAAGTCCTCTCTTTGAGGAGCGGCGCCACGGCGTCCTCACCTTCCTCTTGACGCATGGGCGGTGAGACTTTGTACGTAAAAAGTCATAGAATAGAATAGAATAGAATACTCTTTATTATGTACACCATATAAGTTACAGAAAAGATAGATGAGAAACATAACATAGGGTGACACAATGAGCGGCCTTATCGCTAAAAGCGATCTGCGAATTCGAGGTTTGGCTCTCGCCTGTTTTGTCCTCCAATATTGGACCAATTTAAGAGATATTTCACAAACTGAATAAGAAGGATTTATCCTGTAGCCCTATGTTTTCCTTTCCTGCTGTTGTCATGCAATTCGCAGGGCTCCATTTTTTTAATTACAATTTCGATTTTTTGGGAAACATGGTTTGTGTTTGTTGTGCTATATCTCAATACTTATGAAACTAATTGAGCTGCGTTTGCACTTCGAATGTAGAAAATTTTGTCTTCTTTAACTAACTAACTTTGACTTTTTACGTAGAATTCACCGTTTGCAAAATATAAGCCGAAGTCTGAAAAATTACCGAAAATTTTGAAGTTTTCCGAGCACTACGCAGTTAGCACAGATCTTTCGAGGTTTAAAAATTAGGTGTACATTACTAACATCTACCCTAATAACATCCCAAAAAATCAGGACAGTACAATTTACTGCGACCTGAAATGTCTTAAATTAAATGACTGGCCTAATCATAAAAACTTGCAAATGTTATAAGAATATAAACAATTTACTAAAAAAAGAGGGCTTTGATTTTTAGCAAATATCTCAAAAACTAATTAAGATTTTTGTAATTTAAAGATAAATTCGAACAGAAGAAGAAATTTCCTAAAAAAAATCAGCTGTCGAAACTGTAAGAACTGTCGAATTGCAATAATATAATTCAATTAGTAAATGCAATAGTTAATTAACATTTTTTTCTGCTTGAACATGAATATTTCAAGTTTGATAATTGTTAAACTATAAACTTGTGTTTTTTTTCCTTTAACGGATTTATTCTTAAAAGGCAATTCAAAAATATATGTTATTTTCAGTTTTTTTTTTAATATTTATGTGGTTGAAAACTTAAAAACTTGAATTACTTAATCATTGAAATTAATATTTTAATGATTAGTTTTTTACCACCCATAGCTGCTTGGATATATATATATATTTTTTTTTTACTTTATATCTCCTATTGTTTTTGTTATAAACAAATGTGTTGTTTATAAGAAAATTATTTTTAAGAAATGGTTTTAAAATTAATTATAAGTGGTAAAACAAAATTTAAACAACGAATACGTTTTTAAATTTGAAAAACCTTAATTATTTTTTGAGATATTTACAAAAACAAAACATCATTTTTTTTCAGTAAATTGCTTGTAACCTTTCCAAATTTTTGAGTAGATCATTGTTTTTATATCAAAAATCAATTACATGCTACTCGAATCGAATGACTCCTCATTCATATATTCTGAGACTGCTTAAAAAAGTTGAATAAAAAAGCACTAGTATCTAGAATTTGTATTCGTGAAATAGCAACATCATCACCTAGTTTATAATTGTTATAATATGTAATTTTCAGAGGAGCAGTTGAAAATGGTCTGTTTGGATTTTCTAATAGCGGGTTCTCAAACAAGTAGCAGCTTACTGGGTTTCGCTTTTTTAAAGGCATTAAAATGTCAAGAAATGCAACAGAAAATATATGAGGAAATAGATACTGTTATTGGAGACAGAACACCTTGTTGGAATGACAGTGAACGGTAAGTAATTAGTAACGGTAAAGGGGCAATTATAGTTCTTTCATAGATTACGGTAATGAATCGACTAACCACCCAAACCCATAGCCTGTCACCTATAATCTATAGGTAAAGATCTATTATTTCCATTTTTTCCAAAATTTTAGGCTCAGTAGTTTCGGAGATAAGGGGAATGGTCATTTTTCGGCTAATTAATTTAATTAATTCAAAACTATTAATTTTAAAATTATGAACAAAATATATATAAAACTCTCCCAGTAAGTCCTTTCATTTGATCTAACACTCGATATTGTTCAAAAAACTATTTTTTTAATTTTCTAGTTTGACCCCAAAAGTGACACCCATACTAAAAATTTAATCATTTACGTAACACGTTCGTGTTTGGGTCACAGAAGTCCATATGTATACCAAAATTTCAACAGAATCGGTCTAGTGGATCCGGAGAAAATTGGCTGTGACAGACGGACAGACAGACACCCGAGTGATCATATAAGGGTTCCGTTTTTTGTAAGGAACCCTACAAATGGAAGGGACTTTAAAAAGGAGTGTTAGGAGTTCTCTGTATCAGTTTAGAGTTGGTTTGGCATTACACCCTAGACCTCCAGGCCTCGGAAAATCGGCCCATTGGACTATGAAAATGGAGAAAAAGGGGTTCATCTATGTTTGTCCATTCCCATGCTGTATAAATAGCTAAAATTCAATTGGCAGCCGAGATCGAAATAATTAGTTCAGTCCGCAAAATTTCTACTATCAGTTTATCGGCTTTCATATCTTCGGTCCACGGCACTGAGAATTTATCAGGAATATTCTGGCTTCCACACTGGTTGATTTTGATGTGCCGTGTTTCACCGTTGCTATTGATGCCTGGAAACTCGCTTGCTCGACCAACCTGACAAATCTTTCCAGAGGCGGTGAGACGAGCTGCTCTGCAGAGTAGTACAGAACAACTTACTGACCACGTCTGCTACTACTGTTGAGCGTGCGCGCCTGCTGGCTGTGGGAAAATGGGGAGTCGAGTCTTTGGCTTCATGCAATACTATCGTCGAACCTAGGCACTTTGTACGACGACACCACTTTCCGCCTCGCTGCTTTACTTCGTTTAGGGGCGCCCCATGTTGTTCTCCTCATCGCTGTCACTGCGGTGAAGTTATCAACAGCCTCGGGCACTACGGCCTTTCTTGTAGCCGCAGTGCGGGCCGTTTTGCATAACACGCTAATTTAAGACGCGGCAATAGGAGCCGGCAGGCCTTTTGAAGCTCTCCTCCACCCGTGACCCCTCATATTCAGTACGTCGTCGTCGGATATACGATTCACCGAAAAAGCTGTCCATCTTTTGTTTTCGATGCTTGCCAGCTCATGAAGATTTGTAAATACTGACTATGATGAATAATGGCTATGAAAAAACAATTGCCGTACTTTATTATCAAAAGTGTAGTACTACTGTAGCTATAATTTATCAAGTTTATTACTTTAGACTCATTTGGGTTTGGACCTTTAATATAGAAGTAGGCCGTCATCTAATTTTTCTACTATATTGTGACGTCGATGAAGCATACATATTCTATTGGTCTTAGCGTGATGATATATAGCCTATAGCCTTCCTCGATAAATGGGCTATTTAAAACTGAAAGAATTTTTCAAATCGAACCAGTAGTTGTTGAGATTAGCGCGTTCAAGCAAACAAACAAACTCTTCAGCCTTATATATTAGTAAATAACTAGTTGACCCGCGCAACTTCATCTGCTCGCTCCTATTGGTTTTAGCGTAATGATATATAGCCTATAGCCTTCTTTGATAAATGGGCTATCTAACACTGAAAGAATTTTTCTAATCCGGCCAGTAGTTGTTGAGACTAGCGCGTTCAAGCAAACGCAACTGACGCAACTGTTATTTTTTTAATTTTATGAGTCTTGTGCGAGTCCCAAATAAACATTTTCCTTTCTTTCTTTTCTTTCTTTCAAACAAACTCTTCAGCTTTATATATTAATATAGATATTATATAGTATAGAAGATGTAGAGATGTTATTTGATTTTCGCTACGATCCTTAGGAGACACGGTATATCCCGCGCGGATTTATGACCACCCGGCCTCATATCCCCTGTGCTTTATAAATACTCTTTTTTTTCAGGCTTATATATACGTCAGCGTTTATACAGGAAGTGCACAGATATTATGCTGTTGTTCCCATGGCGGGGCCAAGGCTTCTACAAAATGATACATCGATTGACGGCTATGTAATACCTAAAGGTGCTACAGTACTCATGTCTCTGGGTGACATATACTTCGATCCAGAATTATGGGATGACCCGCATGAGTTTAAACCTGAAAGATTTATTGATGAAAGCGGGATGTTAAAAAATTCGGAGCACATGTACCATTTCGGATTAGGTAAGTGGCCATAAGATTTTGACAAATTTTTTGACCCTATTTTTCTGTAGGCAATCCAAAATGGGAGTGTAACACCGAATAATACGTCCCCGTAAGTTAACTAATACGCAACGAATGCACGCTACCTCGAAAATCTTAACACCGTAGTAATGCGATCTCGAATAACCAAATCTCTAATTCAGTAATTCGAATCACTTAAGATGAAATGCTGGCGGCTAGACTTTGTATGTAAAAAGTCATAATTCGAGGTTTGGCCCTCGACTGTTTTCTCCTCCAATATTGGACCGATTCAAGTGAAATTATCTTATCTTATCCTATCTTATCACAAATTTAATAAGAATGATATAAAACCACTGATTCCTTGATGGTTTATTAACGGTATAAGCACTAGAACTCTCATAAAATGCTCAAAATTGTCCGATAAATCGCTGCCAATAGAGCCCTAGTCTACAAATTTGGCAACTATTAATCAAAAAAGGAAAACATAGAGATACTGTATATATCCTTCTTATTCAGTTTGTGAAATATCTTTTACTAGCACTTCGCCCGCGACTTCGTTCGCGCAGGATTAGTTGGTACTCCACGAACTTTATCTCCCATCTAACCTCTTAAAGAGTAATGTGTAAATTCTTTCTGTTTTAAAAATAATCTTACTTAGAGTATTTTTAAAACAGTCGTAACTTTTAAACGGAAGGTCCGATGTGAATAATTTAAAGTGTAATTTACATGCACAGAACCAACCTTAATTATTAACTCATTTAAATAGATAAGGATTAATATAATGATACTAAAATCACCACTATTCCATTTCACCCTGGGGATAATGTAGAATTCTAATGGTGAAAGAATTTTTCAAATCAGTCCAGTAGTTTTGGAGCCTATTCAATTCAAACAAACAAACAAATCTTTCCTCTTTATAATATTAGTGTAGATATCGGTCCAATATTGAAGGAGAAAACAGTCGAGAGCCAAACCTGGAATTATGACTTTTGACATACAAAGTCTCGCCGCCAGCATTTCGTCTTAACAACAAATGCGCGCTACCACGTAAAACTTATCGCTGAAGCCACGCGACCTCGCTTAGCCAAAAAGACAGCAATTTTATGAATTTGAATTGTTTTATAAAAATCTTTATTTATTTAACAATGCTTTTAGTGTTTTTTTTTTGTTTGAATTGGTCACTATAATTTTAAGATAAAATTTAAAATTATTCAAGACTGACGTCAATAATATGGTTTTCATGTTTTTTTTTTTATATTATATAAATTAACTTTTCAGGTCGCAGACGCTGCCCGGGCGATTCTTTAGCAAAGTCATTTATATTTATCACTTTCGTGGGAATTCTTCAGAAGTATAGGATCCACGTCAGCAATGGTACGATGCCGTCTGATGTGCCAGTTATAGGTATTCTATCTACACCTAGACCTTATACAGCTGAGTTTACATTAAGAGAATGATGTTAATATTATTGATTAAAATTGAACAATTCGTTACACTGTACATTTATATTTTATTTGTCCTATTGGGATAAACCACTGTTGCGTACCGGAAAACGCAATGTCTGAAGGTCTCCCACTAGGTAAACTGATGACCTAGTGAAGGTCGCGGGTAGCCGATGGATGCGCGACGCGCAGGACCGGTCGTTGTGGCGACGCTTGGGGGAGGCCTATGTCCAGCAATGGACGTCTTTCGGCTGATAATCATATCCCAATAATCATCATCATCATAATTAAAATTCGCCAAAATATCTTCATTTAATCCTAATAAACAAAATTCCTCCGTTACTGATCTTTTGTAGTAAGTACCACGCCGATTTGAGTGGACCTGTCCAAACAGTGCAGGCATTTGTCAGTTATCTCTAACTTAGAAACTAACATTACCGTGTAAGGACATTTTAGTAGGCCGCATAAAGTACTAAAATTGCCAGAAAATCCTGAAAACTACCCCTAATGAAACGACCTACCTGCAGTACATAGTCCTCACGTTCACAAAACGTTATATGAAGACCAAGCAGATTTGGGCCTTAAATGGTATTTTGAGGACCACAACGAACTAAAACTATTTGAGTGCTCCTGTCCAGTCAGTCCAAGCCTTCAAGCCATTTCAAGCAAGTCGAGTAGCTTAACTTAGAACCAATAAGGGAGCCGCAAAAGTATTCTAACTGCCAGAAATCGTTAAAAAATGTAGTCCTCATAATGTTTACAATTATGAACGAAAAATAAAATATCAAAATATATAATATTTTACGAATTAAATATTCAGTTGAAAATGTAAATGTCAACAAACATTAAAATTAGATTGTTTATAATAATAAATCCCGACCAAGCGCGTTTCAGGCAACGCGCAACGTAGGGTTCCGTAGTTGCAGGTTACAATTACCGACTTATCTCTTTTACGTAACTAACAACTTTATCTTTACGTAACTAACAACTTTATCTAACTAATTTAAGATCATTTTTTTTATTTTGTTACTTTTAATATGCATACGTTTGACCACTATCTCACCTGATGGTAAGCGATGATGTGGTCGAAGATGGAGCACGTTTGCCTAGAAGTAACCTATTCACTCTTGTCTTAAAGACACCCCAGGTTGTAGCTATCTGGTAACACAGACTCTGGCAGGGAATTCCACTCCTCAGCTGAACGCACTATGAATGTATTCCTAAAACGTATTGTGCGTGTGGGTGGGATGTCCACCATGTACCGGAGGCGCATCGCCGTTCGTCTTGTGTTCCGATGATGGAACGGGCTTGGCGGAATTAAATCATGTATTTTTTTTACGAAATTTACTTTCACCAAGTATATTATACAGGGATATTTGTAAAACACCAACAACCTCTTAGGCAGTGAAAGTACACATGATTACAAACAACTTTTACTTTGAGACCAACCCCGAAAACTCGAAAAAAAATATCAGCTGTTTCATACAAAATGCAATATTAGGCCAATGAAAATGTATGAAACAGCTGATATTCTGCCTAAGAGGTTGTTGGTGTTTTACAAATAACCCTGTATAGGTTGGTCGACTATTACTCTGACTACTACGAGACACTGGAGCTTGGTGTTCGATAAAACTTAGGAGCTTGAAAAGTTTAAATAATACTTTAGACAGAATTTAGTATTTAAAACTAATAAAGATGTGCGGCCATCTAATGAAGAGTAATCAGGTAGAAAAGGAGATGGAGAGGAACTGGTCCAGGTGGCGTCGGCGAATGAAACCTATATTTTCAGAAAGCTTATTGAAAAGACATCATTTTTAGGGTTCCGAACATCCGTGAAAACGGAACCCTTATAGGATCACTCGGGTGTCTGTCTGTCCGTCTGACACAGCCACTGGACCGATTCTAATGAAATTTGGTATGCATATGGACTTTAGTGACCCTAACACGGACGCTTTACGTCAACAGATATTTTTTTAGTATGGGGGGTTACTTTTGGGGGCCAAACCAGAAAATTTCAAAAAATGGTTTTTCAAATTGTATCGTGTGATATATCAAATGAAAAAAAATATTTCATTAAATTTTTTTCAAAATTTGAAAATAAATAGTTTTAAAGTTATTCAAGAAATTAGACGAAAAATGACTCACATATCTCCGAAAGTACTGAGCCTAAAATTTAGAAAAATGTCCAGAAAATAGTTCTATACCTAAAGATAGTCGTAGAAAAGTCTGTAGTGTTAAAATAACATGATAAAAAATTGAATTGGTTCGGAACTCTTTGCACGCGAGTCCGACTCTCACTTGGCTAGTTATTTTTGTTATGGAACCAAAAAAATCCTCCATGGCGACAAGTTTTCGATCATTAAAAAATACAAACAATGATTGGAGGCATAATAGAAAGTGTCAGATGATAAAACAGATCACATTTAACAGCTTCTTGTTTGTTGTTTTTCATTATCAACACGAAAATCAGTTCATAGAGAAAAAAATAGAAGCCAATAAATGGGTTTTGCGAGAAAAGAAATCGTCGAATGCAAGAGTTACAAGGAGCGTCGGTGAATGAGACACCATTACTTCGCGTGATCCACAGGCTGGCTTTTACCTCAGACAGAGGATAAGCATTGCCATACAATGTGGCAATGCCGCCAGTCTTTTGGGATCACTTCCATTTGACAGCGATGTGGACGAGATTTTTGACGCCATATTGCCAAAGAGTTTAGTATTTTTAAAATATTAGTTGTCCCGTGCAACTTCGTCTGCTCCGCTCCCATTGATCTTAGCGTGATGTTATATAGCATATAGCCTTCCTAGATAAATGGGCTATCTTACACTGAAATATTTTTTCAAATCGGACCAGTAGTTCCTCAGATTAGCGCGTTCAAGCAAACAAACAAACAAACTCTTCAGCTTTATATATTAGTAATTAGTAATAATATATAGAAGAATACAACGTGTAACAGAATAAACGCAATACCTGTTAAAGGTTTATTGTACTCATCATTATGAACAACTTTTACTATGGGACCAACACTGAAATCGCAAAAAAAAATCAGCTGTTCAGTACATTTTGTCGAATTATGAGCATATAAATGAGGCGTTTATTATGTGACAGGTTGTAGATCTGCGAACATAACAAAAACTAAATAAACAAAGTCACATTATTTCAAGTGGCTTTTACTATTTAAATTAACAATTCCATCGTGATGTGAACTTTTCACTGTTGCACATAATTTGTAGGAAATGGATTAGCAATGTGTAAGGGTGGGTTTAGATTTGAGGGAACTAGTGATGCTTTGTGTTCGGGTTTAAACTTTGATCTCAAACGACACCAAAGGGTCACAGCGACCCTGAAACGCAAAGGGCATTCGGAGGAAGGTAGATGGGTTTTAGTCAGTAAGAGTCTGACACTCTCTTCTGCTTCACCCAGAGCGGGAGCAGCCATTACTAAAAACTTACTATCCTTAAAAAAAAGTAGGTACAGATTGCTTTTACAATTCAGGAAAACTAACAAAAAATCCTTGCTGTACGAAAATAAAAGTTATTTTCGTATAGCACGGCCACTTTAGCAGAATCAGCCAGCACATCACGCTACCCGTCACTGTCAAAATTTCCCAATCAATCTTGAACCTAATGCTTTAACGATAAAGACGAAAATGAAATTTGACATTGTTATACGATTAGTATTATGATCCTAATATGATTCTACTAAATTGGCCTTCTTAGACCCCCAGTTCTTTTGAACGAATCCGTTTGGAGAAGTACCTGCTTTCATACTACGAAATTACATTTTTTTCAAATGTTATTGTTCCATTGGGAAGTGTAGAAGGCTATGGGGAACATACCCCATAGCCGTCGTGCTTTATAATTAAAAATATATATTATTTTTATTGTGCGTATAACTCAGATCCCGACAGGGAATTACACTCTAAGGCTCCTCGCAAACGGGACATCGACCACAGCAACTGGTGACTGGCGACAAGCTGTTTACATGAGTTTTAATACGTTTTGTATGGAATCGCCACACACGTGTAGCGAATGGCGTCCACTTGATGCCTTTGCCCTTCAGTAAGACATAAGTATTTATAATAATCTTAATTGTTATTATTATTAATGCCGCGCATGCTTAACGCTGAACCGATTTGATGAATTTTGTTACAGGTATAGATGAATCCCTGGAGGTGGTTATAAGCTTCTTTAACACGAGCAAAGCAACGGGCTAAAGCTTAGTAGTTACACATAATTCATCTATTTAACTGAATATTCTAAGAACATTACCAACCACAAACTTCTTGTGTATCCTACGCTTTAACTGCTGAAAGCACAACAGCGATATTTCCTTACAGTCTTATTAAAATGTAATTTACGCTTACGGAAGTATTATTTCCTTCGTAATAAGAGGTTATTATTAAATAATACAGGTTAATAATGCCTGAGGAAAACTGCAGTTGTTGGTTCTGCAGCGTGATACGGCATAAATCGAAAGAAAGTACAGGGCATTTATTTGTAAAATTTTATACCGGGTAGTAGATTAAATTTTTTAATGATGGGTAAGCATCAAATGATTCCTTCAACTCTGGGCGGAGCGAGAGGGAGCGTCAGACTCTTAGGCCGCGGACACGAAGGCGGCGGGTGCGGAGCAGCGACGTAGGCGGCGCGGGCAGCGGCGCGTTTCAATGCATAGATTTATATGGAACTGGTCACCAAGATAGCGCCGCGAGGAGTGGCGCGGCGGCGGCGTACGAGCGACAAGCGGGCATCTAGTAGTTGACGTAGTGTTGCGCATTTTATTTTTTGCTTTCTTATGATAGACGTTCTAAAATTTTATCAAAAAGATGTTTTCGTCGCTGTTTAGACATTTTTTTTCGCGAACAAGACATTCATTTCTCGTAACACATCACCACGTTGCTCTGGCACCGCGCGAAATGCACGCTGGCTTCGTGACCGTGTCCGCGCTGCTGCTCCGCTGCCCGCGCCGCCCGCGCCGCCGCCGCCGCCGCCGCCGCTCCTCGCCCGCTGGCTTCGTGTCTGTGGCCTTACTGTCTAAAACCAATCCGTGTTCCTCCTAAAGCCCTTTGCTTTCCAGGGCCGCGGTCACTCTTTCGAAAAAAAATATCAAACCTGGCAGGAACAACCGAGACCAACGTCGCAGTTGCTGTTTATAGCTCTTTGACAGTCTTTACGTTATTTCAGAGGACTTCCTCCGTCCTTTAAGTGAGTAATCGATGGGACCCCATTGACAACTTAACTACCTCCGTGGTCGAGTGGTTTAGGCGTTTGCCTTGTGACCCGGTGGTCGTGGGTTCGATTCCCACGGGAAGCATACTTTGTAAATTTGTTTCCAGTTTGGCTAGGACATTGCAGGTTTGAATCACCTAATTGTCTGTTAAAAAGATGATTCCGTGCTTCGGAAGGCACGTATAAGCCGGTGGTCCCGCCAAATGGCGGTCGTCAAATAAACCATGTCAGAGGCCCCTGAGGCGGTCTAGAAACTCTGACACTAGGGTGTGTAGGGTCGTTAGACCTTACTGCACACACGATAAGTAGAAGACCCCATTGATGTGACCTCCGCAAGCGTTGCTTACCCTTGAAAATCGACCATTCATTATTTAGCGACGAGCTCCTCCTACATTTCCAGTTCCCAGAATTAATAAATGTACGGAATTAAAAATAAATTGTAGTACTTATATAAAATGAATTCCTGCAACTGTTAAGTCAAGCTGTTTTGCAACGTTATTTAACACGAGAAATGGAGTTTTTAATTATGTTGTCAGTTTGCTTTCTGCGATGTGTTTATTTTGTACTATTTAATTAAATTGCTGCGAATGCATGAGAAATTGGAAAAAATTTCTACTGCAACGTTGGAAGGCTTCCCACAAGGTGGACCGATGACCTGGTGAAGGTCGCGGGTAGCCGATGGATGCGAGACGCACAGGACTAGTCGTTGTGGCGACGCTTGGGGGAGGCCTATGTCCAGCAGTGGACGTCTTTCGGCTGATATGATGATGATGATGAATGCATGAGTGTCTCGTGACGTTAGACCTATAAAAAGAATAAATAGATATATTTATATGGTTCTTACTAAGAAAAGAGATACAAAGTTTTCCTCACTGTACATTAATAACTTCTATTATGGGACCAACCCTGAAATCTAAAAATATATTATATTTTTTATGTATTTATTTTTATTTCACTGAAACAGTACAATAAATAACATAAATAATTATAGGCTAGTACTTCTAATGTATAAAAATCTCATGTCACAGTGATTGTTATCAAACTCCTCCGAAACGGCTTGACCGATTTTTATGTTTTTTTTTTTTTGTATATTTAGTAGGTCTGAAAATAGGTCGTAGGCTATTTTTTATTGGCGAAATAACGTTTGCCAGGTCAGCTAGTAAGACTATATAAATAACATGGACTTTGTTTTTCATGTTAACACGGTTCAACCTATCAGGGCTCATTGCTAGACATTTGTCTTCTTCGCCGTTCCGTCACTGCTGATGATTGCGACCACATACGACGTGTCTCCAAGTCATGCGGTCTCCAACAGCCTGCAGCCGTGCGGCGTTATTCTGGTGGTTACCACTGTTGATTCTGGCTTTCAAGAGTTGCAGTGGTTAGGAATAGTGGGGCGGACTTGCTTCCGAAACTTGAAACCCCGTGAAAATATGCCACCTGAGGCTCTAGACAAGTGACATTCTGTAGGCGGTAGCGTGGCGAAGGCGATTATCCAAACGTCAAAAATGTATGGGATTGGCATAACGCTGTCGAAATTTCATGTGATCAATCCCTTATATTTTGGCATTTCGACAATTTCGATAATGCATGCGATTTTTTATTAGCAAAATGAAATACTTATTAGCTCTAGTAAACAATAATGTAATTATTTTTTAAATACCTTCTTCAGCGATGATGTTATAAAGCTTCAAAAGTACAATTAGAAAGAGAAGTCCGATATGAACTTAGACGTCAAAGTCCATGGCGTCTATACAGCTGCCATAGAAAACAGCGTTTGCGCGAGGACAGATATTTGTTTAAAACAATACCTCGTTTGTTTTTGGAGTAATTTTGATTCTATTTTCACTGCTAGTATTATGTATTTTTAGATAAACTGTACAGATAATATTGTTTTTTTCATGCATATTACCTATTGGTGTGACAAAAAAAGAAATAATTATAATATACCATAGTAGATATACAGATGCATACATAATACGCTATATGTATAATAGATACTAAATACTAAATATACAGGCAGTAAAAATAAATGACGGCTACGGACATAATTACAGCGAAAGGTAATGTTCTTTGTCAAGTTTTCAAAAGTATGTAACGACTGAGCGCGTGTTACTGGAACTGGCAATGCATTCCACAGACGGGCAGCCTGTACAGTTAAAGACCCAAGAAAGTTGTGGAATGCATTGGCCTTTTCTAAAATGACTAGATATCTGAATATCTAGCATGGGAATCGTAGAGAAACTGAAAACGTTTCTTAAGGTAAAGAGGGGTGAAAGGAGAAAAAAGAACATTGTATAAAAGGGAAAGAATATGAGCATTCCGGTGAACGCGAATTGGCAACCACTTGAGCTTCACACGAAATCCGAAAACATGGTCATATTTGCGTAAACCGAATATGAACCTGATACAGAAATTTTGAAGCCGCTCAAGTCATTTCTGGCTACCTACATGGGAAAAAAGAGCGATTTTATGTAATTTTTATATTATAGAAACAAAAATAAACGTGACTGATAATGTTTTTACGTCATTCGAGTTCTGGATGCACTTACGAGGCAACAATTGCGTAAAACCGAAAAATAATATCTAAATAAACCATTAATTATTTTTATCCTTATTATCAAACGCAATGATGGATCGATAGAGATAATTATTTGAGAACTGATAAAGATAATAGTATCGTATTGTTTAATTAATTTATGGGCAGTTTGCGAGGTAGCCATGTTGAGGCTAGTCAGTTTGTTCGTCTTCGTGGGCTTGGCTTTGGCCAAACACGAAATTTATGAGGGGTAAGGATTTTTATATGTTTTGTTTATGGATTTTGAGTAGTTGCAGTACAGGTTTGAGTGGACTGTGTGATAGATTATCTGTATAAAAATACTTGTCTATTATGATAGGCGCCAGATAATTTTGCAATTTTCATGTACAAGCACACCCTTAATATTACTGCGGCCTCACGTCACGTTTGTTAGGGTCTGCGTACATTTTGGTCGTCATCGTCAATTTATTTGGGATTGGCGCAACATTGGCTTCAATACTTTTTGATAAGTCATCTTGTCATTAGTCACTCCCTTTCTAGCTCTATTATCCCATTTTCCGATAAATTTTCAACAATTCCTCCGAGTGATATCAACGTCTATTAATTTGATTTCAGCAAGGTAAACATATTTTACACAATATTTACTTCATAGTGCATTTTTTTTTTGATGACACAGCTTGGCAAATATATCTTGGTAATGAACCACCATTATAACAAGATCTTTCTTCCAGATACGGTCTTTACAAAGTCTCAGTGAAGACCCCAGACCAAATTGAGCTGGTCAACCACCTCAGCCACAACTTAGATCTAGATGTCTGGTCCCATGCAATACCAGGTCATGACGGACAGATCCTCGTGCCTAAGGAGAAGAAGGTGCAATTCCAGAATGAACTCAAAGCCGCTGGAGTAGAGTTCAAAGTTGAATCTGATAATATTAAGGAGTAAGTTGTGACGACGTTCCCTCGAAGAGTTAAGCAATTGTGTACTTATAGTACACCAATTTACGACAGTTATAAGTCCCATTATCTATCCAATACCTTTAAACGAGCAATTCTTGTATATACATATGTATATACCTATGTAATCTGAATTTCGGAAACGGCTCCAACGATTTACATGAAATTTAGTATGCAGGGGGTTTCGGGACGTTAGTCAGGTCAGTGCCTGCTAGGGTTGCGAAATTTGTTCGAAAGAGTCACCGCGGCCCTGGAACGCAAAGGGCACTAAGAGGAACATGGTTGGGTTTTAGTCAGTAAGAGTCTGCTACTCCCTGCTGCTCCGCCCAGAGCGGGAGGAGTCATTAGATGATTTCCCATCCATAAAAATGGGGTTTCGGGAGCGATAAATCGATCTAGCTGGGTTTCCTTTTTAGAAAACATCGTATAAAAAACCGAGCGAAGCTCGGTCATCCAGGTACTACATAATAATATGTAATAGGAGGCGAGCCAATGGTCATCAAGCGGGTACAAATCCCTTCATATCCTTAAATCACTCTTTCAAGTTAGTGGTTTAAGTATTCTTCTTTTCGCTTTTCCAGACTCCTCGATTTGGAAGACAAGCTACACGCTGCAGCATCAAAGAAGAACAATGCTTCAAGGTTGGGTTCTCTTCCCTTTGACCAGATTTACACTTACCACCAGGTGAGTTTCGACTTCATTGAACTGGAGAAAAAAGTAATGCTATGATTTTTTCCTCATATGTTCCACTCATGATGAGCCCTATTACAAATTATTAACTACGCCTGACTACTACTAAAAAGATCGATGTAGACAGAAAATGAAGAGGAGAAAGACTTTCAACCAACGAACCTGAACATACTCATTAATTTACAATCTATGCTGAAGCGACTGTAAACTACGCCCATACATTGTATCTTAACGTCTGACACTTTCTCCGAGTCTAAATCAAATTTAATTGGTGACTTTGACAAAATCTTCAGTTCAAGATTACTAGCAATTATCATCATAATTTTAGCCCGAAATCACCCAAATTTGGGTGTAGAATTATCACTTTCGCCCGAAATCACCCACATTTGGGTGTAAAATTATCATTTTCGACCAAAATCACCCCACAGTTGGGTATAAACCTTTTCTTACATTTGCCGTTTTGCCCAGTTTCGATCGATTATAATCCAGGATCATCTCGCGACGCTGACGTTATAGGTATTGTTAACTCATCATCATCATCATTGTCAGCTCAATGCAGTATAAAAACCTTTTACAATTATTCCAGGTGGACACCTTCCTAGAAATGCTGGCTGCAGCCTACCCCAACACAGTGACCCTGGTGAACGCTGGTAAAAGCTTCGAAGGCAGGGACATCAAATACATCAAGATATCAACGACCAACTTCGAGGTAAGAATCCTTCAATTGTGGTTTTAGGAAGAACAAGAATCATGCACAGACGGATCAATTTGTGAAGACTATTCATCCATCTATAAAGCAAGCAAGCTTAACCTAAACATCAAATGCACTATAGGTTTATGTTTTAACCGGCCTACCTAAAATAGTCATCTAACAAGTATTTAATAACTTGGACATAGTTTTGAGGACACTATCAGTCAAAAATATAACAGATCAAATTTTGCTGACGTCTCAGAATGCGGCAGTAAGACAAAATGAAAACAAACAAAACGTTATTTCCACTCAATGATAATCGTATCTTAATTAATATCCAGCACGTAAAAGATAATATTGATTGATTTATTTCTTAATTTCATCAAACTCACCTGTTCACTTAACACATATCACTAAATTCTCCACTTATCTTTTAAGAACTGATTACATGTATCAATTAGATGATAAACCGGATTTAAACGAGTTTACCATGCAATAATGAGTGTCATTGTGACGCAATACCTACGTATAATCGATAGCAAAACTGATAAGAAAAATAATAAACAATAACCCTTTTCTGAAGTTGGTTAAAAAGATGAGCACAAAATAATTTTCCTAATTTTTATACCACTGAATTGTTTGTGACCATGTACTCAGATGATACCAGGTTGTGGAGGTCTGGTAGGCTGCCGCTCTACGTAAACTACGGGTAATGAGAGCTGAATCCCATTTGATTGGAAGCTTGTATCAATGCCGCCACAAGAAAAACCAACGAAGCAAATCTACATCGGAGCAAAAAGAACCGCGACGCCATCTAGCCAACTAGCAGCGAACTAAAATCCTGTATCGCGCAAGCGAAGTTTACCGTGCGATTTGAACATAGACATCAGCCCGAATACTAGCTATCGGACAGTAGCCCGCCAGACACAACATCCGTCTGGTCGGAGGATCCTCCCTTTACAATGGAGTGCGGGACTTTACTCTCTGTACAGCATACCTCCAAACTGGTGACCCTCGACATTGAACGTCAGCGCAGCCTTCGTGCAACTACTTCAGCGTGACGTCATCATCACTTCCTCATCGTGACCTCAAGCTCTCGAGCAGCGAGTCATACAGCCAGCCAGTACCCACGGCTTCTACGGGTATCCTGACCACCAGCATGCAGCAGCCGCGCAATCCTGGTCAGCATCCTCTGCCTCTATCATCCTCATCAGCGACCTTGGCAAGCACACTGCACCTTCGGCCAGTCACATGAAGAGTCATGAAGAGTCTCTCCTGGTCGATGCCAGCAGTCACGCCACTACGTCGCACAGCAACGCTGCCCCACATCCGACGCCCTGGTGCAAAAACGCAGCAGTGGACCACGTCCGACTCACTGGAGCATAACGCAGTGCTGTTCCAGATCCAGCAACTGGAGCATAGCAGCATTATCCCGACTCACTGGGATCTCATCACCCCGACTCACTGGGGCACCGCAGACATTTCCGACTCACCGAGAACTCTGCGACTTCCGGTTCCGACTCACTGGAACCAACCTTCCATTGGCCTGGCAAGCATCTCAAGATGTATGGACGACTCATCCACTATCGACCTCCGGTCTCCGGAGGGGAGTGATGTAGCGGCATCAATGCCGCCACAAGAAAAACCAACGAAGCAAATCTACATCGGAGCAAAAAGAACCGCGACGCCATCTAGCCAACTAGCATCAAACTAAAATCCTGCATCGCGCAAGCGAAGTTTACCGTGCAATTTTAACACAGACATCAGCCCGAATACTAACTATCGGGCAGTTGCCCACACCAGACACTACATCCGTCTGGTCGGAGGATTCTCCCATTTTACAATGGAGGTGTGCGGGACTTTACTCTCTGTACCGCATACTTCCAAAAGCTGACCCCAATATACTATGTAGGTGGAAAAGTCTAGGCAGATGATGATGTACCTGAGTACATGGGATCATCTGCATGATCCTATGTGTCATCTGAATGGTCCCATGTATAATTCTCACTCAGAGGAGCTCGTTGCTATAAAACAACAGTAAGGCAGTGAGGGTTAATCATCAAGGTAAAGCAACGCAGGTCAGCCCGTGGATGGGTCATGGTTTTATGGCCGTTAGTCCCTCGTAAGTGCCTCTAAAGTACGTTTTTGGTCTCGGCTGTTGTCAGAAGAGGGATACTCTGACACCAGTCTGCCAAGGGCTATCGTTACTCAGTTACTGGGTTGTGTAGATCAGACAGGCAGTCGTTTCATGTAAAACGATTATACTCACCGGCGTCTGGTTAGACTATAAGCCGTCCTCAACATAGTTGGGGAAAAGGCTAGGCAAATAGATTTTTATAACTGTGTAAATTTATTCCCAGGACACCAGTAAACCCGTGGTCTTCATGGAATCTCTCCTCCACGCTCGTGAATGGATCACCTTGCCAGCCACTCTCTACGCCATCCACAAACTAGTGATTGACGTCACTGAAGAAGACCTGGTGCGTGACATCGACTGGATTATCCTGCCCATTGCCAACCCTGATGGATACGTTCATACTCATGGAGAGGTAAGGAGTAACGTCTTTGGATTTTTTTACGTGCCCGTTCCTTTTTTAAGGTCTCCCAATGCTCTTTCCATGCCTTTCAATCCTGTGTGACCTCTGGTATAGTTAGACTCGCAGACGCGATCAGATCGTGACACGATATTCGGTGACCTTCGCCGTGGTCGACCGCGACGGCGGCGGCGGCGCGGCTACGTCTTACCTCAGGCAGGCACCCAGTGAGTGACAATGTTCGCCAAACTCCGGGTGCATCAAAATCATCCGACAACTTAACTTTAAATAGAAATCCTGAGTTTAGCTTTCAGGTCAGATAGATATGAAAACTGCCATAAGTAGTATCAACTGCTTATACTCAAGGCTGATACAGTCACCATCATCACATCGACGTCCACTGCTGGGTATAGGCCTATCCTTAGTGTCGCCACAACAAACTTACTGGTGGCTCGGAATACGAGGTCAGTCCCTGTAAAGTAGTAGCAATTGAATAAGATAGCAGAGTGATTCAGTTTGATGCTTTGTATCTGGCTTTTAAAATCTTGGGTCTACTAATGGCTTGAAAGTTAAACTGGTTGCTAGACTTTTCAGCAATTTGTCTGATGGCTTCAATTTTCTTCTAATGCACAAAGGGGTCATAAAGCTATGTATGATCGTCTCTTACTTTATTTCAAAATTGATTAAATTTTTTTCCGTATGACCAGCAAACCACTATTAATTTACAAAAAACTTCCAATAACTAAAACAGTTACTCGATAATTGCAACCAATTTGTGGTCGCAGCCAATATGGAAAATTGGTACCCGAATTTTATTTGCAAAATAAAATGACGCCTGATACTCACACGTCGAAATATTAAATTATTGGGCAATTAAGTAACCGCCAACGATACGCTGCCAAAATTTTGAGGCCGGGAAGATAAAAATATGAGATCAATTCTGGTAGAAATTATTTTGTATTCAGTGATTTTTCTCAGGGAAAACGACGCTGACGTAGTTTAGTTGTTTAAAGAGGAAGGTACAGATGAAATTGAAATGCGACATTTGTTGTTTGGTACTATTTGGCTTCGAGTCATTGCTTTCTACTTTAGTTGCAATTTTATACGTGTATTTGAATAACATGGGACATGCAGGGGCCACAGGACTTTCATAGGTTTGGGTAACTAGTCTATTTTAGTCTGCCATACTCATAGCCTAATTTTTTTGTTTCCATATCCTGAAATAATTCATTATCAATAAAGAATAGTTTTGTTATACTTTCATTGTGTATAGGTACAAGGATAATTGTGAATTGGTGCTTCGGCCCTTCGTATACCTTCCAAAGATCTGAGTCCTCAGGCTCCCAAGAAATGTCCAGGAAGTGATTTATCTTTATGAAAATTATTTAACCAAAAGATTAAACTCCCAAAATAATTCCTACAAGAATTTTTGAGAAGCCGAACAAATTGTTATACCCTAGCCTAAAATCTCACACTCAACATCAAGACTAAACTCTTGAAAATACAGTCAATCGTAAAACTAATTTCCCTCCAAACATTCTTTTTCAGTTCCGTCTCTGGCGCAAGAACCGTAGCACCAACTACGGCTTCCTTTGCACCGGAGTAGACCTCAACAGGAACTTCGACGTCTTCTGGGGAGAAGGCTCCAGCAATCTGGCCTGCAGCGACACCTTTCACGGCGCTGCGCCCTTCTCCGAACCTGAGACCACCATCATCAAGGGTATCTTCGACCAGTACAGCGACCGCATCGAACTCTTCTTGGACATCCATAGTTTCGGAAGCATGATCTTGTATGGCTATGGAATTGGAACCCTTCCTCCAAATGCTTTGTTCCTCCATCTCCTAGGAGTCCAAATGGCTCAGTCTATTGATGCTGTTAAAATGAGCTGGAATTCTGACTATATTGTTGGTAACGTTGCCTTGGTTTTATCGTACCAGGCTTCTGGAAGTGCTGGTGACTATGCCATGGCTGCCGGTGTACCTTACTCCTTCACTTACGAGCTACCAGGCCACAGGTTTGGTATTGGTGGTTTCGGGTTCTTTGTTGACCCTGCTTTCATTGAACAGGCTGGCTTTGAAACCTGGGAGGGTATCAAGACTGGTGCCAGATTTGTTCGCAATAATTCCATTAAGAAGAACCTTTAAATTGGAATGAAATATTTCTTCTTTACTGGTGCATATTTCTCAAACTAATAAATATATTTTTTATGTAACTTTATTATATGCTGATGATTACTAAGTGTTTTTGTTTTTTTTTAGTTTTGTTGTAATTGTCTCCGAATTTTTATTTATTTAATACTTCATGCACACAATTTTATAGAAACCGACTTAATGCCTTAAGCATTTTCTACCAGTCAACATTTGGGTGATGCAGAAAATAATTGTGGTAGGTGCAATGTGACAAAAAACCAGAAACGTGATTAATAATTAATTAATACAAAGATGCCATTTTAGTCCTCTTAAAAAGGCGGCCCATTTGATGTACCCGACATAAACTACCTCTAACCACGATTTTTTTTTTAAATAATTTAAATCCGAATATAGTTGAACAGTAATGCAAACAAATAATGAATAAAAAAACGTATCTGATGTTTATGACATGAAATCCACAGTAAATACTTACTGTACATTTTTTCTCCTGCCAATTTAGAAAATATTGCATCGTGGGTTGCAGTGTTGACATAGCCAAGCTTTCTTCAAACAAAGACAGCTAGAACAAAAGCCATGGTATAGATTGCACTAGTGCATTAGCGGTGATAGATTGTAACTACAGTTTGCTAGAGACTCATCAATTATCTGGACGGCATGCAGCTAACAAGTTGAAACCTTTTATCTTATTTTGCTTAAGCGATTAAAACATGTTTAATTTTTATTCTAACCTCACTCTTCGAGAAATACAGTCGCGATATTTTCTATTTTTGTAATAAACCTCCAAAACTTTTCCTTTTACCTTTACTAGGTTCAGAATCATATTAATATCACACAATGATTTTTGAACAATTTTGTCTCTTCAAGTGCTTTTATTGTTCCGATTCCCATTACTACTACTACTACTTTAATTAATTTTACAATAGGGCCAAATCAGAAATCGCAAAACACATCCATTTCTGTTCTTTTTGGCAAAATGAACTGAACAACTGGTTTTATGTCGTGATTTTGGGTTAGTCCATTGTTTGTCCAAAAGTTGTTTTGTTGACACTGATGAGTACCACCCCTGTTCAAGTTTTTGCGTAATGTCTATTACACCTTGTATAATAACTTTCTTTGGCAGATCCCCAACGCACTATTAGGTAACAAAAAAAAAAAATTGGGTAGTTAGAGCTCCAGAAACAATAACTGATAACTTTTTAGACATGGTTATACAGGTAACTTAAATATTAACTATAATAAACTTAAGTCATTTGTATTAGCGAATCATATTGTCGAAATGCCAAAACACAAGAGATTGATCACGTGACATTTCGACAGCCTTTGTTAGGCACTTGTCTCACCGCCGGCGATCAGAAAGCAGCGAGTAAAGCTTGAAACTCGAAACGAGTTAGCGAGGAGCGAGTGAGTAGTTTCGATAGTTTTGACGCTCGGCTTTAGGCGGCCACTCGCTCCGGCCCGCACTATAGGTAGAAATTACCGCTGGTTGGTGAGTTCTAACCGCCAAGCGAGCATCGCTGAACGAGTACAATCTTTGATGGCACCTGTCGCTGCGACCAACTAGTGGCAAGAGCCTGCTCGCCGGCAGTGTGAACAGCCAGCTATCGACTATAAATTTATGTGTCTCTTTTACTCACACGAGATCTATATCTTTTGTCCCTTTCCTCAGCGAGCAAATAGTTGATAGCTAATGGCCTCCTCAGCGGTGAGACAAGATCCCATTCATGCTTGACGTTTTAAAAATAGACTTCGTTTCGCTACCGCTGTCAAAATGTTACTTGACTAGAGCCTAAGGTGTCGAAGTGCTCCTATACATCATTATCATCCGGGAAAGTGCATAGAAGACTGGCAGTATTGCTATAATAAATTGCAATGATAGTTCTTTGCAAAAAATCTGCCAGCTTCTCAGATCACGCAGAGTGTCGATCAATCGGCGAGAAATATCCGTGAAAAGGAGACGCGCACTCAGACCTCGTGACACAAAATTGTAAATCTGTGGTGGTACATGGGAAGTAGTGTTTCCAGCAAAGCAACCTATACAACCTGTAACAGAATAAATGCAATACCTCTTACGGGGTCAGTCAACTCATCATTATGAACAACTTTCACTATGGAACCAACACTGAAATCGCGAAAAACAATCAACTCCCCCATACATTTATGTCCCATTGTAAAAGTTGTTCATAATGATGAGTACAATGCCCCCTTAAGAGGTATTGCGTATATTCTGTTACACGTTGTAGGTACAGTATAGCAGTAGAGTTGTTCGTTAAGTTTCGGATTTAAGTTTTAAAAACTTTACTCATGAACACCCTGAAAAAAACCGCCTCAGAGTCGTTCGACTACATTCATTATTTTAATATTATTTCTAACGCCAAGTAATGAAAAGCCACCCACGGCTTCTTACGCATAAAATTAATAAAACGAAAGGAAAAACCGTCTTTAAATTAAAAGGCTTGATGGTGAAAACCGTAAATAAATTAATTACCGAAAAGACAGAATAAGGAAAGGTGTGTAGGAGTAATTATAATATCTGCTTGTAACTTTCGCACCTACACGATGAAAGAGAAAGGTCGGGAATTGATTATGGTAGGTGCCAGATAAACTTGCAATAAAGTACGTTGACTTTTCCTTAACATCCCTTCGTAGATACCCGAACAATAATTTTGATGAACCGTTTTTCATTACAAGAAAACGTAAAGGAACTCGATAGTAGTCGATTCAGGACAGCTTTATGTCTTCAAATTCAAATTCAATTAATGTATTTATTTGCCAGAATGTAGGTTTACAATGTACAATATGATCTTAAAACCAAAAAGGCCCCATTTACATTCAACCATTATGGTGTGCAAATGTTTAAATTTATCCTACACAATGTTATTTTTAATTAAAGATTACAAAAAAAATAAACAAACAGCTACAGTTCTCATGCATAATAAGTTAATAACGGAATCATAAAAATAATAAAAAAATATGCTATTCCACTAATTCGCACTAAGCGTTTCCAAACGTCTTTTATAATGCGCACAGCAAAGGAGTGGAACTCTCTGCCTGCGTCTGTGTTTCCAAACGCTTCCAACCCTAATCTCTTCAAAGTTAGAGTGAACGGGCTCCTTCTGGGTAAGCTCGCTCCATCGCAGACTGTCTCTGTCATCTCTGACCTAGACTAGAGTCAACAGCAAACTCATCACAAATAAAAAAAAATGTCAAAATAAAACATTAGATGTCAGTTCAAAAAATAAATGTCAGATTAAGAAAATATAAATAATTGTAACTGAAACTGTAATGTCATAACTATTATAATAATTTCAATGTAAAATTTTAACATTCATCAATTATTAGAAGGTATATTATATACCAATATTATTGATTCATGTTTCCTTCTCGTCTTGATTTCTATTTGAATGTATGCGGGTCAATGACCGTTATTGCGCATTTATCTGGTGCCTACCATAACACGCATTCTAATGACTGGTAGTTAAATAATCCTTTTATAATATCACTCTAGAGGTAGGCAAGCACTAGTGCTTTGAGGATTTTTTAGGGTTCCGTACCTCAAAAGAAAAAAACGGGACCCTTTATCTCGGGAATGCGTGGAGTTATCGAGTTGAAATTAAAACCATACACTCAGGTCTACGGTCTCTTGAAGCTGAGAAAAAAACAAAGTTCTAAATTAACGTAAAAAAAAGATATGGCCGTTTATGCCGCAAAGAACGTATATTTCGACACTCTCAAGGGAATCAAAATATATAGGGTATTTCCCGTTGATCTAGAATTATGAAATTTGACAAATAGTACTGTCTTATACTACAAGTATAGGAAAAAGTCTGAAAACTATATATTTGTAATTAAATCATAAAAATATAGTCTTTATTTAATGTAATATGTACCTACAAATTTGCACGGAACCCTCGGTGGGCGAGTCTGACTCGCCTCGACTGGTCTGACCGGTTTTTTTTAAATATAGGGTTCCTCTTGTAGTGCCCTCTGTGTCTCAAAACATTCAGCCTAAATGCCTACACTATACTAGACAACACAGGCCATGCGGTTTTTTTAAGGATAGGAAATCATCAAATGAGTCCTTTTGCTCTGGGTGGAGCGGAAGGGAGTATCAGACTCTTACTAACTGGACTGGAACGCAAAGGGCATTAGGAGCAACACGGATGGGTATCCGTGTTCCTCCTAATGCCCGGGCCGCGGAAAATCTTTCGAATAATTCCGTAAACCTGGCAAGGAGGCCATGTGTAGCGCATGCTTCGTGCAGTCTGAATTTACTTTTATCACAACAAGGATTAAACATTTTTTACGTAAAGTGATAAGATTAAATACCTTCTTAACATTCAAATTTAAATTAATCTCATAATTAATAGGTCTGTTTGTGCTGTCAGGTTAAGATATTTGCTTTAAAAATGTTATTTTATTTATATTTGCTTTCTGTGTTTTGCTGTTATGTGGCTGCCAAGAATGAGGAATATCGGGGGTGAGTTTTGATGTGTATTTGTTTTTTTTATATATTGGTCATGGCTCATGGCTAGACAGGAGCTCGTGGCTAGATAATAACAGCCGCACAGGTCGATCTTCAAGGTTAAGCAACGCTTGCCAAGGTTAGTCTGTGGATGGGTGACCATTTTAACATACCGAGTTTCCTCCGTGTCTCGGAAAGCACGATAAGCCTTTGGTCCCGGCTGTCATTTGTAGATCTTTGTTAGTCGTTACGGATAGTCAGAAGCCAGTAAATCTAACTCCAGTCTTGCCAAGATGTACCGTGTTACCCAGTTAGTGGGTTGTGGAGGTCTGGTAGGCAACCGCTCTACGTAAAATACTGGTATTCAGCTAAATCCGGTTTGACTGGAAGCCGACCCCAATATAGTTGGGAAAACGCTAAGCAGATGATGATTGATGGTTATTGATATTGGTAATAGGCAGATGATAAGTTGGTGAAACCAAGAAAGACAACAAACATAAAATGAGTCAACGAAAGTCAATACATCGTGCGTGCCTTACGGCTGCGTCAAACAGGTTCTTTCCAGCAATGTTGCTAGAACTAGAAAGATGCATTCTGACGTTGATATTTCAATGAACCATGACAAAGATAAGCTTGACTTTCCCTTGCTTATTTCTTAGGTTTCGTCGTTACAAGCGCATCTTGCCATGTGTGGGGGTCCTTCGTTCGATTTCCAGGTCAGACAAAAATTGGTATTCGGTTATTTTTTTTTTTTTTACTATAGATAGGCATAGGTTTGACCACTATCTCACCTGATGGTAAGCGATAATGCGGTCGAAGATGGAGCACGTTTGCCTAGAAGCAACCTATTCACTCTTGTCTTAAAGACTCCCAGGTTGTAGCTATCTGCAAACACAGACTCCGGCAGGGAATTCCACTCCTTAGCTGCACGCACTATGAATGTGTTCCCAAATCGTTTTGTGCGTGTGGGTGGGATGTCCACCATTTACAGGTGGCGCATCGCCGTTCGTCTTGTGGTCCGATGATGGATCGGGCTTGGCGGAATTAAATCATGCAATTCCTTCGCACACTCACCAAAATGCAACCGATAGAAAACCGAAAGGCCAGCAACTCGGCGTCGATGCTCAAGACTTCGGAGCTTCAACTAGACAAGCCTATCATTACCGAGGTTATTCCATTAGGAATTCCGCTGCAGCAGCCCAGAGCCGGGGAGACGCATGACACTCTCAGTCCTCGGAAAGCACGTAAAGCTGTTGGTCGTGCACAGGATCTCTCCTTTTAATATCTCCTGCGCACTTGGGTAACCTCTTTTGAGATGGGTCACCGTAACCGAAACTTGGTTGGGAGGATTATATCGTGTAGTCTTCTTCTTCTTCTTACCGTGTGGGCAGTAAGGTCTAACGACCCCACACGCCCTAGCGTCAGAGTTTCTAAACCGCCTCAAGGGCCTCTGACGTGGTTTATTTGATGACCGCCATCTGGTGGTCGGGACCACCGGCTTATACGTGCACGGAATTATCGTATAGTAATTCAAACTCAAAGTACTTATTTCAAATAAACCATTTACAGGTACTTTTGAATTGTCAAGGTCGGTCGGTCCAAAAAGATGAAGCTATTTGCACGTTCCAAAGCGTAGATCTCTATGGAGAAGAACGCGCAGGAAACTCCACGGACACACTTTTAAAAATAATAAATTGTTGGAAAGTTTTGTTTACATCATGTTGAAATTATACATCCATGTGAGAACGATGTGGTTGCGGAATCTGTTTGAAAGAGTCACTGCGGCTCTGGAACGCAAAGGGCATTAGGAGGAACACGGATGGGTTTTAGTCAGTAAGAGTCTGACACTCCCTTCTGCTTCACCCAGAGCGGGAGGAGTCCCATCCTTAAAAAAAAAAAAAAATGTGAGAACGATGTAAGAGACGAGCAGGATAAAAGCGTACGAGTAAAAAAAGGAATAATTCAAAGAAATATTTAAAATAAACCATGGCAGCTGAGAAATGACCAGTTCCAACTGACAGCGCTCGTTCACGAACATGACGCATGCGCTAGCATCATTCGGCTCAACCGTATTGAAGGGAGAAATTATACAATGCTACATAAATTGAGTCTATACAAATTATTCCTCAAAACATTCCTAACGACATTTTCCTCATTCCTCTTTATCAAACGCCTCACCACGACAGCCGATTCAGTCCGCGAAGCCTCTTTTAGACCTCCGTGTTCCGTTTTCTAATGTAGGCATGATTATCATGCCCCCTACGATTATTGACTTAATAAGGATTATATTCAGCTTAGATAATAATAAAAATTTAAATAAACTGATATGATATCTCGGCAAGAATTTAAGAACTTTTCATGGCGTGTTAAAAATTGTCACGATATAAACATTGTCATAGCATAATTTCAAATCGAAAATGTAGGATGGAATCATTTAAAATACGCCTCAAAATTTGGCCAGAAACAATCCGATTATTTCAGTAAATCATAACTTTAGTAAAAAAAGAACTCGAAACTTGGAAATTCCTTGGGGCAACGACAGGAAAATCACATTATTTTATTTCACAGGGCTAAGCATTTTAAAACCATTAACATTGTAATTTTTACTCTTCATTAAGTTCAGCCGACTTGAACTGAGAAAAAAATATAGAATCACATTAAATTGTTTATCTCTCTGAAGTCGTAAAAGTTAATGAACTGAACTAAAAGGGTACAAATGTACTCTCTCTTAATACAAGTGAAAATAATTGTGAAGATTAGTCAAAAGGATGGTAAGGATTATTTTTGTTAAACTTTAATTTATAGGTCATAATCTGACTTTTAAGATAAAATTATTAGGCAGAACAGGGAGGCTAAGCAAGTTGAGATTCTATAGCGATAACGATAGTGAAAAAGTTTAAAAAACCGGCCAAATGTGAGCGGGACTCTCACACGAAGAGTTCCTTACCATACCCCGAAAAAAAACACGTTTGTTGTATGGGAGCCCCTTTAGTTTAGTTACAGCAGCTAAAAACACACCCTGAACACAGACACACACACTCTGACAGACGGTCGGACAGCGGAGGCTTAGTAATAGGGTTCCGTTGGTTACACTCTGGAACGGAACCCTAAAATAATCCAGACAAAAATACCCCATTTGTAACACCGTTATAAAATCACTTTGTTTACCAAAAATGGGGAAAAAAATACATTATTTTGTTGATTATTAACAGCACCGCGACAAAATAAACAAAACAGAGATAACATAGTAATCTACTCATACGTATTAATTAGTACTATTTATCTCGGATCAAAATGAAATTAACGTGATCGTATGACATTGCCGTCTTTCTGATATCTGTCGTGACATTGTCGTGGGATTCTACCGGTCGATTGAGCAGTGTATTCTGTAAACATTTTGTAGTGAAAACTTAGACGAAGTGAACGACAGGTGAGCTGTCAAACCATACAAACCAAGATGGAATGACAGCTCACTTGTCGTGCACTCGACCTAAGTGTAAACGGTGAGATGTCGACGGAAAAGACCGGCTGTAAAAATGTCGAAGTGGAGGCTTCTTCTCCTTATCGTGTGGGCAATAAGGTCTAACGACCCACACACCCTAGTGTCAGAGTTTCTAAACCGCCTCAAGGGCCTCTGACATGGTTTGTTTGAGAACCGCCATTTGGCCATAACCCGCATCTGAGCCGTCGTTTTAAGTAGCTATAGATGACTTGCGCGGGTTGTCACACGAGCGAATTATTGTTCGACCCATATTTTGAGTGCTTGGCACTAAAAGTGTTAACTTTGAAGACTGGCTAAATGCGAGTCGGACTCTTACGCGAAGGGTTGCGTACCATAAAACGAAGAAAAAAAAAGTTTCTTGTATGGAAGCCCCTTTTAATTTTTATCTATATATGTATAATATTTAGATTGTTGTTAAAGCAGCATCAGAAATACATACTCAACTGTCTACCTATTACGGTTCTTGAGATACAGGCTGCTGACAGACAGATGGACGGACAGCGGATGCTTAGTTATTACTAAGCCTATTACGGAAACCAAATGGGTTCCATTGGTTACCTTTCGGTTACGGAACCCTAAAAGTCAACTTTATTATTAAGCCACGAGGTCATCCTGATTACTTAGACTTATTTTGTTCTTTTTTTCAGGTACAAAGTCTACAACATAGAATTAAACAGCCGAAACCAGCAAGAAAACTTAGATCTACTTAAGAGTGATTTAATAGACTTCTGGAGAAGACCAAGTTTCCAGTATGGCGTGGTCGGCAAGGCGATGGTTCCTCCTTCTCATTTCAACTGGTTTGAGGAGACATTGGAAAAAATGGGGATAGACAAGGACGTGTATATTGAAGATTTTTATGAGTGAGTACTATTTTTAAGAATTAAGAACGATTTCAACCTCCTTACACGCGTAGCATAGCAAACGTAGAAAGATAAAATGTCAGATTATGTGAATTTTTTAATACTACGATGTCAAATAAGAAAATAAAATGTCACAAAAACAATGAATGGGTTATATTACATAATGAGATGAGATAGAAGTGTTAGCTGTAGCCAGAAGAACGTTTTTGAGCCTTAAGGGACTACTCACATTTAGTCAGCTCCATTCGCGTTTCGCTGAACGATTTTGGTAACACTACATATACAGTTCTGCTTCTATCAGCCACGTACGGCGTCGTATGTAAACAAGTAGTAACAGCGCTGAACTCTATCTATAGCACTCGCATGATAATAACACATTTGTCCTCATTTTATACTTGTTCGCCGCGAAAGCTGAATAGACGCGGAAAGCTGAACGGATGCGAACGCGTCTCCATTGATTTTTGTGGGCATAAGCTGAATAGATCTGAATATGTGTGCGTAGTCTTTTAGACAAGTGACATTATTGCGGCGTTAGCATGGCGAAGGCGATTGTCAAAACGTCAAAGATAAATGGGTTTGACAAACGCTGTCAAAATGTCACGTGATCAATCCCTAATTTGGCATTTTGACAGTAGCTTTCGCTGATAGAAGCAAATGAGCACTTTGGCTGGAGCCTTAAATTGTGAATTGTCTTGTGTATTTCCGTTCAGGAAAAGACTCACAAATATGCTTATTATTATTTTTTTCTCCTTTATGACAACTAAAAAAAAATGAGCCGGTTCTGACTATTCTGCCAGTGCGCTTGTAAATTTATTTCAGGTTTTATCGCTTGACTCTTGTCGTGATTAATGTCAGTGTATCGAAATTATTGCCACGATACATATGAACTGACAATTATTTATTTTCGAACCAGTTTCATGTCAGCTAAAAGCTTGGCTGATGATGATTTAAAACTTTTGCTATTTACTTTTGCGAATTTCTGCAAAACCGATAAATAATTTATGTCACACCCAGTAAACATGCAGTGAAAATAATTATTCTCGTAAAATAATTATAATTACCGACATCATCATTAAGCCAATATTACCGCACTGGTAAATATTTTCCGATATTTATTTAATTTGTTACTGAAATGAGGTTCGGATCAATTTGTACACGAGAACAAACACAGTTTAATCTACACTTATATTATAAAGAGGAAAGATTTATTTTTGTATGTTTGTAACGAATAAAAAAAAACTCAAAAGCTACTGCACCGATTTGAAAAATTCTTTTACCAATGGAATGTTGCTTTATCCTGAAGTAACATAAGCTACATTTATTACTAGAAAAAAATACTGATCCTTAAGAAAATTGCAGCGTGAACGAAGTCGCGGGCGAAATGCTAGTAATGAATAATTTTAACCTAACTTTTGCACATCGTTAGGAAACATGTCCTTGCCTAAACATTCGATGACATGTGACAATCATCAACGGGCACTGGGCCTTTTAGGATGGGAAATCATCAAATGTCTCAGACTCTTACTGACTAAAACCCATCCGTGTTCCTCCAAATGCTCTTTGCGTGCCAAGGCTGCGGTGACTCTTTCGATCAAATTCTGCAACCATGGCAGGATACCGCAACCCTGGCAGGATTCATTGAGAATATTATGTGCTCTGTTGTATAGTCTAGTAGGCTCATGCATCCTTCAGCTTTTGGATACTTCAATCTTGTTGGGATTGAGCTGTTCCAATGAAATACACTTGCACAGTCTCTGTTTTTATTATTATTGTCAATGTATATTTATTTGCTTGGTTTATAAATTGACATTTTTTTTTTATCAATTTTTTAGTTTTACTTTTGACATTTTCTTTTATTATACACAATTTGACTTTTGTACAATTTTTTTTATATACAATTTGACATTTTAATTTAATTTTTCATATACAATTTGACATTAAATTTATCATTATTTTTATTATGAATGGGGACTATGTGGATTATTTTTTATTTCATTGAGTAACTTTAATGTTTGTCTGGCAGTTTGAGTGCTTTGTACGGCCTACACAAATGTCCTTTCTTTGGTATTGTTCGTCGAGTTGTTGAGCTCCTATGTGGATCTGAGTTGAGCTACACGACTACTGACAAAGGCTTGCACTGACTGGACAGGTTCACTCAAATCTGTGTGGTTCTTTCTTCTAAAGACCATCTCAGACACTAATCTGCATGGTTCTTAAAAAAAATGATGTATTGTAAGTATGAGGACTATGTAGGTCGTTATTTTAAGGATTGATTTCATGACTGTCTGGCAGTTTGAGTATATTATGCGGCTTACCCAAATGTCCTTACTTTGGTATTGTTCGTCGGTTCGTTGAGCTCCTCAAAGTTTTGAGTTGAGCTGCACGATTACTGACAAAGGCTTGCACTGTCTGGACAAGCCCACTCAAACCTGCGTGGTGCTTTCCTCAAAAGGCCACCTCAGACCTTAACCTACATGTTTTTCATATGTTATTGGCAATTGTATGGACTTCAAAAGAGACTGTGACCTCTGAGTTTGTTTCGGTGTTTCTTCTCAGGGTAGTCAGCTAGGAAACATCCGGCCTCATCTAGATAAATATGTCAAAAAAAAATTGACGTGTAAAAGAGTTACTTGTAACCTATTTGCAAAATAAATATCATTTATCATTGGACCTACTTTACAATTTGAACACATTCTCGTATACTCAAAAATCTTAAATTGTGACTTTGATTTTTGTTTGTGTCTTTCCTTAGAGAAGGAAAGGTCCAGTCTAATCTTCAGGGTCTGAAAGACATTACATACTAGGCGTTAGGGTACGTACAGGTACCACTTCACAAAAAGTCCAGGCCCTTAAGACACTTTCCTTTTTGAGTTGAGTTCTATGTTCCTTATGATTATAGATTTTAACAAACAGTTAAAACTGTTATAATGTTATGTTTATTCCAGCTTTTTAACAAAAGAAGAGAGAAGAACCAAATCATCAAAGACTAACGTTGATCCTGAAAGTGGCGAGTTTGATATCAAAAGCTATCATAAATATGATGATGTAAGTATACCACAATTTAATCCTAACTGTATAAATTCGAAAACAAGTTTGTTGGTTTATTTGTCCCGCTTTTATTTTTAAATATCAGAATCGATTTTGAGGAATTGTGGTACAGAGCATCGAAGCGAGCGAACCGCGTGCAAAAGCAAGGTTTGAAATCCCTACAAACATACCTACTATAACTCTTTGTTTATTTTATCTTGCTCTCTCGAGAAATGCTTAAAAACAACGTGCAGATGAAGCAACTTTTCGTCAGCATTTACTGAGAAATTACATCTGAAAATATAGGTAGTTATTAATCTACATGATATGATACATAATTTGGTTTAGCCAGAATTTATGTATCGGTATCACATAATAAGATAAAAAATCACCTTCAAATTGTTGAGATGAAACCATTTTACTCTTAACTTATTTGACTTAACAGTCTAAAAAAAAAATCTACTGCTTTGCAATACCAACAAAAAATAATTTGAAATTGTCACTTTTTTAAAATATGTGTTATTTTTTATAATAAATTAAAAATGCAGGTAGCGGAGTGGCGCGTAGAGGAGTAGTTAGCTCCGTTTATATGCACAAGGTTATTGGCATTTATACAAGCCTTAATAATTACTTGCCCGTTTTTCTTTAATGAGGCCATTGCGAGTGACCATTTTCGGTTCCATTTTATGTCATCATTGGCGACATGATTTTCGTGTTGTGTCTTATATGTGTGTAAATATACACATACGTATAAGACACAATACGAAAGTCATGTTGGCAGTTAAGTTAACTGCCAAATAAATGAAATATATGAGTAAAACATCAGCGCATCAGTCAGTAAACATTGTCGAGATTTTTATCAATAAAATCTATTGTGCGCGATAAAGGTATCAATTTCATTTTTGCGTTATAGGTAGCAATATACAGTATTGTGTTTGATGTTAGAATTTCATAATTTTATAATGAGATTTAGTATTTTCTAATTGTTTTTATTTGAGATTGGTATGCTCTTGACTCAAGTTTAGGTCAGAGATAACAGAGACAAAGTCTACGATGGAGCGAGCTTACCCAGAAGTAGCCTCAAAGTTCACTCTAACTTTGAAAAGATTTGGGTTGTAAGCGTTCGGAAACACAGACGCAGGCAGAGAGGTCCACCCCTTTGCTGTGCATCTATCACATATAATAACCCATCCAGCCTTTATTTTTTTTTTTTGTTATTCATACTTAAAATGTGTATCGGGAAAATAAACTTTACTGGCTAAATGGTTTTTAAAGTTGAAAATATTATTTCAGTATTAAAAACAGAACCAAGCGTAACTTTTACCGTACTGAAAAATTGTTGTACAATTTCGTATTTACATTTCTGCGTTTTCCATCAGGGAAAATACAGTCGATGTTTTCCAAAGAATATTTCTTCGAAAGAATAGATCGCAAAGCGAGGCGTCTGCGTAAGTTCTTAGATTCAATTGAGCAAGGCTACTCGTGTGTGGCTCTCGACTATTCTTATCGACTGAAATTGAAATATTTGATGGAAATTCTTAGTAGGGGGAAAAGATCGAACATTTTTATTATGCAGTTTGAGTAAGGTAATGTATGTGTCTTTCCTGTTAAAGGATGTCTGGTTTGAAAGGGGTTGCAGACAATTTAATGAAAGTGTCATATCTCGGTTTCTTCGTGCAATTTAAAACTGAATAAAGTAATGCGTATGTGGTTATTAGACAGTAACAAATAGCTAAAAGATATTGAATTCAGGTCAAGGGTTGACACGAATATTGAAGAACTCAATTACTGATCAACCTTTCAAAAAATCCATCATTAAGTTCGCCTTTGTACAATGTTTTTACTAGTGCAATAAGTTTTAATAAATAAACAATGATCATTAGGATTTGTGTAAACTTTTAGGCGTTTTTTTAAGGATGAGAAATCATCAAATGACTCCTCCCGCTCTGGGCGAAGCAAAAGGGAGTGTCAGACTCTTACTGACTAAAACCTATCCGTGTTCCAACTACTTTGCGTTCCTTGGCCGCGGTGACTCGTTTGAACAAATTCCGCGTGGCTGGCAGGCACTGGCCCTAGCGAACCCCTTCTTCTATGCTGACATCTCTTTGAGGTGCGAAACTTTTAGGCCTACAATTTCATACTTTACTTTGTTTGAATTATTGCACACAAAACATCAAAATCTCAGTGCGATAGAGATATTTATACAGATCAGAACATTATAGAACAAAAACTTAAAATTATCTCATATTTCATTCCTTACTTAAGTAAATGCGAACGAATATAAATTGACATATTATATAAATAAAATCAACATAAATACAGAATCAACAGTGCTAACTTTAACAAACCTTTTCAATTCTAGATACTAGCCTACCTGCGGACACTACAAGCGAAATACCCAAATGCTAAAGTTGAACTAGTTGAATATGGAGTTACAGAGCAGAACAGACCACTAGTATATCTAAGAGTAACCAGTAATACCAACACAGCTGCAGAAAAACCTATAGTTGTGATAGAATCTGGTATTAACCCCAGAGATTGGGTAACCATACCAGCTGCGTTGAATATCGTGGAACAGATTTTGGGTGAGCAGAGATATCTGAATGATCTGGAATGGATTGTAGTTCCAGTTTTGAATCCTGATGGATATGAATATACTCGTGATCATGTAAGTTACACTTTATTTAGATTTAAAAAGACTTAAATAAAATAAAAAGGGAATAATTTGATTAATTAATTAATTCGTCAATTTATACTAGACATATCATCTTTCACACAGTCAATCCACCTTTTCTTTGGTCTTACCATACTCTCATAGCTATCCACATTCATTCTCAAAACGAATTGTTACGCGCCAGAATTAATGCTGGTTATATAACGACATATACGTGCTGCTAACGCCATCTAGCATCAAGTAGCGGGAACTAACCAGATCAAAGGAGTCAAGATGTTTCTAGAATTTTCTATGCTAGAACATTCTCGATGTTTCGACACCTGGTCAGTCGGGACCGGTATGTACCCGAACTTTCCGGAAGTTTCCATACTAGAAGGTTCTAGAAACAACTGTCGGTATATAAAGGGCGGACATCCGGCGACTGGAGTCAGTATTGAATTGGCGATACAAACGATAACTTCGAGAGCGATCTTCAACTGCGAATTATAGTGAAGTGAAGTGTTCAGTAGTGTGATTGTGTGTTAAAATTAGTGTGTTTTAAAGTGCCAATTAGTGTGTTAAATTAAAGTGTCAGTTTTGGTTAATTTATCGGCTGTTTTTATTGTCACGAACCCCAAGCTCGTAACAGTATTATAGTTATTTAAGATAAATAATGCAAATCCATAATATGTTTTTTTTTTTTAAATCCAGCAAATGTTGGTAGGTAGAGAGAGTGTTGAATTTCGTAGAGGAAGTACTAAAGACCTACGGACGAAGTCGCAGGTGAAGCGCTATATTGATAAAACAAAATTATTGAATCGGTAAACATTGAGCCTAAAGACAAAATGAAAAATCAATAATCATTACGGCGTTTCAAAATACCTTATTTAAACTGATCAAGAATAATATCTCTCGGCACATCAGCTGCTACTTAAATCAAAGACAAAACTAAAGAAAAACTTGTATTAACTTTGTCAATAACTCCTTTCAGCTCCGTCTCTGGCAGAAATCAAGAAGCACCTCAAGCCACATGGGACACATCTGTCCAGGTGTCAACCTCAACCGAAACTTTAACCTGGACTGGCTTCACTTTGACTCCAGCTCCAGTCCATGCAGTCATGTTTACGGAGGCATAGCACCATTCTCCGAAACAGAAACCGAAATGATCCGACATATCATCGATAGTAATGGCTCCAAAGTAAAATTGTACATATCCTTACAAAATAACGGAGGATATATCTCATATCCATGGAATTTCGAAAGAGCTGCAAGTGGCATGTTTGTTCAGCATCATCTTTTAGGACTGAGAATGGTCAATTCTATGAGTGAGGCTTACAATTTGAATATTGGTTCATTAATTTTTGATAGGGCTTCAGGTACTAGTAGTGATTATGCGAGATATCACGGAGTATTGTATACTTTTAATATAGATGTAGTACAAAGTGATAATGGTGTTGTTATAGCAGAAGAAGATATCGGTGGTATTGTCGATGATGTTTGGAAAGCTGTTGCTGTAGCCGCTGATGAAATGATTAGATTAAATGTTTGAACTGATTATGAGTGTTTAATTTCTTCTTTCAGTGTTATCCAGTAACAGAGTTAAGGAGGCACAACAAGCTTGACGTAACATACTTTAATATAAGTAAAATCTCTATTTTTTTTAATGAACTTTTCACTGATATTTGTACATTATATGTTGTGGTATGAAAATAATTTTTAAAATAAACTAACACCATAGACGACAAACAAATCAATTCTAATTCTAAAATATTGGGAGTCAGCTGCATGCGTTTAGACTGAAAGCCAACCCTAATACAATTGCGAATAGGCTAGACAGATGATTAACTTAATGCATATCCACGTAGATGTTTAATTTGCTTATGTTTAAGAAAATAAAAGATCACATAATTATAGCAGAGTTGGTGGTTTCCCAATATTTAGATTACCATCGACTCACAAAGAAAGATATTGATATATAACTCAATTTGTAATTTCAAAGGTCCACAGTCAATTGCCCACAATCATCTTCAAACAAACTCGTTCAAGTTCAAAACATTTCGGAGCAATATCTTGTGTGCTCTGTCAATATGTACCCTTGAACGCCAAAACTTTGTACAACAATATTATCTTCTCGTAATACTTCGATGTTACAGCTTCCTGGATTCCTATCAGTTAATAGAACCAAGCTATTAATAGCAATCAATATTTTACATCGCTAAGCTTGAGTGGGACTGGGCCGGACATGTCCGCCGCATGTTAGACGCCGAGATGTTATTTTATTTGACTTGGGTTTGCTCTTGACTCTGGTCTAGGTCAGAGATGTCAAAAACAAAGTCGACGATAGAGCGAGCTTACCCAGAAGAAGCCTGTTCACTCTAACATTGAAAAGATTAGGGTTATAACTTACACCACTTATTGACGGACTGTGTCCGGTATGAGTCTAAGAGAAATGATTTGTTTAGGGCCTTGAGTTTGAACAGACTTGACGTAGGCACATTCAATAATTGTGGTGATGTCCCAGTGCACCCGGACATCGCTGAAAGAAGGAGCCCGGAGGCGGGCATAGAAGAGGGAGCCCAGAAGTGGGCCGCGAATGCCATGCGTAGCAGTTCTCGCGACCCACCCATCAAGGCGAAAGTTGTTGCACAGGCGAAGTTTTTAGTGGGTGCAAGTCTCACATAACCACGTCGTCTCCGGATGATGTGGTATGCGTTCTTATCTTGGCTCAGCCAAATAGCGATGATGCGAAGAGTCTGTTTAGGTTCATGGCTCGGATATGACTAATTTGTATTTAGGAACATGGGACTGACATACGCATTGCGATAATAAATGTTCCTAAATAAATAAAGAAAAAAAATGTTGTTAGCGTTCGGAAACACACACGCAGGGGGCAAAAAGAATCACCGATTGTCTTCCATTAAATGCCAAAAGATATTGCGGCAGACCAAGGTAAAGATGTTGGGATGAGCTCGACTCCTACCGAAAGGACTGGCCCGACAAAGCAAATGACAGAGTTGTGTGGAAAAAGGAGAGGGAGGCCTTTGTCCAGCAGTGGGACACACTAAAATAAATAGACTGCCAATCTAATCTCCACAATCTAGCAACTGGGTATCACGATACCTCTTGGCAAGACCGGTGTCAGATTTTCTAGTTTCTGACTATCCGTTATGACTGTCAAATATCTTTAAACGACAGCCGGAACCCACGGTGAAACGTGCTTTGTTGCGGAATTTGTTCGAAAGAGTCACCGCAGCCCTGGAACGCAAAGGGTGTTAAGTGGAACACGGATGGGTTTTAGTCAGTTTGTCTGACACTCCCTTCCACTCCGCTCAGAGCGGAAGAAGACATTTGATGATTTTCCATTCTTAAAAAAAAGGGCGAGTAGTATTCGCGTATCGAGGGTTCTGAACCATCATACAAAAAATGAAATGTTTTTAAATTTTCATCGGCGAGGCCCATATTCGTCAGAGAATTTTAACACTGCGGTGTAAATTGCAGTTTTAGATCAGCGCTATCTCTTGACCGATGTAACTATGTAATTTTTGTTGATGATTTCTGAAAAAGAGTGCTATTTAAAAACATCGTTTTATTTTTCCTGTAATCTTTATATATAATTTTATCTCATGGAATAATTTCAAACTTTTCTCTATGCAAACTTCGGAGATGCCCCCTATCTCCGAAGTTTATATAGAGGAACGCCATTTTTTTTGCATTTTTCGTCAAACGTTGAAAACCATGCAGCCTAAAAACAAAAGTGTTTGGGAATGTGCAAATAACGCTCTTTCATATGATACCCCACATGCCCTAGAAGCCTCACTTCGAATTTTTAAAACCCATTTCAGTCGCTGTTGCAAAAAAAAAATAAGCATTTTTATTTTTCTTATTTGCAAAATAGTTAAACAAACGTCATTTAAAACTATTTTCAATTTCAAGTTGATAGCATGAGTAGTTCTTGAGATATCCAGCTGTGACAGACGGACAGACTTAGTCACACCATAAGGGTTCCTTTTTACCATTTTCATACAGAACCCTAAAATGAGCTATTCGAGGCATGGAGGTGGAGTTTCAGTATGTAATGGAAGATCATCTGTCTACAGACCGAACTAGGCAAGCGTCGCTTTATATCGAAGAGCGAACCATGTGGCTGTTATTATTTAGCCACAAGGACCTTATCATTATTGTCATCATCTTCCTGTCCTTATCCCATGTTACTTGGGGTCAGCGCAACACGTTTTTAGGGTAACCAACGCCCAACCTATTGCTGAGCCTTCGCTGTCCGTCCGTGTGTCTGTCAGCGGGCTGTATCTCAAGAACAGTCTTCTTCTTGTCGTGTGGGCAATAAGGTCTAACGACCCCACACACCCTAGTGTCAGAGTTTCTAAACCGCCTCAAGGGCAAGAACAGTAATAGTTAAACCGCTGAAATATTCACAGTGTTTATTTCTATTGCCACTTTAGCAAGAAATAATAAAAATTAAATTAAAAATTCAAGGGGGCTCTCATACAAGAAACGTGGTTTTTTCGGTTTATGGTACGGGACCCTTCGTGAGAGAGTAAGACTCGCACTTAGCCGGTTTTTTTCGTAACACTAACACCCTTTCTAGATTCTTATCAAAGTGTTTAAAATAGCCGTTAAAGCAATCGTTATGACACCTTTTAATAACTTCTTTAATGCCGAGTTATTTTTCTCCAAGAAATTTTTAAGCGCAATCTTCACAAATTGGAAACAGATCCCGGAGCGAATTACGATAAAAAACGGAGAGATTTAATTTAAAAAATTCGCACTCTTTGCGACTCTTTGAGAATTTAATATGCTGAGATGATAAAGAATTGATTATTTTTGTAATCTGTTATAAAATGCGGCTTATCCGAACCTCGTGGCGGACCTTTGATTTTGTTTTCTTTTTGACGGTTTTTCTGTTTTCATTTAAATGTTTTTCTTGTGAAATGCTAGGCTTATGAATAATGGTTGAAGATAATGGTTATTAAATCTCTAAGCCATTAGTCCTTTTATTAGTACTAACGGAACCCTATTACTTAAAATAATAAATTGCTGGCACGCTAGAATAAAAATATCCAGGTTCTTGCACTCGCGTTTTTTTATTTCTTTTTTACCGTTGTCCTTATTTTGGTGGTCTGAACGATTTCTATAAGTTTGTCCATCTATTCTAAGAGCTGGCTTTTATTTTGGACAGAGACTAAGTATAGTCATTCAACGTGGCAATGCCGCCAGTCTCATGGGCAAATTACCAGCTGACAGCGTTGAAGACGAATTTTTTGGTGTTATATTTTAGTTTGTTGTAAGTTAAGTGTGTTTGTTAATTTTGTGTTACAATCTTTGTTAATTTGTTATTTGTTTAAAGTTAGATAACTGCATAGAATATTTGTCTACTTTAATGAGACCTAAGGGCCTAGCGCGCATATTTTTGACGTATAGTAACGTAACGTAAAATTTTACCATAGCTACAATACCACGTTTCGCTCATAATATTTATGTGACTTAGTTACTATATTCATATTTTTGCATGATGTAAATTGTATATGTATTATATTATTAAAACAAAATACTATGAGGTATTTCACATTCAAAATTCACTTACGTTAACGTTTACTATACGTGAAAATGTTCGTGCTAAGCCCTCTGATATATTGATGTATCTAACACCATCCAGTTTTTTAGGGTTACGAAAAAAAAACGGAACCCTTATGGGATCACTCGGGTGTCTGTCTGTCCGTCTGCCAGTTTTCTCCGGATCCACTGGACCGATTCTGTTGAAATTTGGTACACATATGGACTTCTATGACCCGAACACGGGCGCGTTACGTAAATCACATTTTTTTTTAGTATGGGGATCACTTTTGGGGGTCAAACTAGAAAACTAAAAAAAAGGTTTTTGAACAATATTGTGTGACAAATCGAATGAAAGGGCTTACTGTGAGGGTTTTAATTATATTTTTTGAAAAATGACCATTCCCCCCCTTATCTCCGAAACTACTGAGCCCAAAATTTTGAAAAAAATGGAGATAATAGATCTTTACCTCAAGATTACAGGAAAACCTATTAGAAGTCTGTAGTGTTAAAAAAAAATTCTTTCGGAACCCTTTGCACGCGATTCCGACTCGCACTTGGCCCGGTTTTTATATCTGCAACTACTCTTCTTCAACAATAACTACCTCGCACCTTCCTCAACAATTTGCGAGCAAAAATCTCAACAATAAAAGGGTACCTACGTTAAGAATGTGCTTCGGTGATAAATATAAGAATTTTCCAGTTATCTTACGTGTGACATATTTTCTCAGCAACAACGTAGACGGGTACCTAGCGAGACAGGCATTCTAGACTAGTGATGTTACTTTTGTAGTGTGTTTAGGTATTAGTGTTAGGTATCGATACAGGTTATGGTAAATTATCTCTTTGGCATCGTATAATTTTGTCTAATTTCAAAGTATTCTATTTTGCTAAAGCCCACCCAAGCTGTATTCTTCTCGACAACTCCGCTTGTTGATGTTCTTTGATATTCTATGTAGAATAGTGAACCCAAAGGTAAATTGAACGCAGAGTGTCAATTCTACTGATTTTGATGCTAATAATCTAAATAGAAATATGTATTCAATTTTCAGCTCATTCTGGTATACATACAGCCAGTTGATTCTGTAAACATGTCGAAGTGAAGTGATCATGAAGGGAGCTGTCAATCCACGTAATCTAGATGGAATGTCAGCTCACTTAGTGATCACTTCACCCAAGGCTTCACTTCGACATTTTTACAGAATCGACCGGCTGGTATACAACGTGTAACAGAATAAACGCAATACCTCTTAAGGGGTCATTGTAGTCATCATTATGAACAGATTTAACTATGGAAAAAATCAGCTGTTCTGTACATTTTGTCGAGTTATGCGTACAGAAATGTATGGGGGAGTCGGTTTTTTTTTTTCGCGATTTCAGTGTTGGTTCCATAGTAAAAGTTTTTCATAATGATGAGTTTAATGACTCCTTAAGATGTTTTTCCGATTCCACTCGAAGCCGACCCCAAAATCGTTGAGAAAAGGGTAAGCAGACGATGATTTTCAGCTCATTCTGTAATTTCATTCATTCTGCTTTGGGAAAAGACGGACCAATTCTGCCGATAGGTGTCAAGCAAGTCCTTAATTCCGTCTTAAATAAAAATGAAAAAAAATAAATACATTGTTCGTTTACCTATGTGTTTGTTTTGGAAGCACCTATTGATCTTCAACACTATTCGAAGCTACCCAATTTGCTGAGAGTCACATTCCTACCAACTGCACAATTTCTGTGGAATAGGGACCAAAATCAACGGAAAAAGCCTTCAACATATAATCAAGTTGCTAGCCTGTCCGTTTTCTACCGGTTGCAATCACCATCTTCCTGCCCTTATCCCGCAATGGAAATGCATAATTTAATTCCGCCAAGCCTGTTACATCATCGGATCACAAGACGAACGGCGATGCGCCACCGGTACATGGCGGACATCCCACTCACACGCACAAAACGTTGTGGGAACACATTCATAGTGCGTACAGCTAAGGACTGGAAATCCCTGCTGGAATCTGTGTTTCCTGATAGCTACAACCTGGGAGTCTTTAAGTCAAGAGTGAATAGGTTACTTCTAGGCAAGCGTGCACCATTAGGTGAGATAGTGGTCAAACGGGTGCCTAACAGTAAAAAAAAAATCGTCGATTTTATTTTCTCAACCAATTTAATACTGTACAGATAAACAGCTATTAAAACCCTACCTACACCTCACTATTGTCCACCTCTCGTCGGCATGTCACGTCGCTCCTTGGGGCAATATTTCCCCTCCTCCCTCCCCCCACTGAGACGTGGAGCTATCCGAAGCGAATTCTCTTCTATTATTGCCCACCTGAATTGAAAAAACAAAGCAGGATTTTCTTTCCGGTATGGAGGTAGATGGTGTGTTTTGTGAGATAGCGTGAAATGCATGTATTTTTGGGGATGAGGTGAAGTTAAAATAGATCTTGGGGTCTAAATAAAGTGGTATTCTTACAGCGATAAAGATTGTTAAAAACCCAACGTTTTTTGGTGTTGGGATTGACCAAGTGACGTTGCGGTACCGCTCGTCAATTCTATATATTTGAGCCTATTTAGGGTTCCGTACTGTCTGTCCGCGGTTTCGCTCAGAGACGCTTAGCACTAGAAGGTTGGAATTTGGTATGGGTGTACATATTAATCACGCCGAAAAAGTGGTAAAATAAAATCTAAAAAAAAAATTTCATCGCCATAGCGATGCTGAAGTTGCAACCGTTGACGGCTATTGCTGTTGACAAAGTGCCATTCGTCTGTATGAGCCCTAAACGGTTTATGGAGACGTAAAACTAATCATAGTAGTAGCATTTAAAAGGGAAAATATCACAGCTAAGTTACGTTTACAAGATAACGAGTAATAGCGTAGTCGACCCATCCTACACTGCGCGTATCCCGAAACGCACTTGGGCGGTTTTTTTTGACAATATTATTGTTTTCACTGATAGAATGGTACATTGTTGGTCAAATAGAAACGAAGTGACACGTGTGAAATAAAATGTAGATGCTGATGTAGGCTGTTGATATTTTAGTGATCCTATTCGTCGAAACCACACGACCACCTCGTAACAAGTTTAGTAAAACAATTTATTTATTTCAGTCCATACTTTATTAGTAGATAATATTTTCAGTTAAGTTAAAAACCTATTGTAATGATTTTATATTTTGTACTTTGTTCGATTTCTATACACAAGCGGTAGATGGCGCTAGAGGGACACGTACTTTATATTATATCCGTTGTAGATATAAATTAGATTAGTTATTATTTATAAGTATTTAAATTTATGAAATCGTTTTATGCAATTAGTAAATGAAATTGATTAAATTATAATGTTTATTTACAATTAATTTATAAACCCTAAAAATTTTATTGATGCTACTGATTGGTCGGTCGGTCAGCTGAGTATTCGCTAACGTTGTAGTGGGGAATATTCAACTGGCCACAGTGAGTTTTATAAGCGCATTTCAGACTAAGTTATACTATTCTTAAGCCAATAATATATATTATAGCTAAGTGTGAACGTGTTCTAAATCAATGTATGGTGAGCGATATTGTAGTGCTATGAACTATATGCTATTATATTATAGCATAGTCTGAAATGCGCTTTAGGCAGAGGCAGTCTGATTTGAGGCGTTGGATTAGCCAGTATACTATTGTAGTCTTTGCGTTGGATGGTGAACATATCTTAACAGTCTGAGCTTCTTTCGTATTGTAAACTGTTATTAGTAGATATTTAATTATGATGTTGTGTTGGACAAAGTTAATAAAATGTTTACAGAACAGCAGGGCTAAAAAGTCCACTTTAGTAGAATCATAATATTAATCACACAACAATCCGATGCATTGCAAAAATCTTATATTCTGCGTTTCTGGTTTGCATTCGTACACTCAAGGTTTGAAAAACCACCCTCAGGCAACTTCTGCCATTTAGGTGATCTGAATCGATTTGGCGTAGCCGTGTGGCACACAATTCTATTGTTTAAAAATAAGTTTCCTTCCATGCTTGGCATACGTCTCGATCGAGTACCAAACGTCGAGATCCGAAGACGTACGAAGTTTTTCGACATCGGAAAACGAATTGCGGAACTAAAATGGAGCTGGGCTGGACACCTGGCAAGGCGCGGTGATGATTGGTGGAGTAAACTTAAATTTTGACATCTAATTTCAATTCGATTTAAATTTTGACATGATAATTTTGAAGTTAACTTTATTTTTATATTTTAATTTCAATTTTGACATGGCAGTTTTGAAGATTACTTTATTTTTCATATTATAATTTCAATTTAATTTAAATTTTGACATTGAATACTTTCTTTTTTTGTTGATTTGTTCAACTGATTTTGTACGCCATAAATGGCAAAACATGTAGCAACCTCATCATTATTTATAAGACCTGTATGCTGTACTCATGTTTTACAAAATAAATATATCTATCTATCTATCTAAGGCAGATCAAGTGTTGGTTTGCCGGCGGCGAGATGGGCGGACGACATTGTTGCCATCGCGGGTAGAACTTGGATGAGGCTGGCACAGGATCGTGAGGATTGGCACAAGAGAAGAGAGCTCTATGCTCAGCAGTTGGCAATGTCGAGCCGTGTATAATGATGATGATGATAATATTTGTACTACATTGTGTATCCATGTGTGCCAACTAAACAAGTTCCCTTTGTTTCACTTTCAGTTATAAGGTACAAACACTATATTTCTTGGCAGAAGAGTCAAGTGATAGTAATATTTCCACTCCGAGAATTCTTTAGACACCTTTAACGTATATAATGAAAACAGTTTTAAGCTAAGTGACTATATTTCATCAGTATACAAAAGTATTATAATTTAATATAATCTCGATAAAACAATCAGTATAACTCTAATGTGTTAGGTACTACTGAACTTTTTGAACCTGTTAGCCTGTTAGCCGACCTTACTAGGTCGACTGCCGTCCTGCCGGGGCTGCGGAATTTGTTCGAAAGAGTCACCGCGGCCCTGGAACGCAAAGGACATAAGGAGGAACACGGATGAGTCTGACACTCCCTCCTGCTTCGCCCAGAGCGGGAGGAGTCATTATCATCACACAAAAAAACCGGTCGAGAGCGGTTTTTTTTACCGGACTCGCGTGCAAAGGGTTCCGAAAGAAGTTTTTTTAACATGTTATTTTAACACTATAGACTTCTTATAGGTGTTCTTGTAATCTATAATTAAAGATCTATTATCTACACTTTTTTCAACATTTTAGGCTTAGTAGTTTCGGAGATAAGCGGGGGGGAATGGTCATTTTTCGTCTAATTTCTTGAATAACTTTAAAACCATTTATTTTAAACATATAAAAAAATACATAATTAAAACCCGCACAGTAAGCCCTTTCATTGGACATCTCACACGATGTTGATCAAAAAACTTTTATTTTCTAGTTTTACCCCTAAAAGTAACCCCCATACTAAAAATTTAATAATTTACGTAACACGTTCGTGTTTAGGTCATAGAAGTCTATATGGGTACCTAATTTTAACAGAATCGGTCCTGTGGATACGGAGAAAATTGGCTGTGACAGACGGACAGACAGACACCCGAGTGATCCTATAAGGGTTCCGTTTTTTGTTGGGAGCCCTAAAAAGGTCGACTACCGTCCGCGAACTGTCCGAGCGACTCCCAGCGTGAGGTTCGTCTCCATTTCACCCCACCATGCTATTATTCAAACGGCATGGCGGTCGGCTCTGTTGCCAATTGAAAAAAATAAAATTCCAGAACACTGGATCATGACACGTAGAAATAAATTAACTTTTCCAAGAACTTTAATCTACAACTTCAAATGAAAGTCACGCTTGTAACATAAAACGTACTCTTTATTCCAAGAAACGTCTGATCCCATTGCACTAACGCTGGTTAAAGACAAAATTCAATTAGAAAATTGAAAAAATGCTGGGAAATCTTCAGTTGCAGCGATGCAGCAGTATTCTAAATTCATTGAAAAGTTCCGACGTTGGGATTACACCGCATTACCATTCGGTGTTGAAAACTCCGCGGATAGAGCTGGGACATAATGGTTATCGATAGACGGTTTATTTCAATTAAATAACGTCATATAAGGTTGAAATAAAATAATATCAGGTTTTTATTCCTCCAAGGGTTAAGCAGGAGTGTGTTATGGGCTGATTTTCCGACAGCCATGTAAAATCTGAGGAATAAAAATGGGCGTTTGACAGATTTTGAGTAGAATTTATTTGCAGTTCTGTCGAATATTGTGCTCTTTTGTATTGCCAATTTATGGAGGTGATCAGTTAGCTTTACAAATAGGTATTATTATTGAAATGTAAGTTGTTTCCAGTTTGGCTAGGACATGGCAAACTTGAATCACCTGATTGTCTGGTAAAAAGCTGATTCCGTGCTTCGGATGGCACGTATAAGCCGGTAGTCTCGGCCGCCAAATGGTGGTCGTAAACCATGTCACAGGCCCTTGAGGCGGTTTAGAAACTCTGACATTAGGGTGTGTGGGGTCGTTAGACCTTAGTGCCCATACGAGAAGAAGAAGATTGAAATATAATAAAACCCGACGAAGGAAGCCAGCCAGAAAGCGAGAAAGTGTATTTTGCGGAATAGGAAAGATAAAACGTACTATGTACGAATTTTATGTGAAACTTTTAACCAGTCGATGAAACAAAGGCCAGTCATTTAAACTCGAGATCGAACATCATTATTCAAGGAACTTTTCGCCTTAACTGATTGGTAGTGAATGCAACTTTTCCGACCTATCAGAGTTAACACAGGCCAAGACAGACTCTTGCCCTGTCACCATTTCTCCCTTGAAGACATAGGATATATCTGGTATCGATTTAAAAAATAAACTGAAATCAGGATATCATGGATCCATAGATGACGTATTGAACGGAATGACGAATCTTATGAAGCGTGAAAAATGTATGAAAACATGCCTCAAGGTGGCGTATTATGCGGGAAATTAACTGTATTGGGAAAATCCGGTAACTAACGAAATCACTAGCTACTACTTACTTGGTATTATAGTATAGAATAACAAAAAAAAAGTAAAGTATCATTTCCAAATTATTTATTAATTAAATACTACCAGTCATTTTACTTAAACCGAGTTGCGTTGTCTAAATGCGACAAGAGCTGCTCTTGCACCAACTTTGATACCTTCCCAGGTCTCGAAACCAGCCTGTTCAATAAACTCAGGGTCAACCAGGAATCCTTGCAACCAAGCACTGTTCCTCCATGCGGGTAGTTCGAAAGTATAAGAGTATATAGCGTTAAGTTGAGCATAGTCACCAGCACCGCCAGAAGCTGCATACAACACGTGGAAAATGTTACCAACGATGTAGTTTCTGTTGGAAGGCCACTTGACCCTATCGATGGCTTGAGCCATTTGGACTCCGACCAAGTTGAGTTGCAAGGCATTGGAGGGAAAGCTGCCGTCTCCGAAGCCATACAAGATCATGCTGCCGAAACTGTGGATGTCAAGGTATAAGGCCAGGCGGTTTCTGTGTTCGGCGATAATGTTCCTGATGACGGTGGTTTCCGGTTCAGAGAAAGCTGCGGTGCCATGGAAGGTGTCAGAGCAAGGGCTGTTGCTGGAGGCAGTGCCCCAGCCCATGCCGAAGTTCCTGTTGAGGTCGACGCCAGCGCATACGTTTCCGCCCAGGTTCAGTCTACGGTTCTTTCTCCAGTAACGGTCCTGAGAAAGAGGATAGCAGGTCGAGAATGAGGTTGTTATAATATTACTATTCTTAAATTACACTTAACTTCACATTGTGCCTCAGAAAGCACGTTAAGCTGTTGGTCCCGTTTGTCATTTGAAATGCTTTGGTAGTCGTGACGGATAGTCAGAAGCTAGAAAATCTGATTGATGGTACTGATACTCAGCTGCAACCGGGTAGATTGGAAGTCGACCCGGTTGGATGGGAAAAGCCTGGGTAAATTGAAATTAGATGACGTAGTGATTTATCAGTATCACTATTGTTTGTTGTTATCCAATCTCACGATCTCTAATTTTTTTATAGATAATTTGGGAAACACGTGGGTATTTCCTAAACACTGTAATTTGCAGTTTTAATTATTGGATTAAAATCATAATTGATACGAAAGTTTTTAGGAAAAGTCTATTAGTATAGATTGATTCTTAAATAATGTTTTTTTTTCGTGACATTGCTTGTACTCATCACCACGTATGAAGATAATGCAATCAATAATCCATAATCCAGTCAATTGATTATTGCATTTAGTTATTATATTGTGGCATTTAATAAATTAGCGGATAAAATGAAGATAAACATAATGAAAGTTATTAATCACCTGCAGGCAGGTTAGTTACATACAATACGAGGTGTTAAGAGTCCAAAGTTAAAACTTACAAACAAAATCTTTTCCCTATAAACAATTTAAATCTATATCTTTACTTAGGTTCTAAAGAGATGGGTCGAAATCTAGCTAATATCATAAATATTACTTTCGAATCCACTAACATTGCTGTGGGTGAAGATATATCCATCGGGGTTGGCGACGGGCAGGATGATCCAATCAATGTCCTGGACAAGGTCTGATTCAGTGACGTCAACCACCAGCTTGTGGATGGCGTAGAGAGTAGCGGGGAGGGTGACCCACTCGCGACAGTGGAGAAGTGACTGCATCATGACGACTGGTTTCCTAGCATCCTAGAAAGATTTGAGATTAGTTTAGAAACAAACAAAGAAATAGAGTTGTTGTCGAAGTATGACGCCAATCAAAAACAATAGTTTTAATTGACTGCATTGGGTCGTGTTGAGTAAGTTATTGTGACATATTTCAACCACCCTGTTAAGATTTGATCTCAGTATCTTCAGGCAGGAAATATAGCCTTGCGTTTCCATGAATTTCATTTATATCCTTACATTTCATTTATTCTATAGCTATCAATTTTATCTTGGCATAACCATTTATATTAAGTCTTTTTTTAAATCTTAAATAATCTTACCTGGAAGTTCGTGGTAGAAATCCTCAGGTACCTGATGGGTCTACCTTCAATACTTCTTCCACCCAGCACAACGGTGACCACATTGGGGTATTGCCTGGCGAGCTCATCCAAATAAGCATCGACCTGTAAGAAGATGACATTGTAAACACTATAGATTTTGACATGCAAAACAGAATGCTCAGACCAATCACAATTAAATTAATAGTTACAATGAAAACTAATAGTTGTGGATTCGTGGTGATATCTCGTGAATTCCCTTACCACAGCTTTGCATTTTTAATTCCTCCATGTATCTTTACCAAGTAATATTATTCTTTGTATTAATGTGTTCTATAGGTTTACTAACCTCAGCGTAGGTGTGGATTCTGTCAAAGGAGAGACGAGAGCTAGTACTGTTGCTCCTAGCTGCGGCATCAGCCAGGAGTTTGTCTTCCAATTCTAACTGCCTGAAATTGAAATCCATTGTCAGAACGTTTCTTGTCGTTTACTATTATTTTGCGTTTCATTCATCACTACTTACCACAGGATGCATGAAATAAAGGATTACTAATTGCATTTTAGTATTTACGCTTTCTGATAAACCGTGCCATTCCGCAACATGTGAGGCAAGCTTTTTATCAATAAATTATTTTTAAACTTTTAAACCATCATCATCTTTATTCAACCGGAAGAGTTTCAATGCTTGACATAGGCTTTCTTCTTCTTTTAAACAATTTTCAAAAACAGAAGTATTATCATTTTAGGGCCGATTGTTCAATCATCGAATAAAGGAACAAATAACTAACTAGCGAATTAATCTAACTGACTGTTAAAAGGACAAATAAAATTGTTGCATTTATCAATGGCCAGATAGCAAGCGAATAGTTATCTGTGAATTTTAGTTGCCAACTTCACACTAATATTGTGGGAGCGTGAAACACGCATACAGTGTAAAGTGTGTTAGACGAAGATAGCAAATGCTTAGACTTTTTTTGCGACGTTTAAAACAACCTTTTTTTCATGTTGCATCCCGTGCACCTTTTTTTTTCGTGTGTTGTGATTTCGTAGTTTGGTTTATTGTCAGTGACTTATTATTTTGATAATAATTGAATTAAAGAAAAGAGAGCACGCTGTAGGAAGGTATAGGTACCAACCTACTTAGATCACTTGTTTATTGTAAAAACTAGCTGGAACTTACCTTTGTGTATCGTGCTTACTTTTATCACTTATCAGGGAAAGCAAATAAAGCCTCTTCTTCAATTGCCAGATCGACAGTTTCGAAAATTTACATAATTTTGATATTACTTTGGAAAAGGAAGAAATAACCTCAAAATAAACGACAATGGATGTAGTTGTATCTATTGAATAGACGCTTATCTGGCCGTCATAAAGGCAGATAGATTTATTCCTCGGTTAGGGCTGTTATTGACCAGATAGAGCCTATCTGACGATTGAAAAATGCAATATTTTGCTATCTGTCTAATAAGTGCTATCTAACTGTTTATCTGAGGATTGAAAAATCGGCCCTTAAACTTACTCTTTAACATTTTCAACTTCAACTTTGTACTGGACACCAGCTTCTTTAAGGAAGTTTTCAAAGATGTCTCTCTTGATCTTAGGGACGAGCACTTTTCCGGGATTACCAGGTACTGCATCAGACCACACGTCTAGAAACATCTCATGTTCTACGTCATGGACGAGTTTGCCTTGGTCAATAGAGTTCACATCTACTTCATATACTGCGTGTCTGAGAAAAATAATATATGCAATATTATTTGTAAGAAATCGTTTGCAATAAGGCCAGACTTCGGTATTGCCTTGTCCTATTGATAGAGTTTGCTTTTCACCGACCAAATCCTAGGAATTTGAGGTTTGTAAGTAAATCGAAACTGGATGCAATGAAACCATTAACGTGAACCATCTATAACTCTAGATGAGTTTAAATAAATAATAACAATAACACATTTTTTATAATATTTTAGTCCCGATCGCTAAGAACAACAAAATAGACCAATTAAAATCTAAGAAGTTCTTACCCTTCATAAATTTCATGTTTAGCCAACACAGCAAGAATGCACAAAGAAAATATCAAAAAGTATTTCATGATGTATTTGTGGTGCACAAGCCTCTCATACATAAAATACTATTAATGAAGTACACAAATCGATTGGTTTTATGCGAAATAGCATCTGATAAAGGGGAGGACAACAGATTTGTCAATAATTAATCCACATCGTTGATTATGATAACATTGTACGTTTTTAGATAACAATGAATGAAGACGGCTTGGAAAATTCATATTTATCAAAAGAGATAACATGGTAAATAAAATTAATAATTAATTTACAAGTGTCCAGTAGTAGCAGGTGCGACTACTGAGCAAGAAGTTCTGGGTTTGATTATATCGTGAATTATAACAATAAGCCTTTATTTCCTTAACATACACAATTAAAAAAGTTAATTCACATATTTTACTTACTATGTATATACAGTTAAGGCCACTAGTATAGGCCTCTTCCAACAGTTTCCAAGTTGTCCTTTTCTTTGCTTCCTTTGTCCAGTCATCGTCAATATATTTTCTAATTTCGTCTACCCAGCGTTCCTTAGCACGTCCTCTAGCTTTCTTGCCACTCCCATCTTCGATCTGTCATGCTTGCTATGTGCCTAGCACACTTCCACCTAAGTCTTTTCATATGATGGAGAGCCTGGTTGGCTTGGTTTTTTTCCTTATGTTTATCGAAAATTACTATAACTATAAATGTTTGGCGTCCGCGGACTAAAAGATAAAAAGTACGGGCTTGTGAAATTATTGCTATCGGGGGTAGAACTTAGATTAAGCTGGTACGGAAAGCCGCCGCCGGGATCGCACATAGTTGTTGGGGGGGCCCGTATAGCTGTCGAGTCCACCATGAAGTACCTGGGATTGGTGCTCGACAGCCGGTGGGATTTCGGCCCACGCCCTTCCGGCGGCTGGCGCCTAAGTTGTTGGGTGCGTCTGGGCCGCTGTCAACGCTGGTTCCCAATCTGGGGCACCCGAGCACCGCCTGCTGGCGGTTGTACGTGGGGATCGTGTCATCGATAGCCCTGTATGGGGCCCCAATCTGGGCGGCTGACCTGACGGCCAGCACCATCACTGTTCTACAGAAGCTGCAGAGGGTGGTTGCCGTCAAAGTCATCAGGGGTTATCGCACGATCTCCTACGAGGCGGCTTGCGTACTGGCCGGATCTCCGCCCTGGGACCTGGAGGCAAGTCCTCGCGTCACTGCATCGGTGGCTCGTGAACGCGCGGGTGCCCGGCGAGCGACTGATGCAGCGACACATCGAGCTGCGTCGGTCGCAGCTGCGCGAAGTCCTGGTGGCAGAATGGCGGGACGCCCTTCCACCGGCTTCGGTTTCCACAGTGCACGACCTGTGGCTCGGGAGAAGGCACAGCTCCCTGTCATTTCGTGTGACACAGGTCCTCTCGGAGCATGGCTGCTTCGGGAGGTTTCTGTGTCGCATAGGAAGGGAGCCGGACGCTCGGTGTTACCACTGCGTCGACTGTCGGGAGCACACGGCGCGGCATACGCTGGCAGAGTGTACCGCTTGGGAGAAACCGCGCCGAGCCCTCATCTCTGTGGTTGGCAGTCTCGCTGCCGGCCGTAGTCCCTGCTATGACCGACGGCGAAGAGTCCTGGGACGCGGTAGTCTCCTTCTGTGAAATAGTTATCGCGCAGAAGCAGGCTGCGGAAAGAAAGAGGGAAATATCGACCTCTCTTCTGGCCCGCAGCAGACGCAACGGGTGACGGAGGAGGGCATAGACTGCCCTCTAGCGGCCCCCCGAAACGAGTGGGGCGGCGGACTTGGGGATGTCCGTCGCCCCCCATTCATCCGGTCCCGAGGTGGCGGCGCCTGGTGATCCCGTGCGCCCCTCTTTGACGTCGCGGGGGGAGTCAAACACCTTACCCCTCCCGATTACGGAACTCACAAGTTCCCGCGATCCCCGACGTAAGTGTGAGATGGAAAACCGGGGTGGTTTTAGTTAGTAAGAGTCTGACAGACCCCTCCGGCCGCCCCAGGGCGGAGGATATCCACGAGGATTCCCCCCGTTAAAAAAAAAGGCTGGTACGGGAAAAAGGCCTATTTTCAGCAGTAGTCGAAGTCAAGCTGTGAGTGATGTATGATTACTGTTGTATGTGTACTCTAATCATAGCGGCCATGATGCCATTAGGATATACTTTTGGGCAGTATATGTCCAAAAGTATATCCTAATGGCATCATGTCCAATTCGTTGTCTCCTAGCCATTCGGTGATATAATAAACTATTTCAGGTACCCACCACAAAACTAGATACAACATTCAATGAGGGCTATTGCGTTCGAATTCGCCGGTGGAGGCGCTAGTGTAGTGTGAGGTCTTCGCTTTCGACGCGAGTTACTTGATTTGTGTGAATATTTTACTAAAACAGCCTAACTATGGCAGATTAAGTTATGGTTCTACTAACCACTGCTTTGAGTTTTTTCAGTCAGAAATCTGTATTATTTGGTTCTTTGTATTCGAAGAAAATGAGTCTGCGTAACACTGCGGCACTATCTATGTTGTATTTAATCGCGCTTTTATGGCATTATAATTATCTTACTTTGCTCACGTGCGCGTAATAATATCATTTAATGCTACGATTCTTACTCGCCAGTGGCGCCAACTGGTGAGCTAGAAAACGGTAGCCCTCATTCCTTCTACCTCTATATGTAGCTACCTCTTTAATTTAAATAACACTGTAAGAGGCAGCTAAGGGCAAGTGGCATATAATTCTGTAAGTGTTCAACTGTTAAGCAAAAGTTTCCTTCGTAGTTTTCCAACGGCCATTGTACCTTGTCATCTCCGGTCTCGTTAACTATTCCAAATCGTCACGCCGCGCCGGCAGCGTTTTTTTGGCCAGCCTCAGCTACAACGCTCAACCTATGATGACGATACAATGATGGCAATTTCTCTTCTTGGCTCAGTGGGGTGGGTTTGATAGTGGCATTCCCCTGACAAGCTCTTTCTTGAAAGAGTATTCTTACTATTCTGTTCTGTTTTCTTTGTTTTCTGTTCTGTTCCATTTTAATCTAATCTAATCTATTCTATTTTACAAGAAACCTTAGGTGTTAAATTAATTGGAACTTCATGTAGCAATTGAAAGTTTTGCTTATGGAATCTGTTACCTTTTATTGTTGATTGTGGCTATCGTATTTCATCGCTAATATATTTGGAAAAACCGACAAAGTGCGAGTCGGACCCGCGTGCAAAGGTTTCCGAACTAATAATATTTTTTTAACATGTTACTTTAAAATCATAGACTTCTTATAGGTTTTTCTGTAATCTATAGGTAAAAACCTGTTTTCTTTAATTTTTTTTTTCAAAGTTGTAGGCTCAGTAGTTTCGGAGATGAGGGGCAAATGTTCAATTTTCATCTATTCTTCTAGATGGAAGATTTGAAAATAATAAAAAAATACTTTTAAAACTCTTCTCTCTTCCTTTGATTTGACATATCAACATATCTAATATCCCTCAAAAAGTGTAACCCTAAAAAGATTAATCCACGTGCTACCAGATCTGGTAATAGGTATTAAAAAGATAATTATAATCAGGTAATTACATACATACGTAGATTAAGAGTTAATCATTAAGACAAAGGTATGACTTGCGTAAAGTAAATATTAATAGATATGTAAGTTAACAGTCTTATTAAATGCAAAACGATAATAATTTATTATTTATCAATGAGTTTGGTGAGACATGATATTGAGTGGACATGGCATGGCAAGGTTTAATAAATGGCCGGTTGAGTGAGGGCTATGAAGTAAGAGAGTACTGGTTTATAGACATTGGTCCGGCACATTCTTAACGAAGAGAGGTCTATAGGGCCAAAAAGTTCTGGAGTGGCGACCGCGTACCGGAAGACGCAGCGTTGGAAGGCCTCACACAAGGTGGACCGATGACTTGATAAAAGTCGCGGGTAGCTGATGGATGCAAGACGCACAGAACCGGTTGTTGTGCACGCACAGCTCACTTCGTGATCACTTCACCCAGGCAATTGCCTTGTAAAAGTGAGCGATTTCCTCATTCAGTACATCGACAAAATCTGAAGGCTGCACTTATAATACTTACAAATTAAAGTCGCAATATCATCTCAGCCACAATAAGAGTCAAAAACTTATCAAAATATTAGAAAATTAGAGCGGTTTGCGAATGCAAACGCCTTTTCAAAATACGTATATTGTCCTTCAAAGTGCTGATTCCACTAATTTTAATGTATTGAAATTGAACTTTTTTTTTAACAGATAAATTATTAGATTTGGCCCTTTCGGTAAAAAGGCCATTTTAGGAGAATCATAATTTTATCACACAACAATCTGTCAAATTTAATTGACATCTTTATCGCTAACGCATTAGGTTCAAGGTTGATTGGGAAAATTTGACAGTGACGGGTAGCGTGATGTGCTTTCTGATTCTGCTAAAGTGGCGTTTTTATTTAGGCCCGCTAGTTTTCCAAATAGTTCAATATTTTTGTTTGTCAGTTGATGACATTTGTATTCGTTATCGTATAAGTAGACACCTAAACGTTCTACTTTTAGGTATAATTGCAAAAGTGTGATGATAAGAAAACGCTTTAATCTTGAGTTTGGAATTTACTAAAGATTAATTAAAGTAAGGTTGCCTGCACCTGGAACGTTTGATGACGGCAGGTTGGGCACGAGCCAAACGCTTAAAATTGGCGTTACTGTACTTTTTTACTGTTTCTAGGGTTCCGTCCGAAGGGTGGCCTTCAGAAATCTTTTACTAAGCCCCCGCTGTCCGTCCACCTGTCTGTCAGCGGGCTGTATCTCAAGAATCGTAATACGTCCACCGCTGGGCATACGCCTCCCCAAGTGTCACCACAACAACCGGTCCTGTGCGTCTCGTATCCATCGGAAACACGCAACCCTCACCAGGTCATCAGTCCACCTTATGGGAGGCCTTTCAACGTTGCGTCTTCTGCTACGCGGTCGCCACTCCAGAATTTTTCGGCCACGTCCAACATCTGTTCCGCGAGCAATGTGCCCTGCCCTCTGCCATTTCAGTTTGACGATCCATCTGGCTATGTCGGTGACCTTGCTTTTCTTGAAATCATTATTTCTAATTCGATCACGCAAGGAAACTCCAAGTATTTCCCTTTGGGTGATTTTAATCCTTCTGATGAGGCCCATTGTAAGCGATCACGTTTCGGTTCCATAAGTCATCACTGGCAACACGCACTGTTCATAGACTTTCTTTCTGCAGTTGAGTATCTACCAGTATTCTAAATGGAGTGACTCCATGTCTCATTTCCACAATCCAGTACCAGGAGAACGCCTTTCCCCTTAGCAACGCTAGTGTCAAATTTTCTGGCTTCTGACTATACGGGTCAACTATCAGAGGCTTCGAATGACGAACGAGATAAATATAGAAGTGATTTCTGAGGCACGCTATGTAATTGATCACTGAACTTCGAAAGTGTTCCCGTGCGGCTATTATTATTTAGCCACGAGCTCTTCTGAAATATATAAAAATCAAGGGGGCTACTCTCTAAGCCCGAATTCCGTAGTTTTTGGCCTTAGTTGCGGGCGTTTTCTACACTATATCACCTACGGACTAACGATTAGTCCCGAACCCGAACTAAGAATGAATGACAATACGATTTCACAGTGACTGTCAAATCGTCGTGTCATTCATTCTTAGTGGTTAGGTGATACGGAATAGAAAACGCCGACAACTAAGGCCGAAACTACGGACTTCGGGCTTAGAGAGTAGCCCCCCAGGACATGTGAATTTATGCCTGCAATCCTCAAGTGAAGGAGATGAATAAATCTACAGTGAAATAGTTCAGCTCATGAAAGTAAAGCTGAATATGTTATTGTGATTGCCTACAATAAAATAATAAAGGTAGCAATTTAACGGAAAAAACCTTGTTATGAAGTAGATTGCGTGAACTAAAGTGACTAAACATAGAAAAACCAAAGGGATTAAAAATATGATTTATAATTTATATTATATCTAGAGCAGCTATAGACAGATATTGATAATACTTCTGTGATACTGCTAATTCCCGATTATAGGAAATCCTTAGATTTAGTGGCTACTGTAAGTTTTTATTTACATTGAAATAAATAGTATTTATTTCAAAATTTATAAACAACAAATTAAAATATAGCATAAAAAATTCGTACTCAACGCTGTCAGCGGGTTATGTACCCAAGAGACTGGTGGCAATGCCACGATGGATGGCAATAGTGCCAACCAGCCGTTTCGAAATTTCTTTGAATAGGCCGTGAGCACAAGGGCCCCATGGCCCGAGGGTTCAACCCCAAACGGCTCAAAAATATAGGTACCAATAAGGTTACTTTATTTTCGCTTGAGGTTTTCCGCAGCCGCAGCGGCCGAATAAATAGTAATTACAACCTTCAGGTTTTTGCGCTAAGGTATGTTTTAGTTTAGTGCCTTCACTACACTATAATACCATGCTGCACAACTAGTTGTACAGAATGCCAGGAGATAATTAAACGGTCGTACATTACAGCGATGCGCTACCGGTATATGGTGGACATTCCACCAATATGCAAATAACGATTTGAGATTACCTACATTGAGCGCACGCCACGTACGGCTATTGAGTAAATACAGGCAACACAGATTTTGTACTGGAATATGTTAGCTTCAACCAAGATCTTTAAATCAGGAGTGAATAGATAACTTCTAGGCCAGCGTTCTCCATCGTCGACCACATCATCACTTACCATAAGAAGGCCAATTCGAATTCAGATTGCGACAGAAATGTAAATGCGAAAGTTGCTTAAAAATAGTAGGATTGGCCCTCAGGTAAGATACAATAAAATAAACAAGTAAATTTATTCGGGTCTGTTAGCATTGAAAATGCTTCCTCCACCCGCGACCCCTCATGTTCAACACGACGATGTTATACGATGTCCTGCCGAAGACCGCCGACTTCTTCGCAGAATATATACGCCACAGTGTAAAATATTTGCAGTTGATCTACTGAACTGTTTTTCTTTCTGAAAAATTTGTCACGTAAGTTTCTTGGGGAGTGTAGGGGGATTTTTCGAAACTTCTATGGGAACGGGGAAAACGCGATATACACGTACTATAACCACTTTTACTATGGTACCAACTCTGAAAATCGAGAAAAAAAAAATCGACTGGCCCATACATTTCAGACGCACAATTTCAAATAAAACAAACAAAATATATGGTCGCATAGTAAGTGTATGGTCCTTAGGCGTATTGCGTTTACTCATTTGAACGTTGTATATGTCGTAGGATAATTTGATACTTCGAATCTTCGCGGAAATACTAGGGGTTTTGCGAAAACGCGGATAATTAGACATAGGCGAAAAATTATCAAATCTTACTGGACAAAGTCAGGATTTTTGCGAAAATACTCGTTATTATAGCAATATTTAGTTCTGGGTGGTTTAAAAAAAAATAACCACGAAGGCTAAGGCGGGAGCTCCGCTCCGCTTCGCTCCCGCCTTAGCCTTCTAACCTAACCTATCCGAGTCGGGGTAGTCTGAGTCGGGGCTATGTCTAATTATCCGCGTTTTCGCAAAACCCCTAGAATTTCCGCGAAGATTCGAAGTATCAAATTATCCTACGACATATACAATAACAAGGAAAAACTTTGATGTTTCCTTGTTTTTGTAGATTTAGTAAAATAAAAATTAATAGCAACTAGTGTCGCTCTAACATTGTTACACCATACATATGTAGGCACCAGAATCCTCCTTGGAATCCATACAAGCGCACAACATAGTCGAGCGCATTTCGATGAGACAGGTTTAATAATAATCAAATGTGAGCAGGCAACGTCGCAGGACAATAGTTGCTTCAATAATTTGCCTGTTTTCCTTAACCAAAACATAGACTTTTATGATCCAAAGATTTAACGGAATACCCACCGTTTCATTTATCACTACTTACTGACTTACCGTATCTGTGAGATTAGCCACGCTATCAACGTAGGACGTATATTTATAAAAATAATGGTGATTCGAAGTGCGGCATTCTGTGAAGATGAAGTTTCTGGTACTGGTGGCTTTGCTTGCTGTGGCTTACGCCAAGCATGAAGAATATATTGGGTTAGCATTTTCATTTTTAGTTTTAAATTTTGCTAAGAAACAGCTTTCTTTTCAATCAGTGCTAGTTTGCCATGAGATTTTGTGTTGACTTTTGAAAACCAGCCTAATAACATTTTTCAAAATAAAATTCCGTTATAAGTTACCCTATAATAAAAAGAATTGAAGAAACCACGTGTGTAAATGTAATATGCGAAAAAGTGGAGACATAAGCATATGCAATAAAGCTACTGCAAATTTCTAATTATTGAATTATTAGAACACCTAACATATAATAGGGGGAACTAATGTTTAAACATGTTACATTGCAGATGGAAATCCTACTTTGTAGGAGTTTCGACCGATGACCAAGCCAAAGCCTTGGCTTCATTGGTCGCCGAATATGAGCTGGACTTCATAAGCCACCCAACATTGAGCCGTGAAGGTCTGGTACTGGTGAAGCCTCATTATCAAGCTGCCTTCATCCAGGATGTTGAAGCCGCGGGTATTTCTTACAGGATCCACGCTGATGATGTGAAAAGGTAAATTTGATAATAGCCCAAAGGTAACATTTTTCTTTCTTTTTTTAATGACTAACAAGTAACTGCAAAAAAAAAACTAGTCTCAATAATCAGGTTTAACGTCTTCCGTACTCAGGATAATCTTGGCTCAGTGTCTCATCAGAAAATAAAAAATATTGCTTGCTACATATGAACCTTCTTTACACAGACTCAGTGCCATGTCGTGCTCTAACCTGACAACCATATCGAGATGGCCCCAAGCTTTGAAAATCCCGAATTTTTTTCTTTATTCCTAATAAAGAAAACAGAATACAAACTAACGTGAAAACTTAACCTTCCAGCGCCCTTGACTACGATGATCAGCTCATTGAAGCACAGAAAAGATCCACTCGTGCCAGGAACGGTGGCCGTCAGTTGCCTTATGACAATTACCAGGAACAAGATGTGGTAGGTTAAGCCGTATTTGTACATACAATTAACATATACATATATATATATATTACACCAAACCACAGCCAACTTTAAGAAGGATAGCTAATAAATGTATTAAATTTAAAGCCCATTTTATTGTTATTCATGTTTAAGATTCTTGTAAAGCTTGGTACTCACTTAGTTCCAGAAACAACAGATCAAACATATTCATCACCATCTTCCTGCCCCTTATCCCATTACACTTCGGGTCGGCGCAACAAATTTTATTTCTCCATTCTTTTCTATCAACCGGCACTCTATCACTGACTCTCATTTCTTTTAACCGTAACGCTATCACTGACTCCCTTTTTTCATATCAGTCCCCACACAGTTCATACATCTTTTTTTTGGTCTCCCTCTGTATCCAAAAAATAACAGGTGAAACGTACTCACCCGTTTATTATTATTTCAGATCGACGATTACCTCGACTACATTGGCGAGACATACCCCGATGTGGCTACAGTAGTGACCCCTGCTAATTCTTTCGAGGGTCACCCCATCAAATATGTCAAGATTTCCACCACCAACTTTGAAGATGAGAGCAAACCCGTGATCTTCATCGACGGTGGCATTCACGCCAGAGAATGGATCTCTCCCCCCACCGTCACCTGGGCTATTCATAAGCTTGTCGAAAATATTACCGAAAGTGACTTGTTGGATCGGTTCGACTGGATTCTTCTGCCTGTTGTCAACCCTGATGGATACAAATTTTCCCACACCAACGTAAGTAGTTTTTGTGGTCTTATTCTTGTGTCAATTTACTGAAGAAAAAACAAAGCAAAAGTTTTCTTTCTAGAACTGCACAATAATCTTTGGTTTTTTTACCTGTTATTAGGTAAAGTAAAATAATTATCTGTTTTCAGAATCGTTTCTGGCGTAAGACTCGCTCTACCAACTCGAATCCACTCAGCATTATCTGCCCAGGAGTAGACGGAAACCGCAACTACGACTTTTTCTGGAACACCGTCGGCGCCAGTATCAACCCTTGCACTGACATTTACGCTGGACCTTCAGCCTTCTCTGAAATTGAAACTAGGGTCGTCAGGGATATCCTCGATGAGAACTTAGCTCGCACTGCTTTGTACTTGACCATACACAGTTTCGGAAGCATGATCCTGTACCCATGGGGACATGATGGTTCCCTATCACAAAATGCCCTTGGTCTACACACGGTTGGTGTTGCTATGGCCAACGCTATCCAGAGCAATGCTCTTCCCCACTTCCCGAACTACATTGTTGGAAACTCTGCTCTTGTTCTCGGCTACGGTATCGCTGGATCTTCGGAGGACTACGCACATTACGTTGGAGTGCCTCTATCCTACACCTTTGAACTGCCTGGTTTTTCTTCTACTGGTAACGGTTTCCATTTGGACCCTCGGTATATTGAGCAGGTGGTTCAAGAGACCTGGGAAGGTATTGTTGTTGGTGCCAGAAGAGCAGGTGATTTGTTCACACCAATTTGATTGTTTAAACGAAAACTTAATATATTAAAACATTAAAACAATATGTATCCTCAAGCATGATTAATTTATTAAAACACCATTGATAAAAATCTTTTTTACTCTTTCCTCAAAGTAACAACATCAATCAACAACGACGACGACAACAGTCTACTAGTTGTAGTAGAACGGTGAATAGTTGAGTAGGCTAGGTAGGAACCTAGCCTAATCAACTATTCACTGTACAAATACCCCTTACTTCTGATATGATTGCAAGACATGGTGCAATATTTGCCTCATATTCTTATCAGGTCGTGTCGAAACATATAGAGCAAGATAGTGTGAACCCAGATATCTGTGATTTTTTTCAATATTTTAGTCACTTTGCACAATAAAATATAAAAAAATATACACGACATCGACAATTTGAGCATGTGGCACTTCATTAAGACACAAGCTGTACCAAATGAAGATTAAATAAGAGATCGATATGGTTTTTATGCTGGGCAACAACTAAGGGCTCATTCACATGGATTCTGTCATTGATCTACACTTCTACACTAATATTATAAAGAGGAAAGATTTGTTTGTTTGAAATGAATAGGCTCCGAAACTACTGGACCGATTTGAAAAATTCTTTCAGCAATGGATAGCTACATTATCAGGGAGTAACATCGGCTATATTTTATCCCCGTGCTCCCACGGGAACGGGAACTACGCGGGTGAAACCGCGTGACGTCCACTAGTTCGTTATAAAACACGATCCGTCATGACGGATGGTCGTTCACGTTGCACGTGTTTTATCACGATTCGACAAAATATCTTAATTGATGTTCACATTCATTTCGTGATTCAGAATTCAGTCCTGGATGAACTATCGAACACGACGGATATGAATACATGCAAATGCGTCACAAAAAAAACACAATTCGTGATTTTTAACGAACGTGTTTTTTAAAGAACGCGACGTGATTTAAGACGTGTACGACATTTTTCACAATTCGTGATGCGTGTAAACACGGACATTAAAAAAATGAATCGTGAAAAAAGACGATTCGTCAATAAAAAGAATCGTCTTCGTGTGAATGAGCTCTAAGGAAGACATTCCTGTTAGATAACTACTCTGTCGTACTACTACTGAAAGTAAAACTAAACGTAATAGAAAACAAAAAGTTTGCAACTTCACTAGGCCTCAAGACCTTTTCTGCAATTAATACAGTGCCATCTAGTGATATTTTTTTGAACTCATATATGGACAATAAATCAATACTCAAACAGATCTACCAATAAGTCAGTGAGCTTATGGTCACTATGATTGCTATGCGGCGCGTTATGTTGACAACAGAGGGCGTATTGCTATATTTTCTTTCGTTTAAAGATGTCATACAATGTACAAACTATAATAAGTTTAATTGTTATCAAAGACGAATTATTAAGTACTGCCAACAATAGTAAAACTGGAAAAAAATTAAACCTACCCATACGAGAGTATGCAGGTCAGGGAATAGATTAAAAACACAAGAAAACAACAAACATATAATTAAAATCACAGTCTTTTATTTCTAAATAAGTCACCGGCTCTTCTAGCACCAACAATAATGCCTTCCCAAGTCTCATTGCACACTTGTTGGATATACCTGGGTGCTAGATTAAAACCAAAGATAGTATTCGAGAGGCCAGGCAATTCAAAGGTATACGACAGAGGTACACCAATCAGATGGGCATAATCTTCAGATGCTCCGGAAGCACGGTAATTCAAGACCAGGGCTGAATTACCAACAACATAAGATCTGAAATTAGATAAAGATTGTTGGTCGATTGCGGTGGCCATAGCAACGCCCACTGTGTGAAGGCCGAGGGCATTCTGAGATAGGGAACCGTCATGACCCCATGGGTAAAGAATCATGCTGCCGAAACTGTGCATGGTGATGTATAAGGCCATACGGGCTAAGTGTTCATGGAGAATGTCCCTGACGACCCTGGTTTCGACTTCGGAGAAAGGCCTGGAGCCAGCATAGGTGTCGGAGCAAGCAGTGGTACTGGTACCGGCGGTGTTCCAGAAGAAGTCGTAGTTGCGGTTGCCATCGACTCCTGGGCAGGTACGGCTAAGGATGCTCTGGTCCGTGGAACGGGTTTTGCGCCAGAAACGAGACTAAAAGTGAAAAACAATGTATTTAAAATAGACGTTTTCAATGCAGGTTTTGGAAGACTGACTTTATGTAAAAGTTTGATGTTCAAAAAGTGCTGGTTCTCAGCCTGATTTGAGTAAATGACTTTGAATTATGATTATCATTTTGTTTTTATCTAAAATACAAAAAAAATGAACACAAAACTTACATTGGTGAAGGTGAATTTATATCCATCGGGGTTGACAACAGGCAAGAGGATCCAGTCGAATCTTTGCAGAAGATCACTCTCAGTCAGATCTTCGACCAACTTATGAATGGCCCAGGTGACCGTGGGGGGAGAGATCCATTCCCTGGCGTGAATCCCACCGTCGATGAAGATCACGGGTTTGCTCTCATCTTCAAAGTTGGTGGTGGAAATCTTGACGTATTTGATGGGACGACCTTCAAATGAGTTGGCCGCGTTAACAACGGTAGCAACGTCAGGGTACTCTCTGCCAATGTAGTCGATGTAATCGTTTATCTGAAAATCATTGGTTTTGGCTTAGTTCCTAAAATAAATAAAGTACTTTATAACAGCCACAGTCTAAACTAATAAAGCGATGTTTTTTTTAAAGGAAATATCTCTGGAAGTACCTATTGATCCGGTTACAAAAACGTAAAGGCTACTTTTTATCCCGAATAAATGCATGGTTACTGTGAGATAGGCCGAGTACGAGAAAACGAAATTATTTATTTTATTGCAACATATTGCAGATTCATTACCTCAAAAAGCATACATAATAGTCATGTAAAATGTTTGTTATTTTATGTATGCAAAAACTAAGCTCCTAAGATGAATGAAGAAATACTATCGACAAAACTAAATAAAACAAATCTATTGTCTCCAAGCAACCACAACTTTGATAACATAGTGAGAACGCGAGATACTTTATTTTTATTGATAAAACAGTTTCGGTTTAGATTTCAGTAGCTGTAGCTGATTTGGCAATGATTTTGACAAGTTGCGAAATGTTTCATGCTCTTGATAGTGCAAGCGCATGACTTAAGACTAAGATTTATCTCGAAAAAATTCAACGCGCGACGGCCCAAAATCACCTATTCCTGTATCCACGGATAAATTTGTGCACCGATATGTCTACACTCAGTAAAAACAGTGTTCAAAATCATTATTAATAATGAAATTATTATGTAGCAGTAACTTACGGCTTCGATTTCTTGATAATTGGTATAAGGCAGCTGACGTCCACCATTTCTCATGGTTGATCTTTTTTGTATCTCGATAAGCATGTCATCATAATCCAATTGACTGTAAAATAATAAGGTTTTTAACCATTTAAAATAAATTAAGAAGAGATGCATGTTACAAAAAATCACAAAGAGCATCTCGATAATTTTTTACGTTTCGCGCGACAAATTGTAACAATAAAAAAGGCCATAGGAATAAGTATGACGGCAATAACAATTGACTTTCTGTATTTTCTTCCAGCCGCCTCAGGGTAAACACATTAGCACACACAACAAGCGATAACAGTAATCAATTATGTACAAGCGCATCTAAAAATGGAAAGATTTATTGGGTATCAAAAATTTGTCAACATCGCTGTCAATGGTAAAAGTGCTTATAACGCCAGCAGCAGTGCCACTTTGAATGCCAATGCTGATAAAATATCAGTATTGCCATTGTGACCAGAGGGCTGGCCTTTTTATCGGTCAAAGGACCGACTGCACTGTAAAGAGTAAACCAATCGTTTACTGATATCACGAAAAACTCGCTGAGCATAAATTGAAATATTTACCTTTTCACATCATCAGAATGAATCCTATAAGCGATACCCTCAGTTTCCACATCCTGGATAAAAGCAGTTTGATGTTCTGGTTTTACTAGTAAGACACCTTCTCGTCCCAAGATCGGATGGCTTAAGATATCCAGCTCATATTTATCTATCATGGATTCGAAAGCCTTGAAATGGTTGTCGTTGCTAAGTCCAACATAGTAGGCTTTCCATCTGTAAGTAAATAACATTGTTTTTACCGATTGTTACAAAGATTTAAAAATCGGACATATGCGAATATTATCTTTTGCCAAGGTAAAAATATAAAATCTTTTTTTGTGGAGTCATTAGCCAAGTTTTCCTCATGCAAAACGACCAAATATAACCATGCTGTAGCTTCTGACGTTTTATAGAAATAAAATTATGAAATAAACTTAATCTATACTAATATAAAGCTGAAGAGTTTGTTTGTTTGCAAGCGCAAACGAAGTTGAGCAGGTCAGCTAGTAATTTTATAAAATTACTAGCTGACCCGTGCAACTTCGCCTGCGTCACAATTTTCACTACTGCTCCGCTCCTATTGGTCTTAGCGTGATGATATATAGCCTATAGCCTTCCTCGATAAATGGGCTATCTAACACTGAAAGAATTTTTCAAATCGGACCAGTAGTTCCTGAGATTAGCGCGTTCAAGCAAACAAACATACAAACAAACAAACTCTTCAGCTTTATATATTAGTATAGATTATAATAATTAAATTAATTAATTTTAATAAATAATTGTAATTTAATTAATTATATCACTTATTATTTATTAAAAAAATGTATATTAAATTAACATTTAATTTCAAAATCTACCTTTTTTTATTCCTTTTTATCTTTTTACCTTATTAACCAAAAATTGTGAAATATGTATCTAAAGGTACCGTTAACGTAGTTTTAATTAGTATATCAAAAATTTACAAACCCGATATATTCTTCATGTTTGGCGCAAGCCAGAGCGAAAAATGCTACCACTACCAATAACTTCATCTTGACCGAATGTCGAGTTTAGACTTATCATTGTTTTTATAACAGTTCGCCAAAAGATATCATCTATTATTATCTTTGAGCCATAAGACGTTATCAGAATCTGGAAGGGCTATAGATAAATACCAATAATTATGGTTAATACTCTTAATCCCAATTCTCTTCAATTAAAAGGCTGATTTAGCCTGCAATATATATAGGTAACGTTCATAAATAAAAAAAGTGTGCATAAAGAAAAAGTTTAAAATAGAAAAATAACAAAAGAAAAGCAATGCGTATCATAACCGTCATAAATAACAGGTACATTTACAAATCATTGTAGCATTTGAAACCGTGCATTAGATTCCAACGGTTTATTATTATTATCTATTTATTTCGGACAGAATCCATAATTGTTAGTAACAATTTTTCTTAAAAGCTATGTTAGTAGGTATACAATATGATCAAATACATTTTTTTTAACAGCCTGTATAGGACAGTCATGGCGGGATGCAATCATTTGCAAAAGCTGTTGGTGCTACCGCGCAGTCTTTGAAATAATGACGCCAGTTTCTTACGCATTATAGCATGGAACAGAGTCGTGTTTGTTACGCTTTATAAAAAAGGCTCGACCAAAGACTGCAGCAACTACAGGACCCTGGCACTTATCTCGCATGTCAGCAAGATACTCCTTTATTTTATTAATAACAGGCTAAAACACTCTCGGTCCACAAATTCCAGAAGAACAAGCAGGGTTTGTTAAAGGCAAAGGCACGCGGAAACAGATCCTGAACGTTGAATGAGCCGGGAATATAACAGCCCTGTGTTGTTGTGTTTCATTGACTACAGTAAGGCCTTTGATTGAGTGCAGTGGAATAGGCTGTGGGAGGTTCTGGGAGAAATGGGTACGCCTCAGCACCTTATTGATCTAGTCCGATGCTTTTACATCAACAACCGCTCTTTCGTCAAAATAGACACCGACTGTTCAAATGTGTTCTCGATCAAGAAAGGTGTTAGACAGGGATGCATCCTCTCACCTCTGCTCTTTAATGTATATGGAGAGTATATAATCCGGAAAACTCTTGAGGGCTGGGAAAAAGGGGTTTGCAGTTGGTGGAAAAAACATTTCCAATCTGCGATATGCAGACGTCACCGTTCTCCTTGCTACAACTTTTGACGACATGAGGGAGATACTGCATAATTTGGAGGTGGAGAGTGGCAACTTAGGGCTTGCAATAAATAATCAAAAAACCAAGCTTATGGTGATAGATCATGCGGAAAAGAGAGCGGGCGCCAATGGCATCCAGAGCATCGATACCGTGGACAGTTTTATTTATCTGGGCTCTAATAATAATGGTGAAGGCAGTTGCGTCCCGGTAATAAACCGACGGATAGCCATGGCTAAGGATGCTATGTCGCGCCTCCAGAACATCTGGAAAAGTCCTGGTATAGTGTTAAAGACCAAGGCCCGTTTGGTCAAAGCACTGGTTTTTCCAATTTTCCTCAATGTAGTTGAGACGTTGACAATCCGAGTAAGAGAAAAACAAGGAATTGACGCATTCAAGATGTGGTGCTGGAGGTGGATGCTCCGAATCCCATGGACAGCCAAACGCACAAATGTGTCTGTCCTTTCTCAACTTAATATCAAGACCCGATTGTCCACAGTTTGCTTACAGCGTATTTTGGCCACATAATGCGAAGGGGAGATAGCAGTCTTGAAAAACTGGTAATTGTTAGCAATACCGAAGGAAAGAGAGCACGTGGTAGGTCGCCAACACGATGGTCTTACCAAGTGAAAGAAGCTACGTCCTTAAGCAAATTCCAGCAGGTGGTGATGGCAACTTTAGACCGGAATCGACGGAGACAGATTGTCCCCTTGAAGGGGTCCAGTGACCACGATCCTCAGTAATAAGGTACCGACTTAAGAGAGAGATATCGTGGAAACCGTCAAAGCGCGCGTTTGCGAACATTGCCTCTGTAGGCCTGTGATGTGAAATAAAATATTTTGAATAGCAGCTAGAGGTATGTTTATTGCAATTGCTTCCGTAATAATGATGATGATGCATCATCGATTGCAACCTATCTTACGGTTGTGGTTTACTTGCCAGGTTATCAGTTTCAGTTTTAACTTCTTTGTCAGCAGCTTTGTTCCCATGACCACTTGGGCAGCGTATTTTCCGAGAGAAAAGCCTTTGAGACTCAACAGTAGTGTAGTTTTCTACGATTGTTTTTTTTTCCTATACAACGTGTAACAGAATAAACGCAATACCTCTAAAGGATTTATTATACTCATCATTATGAAGATCTGTTACTGTGGGACCAACAATGAAATGGGGAAACAAAATCGACTGCCCCTTACATTTATGTGCGCATAACTGGACCAAATGTATTGAACAGCTGATTATTTTTCGCAATTTTTTGGATTGTATTCCCAAAGTTATTCATAATGAAGCAAGACGTCTACTGCTGGACCTATGTCAATGCGGCATTTATGTCGATGTGGCGATACTTGAGGGAAGTCCGGTCTAGAATGGTTTGCATCCAGCTGTTTCCTGAGGTCTTCACCTGATCATCGAGCCACCTTGTAGGAGATCTTCCAACACTGCGTCTTCCGATACGTGGTCGCCAGAACCTTTCAAATCCATTGATTCTGTAGGTACTGCGAGCAATGTTCCCTGCCTACTACCACTTAGGTTTGGCAATTCTTGGGATTATATCGGTACCCTTGGTTCTCTTCTTATGGTTGGTAATCTTGGTTCCCATCTCTATATACACTTATTTGTGACGTCATAAATACGTGGCGATATGAGTAGTTCTGTGTCCCCAAATCACGCGCAATAGGGCGTTACTGAACAAAAAGTTCAACCAATAAATCACTGGATTAACCAGATTACAAATTGCTTCGAAGATTATGTGTAAAATGAAATTAACATTTTAATAAGCACATGTCATTAATCGTGATTAATAGGTACATTTGGATTACGCAAAACTTGTCAATGAGTAAATAGTCATACAGTGTTGGGAATGTAATGAATGTGGTTGATAACGCTGGCAGTGGGCAGCATTTATACGAGTAGCTCGCAGAACAGATGATCATTGAGGCTGTACGTAGGGTCCTAGAGACGAAGCAAAGTTACAAGTTCTATCATAATTTTCACCGACTAATGCCGCGGGAACCCGATGGATTTGAGAAACATAGGACCATAGAGTATAAAGCGATGTTTGGGTGAGTAGGACTCACCCAAGCATTGCTACGGTTTTCCCTTGTTTAATTCTTTCTCAAGCATATACCTACCGCGTAACCGTTTTGGGTATTACCAATACAAAAACTAAAGTTGGTAAAATTGCCGATTGGCAGTCTCCACTAAAGGACCTTTAGCAGACTTGGCTGACCAACTACCATTTCAGCATGCAAAGTCAGCCAACGGTGTCTCTAAATTCAGATATTTCCCGGATAGTTTTGAGAATTCTTCCCTAAAACGATTTTAGCATGGCAAGCTTCATAGCAAGTCATTTTGAATGTGAGGACCAAACTGGCTGTGACTGTCAACTCTGGGAACCATATGTTATATCTAGACACATAGTTTAATCACACTCACACTAGACTAAATTGTACTTAGACACAAAGATTCAAGTTGGGCGTAAAAACTTATGGCAGCAAAGAACAAAAAATCTACAACTACATCTACTATTCCAAGAGGAAAAATTTGTATTTTTGTATGGTTCTAACGAATAAACTCGAAAACTACTGAACCAATTTCAAAATTCTTTCACTACTGGAATTCTACATTATCGTTGAGTAACATACTATATTTATTACTACAAATTAGGGATCCTAAAGAAAATTGCAGCGCGGACAAAGTCGCGCGCAAAGGGCTAGTTTTCTATAAAAACACTTGAAGAACTAAGATGTAAAGTACTTCTGAAGAGCTCGGTGTGCAAGCGAAGCGTTTATAAAGAACTTGGCATTCTTTCACATTTTTTTTTTGTGGTTTTATCTTAGTTTAATAGCCATCGTAAATACTACCAATATTTCAATTTACATTGCTTTCATATTTATTTAGGTGTGTTTTTATGTTTCAAAATAATTTTTATTGCGAATCACGGGTTTCACGATAAAATTAATAGCTATTGGTAAAATGGATTTAAAATGAACTTGTGTGCTTTATAATTTTAAATACTGTTTCTCTTTATAAAATATTAGTTGCAACTAAAATTAATAGTTGGAAAAAAGCGAGGCAGAAAAAAGGTGACGATTTTTAACTGTCGTTGCAGCATTTTTTTCAAAATAATGGAATATTTACTAAAACAACAAACATGTTTTTTTAAGGGGAATTTACCAATACCTACATTTGTTTTAATCCCTTAATCTTCGATAGTACACGTTTATATCGTGGATTAACAATTATTAAAAGGAATTACTCTATCACACACGCGTCGGATTAGCTACTATACGATCAGCTGTCCATGTTTTTGAAAACTATGATGGGCAGGTTTCGGATAAGTTCAAAGATAAAGTTTTTTGTAATGGTGTGCCTGTATGGTTTGACATATGCCAAACACGAAGACTATATTGGGTGAGTATTTTTGGTTAAATTAAAATGCATAACACTCTTAGGTAAGCTGCTGCTGAAACTGATCAAAATTAGTTTTTGAAGACGTAAAAAAAATTTTTTTTGCTTCTCTTCCGCTCTACTTTTCAGATTAATTTCGTTTCGGGATCCAAGACAGTTGAATCGTTTCTCCGGAACTCGTCGAGCTTCACTGGCTCGGCGTTTTACAGGTGGTCGCCACTGATGATTCTGGCTTTCAGGAGTTGCAGTGGTTGGGAATGTGTGGTGGATTTGTCCCAAAAAAAAAAACAAAATTATCAGGGTCAAATTTCTTATACTGCGTATGAGTTTTTGAAGAAAGTTATTTACCTAAAGGGTAGAAGAAGTTTTTAAATACAACTTAGTTTTTTAAAATAGACACTTAGAATTTACATTGCATTCAACCTCTTCCGTTGTACTTAACGAACATACGCAGTTTTTGAAAGAGTAGACAATATATGGCATTTCTGTAGGAGTCTTCCAAATATACGTGACAGCACTACTTATTTTTGTAGATGGAAATCCTACTACATAAACACGTCTACCACAGAACAGGCGACAAAGCTTGATACTATTCGTACAAGACTGGATCTGGACTTCCTAAGTCCAGCTCACGTAAAGCGTGAAGGAGTGGTCTTAGTGAAACCTGAACAGCAACAAGACTTTATGAAAAGCTTGGATCAGTTGGGCATCAAGTACAGGATTCACGTTGATGATATTAAATCGTAAGTTTTTTTTATTAGCAACCCGACGAGCCTTTGCAAGGCCCAAGACACGAACCTTTCTCATTAATTGCTCTTTCTATTAGTGAAAATGGTTACAAAATTCGTTACGAGATGTAGAAAAAGTAGCCAGAGAAACCGACAGAGGCCAACTGCGAATTTATTTTATGCTAGTTAGAGATGAATTGTGACCATTTTTTCAAAGGTTACCGTTTGAACTTCCTAAGTGACAGAAAAACAACAAAACAGCCAGATATTGTTAGCTAGAATATATAGAACATATATAATTTTTTGTAGTAGCTAGTAAAATTTTTATTAAAATAAAATCAGCAGTGTTGTTTGTGCCACGTTTTAACACACCAGAAAGACTTACAGCTTAGGAGAGCAGTCAACTGCGATTGGATGAGTTGCATTGATTGATATCAAACTTTCACATCAAGATACTTATCTTTTTTAAGAGCACTGGATCACGATGACAAAATGAACAAAAATAAGACAAAGTCTATTGCTAGAGACGGCGGCAATAGTATGCGTTACGATGACTACCAGCGATTGAAAACGGTAAGTGAAGGGTAAGATTATTGTAATGTAATCTCGGGACTCCGTTTTCCACACCGAGTCATGGCTAACATAACCAGCAAAGTTACGCCCAGAAGCACAGGTGCTTCCTGAAGGCTTGGTAGAGCGAACTCACTGTTCAAATAATTATTCTTTTTACAAATAACATTTTTCTTCTTAGAATCGAATGTATGCGAAACAATCAAAACATTTAAATTTAAAGTTTCCTTTATCGATTGCTATTTTTTCTAGATCGAGGCATATATGGCTTATATCGCCGCTGAATACCCAAACACCACAACTTTGGTAAAAACTGCAAAATATACATTCGAGGAACGTCAATTGCGATACTTGAAAATATCAACCACCAACTTCAAAAACAAGAACAAACCAGTGATTTTCATAGAAGGAGGCATGCACGCGAGGGAGTGGATCTCTCCTCCTGCCGTCACTTTTGCTATCAGGAAGCTTACTGAGGATGTAACTGAACCTGACCTCCTCAATCGCTTTGATTGGATCCTCATGCCTGTTTCTAACCCTGACGGTTATTACTTCACTTTTAAAAGCGTAAGTGTAGACTCTTCTTTCTTCTCTTTTGTCCGGTAAAATAGAAGGCAACCACGACGTCTGTCGATAACATAAGAAATGATTATATTTAATTCCAGAAACGTATGTGGCGCAAAACCCGCACCAGAAAACCACCCAACGATCTTAACTGCCCTGGAGTCGACGGCAACCGCAACTTTGATATCGCTTGGAATACCGTCGGCACTAATGATGCACCCTGTTCACCTATTTACCCCGGAACAAAACCATTTTCCGAAGTAGAAACGCAAGTGGTTAGGGACATACTAATGGAACATCGTCCTCGCATTGCTATGTTTCTGTCCATTCATAGCTACGGCAGCATGATTTTGCACCCATGGGGCCATAATTCCACTCGTTCTTATAATTATGACGCTCTTAACTCACTTGGATTTGCTATTGCTGATGCTATGTCTCAGTATGGCCCATCTAACTTCCCACCTTTCATTGTTGGTTCCATTTCAGAGGTATTGTACAAATGTAGTGGTGGTTCTGCAGACTACGCTCACCACATTGGAGTTCCTTTGGCTTATGGCTTTGAATTGCCCGGTTTTAGTCCGCACCTATTTGGTGGAGGATTCCATATGGAACCTCATTATATTGAAGACGTGTGCCGTGGTACTTGGGCTGGTATCGTTGTTGGTGCCAGAAGAGTCAAGTAGTTCTTTAGAGTGTTGGTAAAAATTGTTATTGCTCACTAACTGGGAGTAGTGTAAATAAATAATATTGTTTGTAATTTTCAAGACAAAAAGGAGTAGTTATTTGTTAATTCTATGTTTTTAGTTTTTATTTGTAATATTTTGCTTGTCTCCAGCAGTAGGATTAGCGGTTTTTTTAATGTGTTTGCATTGAATTATTTGAAAAGTAGAAGATAATTTAAGAGACAACCGTTGATTTACAATTTAATAAAAAACGGTGTCATTAATGCCAGTATCTGCACACATTTACATCCGATGGATTAACTACGATTAAAGCATTGTTGAAATGAATTACAATATTTATTATCTCGCACGCTTCTGTTATTAGTACTAGAAGATAAAGAGCTGTCGGTGTTATCAGCTGTAAGTTATTATAAAAAACGTTGGTGGTTACACCCACTAGTTACTTACGTCTGCATCCAAATATGAAGTTACTTGTGCTCGCAACCGTACTTGTTTTAGCTTATGCCAAACATGAACAATATATCGGGTTAGTATTTTTGACTTTTAGTTATTTATGCATTTAATATCCTTGCAATTTAATTTTAGGTGTTTATTATTTTAAAGCGTAGATGTGGATAAAAGTGTTCATCAAGTTTCAAATTTGCTTTGAAAGACAATGTTTACCATTATTTACCTTTTATATTTCTAAAACGGATCGCATTGTATTGGTTAAGTTAAAATGAGCGTAACTGCTAAAACACGAAACTAACTAAACTTAAAATAATTAGAATAAGATGGTTCCATGGCATGTAAACGACTTTTTGTTACTTCCATTAAAAAAAAGTTTTAAAAATGGATGTGAAATTAAACCACAGATAGAAAATTGCAGATTTATTTAATATTTTACTTTAAAGTGTTTGAGTAACTGTTAAACATCAACATCCTAATATCTTTTGTAGATGGAAATCTTACTACGTAGGACCTTCGACCGGAGAGCAAGTGAAAAGGCTAAATGCTCTAGGTGCTAAATTGGACCTAGATTTTTTAAGTCCAGCCCATGTGCAGCGAGAGGCAATGGTCTTAGTGCAGCCCGAAACCCAAGAAGAATTTACCAAGACCTTGGATGATTTGGGTATAACGTACAGGACTCATGCTGTTGATATAAAATCGTGAGTTTTTATTGCAATATCTCATGTTTACAAATCTATAATCCTAGTATTGCTATATATCGGGAGTCGCAGAGCGATTCTCGGCCACCGTAGGCGCGGGTCTGCGGACGGCGAGCATTGGGTAGCTCGCCGTCTGATCAGAACCAGGCCCGGGTCGACGGCGCGCTGTGTTCCACGCGCGCCTCAAGGAGCTGTCAGCATAAAGGACGGGGCCCGCTAGGGCCAGTGCCTGCCGGGGTTGCGGGATTTGTTCGAGAGAGTCGCCGCGGCCCTGGAACGCAAAGGGCATTAGGAGGAACACGGATGGGTTTTAGTCAGTAAGAGTCTGACACTCCCTTCCGCTTCACCCAGAGCGGGAGGAGTCATTTGATGATTTCCCATCCTTAAAAAAAAAGTATTGCTATATATACCATTAAAATATCTACAGAATGAATAAGATCCTGTGATAAATTGTCTACAATTAAAATACCATTCTACTAAAAAAATCCGTACAGAATGTTACCGTTCACTGTACAATAATTTATAACATTTTCGGTTTTAGTGCACTCGACCATGACGATGAGGTCATCAAAGATTGGACCCGGTCCATTTCTAGAAATGGAGAAAAATCCATGCCTTACAATAATTACCAGAGATTGGCCGTGGTAAGTAATGCGTACTGGCATTTATTTAATATGTATGTCAGTGCTTAAATTTATCAGTATGTAATAATCAGCCTATAATGTTCCCTCTGCTGAAACACAGGGTTCCTCTTTATGTGAGGAATTTATTAGAAAAACGTTACAATTTAGATCTCCAATGACTAATATTTTCACAGTGGAGTAGCAATAAATGATGAAACAACAAAAAACGGTTTGCACGCAATAAGTTATTTGTATGCCAAAAGCTTTGCGTAGAAGGGGCTTTAAAATGAAATACTATTGTTTGAAATTAACATCAATAAGGCATTTTTGCTAACGTTTACTGTATTAGCAAATAATCTTCAAGAAAAATTGCCAATTCGCTGACTTCCTAAACGTTGAACTTGAGACAAACTAATCCAACCGACGTAAATGAATTATTGTTTGACTAATGATTTGTCATGATAAGAAATACTCGATTGGCCAAAATCTCAATGGAAAAATATATTATGATGATTGATTGCCCCGTAGTAATTAGCAAATTCACTAATCTGTTTTAAGCAGATACAAAACTTAATTGGAATTTAAACAGAAATCGTTCACGCCACCTCAAAGTCGATAGGATTAAAGAATTAATAAAACGTGATGCAACTTTCGTATATACTGATCATTCCAGTAATAATCAAATTGAACATTTTGACTTGTTTAACTTATTATGCATCTTCTGGACCAACTTATGGTTCCTGGTAAAATAAGTGTATAAAAGCTACTAATAGGTAGTCGTATCTACAGGCTGACAGAAAGAAAATTAAAAGCATTTTATTTAAAACCTTGAGCGAGATCTAGCACTTCATTGGACGTCTGAAGAATTTTTGTAATTCAAAACGAGGACTATGCTAAGCTACTACACCGCTGCGCGCTGCTACTACGCCACTGCACGCTGCTGCTTCGCTGAAGCTTTGCTATGCTGCTTTGCTAGGCAACTTATTTTTGTCAAATAGCTTTTATTTCCAGATCTACGCATACATGGCAGATATTGCTGCTAGGTTCCCGAACATCGTAACCTTAGTGACACCAGCAAACTCATTTCAAGGAAGACCTATCAGATACCTGAGAATCTCAACCACCAACTTTCAAGACAGACGCAAACCAGTCATCTTCATCGATGGCGGTATCCACTCCAGGGAATGGATCTCTCCTCCCACCGTCACTTGGGCCATTAGAAAGCTGACTGAGGATGTCACTGAACCTGACCTTCTCAATAACTATGACTGGATTTTGTTGCCTGTTGTAAACCCTGACGGCTATGAGTTCACTTTTACAAACGTGAGTATAGACTGTTTCTAGCATCACTTTAATCTAATATTAAAATGAGGTTAATTATTTGACTGTTCTACTTCTAAACTACCTTTAAATATCATATATATTTAAAGGTAGTTTCTGGAAGTATCTACTGATCCGAATACGAAAAGTATTTCACTCAAAAAAAGCTACATTGTCGCAGAATGTTATAAGATTCTTTTTGTGCCGATAAAATGAAGCATGATGATGTTTAAATGCAGTTCTTGTGAAATAGTCTTTGAAGGCGAAGCCACCGAAAAAAAACCGTTTTAGTGTACGAAGAAGATAGTTTGTAAAGTTTATTTAAAATATATGTTAATGAAGTTTTCCCTTACAGAGTCGTTTCTGGCGCAAGACCCGTTCCACCAACACACACGCCAGCAGTAACCTCTGTCCCGGAGTCGACGGCAACCGCAACTATGACTTTGTCTGGAACTCCGTCGGTACCAGCAACAGTCCCTGCTCTGACATCTACGCTGGCAACCGTGCCTTCTCTGAGATTGAGACCAGAGTGGTCCGGGATATACTTCAAGACCATCTTTCTCGTATGGCCTTGTACATCACCATGCATAGTTTTGGCAGTATGATTCTATACCCTTGGGGACACAATGGCGGTCTCTCTCATAACAGCTTTGGCCTTCACACAGTTGGTGTTGCCATGGCAGATGCTATCCGCAGCCACGCCTTACCAAACTTCCCTCGCTACATAGTTGGCAACTCCGCTTTGGTCTTGAACTACAGGGCATCTGGTGCTTCTGAAGACTACGCTCACTCTATTGGAGTTCCCTTGACCTACACTTTTGAGTTGCCTGGTCTCTCTGGTGGTAACCAAGGCTTCAATCTGGATCCTAGGTTCATCGAACAAGTGTGCCGTGAGACTTGGGCTGGTCTTGTTGTAGGCACCAGAAGAGCTGCGCAGCTGGTTACTAATGAATCCCTATGATATGTTTAATTTATTACCGAGACTGATATTTTTAATTAAAGATAAGTTTGATATATGTACATTGTGCATGTTTTTTTTTTTGTATGTAAACTTTTTTATGATATTTTGTCTGAATGGGGTTTTCTTTCGGTATTGTGTCCTTATTTTGGTATTGTTTGTCGAATTGTTGAGCTCTTTAAAGTTCTAAGTCAACTGACAGATCCACTCAAATCTGTGTGTGAATACTTTCCTCAAAAGACATTAATTAACCTACATGGTTCTGTTAATATTATTTTATTATGTTTTGACCATTATATTGGCGTGTAAAGAGATACTTGTAAATTATTTGCAAAATTATCCTTTATTAATAGGCAATATTTAAAAACAAACAGTTGCATCTGTAATATGTGAAGAAACAACACCATTCAATACTTCCCTATACGATAGCTAAAAAATATATTCATCGATAAAATTCTATCGACACTAGAGCCACCGCTAAATCCTAGCGAACGCGAATAGAATACTCAGAATTGGAAATTGATCCCGCGTTGCTCTAAAACTTTCGCGCCTTCAAGAGCTGTGGTAAAATTCCAATTAAAGCGCGGAGTTTACATGCACGACGACCTCTTAAGAAATATGCAAATATTCATCATACTTCTGAATACTTAGGACTTCGTAATAGTATTAAGTGGCGGAATATTGATGGACTAATTTGGGGTGGCTGAAGTTAGCTCGTATTATTTTAGAAGTTTGGGACGAGTTCGTTCAGAATAGTACGCTGGTTTTCTGTTGTAAGGCTTTTGTGAACTAGTTGAAGTTATTTTACGTAATTTCAATTTGGATTTTATCGTAGTCTTCTTTGTTAAAGAGCTTTTGCCCGCGACTTCGTTCGCGTGGATTTAGTATTGCAATTTTCGTAGGGACCACTATTTTTAGAGGCTATAAATAAATTTATAGCCTATGTTACTTCCTGATAATATAGCTATTGGTGAAAAGTGTAATAAAATCGGTGCAGTAGTTTCGGAGCCTATTCGGTACAAACAGACAAACAAAAAAACTTTTTTCTTTTTATACAGTACTAGCTGACTCGGCAAACGTTGTTTTGCCATAGAAAAAAACAAAACTATACACAAAAATAAAACATAAAAATTGGTCAAGCCGTTTCGGAGGACTTCGATAACAAACACCGTGACACAAGATTTTTATATATTAGACTAGATAAATAACAAGCACTTCGCCTGCGACTTCGTCTGCGCTGCAATTTTTCGAAAAGAAATTATAGCTTATGTTACTTCCTGATAATATAGTTTTCTATTGGTGAAAAAAGTAATAAAATCGGTGCAGTAGTTTCGGAGCCTATTTGATACAAACAGACAAACAAAAAAAAACTTTTTCCTTTTATATAATACTAGCTGACTCGGCAAACGTTGTTTTGCCATAGAAAAAAAAAACGAAACTATACACAAAAATAAAACATAAAAATCCGTCAAGCTATTTCGGAGGACTTCGATAACAAACACCGTGACACGAGATTTTAATATATTAGACTAGATAAATAACTAGCACTTCGCCTGCGACTTCGTCCGCACTGCAATTTTTCGAAAAGAAATTATAGCCTATGTTACTTCCTGATAATATAGTTTTCTATTGGTGAAAAAATCGTAAAACTCGAGTCTGTCGGAGCCTATTCGGTACAAACAATCAAACAAACAAATTTTTCCTCTTCATAATATACGCTTTATTTACCCGTTCCCGTAGGAATTTCGGGAAATCTTCTCTCAGTGCTTCCTTACACTTTCAGCTTTCTACGACCAGTAGTTTCTGCTGTGCGTTGTCTGTCAGTTACTCAGTTATTGATCAGTAACGGAAGAGTTTTATATTGATTGATTCACAGTAAGCTCTTAAACGAGCCTGCACGAGTTGCAAAAAGAAATCTCGACATGATCTTTTACTTTTAGATTTTTTTTAAATTGGTCATGTCGATAATTCTCTAAAATTCAGAAAAAAAAATCATGACTCGAAAACTATGAAAAGTCGCGGAACATACATGGGGGTGATTTGGATACCCCACGATACGAGGGACCAAAATTTTATTTTTGGACGTCATGTTCTGGCCACCCTGTATAAGACTTTTAACATTACTGCAAAATGTAGGAACCTACTTAATGACTATTTCTATGTAACCTTTAGGTTACATAGAAATAGTCTACCATAGAAATACCAACCAAATCCAACCCAACAACCCAATAAAAACAACAAACAACAACAAAAAGCAACAAAAAAAAATATATGTTACTAACCACCTTGGCTATATATGAACTTTTTTGTCAGAAATAAATTGCTTTGAATATTTTTTTTTATATATAATATCAGAGTACTATAATCAAAACGAGAACTATAATCCATTTACCCATGTACAGTTGTTTTCTTCTCTCTCTCTTTCATTTTACCTTTCTATCTCTCTTCTCCCTAGTGTTTTGATTTGACCCATTTTTCATTTTCTTTTCGTTAAAACGAGTATGCTTAATTAAAGCAATAACTTTGGTGTAAAGGCACCCTTATAAGGTGCAAAATTATTCAGAATTGCAAACCCCATCAAACAAAGTTCAGGCGTTTTAGCATAATTTACGCACAGACAGACAGAAGTTATAAAAGCTTTTGTGTAATCAGTTTTATTTTGTTTAGTTATATATGCGATGTTTTAGAACTCAGTGTGGTAATGAATTAGATATTTAGAATGAAGTAGATAATAATGAGATATTTAAAAATAGTCACAAACTTAACTATATTTGTACAACGGCGGTCTTGTCGGTAAATTATCGTATCGTCAAAGATTTTTAAACTACCTTTATTTAAAAAAAAATGTGTTTTTGGTATCGACTCCATGTAGCAGGCAGGATCCAGTGTGCGACGTAGTTTGGTTAGTTTGTGTTTGAGGCGGCCATTCCATGAAAAGACCTCAAAATGGCCGACCAATTTATGAAATGGCTAATTCAACAATTTTAATACGACCTAAAGGCAGGTATACCGGCTCTTAAGCCTATTTTATTATTATGAGCTTTGGGGTCGAGACAGTAAAAACATTAGATTTTATAACCAAAATGACACTTTAATTTACAACACTAATTACTACATAAAACTCTCTAATTATAAAACACTAGTGGACGTCACGCGGTTTCACCCGCGTAGTTCCCGTTCCCGTGGGAGTACGAGGATAATATATAGCCTATGTTACTCCCTGATAATGTAGCTATCCAATGCTAAAAGAATTTTTCAAATCGGTCCAGTAGTTTCGGAGCCTATTCAATTCAAACAAACAAATCTTTCCTCTTTATAATATTAGTGTAGACAATTACACTACTGAAATCTTTCATTCGCAGTTGAAGATCGATTTTAAATTTATTGCTTGTATCGCCAATTCAATACTGCCCGGTCGCGGGCTATGTGGCCTTCATAGGGCGATAGTTAATTCCAGAACATTCTACTACTATCGAAACATCTAGAAAGTACGCATACATCGGTATGCGTACTGACTGACCAAGTGTCGAAAACTCTAGAATGTTCTAGCATAGAAAACTCTAAAAGGATCATGACTCTACTAGCTCTGCTACTCGATACTAGATGGCGCTAGTGGTAACTAATGCCGGTAGTACCGTGCATTAATTCTGGCGCGCAACATTATTATACATATCTCCCTTCGTCCGCGAATCAGAGGCACAAACTAACAATATAAACAAACAATGATAATAAGACATTCGGAAACCGAAATATTCTGCCATTATTATTCTTAGAATGTCCGAGAAATGGTTGAAGGGCGCAATCTCGATAGCCATGGAATTAATAAGATTTCGGTGTTTGTTTTATATATTCGGTATAACTAGCTGTTTTCTGGAATTGAGATCAAAAATAAGGTTCAATGTCGATTCATTTGTTTAAGGACCATAAGGCTATGTTTCCACGAGATATATACATACATAGATATACATATTTATTTTGTAAATCATGAGTACAGCATGATTATAATTAAAGATGAGGCTGCTACATGTTTTACCATTTATGGCGTACAAAATTAGTTAAACAAACAAAAACCTTCAATTTCAACATTTTAATTAAATTTAAATTATAGTATCAAAATAAAGTTTCAATCGAAATTGTCATGTCCAAATTTAAATCAAATTGAAATTAAAATGTCAAAATTTAAGTTTAATTAAAAAATTGCAATGTCAAGATTCAAATTAAATTAAAAAAATCGCAAGTCAAAATTCAATACAAAATCATAATTTCAAAATTAAAATTTGAAGCATAATGTCAAAATTTAAAATCTATTTGAGTAAGACATGCAGAAATAGTAAATTTAACATGCACCTCCAGCATTGTATTCAAGCAAAATATCGTTTAAAAAATCATCTACGCTGTAATAATACTTCTCTAGTAATAACTCCTGAAGGGACTTTTAAAATTTGTTAAGAGACATAAATTTGATTTTTTCAGGTACTTTATTAAAATGTTTTACCAATACCAAAGAAACTTTTTTCAATGAAGCAATTTTACAGTAGTGTTGACATTACAAATTCTCATATTGGGCACGAATTGGGGTTCTCTTAACGGCTGAAATTTTTTGAAAACTATTGATTGGCTTTTGCAGTTTCTAATAAATCATCATCATCATCATATCAGCCGAAAGACGTCCACTGCTTGATATAGGCCTCCCCCAAGCAAGAATTTCTAATACATAAAAAGATGGAAAAGTTAATAATTTTTTTAATTATCTAAAGTACGGAACGCCATTATCCGTTGTTCTTAGACCACACATTGATCATATACATCTTTTTTGCATCCTGAACACAAGTTCTCTACTAGTTGACTGTCCCCAAAAAACTACACCATATCTTAAAATACATACGACCAACCCATGATAGGCTGTTAATAGTGTGTCAGTATCTACTTTCTTGGATAATTGGACTATAGATATGCAGATTTACTCAGACGCTTACAGATTTCCTCTAAGTGAGGTTACTAGGTTAGTTTATTATCTACAGTTATGCCTAAGAATTTTGAATTTGTAACTTTTTCTATTGTACAGTTATTATAGGTAGTGTGATGTGATTGTAGACGTATGTGTTTGTCAAGGAATGGAATCACTTTATTTACCAAGCCTCGCTCAGCGCAAGCTATTCTGTCAAACACATCCCTTGCTACGCATCCCCGCACTTCTCTGGTCCTCCCTTTTCAATGGAGGATGCAGAACTTTACACCCGCATACTTCTATAGGTCGTTGAAATCCTTGTAAATTCCTTTGTTATTGCCTTTTGACAAAATTATTAACAATTACTCCGAGAATATTCAATTTTTTTCTTGTGAAATAAGTTCCATGTTTGTACTCTATAATTACCGTGCGTGTTTCATATGCATATGAGATAAATGTAGAAGACGGGGGATTTCTGAATCAATTTGTAATAAGTTGAGATATGGTTTAATAGGAATGTATTATATTTTTCTGTTTCGAAGTACAAAAAAACTTTATTACTATTTTCTTTTTTTTACTGAAAAAGTGTTATTACAATGGTCCCAATTATTTTCAATAAAGTACCTGACATCATTAAAAATGACACAAATCAAAATTAAAAAAAAAGACTGACATTACTATTGATTGAAAAATGTTATTATTCAGTAAATGACTTTTTAAATGATAATGACTTAATTATGTATTGAATAATTTATTGTATCGAATAATTTAATGTATTGAGTAATTCAATTTAATTAATATTGACATGCCTAATGATGTCATTATCTCAATTTATATGATTTCTATTCCAATTGTTTTATGTAGATTTTATTTTTTATTTTACGAATGCACTATGCCGACTATTGTTTTTACTGTAAACTATAACTGAATTATTTTTTAAATTTAGTATTACAATTCAACTAATGTCTGCATGCCTAATGTAAGGTAGATTGTACATGGCTCATCCATCTTTCTGTAACACCTTATTTTAAGTACCTGCAATCTTAGCAAATAAACTCTACTTTACTTTACTTTACTATTGATAGGCACGCATTTGACCACTATCTCACCTGATGGTAAGCGATGATGTGGTCGAAGATGGAGCACGCTTGCCTTAAAGTAACCTATTCATTCTTGATTTAAAGACTCTCAGGTTGTAGCTATCAGGAAACACAGACTCCGGCAGGGAATTCCACTCCTTAGCTGTACGCACTATGAATGTGTTCCCAAAACGTTTTGTGCGTGTGGGTGGGATGTCCACCATGTACCGGCGGCGCATCGCCGTTCGTCTTATGGTCCGATGATGGAACGGGCTTGGCGGAAATAAATTATGCAATTCCGTCGCACATTTCCCAAAATGCAACCGGTAGAAAACTGACAGACTAGCAACTCGGCGTCGATGCTCAAGACTTTGCAGCTTCGACTCGACGAGCCTGCCATTGCCGATAATTCTCTTGTCTCGTGTCTCAATTGACTCCAGGGCATCTAGCTGGTATCTGGTATTTTTAGGTGAAAAAAACGCCACAGTACAGCACATGTGACATATCCCTTTAATTATATTATCAAAATGTAAGCGTACAAACAATTAGAGCATTCGGGGACATACTGGGACTTTCTGTATAATTTCTGAGCAGCGTTTGTCTGAGTGCAACGGGACGCAACACGGCTGTCGCTGTGAGACGCTCCCGATGAGAAATTTTAATGAATTTCTACCGTCTTTGGACATATGATATGATAGAGTGACTGGATGCGACACGACGGAGACTTTTTGCAAAGAATTAGACATTTCACTTCAATTTGCAGGATAAGCGACATTTCGTTTGTTTGTTTTTGTGTTCTTTTTTGTTGTTTGTTTCATTTGTTTTTGACGAGACATAGAAATGAACTCGTGGCTAAATATTAAAAGCCACGTGGTTCAGAATTCAAAAATAAGCAACGCTTGCCGTGGTTGGTCAGTGATTGGGTGACCATTTTAACATACTGAGATTCGTCCATGCCTGTGAAAGCACGTTAAGAGGAAATGCGGGCTGCGAGACTTTGTATGTAAAAAGTCATAATTCGAGGTTTGGCTCTCGACGGTTTCTCCTCCAATATCGGACCGATATAAGAGATATTTCGCAAACTGAATAAGAAGGATGTGCACTGTGTTTTTATGTTTTCCTTTTTGATTAATAGTTGCCAAATTTGTACACTAGGGCTCTGTTGACAGCGATTTATCGGACAATTTTAAGCATTTTGTACGAGTTCTAGTGCTTATACGGCTTATAAATCATCAAAAAAGAAAACAAAGAGACACAGTATATATCCATCTTATTCAGTTTGTGAAATATCTCTTAAATCGGTCCAATATTGGAAAAGAAAACAGTCGAGAGCCAAACCTCGAATTATGACTTTTTACATACAAAGTCTCGCCGCCAGCATTTCCTCTTAAGCCGTTGGTCTCGGCTGTCATTTGTCTTTGCCAGTAGTTACGGGTGTTCAGAAGCCAGACAAATTTGTCACCAGTCCTGCCAAGGAGTATCGTGTTACCCAAAGGGTAGTTGAGGCCAGATAGGTAGGTAGACGCTGTATGTGTATGTTATAACGACTGCTGCGCTGCGTGTCGCGGGTTCAATTCCCGCACGGAGCAAATATCTGTATGGCCTACAGATATTTGTTCCGGGTCTGACTATTTGTTCTGTTTAACGCACCCACGATACTGGAAAAATTCCAAGTGTGGGACAACGTTTAAAAAAAATTGGTTGTCTGTCAATTCGGTTTTTGGACGATTGTTTTACGTGATAACGTCATAAGAAAACATTAACAAACAAGCCGAACGCTTAGGCCGATTGTGCCTCTATCGCTAGTTCCGCGCTCTCGTTTGCACGCTAGGCTCAGGCGGAACGTGATACTTTTTCGTGCGTGCAGCCGGCGTTCATCGATTTATGAGACGTTATCACGTCAAATTGTTAAACACTGCTATTCTTCTGCATCCGCATGAAGTTGAGGTCAAACCCAACTTAGTTGGAAAAAGGCTAGGAGACTAATTTTAACGTCTATCATCATCATCCTTATATCAGCCGAAAGACGTCCACTGCTGGACATAGGCCTCCCCCAAGCGTCGCCACAACGACCGGAGACATAGCCCGAAGGATTGCCAAACTAAAGTGGCAGTGGACAGGGCACATTGCTCGCAGAACAGATGGTCGATGAGGCCGAAAAGTTCTGGAGTGGCGACCGCGTACCGGAAGGCGTAACGTTGGTAGGCCTCCCACAAGGTGGACCGATGACCTGGTGAAGGTCGCGGGTAGCCGATAGATGCGAGACGTACAGGAACGTCTATCACTTCTAGCAAAACTACTAACTCTTCGCTGCCCCTCCTAGGAGAACCAGGTAATTAACTACGAAGGATTTTAATGAAAATTATTATTGGTACCATCTTGCACACTGTTTGCATTTTATAACGATTCGTTTGAGTAGATACGCCTTCATTAACTATCTGTTTTCATAGAAATTGATTGGGGATTCTCTTTGTAATTATTTTTTGAGTTTGGTTTCTATGAAAGTATTTTTGCATTAGTTTATAGTATTCAGTTTTTTGTAGGCCTTGTCTAGTGGCCATATTTATGTACCCAAAGGTGCCAAAATTTTTGGAGTGTGGAAATAAATATCATAGCTAAACTACTAACTTTTATTCGTGCTCAAATTTTATAATCTCGATTTATTTATGGACATGATCTGAAATAAAGATTTATTATTATTATTAAATGATAGAAATGTAGACGGACCGACGGTCGATGCAGCAGACATTGTGTTAGAGTGGACCAATCGTGTGGGCAAACGTAATGTGGGACGCCCTGCGGCAGAGTGAATCGATGACTTGAAGAGGGTGGCTGGCAGCGGATGGATGTGGACTGCTCAAGACCGGGTTTGTTGGCGCTCTTTCGGGGCAATGCTGATATGATGAGTTAAGTAGTAACTATATTATTTCTTTAATTTGTGGAACTTTAAGACAGTAAACCATTTCTCAAAAGAAATCCTTAGTACAACATGGTGTTAGAATAAAAATCGTATGGTAAAAAATCAGTCACGGTTGTGGACACTACTGAACAGTCGGACCGCTCCCTGAATAGTGCCAATTTGGGAGAAGATGAAGTTGCGTGAAATGAAATTAAAACAGAGTTGAAAGAAGTGAGAATCTAATGAAAGAAGTCACTGTTTTTAGGGTTTCGAACAAAAAACGGAACCCTTATAGGATCACTCGGGGTGTATGTCTGTCCGTCTGTCACAGCCGGTTATCTCGGGATCCACTGGACCGATTCTGTTGAAATTTGGCACACATATGGACGCGTTACGCAAATCATTTATTTTTTAGTATGGGGGTCACTTTTGGGGGTCAAACTAGAAAATTTAAAAAAAAAAGTTTTTTGAACATTATCGGGTGACATATCAAATGAAAGGGCTTACTGTGAGGGTTTTACTTTTATTTTTTCATAATTTTAAAATAAATGGTTTTGAAGTTATTCAAGATCATCTCCGAAACTACTGAGCCTAAAATTAAAAAAAAATGAAGACAAAAAAAAGCTATAAGAAGTTTGTAGTGTTAAAATTAGGTTTTTTTCTTTATTCAATTAAACTATACTAAATATATACACTTAAAATAAAAATTCCTAACTAAAATAAGGCGTCAAAAAATTCGTCCGCATCGCTGTCCACTGGAAGTGAGCCGAAAAGACTGGCTGCATTGCCACGTTGTATGGCAATGCTTATCCTCTATCCGAGGTAAAAGCCAGTCCTTGGGTCACGCGAAGTGTCAACTAAGCGTTTAGAAAGATCTTTAAATAAGGCATGAGCACTCGGACCCCACGGTCCAAGAGTTTCAACCCCAAACGGCTCAAAAATATAGTTGCCAACAAGGTTATTATATTTCTGCCGCTTGAGGTTCTCAGCAGCCGCAGCGGCAGTACCAGCACAGCACGACGAGCTAGGAAGATGGGATGGCGCAAGAGTATCGACACAAGTAGTGTTAAAAGAACATGTTAAAAAAAAATCGTTAGGAACCCTTCGCACGCGAGTCCAACTCGCACTTGTTTGATGATGAAGGCAGCATCAGTTGATTGAAACATTAAATTCCATTCAACTCAGTATATTGTAAAAACTTGAGTATTGACTTCTGAAGAATAATGATGCAGTATTTATATAGAGCTGCTATATCCTCCATTTTCCGGCTTTCGACTACCCATAACAACTAATGAAGTTTTTGAAATGATAGCCAGAATCTACGGCTTAACGAAACAAGGAGGAGTGTTGGACCTCGGCAAGCGATGTTTAACTTCGAAGACCGACCCGTGCCGCAGTTATTATTGAGTCACGAGCTCCTGGAGCTCGTGAGTAGCAATTAAAGCAATCTAGTATAAAAAAAAAACTTCGTCCCAAGAGAAAACAAACAGTGCTCTTTCCAGAATATTTTAAAGTTTACTGCCAGGCGGAGTCGCAGGCAGAGATAGAATTTCCATATGAATTTAATTTAAGTCTGACGGAATCATAAATAACACTTGAGTTCATCTGAATAAATATTAATGGAATTATTTTCATTTCGCCATCGCGACCACAGAGCGTGAAAAATATAGATATACCTGGTTCTAGTCGCATGTTCATAAAATACGACTCTTTCGTAAAATTACTTACAATACGTACGGTAGGCAGTCTGCTTAGCTTTCTATTTGGCTAATATTATTTAATACGTTTTCCTTGTTGAGCGTGAAATTGGATGAAAAATTACCACCAATATAAAACTTTGAAAAAAAAAATGCAGATAAAGTTATTTATAGTTAGATTGGGGTACAGGAAAACCTATAAGAAGTCAATGGCTTTAAAGTTGTTATATGTGGTAATTCCTAAATGATTTGCTATCTGAGATTATAATCAAATGAGATGTGAGATTATAATATTATAAATATATTAATATAAATATATATATGTTTTATATATAATTTTTTACTAATTTAGTACCTACTAATGGACGTTACGCTACTCGAACCCTACGACCCGAGAGTTTCAACGCAAGAGTATCGACACAAGTTGCAGAGATTTACAAATTAAAAGTTTACACAAATACTGTGTAGTTGCAAAGTCTTGCTATTACAAAAACAAAGGCGTTAATAAACGACACAAAATACCCAGTAAAAACTTTTCTATATTTTCACCGCTCTGTGATCATAACTCAAGCTGCCGACCGCTTAAAGTCATAAAATGCCATAATGCAGTTTAAGTGCACATACAAACCCACGACACAGGACAGTAAATGGGTTACAGCGCCATTTTCCATATAGTACTTGCGTTCAACTTTATTATCGACACCGCCTCATTCATTGGGAAAGTTAACGAATTCTGCAGGATTTTTGTTAAAAAAAAAGTTTACAGAGGTATGCGGAACAGAGAGTAGAGTCCTTAAACCTCCATTGAAAAGGGAGGATCTTTAGACAGGATGGCTGTTGTGTCCGGTGGGCAAATGCTCGAAGGTTGATATTCGGACTGTTGTATATGTTTAAATCGCATCGAAAACTCTGATACCGCGGTACAAGATTTCGTAAGTAGTTCGCTGCTGGTGGGATAGATGGCGGTGCGGTTCTTTTTGTTGCCGTACAAATTTCGTTTCGGTAGTTTTTTCTTACGGTGGCATAGATGCACAATAGGCTTACTTCAGTTTTACTACATTTTTTAATTAAAGCTTCCGTTTTACCCAGTAACTGGGCTGTGGAGATCAGGTAGTCAGTCGTTCTATGTGTAATCCGGTTACGGTATATTGTTGCTCAGAGGTTTTTGTCAAAATGCTATTTTATTAGCGAGTGGTTTAGGCGTTTTTTTTATCGAGTTTTTTGCCTTGTCACCCGGTGGTCGTGGTTTCGATTCTCACGGGAAGCATACTTTGTAAAGTTGTTTCCAGTTTGGCTAGGACATTGCAAGCTTGAATCACCTGATTGTCTGATAAAAAGATGATTCCATGCTTCGGAAGGCACGTATAAGCCGGTAGTCCCGACCGTCAAATGGCGGTCGTCAAGTAAACCTTGTCAGAGGCCCTTGAGGCGGTTTATAAACGCTGACACCAAGGTGTGTGGGGTCGTTAGACCTTAGTGCCCACACGAGAAGAAGAAGATTGAAATATAATAAAACCCGACGAAGGGAGCCAGCCAGAAAGCGAGAAAGTGTATTTTGCGGAACAGGAAAGATAAAACGTACTATGTACGAATTTTATGTGAAACTTTTAACCAGTCGATGAAACAATGGCCAGTCATCTAAACTCGAGATCGAACATCATTATGAAAGGAACTTTTCGCCTTAACTGATTGGTAGTGAATGCAACTTTTCTGACCTATCAGAATTCGCTTCTTCTTCTTTTTCTCATGTGGGCGAGAAGAAAAAGAAGAAGCGAATGCAATGAAATGCCAAAATATGTATGACGGATTGCTCACGTGACATTTCGACAGGGTTTGTCATTCTTATACATAGGTATATGATTGGGGCACTTTAACAAGTGGGCCATTCTTTGGACGGAGCCACTGTACTGGCATGTGGCGTCAAGCGGGTCAGATCAAAATTGCTGAACAGGGAAAGAATTGTTTTTACTTGCGCAATCCTACTGTATCGTTGCTCCGTATTTCTTTTGTTTTACTTTCGTTGAATATACAAAGTGTTGTTGTTTTTATCGAGTGGTTTAGACGTTTGCCTTGTGACCCGGTGGTCGTGGTTTCGATTCTCACGGGAAGCATACTTTGTAAAGTCGTTTCCAGTTTGGCTAGGACATTGCAGGCTTGAATCACCTGATTGTCTGATAAAAAAATGAGTCCGTGCTTCGGAAGGCACGTATAAGCCGGTGGTCCCGACTGCCAAATGGCGGTCGTCAAATAAACCATGTCAGAGGTCCTTGAGGCGATTTAGAAACTCTGACACCAAGGTGTGTAGGGTCGTTAGATCTTACTGCCCACACGAGAAGAAGAAGAAAAAGCGAATGCGATGAAATGCCGAAATATGTATGACGGATTGCTCACGTGACATATCGACAGGGTTTGTCATTCTTATACATAGGTATATGATTGGGGCACTTTAACAAGTGGGCCATTCTTTGGACGGAGCCACTGTACTGGCATTTGGCGTCAGTGGGTCAGATCAAAATTGCTGGACTGGAATAGAATTGTTTTTACTTGCGCAATCCTACTGTATCGTTGTTCCGTATTTCTTCTGTTTTACTTTCGTTGAATATACAACGTGAAACACAATAACCGCGGGCTGTGCTGGAGCGGCTGCTGCAGGTGCAGAAAACCTCAAACGGCGCAAATATAACAACTTAATTGGGAGTTACATATTTGAGCCGTTTGGCGTTGAAACACTAGGCCCATGGGGTCCGAGTGCGCATCGAGTCTTTCGGGACATTAGCAAACAACTTGTCGACTGTTCACGTGACCAGAGGGCTGGGATTTTTTTCGCCCAAAGAATCAGCATTGCCATTCAACGCGGCAATGCTGCCAGTGTTCTGGGCACTTTTGCCACTGACAGCGATGTGGATTATTTTTTTGATGCCCAATGATTTATTTTGTTTTTATATATAATTTCGTGTTAATGAGTGTATATAGTTAATAGATTATTTTAGTCACATTAAAGGAAACTTGATTTACTATATTAAACTACCTGTAATAAACGATAACCGCAATATGTATTTGAAAAGGAAGCATTGTACTTGTCATAATGAACAACTTTCACTATGGTGTCAAAACTGAAATCGCCAAAAAAAAACTTTAAAAAAAAGTATAACCGACTTCCAAACTAAGTATAAAATAACCTTAATTTCGGAAGTCGGTGTTTTTGGTTTTGTTTCTTTGTTTTTTAACACAGACTAAATAGTTTTTATTTTTCACTTTTATGTGGCGATATATGGACGACGCATAAATTAAAATAAGCAAAAATGCTCATAAAATAAAAAACTACTGAACCAAACTGTCACAAATTTTTACGGGACCAAATGGCAAGTATACCGCATCGAACTAAAAAAGTATCACAAAAATCGGATCAGAAACATCGGAGTAATCGTTGTACATACATAAAAAAATGCCCACCGAATTGCGAACCTCCTCCTTTATTTTGGAAGTCGGTTAAAAATACGACTGCCCCATAGTAAAAGTTGTTCACAACGACGAGTACAAAATTTTCAAATATTGCGAATATTCTGTTAAGCAATATTTCTCTCTTTCTTTTTAGGGTTCCGTACCTCAAAAGGGAAAAACGGAACCCTTATAGGCTCACTTTGTTGTTCGTCCGTCTGTCTGTCAAGGCCCTTTGTCTCGGGAAAGCGTAGATGTATCGAGTTGAAATTAAAACTGTATACTCAGGTCTAAGGACCCTTGAAGCTGTTAAAAAATCAAACTTCTAAGTTAACATAAAAAAAGATACGGCTGTTTATGCCGCAAACACGTATATTTCGACACTCTCAAGGGAATAAAAATGTATAGGGTATTTCCCGTTGACCTAGACCTATGAAATTTGGCAAGTAATACCGTCGTAGACTACAAGTACATAGAAAAGTCTGAAAACTATACATTTGTAATTAAATCACAAAAAAATATTCCTCATTTAAAGGACCTACAAATTTGTACGGAACCTTCGGTGGGCGAGTCCGACTCGCAATTGGCCAGTTTTTTTTGTTCTGTTTGCGTGTTTTCTGTTCTCTAGAAGAGAATAAAAAAGCTACAGTGTAATGTGTGTCTCTTGAAAATCTAAATTATTTAATTCGTATTTCTTATTAACAACTCCAAGTTACATCTCAGAATATAGCAGTCATAACTTTTAAACTTTTAGTATTTTTTTTTACCTTCCTCTGGAGTTTAAACGGAGCGATTATCGACTTGAAAAAGAAAAACCAGGTTCATCGGAAAAATAGGTTCGTTTTTAATAAAACTTTTCTTAAAGTGTACTGCAACTTTGTGAAAATATGTATTGTTCATACTTCGGGAAACTTCGGGTAACGTCGGGAATAAGTGCAGGATTTGTATTGAAAATGGTTTCCTTTTTTTGTCTTTAGTTGTTTTCAATAAGTTCTACAAGAAATGAGCTTTTTGTGGCATTTAAGGGAGGTTTGTTGCGGAAGTGTGCGGTCGAAATACGTATTAAGTGTAAGAATGGATCATTTCGTTCATGAATGCCATGCATTCCTATGCATGGCATGAAATTGGCAGTTCCAGTCATAGGATTGTAACTGGAATAGCTTAACATGGATTGAATGGGCATGGATTGTATTAGGAACTAGCTGATTATCTTAATGTTAATAATGTTAATTTAAGTGATTTGAACTATCAGTTATTGTCTAATAAATCAAAACATGATTTATTGAGTACTCTGTGTACACAAGAATTGGTTTTTAGCAACTTAATGCAATAATAGTAACCGTTTGTTTTCTTGGATTACGAATGATGACATGTTGCTTTAATTTTAAAAAGATTTACTTTGTGATTTCATTATTGTTTATTTACGACAATTATTCTTGTATTATTTGATTACTTTCTAATGTGATTCTTATTAGATTTAGTACATTTTGTATCAAATAAACGCGTGACGTACTTCCGTGCGTCAACGGACAGAGTTGTCATGGAGGGATTACAAAGTGGGAGCATCGTCCTATAGAACAGCTTGCACTCGGTAAGCTCGTCAGTCGGTCTTCGGATTCGACTCGATACAGAGCTCCCCTGCTCCCGACAAAACTGTCGGTTTACTTGGTACAGCGCTGCTGTATATTGACATAGCTGTATTTGGCTTGCCGATAGTGAGCGATACACTGTGTAATTGGGTGACTTGGCCACTGTACGAACTGTGAACTTAAAAAGTCTGTTCGCCTAACTTTTTACCTACTTTATCTTTTTCTAATTATCATTTTTGACTGTGTATTGTGTACCTTTTTGTATTGTGTGTTATTGTTTACCTACCTGCATTAAATAAAAACTCTGTAATTGGTTATACAGTCTTGTTTATCCCAATAAAATGGTAACTCCAAACCCTGACGATATACCCCTCGGCACTCCTGATCCTACATATATATAAACCTTCCTCTTCAATCACACTATCTATTAAAAAAACTGCATCAAAATCCGTTGCGTAGTTTTAAAGATTTAAGCATACATAGGGATATAGGGACAGAGAAAGCGACTTGGTTTTATACTATGTAGTGATAGTGCATGCTATCCGGATATCCCATCAAATAAGGCCGTGCTCACTTTGGACACGAATTTGTATCATACGTAAACGTACGATCGTGGGCGTACGAATTAAGTGCGCACACTGAATGCGTTTTTCTCCGACATATAGGTAGTGATATCGCATTCGTGAAGTCATCTTTGGTTGGAGCGCAATGAATACCTAATCTGTATCTTCTACGTAATTCTCTTATAATTCGGAGACTGCGGCGGCGTCTTCGCTGTCGCAGAACCGAATGGGTGCGTGAAATTTATTTAAAAAGAAATGAATTTGGATAATTTAATCGTAATAGGAAGACTGAAATAATAATGACCCCATAGGTACTATTTCATGGTTATGTAAGTATACGTATGAAAAAAAAACTTTTCATACTTATTTCTGCAGATATTTCTCGCCATGCCCTTTTTTTATGGATGGGAAATCATCAAATGACTCCTCCCGCTCTGGGTGAAGCAGAAGGGAGTGTCAGACTCTTACTGACTAAAACCCATCCGTGCTCCTCCTAATGCCCTTTGTGTTCCAGGGCCGCGGCGACTCTTTCGAACAGATTCCGCAACCCCGGCAGGCACTGGCCCTACCGGGCCCCGTCTACTTTGCTGACATCTCTTTGAGGCGCTCGCCGTCCGCAGACCTGCGCCTACAGTGGCCGGGAATCACTCTGCGATTCTCGACGCCCGGGATATCTTCTTCTGTTGCGGCGGCTGGGGCGTTCCCTCTCTCGCACGCGTTCAGCCTCCTCCTTCGCTAGCATCACTGCTTCGCAAAAGGAGGTGACCGCTTCCCATGCCTCCTCGCTCCGGACCATGGATTGAACCAGGGCCGGACGCGAGAGGTCGCCGCCGCCGATCGCCTCGACGAGGACAAGACGGCGGTGCATCACGTAAGTGGTAACTTGAATCACTCTGACTGATCCCACAAACATTTATGTCCGTAAATTAAGGTAATAAATTTTTCTATATCCATTATTACGCACGAACGTGTTTAAAAATCCCAACAAGTTCGGGTTGTTTCCGGACGTTGGACCTACACGTACGTATACGTACGACTAGCTTGCATCCAGTATGAGCGCACCCATAGTTCTTGGAAGGTTAGGATCGTTCGTGCGTATTTGTACGTGTACGCACGAGTAAAATTCGTACGAAAACGCGTCCAAACTGAGCACGGCCAAAACATCCTGTTTACGAATCTACTACTTGCATGAAATGAACAATATGGCTAATTAATTTTCAATTCTCAGCGCACTGTTCGAAAGAGTTACCGCGTCCCTGGAACGCTAAGGGCATTCTAGTCAGTAAGAGTCTGACAATCCCTTCCGATCGGCCCAGGGGGGCTACTCTCTAACGAAATCCGTAGTTTCGGGCTTAGTTGCGGGCGAGCGTATTCTACTCCGTATCACCTACAGACTTACGATTAGTCCCGAACCCGAACTGAGAATGAATGACAACACGATTTCACAGTAACTGTCAAATCGTGTTATCATTAGTTCTCAGTGGTTAGGTGATACGAAGTAGAAAATGCCCGCCCGAAACTAAGCCCGAAACTACGGATTTCGTTAGAGAGTAGCCCCCCAGAGCCGAAGGAGTCATTTGACGATATATCATTCAAAAAAATGTGTGTCGGCGACGATAGGCCGTGGTAAGTTAAATGAAAGGAAAAGTGGACTGTATAACATGAAAATATAATGAACAAATATGAAATTACAACGGTACGGTTGGTTTACGTAAATAACAAAGATGGAAATATAATATGCGCGAGCGCAGACGTGCTCGGAGATGCGCAACAGCTGACGGGTGTGACGCGAGGTCTGCGTTAGTGATGGGCGTTGAATCAACGAACTAGTTGAATCAACGTTGATGTCTCTTCAACGGGATTAACGTTGACCGTGTACAAATCAACTCGTTGAATTCGTCAACGAGTTACGAGACAACGACGTTTATGAATTCAACTGGTTTGACGAAACGAGAAAACGAACCCAACGTTTTGTTATTTTCAACGTTCGTAAATTGTATTTCTTTAACAATAAAACTCCCGCAAACTGCATCAAATTGTTCGTAAATTAACATTACAACAGCATACGTTAATAAAAGCGTTAGGCGTTTATCGTTCATGCAAGTTGACGTTCGTAACACGTTAACTCGTTGACGAAATTAACTAGTTGATCAACTAGTTGACAAACGCAATTCAACCTTAACGTTTCGTTGACGGAAAAGCCTTTAGCGACCCATCACTAGTCTGCGTTCGGCCGCTGGCCGGTTGGCGAGCCGCTATCCCCGCACCCCTCCTTCACTGCCGCCGGCGCGCGGCTGTGTCTGTGGCCTCAACAATGTGTGACCCACTCATACTTACTAAATACAACGTGTAACAGAATAAACGCAATACCTCTTAAAGGGTCATTGTATTCATCATTATAAACAACTTTTGCTATGGGATCAACCCCGAAAACGCGAAAAACAAAATCAGCTGTTCAGTACATTTTGTCGAGTTATGCGCACATATGTATGGGGGAGTCGTTTTTTTTTTCGCGATTTTAGTGTTGGTCCCGTAGTGGAAGTAGTTCATAATGATGAGTTCAATGACCCCTTAAGAGGTATTGCGTTTATTCTGTTACAGGTTGTAGAAAGGCCAGTAAAAAAAAGATGAAACGAGACAGATAGGAATTGGCAGCTGTAAAAAAAGAACAAATAAAACATTTGATACCTGCTCTGTATAAGATAGATAGAGTATATCAGTATTCAAAGGCAGCGGCGCGCGAAAGGAATTTCAATCGGCACCCACCTTATCGAGTGCCGGGTAAAATATATGATTTCCCTTGATTTCAATAGGGACGCAAGTTGGAAGAACTTAGCGATTGTTGGTTGATGTGTTCGGTCTGTGTCGAATAAATATATAATTTTGCTGGGGATTGTATTAAATTAATTTTATTGACATTTTAATTTTTATCCTTAAATTATAACATTAATATTGCTGGAAATGGTATCCAATTGTTTTTTATTGATATTTTAATTCTGACGTAACTATAATTTCTGAATTTAATAAAAAAATATATAAAAGATATTATATAAAAGAAAATAATTAAGGAATAATAGTGTTATATGCGCATGCATTTAACATTACTATTTAATTAATAAATTAGCATTAATTTAGGATGATAAGGGCAGGCGAATAATATTGCAATACTTGTAAAAGGCTGCTAAGTCGTAAGTACTAACAAAACATAACACCATTGTATACTTAGTTCGCAATAAACATTTTGACTTTGACCTTGACAATGTCCATACTAAAATCATCATAATCTGCCTAGCCTTTTTCCAACTACATTGGGGTCGGCTGCCAGTCAAAGCGGATTCACCTGAATACCAGTATTTTATGTGGAGCGGATGCCTACCAGACCTCCACAGCCCGTTAACTGGGTAACAAATATGTCCATACTATAATGATCCATACTAATGCGAAAAATACGAAAGTAATTCTGTCTGTTCGTCTATTTATGTTAGTTACTTGTTCTCGCCTTAAAAAATGATTAAATTCGGATGAAATTTGGCGTACCTACTAGTAGAGGCTTTGAATAAGGCAAAGGATACTTTTTTATCTTAGGAGCATCTATGTTATAATTTGAGATTTCACGCGACAGAAACTAGTGTTTTATATTTATATCAATATTAGCTGACTCGGCAAACGTTGTTTTGCCATACAAAAAATCCCATATCATACCTACCGAATATACACACAAAATTTCATGAAAATCTGTCGAGCCGTTTTGGAGGAGTTCGGTAACAAACACCGTGACACGAGATTTTTATATCTACACTAATATTATAAAGAGGAAACATTTGTTTGTTTGTTTGTATGTTTGTTTGATTTGAATAGGCTCCGAAACTACTGAACCGATTTGAACAATTCTTTTAGCATTGGATAGCTACATTATCAGGGAGTAACATAGGCTATATTTTATTCCCGTACTCCCACGGGAACGGGAACTACGCGGGTGAAACTGCGTGACGTCCACTAGTATTAGATAAAACTCTTCTGTTACTGGCTGATTGACTGACATACAGCACAGCCAAAACTACTTGTTGTGGTAAGCTGAAATTTGGCATGTTGTTTCCTTTCACTCCGTAGGAGCACTAAGAGACGATTTCCCGAAATTTATACGGGAAGAAAATGGGATATACGCGTACGAAGTTGCTGGCAAAAGCTAGTTTTATTTATATATCATCTGCATGGCGTCCAGTCGAACCAGTATTTTATCTAGAGTAACTGCTATTCGACCTCTACATCCTAGTCAATGGTTTGCAGTGTAAATCATTGACAGTGTAAACTTTACACGATAAGCTATCAACACACGTAGCCACATGAGATGAACATAATACAAGAAACTTTATGCGAACCCAACCCTGCATCCCTTTATGGACCTTTTTAGTGTAGCCGTGAGACAACAACTAGTTTCTGGCATACCTTTTTATATTTATTATTTTTTATTTCTATGTTCCATGCGTATTTCATGAATGTGCTAAATAAATTTTATTCTTTCTTTCTTTTCTTTCAAACAAAGAAAACCGCTAGACGCTTTTACTTCACACCCCATCCTGCCAATTATTAAAGAATTTAAATGACGCCGCTCACTCAAATCTAATTCTCAGTGATCTGCAAAAATCCTTACAGAAATGGGCCTAGCTTTGGAGAACCCACCCCTTAATTGGACTGCTCAAGAAATATTATTTTTGAAAGATATCCTTGGAGTAAGTTGACTGTTTGACTCGGGTTGGGTTTAATTTAAATCGGCCTTCGGGGTCCTTTGTTATGTCTTTAAGACTTGGAAGAATGACTTATTAAAAGTACCTATAGACGGATTTATTTATGTAGGTTTAAAGCGTTTACAGGAGCTCGTGGCTTAATATTAACAGTCGCACGGGTCGATCTTCAGGGTTAAGCAACGCTTGACAAGGTTAGTCTGTGGATGGGAGTTTAGAGGGTATGTGGTATAGAGAGTAAAGTCCCGCAAACCTCCATTGAAAAGGGAGGATCCTTCGATTAGCCAGTTGTTGTGTCCGGTGTAAGCAACTGACCGATAGTTGATATTCGGGCTGATCAAATCGCATGGTAATCTCTGATACCGCGATGCAGGATTTCGTAGTAGTAGTTCGTTGCTGGTTGGAAATATGGGGTTGCGATGTAGATTTTTGCTGCTGGTTTTTCTTGTGGCGGCATTGATGCCGCTACAGGTTAAAATACTACTACTAATACTACAGGCTACCACCTTAAAATACTGAGTTTTCCTCGTGCCTCGGAAAGTATGTTAAGCCATTGGTCTCGGCTGTCTTTTGTAGATCTTTGGCAGTCGTTACGGATTGTCAGAAGCCAGTAAATCTGGTTCCATTCTTGTCAAAGAGTACGTGCTATCTAGTTAACGGATCGTGGAGTGAAGGTCTGGTTGGCAGCCGCTCCACGTAAAGTACTGGTATTCAGTTGAATCCGGTTTGACAACAAGCCAACCCCAATATAGATGAGGAAAGGCTATGCACAAGAAAGTGTTTAGAGTAGTATGAAAGGGTACTAGTTTCGGTAATACACTTCGCTCACTTGAAATTTGAAAAATGTGCCAAGGGAAAATTTTCGGGATGAAAATCCTTTTTCCTATTTCAGGACTTGGTATACCAGTGTGTCAAGTTTCATCTAAATCTGATGAACGCTGCGGAAATTCGCTGGATGCGAGGCGCACAGGACCAGTAGATGTGGCAACACTTGGGGGAGTGTTTCGGTTCAAATAATGATAATGCTAAATCGCTGATTGTCAACATGAGAAAAACGTTCAGAAAGAGTTCACTGCCTTGATGACCACGCTTAGTATTTTTATTAAGTTCCCGTTTGACCGCAGTGTCACTTGATGGTAAGCGATGACGTAATCTTTTATCTTTTTTTTTAAATGTTGCCCCACCCTAAGAATTTCTCCTGTTTCGTGGCTGCGTTTACAAACTACATACACAAGCAGTCAGACCCGGAACAACTATCTGTAGGCCATACAAATATTTGTTGCGTGCGGGAATCGAACCCGCGACATCCAGCGCAGCAGCCACCCGCTCAAAACTTTTTTTTTTTTTTGACGGGGGGATATCCTCATGGATGTCCTCCGCCCTGGGGTGGGCGGAGGGGTCTCTTACTGACTAAAACCACCCCGGTGTTCCATCTCTCACCAACGCCGGGGATCGCGGGAACTTACGACTTCCGTAATCCCCGGCTGGTGCCGGCCCGCCTCTGCGGGCCACCTCGGGTCAGCGGGGGGAGTGAGGTGTTTGACTCCCCCCGTGACGTCAAAGAGGGGCGCACGGGAACACCACGCGCCGCCATCTCGGGTCCGGATGAATGGGGGGCGACGGACATCCCCAAGTCCGCCGCCCCTGGACCCAGTTAGGGGGGCCGGAAGAGGGCAGCGTATGCCCTCCTCCGACGCCCGGTGCGTCTACTGCGGGCCGGGAGGGAGGTCGAGATCTCCCTCTCCCTTTCCGCAGCCTCCTTCTGCGCGATAACTGTTTCGCATAAGGAGACCACCGCGTCGCAGGACTCCTCGCCGTCAACCATAGCACGGACTACGGCTGGCAGCGAGAGGGACCCCTTCGCCAACCGTTACGTCGACGATGGAGCATGCTTGCCTAGAAGTAACCTATTTTCTCTTGACTTAATTTCCCCCAGATAAAGGCAGATTATTATCAGCTTATATTCTCATCCTCTAAGGCTGCTTTTCCACCAAAGATGTGCTACGCAGCGTTGCTATGGACGAGTTTGATATCCACCAATCATTTTCATCGGTCCACATAGCGTAGCACTGATCGAAACTGATTCAACTAAGCTACGTTTTTTACATGGTAGGATGCGTGCTGTGGATGCGTGCTATGGATGCGAGCTATGGATGCATGCTATGGATGGTCGCGAGGTGTTTAGCTATGTGCAGAACAGTGCGTGACTTACCTATTGTCGAAACATCGCATACCTCGAGCTGCGCACCTTCCTCGCACAGCTAAATAGCTTAGCATCAGTGGAAACGGTTACATAGTTTCGTAGATTAGCTTTTACATTCTCGCAGCATAGCTGCACAGCACATTTTTGGTGGAAAAGCACCCTTAAGGTAATAAATCTTAGTTGCCTTGGTTGATAACAAAACCTACTAACAAAATTATTCTCAGTTGAGTGTTATATCACACTATGTTTATTATAATATTGTTGGAAAGTGCACTCGCTGTCCAAACAAACTATGGAACATAATCTGTTTTTATGAAAGTTTTCGATACAGGGTGATTGGAAAAGCGCCTTCATTTAAATTGGTAATACATACTTTATATCATCATCATGACAGCCGAAAGACGTCTACTGTTGGACCAAGGCCTCCCCCAAAAGGCTGGGTTTGCCATAATCGCCACGCTTGGCAGGCGGGTTGGCGATCGCAATGTATGGTGTTGCGTTTTACAGAGAACGCTGCTGCCCATTCTCTGGAGAGTCCCTTAGTCGCCTCTTACGACACCCACGGGAAGTGATGGGATGGTATTATTCTTTTACGGCACCATACGGCACCGGCTGACACCATATTTTATCTAATTAATTACTATACTTTCGACCAGATTTCGGCCCAAACTGAGTTGGTATTGAGTTATTAATTTAAGTTTTTTGTACTAAATTTTAAGTAAAGTAAGTCTAGCTTGATATGCAATTGTATGAACTTGACATTTTTTAGTGGAGTTTTTAAGATAATTCCTTTTTTTACACTTGAACTTTAGAAATCTCATTAAACGTAGCCGAGAGTGAGATAGAAAGAAGATATTTACTTCGAAACGTGTACGGCTTCTTATACAAACATTGTGATTCATTGTGTATTACGATTAACAAGTCATTTACAAAATGTTCTCCAAAAAAAAATTCTGAAAATTTTATGGTTGTGACGACAGTGTATGTTATTTATTATGATATATCTAGTCGCAAACTTTAGGTAAATATAGACGAATAGCTTATTCCAAATAACAATTTTTTCAAATGTATTTAAGTGTTGTCTCGAAATTTCGGGACAGATGTCTCGGAAAAAATTTAGTCCTAAGGAAGTCTCCGTTTCTTGTCTCTGTTCTTCGAAGTTTAGGCAAATAGGTACTACCTATTCCTATCACTGTTCATTACTGAAGGACACATTCGTGACATTTAAGAGCGAGTAAATTATTATGCGTGCGAGTCCGACTCGCACATTAGTGCGACTGGCACGTAAAAGGTTCCGAAAGAATAATGATTTTTAGTATTTTATTTTAAAACGACATACTTGTGTATAGGTTTCCTGCAATATATAAGTGCTTAAAGAATTTAATCAGTATTATTTTTCACCACGTTTTACGTTTTGGTAGGCTCACGTTAGACCATTATCTCATCTGATGGTAAATGATAATGTGGTTGACAACAGACCAAGCTTGCCTAGACGTAACCTATTCACTCTTCACTTGAAGACCCACAAATGTTATTACCTTTCAAAATACACCCTGTATATTTACACGTGTCATGTTGAAACACTCGACAATACTATTCACAATATGTATGCTAATAAACATGATATCTGTACTCAAAGTTTGAAATACACGTGTTGTTGTGGAGTATCGTTTAACGAAAAATTAATAGTAAAAAACCAGCCAAGTGCGAGTCGAATTCCCACACGAAGGGTTCCGTACCATAAACCTCAATTTTTATTATTTGTTGTTATAGCGGTTATAGAAATAATCTGTGAAAATTGCAACTGTCTACCTATTAAGGTTCTTGAGATATAGCCCGCTGACCGACAGACGGACGGACGGACGGACGGACAGCGGAGGCTTAGTAATAGGGTTCCGTTGGTTACTCTTTGGGTACGGAACCCTAAAAACGATTATACTTTCATTTCTAAGTTACGTTCATTCCTAGGAATTTTCCACGAGTTTGAGAAAAATATGGCTTTAGTCAAACAGAAAATGCTTATAATAATGTGTACTCAAGGTTTGAAAAACACGTGTTGTGGAGTGTCCTTTAACGGAAAATGAATACTTAAAAACTATTATAGTTTTATCTCAATGCTATATATTATTTTTATGAATTTGCCACAAAGTTGAGAAAATATAACAGTAGTCAAACAGAAAACTGGCCAAGTGCGAGTCGGAATCGCGTGCAAAGGGTTCCGAACGAATTAATTTTTTTAACATGTTATTTTAACACTACAGACTTCTAATAGGTTTTCCTGTAATCTTTAGGTAAAGACCTATTATCTTCACTTTTTTCAAAATTTTAGGCTCAGTAGTTTCAGAGATAAGGGGGGAATGGTCATTTTTCGAATAATTTCTTGAATAACTTCAAGCCATTTATTTTAAAATTATGAAAAAAATATAATTAAAACCCTCACAGTATGCCCTTTCATTTGATATGTCACAAAATATTTTACAAAAAACTATTTTTTTAATTTTCTAGTTTGACCCCCAAAAGTGACCACCATACTACAAATTTAATAATTTACGTAACGCGTTCGTGTTTGGGTTATAGAAGTCCATACGTGTACCAAATTTCAACAGAAACGGTCCAGTGGATCCGGAGAAAATTGGCTGTGACAGACGGACAGACAGACAGACAGACAGACACCCGAGTGGTCCTATAAGGGTTCCTTTTTTTTCGGAACCCTAAAAATATTTTGACGACAGTCCTTCAAGTACACACACATAAAAAATTAGAAAAATAAAAAAATCCGACTGCAAAAAAGTCGACTAGGACACTTTTATGAACAAAAACTGTTTCCTAATTGAATTTAAACATATAGCTTAAATATAGGTTTGTAACCTCCATTTAATTTCCTTCATTTATACTCTATTGGCTGGTTTGGTTTAAAAAAAAAATATTAACGACTTACAATTTAGCGCCCAAAATCCGCCATATTGCTTTTTTTTTAACACGATAAGTGTTTTAAGGACACTTGGGTTTTTGAAATGAATCTAACGACACCTTAATAGTTGAAATCCATTCAGCCATTTCGAAGGTACGGGGCCGGGGTAATAAAGAAATTTACAAACCAACCTTTTCTTGGCAGTCGGGTAATAAGAACCAAGTGCGAGTCAGACTCTCACACGAAGGATGCCGAATCATAAACCGAAAAAAAAATGTTTCTTGTAAAGTATGCCCCCTTTAATTTTTAATAAAAAAATATTCTATAAATATTCTATATTTAAAACCCCCTAATACAACAAGAAAGAAACTTAAAATAAAACAAAATATATACACTTAAAATAAAAATAAAAAATATTTTCATGTTTTTAATTAAATTAAATTTTTATTATTTGTTGTTATAGCGGCAATAGAAATAAAAACTGTAAAAATTTAAACTGTCAAACTATTATATTATTTTTATGCAAATCAAGATTATTATTTTTATGGTTCTTGAGATACAGCCCGCTGATAGACAGACGGACGGGCGTACGGACACACCGCGGAGGCTTAGTAATAGGGTTCCGTTGGATACCCATTGCAAGAAATAATATGCGTCAAACAGCATATCCACTCAGGATCCATAAGTCCCTTTCGGGACAAAATGGCGGGCGCAATCGCGCGAGGGTTACGGGACTTACGGGTTCTGACGGTTGGGGCGTTTTCATTCTGAGTGGATATTCTATCTAGCAACATTATTGAAGTTTCTTCCTATGAACCTTGAGCGAAGATAATAGAGGTAGGTTTCTTATGTTAAAAATGAAACAGAGTAATGGTTTTATTTGGTTTTATTGAAAATAAAATAAAAATATATACACATTTCGTACAGACTTATCTTCAATTGACTTGAACATAAATTAGTTACATATTAAGGTAGTTGGCAAGAGTATTTTTCAATTTCAATATAAATGTTTCTGTGTTCATTCGTCAGATGTTTTGGTGGATTCTGTCTTTCCCTGATGTCTTCATGTTCTCCATTTTAAGTCGGCCGTCGGTCCTGCGCCAGATCTCTCTGCAGTCGTTTACCGTCCCTTCGGAATATGGGAGTGACGTAAGAGGGAGTGCACCTGTGTTTGCGCACACACTTGTGCACTGTAATATGTCCCGCGCCGATGGCTAGTCTCGGTTGAGATTGGCCGCCACGGCCGAAATCGGTCAGAAGGACTGTATAAGTACTCATCATCTACTGAAAGCGTCGAAGTACAGAGAATAGCCCACACTAGTTTTGAAACTCCTCCACTGTTCTTTTCCGATGAATTTTGATGCGGTATTCAAGACAGTTGATTCGTTTCTCCGGGACTCGTCGAGCTTCATTGACTCGACGTTTTTCTGGTGGTCGCTACTGTTGATTCTGGCTTTCAGGAGTTGTAATGGTTGGAAATATTGTGGCACGTGAGCCTTGGTACTGGTAAATGTAACCCAGGTTTGTACTCGAGTGAACCGCCACCGGTGGGGGGGGGGGGTATTTTTGTAGAGTTATTAGTTGTAGCCTGGTTAGTAATTATTTGATCTTTGCTTTGCTTTTTCCAAGAAGTTTGAATCATCACCAGAGTGATCTCTCATCGATCAGTTTGGCTACTATCATCATATTTGAAGGAAATTCATGAACATAAAATAATTACTCTAAAATGAAAAAAAAAAAAATATTATGAAACAAAATAATGAAAACAAAAAGGAAATAAAAATAATAGATATATGGGGAATGTTAGGTATCATTACAATAGGCATCATGACTGTACAGATTTAAAGTATAATAAATGGACAAAGAAATCACAAAACTACAAGTTGAAAATCGAAAAACATTTTAAGGGAACAAACGACAGAATGAGTTGAATAGAGTAGACGTGTTAGTATGTTGTTTTACCATATGCATGGCATTGGGTCGTCATCGTTGGCCTAAGCTAGCAGATATGCGTATGTTCAAAATACATACTAACACTATTCTATCCCGTTCATTTGGTACTGAGAAATTATGAAAGTCTGGGGATCTTGCTCTATAAGATTTTGTATAGAGGCAACTTTTTCTGTTTGTATAAATAGTACACCTAAGACTACCTACAGTACTGTCTCTCCTTTTTAGGGTTCCGAAAAAAAAAAGGAACCCTTATAGGATCACTCGGGTGTCTGTCTGTCCGTCTGTCACAGCCAGTTTTCTCTGGATCCACTGGACCGATTCTGTTGAAATTTGGTACACATATGGACTTCTATGACCCAAACACGGATACGTTACGTAAATTATTAAATTTTTAGTGTGGGGGTCACTTTTGGGGGTCAAACCAGAAAAATAAAAAAAAAGTTTTTCGAACAATATCGTGTGACATATCAAATTAAAGGACTTACTGCGAGGGTTCTAATTATATTTTTTTCATAATTTAAAAATAAATGGTTTTGAAGTTATTCAAGAATATAGACGAAAAATGACCGTTATGAAAATTTTGAAAAAAATGGAGATAATAGATCTTTACCTAAAGATTACAGGAAAACCTATTAGAAGTCTGTAGTGTTAACATAACATGTTAAAAAAATTAAATTCGTTCGGAACCCTTTACACGCGAGTCGACTCGCACTTGGCCAGTTTTTCTCTTTAAAATCCATCAAGTCAACCTTTTGACTTGAAAATACCGCTTTTCGCGATAAGGCCGCCTATTCTCACCCTATCTATCTTTTCTGTAACTTATATGGTGTACATAATAAAGAGTATTCTATTCAATTTTATTCTATTAGTCTCTTTCTGAAATTGCCTCACACAAAATCTGTGGGTTAGTAGATACTTTAATGGCATCGCGCAATGAATATTGCTGTTTACTTTTGCTGGCAGGGTTTTGGGAACACATAAGGAATCAGATAAATAAATAATTTATGAAAGCAATGTAAATAAAATAAAATATATGAATGTAGTAGTTAGTACCTACGTCATTACTTCAAACAGATTGTGGCCTTGTAGCTTTTTCCAGAACAATTCTTTGAACAAACACTGTATCACCAAGATTTTGATTCTTATCCTTATCGCAGCACGGTCCATTTTCCTTTCTTCCTTTCCCGCGTCCACGTTTCTCCTTATTGCCCAAGCAGCAGGGTTGATTTTCGCGGCATTTTTCGCAGTCAGCTTTCCTTGATGGGCGTTCTTCGGAATCGTAAGGGCATGGTCTTCTGTGTCCAAATGGACCGTGATGACCAAAGCCACGTAAGTGGCGATCACCTCCCCAGGGTCCTCCCCAAGGGAAGTCAGATGGCCCACGTCTTCCAAAACAAGGTCTTTCAGGATTGCGCCCAAACCGAGGACCGGAGCTATGGCAGCTTGGTCCATGGCCATGGAAGTCATGGTGTCTGCCACCGCATCCTCTGAAGCCAGAAGGTCCATGGCGATGTCGTTCCCTTGCTCCATCACTATCACTGTCAGATCCATGATGACCACACCTAGGTCCTCGATGACCGTCTTTAGGAGGTCCACATCTTTGATGCTCTGGTCCATGGTTGTGATGTTCACGTCCTCCATGGCAATGTCGTTCCCCTGCTCCATCACTATCACTATCAGACTCATGATGACCACACCTAGGTCCTCGATGACTGTCTTCGGGAGGTCCACGTCGATGATCTGGTCCATGGTGATGATGTTCATGTCTCTCTGGACTGTGATCAAATTTGGGGCCAAAAGGTCCGAAGGTCCTTGGACCGTGATGACTAAGAAAGCCACCACGGAAAGGACAGTCGAATGATCCGCTCATTCCTCCGAATTTAGGACCAAAATGGCCGCCAAAGAAGTCGCTTCCGAAGTATCCTCTCATGATTAAGAATTTCGTGATTGAATATCGATGTTCTAGCTTTGAACGAGTTCACTCGAATGCCCATCAAATGGAGTCGCTGTAGTTTATATGAACGATAGTGGCATAACGTTGTGAAATCGATTTGAAGTAGGGCTGCCTTCTGAAATTCTGATGAAATTCTTTGTTAAGTACTTGTGTTTCTGATAAATAATGCGGTACAAATATTTATGAGTAAATGTTTGTATGTAGAATGTTTCTAGGAAATGGCAAATATTTGTCAAATCATTATCCTTTCGGTTTTTTTTTTAATTTAAGGTCGATATAAATGTCTAGCTTTTCCCTCTGGCTTCACTCGCGTTAGTATAAATCTTTGCAAAAAAACTTACTTAGCCTTACTTAATACTTAGCCTCGAGCCTCTTACTATAGAGGTATGTACATGCCACTTAAATTTTACCATTTTTGTCACCATCTACCATTTTTGGGAACCCAGGGTACAGCCAGTCACCTCCTTCTGCGAAGCAGTAATACTAGCAATCGAGGATGCCGAACGCGTGAGAGAGAGGGAAATCTCACGCCCCAGGCCGCCGCAAAAGCAGAAGACGCCCCGGGTTTCGGGAGTAGCAGGGTGATTCCCGGCCACTGTAGGCACGGGTCTGTAGATGGCGAGCATTGGGTAACTCGCCGTCCGATCAGAACCAGGCCCGGGTCGAAGGCGCGTTGTATTCCAGGCGCGCCTCAAAGAGATGTCAGCATAGTAGGCGGGACCTGCTAGGGTCAGCGCCTGCCAGGATTACGGAATTTGTTCGAAAGAGTCACCACGACCCTAAAACGCAAAGGGCACTAGGAGGAACACGGATCCGTTTTAGTCAGTAAGAGTCTGACACTCCCTTCTGCTCCACCCAGAGCGGGAGGAGTCATTTGATTTCGCATCCATAAAAAAGGGTACAGCCGGTCAATTCTGTAAACATGTCGAAGTGGAGGCTTGGGTGAAGTAATCACGAAGTGAGTTGTCACTCTATCTTGATTACTTGTATTGTAATTTTTAAGTGTTATAATTTAACTGCGATGGTCCTAGTTTATCACTTGTGACTTTGAGTCACAGATTATGGTTAAATTGCATTGTTGAACATGTAAGCGGGCCATTTATTCCTGGAGGCTCATTTTGATTAGTATTGTATGCTTGAGTTTACTTATTTAATTACCTATATATGTAATTAGTTTTATCATTGTTTCATCTTTAATTTTTGGGATAATATGGTATGCTAGCGGACATGTGCCATCCATTTATTGAATTTGATCGATATCTATCATGAAATGTTGAATAATGTTATATAAATTCAAGTTCTTTAAACTTAACAGACAGTTGTGTTGCTGGGGAGTTTGTTGGCCACTTCTTCTTCCCAGCTAAAACACTAGGAAGTGCTGACGGGCTGGGCGATTTGGAGGACTGTCTTCATGTAAATTTTGACGTTCAAAAAGTGCTGATTTTCAGCCTAGTTTAAATAAATGCCTTTTGATTTGATTTGAGTGACAGCTCACTTCGTGATCACTTCACCCAAGCCTTCTCTTCGACATGTTAACAGAATCTCACTGCAGATTACAGGGCGTAAAGCGTTGTGTTTAAAAAATATACTTGCATTTTTTTTTTATTTGTGGTGGTTTTGCTCTCAAACTCAAACTCAAAGCGTATATTTCAAATAAACCATATTCGTAGTTAGGTCAAAGTCGGTCAGTCAAAAACATGGAGCTATTTGCACGTTCCAAAGCGAAGATCTCTATGGAGAAGAACGTGCAAGAAACTCCACGGACACTTTTTTAAACCATGTGATGTATTACAAAAATCTCGTTAACATTATCTTTGATTGCTTCTTATATGTGAGAACAATGCAAAGAACAAGAAAATATATAAACAATTCAAAATGTAGGTACAGATTAAAATAAGCCAGTGGCAGCTAAGAGATGACCAGTCTCAACTGACGGCGCCCGTTCACGAACATGACGCGTGTATCTAGCTACAAGAACAGTACAAGAAAAGTGATTTTTATTCCATCTAGCTCAAACATTTTGAAGGGGACCAAATGATCCAACACACGCGCCACCATCAGCAAAACATTTGTGCGAGCATAACCAGGCCTCAACTGCCACGCTAGGTCAGAGATGACAGAGACAGTCTACAATGGAACGAGCTTACCCAGAAGGAGCCTGTTCAGTCTAATATATTATATTCTAACGATTTCCAAAATCGCCAACCCTAGTTGTATTTAACTCTTCGACCATCGTAGTTAACAATAAACTGTCCAGTAACCGGAAACTAACCATTTTCACGGGGAATTCTAACCGATTACGTTTTAAGAGGCAATGACGTCATTTGTTTTTGGCGAATTGACCATTACTAAGTAGTATTGGCACCTATTTGTCTTTGGCATTAGTGAGAAGTTAAGTAACTCAAAAATATTGCGAATTTAAGTTAAGTACCAGGACCACAAGACGAACGGCGATGCGCCACCGGTACATGGTGGACATCCCACCCACGCGCACAAAACGTTTTGGGAACACATTCATAGTGCGTACAGCTAAGGAGTGGAATTCCCTGCCGGAGTCTGTGTTTCCTGATAGCTACAACCTAGGAGTCTTTAAGTCAAGAGTGAATAGATTACTTCTAGGCAAGCGTGCTCCATCTTCGACCACATCATCGCTTACCATCAGGTGAGATAGTGGTCAAACGCGTGCCTATCAATAGTAAAAAAAAAAAAAGTAAATAAGTGAGTAAGTAAAAAATACATGCATACTTTTAAATATATATTTATTGTCACCAATATCCACTTGTTTCTTTAAAAAAAAACTTGCTTCACTCAGAGGACGCCTTTACATTAAAAACTAGTCATGAAAATGTAAATGAAAAAAAAAAACCGAATAAGTTCGAGTCGTACTCGCAAAAAAAAAAACTAGAAAATTAAAAAAAAAGTTTTTTGGACAATATCATGTGTGTAATACTGGTATTCAGTTAAATCTGGCTTGACTGGAAGCCGACCCCAATGTAGTTGGGAAAAGGCTAGGCAGATGATGATGATGATGATCATGTGGCATATCAAATGAAAGGGCTCACTGTGATAGTTTTAACTAATTTTTTTCATAATTTTAAAATAAATGATTTAGAGGTTATTCAAGAAATGAGACAAAAAATGACCATTGCCCCCTTATCTCCGAAACTACTGAGTCTAAAATTTTGAAAAAAAATGGAGATAACAGATTTTTACCTACAGATTACAGGAAAACTAACTATAAGAAGTCTATAGTGTTAAAATAACATATTAAAAAAAAGAAATTCGTTCGGAACCCTTTGCACGCGAGTCCGGGTCGCACTTGGCCAGTATTTTTTATGGTTCTTCTTGTTATTATAGAGGCACAAGAAAATTGGTTCAGCTGTCAATTTAGTTGACACAACTCCAGTCCAGTAGAGAAAACGTCTAAAATTTAATGAAAGTGTATGTTTCGACTGCAATTAAATAAAATTCAGACGACACCATCTCACAGACCGTGGCGTTTACATTATTTGCTGTAGTATGTGCAATGTGCACTAACATGAGACCACAATGAGCAGTGAGCAATAAGTTGCGATTAGCTTGGGACAACGAGCCACACAGCTGTATAGTTCCTCAAGCCGATTTTTTATCATTCTCTAGGCCTTTCTCCATTTTTAGGGTTCCGTACTCAAAGTGAAATCAACGGAACCGTATTATTAAGCCTCCGTTGGCCGTCCATCCGTCCGTGCGTCACTCTGTCTGTCAGCGGGCTGTATCTCAGGAACCATAATAGGTAGACAGTTGAAATTAAATTAAATTAAAGGGGCTCCCATGCAATTTTCCGTTTTTTCATATGGACTTTCGGAACCCTTAAATTCTAGTGTAGTAGGTATAATAACTAGCATTAGGTTCTAGTTTGTCGACCCAGTTGGAATTCGTTGCGTAACATTGTGCAATTCAATTTTCAACTAAACATTTATGCAGGCATTCTTACTGGTAACAATTTCAAATATTTCTGTTCTATTGCAAATATGAACAAATATTGTGAAACTATTCTTAAGTTTCTGAGAAATATTATGGGGCCATGTGATGTAAACAATAATCATTATTGCAAAAGTTACTGTTTTGCTTGTTTACGACTATTTCCTTCCACAATATTTTTGAGGAATTTTCCAAAAATGTCCGCTGCAGCTTTACTGTCTAACCGGATCCATCTGAATGAATACCAATTACCAGTATTTTACATGAAGCCACTGCCGGTCTGACCCAACCCAGTTACTGGCTAACACGATACACCTAGGTATGATTGGTTGTCTTACTTTTGGTTTTGCCAGAAATGATAATAAACTTGTTTTTGCCAGCGACTTCATACACGCATATCACGTTTTCCCGTTCCCGTAGGAATTTCGAGGAATCCTACATGCCGAAATTCAGCTTTCTATGGCCAGTAGTTTCGACTTAGCGTTGTCTGTCAGTCACTTAGTAACGAAAGAGTTTAACACGGTGCCATTTTAGTCGTCTTACAATGGCAGCCCACTTCATCCAATGACTGTTACACATTTAATAATATGTATGTATATATTTATGAACATTTCAAATATTAAAAAAAAATTAAGAATAAAATATTATCATGACGCGTGACGTAGTTTGAAACACCCAGGAACGAGCGCAATCCAAGCCTTGTGTTCCAAGAACGACGCGGAATGGAACAGCGACATTGTTTCGATACTTAAATATTATTAACAGTTTGTTTCATAATTCGAATGCGTTATTTATTTTTATCTTAACGAATTATTTAAAAAAAATAATTGCGCCTAGAGATATTGTATGTCGGGTACACTAAGTGGGCCGCCTTTGTAAGACGACTAAAATGCCACCGTGTATATGTTGATGATTTAGGAGGAGTCCAATGACACACACGTACAGAAGAATTATCCATAAAGATACTCAGACAAAACCACGGGTACAGTTAGTTACCAACAAAATTAAGTCAGCAGGTAATCTACCATCTACACATCACCATAACAGTATTTCTCTTATCTTTATACGCATAATTGTATAATTTTCCCAAAAAAAGTCTCTTTTAGTACAAAATGAGCCTCTGAAGCATCTATTTAAGATAACAAACCTAGGAATATCAAGTAATTTTTGTACTCAGCATAATGTTTAGAATTAACTGCTTTCAAGTAGTAACAAGCGGTAATAATCGTTAAGGGGGTAGTTAAGATAAGTATTTGAAATAATATTTAACAGTTAGAGAAGTCTGAAATATGAAAAGTACCCAGTTTTAGTTTCTGATAATAATTTTATATTAGTGAGGACTTCAGAATGTCTCAGTGGTTAAGTGTTAAAGAACTCTATAAAATAATTAAGTTTTATTATAATAAGGAATATACTTTGAAGTAAAGGATATTATAGACGGTTAGTAAAAAATTGCAATTCAGCATCTCATTGACATTAGAGGAAAAATATATATTTTTTAAATATAACACAGTGAAAATTATAAATTAAGTTATTAGAGACTTCTTCACAAACAAAAATTGGCCAAGTGCGAGTCAAACTCGCACACGAAGGGTTCCGTACCATAAACCTTGATATTTATTATTTGTTGTTGTAGCGGCAATAGAAATACACAATCTGTGAAAATTTCAACTCTCTACCTATTACGGTTTTTGAGATACAGCCCGCTGAGAGAAAGACAGACGGACGGACGGACAGCGGAGGCTTAGTAATAAGGTTCCGTTGGTTACCCTTTGGGTACAGAACCCTAAAAATTTAAATAAATGTTAATTATGAAAAAAGGGAACAATTCTCTGATTTTAAGGATAAGTAGTAGACTCTAAAATTGCCCCTCAGTAGGTACAATAATCAGATTGTTCTCCAAACTTTATGGCGGTGTGTAGCGAACTGTACGTGGGTTGAAGCGCATTTCACGCTATGTGGTCACAGGACGTACTGGACGCGTAATTTAATGCTCGCGCGTTTGGCGAGCCAGTGTGTCACTCAGGCGCGTGGAGGCGCTACGCCGGGGCGAGACTCCTCTGCCGCGGCAAATCGTAGCACGGCGGACGGAGCTCCGGCAGGATCTCATGGCAGTATGGAGACAACGACTGTCGCAACCCAGCGCTGGGCACGCCACAATTGCGGCGATAAGTCCCCTCTTTGAGGAGTGGCTAGAGCGGCGCCACGGCGTCCTCACCTTCCGCCTGACGCAGGTACTCACCGGACATGGATGTTTCGGGAGATACCTGTTTCGGATTCGGCGGGAGGACACGCCTGGGTGTCAACATTGCGATGATCGGCCGGAGGACACGGTGGAGCATACGGTGGAGGTCTGCCCTGCTTGGGTGGAGCACCGTCGTGTCCTCGTCGAGGCGATCGGCGGCGGCGACCTCTCGCGTCCGGCCCTGGTCCAATCCATGGTCCGGAGCGAGGAGGCATGGGAAGCGGTCACCTCCTTCTGCGAAGCAGTAATGCTAGCAAAGGAGGAGGCCGAACGCGTGAGAGAGAGGGAAACCTCACGCCCCAGCCGCCGCAACAGAAGAAGACGCCCCGGGCGTCGAGAGTCGCAGGGCGATTCTCGGCCACCGTAGGCGCGGGTCTGTGGACGGCGAGCATTGGGTGGTTCGCCGTCCGATCAGAACCAGTCCTGGGTCGACGGCGCGCTGTGTTCCACGCGCGCCTCAAAGAGCTGTCAGCATAGAAGATGGGGCCCGCTAGGGCCAGTGCCTGCCGGGGTTGTGGAAACTGTTTGAAAGAGACACCGCGGCCCTGGAACGCAAAGGGCATTGGGAGGAACACGGATGGGTTTTAGTCAGTAAGAGTCTGACACTCCCTCCTGCTTCACCCAGAGCGGGAGGAGTCATTTGATGATTTCCCATCATTAAAAAAAAAAAAAAAAAAAAAAAAAAAGTGTGTCACTCAAGTTCGCTTGAACACGGAATTTGTGGTAAGTACTGTTTAGTTCAAGTTAAATGATTCCAAGTATAACTTTGGATCGACTATAAATTGAACTAGCTGACATGCGCCACTTCGTGTGCGTCACATGTTTCATGAATTCTCCGCTCTTATGGTGTCGGCCGGTGCCGTATGGTGCCGTAAAAGAATAATATCATCCCATCACTTCCCGTGGGTGTCGAAAGAGGCGACTAAGGGACTCATCAGAGAATAGGCAGCAGCGTTCTCTGTAAAACGCAACACCATACACTGCGATCGCCAACCCGCCTGCCAAGCGTGGCGATTATGGCAAACCCCCCCTTTGGAGGAGGCCTATGTCCAGCAGTGGACGTCTTCGGCTTATCATGATGATGATGATGATTGGTCGTAACGTGATGTTATGTGTGTGTTCAAATGCCTTCCTCGATAAATGGGCTATTCAACACTAGAATATTTTTTCAATTCGAACCAGCAGTTCCTGAGATTAGCGCGTTCAACTAAACAAACAAACTCATAAATGTGACGGAGACGAAGTTGCACGGGTCAGCTAGTACTGACACATATTATATTATGCAACTCTGGCGAAATGGAAAGATAGTGTTTTTAGGGTTCCGTACCTCAAAAATAAAAAACAGAACCATTATAGAATCACTTTGTTGTCTGTCCGTCCATCCGTCCGTCTGTCTGTCAAGGCCCTTTATCTCGGGAACGCGTGGAGGTATCGAGTGGAAATTAAAACCGTATACTCAAGTCATTTTTCATTTTTCACAGCTTGTTGTGAAAAAATTAAATTTCTAAATTAACGTCAATAATAAATTCCCGTTTTTGCCGCCAAAACCGTTTATTTCGACACTCTCAAGGGAATCAAAATTTATAGGGTATTTTCCATTGACCTAGAACTGTGAAATTTGGCAAGTAATACCGTCATAAACGAAAAGTATAAGGAAAAATCTGAAAACTATACATTTGTAGTTGAATCATAAAAAATATATTTTTTTAAGTAATATTTACCTACAAATACGGAACCCACAGAGGCCGAGTCCGACTCGTACTTTTCCAGATTTTTCACTCTTCTGCAATACACCACTTAAGATTAAGAGAAAAGTAACGTCCCACCATGAAGACTTACCCCGCAGGGTAAAATGGAAGAATAACATTGAATATTATTCTAAAGCAACTCGGTCTTAAAGTGGCTAGTGTACTGAAATAAGATATTATGGGATTTACTGATATGATTATGAATTTCGTGATTTCTGACATAAAGTTTGAAAAAGTCAGCATAGAATTATTTCAGGACAATAATGTTAACTTTATTTATTTATTTACTTGCTTACATGTGCAGTCAACAAAGCTATTCGGTATCCATGCAAAAATATTAACTTTTCCACAACACTGTCAATGTTTATTTCTAATGTGTTCACTATAATTTTTTAAGCTTTTGACATACTTACAAGTGTGGTGTACAATAATAGGGAATATGCATGCTATTTTTTATTTGCAAAATGAAATACTTATTAACTCTAATAAACAATTATGAAATTATTTTTTAAATACCTTCATCAGCGATGAAGTTATAAAGCTACAAAGTTTACAATTAGAAAGAGAAGTCCGATATGAATTGTGACGTCAAAGTTCTTGGCACCTATACAGCTGCCATAGAAAACAGCGTTTTCGCGAGAGGGACAGATACATTTGTTTAAAATAATTATATCTCGTTTGTTTTTCGAGCAATTTTGATTCTATTTTCACTGTTAGTATTATATTTGTGTATATTTTTAGATAAACTGTATAGATAATAAATATTTTTTTCAAGCATATTCCCTATTGTTTACTCAGCACACTCACAACAGTGTTTAAAAGTAGTTGCAATTTAGCTGCCTGCATACCCAATAGCTTTGTTGACTGTACACAGCATAGGCATGCATTAAAATTTCTTGGCAATTGGCACAGTATTAGTACCCAGTAAGGGCACTGCAAATTAAATAAAAAAATAGTACTTATGTCAAATGATTCACTAAAATTATATGTATACGGGGTTATTTTTAAAACACCAACAACCTCTTTGGCAGTGAAAGTACACATGATAATAAACAACTTTTACTTTGAGAACAACCCCGAAAACTCGAAAAAAATATCAGCAGTTTCATACAAAATGCAATATTAAGCCAATGAAAATGTATGAAACAGCTGATATTTTTTTCGAGTTTTCAGGTTGGTCTGGACGGCCGAAGACCTAAAAATATCAACCGGAACAAACGGCTTAGTGTTCTTTCAGAGACACGTAATGTAATGATTTTGTAATCATAAGACCAAGATGTAACATATTTTTAATCAATCTTTGAATTATAAGTTCAAACATACAAGTTATTTTGCTAGGAAAACGTACATTTTATATTTTAAACTAGCTAATTTTTCCCGCGACTTCGTACGCGCATGCCCCGTTTTTCCCGTTCTCGAAGGAATTTTGGAAAATCCTCTCTTAGTGCTCCCCTACACTCCCCAAGGAACCTACTTGCTAAATTTCAGCTTTCTACGACCAGTAGTTTTGGCTGTGCGTTGTCTGTCAGTCACTCTCTCACACACTCACTCAGTAACGGAAGAATCACTACATATTATAAAACAAAGTCCTCCGCCGCGTCCGTCTGTCTGTCTGTCTGTTAGCGATAAACTCAAAAACTACAGCAACGATTTACATGCTCTTTTCAGGAATATATAGAGTGGTTCTCGAGAAAAATTTTAGTATACAATTTGTCTAAAAAAAAAAAAGAATCTTTAAGATAATTGCACCGTGGACGAAGTCGCAGGCGAATTGCTAGTCTGTACTAATATATAAAGCTGAAGAGTTTGTTTGTTTGAACGCGCTAATCTCAGGAACTACTGGTCGGATTTGAAAAATTCTTTCAGTGTTAGATAGCCCATGTATCGAGGAAGGCTATATATCATCACGCTAAGACCAATAGGAGCGGAGCAGACGAAGTTGCGCGGGTCAACTAGTTTTATATAAATTGATACTAATCTAACCATATAGGTACACTCAAAATCATTAGATAAAGAAACTAAATAACCGATCACACATAAAATCAACCCACGGTTACACTATCACACAAAGATCTCCATTCACAACCTCCAAAAGGAGACATAACCTTATTTTTTCGGAGTAATTTTCGCTACAAAATCTCTTACCCTATCTCAAAAGGGTAAAAAGGTAATATAAGACCACGTGAGTTACCTTAATTTCCGTACAAACACGTCTAGGTAACATCTAGTTCGTCTCGTTGAGTTTATCAGATTTTGCTTCGGTGAATAAATTTAAATATGCTCTGAAAGTTATGCCTGTAGGTTGTGTGTACCGAAACTGCTTATGAGAGTTTGGTAAATAAGGTAGGTGGGTACGCTTGATGTGAGTTGAGTGGGTATGTAAGCGAGGGTGGGGAGAATTTAATGCAGAGATGTTGTAGGGTTTCATGAAAAAAAATACAGCAAAACTTACGACTAGTTGACCCGCGCAACTTCGTCTGCTCCGCTCCTATTGGTCTTAGCGTGATGATATATAGCCTATAGCCTTCCTCGATAAATGAGCTATAGATACTGATGTAATCAAATCGGATCAGTAGTTCCTGAGATTAGCGCGTTCAAGCAAACAAACAAACACACAAACTCTTCAGCTTTATATATTAGTAAGTATATTAGTATATAAGATACTAACTTCTGCCAGCGGCTTTGCCCGCGTGATCCCTAGGGAACATACTCCCGCCAGCGGCTTTGCCCGCGTGATCCCTAGGGAACATACTCCCGGAATAAAAAGTAGCCTATGTCCTTTCTTAGTCTCTAGACTATCTCTGTACCAAATTTCATATAAATCGGTTCAGGAGTTTAGGCGTGAAAGCGCGACAGACAGACAGACAGACAGACGGACAGAGTTACTTTCGCATTTATAATATTAGTAAGGATAAGACTAAGTTCACGGAATCAACTTTAGTGATACTCGTTTGCTGTACTATAACTCACTAGTTTTTGCCCACGACTTCTTACGCGCAACTCTTGTTTTTCTCGTTCCCGTAGGAGTTTCGAGAAATTTTCTCTTAATGCTCATTACACTCCCCAAGAAACCTACATGCCAAATTTCAGCTTTCTACGACTAGCAGTTTCGGCTGTGCGTTGTCTGTCAGTTACTCAGCAATGGAAGAATTTTATATATTAGGATTAGCTTTTAAAGCAAGAGTGAACAATCGTGAACCTCACCCATCGTTTTCCATCAAGTGAGATAAAAATCTTGAAATAAATAACGAGGAATCATGAAATAAATGAAGAGCACGCAGGTAAGAATCAACAAAGCAAACTCGCATTTACATGATTGCTCTAACTTATATAGGACATTAGGATGCTTTTCATCCCTTGAGATATATGCTGAGATAGGGACCTTTTTGGCCTCGCACAGACTAACTTTATTATTGATTAAGTAATAGACTACTTTTAGTTTTAATTTATTTTACATCTGTCTGTTTATGTGCGAGTCCCAAATAAACATTTTTTCTTTCTAGATACTTATATTATCCCTTGGGATATTTTACGATGATCACGCAAGCGAAACGGCCGCCAAAAGCTAGTATGGTAATAAAGGCTTAAAGCTAAGTAAAAAAGTATAGGAAAACTACCCGCATGTTTTACACGGACAGACAGACGGACGGACGAAGGAACAGCGGAGGCTTAGTAATAAAGTTCCGTTGGTTACCCTTTTGGCTACGGAACCCTAAAAATTATAGATAAACTACCCGCATGTTTTCAATAAAACGCAGTTAATAAGCTTAAATATAGCCCCTTTAATTTTTGTTATTTGTTGTTATAGTGGCAATAGGTATAAACGATCAGTGAAAATTTCAACTGTCAACTTATTACGGTTCTTGAGATACGGCCCGCTGATAGACAGACGGATGTACGAATGGACAGACAGACGGACGAACGGACGGACGGATGGACGGACGGACGAACGAACAGCGGAGGTTTAGTAATAGAGTTCCGTTGGTTACCCTTTTGGCTACGGAACCCTAAAAATTATAGAGAAACTACCCGCATGTTTTCAATAAAAACGCAAACTTAATAAGCTTAAAAGTACCTAGCTGTCTTCTTGAACAAAGTGACTGAAAAAAAACGAGTTCTTGTAGCTTTTTCAGCGAGGATAAACTAGCAGAATGGAGCCATTTTGAAGTCGTTAGAAAATCACCACTTTAAACTTGCGGCAGTAAGTTTGCATGTGTAGGGTGACTGCGGTTAATTAGTTTTTAGCGGGACTTTATTGTATTGTAATAAATCATGTTTTTTCAATTAAAAATTCTATTTAAGACTGAACATTTCGCAAAATTTGGCTTTTAATAATTCAATTATCTAAATATATAGGTATATAACTCAAAGGTGACTGACTGACATATTGATCTAACAGCGCACAGCCCAAACCACTAGGCGGATCTGGCTGAAATTTGGCATGCAGGTAGATGTTATGACGTAGGCATCCGCTAAGAAAGGATATTGATCAATTCTACCCCCAAAGGGATAAAATAGGGGATGAAAGTTTGTATGAAACTTTGTCAATTTTAAACTTCTTAACGCGAGCGAAGCCGCGGGCAAAAGCTATTGTGTTTATAAAAAAAAATATATTTAATATTTTTAACATGTTATTTTAACATTATAGACTTCTTGTAGATTTTCCTGTAATCTATAGATAATAATAATAATGTTTATTTATTTATCTCCACAAAAATTACACTATTTTAAGTTGACTGAAAGATATCTTCATTGTTTTCAAAATGTTTGCCTCAGTGGTTTGATAATTTAAAAACCATTTCTTGTAAAATTATTAAAAAAAAATTATTATTAAAGCCCCCACAGTAAGCCCTTTCATTTGATATGTCACACGATCTTGCTCAATAAACTTTTTTTTAAACTAGAAATTTTGACCCCCAAAAGTGACCCCTATACTTAAAATTTTATAATTTTCGTAACGCATCGTGTTTGGGCTATGGAAGTCCATATTTGTACTAAATTTCAACAGAATTGGTCTACTGGATCCGGGAACTGGCTGTGACAGACGAACAAATAGACAGACAGAAAGACGGACAGACAAACAGATAGAGACAGACACCCGAGTGATCCTATCAGGGTTCCGTTGTTGGGTCGGAACCCTAAAAAGTGATTATCATCTAATTATTTATTATTTTAAACCTACGACGAGATAGATCAGTTGGTTTTTTTACATCTCGGTATCTGACTACTTCATTATTATGATAGATAAAGTTACATAACAAGAGAAAATAGATACCTACGCTGGCAGAATATCGAAATCTGCTCATCCTTACTAATATTATACATGCGAAAGTAACTCTGTCTGTCTATCTGTCTGTCTGTCTGTCGCGCTTTCACGCCAAAACTCCTGAACCGATTTAAATGTAATTTGGTACACAGATAGTCTAGAGCCTGAGAAAGGATATAGGCTACTTTTTATCCCGGGATTATGGTTCCCTAGGGACCACGCGGGCGAAGCCGCTGGCAGAAGCTCGTTTGCTATACAGTTCAAAAAGTGTTAAATAATCCAATATTACTAACATTGGCATCAACAAGCATTCTTAAAAATCTTACCACATAAGTACTTAATTTAAACAACAATTATCAGATTCTTTATTCTAATTTTCTATGAAACTAGATTCAAATTGTCTAAGTATAGAAATTTCCGCTTATCAGTAACTAAACTATTCATATGATTATAATTAGTTTGAAGTGCTGCAAAACTTTAAGTACCCACTGGCAAGTACTGTCAAGATAAAATTGTGCTCTTAAACACTTAACTTCATAAAAATATATGCTTATCCGACAGCACAACTAACCTAAAAGAAGGCATAATGTATAGTATCACGAAAATAACCCGCCTTTCTTTCGCTTAACAAAAACTCATCGGACCATACATCATAAAATCCCTGTCCCGACACCCCACAAATTACTACAAGCCATGGTCACCCTACAAATCCCGCATCCCTAACTGTAGCGACAACTGGCGGAAATAACGACCTACGTGACTTCTTATTTACATTTATTACACTCGAATTTAAACCTTATTTTGAAAATGATAGAGTTTAAATTGCTTTTGGGGTCGGTGTGAAATTTTGGGTAAATTTCGTATTTGACTAGCTTTTGTCAGTGACTACGCTTGTGTTGAAATAGAGAACTTCGGGTCATGTGTAGTTTTTACATAATGGTTTCGAATGAAAATGGAGTTGAGAATACACGATGTTACGGTACATTAAAAGAGAATTTGAAGACAGTAATTATAGAGTCCGGACTCCGAGCGCATAATGACACTTAAACTTTTAGAAATATTGTGGTTCTCTGTCAATCGTTTATTCTGGCTTTCAGAAGTTGCAGTGGTTGGAAATTGTGTTGCAAATAGTTCAGTTTCATAAGAAAATTAACTGATGAAAGATTACCGTCACACTGAAACCGCATTTCGACACTGGAGCACGCTTGCCAAAAACAAACCTTGAATAGGTTTGTTTTTGGCAAGCGTGCTCTTGACTAAAATTCTCTAAGGTTATATCTATCAGAAAACACAGACTCCGTCAGATATTCTCTGACGGAGTTGTTTAGCAAAATCAAAGTTTCGATGACTAGGCGTATCGATTCTGTCTAAACCTAACCACCGACTCACAGACCTATATCACAGTTAGGGCATAGATTGGCCAATAACTGTCGTTTTCGCAGTATTACTTAAATCGGTGCGTTGAGGCTTATAGGCCTGGTATAGGGCGGGTATTCATCGTTATCGGACGAGACACACAACCGCAACGGTTCAACTCGACTTAGAAGATATACGACTTGATATGGTGCGACGCTTTTGTTTTAATATAAATTTATAAAGACAAGAAGTAAATGTTAATTACCTTAACGAATGATCAGAATAGAATAGAAAATATTTATTCGACACAGTCAAAACACACAGCAACAAACACATTATAGAAAACAAAACAACAATAATACAAAATGAAAACGATACAGAGAAATTGTGCTGAGCGTGCCCATACCGAAAGGGTTACCATCTCAGCATTTGCTGGGCGTCAGACGCCTAGCGCTGGTTTTCAGTTGGCACTCCGCAGTGGCACACGGACGCGGGCAAAATAAATAGATATATACTTGAGTGTAATAATAAGTAGGTAATAATTAAATAATGTTTTTGGGTTTTAGAAAGTAAATAAATATTGCAAAATAATGTTTTTTTTTATGCATGCTCTACATTTCTGAGAAAATTTTATAGTACCTTCGAATCTACATAAAAAAATGACGCGGGCCGCTCGGTGCGGGGAGCAGCCGCTCACGTGCCCATGAGGATTGGCTCGTTGTTTTTTTTTACTATTGATAGGCACGCGTTTGACCACTTTTTCACCTGATAGTAAGCGATGATGTGGTCGAAGATGGAGCACGCTTGCCTAGAAGTAACCTATTCCCTCTTGTTTTAAAGATTCCCAGATTGGAGCTATCAGGAAACACAAACTCGGGCAAAGAATTCCACTCCTTAGCTTGCACAATGAATGTGTTCCCAAAACGTTTTATGCATGTGTGTAAGATGTCCACCATGTACCGGTGGGACATCACCGTACGTCTTGTGGTCCGATAGCGGAACGGGCTTGGCGGAATTAAACTATGGAATTCCGTCGCACATCCACCAATATGCAACCGATAGAAAACCGACAGGCTAGCAACTCGGCGTTGAAGACTGGAGCTTCGACTCGAGAAGTCTATCATTGCAGATGCTATGGTTGCCCAAAGAATTGGCATTGCTATTCAACGTGGCAATGCTGCCAGTCTTTTGGGCACGTTTCTGGATGACAGCGATGTGGAGGAGAACTTCGACGCCTAAAAAGCCTGTTCACTCTAACTTAGAAGAGATTAGGGTTGAATGCGCTCGGAAACACAAACGCAGGTAGAGAGTTCCACTCCTCTGCTGTGCGCTTTATAAAAGACGTTTGGAAACGCTTAGTGCGAATTGGTGGAATAGCAACAAGGTAGAGATGATAACTTGCAGTGTGTCTGGGTGCACTATTTTACTTACAATACTTGCCAGAAAACACAGTATTGTGCTTCACGTTGGCAAAGATATTAATGTTACGAAAAGCAAAACACTGCACCTCAATCAGCCGCACGGCCTCCCAAAATCCTAGCCAAAATGTCTACCGACTCCACTTCTAAGATTGCCACATTATACGCTCAGCCTTACGTTCGCCAAGCGGAGAGCAGTTTGAAATTATCTAAGTCTAACCTAAAGCCAGCCTAATTTCCAGTATGAATTGAAATTAGGTTGAAACGTGGCTGCAGTTCTAATTATATTCGCTCACGGCTTTCGGGCTGTTTCAGTGTGTAGATGTATTAAATTTCAGGTCTGATGGTTTGTCGAGGAACTGTTGACGTGTTTGTGGGAACTCGGAAATGTTGATTAAGGAAGTGAGAAATGTAGCAGTCTGTTAAGGCTGCTCTCTCGAGAAATGCTTAAAAACAGCGTGCTGATGAAGCAACTTTTCGTCGGCATTTACTGAGAAATTACATCTGAAAAAATTGGTAGTAATCTACATGATATGATACGTAATTTGGTTTAGCCAGAACGTATGTATCGGTATCGCATAATAAGAAAAAAAAAAACACCAAATCACCTCCAAATCGTTGAGTCGAAACAATTTTCTTCCTTCATTTAAAAAAAATCTACTGCTTTGCAATACAAACGAAAATAATTTGGTTTTGTTAGTTTTTAGGGTTCCGAAAAAAAACAGAACCCTTATAGGATCACTCGGGTGTCTGTCTGTCACAGCCAGTTTTCTCCGGATCCACTGAACCGATTCTGTTGTAATTTGGTACACATATGGATTTCTGTGATCCAAACACGGACGCATTACGTAAATCATAAAATTTTTAGTATGGGGTTCACTTTTGGGGGTCAAATTAGAAGAAAAAAATAACAATATCGTGTGACATATCAAATGAAAGGGCTTGCTGTGAGGGTTTTAATTATATTTTATTCATAATTTTAAAATAAATGGTTTTGAAGTTATTCAAGAAATTAGACGAAAAATGACCATTCCCCACCCCTTTATCTCCAAAACTACTAAGCCTAAAATTTTGAAAAAAAAAATGGAGATAACAGATCTTTACCTAAAGATTACAGGAAAACCTATTAGAAGTCTGTAGTGTTAAAATAACATGTAAAAAATAAAAAAATCGTTCGGAACCCTTTGCACGCGAGTCCGACTCGCATTTGGCCAGTTTTTTAAAATACGTGTTATTTTTTATAATAAATTAAAAATGCGGGTAGCGGATTGGCGCGTTGAGGAATACTTAGCTCCGCTTATATGCACAAGGTCATTGGCATGTATACAAGCCTTGAGTGTTATGTATGTAAATATGTATAACGGCACATCGACTAGCGCCATTAATCGAATCACTACCGAACAATACTGACATCGGTCGGTCTAGCGGAGCGTTGGTTGATTGGTGACGCGGTCATGTTGAAACGGACATACTGGTTGTCAATGGCGACGGTGCTCCACAAATCGGACAAATCGCTAATATTCGTGACTAGCTTCTGCCAGCGGCTTCGCCCGCGTGGTCCCTAGGGAACATGCTTCCGGGATATAAAGTAGCGTATGTCCTTTCTCAGGCTCTAGACTATCTGTGTACCAAATTTCATTTAAATCGGTTCAGTAGTTTTGGCGTGAAAGCGCGACAGACAGACAGATAGATATATAGACAGACAGACAGAGTTATTTTCGCATTTATAATATTAGTAAGGATTAGTTCGATTAATTGATACCCATAAGGTGTTAATGTTATAATTATTTCGAGGATTTATTATAAGAACTGATTGTTTGACATCTTGAATGATTTGATTTGATTTAAAACTACTTTGTTAAAAATGAGAGCTTTCCTTTAGTTTGCCATGTGTTATTACTTTCCAGAATTTGATCCTTATTAGCTACACTTCTGATGGTGTAATAATACAGGTTGATTTTTTTTTTTCAATATCAACCGGTTCGATTCCTGGGTAGGAAATGTGGATTATGGAAGTGTCTGTTAAGTGTGGCGTAAACCTTGTAAGCTGCAACAGATTGTCCTATTAGGATTACAGGTAAAGTGTGGATATCAGGATCTTTATCAAGCTGAATGATAGGATTTCACTTCAATTAAAAAATAAAATGAACTCGATGACAAAGTAAAATATAGTATCAAAAAATTCGTATAATATGTGCCCAATAGACTGCCGGCATTTGCCACGCTATATGGCAATGCTTAGCCTCTGGCCAAAGTAAAAGCCAGCCCTTGGGTCACGAGAAGTGTCAACCAGCCTCTTCAATTTTTTTTTGAAATGGTTGTGAGCACGGACATTTGGTACGGATATTTGGTCCTTGTATTTTTAATTTTTTTTTGGGGCCTTTCAGAATATCGAAATATTAAATTTTATTTGTAACAAAAATCAATTATTTAATTCGAAGTAAATAATCTGCGTTTGATTATTCTATGAAATGAGTAAAATTTTATGTGAAACGAAATTATATAAAACTGTTATCTATAAAACAACGTACAACCAAGATTAACAACAAAATATAGGTACATTATTTTAACAAAAAACGTGTAAACAAACAAAAATCGAATAAACTAAGAAGTGGTTCTTGAGCCATTCACTAAACACAACGGTTACACGATAGACATATCGAAGTTTTTTATTTATATCAAAGTATCAACGAGTTGAAAACAAGCCTTAAAACAACTCAGAGTTGTCTTTACCATCGTTATCATCTTCCTACCATTATACCATGTTACTTGGGATCAATACGTTTTTTTATTCCATTCTGTCATATCAGTCGTCACTCTATCACTAACTCCCTTTTCTTTCATATCGCTCCTCACACAATCCATTCATCTTTTCTTTGGCCTTCCTCTCTCTCTCCATCCATCCACATTTATATTCATAACTCTTAGTTACATGCATTTTATCTCTCCTCTTTACATGCCCATACTAAGACAACCAGTTCCCTTTTAGTTTTTCCTTCACTGGCGCCACTTTTATACTTGGCACAAAAAAAAAGAAAAATCCGAAAATGTTCTACACATTTAAATAATATATTGTAATGTAGATGCAATATTAATATTCTGCATGTTGCCACAGACTGTGCAACCGCTGGCATCCGGAAGCATGACGTCACGGTTCAGTTGCAACAACCTGTGAAATAACATGGCGGCGGGACTCAAGTTAAATAATGTGACTGTTTATTTTTGGAATGCAAAATGATTAAAGGTTCTTAACCTTAAGGTCTGTATTTTTAGGTAACCAAAGGGTAAGTAACGGAACATTACTAAGCCTCCGCTGTCCGTCCGTTCGTCTGTCCATTCGTCTATCCGTCAGTCTGACTGTCAGTTGAAATTTTCACAGAGTGTGTATACCTATTGCCGCTATAACAAAAAAAAAACCCACAGTTACGTACAAAGCAGCTACAAATAAGGACTATATTTTTTATGATTTAATTAAAAATGTATAGTTTTCAGACTTTTCCCTATACTTGTAGTATAAGACGGTTTTACTTGCCAAATTTCATAATTCTAGGTCAACGGGAAATACCCTTGACAGTGTCAAAATTTACGTTTTTTGCAGCATAAACGATTGTATCTTTTTTTACGGTTACTTAGAAGTTTGATTTTCTCCGTCTTGACATACAGACGGACGGACAACAAAGTGATCCTATATGGGTTCCGCTTTTTCTTTTGAGTTACGGAACCCTAAAAAAAATAAAAATTAATTAAATTAAAGAGGGCCCGAAAAAAGCACGTTTCTTGTATGGGGATACAAGAAATGTGTAAGGAAACTCCAAGCATTGCCCTATTCATTGCCCTTTGAGTGACTTTAAGCCTTCTGAGGCTCTAGACAAGTGACATTCTGTAAGTGGTAGCGTGGCAAATGCGATTGTCAAGACGTCAAGGGATTGACAAACGTTGTCGATGTATCACGTGATCAAGCCATTGTATTTTGGCATTTCGACATTTGTATTCGCTAATAATAATAATAATAACCCCACCGCCGTATCTCCACGTTGACGTCGTGGTGGGGCTTGCGTGCCCCAATGAACCTTAGATACTCATACTTAGGGTGAGGGGCCAGACAAAGAGAGATACAATGCGCAAGGCAGTTTTGTGGCGAACTGTTGGGCAGTAGCGACCCCACGGACCTGATCTCCCGGGAGAAGTTTAGTTCTTCATCTCCGGCTTGCCTTTATTGGCTGACTGGAGTGAACACTGACGAGGAACAGAGCTCCCACCTCTTTCTTGCCTTAATCGGCCGGTCTGAGTGGAGATTCGCAAGAGCAAACGTGCTCGGGAGAAGGATGTATAGTCCAGTAAGATGCTGGTAGGGATCTTGACCGTACTTCCGGGATTGTCCTGATAGCCGTGGTATACCTCTCCACTCCTCTAGCACCTCAGGATATGTTGCCTCCTTGGAGCTACGTCACTATGTGCTAGCGACCGTTTTCGGGGGCCCATTTATTGAGTGTGCAAGTCACCCCCTGCCATTTTAAAGCCGTCTATATTTTCAGTGGTCAGGCAGGGGCCAATAGTTCTTTCATAGTATACGTTAATGAATCCACTAAACCACCCAAACCCATAGCCTGTCACCTTTTGTTTCCATATTATGCAATAGTTTTGCGCCTACCGGGGATTGTCCTTAGGTATACTTTGATAGTGCATATAGGGATAATCGTCGGTTGGTGCCCCATTCCATTAGATGTCTAACGGGGCCTCTGCGAGTTGGCTTCGGCCCCTCGTACGCCTACCAAAGGACCGGGACCTCAGGGTCCCGAGATTGTTCACGACATACCTTAAATAATAATAATAATAATATTCTTTATTTTCGGACAACAATGATCCAGCGTGTTAGTAAACAATATTATAACTTATTACTAGTGTTAGTAGCTAAAATACAACAGAGAAGAAGACAGAACAGAATAAATATTATTGTGAAAAGGACAACCCCAATCTAATGGTTAGTGATTGTCCTTCTCACAAAACTTTTAATAATCGGAGAGTCGATACTCTCCGCCACAGTTTTTAGTATGCTGTTGCCACTCGCCCGCAACCTTGACAACAGCGACGCGGTTTAACCACACCATGTCATAGGACTAGTTGTTGTGACGACTCTTGGGTGAGTCTTATGTCCAGCAGTGGACGTCTTTCGGCTGATATGATGATGAATGCAAATGTGTCAACTATATAAACTAAATAAAATATTGCTCTGGTATGTCGTCATGGAGTCATATTTCATACTGAGATGTATTAAGATAGTACCAATGATGCAAGTCGTCACCATTTACTACAAAAAGCAATACCTAAACAATGTTTACTATTATTGAATCAAGCCGATTTTGATATCTAAATACTTGACTTTGATAAGATAGAACGTCGATATCTTGTAAATATTTTAAACTAGCTTCTGCCAGCGGCTTCGCCCGCGTGGTCTTTAGGGAACACACTCCCGGGATAAAAAGTAGCCTATGCCCTTTCCCAGGCTCTAGACTAACAGTGTACCAAATTTCATTTGAATCAGTTCAGTGGTTTTAACGTGAAAGCGCGATAGACAGACAAACAGACAGACAGACAGAGTTACTTTCGCATTTATAATATTAGTAAAGAAGTAAAGATTGCTTTAATTTGAAATATACACAAGACTAGCTTTTGCCCGCGACTTTGTACGCACTTCTCCCGTTTTTCATGTTCCGGTAGGAATTTCGGGGAAACCGCTCTTAGTGCTCCCCTATACTCCCCAAGGAACCTACATGCCAAATTTCAGCTTTCTACGACCAGTAGTTTCGGCTGTGTGTTGTCTGTCAGTCACTCAGTCAGTCAGATTTAATGTTATCAATCAATAAATATACAATAACGGAATTGTATATTTATTGACAATAAATATACAATTCCGTTATTGTATCTGTCTATCGTTATTCTGTCTGTCTGTATTGTCTGTATTGCTTTTTGTAGTAAATGGCGACGACTTGCATCATTGGTACTATCTTAATACATCTCAGTATGAAATATGACTCCATGACGACATACCAGAGCAATATTTTATTTAGTTTATATAGTTGACACATTTGCATTCATCATCATATCAGCCGAAAGACGTCCACTGCTGGACATAAGACTCACCCAAGAGTCGTCACAACAACTAGTCCTATGACATGGTGTGGTTAAACCGCGTCGCTGTTGTCAAGGTTGCGGGCGAGTGGCAACAGCATACTAAAAACTGTGGCGGAGAGTATCGACTCTCCGATTATTAAAAGTTTTGTGAGAAGGACAATCACTAACCATTAGATTGGGGTTGTCCTTTTCACAATAATATTTATTCTGTTCTGTCTTCTTCTCTGTTGTATTTTAGCTACTAACACTAGTAATAAGTTATAATATTGTTTACTAACACGCTGGATCATTGTTGTCCGAAAATAAAGAATATTATTATTATTATTATTTAAGGTATGTCGTGAACAATCTCGGGACCCTGAGGTCCCGGTCCTTTGGTAGGCGTACGAGGGGCCGAAGCCAACTCGCAGAGGCCCCGTTAGACATCTAATGGAATGGGGCACCAACCGACGATTATCCCTATATGCACTATCAAAGTATACCTAAGGACAATCCCCGGTAGGCGCAAAACTATTGCATAATATGGAAACAAAAGGTGACAGGCTATGGGTTTGGGTGGTTTAGTGGATTCATTAACGTATACTATGAAAGAACTATTGGCCCCTGCCTGACCACTGAAAATATAGACGGCTTTAAAATGGCAGGGGGTGACTTGCACACTCAATAAATGGGCCCCCGAAAACGGTCGCTAGCACATAGTGACGTAGCTCCAAGGAGGCAACATATCCTGAGGTGCTAGAGGAGTGGAGAGGTATACCACGGCTATCAGGACAATCCCGGAAGTACGGTCAAGATCCCTACCAGCATCTTACTGGACTATACATCCTTCTCCCGAGCACGTTTGCTCTTGCGAATCTCCACTCAGACCGGCCGATTAAGGCAAGAAAGAGGTGGGAGCTCTGTTCCTCGTCAGTGTTCACTCCAGTCAGCCAATAAAGGCAAGCCGGAGATGAAGAACTAAACTTCTCCCGGGAGATCAGGTCCGTGGGGTCGCTACTGCCCAACAGTTCGCCACAAAACTGCCTTGCGCATTGTATCTCTCTTTGTCTGGCCCCTCACCCTAAGTATGAGTATCGTAGTAGTAAGAATATTAATATTGCATCTACATTACAATATATTATTTAAATGTGTAGAACATTTTCGGATTTTTCTTTTTTTTTGTGCCAAGTATAAAAGTGGCGCCAGTGAAGGAAAAACTAAAAGGGAACTGGTTGTCTTAGTATGGGCATGTAAAGAGGAGAGATAAAATGCATGTAACTAAGAGTTATGAATATAAATGTGGATGGATGGAGAGAGAGAGGAAGGCCAAAGAAAAGATGAATGGATTGTGTGAGGAGCGATATGAAAGAAAAGGGAGTTAGTGATAGAGTGACGACTGATATGACAGAATGGAATAAAAAAACGTATTGATCCCAAGTAACATGGTATAATGGTAGGAAGATGATAACGATGGTAAAGACAACTCTGAGTTGTTTTAAGGCTTGTTTTCAACTCGTTGATACTTTGATATAAATAAAAAACTTCGATATGTCTATCGTGTAACCGTTGTGTTTAGTGAATGGCTCAAGAACCACTTCTTAGTTTATTCGATTTTTGTTTGTTTACACGTTTTTTGTTAAAATAATGTACCTATATTTTGTTGTTAATCTTGGTTGTACGTTGTTTTATAGATAACAGTTTTATATAATTTCGTTTCACATAAAATTTTACTCATTTCATAGAATAATCAAACGCAGATTATTTACTTCGAATTAAATAATTGATTTTTGTTACAAATAAAATTTAATATTTCGATATTCTGAAAGGCCCCAAAAAAAAATTAAAAATACAAGGACCAAATATCCGTACCAAATGTCCGTGCTCACAACCATTTCAAAAAAAAATTGAAGAGGCTGGTTGACACTTCTCGTGACCCAAGGGCTGGCTTTTACTTTGGCCAGAGGCTAAGCATTGCCATATAGCGTGGCAAATGCCGGCAGTCTATTGGGCACATATTATACGAATTTTTTGATACTATATTTTACTTTGTCATCGAGTTCATTTATATTTATTGATTGATAACATTAAATCTATCATGATGCAACGATATCGAAGTTTCGTATGCATCCCAGTGTTGGTTGATGTTTTACTCAGAAATCCACATTTGGACAGGTATGTCAAGCTCCTTATTCCAGCCGGTCTGTCAACGTGTGAGACATTGACGTGTCAAATTATTAGCTGCTGACTAGACAATAATTGCTTGTATGCCCGTAGCTCGGCTCGCCTTAGCTGTCTGCACGATGATAGTAGCTGCCCAGTCTCTTGCGCAGCACACAAAAATACAGGTTCCCCTCGCAACTGTCTGGCTGACACTGGCGGGCTACTGCCGAACGCGTCCGAACCATGCGAGTGATGTCCGAGCTGCTGCCATGTTTGAGTTACTGTCAGGCGAACAGGCTAGTGGAAACAAAAAAATGAAGTAACTCGGATACAAGCTACTATCAAACTCGCACGTGGCAGTAACTCGTTAGATACGTCCAAATGATGCGAGTTACTGCACTACAGCTACTCAGCAGGTTAACTTGCACGCTCGCTCGCACTGTGTCAACTAGACACTAAGCGGAGTCAGCGTTAAGTGAACTGTCATTCCATCTTGTTTGGGTGGATTAACAGTTTACTTCATGTTACTTACACGGTGAGATGTTTTCAGAATGGCTCTGCAGTACAGTTCAGTTCCTGTCTATCGAAAGGGTTTTTTTTTTGGGACAAGCTCGCCACACATTCCCAACCACTGCCACTCCTGAAAGCCAGAATCAACAGTGGCGATCACCAGAAAAGCGCCGATCCAATGAAGTCCGACGAGCCCCGGAGAAACGATTTAACTGTCTTGGAATTTACAACGAATTATTCAGAAAAGTACAGCGGAGGAGTAGGAAAATATATTTAATTTCCACTGATATTTGTTTTATATAAGTGGAAATTGTGTATATATTTCCTATTGTAAGGGTGTTTTACTTTTACCTTAAAAACACACAAATGTGACCGCATAACTTAGATACCTGGCACATTATTGGTGGAAAAATATTCTAGTAGTTCCAAGTGAGAGACAAGCCTCGGCACAAATCCAAACACAAAGCGGTTACACAAAAAATTGTAACACACAAATCAATAATAAAGAAGAACTGACCGATAGCCGATGAATGCGGGACGCGCAGGACCGGTCGTTGTGGCGACGCTTGGGGGAGGCCTATGTCCAGCAGTGGACGTCTTTCGGCTGATATGATGATGATGATGACCGATTTCGGCTATGGCGGCAAATCTCAATGGAAACTAGCCATCGGCGCGGGACATATTATAGTGCACAAGCTCTCGTGCAAACTCTCCTCTCTTCCATCACTTGCATGTTCCGATGGGACGGCAAACCCACACGACTGGAGAGAGATCTGGCACAGGACCAACTGCTAACGTGCTTTCCGAGGCACGGAGGTGTCACACCACTAACTTCCAAACTCCGGGCTGTCAGAGAAAAATCTCTATTGATTAAAACCCAATTACACTTTTTGCCTAACCTAAGACACACAGATACACACCATGAAAAAAAACTGGCCTAGTGCGAGTCGGACTTGCGTGCAAAGGGTTCCGAACAAATTTTTTTTTTAACATGTAGTTTTAAAACTATAGACTTCTTATATAGGTTTTCCTGTAATCTATAGGTAAAGATCTATTATCTCCATGTTTTTCAAAATTTTAGGCTTAGTAATTTCAGAGATAAGAGAGCATGGTAATTTTTCGTCTAATTTCTTGAATAACTTCAAAACGATTTATTATAAAATTATAAAAAAAAAACATAATTAAAACCCTCACAGTAAGCGCTTTCATTTGATATGTCAAACGATATTGTTCAATTTTTTTTTAATTTTCGAGTGACCCCCAAAACTGACCCCAATCCGGCAAATTTAATAATTTACGTAACGCGTCCGTGTTTGGGTCACAGAAGTCCATATGTGTACCAAGTTTCAATAGATTCGGTCCAGTGGATCCGGAGAAAACTGGCTGTGACAGACAGACAGACAGACACCCGAGAGATCCTATAAGGGTTAGTCGTAGTAACGAGATCGAGTTTGAAACGTTGAAAAGCGCGGTGACGGTGATGATAGGTCGAGTAAGGCGGTGACCGAGTGGAACGAATTCAAAGGGTCGTCTGACAGCAAAATGGGCGGACGACAATGTTGCCCTCGAAATAAGTGTGTTAAATGGAAATTATGTATATTTTTTTCCTACTCCTCCGCTGTAATTTTCTGAATAATTTCGTTGCAGGATCACAGACAGTTGAATCGTTTCTCCGTGACTCGTCGGGCTTCATTGGCTCGGCGTTTTTCTGGTGGTCACTGTTGATTCTGGCTTTCAGGAGTTACAGTGGTTGGGAATGTGTGGCGGGCTTGTACCATAAAAAAAATGTTGCCCTCACGGCAAGAACCTGGGACCACAAGACAAGAGAGTCGTATGCTCAGCAGTGAGCAAAGACAGGCTGAGGATGATTGTGATGATGAAAGCTACGAGGAAAACAATTAAAGATTATCCAATTTTGAAGCAAACAATGATGTAATATTGAACGCCATAACATAACATTCACGTCGATGACCGACCTTCACCATGTGACGTCACCGCTTGCGTCATTACGAAAATAACTGGTTTCCGGTAGCCCGACAATTTGGAGTTAAACTACAGCTATCAATTAGTTTCATGTTATTTTTTATCTTTTGATAGGCTTACGTTTGATCACAATCTTAGGTAATTTCCAAAATAGAGCCAAGCTGAACACTTGGCATCATACAAACATTTTATCACAACACAATCAGAAGTTACATCAGTATTGAAGCGCAGCCCTAATCGTAATCTATCGTGAAATTGCGTCACTCTTTAGCACAATATAAACTACTGTGTATCGATGAGACCGGCATTCGAGTGAAATCATTCAAAGCAAGAACATCAGTAGATAGTCAGAAATATCTTAAGTACTACAGCTCTACGCATTCATAAGATCAACAAAATTTTCGTGTTCCAATTCGTCAATACTCAAGAACATATAAATCATGCAAGGCCAGGAGTTCGATATTTGTGACTTACCCTTTGATGGGTACTACGCACCTCAAGTTGAAAGGAAACGCAGACCATGGGGCTGTCCTCTCAGTAAACACCATGGTCATCATCATGGACCTTTTGGAAGACCAGGATTTGATCACGGCCCTGAAAATCATGGACCACAACATTGGCCTGGCCATCACAGATTTGGGCCTCCCGAAGATGGTCATCGAAGACCTGATTGTGGACGTTGGGGACCTCCTAAACGCGATGGTAATGGACGATTTGAACACCACTTCCATGGGCCTCCCGGCTTTCCAGCTGGTCACGATGGCAGGCATCACGACTTTCCCGGACACGGAGCTAACAGCCAGCACTTCGGAGCTCAACCCTGGTGGTTTGGACGGCGTGGTCCATCTGAGTCCCAAGAACGTCCTTGGACTGGACCATGGGGCGGACCTGGACCTGATCAGAGATCCTGAAAAGCTACATGGACACAATTTGTTTTAAGTGATAACGAAGATTTTTAATAATATGGGTATTTTTTTAATTGAAGGATTGTCGTGACTTCGTCAGTGTTTAGATGAGTCGCTTTTTAATCCATAGGTACGACTATGATTTTATTTTAAGCATTTTGTTAGTTTATTCATTATACCTGAATACTAAGATAATATTCCTAGATTAAATATATGTTATAGGTATTGCTAAACCACTATGGTTGGTGCCAAATAAGTTTGCAATAACGGTCATTGACCCACCTACATTTAGTGACATTCTTTATTTCAAAAACGGAAATTAAGACATAAAGTAGTTCTGAATCGACATCTGTCGTGATCCTGTGATCACAACAGATGTCGATTCAGTACTACTTTATAAAATTAGGAATAGTTTTTCACTACCTTAAACACTATTCCTAATTTTATTTTTGGGTACCTATGAAGAGATATTAAAGAAAGATCAACGTACTTTATTGCAAATGTATCTGGCGCCTACCATAGTGCTAATGTTTTTTTTAGATTGCCTACATTTTAAAATTGTTTCTAGCGATTTAAAAGGTGGACTGAATTTGTGTACTTTTTTAACAACGTATTCTAAGTTCATTGTAAAATTAACAGGACTTGAAAATTTTATAATAAGAACTAAATAACTATGAATAAATTATTATGGTTGGAAAATTCATAGATTTTTAATATAACCTCACCCTGAAATAAAAGAAGTTAATCACTTTGCAATTTCACTTCAAACCTGTGGTCAAATGTAAACTAGTGAAAACTCAAATCATACTATACTACTAGCGGCCAATGACCCGAACTGCCTAGCCTTTTCCCAACTACATTGGGGTCGGCTTCCAGTCAAACCGAATTCAGCTGAATACCAGTATTTTACGTGGAGCGGCTGCCTACCAGACCTCCACAACCCATTAACTGGGTAACACGGTACATCTTGGCAAGACTGGAATCAGATTTACTGGCTTCTGATAATCCGTAACGACTGCCAAAGATCTACAAATGACAGCCGGGACCAACAGCTTAACGTGCTTTCCGAGACACGGAGGAAACTCTGTATGTTAAGATGGCCACCCATCCACAGACCAACCTTGGCAAACGTTGCTTAATCTTCAAGATCGACCCGTGCGGCTGTTATTATTTAGCCAATGACCTGGACTGTAATTACTTTAAATTTAAATATACAAGAGTCGAAACTATGAAATAAGAAAAAAATTGATCATTCAACTATTCTGACAGTCATAGTAGAATTATATAGAAATACAATAATTTCAATCTGTTTTAATTTTTTGTTGGAAATAAAATAAAACATCAGCAATTTCTGCAATATACTAAAACATACTTTGTGTTACCAAGTAATACTTTATGTAATACTTTATGTTACCAAGCGATATCGTGTTCCGCAGTTAACTTGGAAGTAGAGTTCAGATTGGCACTTGCTCTATTTATATTAAGGCGGAGATACCTGAGAGTAGTTGATTTTAAAATGAGAATCACGTCTAAACAGCTAGTCTTAATTTTATAGAAAAAAATATATGTTACATTCATTGATATATAAAACCAATATATACCAATATATTGATATATACACACTCAGCATCTCAAAAACGTACGCAAAAACAAGCGCAATATGTATAATTGTGCGCTGTTTCAAACAGTCTCGCATCGCTCGCCATACTGCACTGCTTTGTAAAAACAACTTTAAGCGATCCGTGTAAGGTTGAATTTGCAAAAAAAAAATTATTATAGTATAACTACACACAACTCACACATGAAACTTGATACATGTCAGTTTTTGACGACAGTTTCGAGTGTTGCATTTGTTCGAGACTGTGGATCTTGGGTTTTTTATATATCATTGCTTACATAAGACTGTTTTCTTAATAATTTGATATATAAAAATTTTGAGTTTTCGTTCAACATAGTGTAATTAATTTGTAAAGTTATGTCTAACACGGACATAAAAACGACCATCGGAAAAAACTGCCGAACAAATTTTAATGGAATTTACACTATCTCAAAGACGATTTAACTGTCTACATTTTGATATAAGGTTATTTTTTTTAAATCGTAGATTAAAAATTGTAATTACAAAAAACTACTGAATTTTGCGCGGGTGCTATAAGAGTGCGCGTTTTTTCTATCAAGGTCGCTGGCGTATGTCATCGCCTTAATTAAATACTAGCACTTCGCCCGCGACTTCGTTCGCGCGGTTTAAGGATTGTAATTTTCGTAGAGATCTCTATATTTATCGAAAATAAATTATAGTCTGATATTTCCTGATTATTTAGGTTCCTATTGGTGAAAAAATATTTAAAAAAAAATTTCCTGTAAAGTGGGTTTACAGACGATAATTTTACGTGATAAGGTCATAAGAAAACAATTGAATTCTTAAGAAACAAACCGAGCCAAGCTGATAGCGGACACTAGCGTGATTGGGAGAAGGCAGAAAATGACAAAAGCATTCCGACCAAACGCAATCGCTGTCATGAAGTTCAAGGTTGACGTGCATGAAGGTGAAATATTACCTATAACCGACAATAAACATAATTATGACGTAAGAATCTCATAAAGCGTGTTTCAGAATTTGTTTCAAAGAGCTACCGCGGCCCTGGAACGCTAAGGTTCCTGGAAGGAACACTTGTGGGTTTTAATCACTAAGAGTCTGACTCTCAATCCCGCTCCGAACGGGAGATGTCATTTGATAATTTTCCATCCCAAAAAAAAGGGTATTATAAAGCATATTCAAATTCTCACCCACAAATTACCTAACGCCAGTTCTTATTTATCTGAAGGGGAGGCAAGATGTAAAGTACACCCACGTTATTTATGTTTAATTTCCATGTAATAGTAAAAGATAATAAAAACACGCCTGTTTTTCCCAGACTAGTACACCTGTAGCGGCCACAAGAAAAACCAACGGAAAGAACCGCGACGCCATCTATCCAACTAGCAGCGACAACTACTACGTCGAAATCCTGCATCGCGCAAGCAGAGTTTACCGTGCGATTTGAACATGTACATCAAGTATCAACTATCAGGCAGTAGCCCGCCAGGCACAACTACCGCCTGGATAGAGGACTCCCTATTCAACGGAGGTTTGCGGCCTTTACTCTGTGCACCGCTTACCTCCAAACACCCACATACACACAGATCATCAGGTGACTTTGTGCGGCCTTCTACGTTCTTATTTTTATACAAAATATTGATACGGTCCCAGTTAAAGTACGCCATCCAGATCTGGAGCCCGTTCTACGACAAATACTGCTCTAGATTGGAAATGGTACAAGAGAAGTTCTTACGGTCAATGAACTATAAATGCTGTCATTCAAAGGTTCCTTATGTGCAGCTACTGAAGCGATGGGGCGTTCTTGGTTTGGAGTCTAGGCGACTACTTCTGGGTGTAATGACATTATATGGCTTATGTAACAATGAGTTCGATTGTATTGAACTTACTAATCAATTATGTTATACAGTGCTCAGAACTGTTATCCAGCGGGGGGTGCGCGTGCCTCGACTGTTCCACACAGACATGTGTAAGACAAACGCTGGAGTACGTGCACCCCTTCATCGCCTTGTTGAGACATTCAACACCCACTTCATGGAGCTTGACATATTTAGTCTGTCTAAACAGCTGTTAAAAAAAAAAATTGTCGAGGGAGCATGAAATTGGAAGTTAAAGTAAAGTTATGTTATGTGATATTGAACTAAATGAAATGAAATTATAGGGAATTGAATTGAATTGGAATTATTAATTAATTAAGACAAAATTGAATTAAACTGAATTGAATTATAGGATTGAATAAGATAGAATTGAACGATTTTAAATTGTAACTGAATTAATAATTCAGAATTGAATTATATTAAATGTAATTAAATTGAATTTATTTATGTTGTATTAAGCTATCACAGGGATATGTAATCTGTGACAGACAAAATTGAATGAATTTAAATTGAATTGTTTGTATTATTTGAAGCTATCACTGATCTTTCATCTGTGAACTCATACCACAGTCCTTCACTTCTTTTGTGAACACGCGGACATTTTTGTGGGTTACATGTTTTTGATTTTAATTTTAAGGATTTCTTGTTTATTTGAAGCATGTTACCGTTTTTTGTCCCCAATAAATAAAATAAAATAAAAATAAAATACACCAGTTATTTTTTACTCTAATGTGATAGCGGGCATAATCCCATTGACTGGGTGGCAAACATCAGGAGGGCTACTCTATAAGCCTGAAGTCCGTAGTTTCGGCTTAAGTGACGGGCGTTTTCTACTCTGTATCACCTACGGACTTACACTTATGATTATTGAAACCCAAATAAGAATGGTAGATACGGAGTAAAAAACGCCCGCAATTGAGGCCGACATTATGGACTTCGGGATAAGAGAGAAGCCCCCCTGAGACCAAGCTTCCACTATGAAACAGGCAAAAAAAACAGCAACACATTTCCTGAACTGTGTACTGAAATCAGAGGCTCTAGAGTCTAGAGCCTCTGGTTTCAGTACACAGTCTAGAGTCTAGACTAAGTCCCATTCTGTCAGCGAATGCCAGTATCGAAATCATATCGAAATGCCAAAATGTAAGGGATTGATCACGTGACAATTCGGCAGCGTTTGTCAATCCCATTCATTTTTGACATCTTCACAATAGCCTTCGCCACGCTACCGCTGTTAGAATGCCACTTGTCTAGAGCAGCAGGACCTTTATACACATATGGGTGAGGGTTTACTCTCTAAGCCCGAAGTTCGTAGTTTCGGCCTTATTTGTGGGCATTTTCTACTCCGTAACAATTTCCGCAACCCTGGCAGGCACTGGCCCTAGCGGGCCCCGTCTACCATGCTGGAATGGCCCTGCGACTGACGACGCCCGGGGCGACCTCTTCTGTCGCGGCGGCTAGGGGCCCTCTCTCTCACGTGGACCGCCTCCTCCTTTGCTTGCATTACTGCTTCACAGAAGAAGTCATGTGATTCGAACTGTCATCCTGTACTGTGTTCTCAGGTGTTACTAAGCTTAGCTGTTTCTCTAGTTGCAATATTTTTTTTTTTAACTTAATTTTACAATATCTACAGAAGATGTAATAAGTAATTGAAAAGAAAACAATGATGAAAAGTGTGATCATGACCGATAGTTATAATATAAGCATGACGTATAATTAGTGTTATAAACCCTGGCATTTAAAGATTTTGCGATTGACGTAGGCGTGGCGGGCAACTAAAAACTGGCCAAGTGCGAGTCGGACTCCCGTGAATCAATTTCATTTTTGTAACATGTTATTTTAACAGTAGAGACTTCTTATAGGTTTTCCTGTAATCTTAAAAAACTTTTTTAAAGTTTCTAGTTTGACCCCCAAAAGTGACCTCCATACTCAAAATTATTTATTTATGTAACTCATCCGTGTTTGGGTCACAGAAATCCACATGTGTACCAAATTTAAACAGAATCGGTCCAGTAGATCCGGAGAAAACTGACTGTGACAGACGGACAGACAGACAGACACTCGAGTGATCCTATAAAGGTTCCGTATCTTACGGATGTTCGGAACCCTAAAAAATGCATACTAATATCGTCATCATCATACTTATAAATGCAAAAGTAACACTGTCTGGCTGTCTCTCTATTTATTTCCAATTCACGTTTAACGGCTAATCGGATTTTGATGAAGCTTGGCACTCGAGTATACAATGTACTGGAATAAGACAGACTACTTTGCATCCAGGGAATATGCTCCCTTAGGATATTTTTTAACTAGCTATCACGCGGCCAAAGCTCTTGTTAATTAAAAGGTTGTGTTATTTTTTATCAAAACTTATTTATAAATTTTATTTACATTATTATACTTAAATCTAATTTTACAAAGTATTCAACAACTTGCTGATGACTCACCTCAGGTTCATGATCGCATTTCTCGGCTATATCACTGAGTCTTTTAAAAAACTGACTATACTAGTCACAAAATAAACTTTTATCCATATGTTGCCATATCAACAAGTTCAAATCTAACTAGTACTTAAAATTATATATTATTACAACAAAGTATCAGTATAATGTTACAAATTTAAAATATTTTAAACACAATAATACGTAAAAAAAAGGAAAAATATATTAAACTGAAGCAAGCGTGCTCCGTCTTCGACCACATCATCGCTTACCATCCGGTGAAATAGTGGTCAAACGTATGCCTATCAATAGTAAAACCAAAGTCAGAAGCCCACATAAGTGTTTTCACCACTAAAATTTCAACATTAAACTTAACCATTATTCACAAACTCTTTTTATAACATTGTATCACTTTCCATTCCAGTCATCATAAGAAGAAACTTCAGGATCTACGTTGATCAGGTCCTCCCCAAGGGCCAAACCAAGGACGTTCCTGCGATTCAGCTGGGCCACGTCGTCCAAACCACCAGGGATGAGCTCCAAAGTGCTGGCTGCTAGCTCCGTGTCCAAAGTCGTGAGGCCTGCCATTGTGTTCGGCTCTGAAGCCGGGAGGTCCATGGAAGTGGTGTTCCGATGATCCATCACCATCGCGTTTAGGTCCCCGGCGACCGCAACCACCTTTGCGATGCCCATCTTCGGGAGGTCTCCAGCGACCGCAGCCAGGTCTCCGATGACCATCTACAGGAGGTCCAAATCTGTGATGATGAGGCCCGTGGTGGTGATGTCCATGGTTCATGGGACCGTGTTCTCCAAAGGGTACATAACCTGCTTTGTGGTCATGGTGTTTACTGAAAGGACATCCCCAGGGTCCACGTTTTCTTTCAGATGTGTAGTACCCATCAAAGGGCATGTCACAAGAATCGAATTCCTGGCCTTTCATGATTTAGATTTTATTAACTCGTTTATGCCACTGAAATATTCTTTAGTAGTTTGAGGTACTGAAGACTTTCACAATAGGTACTGATGCTCTTACTTTGAATGATTTCACTCGAATGCCAGTCATATCAACGTACTCTAGTTTTTATAGTCCTGATAATGATGCAATGTTTTCGATCAGTTACAAGGGGCAGCCCTGATATACTGATGAAGTTACTCATAACAGGCGATTAGGATAAAAAGTTTATATGATGCAATTTGCGATTAACATAAGAGAAAAAATACTTAAATTCCTAAAAGCGGTAGGCAGAATCTTTTTAGAAAGTTTTTTATTAACTTAGACCAAAGTGAAATTTACAAATATATATACTGAATTATGCGACACAACCTTTAAAATTTTTTGCTTTTCGAAATCGCTGATCGTGATTTTCTGCGCCATCATGTTAGCACAAAACAGAAATGGTTGACGATAGACTGAATGAATATAACGATGACGCTATATTCATTCAGTCTTTCGTCAATCATTTCTGTGTGCCAGAAGGAGCTCCTTCTGGCTTGAATCCTACGATTCCTCTCAAGTAATAGTCTACTGTAGTGGCCATTGGTTTTACAATTAGTATGGCCAGGCTATTGCCATTTCAGCTATACTAATAGCATAATAATAAGCTTCAGCTACGACTAACTTCAATACGCTATTCTAAAACGGGGAAAAATCCGTTTTAGAATAGCGTATTCAACGTTGAGAACTTGTTTGGTCTACTTTTTCTTGAGAACTTATCAAAATTTTGCATTAAAACCGAGTGAAGTTATTCTATCTTTCAACCTCATAAATCAAGGTTATGAATTTGCTAAGATTTATCAAATAATGTTCACCCACGTCTTAATTATCAAGATATTGCATGTCTACAAATTCGCGGCAAGTTGTCTGACTCACAATAAGATTATTTTTTATCTTCTAATTCAACACAATATTTATCGATAAGATTACTGATAACACATTTCGCTTAGTTGCACAAGCCAAATATGTAAAAAACAGAACATACAAGTGCTTTTATTTATTTATTGTGACAAAAGAAACACGTTATTTAAATTTAACCATTTTTTTTTCGTGTGAAAATTCTCATCGATGTCCTCTCTAGTGTTGGCGCAGAGGTCTGTCAAACTCTTGCTGACTAAATACCACGTAGGTATCCCCTCGCACATTTGCATCGGGGGCTGCGGGTGTGTATGTGATAGTGTGATTTCTGGTGCCCCAAACAAGCCCCATGACAAGCCATGACAAGTGACCTGCAGTAAAACTACAGGGCACTTGTCATGGCATGTCCCTTGCTAGACTAATAGTTAGTGTAGCAAAGCAAGGGGTATGTCCGCTAAATTCCCAGAAAACATGATGCAGTCCGTCACTATTTGTAAATATTACCTACACAATACCTGTCCTTAAGAATCTCAAGTTGTTTTTGCCATCAAAATCAAGTATTTAGATAAGATTAACATCAATAAGGTAAAACAAATAGTAAAGATATCATTATACAACAATTATTGCATAAATTACATCACTTTGACCTACCTGTGGGTGTGGTTTTATTAAATTAATGATTAAAAGCAATTCATGAAGACTAATGTGTTTTTTTACAATGAGAAAATTATGATGACGTAAAAAACTATTAGCAATCTAAATTTAACTCTATTCGTAATGTCACTACGGTTTAAAATACAATGATTGGTTTTGGTGCGTTTATTTGGAATTGCTATTAGCTAAATATTCTCATATTGACAAGGACAAGTTCACGATATTCTAACGGTAAACCGGCCATGACCGTGTGACGTCATTCCTCAAAATAGACGTAGTAAATAGTAATTTTCCAGTCACTGGCTTGTTTACAGATGTGTAATTAGTGTGGTCTCCAAACAATATAAGTTTTCCACAGTTAACGCCCACTTACACGTCAAACAGTGAAACTCAACTGTGATTAATGTTCGCAGATGCAGGGAAAACAAGCCTTTGGATGTTGGGAGACTCGTGAAATATTTCACTAAAAATCATTAAAAGGTCTAATTAAAAAGAAGTACCAAATATATCTCCCACCTATACACGGTGCCATTTTATTGGCATACGTAAACATTATTAACAGTGTTTCATAATTCTAATGCATTATTTATTTATATTGTATCTATCACCGTCATCACTTAATATGCTGTATGGTGTCGGCCGGTGCCGTGTGGTGCCGTAAAAGAATAATACCATCTCATCACTTCTCGTGGGTGTCGTAAGAGGCGACTAAGGGACACACCAGAGAATGGGTAGCAGCGTTCTCTGTAAAACGCAACACCATACACTGCGATCGCCAACCCGCCTGCCAAGCGTGGCGCTTATGCACAAACCCCCCCCTTTTGGGGGAGACCTATGTCCAGCAGTGGACGTCTTTCGGCTGTTATGATGATCACCTTAATGAATTATTAAATAAAAATCGTGCCTCGAAGAAGTTTATGTCAGGTACGTTAAGTGGGCCGTCTTTGTAAGACGATTAAAATGGCGCCGTGTATTTGTCATACAAGATAAATCCCAAACTGTGGATGTTTCAAGTACAGATACTCGTACAACAAGGCAAAGAAACGGCCAATATTCAAGGCGACATAGAAACTTTAAATGAACGCCCAGAACTTGCATTTATCCAATTTCCTATCTCGTAAGAAATGCACAACATTGTTTTCTAAGCCACTTTTTTTAAATTTCATCAGCATATTATTTATCAGTAGAATCGCTCTTGAAAACAGATTGTAATTATCCAATTCCTATCACATAAACAAAAAACATAATTTAATCTAAACAACACAATCGTTTTTCAAATATTACATCAGCATATCAGTACAATCGCACTTGTAATCAGTTGTGAATATTGCGTCATTATCTAGTTGAATATAAGCTTATGTTGTTCGATATGACCGGCATTCGAATGAACTTATTCAAAGCAAACACATCTTTATACGATAAAAAATCTTGACTATCCTACCGTGCAATAAAGTGAAATATTCATCTGAATCGCATTCAATAATAAAGAGTCAATACATAACAAAATCATGCCTCCTTTCGGAGACCATTTTGCCCCTCCGTTCGCAGGGATGGGCAGACCACCTTTTGGTTGTCCCTTCCGTGGTGACACTTCTGATTATCATGACCGAAAACCAGCATTTGGACCATTTGGATGGGCAAGATTTGACCGTACCCCTGAGAGACATTGTCACCGTGAACCTGAGCAACCGAGATGTGGACCCTTTCAGCATTTTCATAGAGGATTCGATCGACGTGGACCATCGGAGTGTCACTGCTGTGGACATCATATCCGTGGAAGAAGAGAAGAACGTAGCTGTCGCAAATCAGGAATTGAGAGACCTCATCCTTGGTTTGGATTTGGACGCCACGATGATCAGCATTGCTGCGGACGACGGGGCCAATCTGGATGCTCCGATTGTCATTGTAGAAGAACATGTGAAGAACGTCATGGCTCTGACCACCATCGTTCAGATTGCTGTCACCATGCTTCTTGCAGTAACCAAAGAAAGTCCTACCACGACAACTGCTGCGAAGGACGTTCAAGACATCACTGCGAAAATTGCTGCGAATCTGAATCTGAACATTGCTGCGGTGGAAATAAGGAAGATTGTGAAAGTGACACTAGTTTAGATAAAAAAGACAGTGAAGTGGCCAATGAAAGGGACAACAAGATTCGGATGGTGGTTCTGTGGTTACTAAGAGAATTGTTCTGGAAAACGCTAAAAGGTCACCATTTTTCTGACCCTAATAAGTAGTTACGATTCAAATATTATTTAAATTCATAATATTCGTGGCTTTCCACCTAATATTTTAGAGTCCAGTAATATTTCGGTGCATTCTTTACTCAAGAAATTTATTTTAAAATTTTACTGGAGAAATTAATGTGAGTTGAAGTTTTGGGCTCAAGAAGTTTGTTTTTGTAGTTAGTGTTTTCTTCTTTACTAATTATTCTTTAAGTTGTCATTGAATAGAACAAGAAACAGACATAATTGTAGTTTAAGATACGTATATAGATGTACATAAAAACAAAATTAGACCTAACCTAATATTAAACTTAACCGAGTTCAAGATTGAACTTAAACGTGCTGTACTGAAATTTAACAATGAGATGTTGAAAATGATGATGACTAACACTTCATTACCGTCAAAATATGGCTGAAAAGAGTTGAAAACGTCATCAATTTATTATTAAAATATTTAAGTGATTTGTGATAAGACTTACAATCGTATTCGTTACAATCTAAGAAGTCTGGTTTGACAACTGAGTAGAGAGGGAAAGAACATGGCTTTACTACTAATTGCGAAAGAAATTTAATTCATGTCTCTTGCACACGTACCAGTAAAGCAATGTTGTATCCTGCTGTCAAATCTGACTTCTTAGATTGTCACGAATATAATAACCTGTTTAATATTTTGTTCTCTTAATTAAAATTACGCTCCTAACTAAATAATAACAGCCTTTTATTATTGGATAATCTTCAAATGACTGACCCCGCTTTGACTCTTACTGACTAAAACGCCCTTTGCATTCCGTTCCATTCCACCCATGGTTGTTATGTCCAATACAACATCGCCAGTACATTGAATTGCCATCACTTAATCGGCATTGATAAGGACAGCGTTTGATACACGCAGGCGTTTATATTTTCTTTTTTATAATTTTCAAAAGATTTGACAAACCATTTCTGCACGTAATCTCTGAAGGGATATACAAAATAATTTCAAGGGAATTGAACAATGATTTCAAAAGGAAGGATGCGCCCAACTAAACATTTCTTATAAACCTTCATAATGCAAGCAAAAATAGCGACATCTGAGTGCGGCAGTCACGTAATTCGAATGAGTTATCACTGATAACTCATTCGAATTACGTGACTGCCGCACTGCATAGGTGTTTGACGTAACCTTGTTCGCGCGTATGCCTTTTTAATAAAATTTTCAGTTTCAATTAGGTAGGTATCGTTTTTAAGCTTCTTATTTTTTTTAATATATTTTTGTTTTGTCAATTCAAAATTACAAGCACTTAGTACAACAATGAAATAAAAATTACGTCCGTACAAGTTTACTTCGCGCGTATAGTACCGGCCACACAATGGCTGCCATTGTGGAATTCGGTAGTAAAATATTTATCGCTATAAAATGTGTTTATTTAATAACTAAACGGTAACAATAGTAATGTAAGGTTACTTATCGATAATACGATATCCCATGTTCCTTTGTATCATAATTTTTACAGCCTTTTACCACACAACAAGGCATTTTTATGACAAGCAAATATTCGTTCATTCCCGCACACGGGCCACTGTCAACTGAGACGCGTTGGCCCCAAAACTAATTTTAGGGCCAGTGCGCTAGTGCCATTTAATCGTGCGGTTGGCCTGGTCCTTACGCTAGTAATATATATGTCAATGGAATTGAACCATTGTGCGTTGTTGATACTTATATTCAGAACTACTCGTAGGTTCTGCCAGCGGCTTCGCCCGTGTGATCCCCAGAGAACATATTACCGGAATGAAAAGTAGCCTATATCCTGTCTCAGGCTCTAGACTATCTGTGTACCAAATTTCACTTAAATCGGTTCAGTAATTTTGGCGTGTAAGCGCGACAGGCAGACAGAGTTACTTTCGCATTTATAATATTAGTAAGGACGAATTTAATTCTAAATATATCGGCAACATGTTCCTAACATACTTTGTTTGTTTAAGTGTCCTATAGTCATATTTTAATGTTTAATTGTGCGCCGAGATTTTGAAAAAAACTGGCCAAGTGCGAGTCGGACTCGCGTGCAAAGGGTTCCAAACGAATTTTATTTTTTTAACATGTTACTTTACTCTATAGACTTCTTATAGGTTTTCCTGTAATCTATAGGTAAAAATCGATTATCTCCACTTTTTTCAAAACTTTAGGCTCAGTAGTTTCGGAGATAAGGGGGGAATGGTAATTTTTCGTCTAATTACTTGAATAACTTCAAAACCATTTATTTTAAAATTATTAAAAAAATACTATTGATATGTCACAAGAAAAGAAGTTATTCGGGGAGTTATAAAATCAATGTCACGTGGAAAATCTCCTGGCCATGACAGCTTGAGCATTGAGCATCTAAAGTATGCCGGCGTCCACCTGCCCAGAGTTCTTGCCATGTTATATACATTTTGTGTAGGACATGCGTACTTACCAGCAGAGATGATGAGGACCATGGTGGTACCAATTGTGAAGAGTAAAACCGGTGACTTAGGCGATACGAGCAACTACAGGCCAATCTCACTAGCCACAGTGCTTGCTAAGGTTCTTGATAGTTTGCTTAATACACAACTTGACCAGTATGTTAACATTCATGATAATCAATTTGGTTTTAAGCCGGGACTGTCTACTGAGTCAGCTATCTTGTGTTTGAAGCAAACTGTCAGGTACTACTCCGATAGGAGCACACCTATTTATGCCTGTTTCCTCGACCTCTCGAAGGCGTTCGACCTGGTTAACTATGACATCTTATGGCAAAAGTTAGCTAACATCTCGATGCCTCTCGAACTGACAGAAGTATTGAAGTACTGGTATCTTAACCAGGTCAACGTCGTTCGATGGTCGGGTGCTCTGTCGGAGCCGTACAGGTTGGAGTGCGGGGTGAGGCAGGGAGGGCTGACCTCGCCGAGGCTCTTCAACCTGTTCATGAACGCACTGATAGAGGAGCTCAGTAGCACCCGTGTCGGCTGTCATATTGACGGTGTTTGTGTCAACAACATTAGTTACGCGGACGACATGGTGCTGCTGAGCGCCTCGGTGTGTGGTTTGTCCAGGTTGCTAGGTGTCTGTGAGCGTTACGCGCTTGATCACGGTTTGCTTTATAACGCGAAAAAGAGTGAATGCATGGTTTTTCGGGCCAGGGGTCGGAGCTGCCCGGATTCTGTTCCATCTGTTAGGTTGAACGGTGTTAAGTTAAGAAGAGTTCAACAGTTTAAATATCTCGGGCATATCGTGACCTCTGACCTGAGGGACGATGCGGACATCGACAGGGAGCGGAGGGCGTTGTCTGTGAGGGCCAATATGATCGCCCGCAGGTTTGTTCGTTGCTCGGGTGCCGTCAAAATAACTCTTTTCAGAGCCTTTTGTACGTCCCTGTACGCGGCCAGCCTGTGGGTGTCATATACCCAGAAGCAGTACAGCGCACTCCGTGTTCAGTATAATAATGCGTTCAGGGTGTTGTTGGGGCTGCCCCGGCATTGCAGCGCCTCGGGGATGTTCGCCGACGCCCGTGTCGACTGTTTCTACACGACGATGCGAAAGCGGTGCACATCTCTGGGGCGCAGGCTCCGGACCACTTCCAGCACCATTCTGAGCGTATTTGCGAACAGGTTTGATTGCCAGTACATTAATCATTGTTATATGATTAATGTACTGACAAACGAACAAATGACTCAGAGGCAGGTATACTATTAGGTTTCTTATGTTAGTTTCTGATTTTAATTGTGGTTATTTTATGATTTTAATTTTATGATTACTGATTTCATAATTTCAATTTTATTTATTATTTATTTTACTTGATTAATTATTATTATTGTAATCAAATTATAATTACTGTAATTCAAATTTTATGTCTGACATTGTTTTTTGTATTATTATTATATTTTATGGCTATTGTGCAATGGGTCGAATTGCCTGAGTAAATAAATGAATTATTATTATTATTGTTCAAAAAACTTTTTTTTTATTTTCTAGTTTCACTCCAAAAAGTGACCCTCATACTAAAAATTTAATGATTTACGTAACGCGTCCGTGCTTGGGTCACAGAAGTCCATATGTGTACCAAATTTTAACAGAATCGGTCCAGTGGATCCGGAGAAAACTGGCTGTGACAGACGGACAGACAGACAGACACCCGGGTGATCCTATGAGGGTTCCGTTTTTTGTTCGGAACCCTAAAAATAACGAGTATCTTCCTCTCAGGAAAAAAAACACATGAACAAAATAACAATAAGTTTAATCATGACGCTCGCAACAAAAAATGACATATCACTTGTGCAGAGTATCCACTTGAGGGCGCGTTATGTTCCAAGCGCGCCTCAAAGAGATGTCAGCATAGTGAACGGGGCACGCTAGGGTCAGTGCCTGCCAGGGTTGGGCCATTGTACAAAAGAGATACCACGGCCCTTGAACGCAAAAATATATATTTTATTTTCACTTTTATTCACTTTTAAGTGGTGATACTTGGACGACGTCATCGTCTACTCAGAAATGGAAATAATCAAATAATGCTCATAGAATTAAAAATACTGAGCCAAACTGAATTTAATTTTTACGGGACCAAATGACAAGTATAAAAAAGAATCACAGAAATCGGATCAGAAACCGCGAAGTAATCGGTGTACATATATAGAAAAAAATAACAACCGAATTGAGAGTCTACTTTTTTAGAAGTCGGTTAAAAAGGCATTTGGAGGAACACAGATGGGTTTTAGTCAAAAAGAGTACACTTCCTTCCACTCCGCCTAGAGTGGGAAGAGTCATTTGTTTATTCGGAAAAGGTGCGCTTCTGTTCTCAGTAGAGTACGTGCTAGCTCCCACAGCATCCTGAGTGTATTGTGTGATAAGTGGGACAGCCCCATGCTGGCTCACTGGATACGGCTGCACACGTAGGTGTCAGTTGTTTTAATTTTGTATGTTTTGTACTAACACTAGGTTAAGACTTTTACTATCAAACTATGGATTTAATCTGCAATAAATCTTTATTATTATTATTTCGTCTATTTATTTTTATATACATATATTTACATTTTTAAATATATCTTAAAAAAAACATTTAAAAATATAAAAAATAGTAGTCCGCCGGTGTCGGGAGCAGGGTCCAAGCTACCGGTGGTTAGGGCTCCAGAGAAAGGAACCTCCTCAATATACGAGCCGCCTTCTGTATCAGGCCCTTTATCCAACCGCGTAACGCCAGCTTCGACAGATGGTCGTCGAAGCTTTTTAATCATTTTTTTATTATTACTATTATTATTATTATTTACCATCCAAAATAAAAAGTGTTTTACTTTCCATAGAGTAAAATCACATAAGTATATCATTGATATATAAAAAACCCAAGATACACACTCAGCATCTCAAAAACGTCCGCAAAAAACCAGCGCAATATGTATAATTGTGCGCAAGTTTCAAACAGTCTCTCATCACTCGCCATACTGCACTGCTTTGTAAAAACAACTTTAAGCGATCCGTGTAAGGTTGAATTTTCAAAAAAATTGCGCATCACTCGCCGTACTATACTGCTTTGTAAAAACAACTTTAAGCGATCCGTGTAAGGTTAAATTTGCAAAAAAAAATGTTTATAGTATAACTACACACAACTCACACATGACACTTGATACGTGTCAGTTTTTGACGAGTGTTGCATTTGTTCGAGACTGAGCATCCTGGGTTTTTATATATCAGTGTTTCCATAGAGTAAAATCACTTAATATTATGTATAATGTACTTATGTAGTTTAATCATCCCGCTCGCGTAAATCAGACCCCTCCTAACTATAATTGGGTGATCCAATAGGATAGTAGTTAATATAACGCACAAATCATGAGCAGATAGTTATATTAACCCGCGCGAGCTTATCGGGCATCTCCGCGGCTTACAAACAGTTAACACTAAGCTGCCTATGAACTAAGTGAATACGATTCTCGAGGCGTAAGTGATTTAGTTTCGAGTTAGTAACATTTTGAGCGTATGGATTTGTAGATTAACTAATATTCGAATATCTTTGGCGATATTGAAGTGTGTCATGAGTATGACTTCTTGATTGAGTGATTCAGTTATCCAATGAAGTTTGTCGATCGTTCGTCTTAAAAAGACCTACGCTTTTTACGGAGTTATTTTAGGCTTCTTGTAAAGTTCAGGTTACAAATGGCCGATTGCTTGAAAAGCGATTTTTTTAGAACATTTTAGTACTTGTTTTTTGTTGTCGGGTTTTCTAACCAAGTTTTTTTATCCCTCTTTATCTAGAGCCCTTTATGTTGACAAGAAGTGGCTATTTCATCCGCCGCCATCTTGTTTTTTTTAAAGTAGTCGTTTTAAATAAAAGTTATTTGATTGACTTACTACGTGTAAAAACGGTAACGCACGGTAACTCTCGTGTGTTTCGCGCAGATAACAAATGTTATAGTGACTCATTTTAAAGAGAAGCACTCATTTCACACCGTGTGGCATAAATAGGAACTTTATAAGAAAAAAAATTACAGAAACTAACTGCATCGTAATTTTCATGACTCATTTTGAGCGCTCCAAATTACGCTAGGTATCCTCAAATCAGTGCTTTCAAATATAAAAACCGCGTATGTATGCCGTATCCTACACCTTTATACTCAGATAGCTTTTGCCCGCAGCTTCGTTCACGCATATCCCGTTCCCGTAGGAATTTAGGGAAATCCTCTCTCAGTTCTCTAGGACTAGTATTTTCGTCTGTATGTTGTCTGTCGGTAGTGACTGACAGACAACATACAGGCGAAAATACTGTAATAGTGACTGACTGAGTGAGTGCACTCAGTCAGTCACTAACGGAATAATTCTATATATTAGGATAGGATAACCACCCTTACCCACGGTATAAATAAGCCAGTCGCTCCTCACTTGATCATTGATCAGTGACTAACGGGTGTTAGTTAGCAGCTCATTGGCGCACTTAGTACGTGTAATAACGGTAACGCACGGTAACTCTCGTGTGTTTCGCGCAGATAACGAGTGTAAACAGACTATTAATTGTGAGGTACAGGAGGAAGGATCGCAAGCTTGTTGGCGAGCGGTATTGTTGGGTGTTGAAATGACTTGTCGTCTTTTTGGGATTTCGTTTTGAATCTTTAGTATCATGTGATAGGAATTGTATATTTTATATTTTAAATACTAATCTAACCATACAGGGTTATTTGTAAAACACAAACAAACTCTTATGCAGTGAAAGTACACATGATTATAAACAACTTTTACTTTGAGAACAACCCCGAAAACTCAAAAAAATATCAACTGTTTCATACAAAATGCAATATTTAGCCAATGAAAATGTATATTGATAGTACGTAAAAGTTTACAGTAGCTATAATACTCGTTTCACACATACCTAATATTCATATGAATTTGATACTATATTCTTATTTTTGTATGATACAAATTTCGTATGTCGCATAACAAATATTTCGTATATCAAAACAAAAATACTTTGGGATATAGTTTAAATTCAAAATTCATTTACGTTAACGATACTGTAACAAAAATTCGTGCTATGCCTTCTCATTGTCACACCACCTTTGAGTTCTATAAAGCATATATTTTATTGAGAGAAAATTAAATCGAAGAAAACATTTGCCGACAATTATGTGCAGCCGTGTGTCAGTTTCATAACTAGCGTTCCCACACATATAACGGAAAATTCATTAACATAATATATTGCAAACAGCTGCAAAACGTAAAGTGTGAACAGATATTATATGGGTTTTATGATATTTGATCAACGTGCCATTGGGGAGGAAATGGTTTATGGGGGAAAACATTCGTCGTAGCTCTTCTGTGGGTTGTGGACTGTAAGAATTAAAATAAGGAATATATATCATGACTAATGAGCCAAAACAAGTACTATAGAAATGTCCCTAGATTTTTTTGTATGGTAAGTCATCAAGTGATTTTTTCCGCTCTGGACGGAGTGGAAGGGAGTCTCAGACTCTTTCTTAGCCCTTTGCGCTTCAGGGCTGCGATAACTTTTTCACACAATTTCGCAACCCTGGCAGCGACTGGCCCTAATGGGCCCCGTCTATTTTTCTGAAATCTCTTTGAGGCACGCGTGGAGCACTTGTTTTCCAGGGCAGCGGTTACTCTTTCGAACAGATTCCGCAACCCCGGCAGGCACTGGCCCTAGCAGGCCCCGTCTTCTATGCTGACAGCCCTTTGAGGCGCGCGTGGAACACCACGCGCCGTCGACCCGGGCCTGGTTCAGATCGGACGGCGAGCCACTCAATGCTCTTCGTCCGCAGGCCCGCACCTACGGTGGCCGGGTATCGCCCTATGACTTCCGACGCCCGGGGCGTCTTCTCCTGTTGCGGCGGCTGGGGCATGAGGTTTCCCTCTCTCTCACGCGTTCGGCCTCCTCCTTCGCGTGCATTACTGCTTCGCAGAAAGAGGTGACCGCTTCCCATGCCTCCTCACTCCGGACCATAGATTGAACTAGAGCCGGACGCGAGAGGTCGCCGCCGCCGATCGCCTCGACGAGGACATGGCGGTGCCCCGCCCAAGCAGGGCAGACCTCCACCGTATGCTCCACCGTATGCTCCACTGTGTCCTCCGGGCGATCCTCGCAGTGTTGACAACCGGGCGTGTCCTCCCGTCGAATCCGAAACAGGTACCTCCCGAAACAATCGTGCCCAGTGAGTACCTGCGTCAGGCGGAAGGTGAGGACGGCGTGGCGCCGCTCCAGCCACTCCTCAAAGAGGGGACTTATCGCCAGGATTGTGGCGTGCCCAGTCGACCCAGCCCTACCGACCGATTCTGTAAACATGTCGAAGTGAACGCTTGGATGAAGTGACCACGAAGTGAGCTGTCATTCCAGCTTGATTACTTGGATTTGACAGCTCACTTTGTGATCACTTCGCCCAAGCCTTCACTTTGACATGTTTACAGAATCGCACTGCTGATACTTTTCGGACGGCGAGCCACCCATCGCTCGCCGTCCGCAGGCTCGCGCCTATAGTGGCTGGGAATCGACCTGCGACTACCGACGCGTCTTCTTCTGCTGCGGCCGCTAGGACGTGAGTTGGTGTTCAGTGAATGAGTCTTTGTACATATTATTCAAACTCTTTTTGAATTAATTGCATAGAGCGGGTCCCAGGCAACAATAGCGTATACCAAACGACAATGTACTAGGGTGTTGAACAAGACTACTCGACTAGACCACTCATTAAAAATATGTAACACTAGCTGACCCGCGCAACTTCGTCTGCTTCACAATTTTTATTACTGCTCCGCTCCTCTTGGTCTTAGCATGATGATATATAGCCTATAGCCTTCCTCAATAAATGGGCTATCTAACACTGAAAGAATTTTTCAAATCGAACCAATAATTCCTGAGATTAGCGCGTTCAAGCAAACAAACAAACAAACAAACTCTTCAGCTTTATATATTAGTACTAGCTGACCCGCGCAACTTCATCTGCGCCACATTTTTCCTTAATGCTCCGCGCCTATTGTTCATTTGAGTGGCCTTCTTATATCATGTTCGCATTTTTCTTCTTCTGCGTCGTTCCTTCACTGCTAAGTATCGCGACTGCATACGACGTGTATCCATGCGGTCTTCTGCTACGGGCAAGCTCTGTGCGTGCTGCCTCTAACAGCCTTCTTTATGGCATCGAGCCATAAAGAAGACCATACTATTTTTGCATATGTGAAGTTTAATGTGTTGATATTATATTGCACTACATGGGTGCTATTCTTCAAACAAAAAAGTTAAGAAACTACTTTTTAAGTTTTTAGAACACAGTTAGACATCCGATTAGCCAATCTAATTCAAATCTTTTCGCGACTCCTCTATCATGGGACTTCGCCAGCTGCTCGAAGGTGGTATGACGTGACTCCTGGCCCTAGGCCCGTAGAGATTCATTATTAAGCAACTCAAGTTAAGTTTAGCAAATGTAAGCGCACGCCTGTTTACGAATATTCTAATATTAATAACACTGCGATAAAAAACATGAGGTCAAATGCGAAACGCCATCTATGGAATCTGAAGTTGAACTGTCAAAATATTTAAAGACTTAAAATATGTTTTGACGTAATTCTCATGCTGTCGTAAGTACTGTTTGTGTCAATAGATGGCATTACGGGTATCTGCATTAAGTAATAAGTTGATTTCATCTACATCAAATTGCCACAATTCCTATCAGGTTAACCTATGTACGAGTTATCTACTTTTGTTTTTTTTTTATCATGATACGAATAATACGAATTTATTCATATTCGTTCAATATAAATACATTTCTGAACGCACGCATAAATATTTGACAACCAAAATATATGTCAATCCTTTTTCATAACTGACATTATTCTACATTTTACAAATCTAAAATACGCCATTATCCGAATATTGTAGATATATGTTGTCGATTCGAAACCTGTATTTAAATACGTTCTTAAATTTGAGGGGAGAGTTTACCGTATCGGTGGGATAAACATTAAATGTTTGACAGTTACGAATAACGATACTGTAATTCCTATACAAAATGTTCATGACATTTTGTATAGGAATTACAGTATCGTTATATTTTGGACAATTCACACACTATCTTTAAAAATTATAGCCTATGTGTTATTCTAATGTATAAGCTATATTATTGTAAATTTTCATTAAAATCCATTCGGTAGTTTTTGCGTGAAAGAAGAACAAACATCCATACATACAAACTTTCGCATTTATAATATTAGTAGGATAATTAACGCAATACCTGAGTAATTGAAATTAAATAAATCAATAATAGTAAGAGCCTCGACCAACACTTCAGGAGGCTCTCGTTAGGCAGCTGGATCAAGGGCTTGATTCAAAAAGCGGTACTTCTGGACACGGCTCGTATTTTTAGGAGGTTCCTCTGTCTGGAGCCCTGACCGCTGGTAGCTTGAACCCTGTTCCCGATACAGGTGGGCTACTATTTTTATATTTTTAAATGTTTTTTTTGGTTTTGATTGAAATATTTAAAATTTAATTTAAATGTAAAAAAATAAATGAACGAAATAACAATAAAAAGGGTCATTGAACTCATCATTATGGACAACTAGCACTATGAACGCTACTAACTCGACAAAATGTACAGTACCTACAGCTGATTATTTTTTCGTGATTTCGAGGAGCTCCTTCAGCAAAACTTGTTCAAAATGATGAGTACCATGACCCTTTTTCGAGTAGAATTGCATTCATTCTGTTACAAGTTGTATAACAAGGGGTTGGTGCCGTTATTTTCTGCCAACCCCATGGAGACCCTTCTAGAGCAGTCGGGTAAAAATTCGTGAGCTTTGTATAAACATTGTGAATAACAAGGAAACCAATAATAAATAAGGCGATATAATTACAATTACTTGTATGATGTACATAATAAAGAGTATTATATTCTACTAGCTGTTGCCCGCGACTTCGTTCGCGTGTATGTCGAAAAGTAAATTATGTCGCTATGTAAGATCGCTAAGATAAGATATATAAACAGTCAATATCTAACATTGCTAGAACCCTCTTAGAATTAGGAATTTGGAAGACTATTATGCAAGGCACTGGCTGTATCTTTTCTTCTGTTTAAAATGCCGTCTAGCCCTAGTAATTTTTCGAATTTTCGTAATGAGAAACTTTTGTATACGATGTTGAAGAAAGTTGTTAGGGTTGTTAACACGCGATAGAGCTACATAAAGTTGGCCACAGATATACCAACCAGAAAAGAAGTCTACCCCCGCAACGGATGGAGTAGAGACTCCATAATTGCGCTAAAGTTTTCTGGCTAAGTTAGCCAGCCTAGCTTCATCCAAATGCACAGAAGCCTCCTGGGTACTCCGCAGGTTTCACGGAGCGACTCAACTCACCGTTCCAAGGATTTGTTCACGTCGGGAAGCAACGGCCTCATTTCCAGGATGAAGTGGGCGACTGATTTGTCGGCGTCGAAGAAACCTGTAAATTGGGCTGTCTATGGCGCCTTTGTTGTAAATTTTTATTTTTAGAGGGCAATGATCCGTGGTTATATCTATTATTATTCGGAAGGTATTTCTACTAAGGCTGAGAAGTAGTTAATTTAGTCACCATTTTTGACTGCCATAGTTGATCTCTGGCAAATTCATGTACGAAACTGTGAGAAAGGTAGCAGGAAGAGTAGGTATGGGTCCAGCACTACCATCTTGGAACCTCTTCGCGAGTTCGTCTGTGGCGTCATTGTCTAGGGATCTACAGTTCCCCATGATCCACTGGAGGATGAAGCCCGTAACGCATAATTTCTGGCCCTGAGCTGGTCATGACGTAACTATCATAGGCTTACTGGGAATTTACCAGTTTTTAAAATAAATGGAAAATAATTGGGAATGAGGGAGATTCTGAGAATGATCACATCGTCACCGGAGCAATCAGCCGAAATCTTATTTGAGCTACTATAACAGTTTGTTGGGTATGTGTGACTGTCAGCCGAGTGCTTTTAAAATATTTAATCGAAATTAAATATGTAAATAAAAATCATAGAACTTAATAGGATGATGTGTACACATTTCATTTCTTCCATGCCTGTTTTCATGGAAATTTTTCCTCACAAACATTTGTCAATATTATGCATATTGATGGTTGCTGCTTGGTGGGTGGTTACCCGTACACAGAAGAAATAAATTAATGCTGAAGCAAAGGGACAACAAAGGCTACCTTCTAAAATAACCTGAACACCTTCTTGATTGTGGTATACGCCGTCAGCAATTTTTACCAGTATTCGTAAAATTATGCGCATTTGAGTGGCCTTCTTCTTCATCGTCGTTTCCTCACTGCTGAAGATCGCGACCACATACGTCCCGTCTCCAAGCCATTCAGTCTTCTTCAGTGTGGATCACTCTGTAATGCTACCTCCAACAGCCTTCATTTTGGAACACAGTTAGACATCCGATTAACCGAGCTAATTCAACTATTTTTACGACTCCTCTATCATGGGACTTCGCCACCTGCTCGCGGGTGACATGACTCCTGGCTTCAGGCCTGTAAAGGTTCATTTTTCTTCGTCTTTTCGAGTCGATGGTTAACTCTTTATGCTGTTTTCACCCAGTAGGTGGCTACGTTAATTGCAGCATCGGCGGTATTCATTAAATCCTCCAAAGTACAGGTCTTATTGAGCAGCTTTAGCTTGTTAAGCTTAGCAAAAATAAGCGCACGCAAGTGGACGACTATTGTAATCTTAACGCCGCGAAAATGAGATCAAATGCATAACGCCATCTATGGAATATGAAGTGGAACTATAAGAAGATGAGTTATGACATTTAAAATGTACAACTAAAAATATGTTTTGGTGTAATCTCATCCCGTCGAAAGTACTATTTGGGTCAATAGATGGCATTGCAGGTATCTTTCTTACGTAGTTATTTCATTTCATTTATATTGCTACAAATTATCAGTTTTATGTGTAAAAGTTATTTTCTTTAGTTTTGTACTTTTTATCGTAATGCGATTGATGCGAACAAAAAAGATTACAGAAAATAGGTTCTGTTAATTATCCTACTAATCCGGAATTTCAGTACTTTGTCACATCAAATTCCACACATTTTTAAACGTGCAGGCATACGAAGTCGAGGCCAACGAAAATATTAGAGCAGGAACATAAAAAGTAAAAATTAGTCAACAATAATTTAAAAAACGTAGCGAAACTGGGACTCGAACTTACACCAATTCATTCGTTAGTCATTGTGCCGCCGGGTCTATGAATTCAGTTGACGTCTGATTTAAATAGCCGATTATTATAATAATTTGTGGTTATTGACTGCTTAGCTCCTAGAAGATATAGCGTGATGATTACAATGTCTAAGGATGTTTTTAAAGGCTAATTTTATACTAAATTGAACGAATAATTGAAAGTTGAACAAAACTTGTCGAAAAACGTTGATACGTAATTTTAAAATCTTTAAATGGACATAACTTTTTATTCCGGTCACCAATTTGAATGAAACAAAGACTAAATGTTGCTCTGAAATAAGTTGAATCTAACTTTGAAAACCCCAACAAAATCTGTTCAGTATTTTTGGTGATTAGAGTGTACAGACAGACAGACAAACAGAAAAAAAATGCCTTTTTTGTGTTTTATACCTGTTTTTTGATCGCCCCTACTCGATTTTTGGTATTTTTGTTTAATGTACAGAAATCATGGTCTCTACTGTTTTATTATATGTATAGATTACGCCACAACGAATGTATCCACATTTTCGTTTAATCCAATTTATCACAATAAAAAAACTGGCCAAGTGCGAGTCAGACTCGCGTTCAAAGGGTTCCGAAAGAATTTATTTTTTTTAACAAATTAATTTAACACCACAGACTTCTAATAGGTTTTCCTGTAATCTTTAGGTAAAGATCTATTATATCCATTCTTTTCAAAATTTTAGGCTCGGTAGTTTCGGAGATAAGGGGGGGGGAATGGTCATTTTTTGTCTAATTTCTTGAATAACTTCTAAATCATTTATTTTAAAATTATGAAAAAAATATAATTATAACCCTGACTGTAAGCCCTTTCATTCGATATGTCACACAATATTGTTCAAAAAACTTGTTTTTTAATTTTCTAGTTTGACCCCCAAAAGTGACCCCCATACAAAAAAATTATTAATTTACGTAACGCGTCCGTGTTTGGGTCATAGAAGTCCATATGTGTACCAAATTTCAACAGAATCGGTCCAGTGGATCCGGAGAAAACTGGCTGTGACAGACGGACAGACAGACACCCGAGTGATCCTATAAGGGTTCCTTTTTTTTTCGGAACCCTAATAAATAAACGAAATAATAAGGAGGTAAGGTGAGGAGGTTCCTTTCTCTGGAGCCATAACCACCGGTAACTTGGACCCTGCTCCCGACACCGGCGGACTACAACTTTTATATTTTTAAATGTTTTTTTTTTTAAGAAATATGTAAAAGTGTAAATTAGTATGTAAGATAAATGAATAAAGAGAATAATAATAACGTTTTTTTTAACCAAATACAGTGCTTTACATTTCCTTATGGTCTAAATTACTAGCTAGGATACATAAAAACAAGAATATGACGTAAAGGAAGTATTTTACTAATGAACTTCACACTAGGTCGAGCCTGTCTCGTGGAGTCCATTGATGGGATTACCAAATGAAGTGCGCATTACATTTTATATATATTATTACAGACAAGAAGCACATGAAAAATGGTTATTGTTTATCACTCCCCAACAAGCTCAAAAGAAATTGGCATAATTAAAACAAACTAACAAAACAAAGGAATATTATGAAAAGAGTACAAACTAGCACTTAGCTAATTAAACAGGCTACTAATTGGCAGAACAATACACTCTGACAGCAGAAAATAAACTTAATTACTTTACGTCTTTATTGCAACTCTATGTTATAATTTTGTTTAATTAAAGTGTTGTTTTTTTCTTTTCATAGGAAAAAGCTTTGTTTTATAGTACAATAGTTTTTATTTATTTATTTATGTACAATACACTCAAAGTTCTTGAAAAAATCGACCACGTGCGAGTCGGACTCAAACGAAGGGGAGCCCGTATAGTGGCAGTAGAAATTCACACTCAGTAAAAATTCCAACTGTCTACCGGACAGTATACAGCACGCTGACAGACAGACGGACGAACGGACGGATGGACGAACGGGCGTACGGACGGACGGACAAACAGCGTAGGCTTAGTAATAGGGTTTCGTTGGTTATAATTTGAGTACGGAACCCTAAAAAATATACAGAGAAAAGAGCACATAGGTTCGCCATTTTTTTCCTCTGAGTTATAGTTTAAACTATGCTGGTAGAAAAAGCAGAGACAATGTGATTTTTTCTCCCCCTGCAGGGTAAAGGCCCTCCCCAAAGGCCTTCCATTCCTACCAGTATTTTTTTTGCCTTCTTCGTCCAATTTCTCGAAAAACGCCTTTAACGACAGCGTTTCCTAGGTCTCCATCTGGGGTCCGCTAGGGATTGCAAAATTGTTCGAAACAGTCACCGCGGCCCTGGAACGCAAAGGGCATTAGGAGGAACACGGACGGGTTTTAGTCAGTAAGAGTCTGACATTCCCTTCCACTCGGCCCAGAGTGAAAGGAGTCGTTTGACTATTTCCCATCCAAAAAAAAAAGATTTCCCTCTGCGACGACGCTTTGGCCAGCTCAATCCTATTTCAACCTCTTAGACCTCAGAGCTTTAACTAATTTTATTATTTACGTGTCAGTGTTTAAGGCACTTTTTCCATTGACAGCGGTACGGACGAATTTTTCGATGTCTAATGAGTTTTCCTCTCTCTCTTTCCAACCCGCTTGAACATGCTTTCTTTTTTTTAGTTTTGTGATATTATAGTCTATATTTATCTTTAAATGAAAAACAAATCATTTTTGGAGGTTATTTATTTATTTCATATCTAACAATACAACCAGCCTTATCATAATCACTTGAATATTATCACATAAACAATAATACGAAGAACAGAATACTAATATTATTTTTATTATCAGTAATAATCTTTGGTCTAGCTATCTCCTTCGATGATTTCGTCAACTTTACCGACCATTTTCTGACCACACGGTAATAAGGTGAAAATCATCCCTGTCATTCAAATCTTTTCGTCCATTTTTTGTGCAGCACGTTTCAGTTCAATCTTGAACTTAGTCTAGTTCCTCTTCAGGTCTAGTTTTGTTTGCATGTACATCTATATATGTATCTTTAACTACAATTCTGTCTGTTTCTTGTTCTAACGCTCTTTGCAGGACTGTCGTACTTATTATTATAGTACCCCTGTTGAGCAAAGAAGAAAATCTGTTCAAGGATTGGTTTTTATGATATTCTGTGTCAGGTGAGGGAGATTTGCCAGTCCATATACCACCACCAGTATATTTTGAAGTTAATTCATTAACAACGAAATAAGAATAAAATTAAAATGTATGAGGCTGTACATAGTAAGTAATAATAACAGCTTTTAAAACTAATAGGTAAGTTAAGAAAAAACACTAATGATAAAAAGGGGTTGAGCCCAAAAGTTCAACACACGTCAAAACTATTTCAAAGATAATTCTTAGTAAAGAATTAAACGAAATAGTAACAGACTCGAAGATTTCTTATTCAATAAGGAAACAGAAATATTACGGGGAAATATAATATTTTGAATCAAATAATTCATGAATAGTACCTACATATGAGCGTCAGAAATATGGTGGCCTTTTATCGTTTTCCAGAGCAATTCCCTTAGCAACCACAGCACCACCATCCGAATCTTGTTGTCCCTTTCATTGGCTACTTCATTATCGTTTCTTTCTAAACTATTTTCACTTTCAAGGTCTTCCTTATTTCCTCCGCAGCAAGGTTCAGATTTGCAGTAGTTTTCACAGTGCTGTCTTGATCGTCCTTTGCAGCAGTTGTCGTGGCATGATCTTCTTTGGTAACAGCAAGAAGCATGACGACAGCAATCAGACCTGCGGTGGTCAGATGCATGACGTTCTTCACATGTTTTTCTACAATGACATTCGTAGCATCCAGATTGGCTCCGACGTCCGCAGCAATGCTGATCAGCGTTGCGTCCAAATCCACACCAAGGATGAGGTCTGTCGATTCCTGGGCTGCGACAGCTACGTTCTTCTCTTCTTCCACGGCTATGATTTACACAGCAGTGACACTCCGATGGTCCACGTCGACCGAATCCTCTATGAAAATTCTGAAAGGGTCCACATTTTGGATGCTCAGGTTCACGGTGACAATGTCTCTCAGGACTATGGTCAAATCTAGCCCATCCAAATGGTCCAAATGCTGGTTTTCGGTCATGATGTTCAGGAAAATTACCACGGAAGGGACAACCAAATGGAGGTCTGCCCATTCCTGCGAACGGGGGTGCATAATGGTCGCCGAAAGGAGGCATGACTTTGATGTTATTTGAATGCGGTTCAGATAAGTATCTCAATTACAAGTCAAGTTTTTTTTTTAGTATAGATGTGTCTGCTTTGAATGAGTTCACTCAATTGCCGGTCATATCGGAGCACATTAGCTTATATTCAACTAGGTAATGATGCAATATAAACAACTGATTACCAGTGCGATTGTACTGATATGCTGATGAAATTTTTGGCAGACGATTGTTGTTTTTATGACAATTTGAACATGGAAAGTATATTTTTCTCCCGTGGTTTACAGACCCACATTTTGGCATTGACCTTATGAGATACACGTTGAGACCGGCTTAATGGTCAATGGCTATTGCAGTTTTTTAATTACATATCTTCGTAAAGCCTCAAAGAGCGTTCAGCCCGAACGCTCGAGCGTTCAGTTCTAGAAGGGGCCCGCTAGGGTCAGTGCCTGCCGGGGCTGCGGAATTTGTTCGAAAGAGCATTAGGAGGAACACGGATGGGTTTTAGTCAGTAAGAGCCTGACACTCCCTCTTGTGTTGCCCAGAGCGGAAGTCATTTGATGATTTCCCATCCTTAAAAAAAAACTGGCCAAGTGCGAGTCGGACTCGCGTGCAAAGGGTTCCGGACCCATTTAATTTTTTTTGCATGTTATTTTAACACTACAGACTTCTTAAAGGTTTTCCTGTAATTTTTAGGTAAAGATCTACAATCTCCATATTTTTTTCAAAATTTTAGGCTCAGTAGTTTCGGAGATAAGAGGGGAATGGTAATTTTTTGCCTTATTTCTTAAATAACTTCAAAACCATTTATTTTAAAATTATGAAAAAAATATAATTAAAACCCTTCATATAATATGTCACATGATATTGTTCAAAAAACTTTTTTTTTAATTTTCTTGTTTGACCCCCATACTAAAAATTTAATAATTTACGTAACACGTCCGTGTTCGGGTCACTAAATTCCATATATGCACCAAATTTCAATAGAATCGGTCCAGTGGATCCGGAGAAAACTGTGACAGACGGACAGACAGACAGACACCCGAGTGATCCTATAAGAGTTACGTTTTTTGTTCGGAACCCTAAGAAGTCAGGCTAACTTGTTTGACGTCTAAGTGGGCATTAGCTGTGGAAAACTTACATTGTTTGGGGATAGCTGGCCACACTAATTATCCGTAAATAATTCAGTGACTGGAAAATTACTATTTACTACGGTCATGGCCGTTGCACCGTTAGGATATTGTGTACTTATGTACGTCAGTGTCAATATGAGAAAATTACGCTAATAGTAACTCCAAATAAAGTTACCAACACGAATCCTTGTATGTTAAACCTTAGTAACATATATCGCAGAGTTCAGTTTCCATTGCAAAATATGTTTTTTTCGTCTTTCATAATAGTTTTTCCGTAGTAAATCACACATTAGTCTGCGTGAGCTGCTTTGAATAAATACTTTAATAAAAACCACGCCCACAGGTAGGTCAAGATGATGTTAATTTATGCAATCATTGTTGTATAACGATATCTATATTTTTGGTTTTGCCTTTTTGATGCTAATCTAATCAAACTACTTGACTTTGATATCAAATACAGCTGGAGATTTTTAATGAGAGTTATCGTGTAGATAATGTTTACAAATAGTGACAGATTGCATCATTTGCATCATGTTTTGGCCCAATCTTGAATACCAGTGGAGCGTCTGCCTACCAGACCTCCACAACCCAAAAACTGGGTAACATGGTACTTCTTGGCAAGACTGGTGTACAATTTTCAGAAGCCAGAAAATCGTACGTGTACAAATGACAGCTGGGACCAACGGCTTAACTTATTTTCCGAGGCACGGAGGAGTCTCGGTATTTTAGGATGGTCGCCCGACACAGACCGACCTTGGCAAGCGTTAGGACCTAAACCGTTAAGATCTATCCAAGCAACTGCCATTATTTGATATCAGTACAGAAATCGATAAATATGTTATTGAATTAGAAGACAGAGAAGTAATCTTACTGTGAGTCAGCCAAATTGCCGCGAGTTTATTTATGGATATGAAATATCTTGATACAGTGGTGGGTCAACATAATTTGTAAAACCAACGTACGTAAACATTGATAAAGTGTAGAAAATCCATAAACATGGTTTCCGAATTGAGAATTTGAAGGTTAGAACTTTTAATAAGTCAACTCTGCTTTAATACTAAAGTTTTTAGGACTTCATGACAATCCTATAATAGAATTTTAAGTTATTAAAAAAAATATTCTACCCATCGCTTTTGGGACCACAGGTGTGTAACTATGTTATGTTTATCGCAAATGTCATCATACAAACTTTTTATCCTAATCGCCTGTTATCAGCATATCAGGGCAGCCCCCTGTAACTAAACGCAAACATTGCATCATTATCAGGACAATAAAAACTAGAGTACGTTGATAGGACTGGCATTCGAGTGAAATCATTCAAAGTAAGAACATCAGTACCCAATTAAGAAAATTTTCAGTACTTAAATTACCATAGTATATTTCAGTGCCTGAAAGTATAAAATACAATCTAAATCATGAAAGGCCAGGAGTTTGATGCTTGTGACATGCCCTTTGATGGGTACTACGCTCCTCAAGGTGAAAGAAAAAGCAAACCATGGGGTTGTCCTTTCAGTAAGCACCATGACCACAAAACAGATTATGTACCTTTTGGAGAACACGGTCCTATGAACCATGGGCATCACCACCATGGGCCTCATCATCACAGATTTGGACCTCCTGAAAATGGTCATCGAAGAACCGGCTGTGGTCGCTGGGGACCTTCCGAAGATGGGCATCGTAAAGGTAGTTGCGGACGCTGGGGACCTTCTAAGCGCGATGGTGATGGACCATCGGAACACCACTTCCATGGACCTCCTGGCTTCAGAGGCGGGCAGGATGGTAGGCCACACGACTTTCCCGGACATGGAGCCAGCAGCCAGAACTTCGGAGCTCATCCCTGGTGGTTTGGACGCCGTGGTCCGGCTGAATCCCAAGAACGTTCTTGGTTTGGCCCTTGGGCCTCCCAACCGACCGACGAACGCAGATCCTGAAAATTCTTCTCCTGATGACCAGACTTTTGATGGAAACTGATACAATGTGATGAGAAGAGTTTTTGAATAATTGGTGATAGCTTAGCGCAAGCACTTAGCGTGCAAGAACCTATTGTACTGGACTTGTTATGATAAATTTAATTGTATAGTTGGCTTTTTGTATTTTAACGACTGTGAAACGTTTGTCCGTCACACGATCCGCCGATGAACGTTTCGCCGACTGAACGTTTCACCTTCCGGTGGTTCGCCGATGAAATTTTTCGCCGACATACGTTTCGCCGACCGAACGATTCACTCCTCTGTTTTTCGCCGAAAGAACTTTTGCATTAAGTCCGCCCATGTACCACTACTGTACATAAAGTTTAAATAAATAAATAAACTTTTTGCCGACGCACAGTTCGCCGACCCGTTAATACAAATATATCCTCGTTAATACAAAATCACAAAACATGAACTAGATTTGAACTAATAAATATGGAAACATAATTATGACTTACAGTTTATTTTGTGATTTTCAAGTCAGTTTTATAAAACACTCTCATTTAGATAGTCGGAAAAATCGGTTATGAAATATCATCAGCAAGCTGTTGAATAATTTGTAAAAAAATATAATTAAGTTTTATCTTATTATTAGAGTTAAATCGATGTGTAAATATCAATATAAATAAATGAAGTTTTATTTAGAAAAAAATTTTAAAATATCATTATGGTTCCCGAACCTACCAATTTTTTGGGGGTTTTATATCAAATAAAAGACTCTAGGACCAGATTTAATTAAAAATACACACTTAATGCAGAAAATACTTGCATTAAAAAAACCAACCGCAAAAAACGAGTAAAAAGTTCCAAATAATCAAATCTACGAATGAACTACAATAGGTCTAGTTTTTAAAATGCATTTTATTGTATGGGGTGAGTTTTCCATTGCCGTCCGGCGAGTTGGGAGTTGATATTTTTTTTACAGAAAGGTTACATTATTATAAGCTCACACGCAAAGTTTCGACATTCGAAGACGCGTACTTTTTGAGAAAAAAAAATATTGAAAATCAATTATTTTTACAGTATTTATGTCAATCCCTACCACAGACTATATAGAATTCTCACCATTGAACGTTTCGTTTTACCTACGGTTAAGGTTTCATACGTTCGGTAACATTTTATTTTATAAAAATGTATGTAAATAATTATATTTTTTACTCATTTCAATACTTTTCATGTACACATATATTTAACAGTTTATATTTAAATCACAGCATTATTTTCATTACGAGCTATTATAATTGAAAATGTGTAGTGTTTACCGTCTTTTGCCGGCTTGTAGAACGATACGTAAAACTGACGCTATTTTGTATTGTCACTGTCATCGTCAGTCATCTCATCGTATGTGTCCCTAGCAGTTGAGAGTGTTTACGTACTCCTGTCGGTGAAAACAACGTTTGACTACCACCATGGCGTCTCCGAAGCCCCGGGTTTCGTGTTCTGCTGTGCCGTCTGAAGAATTGAGTGTAGTGCAAGTATTGGACTCTGATGAGCCACTTGTTGCGAGCTCTTCTGCAGGCCCCCCGTGTGTGCAAGTAATGGACTCTAGTGAGCCACTTGTGCCCATGACTTTGCCATCGGAACCAGTAGCTGGTAGTTCCCGCGCCACCGTTCCCAGTACCGTGTAACTGTTGTTATATCAGGAGAAACTGGATGCAATTGGGACTTTAGGGCACTCCGACTCGGATAGGTTAGGTTAGAAGGGGATGGCGGGGTCGTCTGAGCGAGCGAAGCGAGCGAATAGACCCCGCCATCCCCTTCGTGGTTATTTTTTTATAAACCACACAGAAGTAGGAGCCCCGCGAAGCGGGGCTCCGTCGACCGAGCCCACCATCAAAAATCGTTAAATGAAATTCGAGAATATGGTGATTATGGTATATAATCTTCGGGTAAACAATAGACAACCCCCCCCAAGGGCTCCCCCTGGTTTTTTTACACTTATTATTAATTTTAATCCATTAAATGAGGAAATTACCATCAGAATTTAAAAATTAAAAAAACTCGAAAAGGGGTGGGCTTCGAGACTTTTCCTTTTAAGGGGGGGTAGTAACCAACCCCCCCCTCCCCCCCCCCCCCCTCCCGCCCCCCCCTCCCCGACCCTCAATTCGACGGACGTCAATGGAAAGTCGTACCATTGTATGACATTTACAATTGCGTAATCAATAAGATAAGATAAGATAAGATAAGATCATTTATTTGTCCAAAACATGAGTATACACACACATGGCATGCAAGATGTTAATTAAATTACATAATATATCAGTCATGTTTTGCCTTAACGGCGTACAAATATAAATAGGTAAGTTACACTTATTACGTAGGCATGAAATAATTTAAAATTTATCCACTATTACAAAGATTAAACAATCCAAATCCAACAGAACAGCAATAATAATTCAATTTAATTTATTTAATTCAAATAGATTAAATGTCAAAATAATTAAAATACAATTCAATGTCAAAGTAATTAAAAATACAATTCAATGTCAAAGTAATTAAAAAATACAATTCAATGTCAAAGTAATTAAAAATACAATTCAATGTCAAAGTAATTAAAATACATTCAATTAAATTAGTAAATAATCAAAGTAATAATTCAATTAGGTACATTATTATTTTTTTAAACAATACAAATCCAACAGAACAGCAATAATAATTCAATTTAATTAGTTTAATTCAAGTCAGTTAAATGTCAAAGTAATTAAAAATACAGAAATTAGATTAATTTATCATTCAAAATTCGTCAGTGCTGTAATAGGCTTTTCCTAAGAGAAGGCTTTTTAACCTACTTCTTAATATTTCTGTTGTGTATTCCCTCCAACATTTTGGCAACTTATTATATAGAATTGGCGCCATACAGAATATACTTTTTCGCAATAGGGCTGTCCTGGATCTAGGAATGCAAAGTTTGCTGTTGTCGCGTCTATTTCGAATTACTTTATCTGATAATAGGGGGAACAGGTGTGGGTTTGATTTGACAAACATAATGGTTTCCAAAATGTATATAGATGGAAGAGTTAATATTTTATATTTTTTGAAAAATGGTTTGCAGCTGTCAGTGACATGAAGTTTAAACATGGTTCTAAGGCACCTTTTTTGGGTTTTAAAAATGACGTTCTTATTTGTTGAATTGCCCCAAAATATTACTCCGTATCTTAAGTTAGAGGAAACTAAGCCATGATAAGCAGTCAGCAGCGTATCAACATTTAACATTGGAGTTAATTTGTACAATGCGTATGTGGAATTACTTATTTTTTTGCTTAAGGCTTCTGTATGCGCTTTCCAATCTAATCTACTGTCAATAATTACTCCAAGGAATTTGGTTGTGTCAACTTTGTCTATTTTATTATCACGATAGTGTACATTAACATTTGGAATGGTTGATCTTTGGGCAAAATGCATAATATTAGTTTTTTCAAGATTTAAATCTTAAGATTGTTGTTTTCTAACCATTTTATCATTGATTCTATAGAATTGTTAATGTCAGTTTCGTATGCATTTTTATTTTTACAGGCAATTGTAATGGTACTATCGTCAGCAAATAGAGTCATTGGGTAGTCGATGCTTTTGGGTAGGTCATTAATATATAGAATAAAAAATAGTGGGCCCACGACAGTGCCTTGCGGTACGCCAAATTTAACAAGACGCTCTCTTGATTTATGAATTATTTCATGTTTATTGCTCTTATTTATTGCTGAAATTTCTGTAAATTGTCTTCTGTTACTTAAATACGATTGAACAAGGCTTGAGACATTCCCCCTGATGCCATATGCTTCTAACTTCTCAATAAGTATGTCGTGACGCACATGGTCAAATGCTTGCGTCATGTCACAAAATATCGTACATACGGGTATATTAGCATCTACATTTTGCATGACATTGTGTAAAAAATCATATATTGCCAAGTTTATTGTTTTACCATTTCTGAATCCTTTTTGTTCATACGCGAGTATATTTCCTTTTTCGAGATAACTATACAACTGTTTATATAAATACTTTTCAAATATTTTCGACATTATACTAATAAGGGATATGGGCCTATAGAATTGCATTAACTCTTTATTTTCTTTTTTGAATATCGGCTTAACAGTCGATATTTTGAGCGCATCGGGAAAAATACCAGTCTCTATACAAAGATTCATTATATGGCTGAGAGGCATTGATATCTCTCCTGCTACTGATTTTATAACTTTTGTTGATAGACCATCGTAGCCAACACTATCAGTATTTTTCAATGCATTTATTATTTTATATATATCGATTGGCAGACACGGAGCCAGGAAAAAGGAATCTTTACTTTTTTGTATCAATGACGTAGCTTTATTGCCAGATCGCGGTAAAGGATTAATTTTGTCGACGAAGTAATTATTGAAAGCCTCTGCAATATCCTTTGGGTCAGTGATACTGTCATTATTTAAACGAATTTTTTCAATACAGTTTTTCGGAATGTTGAATTTTGAGTTGTTTATTATTTTCCAAGTAGCTTTAGACTTATTATTCGAAGTATTTATTGTGTAGTTGTTTTGTGCTCTCTGCGTGAGTTTCAAAATTCTTTTAAATGTTTTAGAGTATTTAATAAGCTTTTTTTTATTAATCTGGTTTGGTTTAAGTCTATATTGCCATAAAAGCTGTCTTTTCTTTCTGCTACATATTTTAATTCCACGCGACACCCATTTCGGTTTCCTCGTAGTATTTATTCTAATATTCTTTACGGGAAAGCATAAGTCATAAAATAATTTAAACATGTCAATAAAAGATTCATAAGCTACATTAGGGTCATTAAATTTGTAAATGTCAGAAAACGATAAATTATTAATGCAGTTTTTAAATTTTGTTACATTTTCATTGCAGTAGTCACGTCTTTTTACCTGCCAGTATTTAATGATAGTTTGTTTTTGTACTGGGAATATTACAAACTGTGCTGTGTGGTCCGATAGAGCTAGTTCCAAGACTTCGACCCTACATGCCTTGCGAAAATTATGAGCAATATTGTCAATGCAGGTTTTACTTTTAAGGCGTGTCGGTTGGTTCACAGCAAAATTTAAATTATAGTTGAGTAAAAGGCATTCGAACTCAATAGTTTGAAGATTCCTTTTTAAAATGTCGATATTAAAATCCCCTGCAATGATAATATTATTACAGCACTTTTTAGTTAATTCTTTTAAGAGAGTTTGTAATTTATCCATATGACGGCGCTACGTCATCGTACGGTTGTACACGGCACGTGCACCGGACCGATCAGGCGATGTCGCCATCCCCACCTCCCCCACTACTTGACTTGTTTGTGCTCGGACGTAAAAGGAGACCGCGCGGAGCGATCGGGGCATTCTATTCTAGACCTCGGTCCGATACACGTGTTGTCATAGCGCCTAGATTTGCTAATATCGTGTTAAAACCTTTTAGTTAATAATTATGATATGATAATTAATTAAATTCACAGTTATTATAAATTAAGTGAGTTAATCGAATAAAATTGATTAATAAGTAAACTACCTACTTTTTACTTTAAAATATCCAATCCTGATAATACGCCAACATCAGAAGTGGGACGTAACTCAAAGGGCCCACATGGAGATTCGTGACAATGCTAGTGAAATATGTGGCGGTTACGTTTTGAAATGTAATGACAGTGATAGTGAAAATTGCGGTTTGTTTTTAAAACGCATGCGTTTATCCAGACGCTAAAAACTTGATGTGTGCCGTGAAGTGTCGTGAAGTTAAATCCGATAGGCCGAAGTTCGACACACGATCATAGTGTGTCACCGTGGTGGTATGTTTTGTCGAGGATGCAGTGATGTGCAGAGCAGTTTATTGTTTTACCATATGGCGCTGAAGAGCTTTGCGCCGAATTCCTTTTCGACGAGTTTTATGCGGCTACCCTCATCAACCTGAACTAAACCAGTTCCGTCCGGAGGCAAGCAACTTCACAACAGCTGGTCAGGTCAAGGAGAGGAGTGTGAATTTATATGAAGATTTCTACGCCAATCTGGTGAGTCGTTTAAACTTTTTAATTGCTGTAGAGCTGCTTTTTATTTTGTTTACGAGTGTTCATTTTTATGATGTGGAGACTGACTTACAAAAGGCAACGCCTTTATGGATGGCAATTATCGATGTTTGATAATTGGCCTGTCGCTTTATCTTAAAGTGAAGCTATTATTAATAGCATAAGTGTTGCAGATTAAGCGATAGCATTTTCAATAATACTTCTTCTTTTCGATTCAATCGTTAACTTTTTTATTGTTTTGGACCAGTAGGTAGTTACGTTAATTGCAGCAACAGTGGCATTCATTAGATACTCCAAATTACAGGAGAATGGGCACTTGGGGCACTGTAACATATGGCTCGTGCTCTGAAAACGGGCACTGCACTCACGTTGGGTATACAACAGATCATTACATCCTCATTTCGCCAAGTTGTGTTTGCAGCGGCCTACCTGGGTGCGCAAATTGCGCTGGCGCGCGATTTAACGCTTTCCAAAGGCCATTGCGATTCACGACCAGGGGCAATTGCTCTTTGGGTTTTATGAAGTCGTGAGGTGGTGGATACTTCTCTTCCCACAGTCTGCTTCTCCCTTTAGATGGCATATCCAGGATCGCCTGTGTAGAAATAAGGAAGCTCTTGCGACTTTTTAGTCTTCCCGTAGTTGGCATGTGGCCATACAGGGATGTCGGGAATCGGTTTTCAGATCCTTCGAACAGCAGGAGGTGCGATGCCTGCAAGCGGATAGTTTGTTTTGTGGAGTCTATTTTAATCAGCCTGATATTATCTGACACGTTTCGTTTAGGGCAATGTCTACTTTACGAGAAAGAGCAGGTCGGTGCCACACTGTGCAAGCAAACACGCCAGCAGAAAAAATAGGGACATGCCGGTTGTACGGAGAACATCGGGTGCCGCTCCCCAATTGATGGAAATTAGGTGACGGAGCAAGTTATTCCGGGTTCGACGGAGCTAAGTATTGTAACAGTTTGACTTTTACGCTTAGGCCATATCTAACGTCACACCGAGATATTTTGGATTCGAGCAGTGTTGGACCTTGGCTCTACGCCATGTGATGTTAAGCATTCGATTTGCGGGCCTATAGCAGAGATGGAAGGCGCACGACTGTCTCTTAGATGGGTTCGGCCGTAGAGCGTTGCGGTCACACTAATCTCTCAGTACACTGAGTGCCATTGTACGTTTATGCTCCACGTCCATAAAAGTCGCTGCTTGGTTTGCTAGTGCCAGGTAATCCGCGTACAAGAACCGCTCCGTGTGTTAGGTGGAAGGCGGTTCGTTCGCGTAGATGTTAAAAAAAGCGTCGGCGCCAACACACTGCCCTAAGGGAGACCATTCTTTTGCTGTCGCTATCTACTCTTGGTGAATTGGAAGCACATACCTGGAAGTGGCGGTTGCACAGGAGTTCGCTTGAAATGGGCACAAAGCCTTGGTCATTGGTCAAATAATGCTGATGAAGCGATATTATTCTGCTATCGCTGATCGAGTCATGAAGTGAAATACCAGAGAGCTTTTATTTTTTTGGACATAAGAGCGATTTAGTTACCTAACACTTTATTTTGAATATTTTGATTTTATATCACCATTCATAGGCATAGGCCGCTTTCTTGTGCCAATGGTCCGATAAAATTTAGATTTTTATTTACTTTGATACTGTGACTACTACACTTACCTGAAACCTTTTGGCCCACCACAGCTTTTATTGGACTTGTACTGTCGTAGCATTTTTCGGTTTCAGACATCGTATCATGGTGTATAAAGCCAGCAGGAGGCTAGCGGTTGGCATGCTGCCATAACTGCTGAGCAGTTGCAACAACTGCTGAGCAGCTGCAACTTCTGAGCGGTTCTGAGCGTGACAGACCGAAGGTTGGCAAACAGTTGGCAAACTGCAGTAGCCAAGTATCATGTCAACATCTGTGGGGTTAAGAGCGTTCAAGGCCGACTAGAATACTTGGTGAGTCGCTTAAGTTTTATTTGAATAGCAAACGAAGCTTTAAAGGGGTTGATACCAATTCGGTGGTTGCATTGATAGTGCTAGGTAATTTTGACATAGTTAGCACAAAGCGAGTACTTAAAAGAGTTTCCCATTGGCGGTAATAGTGTCAAAATTTTATTCAGTGTGAGCTTTAGGTTTAGTTATCGCATAGCAAGTACCACAAGGTCATGTTTCAACTTAGACGTTTTTTTTGGTGAAAATTTGGATCTAGGCTTTCGTATTAACGTACGGAGGCAGTTTGCCATACATAACATCAGTTAGTAAATTTGACAGTATCAAAACTTTCATGAATAGCAATTTGATTTTAATGACATTGATAAAAGCTTTAAAGGTACAGAGAATTCTGAGCTATTACAAGTTCTAAATAGATTTTCCATTTTGTGCAATTTAATACGGGTGAGATTATAATAACATTGATTGATTCGAACCGCACAGCGCAGCGATGATTTTGATGATTTTAGATTAACGTAAAGTAATTCGTGAGTGCTCACATGAACGTTAGATGCAGAAAATATCAGTGATGACGTGACGGCGAATAATAATGAAGAACTTGTTCATGAAACTTCCCATAAAAATAAAGTTTTGAGTGGTACTATTTTAGGGCTCACACTTTAAAAAAAAATTGCCGACTCTCGTACTTAAAAAGCCAGTAGCTGTAGTTAACTTAATAGATCATGTAGGTACATCATTGGAAGGGTTTTTGGATCCTAAACCAATTAACGTTGTGACAAGTGCTTTAAATTCATAGAGAAAATTGATTCAATAGAACAAGGACAAATCACGAGTTAATTTATTATTATATTAGCTACAGGGACCAGTTTAGTCCGGCCTAGCAAATCTAGGAACAGTTTAAATTAAAAGATACGCCACGGTTGGCGCAGTACTTGGGCGCTTGGCTGCTGCGCTGCGTGACGTAGGTTCGATTTCCGCACGGAACAATTATTTGTATGGCCTACAGATAGTTGTTCCGGGTCTGGTCTGTGCGAGTGAGTTTGTATGTTTGTGAACTCACCCACAAAACAGGATAGATTCCTAGTGCGGGGCAGCGTTTAAAAGGAAAGAAAAAAAAAGAAAAACAAGGAACGAAAAAAGAATTAAAAAAGCTTGAAGAGTCTTCCATGGCCGGACCAAGCAGTAATAATCCTGAAGGGCTAGTTAAACCGGACCGGGAGATTTTAACACTGAAGGGTCGTTAGAACCGGACCAGTAGTTACAAATCTGAAGGGTCTTTAGACCGGACCAGAAAACTATAACTCTGAAGGGTCATCAGACTGGACCAGTAGTATAATTCTGAAGGGTCATAGGACCGGACCAGAAGATATTACTCTGAAGGGTCAACAGACTGGACCAGTAGTATAATTCTGAAGGGTCATAGGACCGGACCAGAAGATATTACTCTGAAGGGTCAACAGACTGGACCAGTAGTATAATTCTGAAGGGTCATAGGACCGGACCAGAAGATATTACTCTGAAGGGTCTTAGGACCGGACCAGAAGATGTTACTCTGAAGGGTCTTAGGACCGGACCAGAAGATGTTACTCTGAAGGGTCTTAGGACCGGACCAGAAGATTATTACTCTGAAGGGTCGTAGGACCGGACCAGACCATGAGATAAGATTTTAATGTCAGGATGAACGAACAGTAAAATTGTGGTTCTCATTAAAGATACCTAAGTGCTTCTAAAGTGCGCGTCCGAGGACGTACGCACGTCAGAATGGCCGTGACGGCGCTACGTCATCGTACGGTTGTACACGGCACGTGCACCGGACCGATCAGGCGATGTCGCCATCCCCACCTCCCCCACTACTTGACTTGTTTGTGCTCGGACGTAAAAGGAGACCGCGCGGAGCGATCGGGGCATTCTATTCTAGACCTCGGTCCGATACACGTGTTGTCATAGCGCCTAGATTTGCTAATATCGTGTTAAAACCTTTTAGTTAATAATTATGATATGATAATTAATTAAATTCACAGTTATTATAAATTAAGTGAGTTAATCGAATAAAATTGATTAATAAGTAAACTACCTACTTTTTACTTTAAAATATCCAATCCTGATAATACGCCAACACATACATATATTGAAGTTATTTAACTTGGGAACTCTATACACACAAGCTATAACAGTGTTAAGATTAGGTAACTCTATTGCGCAGCATTCGAAAACCCCTGGTTCTGATATTTTGGCTATCTTTTTTAGTTCGATGAAATGGTGTACATTCTTTACCAAGATGCATGCTCCACCTCTCTTGATTTCTTTTCTGCAGTACGATGCTGCCAGTTGATAATTTGGCATAGATAAGTGAGATTCATATCCTGCCATAATGAAGTGTTCTGTTATGCACAATATATCTACATTCAAACCTTTTTCTGATAGCTCTTCTAAACATACTGTGACCATGTCGGCTTTGTTTATTAACCCGGCAATATTCTGATGCATAACACAGACATTATTATTCACGAAAAAAATGTGTTAACTTCTCTTTATTTACTTCCATAGTGTTCACCGTGTCATAGTATGTAATGTCAAAAAAGTTTTCTTTATCTGGGCTAGCAAATTGTGGAGTCAGGTCATAGGAATAAATCATGTCTGCGTTAGATCGATTGATATCAAGTAAAAGAGCATTCAGGTCATGGAATATTGTCCGCATGCCTGTGTTATTGAGCTTTCCGCTTCGTTTATAGAACATTGTGTGATCATATGAAAGGTTCTTGTTTGAGTCGAGAAAATAAGCATGTTCATGAGTCAGTATATCACGACACAGTAAACTATTAAAATATTCTATCCTCCCATTAAATATATTCGTATAACTGCCGCATTTGTAAGTCGGTGCGCAGATAATAATATTTGTGTGTTTAATTTTATTTATCGATGCCCGTATACTGAATATCAGATTATTGTAGTCATTTGAGTTGACGTCTTCTTCTCCTATTAATAAAATGCAGAAATCGTTCATCGTAAATGATTGTACTTTGGTTTCTATATTTTGCATCATTTGGTCCATCGTAAGGTGTGGCATTAGGTAGTGACATACCTCTGACTTGAGTTGCAGAGTAGTGTCTGAGACTGAAAGTATTTTATTAACATTATTGTTGCTAAGAATACATATCTTACTAGTTTTTGACATATTTTTCCCGGGTCTTAGTTCTTGTGTAGATGTTACTGGTTTAAATGAGCGAGTTTTTGTCTCGACATTTTGGTCCTTATGTTTTATAATCTTAGCACTGTTGGTGACATTTTGTGACCGGATTTTAGTGATCCCCGTTGTAGGTACGGTGTATTCTTGTCCTGATGTTTCGGTTTGTGTTTGCTTTACCTTCATAGTTTTACTTGACGTCTTCATTGGAGACGTAACTTTTTTATGCTTGGCCGGGCTACTCGTTATCCTTTTATATAAGCTATTCTTCTTTAGTAATTCATCATTAGTTTGACGTAGTTTACAGTTTTCTGTTAATAACCCCTCAATTTCATTATGAGCACTTTGTAACTGTGTCTCTAGGTCAAGAAGCTTATTATTTAGAATTTTGATTTGATTGTCTTCCTCGTTTGACAGATCAGGCAAACTATTTGTTGTACTCTCTAACGTTTGTGAGATAACGTCATTATCGTCGTCGCTCGCAGCAATGCTCGCAGCGGATCGTGTTCGATTCCGGCGAAACGTTATGTTTTCCAGAGAGTTCATGATGATATTCGAAGTCCTCTTTGTATGTTTAGTTGAGGTTTATCGTATTGTATGAAATATAAACTGCCAGAAACATTCACAAAAAGACTTCCCGAAACCCAGGTTTGAACTTAAGACACTTCGGGTCGATACACGATGTCGCGTCTTATACCGCGGCGCCAACTTGTATCTTACAATCTAACTCGAAATTATAGTTCTTGTTTAATGGTGAATTTATTACTAAACGTTAGAGTGCGGTAGGTTGAAATACAAACAAATAACGTATCGACCGTTTTTTCTCACTAAGGTCACTATAGAAATCACTTTGTAATTATTGTTTATATTAACATGGAAATTGCTTATGCACTGTTAGGCCATATTATTGAAAAAAGTTAATAGCCATAATCTTGTTTTTATTTAGAATAGACTTTACTTTCGATTGCACTGTTTATACTTTTTGAAGTAATTTAAGCACTTTACTTGTGAGTTCCGAGGAGATAACACTGTCACTTAGTATTTGGACTACTATGATGGTATTTCACTGTTTGTTTTTTGATAAACTGTGTATTTACTATTTTTTAACAATTAAATTAAGAGAATTCGATGTTAATCGTGGCACTAGCGCCATCTGAGCCGAATGGTAACTTTCTTCAGAGTATCAAACTTACATGATAATATTGAAATAATCTTCTCATTAGCTTGTTTTTTTATGAGTTGAATTGCAGTATGTGGTTAACTAGCGACCTCGACAAATTGATAAGTATGATTTTGTCTGAGAAACCGGCAGCAGGTTCGTCGTGCTCCCTTAGACGTCGCTGCTTGCGGTAGCGTCGGTCGTTTACTTATTTAATTACCTATACATGTAATTAGTTTTATTATTGTTTCATATGTAATTTTTGGGATAAAATAGTATGCTAGCGGACATGTGCCATCCATTTATTTAATTTAATGATCGACATCTATCATAAAATGTTGAATAATGTTATGTAAATTCAAGTTCTTTAAACTTAACAGACAGATGTGTTGCTGGGGAGTTTGTTGGCCACTTCTTCTTCCCAGCTAAAACACTAGGAAGTGGTGACGGGCTGGGCGATTTGGGGGACTGTCTTCATGTAAATTTTGACGTTCAAAAAGTGCTGATTTTCAGCTTAGTTTGAATAAATGCCTTTTGATTTTGATATATTTTATTCTGAAACTGTCAAGAATCCCAAAATAATCCATTCAAAAGCGTAGTTTTCATAGCAATAACTGACTCACTCACGCACGACACACTTCATTATCACCCGATATTCGAATATCAATTAATCTACAAATCCATATGATCGAAATGTTTCTAACTCGTAACTAAATCACTTACGCTTCGAGAGTCGTATTCACTTAGTTCATATTCAGCTTAGTGTTAACTGTTTGTAAGCCGCGGAGATGCCTGATAAGCTCGCGGGGTTAATATAAGTATATGCTCTTGATTTGTACAGTATATTAACTACTAACGTACTGGATCACCCAATTATGGTGAGGTTTTATTTACGCGAGCGGAATGATTTAACTGTTATTTTTCACGTTTGTTTTTTCCGGAGAAAAAAGTACTGCCGCTCTTTGAATGTGTCACCGGAAAATTGTAGACTCCGCAATATTGTAATGAATCTTGATTAGATTATAATTTCTCGATATGTTATGAATAAATCTTTCAGTATACAACAAATATCATCCAAATTCAATGGTTTGTGATATATCTGTGTTTTATCTACACTAATATTATAAAGAGGAAAGATTTGTTTGTTTGTTTGTTTGAAATGAATAGGCTCCGAAACTACTGGACCGATTTGAAAAATTCTTTCAGCAATGGATAGCTACATTATCAGGGAGTAACATAGGCTATATTTTATCCACGGGAACGGGAACTACGCGGGTGAAACCGCGTGACGTCCACTAGTTTTAAATAAAATTGTTTACAAATTCACGCGATAATTTACATTCTTACGTCGTTTGCCATTTTTCGGTTACATACGTATTGCAGTTTTAAGTTTCCTTTTATGTGATACTTTATGATGTACATTTAAGTATGTAATAAATAAATAATGTATGTAATTCTTTGGTTGTTCCATTCTTTTTTGTTATTGTTACTATTGCTGATATGCCTGCCGTGCGCGTGTCAAATACATGTTTTTTTTAATTCATACGGTTAAACAACTCACTTTGACTTTTCTAGTATGAATAACACTACAAAGGTACTTTACGCAAACAGTGAAGTTTAATTAAATGTTTTAAACCCGAAAAAAATACGTTTTTCTCAAATAAAAAGCTCGGAAGGACAACGTAATTAAAATTCTACCTACGTTACTGCAACTCGTAAAAATAGACAGAAAGGGATAGAATAATAATGAACGTACTTTAAATAATGAGACACCTAATTGACAGTTTTTGTTAAAAAGAAAATTCAGAGGCTACACTTACAAGAGCATCTCTACCTCCGCTATTTTTATTACCTGTAGGCAAATAAAAACTAGTGGTATTTTTAGCTAGTATTTTTCGGGTTAATAAATATAGCCTATGCTAGCTGGCAAAACGGTGATTGGCCGCTGGATTGGACGAAATCCGTAATTCTTCCACTGCACAGAAAAGGATAAAAAAAACTGCGGCAGTTATCGAACCTTGGCCCTCATCTCACATGCCAGCAAAATCTTGCTCCATATTCTCAACAATCGCATCCGCCACTACCTGGATTGGCAAATTCCGCAGGAGCAAGCAGGTTTCGTGAAGGGCAGGGGTACGCGAGAGCAGATCCTTAACGTCAGGCAGCTCGTTGAGAAGGCATACGAGTTGATACGCCAGTGATATTGTGTTTTGTTGACTACAGCAAAGCTTTCGACTGTGTCAAGTGGAGTTGCTTATGGAGAGTCCTGCAAGAACTTGGAGTACCGAATCACCTCATTGCCTTACTTCGCAACCTGTATGGCTCAAACACGGGAGTCGTAAGAGTCGATAAAACAGCATCAAAACCCTTCAAATTCCACCAAGGAATTCGCCAGGGATGCATTTTTTCACCCATTCTGTTCAACGCCTATGGAGAGCACATTATGAGACGTACTTGTGAGAATTTGCAGGGAGGCATTACAGTTGGTGGCGTGAAAATTACCAACCTGCGCTACACCGATGATACTACTCTTCTTGCAGCAAATCAGTTGGAAATGGCTGCACTTCTAGACAAAATGGAGTAGATTAGCGAGGAGATGGGACTCTCCGTGAACAGCTCCAAGACCAAGGTCATGGTGGTAGAACGATCTGGGAAGTTGGAACTCACTGGCGCATTAGGAATAGAATCAGTGGACAATTTTATATACCTGGGTTCCAACATCAGTAACGATGGGTCGTGTGAGAAGGAAGTGTGCAGGAGAATTGACATGGCTAAGAGCACCATGACTCAGCTTGGAAAAATTTGGAAAGATCATAACATTTCCGTAAAAACTAAAACTAAACTGGTACGGACTCTAGTCTTTTTTATCTTTTCGTTTGGCGCTGAGACTTGGACACTGAGAGCTACAGACCGCAAACGCATTGACGCGTTTGAGATGTGGTGCTGGAAAAAGATACTCCGTATTCTTTGGAGGGCGTTTCGGACTAACGTGTCCATATTGCGAGAACTGAAAATCTGCGCAAGAGTCCTAGAATACTTCGGTCATATTGTGAGGAAAGAAGGTGATAACCTCGAGAAGCTCATCGTGACCGGCAAAGTAGATGGAAAAAGACCTCGTGGACGCAGTCCAATTCATTGGTCTGACCAGATTCGCATCGCCCTTGACACTACCGTTTACAACGCCCTCTACACCGCCAGGGATAGAAACAGGTGGACATCATACGTGTGAATGTGATACAGAAGGGAGGTCACGACCCTCAGCACTGAGGAATACGACGCAAGGAGGAGGATATAGCCTATGACACATAAAAATAAAGTGGCTTTCTATTTGTAAAAGAATTTTCAAAATCGGTTCAGTAGATTCTGAGATTACCCTCTACAACCTCACAAACTCACAAACTTTACCTCTTTTTAATATTGGTATAGATTTCTATTATTCAAAGTTATCACGCAGTGGTAGTTTATTGATGCCTTCTTGAAAAAATTAGCTGGACGGGAGGGAACAAATTCTTCAAAGGCATTTTGTACTGCCTCTCAAATATTGTTTTTTTTTTTTTTCAAAAAATATTTTCATTTGAAATGGCCAGTACCGCAGAATGGCAATTTCACAGGTAAAAATATCTATTATTATCAGTTTAAATTTAGATTCGACCTTTCAGAATAAATTATAAAACGAAACTTTTCAAATAAAGCCGGCATGTCACGGAAAAGTAAGCCGTCTGGCGATGAAGTGAATCATCCCACGCTACCAACTTAACCGGGAATATTTGCGGGTGTGAGACTGACACTTCAACATCTGGCTTTGAGGCCAACCTACATAATTTGACGTCAGTACTTTTCTTGTCAGGTATTATTGTATTATGGTTGTTACATTGAACGTAGGCGTGTAAGCATCTTTTCCCCTCCACAGTCAAATCCGTTCAAAGGTCGTCCGCTTGTAAAGATCGCTTTATCATTAAGACTGTCGATTGTAACATCCTAGTATTTTTAAGCTGCCATTGTTATTTGTTCTGATATACACTAAATTATTTATATTTTAGATTTTTTTCCGCCTCTAATTTCTTGAGATTTTTTTTGTACATCCCTGCTATCGCCTTCAAGGATTTCAAATGTACAGAAGTTTGTCAAATCTTTTGAAGTTGATACAAAATCTTTACTTCCTTATCCTTACTAATACTATAAATGCGAAAGTATCTCTGTTTGTCTGTCGCGCTTTCACGCCAAAACTACTAAACCGATTGAAATGTAATTTGGTACACAGATAGTCTAGAGCCTGGGAAAGGACATAGGCTATTTTATCCTGAATATGTTTACGGTTCTCGTGGGATAGATTTAGTATTGTTTTTCAGAGAGCAAGGGATCAACATGATTTTTTGTATAGTAGTTGTTTAGGGGTCTGAAAATGACATAGGCTTATATTTACATCCCGGAAAAAGTACGGTTCCCGTGGGTTAAACCTGTTTTACTTTTTACAGAACAAGGGTTTGAATTGATTCTTTGCATAGTGGTACGCGAAACGCGAAACGCAAAACTTAAAGACGCACCACAATACAACCGACTTCCAAATAAAACACTACAAAATATAAAATAACTTTAATTTCGGAAGTCGCTGCTTTTGGTTTTGTTTCTTCGTTTTCTGACACCGACTTCTGAAATTAAAGTTTTTGTCTAGAAGTCGGTTGTATGATTTTGTGAAATAGTTATTTATGATATTAGTGCGGTAAGTTGGTTTTTACAAACGAGTAGACGAATGTACCTTTGTCACGAGTTTGTAAATACCAATATCCGCACGTACAACATTTTTCGACACATTTGCGAGAAAAACTGTGAGACTAAGTTTTTGTTTTTAGATATCAGTCGGAAAGTCGCAACCATCTTTGCAATATAAAAATGGCTCGAATTTGCAAATTTAAAATTAGAACTACATCTTTCGTCTCGACTCACAAACTATTGAGCAAGAGCGCTTCCAAGGAGGTTCGATCATGCAGCTTATTAACTGTTATCTTTTATTATTTTGCTGATATTCTATTTTTAAAACTGAACTTCAAAATACTTAAAATAAATAAGCATTAGTAATTTCGGATGTTCCATTTTTAATTTAGTTGAGTTTAAAGTACTTAGCTTTAGTTCTATGCGGCGGTCATTTATAATCTTTCCCGCCATGGAAAGTTGAATATAATTTTAATTAATTGAGTATTATTAAAAAATATAAGGAAGCATTGGAAAATATGCTGCGCCTTATTTCACCTCCTAGCTTCTGAACTTTTCTTATTCTCAAAAATGCATCCGTCTGCGTCTGCGTGAGTTTCACAATACTGAAACTCAAGCAGACGCAGACGGATGCATTTTTGCTCAGTACGTTTGTTTTACAAAAAAAAAAACTGGCTATCGACTCATTTATTCTGTAGTTCGTTTTTATCGAGTATATGTGTTAGTATGTATATTTCTTTAGCACGCTCTGTAACCTAAATAACACGAATCTATCTACATCTCTCAAGCTAAAATCCATCAAGCCTAAACGGTGACTACAGAATGTTCCAAAGAAATATACATACACACATACAATCGACACATAACCACAACATAAAATAACCCTTGTCCTGACGCAGTCGGGTAATTAGAACTACATCTTTCGTCTCATTTTTTCTTTCACGTAGACGGAAGCAAAAGCGTTTCCGTCTGCGTCTGCGTGAAACTCCTTAATGGAATTCTTATTATATTGTTTATGGAAATTAAAAATAATCCGTAAAGATTACGCACGGCGCTTTGTATCAGAGCGTGTGGTAAAGAAGGTACTTAGGTGAGAGTACCTATTTTACCGCAGGCTAACGTAATATGGTGCGTAATTTTTAACTTTCGAACAATGTGTACATGCTTCGTAAATGCATTTTTGAGCAAATGTGTCAATAAGGTATTTTATTTGTCTCTTTTTAGTGGTGATTCTTCAAAACTATAACGAAAATCACATGTGCGTACACCCTCACAACATACCGGCATGATGTTGTGTAATGAACTGATGTAAACAATAAACAGACATACGACTTCAGCCATCCAGGTCCATTTGCTACAATTTAATGAGGAGTTCCGTTGCCTGTTTCGAGGTTTTTCTATCAGATCTTCACTAAATTAAAACGGGACCACTCCGAGAAAATACTCTTACAAAAAATATCCATATCGCTTTAAGTATGCCTTTAAAACTTGAAGAGTTCCCTCTATTTCTCCAGGATTCCATCATCAGATACTGACCTGATGACCATGGGGCCATAGGCCTCATCATTATTTTGTAAGTAACCCAAGGTACCTCCACGAGTACATACGACGCATTTGCGTACGTTTGCAACTTCAGGCGACCAGACCTGTTCAATACATTCACGTGCAACCCTTACTGGACAAAAAAAAATGAAGTGCACTTCAGAACTGACTGACTAGGCCCAACCAGTTTCCAGGTACTTAAACCCGTAGATGTCAAGAACGAGTTACGTTGCCGAAGCCGTCTTTGGTCGGTCAGCAGCTAAAGTTAGGGACCTGTTTGCAATTTTATTGAGCATTTGCCCCCCCCCCTACTCCAGTTTAGGATAAATACAAGGACGCTTTATTAGAAGATATTGTGCATAAGGCACGATTTCCATATCTGTAAAATGGCGAAGAAATTGCCAAGCGATGTTGTAATGGAGTTAAACTACTATACCGCGGTTTTAGAAGTGCATGTCAATGAAATGACACCACGATTACTTCTCGATCAGCGTCAAGTCTACGAAACGAGTAAATAGTGGAAAGGGGGGATTGTTCCTTCTTGACGTACCAGGAGGTATGGGTAAGTTTGTGCTGAATCTTCTGCTGGTCCAACTACGCAAGGGCTGCAATATAGCTCTGACTGTGGCTTCCTCGGGCATAGCTGCAACTTTGCTTTGCAGTGATCGGACTGCACATTCCGTTTTTAAGTTGCCGCTTAATCTTGCAAGCAAAGATACCCCAACAAGCAATATTATTAAAAACAGCGGCCGGGGAGTCTTTTTGTAGCAGTGCAAAACGACGATGACGACGTGTATGGGACGAGTGCACAATATCGCACAGGAGAGCAACGGAGTTGAACCGTAGTCTTTGCGAATAAGCTGCTGCAAATTGGAAAAGGTCATCTGGAATCGGACGCAGAAGAATTTTCCCATCCAGTGGCTACAGAAGATCCTTTATCATGCACGTTTTCCCTTTTTTGGAGTTTAATGTGAACAATGAAGACTGGTTTTGTGAGAGGGCAGTGCAGTCGCCAAAGAACGAGTGTGTCGCCTCAACGCCGTTTAATTTTGTTAAGGAATTCTACCGCCCAAATTACAGCGCCCAAAAGAACACCTTTTGTAGTCATCACACATTTTGATCAGGCGGTCCGTTCTTACACATTACACATAAAACATTTCCACGCGAACGAAGTCGCGGGCAACAGCTAGTAAAAGTATAATTGAAAAGCTCGCGTAAATCAACCGCTGCCCTTATGAATACAAGCGTATGTGGCTGAGCCGATTTAGTGCTGTCAATTAAATCTGTTGGCGATATTGTATTAGGCATTACAACCATTGTGTGTTATGTCATTGTATTTGATGTTAAATTATTTTAATAGCGAAGGTTAAGTTGAAGTTTCTTATTTAGGTTTCCGTACTAAAGTGGGAAAAAGGAACCCTTATGGTGTCTAAGTCTATCAGTCTGTCACAGCTGGATATCTCAAGAACTAGTAATGTTATCAACTTGGAATTTGGAATAGTTTTAGATAACGCTTGCTCAATTATTTTACAAATAAGATAGAAAGAAATATGTTTATTATGTTTAAAAACTGAAAGGGTTCCCTTTCAGTTTTTAGGGCATGTGGGGTATCATATGAAAGAGCGCTAATTGCACATTCTCAAACTATTTTTCTTGTTTAGGTCGCATGGTTTTCGACTTTTGTCGAATAGCCCCCTTATCTCTGAAGTTTGCATAGAGAAATCTGACATAATTCAATGTAATAGAAGTTTATGTAAAGATTACAGGAAAAAAAACGATGTCTCTAAATAGCACACTTTTTCAGATATTATAAACAAAAATAACATTAGTTCCACTATCGGTCAAGAGATGGCGCTGATCTAAAACTTCAATATACACTGCAGTGTTAAAATTCTCTAACGAATATAGGCCTCGCCGATGAAAATTTAAAAATATTTAACGTTTTGTTATGATGGAGGAACCCTCGGTGCGCGAGTCCGACTCGCTTTTGAGCGGTTTTTTATGGTATGCTTCATACTCAGTGCAACAGCAGTGCGATTCTGAAGACATGTCGAAATGAAAACTTCGGTGAAGTAATCACGACGTGAGCAGTCAATACGTGTACTTAATCAAGATGGAATGACAGCTCACTTCGTGATCCCTTTTTTTCGACATGTTTACAGAATCGACTGACTGGTTGTGGAGGGGAGAAAGCAATCGCTCCAAGTAAAATACTTAAACTAAGCCGCACCCGGCCTGTGGCTGGCCTAGCCTGGCCTTAGCCGCACTTACAACCCTAATCTCTTCAAAGGTAGGATGAATAGGCTCCTTCTGGGTAAGCTCGCTCCATCGTATACTTTGTCTCTGTCATCTCTAACCTAGACTAGAGTCAAGAGCAAACCCATCACAAATTAAAAAAATCCTGGTGAGACTGTATGCCAACCCCAAAACATTTAGCTTTTTTTAATTGCACTGTTTATGTAACGCATTTAGTTTTGTTTTCTATGTAAATAAATTGTTGGAAAAAGTTAAGTGGCTTATCCAGGGAAGAAGCTAAATGACACAGCTGTGTTAAACCTGCGTCGCTTGTCCCAAACTCCTGTCAATCGCATACAGTCAGCTGTGTGTGTACACGGGTACAGCAGTGAACGGGCTCGAACTGAGTGATGTCGTTGTTGGAACCTTCGCTCAGGCTCGGCTTTGAATACTTAGCTGCGATATAGATGGTTTAAGACGTAAGCGGAGAGCGATTTAACTTTTTTTTTTGTTTTTAGGGCTATGGACGTAACATTGCTATACCGAGAGTTTCCTTTTTTAGGGCTATGGATAGTTTTGCTCATTGCTATGCTCAGAGTTTCCTTGCGTATTGGAATCAGGAAAATCAAGATATACGAAGGAAAACTATGTGCTCGCTGACCAGACATCTATGGGGTCGATAGGTTTTTTTTTCTACTATTGATAGGCACGCGTTTGACCATTTGAGATAGTGATGATACCTGATGATTAGCGATGATATAGTTGAAGAAACACAGGAAACACAGACTCTGGCAGGGAATTTCACTATGAATGTGTTCCTAAAACGTTTTGTGCGTGTGGGTGGAATGTTCACCCACACGCATCGCCGTTCGTCTTGTGGTCCGATGATGGTGGAATTAAATTATGCAATTCCGTCGCACATTCCATAAAATGCCACCGGTAGAAATCCGACAGGCTAGCAACTTGGTGTCGATGTTCAAGACTTTGGAGCTTCGACTCGACGAGCCTATCATTGCCGATGATCCTCTTGGCTCGTTTCTCTCGTTTCTAGAGTGGTAATCTTGTATCGGAAGATGCAGCGTTGAAAGGCTTCCCGAAAGGTGGACTGATGACCTGGTGAAGGTCGCGGGAGTCCACTGAATGCGCGAGACGCACAGGACCGGTCGATGTGCCGACACTTGGGAAATGTTGCTCAGATGACAGCAGTCATTGTCAAAAAAATGTATGTTCATAATAATTAGTTAAAAAACGCCTATGTTCTCTTTACCTGCAGCCTCCATGGTCGAGTGGTTTAGGCGTTTGCCTTGTGGCCCGGTGGTCGTGAGTTCAATTCCCATGGGAAGCATACTTTGTAAAGTTGTTTCTAGTTGGGCTAGGACATTGCAGGCTTGAATTATTTGATAAAAAGATGATTTTGTGCTTCGGAAGGCACGTACAAGCTGGTGACCCCTGCTGCAAAATGGCGGTCGTCGAATAAACCATGTCAGAGGCCCTTGAGGCGGTTTATAAACTCTGACACTTTGGTGAGTAGAGTCGTTAGACCTTACTGCCCGCACAATAAGAAAAAGACCTGCAATGTCAGTCACTTCGTAGTCAATTCTACAAAAAAAAAACAGAAATCGCTACAGCTCATCCCTTAAAGCGGCCCGTTAATTCTAGCCAGTATTAATTCCGCTGCCGTGTGTTCCCTCATCGTTCCGCGTTCACCGCACTCGACCGGCAATGGACGCAGAACACTTAATTGTGCTCATTTAAGCTAACGTAGCAGGATTCAGCGGCAATGACAGTTTGCCACAACGTTCTGAAGTAGAATCGCCGATCAAAGCCCGGTAATGTTGGTTTTGCTCGTTGATAGAAAGATCCGAAAGGTATTCTGTAGTATGAGTTCATGTTTGGATAGTTGTCTTATCGTTTAATCTTTTTTAGGGTTTCGTACCCAAAACTTAACCAACGGAAACCTATTATACAGCCTTCGCTGTCCGCTTGTCCATCCGTCTGTCTGTCAGCGGACTGTATCTCAAGAACCGTAATGGGTAGAGATTTGAAATTTTCACAGAGCGTGTATTTCTATATGAACATAGAAGGAGGGTACATCTACTCATACGCGGATGATACTGCCATAGTGTTTAGCGATACAACTTGGAACAAAGTTAAGAAATCTGCTGAGTCCGGCCTGTCTAGGATAGCATCATGGCTCGACCACAATCTTTTAACCCTAAATAAAACTAAAACCACCTTCATTTGCTTCTCTAAATACAACCTTTCACAACCTTCAGCTGACTTTCAAATTAAAATTCACAGTTGCCAGACCCCCTCAAACTCTAACTCTGCTTGCCCTTGCATACAAATTGAAAAAGTCGAATATACCAAATATCTAGGTATAATGATCGACCAACGTTTATCTTGGCATTGGCATACTGAACTGATAATGAAAAGAACTCGGAAGCTTATCTGGACATTTAAAACACTGCGTTACGTGACTACAAAAACCCTTCTGTTACAAATTTACACATCACTGGCACAGTCGGTACTAGCGTACTGTTTACCAGTTTGGGGAGGAGCAACAAAAACTAAATTCCTAGAACTAGAAAGAGCTCAGAGATCACTACTAAAAGTAATGCTATTTAAGCCCTTTAGGTTCCCAACTGAAACTCTTTACCTGATTTCTGATGTTCTGACGGTTCGCAAACTTTATGTGCTCCAAATTATTTTAAAAAAACATAAATCTCTTACCTTCGACTCCATGACTCGACAAGGAAGAAGGAAATACATGATCCCCAATGTTCCTGTTAAATCAACTTTTGCTAAGAGACAGTAGGCTAGGCAATCTTCTCACTTATATAACTTTATAAACAAGGAATTAAATATTTATCCACTTTCGTATCGAGACTGCAAAAATGCTCTGACTGAATGGCTAACGTCAAAAACTTATGACAAGATTGAGAATATAGTCCAAACTATATGTTCTTAGATGCATACTAATAATAATAACATAACTAATGATATTTAATACCATATACTATCATTAAACACACATACACTCACAGCTCACACTCACTCACACACACAAATACACCATTACACACCCTCACACTACAGCGCGCCTTTAATTAATCATTATTTTGTTTGTTTGTTTTGTTTATATTTTTGATTTATATCACTTTACTTTTGATATATAGATAATGGAATGTCTATTCAATAGCTTATACAAGTTGTAATTACTGGAAGAGCGGAATTTCCTAACACAAGTATACTTCTTACATAAATGGAAATTCCCTGAAGACCAATGTAAACGTATTCTTAAGTTATTGAAATAAACATTTATTTATTTATTTATTTATTGCAGCTATAGCAACACATAATACAATTTAAATTAAATCCAATAGATAGGTGGCTCCCATACAAGCTATGTGTTTTTTTCGTTTCGTGGTACGGAACCCTTCGTATAAGAGTTAGACTCGCAGTCGGCCGATTTTTTTTTAGCGATATCTTAATTATTTACACTACACTATAACAACTAACTGCGAATTACCTTACATTGCCTGCCGGAGTCTGAGTTTCCTGATAGCTACAAACTGGGAGTATTGAAGTCAACAGTGAATTAGTTACTTTATAAGTTTACTAGTGGACGTCACCGGTTTCACCCGCGTAGTTCCCGTTCCCGTGGGAATACGGGGATAATATATAGCCTATGTTACTCCCTGATAATGTAGCTATCCAATGCTAAGAGAATTCAAATCGGTCCAGTAGTTTCGGAGCCTATTCAATTCAAACAAACATACAAACAAACAAACAACAATATTAGTGTCGATAAAGTAACAAACATGATAAGCATGAGGATAATGTTTATGAGTAATACCTATAAAATCTTTCTTTTAATCTTGCGGTATAAAATCTTTCTCCGTCATTTTAAACTCAGAAAACTCTAGCAAACATAATTGATGTTGCATACTCTGGCACACATAATCGTCGTTCTGTCGTAATTTTCTAACTAATTTATTATAAAATACATTTTTTAATTCTTAAGGTTGATTGGACCCTGGAGACAGTAACGGGCTACTTTTTTAAGGAAAATCTAAATTTACGCGAGTGATGCCGCGGGTAGATGCTCGTTCGCCATAAATATTTAGGTAACAACAACACGATTATAAGTACCTACTCGACATTTTACATCAGATACTCCACCTTAGCCCTGCTAAGTACCACTTTAGTCTCATAAAACCAAACCTACATGTAGTGTATGTATATACTTATGATAGCTTTCGAGCGCGTACGTCACAACGTACAGTCAGTCAACGGTCAGTCAGTGTTCAACCGTCAGTCAGGCAGCACGTGGTGGTGTGTAGGCGAGCCAAATACCTACTATTAGTGATACGATGCGTGGACACTACATATGGCGACGAGGACAAAAAAATAATTAAAACTGTAAGTAAAGTGACTTTATAAAAAAAAAAGAGAAAATGTGACTGGCGAAGTGGCAAGATAATTTACTTATGCTACTTAGGTACATGAATGTTACTTATTCAAACTAAGAAAACATGCGACATTTTCATTTACATTTCTCAGCTATTATAATTACCTTTACCCAAAATATGGTTTAAACCATTAGTTTACTTTAATTAACAAATAGATACCCATTATGATTCAAAATTATAAAACTTTACACCTACTTAACAGTGGTGACTATTGCTTAACTTACGAAAAAGTCATTACATTTGAATGTTCAGCTACACTGATAACATTTTAAGGAATGTTCTTCGTTGTTTAGTAACTCGCACTAAAGTAATAATGGACTTTAGAATAATCATAATGGTATTGAAGAACAAATGTTAAACTGTGTTTGTTTATTTACACCTACGTAAGTTATAAATTACGACAAACATTAATATAATGTCGGTTTTACCCTACCCAGTGATCTTGTAATTATTATAATATTCATAGGTATTGCTAAATTGTTGAAGTACCTACATGTGCCATAATGAACAAAGTGATTAGTGGATATTTCAATAATTCTGAAAAATAAACACCACCACATCTTAAAAACGTGGTCAGAGACGTGGAGTATTTTTAATGATTTTCTTATTTTGAACCCTAATATTATGCTTGGCCTTATCGGAAGGATAGGTTGCAGTATTATTTAAGTGCTGTGGTATTTATTGGTGGTTATTTAGGACAAGTTCAAAAACAATTATTGACCGTCTGGACGTTACCTAATTAAATGGATATACCCCAGTAACTTTCACGGTTCACGATATAACACTAACATGTCCCAACTCACATTGGAGAAGTTCGACTGCGAAGGAGAACGTTCTTCAGTTGGAGTCAGATGGGAGCGTGGGAAACGAACACTATCTATTTCGATGCTTCTGGTATTGACAAGATCGAAAAGAAAAAGGCAACGACCTGGGAGTCTAACCAGGGACCTCATGCTTAGATATTTGATTTGTACTACATGATTAGTTCTAAAATAATAAATCAAAGAGCGCATAAATGTAATAACAGTAGAATACACCTACTGGTCATTAAATTGACAAGTCATCATTGAATGACAGTAATTACAGTAGAACATACCTACTGGTCATTAAATTGACAAGTCATCATTGAATGACAGTAATAACAGTAGAATACACCTACTGGTCATTAAATTGACAAGTCATCATTGAACGACAGTAATAACAGTAGAATACACCTACTGGTCATTAAATTGACAAGTCATCATTGAATGACAGTAATTGCAGTAGAACATACCTACTGGTCATTAAATTGACAAGTCATCATTGAATGACAGTAATAACAGTAGAATACACCTACTGGTCATTAAATTGACAAGTCATCATTGAATGACAGTAATTACAGTAGAACATACCTACTGGTCATTAAATTGACAAGTCATCATTGAATGACAGTAATAGCAGTAGAACATACCTACTGGTCATTAAATTGACAAGACATCATTGAATGACAGTAATTGCAGTAGAATATACCTACTGGTCATTAAATTGACAAGTCATCATTGAATGACAGTAATAACAGTAGAATACACCTACTGGTCATTAAATTGACAAGTCATCATTGAATGACAGTAATAACAGTAGAACACACCTACTGGTCATTAAATTGACAAGTCATCATTGAATGACAGTAATTACAGCAGAATATACCTTCTGGTCATTAAATTGACAGTTAGTTATCAAAGACAAAATAGGTCAGCAGTGCCTAGTTATACTTTTTATGTACATACTGGTCATTAAATTGACAAATTTGATTGTGAGGGGGAACCTTCATCAGTAGGAACGAGATAAAAACGCTGGACGTAGGAACTCTTGATCTACCTGGAAGCTGTTGGCATCAAGGGTAGTGACAAGTAACGGGCTTTGCTGCTACATTTTGTGGACTAGAATTGCTAAAAATGTCTATACTAATATTGTAGAGCTGAGGAGTTTGTTTGTTTGGTTGAACGCGTTAATCTCGGGAACTGCTGGTTCGAGTTGAAGGACTATTTTAGTGTTGGACGGCCTATTTATCGGGGAAGACTGTAGGATCTAACATCATGCTACGACCAATAGTAGCAAAGCATTAATGGATAATGTGACGAAGACGAGGTTGCTCGGATCAGCTAGTTTAATAATATACCAGATACAAATATCAGCTGCTGATGGAGTGGATGTCTTCGAAGTGGCTATCACCAAACTCCACGCATACTTTACACCTAAACGAATTGAGAATTAAGAACGTCACTCTTTTTGATTGATCAAACAAGGGGCAAATGAAAAGTTTCAAAAATTTCTTAGTACGGCTTAGACAATAAGCAGACAGATTTCAGTTCAAACAGAGTCGAAAGACATACAATATGTGTTCAAAATCGACGATGACAGTTTACTAGATTGTCGTTTAGGTGGAATGAAGGTTAAAAAAAAAAAAAAAAAGTTAGTAGACTCTGCGTGTAGGTAAATCCAACTTTAATCACACACAAAACTTGGGAAAATATGAAACAAAACAAGTTTTTGTTTGTTCTTAAAGTAAGAAAACCCAAGGGGTTCTTCCTAATGGTCTTGTTAGGTCAAGACCTAACAGGACCATTTGACGCAAATATAAAAGTAGCAGATAGATCCGAAAATGCAACTTTTTACTTTTTTTGCATCTCTGATGGAACTAGAGATCTACTTGGGAAAGAAATTGCCATGGCTATAGTTATAATAATAATAATAATTCTTTATTTTCGGACAACAATGATCCAGCGTGTTAGTAAACAATATTATAACTTATTACTAGTGTTAGTAGCTAAAATACAACAGAGAAGAAGACAGAACAGAATAAATATTATTGTGAAAAGGACAACCCCAATCTAATGGTTAGTGATAGTCCTTCTCACAAAACTTTTAATTATCGAAGAGTCGATACTCTCCGCCACAGTTTTTAGTATACTGTTGCCACTCGCCCGCAACCTTGACAACAGCGACGCGGTTTTTTTGCGAATGACGGCGTGGAAGCCATCGGTTCGGTTTTGCGCAAACATACAAGAAGCGCTGCACCATCGTGGCAGTCCCAACAGCATCCTAAAAAAATGTTATTATACTGGACGCGTAGGTCATCCAGCGATCTTTTGGTATAGTTGACCCAAAGATTCCCCTTGTAGAAACCCTGGCAATATGCTTTAAAATGTGTTACTTTTACTTGATAAAAGTAACACTTTCATAATGGGTGTACTTAAAATCGGATTACAAATTGACCAAATGGAAACTAAGACAGTTTCCGAAATCCAATGATGTTTTAGTGGAAGTGCCAATCGATGAGAAAGTACAACCAGCTTCTCAATCATTAAGAAGGATAATAGGAAGAAAAGTTGAAAAAAATATAAAAGAACGGTTACCAGTAACTAATCTTAAGACTATAATGTACCTACCATATTCTGACAAATACATGATTATGGTTGGAGAAATATTCAAGGAGCGTAATTCCCTGCCAGAGTCTGTGTTTCCTGATAGTTGCAAACTGGGAATCTTTAAGTCGGGAGTGATTGGAATGCTTCTGGGCAAGCGTGCTCCATCTTCAACCACGTCATCGCTTGCCACCAGGTGAGATATTGGTGCCTATAAATATAAAAAAGCGAGTACTTAAAGAGATTCCCGTAGGTGGTAATAGTTTCAACATTTTATTCAGTACGAACTTAAAGAATGAGATATTGCATGGCAAGGTTGCCATAAGGTCATGTTCCAACTTAGACGTGTTTAGTGAAAATTGGATTTAAGCTTTTATATTAACGTGTCGGTGACAGTTTTCTTACATAACAAGTTTTTAAATTCAGTTCGTAAATTCGATAGTAAACGATTATAAACCGTAACTTGATATTAATGACATTGATTAAAGCTGTAGGGATACAGAGAATTCTGAGCTATTACAATTTCTGAATAGATTTTTCACTACCGGGTTGCTTACTGTAGATGTAAGTTAATATAAGTAAGATTTAAAATAATATTGATTGATTCAAACTGTTCGGTGCAGTTATGACCATGATGCTCGTAGATTGACGTAGAGTAATTCATGAACGTAGCCCCTTCACATGAACGTAGGCACAAACATTGACAGGCCTAGGTTCTCTTCTCTTCGTAAACTCTGATGTGCATAACTTACCGGTTGGTATGTTTTAAAATCTCACTGTCGGGAAGATGCCCAAGGCCAAGTATATGAATAATTGACGTTGTGAAGTTATGAAATAGATGACGAGTAAGCATAAAATTATTTTGTGTGAACAGGTTCTTAGTTCTGTGGGTCGGCGGGCTACCAGGATATCGTAGCAGTATCACAGAGTGATATAGACGAGGAAGTCTGTATCAGGGTGTCGTTGCTATTGGTGGTACAAATTAGAGTTTACTCGGTATTCTTCCCATGGGGAAGTGCGAGTATAGGAATTGTGTTTTGCTGAGCTATGAGATAGATGTTGACTGTGAATAAGATACGTAGTCTTTGACATTCTTTGTTAAAATCAATGTGAGTTTTATGTCTTCATTGGTGCTTGGACTTGGTAATCACGAATACTAGTGAATCACGAATCAAACCTAAAGGATTGATTACAGCCAGTTTAGAACTGTCGAATGGCTAAAACACTGAACGAAAAGTCAGTTAACTGAAGATTTGGAATAGCTCTGTGTGTAAAAAAAAAAAATTTAGACAATTGCCGTAGAGATTAACGATAGCAAATTTCTTGGGGGATATTGAAGTATATAATGATGAAACAGGACAAATGATGAAAAAGAAATGTCGTACATTTATAGAAATTGAAGGTCAGTGGAAAGTTTTTAATGATAAAAAAAGAAACCAAGGAATTGAATCAAAAAGATACATCTGCTTCATAAATAAGATTGATTAATTATGACTAAATTAAAAATAGAAAAGGGAAGAAAGATAGAGATAATAATAATATCAAGGCATATAACATTGAATACAATAAAGAAAATCAAAACAATTATCTCACATGTGATCATTGAAAAAAATATAATTGGTATATAATTACAATATAGTATAATCGGGTCATTAACCGAAAAAAAAATAATAATAAAGGAGTAAAATACCTCTAGTGTCATGTACAGTGTTTGGAAGGAAATAAATACTTAGTAATAAATACATACATATATTTTTATAAGTACCTAGATCCATAAAAAACTTACTACAGGAAGTATTTATACACAAATAAAAAAAAAGGAAGGGATGTAGTGTATGTATATACTTATGATTGCTTTCGAGCGCGTACGTCACAACGAACAGTCAGTCAACGGTCAGTCAGTGTTCAACCGTCAGTCAGGCAGCACGTGGTGGTGTGTAGGCGAGCCAAATACCTACTATTAGTGATACGATGCGTGGACACTACACTACATATATACAGCCACACACGTTAACGTAAGTACTTTTTAGCCCCTTCCTGCCCTTTTTCAGTCCCAGGTTTAAACGCTACTTAAACTCATTAGCAGGTTGGAATAAGGTCCTAATTGCCCCCTAATATATCAAGTTGAAGATAGCACTCGTTCGTGTCATATATTATGACATGTCAGCCAAATGAACCGATTAGGCTTTGGGGATTTCGCGTTCTATAGCACGGTATTTTAGGATTGAATGATGTTGATACTTGTAGTCATAGATTAGCTTGAACATGTTCACTGCTGAGAAACTTGAACTAGTAATTTAAAAAGTTAAAATTGTTCTTTGTTTAGACGCGGACAGTTACGGTAAGATAACAAAATATTTGACACTGATAGAAAGTTACACCAGTGGGTCTAAAAAGGTCACTTAAGCAGAATCATAATATTAAACACACAACAATCTGTCAAATTTCATTTTCATCTTTATTGCTAACGCATTAGGTTCAAGGTTGATTGGGAAAATTTGACAGTGACAGGTAGCGTGATGTACTTTCTGATTCTGCTACAGTGGCCTTTTTAGACACCCAGAGTGCCAATTCTACTAATTTTAAAGCGTTCACATTCGCATTTCAGTTGCAATGTGTCAAAAGTGTTTGGAAATTAAAATTTTTTGACAGATTGCGACTGACGTGCGAATTTGAATGTTATTTGAATTTAGTTTATCCTGGAAAAGTTTCTGTGGAATTGGCCACGGTAGCAATGTCACGTGACAAGAGAGATGTTGAAAAATTGTCTCAAAATCAATGATTGGTAAAAAATTGGCTATGTCAGTTTTATTGGCAGACAGCATGCCCTTGAATTACATTTTTTTTTACTATATATAGGCATACGTTTGACCACAATACATACAACTGTCTGTATTAAAATTAAGATGGAAGCAAAAACAAATCACTTATTGTGTGAAAGTCACTGCTTGTTTTGGTTTAGGATATTATAATGATGAAATATATGGAAATTGGAGTGCTTTCAAAACTCTTCAAACAAGTAAGTGGCTATTTCACTATATTGAAAATGATTTCTTCTTTGATATCTTTACTAAAATTATAAAGCTGAAGAGTTTATCGCACTAATTTCAGAAACTACTGCTTCGAATTGAAAATTCTTTTAGCTTTGGATAGCCCATTTATAGAGGAAGGCTATATAACATCACGACACGACCAATAGAAGCAGAATATTAATGAAAAATTTGACGCAGACGAAGTCGTGCGGGTCAGATAGTTTCTTATATTTTAGAAATTTACTTAAAATATTCCAGTTTTGTAAGTGTAACAACTATTAATTAAATAAAACAAAAATTTCATTGCGTGAATTTCCTCCCAGCGGCTGCATTTCCTGACTGGGGTCTTAATAAGATTTAAAAAGTTTACTAAATTACTTCTAGTCAAGCCTACTCTATGGTCGACCACATCATTGCTTAAAAACAGAAGAAACTGTAATCAAACGGGATTCTGTCAATAATAAAAAAAATATTTACTTAAAAAATATACGTTTCCAAACGTCTTTTATAATGCGCACAGCAAAGGAAATGAACTCCTTGCCTGCGTCTGTGTATCCGAACGCATACAACCCTTATCTCTTTAAAGTAAGAGTGAACAGACTTCTTCTGGGTAAGTTCGCTTTATCGTCGTCTCTGTTTCTATCACCTCTGAACTAGACTAGAGTCAAGAGCAAACCCAAGACAAATAAAAAAAAACTTATTTTCTTTTATTAATTTTATTCACAAACTAAAAGCTCCTCAACAAGCAACAAATCCCAACAAACCAAGTGTCATAACGCCTCCAAAAAAGTGATGCAAGATGCCAAGTATCAAGCCGGTAAGGCGTCGTATTCAACAAGTTGCGACGCAATGCATTCGGTCTGACATGCTGCAGACGTCCTTATGGAATTAATTACGCCCCCATAGCTCTGTTGTTGTAACTGATGACCATTTGAATAGTCTGGAAGAGATATAGTATATGATGTAGCTGCATTACGTAATTAGGTCAAAACACCCAGAGCGACATATTTATGATGACTACTAGATGAATTCTTGAAGAGTTAGTTTGCCCATGGTCCCTCCAAACATTATGCAAATTCGAATGATTTTTGAAGTTTAAACTTCTTTATGCGCGTTGAGCACTTTTTGGGTCAAGAAAAATTTATTTTGCGTCATCGTCAACGAACGCTTTTCATCTACACTAACATTTTATGAGGAAACTTCGTAAGCCTACCTAATAAGGTGTTTGATAAAAAGGTAAGACGTACCCCATTAGGTACAGTATTAAGACGAAAATTTTCCGTAAATCTCCGAAGTTCCCTAATTTATAACCAAATGAGAGTTTATAAGCTGCTTAGAATTGTCGAACAACAATTTTAATTAGATTTCACCCTGATTTGCTACATTGCATATAATAACTGTTATTATATTATTATGTGGTTCCGTCACATGGTGGTGCAAGCGAAGTTGAAAAACCTATGGCATATTAGCTATAAACCTACAATCCGTGTCCACTATGGGAATTACCGACGAATTCCCTATTGAAAACTTTTATGGGATGACTTTAAGAAATCTTTCTTTTGTGCTCATAGCATAGCATAGTCGGCCTTACAATGTTCCCACTGTTGGGACTCAGACCTCCTCTCAAGGAGAGGGAATGGGCCCGTTATCCACCACGCGGGCCCAATGCGGGTTGGTGAATGTCACATGTCTTCGAATTTTTTGTTCTAGGACATGCCGGTTTCCTCACGATGTTTTACTTAACTGTTTTGAAGCAGTGGTGATGAAATAAATTACACAAAGTAATGTGCCTGGCTGGGTTTGAACCCGCGACCTACAACTCGTAAGTCGGAGCCATTATCACTCGGCCACCACTGCTTTTGTGCTCGCCTTTGTTAAATAAGGAGCTCTTATGCATTTTATATTTATCCAAAATCGATTCATTTATTACAATTAAACTACCACAAAGCCCTTTTGAACGTCAACATTCAAATTTAAAAAAAACCGGCCTAGTCCGAATCGGACTCTCACACGAAGGGTTCCATACCATGAACCGAAAAAACATTTCTTGTATCTTGTATGGGAGCTCCTTTCTTTTTTAATGTATTTTTTATAATTTGTTGTAATAGCGGCAATAGAAATATGCACTCAGTGAAAATTTCAAATGTCTATCCATTACGGTTCTTGAGATACAGCCCGCTGACAGACAGACGTCCGGACAGTGGAAGCTTAGTAATAGGGTTCCGTTGGTTACTCTTCGGGTACGGAACCCTACAAAAGAATAAGAATAATAAAGTGACTGTCCATTCGCAAAGGTAGATTCTATGAAGAAGAACTGACAAAAATTTCTATAGTTATTCTTGATAGATACTACTTATTTTACCTAAGAAGTTTCTGGAATATATTGATAGACGTTAAAAAGCAGAACCCTAAAAACCGAGTACAAATGAGCAAATATTGTTCTAAATTTTCATAAAAACGAACAAGCAAACTGGTTCTTAATTAATATTTCTAATACCCAAATACATTTATACTTAATTAAGCCTTCAAATTGTTAAATATTTCATTTAATTAGTAAACACGACAGCAGACTTTTACAGATTTATTATCATTCATTAAAACACAGCCGTTAATAATGTTCTAAATCAAATAAAGGCTAAAATGTATTTACTAAAAGGTCTAGGATTCAAAATTATTTTACCACCTATAGGTAATTTTATAGGGCTTTAACACAAACATCTAATAACATGAAATTGACTTTTCTAATTAATTTAAAGGGCATTTGTAAAAAATGTTTTAGAAAAACATATGTACTTATGTGCTTGTACTGAAACAGATTGTTCTGAAATCAAAAACTTGTAGCAAACTAAAGACCTAAGGTTTCAATGAAATTATAAATGTGTCCACTTTTTTTTTTCATAGGTTTTACCGTTTAAATATTATAAAAACTTAAAAAACCATAGAAAATTCGGGGTTTTCTAAGCACTACGCAATTAGCAAAGGTCTGTCGATGCTGCAAACTTCGTTTAACACTATTAGTATCTATCCTAACACATCCCTAAAAATCAGTATGGTGCAATTATTGAACCTTTTTTTAAGTAAGTATGGGAAATCATCAAATGAGTCCTCCCGCTCGAGCAGAAGGGAGTGTCAGACTCTTACTGACTAAAACCCATCCGTGTTCCTCCTTTGCGTTCCAGGGCCGCGGTGACTCTTTCGAACAAATTCCGCCACCCTGGCAGGCACTGGCCCTAGCGGACCCCTTCTTCTATGCTGACATCTCTTTGAAGCGCGCGTGGAACAGAACGCGTCGTCGACCCGGGCCTGGGCGGCTACTCTCTAAGCCCGAAGTCCGTAGTTTTGGGCTTAGTTGCGGTCGTATTCTACTCCGTATCACCTACGGATTTACGATTGGTCCCGAACCTGAACTAAGAATGAAAGACAAGACGATTTTACAGTAACTGTCAAACCGTGTTGTCATTAATTCTTAGTGGTTTGGTGATACGGAGTAGAATACGCCCGCAACTAATCCCGAAACTACGGACTTTAGGCTTAGAGAGTAGTCCCCCTGGTTCTGATCGGACAGCGAGCCACCCAAAGCTCGCCGTCCGCAGACGCGCGCCTACGGTGGCCGGGAATCGCCCTGCGACTCCCGAAATTTATTGCAATCTACCTCGTTTAATCTGTCTACAGTGACTGATCTATATACAACGTATAAGAAAAAAACGCAATAACTCTTAAGGGGTCATCCAACTCATCATTATGAACAACTTTTACTATGGGAGCAATCCCGAAATCGCGAAAAATAAAAATCACCTGTTCAGTACATTTTGTCGAGTTGTGTGTACAGAAATGTGTGGGGGAGTCGATTTTGTTTTCGAGATTTCAGTGTTGGTCCCATAGTGAAAGTTGTCAATGACCCCTTAAGAGGTATTGCGTTTATTCTGTTACAGGTTTTATTACAAAAATATATATATCAATGACTAGATGACCCGCGCAACTTCGTCTGCGTCACAATTTTCATTACTGCTCCGCTCCTATTGGTCTTAGCGTGATGATATATAGCCTATAGCCTTCCTCGATAAATGGGCTATCTTACACTGAAAGAATTTTTCAAATCGGACCAGTGGTTCCTGAGATTAGCGCGTTCAAGCAAGCAAACAAACAAACAAACTCTTCAGCTTTATATATTAGTACTAGTTGACCCGCGCAACTTCGTCTGCTCCGCTCCTATTGGTCTTAGCGTGATGATATATAGCCTTTAGCCTTCCTCGATAAATGGGCTATCTTACACTGAAATAATTTTTCAAATCGGACCAGTGGTTCCTGAGATTAGCGTGTTCAAGCAAACAAACAAACTCTTCAGCTCTATATGTAAATTAGTATATAGATTGCATATTGCATAGTTCTGTTTCTCATTTACTTTGTAACATTAATCTGCACGTTTTTTTTTAATGACACAAAATTCCTCACCAACAATGGCCAAAAGTATCAACTGAACCACACCACATAATGCGATCCTGAAACCGATCAAGTCACTAAAAGTGCCATTATTCATGATAAACTACACCACAATTTACGAGATACGCATCAATGAAACATGCGTTTTCCATCGCCGTACTATATTTAGGGTCTACTTTGAATTTCCACTAAGGATTTTATCAACCCAACTATCTTTTCCAAATATCGAGAGTCTCACCGATGACTTTGACTGTCAGTAATGGCTGAAGACAGTTCAAGATATTAACTAAAATAGTTGTTCATGTGAGAATTGTGATGCTGAAGTTTTCAGTACCTTATTCAAAGAGGTTAAGGTTGAAAATGGTGAGGTAAGTGGCGCTGGGAAAGCAAAACGCGTGGTAGCTTTAAAGACGTTGGGTGTGGTCCCTTTGCAAACGATTGATTTACCGTTGGATTATAATACTGTAATCGTGTAATTTTATGTGTAAATTCAGATGCAAGATTGTTTATGAATAAATGACCATGGCTATGATTTCCAGATTACGCAATAGTACACGTTATCTGTACACTTTAAACATCAGGTGTTCGTATAGGTATAATAAAGTTGATAACTGGTGACATTTCTCATATTTCGTAAGAAATTGTTGTTTTGTGGCCAGTTGGTGGCATCATGGATAGCGAAGCATGCAAATTGAACACATACTGTTTTATACTCGTCTGCTGAGAGCGGGAGATGCACTTGATAGAAACGCGCGAGGATGTCTGCGGATCATCCTGACCCATCCTCGTCACAACAAATTTGTATGCGTCGGTCACACTTCAGATTCAGACGTAGAACGGACCTCTAGAGTGAAGTCGAAGGTAGTCTCTTAAGTTCCTCGCTTCACACTTCATATGACGCGAAACAGCGTCGACTGCTTGACTGGCAATTTGCTGAACTGTGGCTCTAGAAAAAGTGCCATTCTATAAGCGAGTGTGATTGTCAAAATGCTAAAATTTAAGGGAATGACGGTACGTGACATTTTGATAGCGTTTGTCAACACCCTACATTTTTGACATTATGAAAGCGCTTTTGCCACGCTACCGCTGACAGAATGTCACTTGTGTAGAGCCTTTGGGCCTTTTTACGCAACCACGAGGTACAAAGCATTATTATTTTAAATCAAGTCACCTTATTAACCGACTTCCAAAAAAGGAGGAGGTTCTCAATTCAGTGGGTATATTTTTTAACCGACTTCCAAAAAAAAGGAGGAGGTTATCAATTCGGTTGGTATTTTTTATTTATGTACACCGATTACTCCGAGGGTTCTGATCCGATTTCTGAGTTTATTTTTAGTCCGATGCGGCATACATGTCATTTGGTCCCGTAAAAATTTAATTCAGTTTGGCATAGAAGTTTTTATTTTATGAGCATTTTTGTTTATTTCAATTTCTGCGTAGACGTCGTCCAAGTATCACCACAAAAGTGAAAAATAAAACACTTTTTTACAAAAAAAAAAAGTTAGTATAGTCTATTTGAAGTTTCCTTCTCTGTCTCTCTACACACTGTGTCTACGTTTCTTATCCCACTCTTCTGTCACAGGTCTGCTGGATGAAATTTCTATTGAAATAAGCAGTACCTTTGTGCTCTTTTGTCTGTATTTAATTATGTTTATGTTATGTAATAATTATATAATATGTTTTTTTTTTCTTTGTTTTTAACACCGACTTCCGAAATTAAGGTTATTTTATTTATGATTTGTAGTGTTTTGTTTCTACATTGTGTAAACTGTGTTTTGTTTTGGTTCTACATTGTGTACACTGTCTCTGAGTTTATGTCATGTTTAACAGCTATTATCAAAACTCGCTCCCACTAGCGACCCACCCAAAACTCTTCGAAGGGTAAATGACGCCATCGTACAACGGAAATTATCAGCTATACGGCAAATGGGCTCCCGATATCGCTTATCTGGCCGCGAACGTCTTCACACGTACTTGTGCGGGCGATGTACTGCCGCACTTGAGTCTTGCTGTACCTTCGGATTGATTTGTGTTAGCGGAAATTGGAAGCTTCTTGGAGCTTGAAACGGTTTATCCAGAGGCATTTCTTTTTTGTTGTAGGTAGATTGGAGGTGGGTTTTGAGTTATGCTAACTACGTACGTGTTATACCTAGGTATAACACATATGTTGTTAGTGACTGTTACATTATTTGACTAGCTGTCGCCCGCGGTTTGGTTCACTTGGAATTAGTACCCCCTTAAAAAATTATAGTCTGTGTGATCATCTTATTGTATAAGTTATAGTCCTCTTATTCATTAAAATTTACTTTTTTTAAGTATTTCAAAATGGTAAAAAAAAACATCTAAAAAAATATCGGTAACGAGGTCCAAGTTACCGGCTTTCAGGGCTCCATAGAGAGGAACCTAAGGCGATTATCACATGGGACGGATTTCGTAGCGGTGCCCAGCGCGTTAAGGCGGTTTACGTGGGTTAGGCATCAACGGATTTATTAGAAACCAATGCGACATGAGATCCGCTTCACCGCCTAGCACGGCGGTGCGCGGTGCCGTGTGTTAATCAACTTAAAGACCCCAAGTTTTTTTAACTCTTCAGTATAATAAAACATTTCTATATTTCATTACTACGTTTGTGTCAGTATACTCCTCGTTTTTCCAGTGTCATTTGTGCGGATATTGCTGACATAAATTGCGACACTAACAGCTGTCAGAATAGTGCCGTTCCGCGAAATAAGGTAGACAGTTACGTATTTTCAGTTTTCGCATTTTTGTTTTAGAAGTGACGGAGGTCGCTCCCATTAAAAGGTTATTCCTGACTCCACCAAAGCGGAGATGTGCGGAGATGTTCGAAGCGAAGACGAGAAGAGATGTTTTTCAGCTAGGGTGTATCCAACGAAACTGTGCGGAGATGCGTACTGGCTAGACTGTAGCGGAGATGTGTGCTGGCTAGGGTGGAGATGTGCGCTGTCTACACTGCACGCTGCACACATCTGGTCTCCGCTGCGCGCCATCGTCAGCTTGCGAGGCAAAGCTCACATCTCCGCCTTGTACCACAGCCCAGCGCAACCTCAACGAGGAAAAAGTCACATCTCCGCTTCCATCGTGCCATACAAGTATCATTCATCTCCGCTCAGTGGTATCCACTTAAGCTGAGTGGAGACGAGATGTGTGATTAACGGAATTCTAATGGTTTTAAATAAACGCTTTTTCTTTCTTTCTTTCTTTAAACACGTCTCCGCTCCGCTCGTCTCTTCTTCGCTTTGGTGGAGTGCGGGCCTTATGACTTACCTTTTTTCTGCAATTAGGAGTTTTACTAAATCTACTATCAATCTGTTAAACCTTTTCCCAACTATGTTAGGGTCGGATTCCAATCCAACCAAATGGAGCTGAATACAGTAGTACCCAACCGATATGGATTACCGATGTACCTGCGCAGAAGATTAATTTTCAAAGCGCGGGAAATGCTATTGACCAATCGGCACGCTCCACGCAACGCGCTTCTTTTTCCTTCACCGCTATTGGTCGGCAGCTGCCGCCATGTTAGCGCGCGCCGCGTGGCATGCACGTGACTTGCGAGTGAGACGGAACTAACAGCTGCAGTGTATTATGAACCTTATGATAGTGATCTAAGGTTGATTGCAAGTTTGATTTATTTCGTTAATCTTCGGGCCCATACTTTCTTTTCTGCGCGAACGAAGATTCACGACGCGCCTTATCAATTGGGTACCACTGTACCGGTAGGATTTTACATGGAGCGATTGTCTATTCTGACTGCTCAGTATCGTATTCCCAGTAGGAATACCCATTTGATATTTAGAGTAATTGCTACTAAAGTTGGTACTAATCACTAATAATATTTAAAATAAATCCTTTAACGACAATATATAGTTAAATTGTCTGTTTGGTATTACATACTGATTGTTCTCTATTGCATGAGGTGGTCTCCTATAATTAAGGAAACATTATAGATCTTTGTTCTTGTCCTTTATAATGTCGCATGTAAGGTTTATTCTTTGTTGGAGATACTAATAAAATAAAATAAATAAAGTCAGATTTTCTGGCTTCTAACTAGCCGTAACGACTGCCAAAGATGTTCGCATGACAGTCGGGACCAACGGCTAAACGTGCTTTCTGAGGCACGAAGTAATCTTGGTACGCTAAGATGGTCACCCATCCTCATTCTGACCTCGACCAGTGTTGCTTAACCTCGACGATCGAACCGTGAGGCTGTTATTATTAAACAACGAGCTACTAGCGTACATCAACATCCTACAGATACCTCCATTTCTACTAATCTAAAAGCAAAAACTAGAGATGAACTCATCACGCTCCTTTCTACGCTTTTTCTGTTAGTTTTCAATCATAGCAATGTTGAAAAAGTCTTGAATATACATTCGGAAACGCACAGACTATTAATTGCTTCTATGAACTTGTAGGTGGAAAATGAACACGCTATTTGAATCGGGAACGGCCAAATTACGTGCGGGATCTTCAGTGGTTTTAGTCTTGATTTAAAAACTGTTGCCCGAATATGGAGCATACTATATGAAATGTCCTTCCAAAATGTATGTTGATATCTATATCTATACGAATATTATAATGAGGTAAAGTTTGTGAGGTTGTAGGGGGTAATCTCTGGATCTACTGGACTGATTTTGAAAATTATTTTTCCAATAGAAAGCCACGTTATTTGTGAGTGTCTTACGCTATATTAACTTGAAAAATACCGCCCAACAAAGTGGGCACAGGTCAGCTAGTCTATACTTCTAAACTAATATTATAAAGAAGAAAGATTTGTTTGTTTGAATTGAATAGGCTCCGAAACTACTGGAACGATTTGAAAAATTCTTTTAGCATTGGATAGCAACATTATTAAGGAGTAACTAGCTATATATTATCCCCGTACTCCCACGGGAACGGGAACTACGCAGGTGAAAACACATGACGTCCACTAGTTTTAAATAAAATGTTTTCGGAAAATGTGATTTTGTATTGATTTTGACATGATCAGGCTCCTTCTGGGTAAGCTCGCTCCATCGTAGACTTTGTCTCTGTCTTCTCTGACCTAGACTAAAGTCAAGAGCAAACCCACAACAAATAAAACAAAGAAAATTTATTTAGGGCTCCGTTCCAAAATGATGAAAAGTGATGCGACTTTGTGTGCCTGTTCTTCCCAACTGGGTTTTTCGTACTTGTGGTTGCAATAACAATAAAGCCAATATAGATCATCATCATCATCATTTTCCTGCATCTACCCCAATGTATTTGAAGCTAATCACAACAATCAGCAGTGAATTTATTTTACAACTAGCTGACCCGCGCAACTGCGTTCGCGTCACAATTTTCATTACTGCTCCGCTCCTATGGGTCTTAGCGTGATGATATATAGCATTCCTCGATAAATGGGCTATCCAACACTGAAATAATTTATCAAATCGGACCAGTAGTTCCTGAGATTAGCGCGTTCAAGCAAACAAACAAACTCTTCAGCTTTATATATTAGTATAGATATAGATAAGTTATCTAATTGGATATAATTATAATATTTAAGTACTCCTCTCCTCTTTCTTTATTCAAAACAAACTTTTGCCCGCCACTTCGTACGCGCATTTTCCGTTTTTCCCGTTCCCGTAGGAATTTCGAGAAATCCTCTCTTAGTGCTCCCTTACACTCCCCAAGGAACCTTCATGCCGAATTTCAGCTTTCTACGACCAGTAGTTTCGGCTGTGCGTTGTCTGTCAGTTACTCAATCAGTCAGTAACGGAAGTTTTATTATTATTATTTATTTATTTTTTACTATATATAGGCATACGTTTGACCACAATCTCACCTGATGGTAAGCGATGATGCGGTCGAAGATGGAGCACGTTTGCCTAGAAGCAACCTATTCACTCTTGTCTTAAAGACTCCCAGGTTGTAGCTATCTGGAAACAGACTCTGGCAGGGAATTCCACTCCTTAGCTGTACGCACTATGAATGTGTTCCCAAAACGTTTAGTGCGTGTGGGTGGGATGTCCACCATGTACCGGTGGCGCATCGCCGTTCGTCTTGTGGTCCGATGATGGAACGGGCTTGGCGGAATTAAATCATGCAATTCCGTCGCACACTCCCCAAAATGCAAACGATAGAAAACCGACAGGCCAGCAACTCGGCGTCGATGCTCAAGGCTTTGGAGCTTCGACTCGACGAGCCTGTCATTACCGATGATCCTCTTGGCTCATTTCTCAATTGACTCAAGGGCATCAAGCTGATATTTGGCAGATCCGTCCCAAAGATGAGAGCAGTACTCCACACATGATCGAACTTGCGCTTGATAGAGCTTGAGCAGCTGTTCCGGCGTGAAGTACCGTCTCACCTTTGCTAGGACCCCCAACTTTCTGGTAGCCACTTGAGCCTTTGCCTCTATGAAAGGGCCAAAATTGAGGGTAGATGTTAACGTAACACCAAGAAGCTCAAGTCGGTCGGTTATCGGCACGGTTACACCACGAAAAGATGGAGCTGGGTGGAATTGGCTCCTTTTAGCGGAAAATAGACACGCTTGGGTCTTAGCAGCATTGAACTTGACCAGGTTGGCATCGCCCCATTCTGAGACAGACTGTAAGGACAAGTTCAAGCGCTCAACCATAGCCTCCCGGAGAGACCGGATCTGCGACCCACCAGCTCGTGCGTCGGACACGTATCTCTCAGCAACAGTGCTGTCGTCTGCATACCCAAAGGTACCGGGTTTTAGCAGATCATTAATATGCAGCAGGAACAATGTTGCCGAGAGCATCGACCCCTGAGGAACCCCGGCATTAATATTAGGAGGAATAAAATGTGAACAATAACACTGACTTTTTTATTCATGTTAAGTTTCTTTCATTCATGTTTCAGTTACATTTCATTAAAGCATCAGTGGGGTAAGACCTAGATTTCAATAAACCTGAAATGTAATTAATCAAACTTATATTGAAAGCGTTCATTCAATACGCCATTACCGTAATTGAGTTCATTCATTTCGACGTTCACTGACTTAAATTATATAGAGTTATCTGCAGTCCTACGTGGGGATAAGAGCTAAGCGAATTATTAGACATTGTTCAATTTGTGTAAAAGCTTCATTGGTCTACAAGACGTTTAGTGATGCGCTACCGGTACATGGTAAACATCCCATAGATAAGCATTAAATCCATCCGTGCGTCCTTCAAATGCCCTTTGCGTTCCAGGGCCGCGGTTACTCTTCCGAAAAATTCCGCTTCCGCTTAGAACAATTCCCAGGTTGTAGCTACCAGGGGCCCAGTGTGTAAGCCAAGTGTGCGTGTGTGTGTGTGTGCGTGCGTGTGTGTGCGTGTGTGTGTGTATGTGTATGTATGTGTGTGTGTAGTGTGTGTGCTGTGTGTGTGTTTCTACGTACTAGGTATGTAAGTGTGCTCCATTGGCGGTTAAATCATGGCTTAGCTGACATTTTTAGTAGTCTATACTTGCATTGCACCACATCGCTTTCATCTTTAGCCTGGGACACAGACTAATTCATGAAGCGTGCACCTCTACTGCAGTATTTACTCTGAAACTAGTGAGGCTTGCCTCTGAGATGGGCACTGAAGGAACCAATGCTGATAGGATTGCATCTAAGAGGTTCTTATACACGCCATTCAAAGTCACTCAGTCAGTATTTAGTTTCATAATTGTCAAAGGAACCTTGAGGTCATGTTGCAGGTTAAAGTAAAAATTGTTCTTAGTATTATTCATTAAAGGTAAACTAAAGTAATACTTATAGAACCTGTTGATGACGTAATACATAATTAATAGTTATTATTTATTAAAAGGCCCAAAGGGCTTACAATTCTCTGCGTATCCAATACAACAATGCGTTCAGGGTGCTGTTGGGACTGCCACGCTTCTGCAGTGCGTCGGCAATGTTTGCCGATGCGCGCACTAACAGCTTTGATGGAGTATGGCGCAAGAAATCTGTCTCATTACTTTGCAGGTTGCGTGACAGTCCTAACATCATTCTGCACTCAATAGCTGCCCGGGCAGATAGCCCGTTATTAAGTACTAACATAAGGACTTCGGGCTATCGACTAAGTTGAAGATAATATTTAGTACCTACACCAGAGGGCAAAACCTACTAATATTTTTAGAGTTCCGAACAAAAATCGGAACCCTTATCACTCGGGTATCTGTCTGTCTGTCCGCCTGTCACAGCCAGTTTTCTCCGGATCCACGGATTTTCTCTAGATCGATTCTGTTGAAAATTGGTACACATATGGACTTCTGTGACCCAAACACGGACGTGTTACGTAAATTATTAAATTTTTAGTATGGGGGTCACTTTTGGGGGTCAAACTATAAAAATAAAAAGTATTTTGAACAATGTCGTGTGTCATATCAAATGAAGGGGCTACTGTGAGGGTATTAATTACATTTTTTTCATAATTTTAAAATAAATGGTTTTTGAAATTATTCAAGAAATTAGACGAAAAATGACCATTTTCCCCCCCTCCGAAACTACTGAGCCTAAAATTTTGAAAAAAATGGAGATAATAGATCTCTTAATAGACCCAAAGATTACAAGAAAATCTATAAGAAGTCTAAAGTGTAAAAATAACATGCTAAAAAAAAGAGTTCCGTTTTTTGTTCGGAACCCCAAAAAAAGACCCACAACACGGGACTGATTTTCTATAGTCGCATAAACAACAAGTCTGATAAGTTCTTGTAGAAAATAGAAGTTTAACTACTGTCTTAGCTAAACTACTGCAGTTTAAAAAGAAAATCTAATCGAACGTTTTTTAACCCATTAAGGTCGAGAAACTTACTATCGTTTATGTTAAACTAAAGATATTTAAAAACAATCTGCCTCGTCCGTCTATAAAGTTGAACCTTAAAGCCTGTAGAAAAAAAAACTTCGGTATCTTCGTCATTTTAACGTAAGATTGGGCGCACGGTGTAAGTTCTTTATTGAGTTTCACGATTAATTTTGTTTTTTATTCAAATTTTGTTTAAGAAAGTATGAAATTGTGTCCTACACCTGCCTAGAAGTTTTTGTCGATTCGAGGCGGTTCTAAATTAAAGGGCTTTTTTACCTGAATGACAGTGACACTTGGTTTTAAAAAAGTTTGAAATTAGCAGTGTTGTTGCTACGTACACAAACAGTGAAATTCTGTAAACATGTCGAAGTGAGGGCTCACTTCGTGATCACTTCACTCAAGCCTTCGATTCGACATGTTTACAGAATCGGCTGGCATCGGTAAGGGTTTGTATATTATTTTGATGTGCAATCCTGATGCTAGTGGCTCATATGAGCCACAGACGGAATATACAAGACGCATAGCACTATTTCATTAATTGACAATGATACCGTTCTCTTCTTCTTATCGTGTGGGTAGTAAGGTCTAAACGAACACACACACCCTAGTGTCAGAGTTTCTAAACCGCCTCAAGGGCCTCTTACATGGTTTATTTGAAGACCGCCATTTGACGGCCGGGACCACCGGCTTATACGTGCCTTCCGAAGCACGGAATCATCTTTTTATCAGACAATCAGGTGATTCAAGCTTGCAATGTCCTAGCCAAACTGGAAACAACTTTACAGAGTATGCTTCCCGTGGGAATCGAACCCACGACTACCGGGTCACAAGGCAAACGCCTAAACCACTCGACCACGGATGCAGTTCGATACAATGATACCGTTTTTGGTGATGGCATTGGCACATTATAGAAGAGTCTTTTCTTAAGGATGGGAAATCATCAAAGGACTCCTTCCATTCTTGACGGAACGAAAGGGAGTATCAGACTCTTACTGACTAAAACCCATCCGTGTTCATCTTAATGCCCTTTGCGTTCCAGGACCGCGGTGACTCTGTCGAACAAATTCCGTAACCCTGGCAGGCACTGGCCTTAGCAGGCCCCGTCTTCCCCGTCCCCGGGCCTGGGATACTTTACGTTTCTAATCAATATATCTAAAATTCTTCCGTTACTGACTGATTGAGTGACTGACAGACAACGCACAGCCAAAACTCCTGGTCGTAGAAAGCTGAAATTTGGCATGTGGGTTCCTTGGGGGAGCACTAAGAGAGGATTTCCCGAAATACCTACGAGAACGGAAAAAACGGGATAAGCGCGTACGAAGTCGCAGATAAAACTAGTATATTTATTATATAGCGGTGGAACCATGGTGGAACTGATTGATAGAAGGAGATAATAAGGTTACTTTTAATTGCAAAAAAAATGCACAATTTTTGTGGTAAATAGAAATGTTTCTTAAAGCTGATCCGTAAATGATATTTGTTTTGCAAACGACACTTTTACATGTAAATTTTAACTGGATGTGGACGGTGTTTCATAGCTGAGTACCCCGAGAAGAAACGCCAAAGTAAACTCATCAGGACAAATCATAGTTATGAGAACCATATATTTACGAATGCAGGCTTGCGGGCACCTCTGCATCGCCTTACAGGCAATTTTAAAAGTTCTTCTCTAACTTGGATCTATTCTCACTGCCTCTTGGAAAATTTAGGAGAATATTACTTGACACAATCCGGAATGTATGCGAATAATAATTATTGTTTATCATTAGTGTTCCTAAGTAGTAGCTGTAACTTATGTGTATTTTATTTCATGCAATATTCTATTCTGTCCGACTTTTGCTTTATCAACATTGTCTTCGTCTTTTTGTGTATCTGTGGAGAACGTTGTTGGTTGCACATTTGTATAATTACTTATACTATTCTATTTTTTGTTGTTATATATAATGTGTAATTATTGGTTCTTCCGAATAAATAAAATAAAATAAAAAATAAAATGAAATATAGGTCAATGTCTTTTAAGGAAACCAACGATTTGAGTGTCCAACGATTTCAGTGGCAACATTTGTCAGTCAAACCATCATCTGCTTAACCTTTTTCCTAACTATATTGGGGTACTCAACAACCATACTCAATATCCATTTATGGTGTATTCATTCAACCTTAAACCCAAAAATATTTAAATACTGCAATCCATCATCTGTCTAGCCTTTTCCCAACTTTATTGGGTTCGGCTTCCAGTCAAACCGGATTCAGCTGAATACGAGTATTTTACGTGGAGCGGCTGCTTACCAGACCTCCACAACCCATTAACTGGAGTCAGATTTACTGGCTTCTGTCAATCCGTACGACTGCCAAAGATCTACAAATTACAGCCGGTTTAACATACTTTGCAAGGCGCGGAGGTAACTCGGTGTGTTCAGATGGGTACCCATCCACAGACCAACCTTGGCAAGCGTTGCTTAACGTCAAAGATCGATCTGTGCGACTGTTATTCGTTAGCCACGAGCCAGTCAAATAAGAAAATAAATATTGAGTAAATAACTTACAACTGTATTTGAAAACCTGGCCTTGATTCGATGAATAAAATAAAGGCAGATTCAATTACGTGAAATAACAAGTATCATAAAATAATTATTACTAAAGGATTCTGTTACAAACTAATTATAATAAAAGCCGTAGTTGAAGATTGAAAAGATCTTTAAATTTTGACTTATTCTATAAATTTAGGCCACTAGACAGTAATTTGAGATCTTTCTGGGAGTTTACTGGCTAAATAAAATAAGTAATAACTAGGACCGTGGGATGTTTAATATAAAATTGTATTCTAATAGTCTTGTAGTCCCATCCAAATTCTATTAACTGGTAATTAGGTACTAGTCGCTGTAGAAATTTCCATCCTATTTTTATCCTGTTCATCTTGTACTTTTCACATGGTACTTGCGGTTAGCGTAACACTCTTTTATCTTGTGTGTGTGTGTGATGGTGTGTGTGTGATGGTGTGTGTGTGTGTGTGTATTTCTTCTAAAAATCTTGCCGATCAAAAATGTTGTATTGTTTCTCAGTTACCTACTACTGTGGTCTGACACAACTGTCACTCGTGGGCACAGCCTGTCTATTTTGTCGACATCTCACAATGTACACTGAGTTTGAGTGAACGACAAGTCCTTTCACGTCATTCCATCTTGTTTGTATGGTTTGACAGCTCACTTGTCGTTCACTTCACCTAAAACGCTTATTACACTACACGGTATTCAGGGCCCGGTGGCAAGGGTTGGCGTGGCTAACTAGGGAGCCGCTTATAACACTAGCCGGGCGATTCGGCTCTAACTCAGTTGTGAAGCGATCAGCGTTGTCAACGTGTGGGGAATTCCCCAAACTGCGGGTTATGTCAAGTTGATTGGGGCTTTATTGGGGGTTGGCAAGATGCGGGGATTCTAAATATTGATTTTATTCTTCTGATATTATTCTAAATATCGAATTTGTGGGAAATCAGTAAATTTTTTGTCCCCATATTTATATATTTAAAAAGGGGAATTTGACTTGCATTTTCGGGCAATTCGTTAAATTGGTGGTGGCAACATTGCTTCCTAACTCCCTAAACGCTATAACCACGGAGTACTACTATTACACTGCCCCGTAGTAAGGGAGTTAGAGAGCTAACTAGACCGGGCCGCTCCGGTCACCCTAATTAGGGTCCCTAACTCCCTAATTCTTATTTCATCACCCTAAACCGGGACTTAGGGCCCTGAATACCGTGTAGTGTAATAAGCCCTTAAGTTTTCACTTCCAAATGTTTACAGAACATGTGGAAGTTCAGTAAACAGTGCTGATCTACGAGCGATTATCAAAAGTACAAAATGTTTGGATCGTCCACTTCAAATTTTGGTATCGCATGTCAATCTCACATATTTTGTGCGCAATTTTATCTAATGTGTGCAATTTTATCTAGGTCTTCTTAGCCTGGCGTCTCCTATTTAACTTTATGGTGATTGTCGTCGTAAGTGTTAAATAACACATCCTACTAGCAAGAATGCAATGTGATGATGTAAGTCATGTGAAGGTACGCCTTACAAAAACACATGCTGTGTAGTATCTCACTCACGGAACGTTCCGTGATCTGATTGACGGTGTTCATAAGAGATTTCACCCATACCTCTTGTCGCTTCAACTTAAAATCCTCAAGACCAGTCGCTCCCTTGCGCCTACCCTTAAGTAGGGGGTTAAATGAGCTCATCGGGCCAAGGAAATGAAGGGCGATCGCCGAAACGATCCGCCATTAAATAGGTGTCGGTCGAAAAACGGGTCGTTAGGGATTTTCGATAATATTTCGTCTTAAGATAACTGGTACGTTTGTCTCAAATGGAATTTGTATAACGACTTGCCGCGATGGGCGTTCATTTATCTTTATGCCTTTGCAGATGATGGATTGATTCCAGTGATTGTGTTTTTGTTCTGCTCCATTTGTTTAAGTTTTGTTTAATGGAAATACAAGGTCTTGGTGGAAATGTTTAGGAAGGATTTCTGCAAGCTTGATTCGTATCAGATTTCGTTGAGATTGGCCAAGCTAAATATCTGGTTTACCGAAATATTTAGTACTGAGAGGGGACGCCTGAGAGAGATACACGTACCCTGTAGGTGAAGTTTTGACGGAAAGCCAGGTAGGACAATCGCTGGGCGTGTATGATCAGATATACGAGTTTAAACGTAAACAAAGCAAAATTAGTATGAAATGATCGTAGCAGGCGATGTTCTATAATTCGTTCGTTTGGAAGAATATTGTTGCAACTCAAAACGGGTATTTTTTTCAGCAGAGCTGTTTGAAATTTACTGTTATTTCAAATTTGTATAACTTTTGATCTATTGATTTTTTTTTGGTGAAAATGAAACAAAAACATTGAAAATTTATTGTAATATTTATTTAACAAACGCCTGTTTCGATTTTAACTATTACGTGGAACTAAACTTATAAAAAAATAAAAGATCTTCGATATACTACAGATCGTCATTGGTAATTTTATGACGTATAGTGACTTAATTTCGTAACAATACGTATGAAGGCACATATTTTTTTCGTCATCAATGACGTTTTTTGCAATAATTCAGCACAAACATGACAATTTTTTTAAGAATATAGTCATATTTGGGTCTAAGACATTCTACGAATTAATATGTATAATGATATCGTCATAACACGAATTCGGCCGTTATTGAACCAAAAGAAGCAGTATATCAAAACATACAATGAAGACGTACAATGTCACATTTAGTCTTATGACAGATAAAGCCAACCTAGAAAAAGTTAAAAAAACTAAAAAGAAAACGAAAATCAAGAATTATAATTATCTAAATACTATCTTTAAACTTTCATGACCTCTCTAGTAAAATTTAATTTGGCTATTATCACTGTAGTTGCCAAATCAGTACATAATCACCACCTCAAAAGCTACGCCTATATGTACTTCCCTTACCAGCAGTCTGTTTCTTGTAGTATAAAATATTAATATTATAACTAAGCTATTTGCATTAAGAAAAAAAAACTTTTTCATTAAACATTAATTAACAAAAAGGTAAACTTAAAACATACAAATCACAATATTAAATGAGATCAACTTACTGTTAAATGTTAAAAGACAGATCAACAAAAAAAAATCAAACACTGAAATTACCTACATTCTAAAGGTTTTCATAGAATAGCGAGTAACATTTAGGAATAGTATTTTTTCTTACGAGTTCTAGCAGTCCTTTTTTCTTTTTTTCACAAACTGTCATCTTTCTTGTATACGCTTTTGTCAATACAATGCTATTTTGCGTATTTCTTGTTCTTCCTACCTTATCTACAACAACTTTCTTGAAATGTTCTTGTTCGTAGGAAGTTTTGTATAAGAAGGTGTAATTTTGGGTATCATCCAATTCTATTTTTAAATATTTTATTTCTGTTAATTTCACTGCTTCTTTATCAGAATTTTTTGAATAATTCTTTCCGATAGCTGTAGCTAAGCTTTTAACATCATAAAAGTCTGAATGAGACATTTCGTGTACTTTGTAGGGATTACCAGTTTTCTTAGCACTTCTTATTATCTGAGTATATTGATCTGGGGTAAATATTGCTCCCGATCTGAGACTTCTTTGAATTTGCCTTTCTATTACCGAGTGGACGCCATCACCCTCATTCTGTGTGTGCCCTTTAATTAGAAATTTATGGGTTATGGAATTTATAAAATCAAAGTGATGTACGGCGTAAATGTACACTGCTATCAAATAGTGATTCTTTTGCTGCCCGCAGCAATTATCTGAATAAAATATCAAATCCAATTTTGAATCCAGTACTCTGGACCTTTCCTCTAAACTTTCAATGTATTTCAACACACAAGAACCTATTTCAATTGCCCCGCGCTTTGCTTCACCTTCATGCCATACATAAGAACTCACATCTTTTGTTTTCAGATCGCAAATTGTAAAGTTGTAAAAGTTTAATTTAGAAACGTAATAAAATGTTGAAGTATCACCCTTTGGACAAGGCATTGCAGCTTGCAGGTCGTATACAGAAACTATACAATTGTCTGGAGTATACTTTTTATCCTCATCTTTCTGATCTCTTGCTAGTTGCTTTTCTTTTAGATGTAGTTCAAATTGAGTTTTCATACTCTGTTTTTCTTCTTCAGTTGCATTTGTATAGTTTGCACAGTCTTCGCACTGATCTTTCTTAGGTCGAAAGAATGACATATTATATTCGGTACAGAAAATATTGTAATACGCAAGATAGTTTCCGAATGGTACGCCGGCAGCCTTACAACCGACAACATAGTCTCGATGCAAGTCAGCTACGGTTTTACTGCCATCTATGTATTTTCGCTTGGTATTTGCACGACAGTAATGGCTTTCAATCCTTGGAATTGTATCCAAATGCTTGCGTATACCATCTTTTATCACCGGATCTAGATGAGCATGGTTTTGGTGTTTACCTCTACGATCCTCCTCTAAAATACCAGAATCTGAAGTCTTCTGTATTACAGTCTTAATAACTCGATCGTTAATATCCAAGGTAGCCTTGAAAAAAGTTTTGCAAACTCTAATTTTTTTATCTCCGACAGTCAAATAAAATGAGAAATTGTTCCCTCTGTTACTATTATGTACTTTATACGAATACCTCGGTTTAATTACCGAAATATGTCGCATGATGAATTCGCGCTGCCGTTGTAAATCACCAATATTCCAATAATTTTCAAAAATACTTTGCCTCTGTAATTCCGTGATGTTTTCTTTACATTTGAATTTACATTTTTCACCACATGCAGTTTTGAGTTGTCTTTCCGGAAGTACTTTATTCTTTTTAGTCACATAGGATTTACCATGATTTCTCAAAACTTTTGCTTTCACAGCTATCCAGTTCATGGGATTAGCCGTCCGTTTGCGACCAATTTTATTCCTGGTATCTTTATCATGCGATGATGTGTCTACTGAGACAGGTTCTATTGATGACATACTGCAACCTGTACCCTCAACGGTATGGTTAAATATTGGTGTATTTATTTCAATTATAGGCGACTGCGTCACATTTTCATTCTGAGGTATTACAGTGGGACCGATTTCTGTTTCTGTTTCAGTGTCCGAACTGCTAGATTCTGAACTATCTGATGAGTCTGAAGAAGAGCTTGAATTTGATGAACTCGGTGGAATATATTTAACTATTTTAGAAGTACTTGGTTGACTCTCATTATAATTAAAAGAGTGGCACTCAGCCACACTTGAAATCATGGGATCGAATTTACTATGACTCCGGTTTACTTTATTTTTTTTGCGATTCTCTTTTTGGATAGAATAACCACTCTGATCAGAATCTGAATAAGAATCAACAGAATTTACGTAGTTTGGGTCCTTAACACTGTCATCCGAGCAATAATCTTGTATTTGTAAATTATTGCAATCCGTAAACTTGTTATCTTGACACGGTAAGGGTGATAGTACTTCACGTTCTATAGGATTTTCTTTATTTTGTGCGTAATTGACCTGTAATAAAAATTAGTAATTGAATGTATAATCACAAATTTAACCGTCCTAAAATAATTGATGAACATTCGAAAGCGTTTGAAACAATTATAACAATAGACAGAACTCGTTGGTACTACTTGAATCGCACGCGGCGCCGACAAAGAGAAGAGCGATAAATAAAATCGTTCAAAGCAGCTCTCAAGCACGGTAATATTATCTTAATGGTACCTATGGCATAAACTAGCCTACACGCTACAGTTACAAACGAAACCGCGCGTCTATTGTGTTACCAACTCAACATCATTTCGTTGCGTAAGTACTATAAAATTTTGCGAGCTTAACCAGGATAAAACCAAAGATTACTTACATCTTCTTGTATCCCTTTAGTTTTTACAGGAATATTTATGTTTTGAAACATTTGCAGCGTTCGTCGATTTGCCACTGAAATAGTTAAACATAGTTAGTTGATAGGTAAGTACTTTTATTATGACACCTTTTTGCACAAAGAGAAGCATTCCTAACTTAAACATTATTTTCACTTATTTTACGAGGTTGTTTGTTGATTTTGATAGGTAAATAGCAACATTGATCAAAAAAGTATTAATTTTACACAACTTTAAATAATAATCATGCTAAATTACATAAAAACATCAAACAACAATAAGCAATGTTTTTTTATGAAATAGGGTATTAAGTTAAAAAATCTACTTGATATTTTAGGATATAGTGTCTTATTCAAAAACCTATCAAAAACAACAAAGTCATAATTATCATTTAAACTGTTTTATTTAGAATAGTGACAAACGACTTTGTTTTATTTTGTATGTAATACAGTATTATGTGATAATAAATACATTACACTCATACTTACTTTTTCTGGAATAAGGTTATAAAACAAAATGTGATACTAAAACTTTCACTATTTTTATAGAATAGTGAATCAACAGAAAATAATACACTAAACTGTATAAAATGAAGCACACTTTCGTGGTGTTATTTCGTGTAATGACGGTTTTCCTGAGACAAAACGTGTCTTCGCTTCAAAAGTCATGTCACTACTGGTGAAACAACACTATCAAAAAGAAATGGCGACCAAAATCAACCAATGGCATAAAGTCGTTTCATAGCGCCACAGTTACAAGAAATGAAATACAAATATGATCTTTACTGAGTATATAGTATGGACTATTCTCTATCGCATGGTCTAACTAACTCGAAATTGTAGTATTTGGTAATACTACAGTATTCTTCCAAACGAGCGAATTTCTGCCAACTTGTTTGGGAAAAAGGCGTGACTATATACACAGTGTCATTTTAGTCGTCTTACAAAGGCGGCCTATTTAATGTACCCGACATAAACTACCTCTAGGCATAATTATTACTTTTAATCATTCATTAAGATAATAGGTATAATAAAAATAAATAATGCATTCGAATTTTGAAACACGCTGTTAATAATGTTTAGGTATTTGTAATGTATTTTTTTTTCACCATAAAAAAGTAGAGATTTCAACGAAAAAAAAGCCAACCGACTTTTTAAAAAAGCAGATAATTTGACGGGAGAATTTTCGATTGAAAATTAGGGTGCTTTTTCGATATTAAGTCAAAATAAGGTGAAAAAATAAATATTTCAAATTGAAAAAATGACAGTGTGTTTGCGACATAAAAAGGTAAGTTTTAAAAAGGTAAGATAAAAATAAAAACAAAAACTTGGTTATTTGAATTTTTCACATAAATGAGGTTATGTGAAAAAAGTGTAAATACAAAAGTTGTAGATCTTTTTATTTCATACAACTTTGCCATTTAACTTTTTTCCATAGGACTTGTGTTTTGCCGGAAATCGAGATAAACCGTTTTTTTACCCTTAAAAACTCACCCCCATCCACTTCCCGACCTCAGATCGCCCGTAAATTATTTTTCTGTTCATTGTTGTTATATTCTCTTTCTTTTCCAATGGGTTTCATCCTACTATAATTTTTTTTTTTGGTTTAAATATTATCGACCCTGGTCTACTATACTAGCCCAGTTCCTTATTGAAAAACTCACAATCATCATTGGTTTAGAGTTTTGACGGGGTTTTGATAAGGTTTTCAAGGGATTCACTAACCCTATCCATGCACGCTTGGGTTCATGAGGTAACCGCTTCATATCTTTAAGCTAGGGGGCTATAACTCTCTAAGCCCGAAGTCGGTAGTTTCGGGCTTAGTTGCGGGCGTATTCTACTCCATATCACCTAACCACCAAGAATTAATGACAACACGATTTGACAGTAACTGTCAAATCGTGTTGTCATTCATTCTTAGTCCAGGTTCAGGACTAATCGTAAGTCCGTAGGTGATACGGAGTAGAATACGCCCGAACGAATCACAGAATTAATCGTTTTTGCGCCTTTGCTTTCCAAGACGAATTATTTCACATAATCGCTACCTGTAAAATTATCATCCCATTCATTTACCCATATTTTAAAACAACAAGACCCACATCAAAACCCACAAATTTAACTCAAAACACTCACAAGAGTGTTACTTTACCTACCCACATCAAAAAAAAATATAGGTATAGCAAATTTTTTTTGCTTCGAAAAAAATGCGATTTCCACACAAATCACAGGAATTTTGTTATTTTAGGACCTCCGAGGGCCCGAGACCATTAACACTGGTTTGCTTAGGGCCTGAATAGATTACTGTGGGGATTTTATGAAGATTGCACATAACTTGTGAAGATATGGAGCTGCCCTGGTTCGGGACGTATTTTCTCGGTGGGGTAAATGTTTTCTGTAGGCTAGTTTACGTTGTTTTGGAAAAAGAAATAACAAGAAAAAAAATATGACAATACTAAAGACAAAGAAATGATGAATGGATTGTGTGAGGAGTGATATGGAAGAAATTACTACTTTTCTCTTTGTTCGTTTCTATTTTTTAAAAAGTAAAAAAGCATTGCATATAAAAATTTTCGGGAGTATATCAAATAATCATGACTGTGAGGCTCTTCAGTCAGATATTAAAACAATCGTAGAATGGTGTGATGAGAACTCAATGTCACTAAACACCAAAAAATGTCAGGTTATAACATTTTCGAAAAATATTAAAAACATAATTAATTATGACTACAATATCAGGGGAGTGGTAGTAGATAGGGTAAAGGTGGTACGTGACCTGGGTGTGATGTTTGATTCGGTTTTGTCATTTAGGCCACACTATGATCACATTTGTAACAAGGCTAACCGTTTGCTGTCTTTTATACTACGACATACCAAACCATTTAAACATACGCAAACTTTGTTAGTACTGTACTATTCCCTGGTAAGATCTATATTGGAGTACTGCTCGTCTGTGTGGTCTCCAATAACACTCACATAGATCGCATAGAATCTATACAGAGACGATTTGTTAGAGTTTTAAGCGCGAAATATGGCCTCAGACGTAAACTACCCAATTACAATCGGCGACTCACCCACTTTCACATGAAGAGTCTTGAGAGAAGGAGATGGGTAGATGATTTAAGTATATTGCATAGAATTGCTAATGGAACCTTTGACGTTCAATTACTTGGCCAGATAAACTTTATGATACCAACTTGATCTGTGCGCACTCCACAATTATTCAGTATTCCCGCTAGTAACAATAATGTTTCTGTAAACAATCCGTTGTCCAGAATGTGCAGTCAATACAATGCAATATGTTCTAAAGTAGACTTGTTTTTTAACAGTTTTAACGAATTTAGAAATTCTTTGTATAAATTATAAATTGTAATTACAACACTATCATTTAGTAACTTTTCCATATAATGTAACTTTAACTATCACTATTGTCATTAACGAAGCATATTAGATATTGAACGCTGTGTACAGTAATTATTGGACTTCAGATTTATGTATTGTATATTGTCATAGCTGTGCTGAATTGTCTTAGTCTGTAGTCTGTCACTGTACTTATTTAAATAAAATAAAATAAAAAAATAGAACCCGCTTTTTTATTTTATTTCTTACATAATTATAATTGTATATATATCCTATTATGTATTTATTTATATAAATCGAACACCTAAGATTACTTACAGTCAGTGGCGTGCCTAGGGTTTCAAAATAAGGCAAGCCCAATAAAATTTTAACCGATTTCAAAAAAAGAAAGTTCAGTTTTCGACTGAGTCTGTAGGTACCTTCGTATGTATCATCGCAATTTTCTCATAAACTGATATAGATGTCTCAATTCGTTGTTTACCAAAATTATCGAAAGAAACCATTGCACACAGGTGTTTATGGGAATTTGCGTGCCTTTTAATGGCGCCAGATATGTTATTTAAATCATTATAACCAGATGTATTCCAAACGGAATCTTCATTCGAAAAAAATAGGCCACGAACACAACTTATTAGTGTGCGAACAGCCAACAATCCAACTAGTTTTATACACTGATCTATTAAATTTCGTTTATGCGATTTACTAGTCTAGAAAAACACAGATTAGGCGTCGGTTTTAATGAAGAAATTAACTGTTTTTTCTGAGCAAAGTTTAAAGATTTTATCTTATCTTCGCCAATCAAAACTTGAACGCATTTTAAATCCTCACAAGGTACAATTACCTCCATTGTTGTAGGTAAGTCACCAAAACAATTGTATCACTGAGAAAATCTAAGAATACACACAAAAAACTTTAACAACATAACTTTTCAACTCTCAAGCAAATAAAACTGAAGTGAGTTGCACTCCGGTGTCAAGGAGTACTTACGCAGAGTTGCAGTGTTGTCATTTAGGCAAAAAAAGTCACCAGGTATATGAAAAATCTAGCTAGATGTCGCAATTTTTTTATTTTTAAGATATTGCTTGAGTATTTAATTTCGTTATTTTAAAAAGTCGCTAGTTTTTATTGTTGCTAAATCTTAAAAAAAGTCCCCAAACTCGTTAAAAATCTCCAAGATCTCACAACGTCGCTAAAACGGCAACACTGCAGAGTTGGCAAGGTGACAAGGTCACACATACGCGTCCAACTTCATACGCAAGCACGGCTTAATCTTCAATACTGATCGATTTGTAGGCGCACAAGGTTTAGAACTCGTTATACGGCACATCGCTATAAGTGCGAAAGTGACGGAGATAGTATTTGAAAGCCCGGTAAAAGCCGGTACGTGTAAGCGAGATAGCTATATGTAGACGCTGCAAATGCGAAACTCTGCGCGCGAACAATCGCGATGTGTAGTTATGTAGTAATGTGGCATAGGTAGCGTACTTTGTGTTATTTTGATAAGAATTAAGCGCGCGAACTTTTAAATAGTTCGGGTTTGATATTGATTCTCTATCGAGCATTTTAGTAAGGCATGCCGGGCTTTTGGGCTTGTATGAAGGAACCGCCACCGCTTACAGTAAGTACTGTCTTTCCATTCTCTTTACAATCCATCCAAAGGTTGTCTTGAAAAGATCGCTTTTAGCTATAAGGTCGCCCATTGTGTCACCCTATGTAATGTTATCTTCATCTATCTTTTCTTTAACTTATATGGTGTACATAATAAAGAGTATTCTATTCTATGGCAGAAAATGGAGTTAGTGACAGCGTGACGGCTGACAGCACGGAATGGAAGAAAAAAACGTGTTGCGCCGACCCCAAGTAACATGGGATAAGGGCGGGAAGATGATGAATAGCGAATGTTTTCTTTTTGGCAAAGCTGTGTATTTAGAATGTGGTAAAAATGTTAATGATATTTTTAGGTTTCCGAACAAAAACGGAACCCTTATAGGATCACTCGAGTGTCTGTCTGTCTGTCCGTCTGTCTGTCTGTCTGTCCGTCTGTCACAGCCAGTTTTCTCCGGATCCACTGGACCGATTCTACTGAAATTTGGTACACATATGGACTTCTATGACCCAAACACGAGAACGTTACGTAAATTATTATTTTTTTAGTATGGGGTCACTTTTAGTGGACAAACTAGCCGATTAAAAAAAAAAGTTTGAACAATATCGTGTGAGGGTTTTAATTATATTATTACATTATTTTAAAATAAATGGTTTTGAAGTTATTCAAGAAATTGAACGACGAAACTAAAGTGCCTAAAATTTAAAAAAAAAGCTGATAATATTTCTACACCTAAAGATTACAGGAAAACCTATAAAAAGTCTATAGTGTTAAAATAACATATTGAAAAAGAAAAATCGTTCGGAACCCTTTGCACGCGAGTCCGACTCGCACTTGGCCAGTTTTTTAAAGTCAACCAATCAGCCTTGCTTTCTTAAATACACAAATATGTCACACGTTTTCACGTCTAATCGGATACAGACATGCTGAGTACCAGAGGGGGCTAAAAAGACCACTTTAGGAGAATTATATTAGAATCATATTATTAATCCCACAATAATCTGTTAAATTTCATTTTCAGAAAAAGATCTCAACTAACTTCTTAGACCAAGGCATTGTACGTATGCGTTCGTTCAATTTCAATCAGTTCATTCATATCCAAGAATTACATTCACATTGACTGGCGCCGACGTCATCAATACGTAATATATAAAATTAGCCTTGTTTCAAAAGGTATAAGGTATATTTTGTATTAAACAATCGAGGCGAATATTTGGATAAAACGCTAAGTGAAGTGCTAGCATAAGACTAATATTAGTTGTCCAAATGCCCTTGAGCTCAATAAAATCGTGACCACGCCGATAAAATAAAAGAAAGATAAAGTTAACACAGCTGTTTATGTGAGTTGCAGTAATTAAATCGCTATTTTAAAGCATATTGTATCTCCCGTATGGTCTAGTGGCTAGGATACCTGGCTTTCACCCAGGAGGCTCGGGTTCGATTCCCGGTACGGGAAAACACTTTTTTGTGTTTATTTTTAAGAAAATTGATGTTTTCGAACATTTTCTACCGAAAAGATTGTTATTTGGTTATTACATTTGAGTTTTACTATTACGTAGATACGTTTTTAAAAAAAATAATTAGTAAAAATATTGCCGAATACATTAACATCCTGGTTCTTTAAATTCAAACAGCAAGATTTAACTCCGATTTCTAAATTATTAATTTGAAGTAGAGTTTTTGTCAAACTATGTAGTATGTACCTTGAAGATTTTTTGGAAAATAAACCCTGTTAGAAGATAGGGGGAGGCCTTCGCTCAGCAGCATAACCGTGTGGGCTTACAACAAAACAGTCTTTAAATATTTTTGTCTAGCTTTTGACCTCAATTTTGTACGCGCATATCCCGTTTTTTCCCGTTCTCGCAGACCAGATATTTCAGATATTTCTAGCAGACCCGCGCAACTTCGTCTGCGTCAAATTTTACACGAATGCTCCGCTCTTATTGGTCTTAGCGTGATGATATATAGCCTATAGCCTTCCTCGATAAATGGGCTATCTAACACTGAAATAATTTTTCAAATCGGACCAGGAGTTCTTGAGATGCTAATCTCAAGCAAACAAACAAAAAAACTCTTCAGCTTTATATATTAGTATTGACTAGCTGACCGGGCAAACGTTGTTTTGTCAAATAAAAAAACAAAATTGCCTACCACCTATTCTCATACCTACCAAATATACACACAAAATTTCATGAAAATCGGTCGAGCTGCTTCGTAGGAGTTCGGTAACAAACACCGTGACACGAGATTTTTACATATTACATAGAAGATGTAGAGCAACTACCTGTATGTATGTCCTCCTCGTGTTTGTTTGCTTTGCTCGACTCGAGGTCTGAATTTATTTGAATACTAGCTGTTCCCCGCGGCTTCGCTCCCGTCAACTGGCTACCTACCTATCTACCCATTTTATTTTATATTTTTAAACCTTCCCTGTATTCTGACGAGCCTAGTAAAAAAAGAATTATTCAAATCGGTCCAGCTGTTCTCGAGTCTTAGCGAGACTAACGAACATCAATTCATTTTATATATAAGAAGATAGTATAGATTTTAATCCAAATATTTATTTCAATGTAACGTTAAAATCTTCAACCATGTCATTTCATTCCAGCCTTTTAAAACAAGCCTTTTGAAATGACAAAACATATGCGTCAGTGGTCGCTCAGTCGTTCAGCTTCCGTATTACAGTTTTTGCAGTGATATATTCGCTACAAAAGCCAACAAAACGAATTCATTAAGCGGCGGTCGCCTCAGCGCGACGCAATGTAAACGATTTATTGTAAACTCAATGAAATTACCATTGAAATACTGACTTTTGTGAGTACTATTTTTGCGTAATGTGGCAAGACAGGTTTTTTAAAGGATAATTATAATTTAGTTAATTTGTATGGTTCCGTAACTAAATAAAAAATAAAAATCAAAAGGCATTTATTCAAACTAGGCTGAAAATCAGCACTTTTTGAACGTCAAAATTAACATGAAGACAGTCCCCCAAATCGCCCAGCCCATCACCACTTCCTAGTGTTTTAGCTGGGAAGAAGAAGTGGCCAACACAACTGTCTGTTAAGTTTAAAGAACTTGAATTTATATAACATTTTTATTCAACATTTTATGATAGATATCGATCATTAAATTAAATAAATGGATGGCACATGTCCGCTAGCACACTATATCATCCCAAAAATTAAATATGAAACAATGATAAAACTAATTACATATATAGGTAATTAAATAAATAAACTCAAGCATACAATACTAATCAAAATGAGCCTCCAGGAGTAAATGGCGTGCCCGCTTACATGTTCAACAATGCAAGTTTTAACAATAATAACAAACAAACGGAACCCTATTACTGAGCCTCCGTTGTCCGTCCGTCCATCTGTCTGTCCGCGGGCTGTAGCTCAAGAACCGTATTAGGTAAACAGTTGAAATTTTCATAGATTGTGTATTTCTATTGCCGCTATAACAACAAATGATAAAAATTAAGGTTTATGGTACGGATCCCTTCGTGTGCGAGTCCGACTCGCATTTGGCCATTTTTTTGTGAAATATTTCAACTTTTTTAAGGCTGCTGTATCAGTTCATGGCCCTGATAAACAAGCTATTTTTAAACCCAGGAAGACCGCAAATAATACTTATACTTAGTGCATACAAAAGATTTGCGGTCTCCCGAGGCGAAGACGCTTGGCCTAAAGAATCGTACCTATATTAAATCAAAAGAATCAATAGAAATTATTTTTAACTTTTTAAAGGTGTTTTTTGTCGTGGGTTTTTTTTTTAATTTTTATACTTTTTAGGATTCCGTACCCAATTAGTAACCAACGGAACCTTATTACTAAGCCTCCGCCGTCTGTTACGGTACATAGAACCCTGTATGTGAGAGTCGACCTCGCACTTGGCTGGTTTTTGTTCCATTGAGTTGTATTGACTAAGGGACTCGCCAGAGAACGGGCAACAGCGTTCTCTGTAAAACTCAACACCATACCCTGCGATCGCCAACCCGCCTGCCAAGCGTGGCGATTATGGCCTATGTCCAGCAGTGGACGTCTTTCGGCTGTTATGATGATGATGATGATGATGAGTTGTATTGCTAGTCGTAACGGGTATTCAAAAGCCAAAAAATCTGACGCCAGTTTTCCCAGTTATGTTAGTGGTGCAGCTTGGGTAAGTTGTTAAGTATTGCACCCCAACTGCGTAACTCATAAAAATCATAAAATCCTAATATATAAAATTCTTCCGTTACTGAGTGAGTGACTAACAGACAATGCACAGGCGAAACTACTGGTCGTAGATAGCTGAAATTTGGCATGTAGGTTCCTTGGGGAGTGTAGGGGAGCACTAAAAGAGGATTTCCCGAAATTCCTACGGAAACAGGAAATAACATGATATGCGCGTACGAGGTCATGGGCAAAAGCTGGTCATATAATTTCACAATCGAAAGGAGCTCCAGATCCATTGCTTCATCAGCATCTGCCTAGCCTTTTCCCAACTATATTGGGGTCGGCTTCCAGTCAAAACGGATTCAGCTGAATACCGGTATTTTACGTAGAGCGGCTGCCAGCCAGACCTCCACAGCCCATTAACTGAGTAACACGGTACTTCTTGGCAAGATTGGAGTCAGATTTACTGGCTTTCCAAAATCCGTGACGACTGCCAAAGATCTGCAAATGACGAATAACGTGATTTTCGAGGCACGGAGAAAACTCGGTATGTTGAGATGGTCACCCATCCACAGACCAACCTTGGCAAGCGTTGCTTAACCTTAAAGATCGACCCGTGCGGCTGTTATATATTCATTGCTTCATACGTTTAACAAAAACGTAAAACACTCAATGCATATGGTCGCAATGTCTAAATGAAAGCATATTATGCTACCGCATTTATTCTTCTTGTACACACTTAGACTGCATTTAGCTGCATCCGATTAGACTAAAAACCGACCCCAACATAGTTGAAAATCTTGGAAAAAAAATAGACATGAGAATGAGTCTCTAAAAACATTGAACGTACCTATCATGCTTGAAATACGCATTTACAAGGCAAAAAAACCGGTCAAGAGCGAGTCCGACTCGCGCGCCGAGTGTTCCGTACCATCATATAAAACTTAAAAATGTTTTTAAATTTTCATCGGCGGGGCCTAAATTTGTCAGAATATTGCAGTTTTAGATCAGCGCCATCTCTTGACCGATAGTGTAACTTATGTAATATGTTTAGATGATTTCTGAAAGTGTGCTTTTTAGAGACATCGTTTCATTTTTCCTGTAATCTTTCCATAAAGTCACACAGAATTTTTTTTGATTTTTCTATATGCAAACTTCGGAGATAAAGGGGGGAAAGGTCTATTTTTTTACATTTTTCGTCAAAAGTCAACCTTGCAGCCTAAAAAAAAAGAAAAAAATGTTTTAGAATTTGCTAATAGCGCTCTTTTATATGATACCTCACATGCCGTTGTAGCTCCATTTCGAATTTGCAAAAAATACATACATTTTTATTTCTTTCTTAGTTGCAAAATAGTTGAGCAAACGTCATGAAAACTATTCTAAATTTCAAGTTGATAGCCTTAGTAGTTCTTGAGATATCCAGCTGTGACAGACGGACAGACTTAGTCACACCATCCTTTTTACCATTTTGGTACGGAACCCTAAAAAACTTGATAGAACTAGAAATATCTTCTATTTTACAAGAAACTACAAAAAACATATAATTTAATAAAATGTTTTTTGTAGATTCTTGTAAAAGTATTTCGTGTGCTTTTGAAGTAATAACTATCATATAATAAGTATCATACAACTATTGAACATAAGTTTGAAAGTGTAATGACCTTTAAATGGTACGTATGATATGTTTTCAGAAATTCACGTACAATAAGTGCCTACATCAAAACATTTGAGTTTGTTTGTTTATTTCAACTGCAGGCAATTTGTAAACTTTTATTGCTTCTCAAATACACCTTGAACGTTTATAACTTTTGTAATCATCATTAAGGGTTTGGTTCTTCAGAAAGGCCAGGTGCTTACCTTATTTTGTTAGTTTTTGTTAAGTGTCAGGAGTCGCAGGGCGATTCCCGACCACCGTACGCGCGGGCCTGCGGACGGCGAGCGTTGGGTGACTCGCGGTCCGATCAGAACCAGGGAAGCTACTCTCTAACGAAATCCGTAGTTTCGGGCTTAGTTGCGGGCGGGCATTTTCTACTTCGTATCACCTAACCACTGAGAACTAATGATAACACGATTTGACAGTTACTGTGAAATCGTGTTGTCATTAATTCTCAGTTCGGGTTCGGGACTAATCGTAAGTCTGTAGTTGATACGGAGTAGAATACGCCCGCCCGCAACTAAGCCCGAAACTACGGATTTCGTTAGAGAGTAGCCCCCCAGGCCCGGGTCGACGGCGCGTTGTGTTCCGCGCCTCAAAGAGATGTCAGCATAGAAGGGGTGCCTGCCGGGGTTGCGGAATTTGTTCGAAAGAGTCACCGCGGCCCTGGAACGCAAAGGACACTAGGAGGAACACGGATGGGTTTTAGTCAGTAAGAGTCTGACACTCCCTTCTGCTTCGCCCAGAGCGGGAGGATTCGTTTGATGATTTCCCATCCTTAAAAAAGGTGCTTAGTTATTTTGTGTATGACCGGAGAGGCAAGTCTTGTATTTTTAAGGAATAAACATTAGGTTATCGCAGTAGGCAACTGTTAATAACGCCTCTAAATTCCCTACGTTTTATATACAAGGTCATTTGTAAAACACTAACAACCTCTCATCATAACAGCCGAAAGACGTCCACTTCTGAACATAAGCCTCACCCGAAGGGGGGTGGTTTGCCATAATCGCCACGCTTGGCAGGCGGGTTGGCGATCGCAGTGTATGGTGTTGCTTTTTACAGAGAACGCTGCTGCCCATTCTCTGGTGAGTCCCTTAGTCGCCTCTTACGACACCCACGGGAAGTGATGGGATGGTATTATTCTTTTAAGGCACCATACGGCACCGGCCGATACCATACGGCTCACCTTGAACCTGTCAGTAGGTCAAAAATATGAAAAATGAATGATGAATGGTGGGACTTGGTGGGTGGAAAAAATATCTGGTTTTTCATTTTTATCGATAAATATTGCAATTGTTTGAAACAGCTGATTAAGTTTTAATTTTTCAAGGTTTGTCTGATAGTAAAAGTCGTTTAAAATAATGAGTACTTTCTCCTACTTAAAGGTTTTTAATGTTTTACAAATAACCATATATTATATTTATTACACTTTTTCATATTTAAGTATACATATTTTTCCTACTCCTCCGCTGTACTTTTCTGATTAATTTCTTTGCGGGATCCAAGACACTTGAATCGTTTCTCCGGGACTCGTCAGGCGTCACTGGCGCTTTTCTGCTGGCCGCCACTGTTGATTCTGGCTTTCAGGAGTTGCAGTGATTGGGAATCTGTGGCGTGCTTGTGACCCGTTCCCACTTCGTTGGGCAATTATTCGGGTTAATATATAGCCGTTAATTATGTATTTTCAAAATCATTTCAGTAGATCCAGAGATTACCCCCAACAATCTCACAAACTCATAATCTTTACCTCTTTTTAATATTAGTATAGATAATATATTTTACTAGCTTTTGCCTGCGACTTTGCACGCGCATATTCCGCTTTTTCTCGTTCCCGTAGGAATTTCGGGAAATCCTCACTTAGTGCTCCCCTACACTCCCCAAGGAACCTACATGCCCAATTTCAGCTTCCTACGATCAGCAGTTTTGGCTGTGCGTTGTCTGTCAGTCAATCAGTCACTCAATCAGTCAGTAAAGGAAGGATTTTTATATTTATAGATTGACATAATTACGCAGTCGAAATTTCAAGTGATCGACTCAGCAAAACCTGTAACCAAACCCTAGTATCCCAAACTAAATAAAAATATTTTTTTTTGCATACAAATCCATACTTAATATTATACATGGAAAGTAACTCTATCTGTCTGTCTGTCTGTCGCGCATTCACGCCAAAACAACTGAACACATTTAAATGAAATTTGGTACAGAGATAGTTTAGAGCCTGAGAAAGGACATAGGCTACTTTTTATCACGGGAGTATGTTCCCTAGGGACCACGCGGGCGAAGCCGCTGCCAGAAGCTAGTTTTAATATATTAGTAGCATAGGTCGTATAGATCAAACAGAACTTTATTCAGATGCCTATCGAATCGATTGAGCTTCACCTTCAGAGGACGTCGCTCGGTCGTGACACAAAATTGTATTTAAACAAATGGCGATCAGACTGGTATGTTTAAATTGAGTAAATATGTAAAAGTCTGTGTTTGTTTTGAGTTTTAACTTTGACTAGATTGTATAATATTGAGGTAAAGTTAAAACCGATACTTATTAACCGACTTCAAAAAAAGGAGGTGGTTCTCAATTCAATTGTATTTTTTTATGTGTGTTACCTCATAACTCCGTCATTTATGAACCGATTTGAAAAATGCTTCTTTCGTGTGAAAGGGTATACTTTCCGATTGGTACCATTTAAATTTCATAAAAATAGGTTTTGTAGTAATGGCTTTTAAATTAAAATAGCTGGAATTCGTTTACTTAAATGACGTATTTGGTTTGTCATTCAAGTAAACAAAATTGCGTATTTTGCTTTCTTCCGACTATCCAGTGGCTAGTGTAACACTAAAAAGTGAAAAATAAAAAACTTAAAAAAAAAATACAACTGACTTTCAAATAAAAAAAAACACTACAAAGTGTAAAATAACTTTAATTTCGGAAGTCAGTGTTAAAATACGAAGAAACAACCAAAAATACCGATTTATGAAATTAAAATTATTTTATTCTTTGTAGTGTTTTTTTTTTTATTTGGAAGTCGGTTGAATTTTTTTGTAAAAAAGTTTTTTTGTTACCCGACTCCGCCAGAAGGAGGGTTGTGTTTTTTTCCTAATATGCTTACAAGTTGCTTTTTTGGTTCAATTTGCATGCCAAGTATCCGGTCAGATAGTATCCAATGTTACAACTTTGTTTTTTGTGTCAAATCAACGGAATCCGACCAATCATTCTGTCTGGGCCCCAAGTCTGCTATTACAATAGTGTCAGAATGGTCTCATAATGATTTCATAATGGTCGATTTTGACAAGTTATGCCAGATTTCTTTTATATATGTTTTTAAATATTATTTATTAATTTGTCATTATGTACGAGATTACCATTCTATGCCATTTCTTTCAATGGAGTGTCAGTGGTTGACCATTGGAAAGTAATAATGACGCTTTTATATGAGTAGATTACCAAACTTGTCAAAATCGACCATTATGAAATCATTATGAGACCATTCTGACACTATTGTAATAGCAGACTTGGGGCCTTGTTCGGCTTCCAATCTACCCGTAACGACTGACAAAGATCTACAAATCATAGCTGGGACCAAAGACTATAAAATCACGGGACCAACTGCTTAAGGTGCTTTCTGAGGCAGCTCGGTATGTTACGATGGTCACCCATCTAGAGTTCGACCTCGGCAAACGTAAAGTGTGCCCAAGAACTCCACGACCTCATCCCACCGGCCCCCTTCTACCATCGGACATCCAGACGCACTGCAACTTACCATCCCTATCTTGTTGCTATTTCAATTCGCACTAAGCGTTTCCAAACGTCTTTTATAATGCGCACAGCAAAGGAGTGGAACCCTCTGCCTGCGTCTGTGTTTCCGAAGACTTACAACCCTAATCTCTTCAAAGTTGCAGTGAATAGGTTCCTTCTGGGTAAGCTTGCTCCATCGTAGACTTTGTCTCTGTCATCTATGACCTAAACTAGAGTCAAGAGCAAACCCATCACAATAAAAATAAAAATAAAAGTTTGCTTAATTGTGAAGCTCGACCCGTGCGGCTGTTAGTATCATTGATCAAAAATTCATGTGTTACAACCATCTTAACGAACTTTTATAGTACTCTTTCCTTGCAGTGGGAAAACTCGAAACTATTTCAAATACACTTTATTTTTTTCCTATCAAATCTTCAAGGATGTTGTGTTGTATTATTATTATAGTTTAGGTAAATTGCAAATTGAAAACAATGTCTTCTAAATAGTGTCACAGCTGAGGTCTCGAAACAAAAATTCGAATTCAGTTGTTTTCAAAATGATAAACAAAAGAGAATATTTGAGTACGATTCACACTTGAGCGGAGCAGCACGGAATTCGAGTATGCGACGAAGTGCATAGATGCGGATCGAAATGAATTTGAAATACAATAATGTAACTTCACAGGAACGTGTATTTATATACCAGTAAAGTTTCAGCGTATTCTAGGCCTTCATACCTTCTACTACTTATCTGAATGGCTTATGATTTTAGCACGCCTCATAATTAAATACCTTTACCTATTCGATAAGGGACGAACTCTTGGCTAAACTATAACAGCTGCACGGGTCAACAGGTCAACACTAACCGAGGTCGTTCAGTGGAAGGGTCCTCAGAAAGCATGTTAAGCCGTTGATAATAATAATAATAATAATAATTTATTTATTTCAAAAAAAAGAAACCCATAGACACAAAAACATTTTGTTTACATACAAGACTTACGCCTAAGCATACAATTTATATGAAGGTCACATTACTGGTACATATAACTTTGTAAAATGTGGTAGGGCTTATATTTGGAGCAAATACATTAGTTGAACTCTGGCTCTGAAACTAGGCAATGCCTGTATCTTCAGAGTCAGTGATTCCTCTAGGTAGTACAAATTCAACCTGGGTTAAACAAGGACACAGATGTGACGAGTAGTAGTGGTTAGCAAATTTATGTAGGGTTTATGTAGATAGGTGATAATTGTGAAGGGTGTGTGTGTGTGTGTCTGGTGAGTGTAGTGATGAGTGCGAGAGAGTATGAGTGTGTGGAACATGTTTGTGGGATTAGGTCTTCGTGTGAACTCCTCAATGATTACGAATAAAGAGGTTCTCTGTTTCGTCATAAGATAAGTGGAGCAGGTAATTCGTTATTTTGTTTTTTGCTTCGAATTTGTTTAGGGAATAAATGGATAATAATTTATTGAATTTATTATACAATTTCGAGGCATGAAAGTAAAATTGCCGTCTCGCGAAACTTGTTTTGATTTGTTCTGTTCTACATATAGGTTTCCCGGTGCGAAGAGTTATATTACTGTCGTATGGAACGGAGCCGTGTTTCCTAAGAATAGTTCGCAAAACGAATAGTTTTCTTACCGATAGGATGTTGCACTCTGAAAATAAGGCAGACGTTGGATATCGACGTGGTTTTCGCATCATTACTTTTAGAACAGCCCTTTGGGCTCGTTCTATGCCTAGCATTGCTGTCTTGTCAGTCCCACCCCATACTGGGATGCAGTATGAGAGAATGGACTGGCATAGAGCGAGGTAGACGTTTCGTAAGGTGTTATAATCTGCCGATTCCCGGAGGCTTTTGAAGATATAGAGAAGACGTCTAACTCGGGTTTTTAAAGATTCTAAGTGAGTATGCCAGTTCAATCTCTCATCTACACAGACACCTAAATATTTTGTGTTTGTGACAAGAGTAAGCGAGGAACAATTACAAGGCTGAGATAGGTCCAGACATATATGTGCCTTGATGACTGATTCTCCGGGTGGAGGCGCTGATCTCGGGCTAATACGGAATGCAACTGCTTTAGTCTTTGAGAGGTTTAGGGTGAGCAAGTTGGCAGAAAGCCAAGCCATTACTGCCTTCAGCGATATCTCAGCATTTTGTTTAGCTGTTCTCCAGTCCGTACCATATGCTAGGAGTACGGTGTCGTCTGCGTACATATACGTTTCACAGTTTTGCAGCTTAAGTTTGCATAAATCGTTAACGTATAACTGGAAAAGAGAGGGAGAGATTATGCTACCTTGAGGCACACCGTAGCTAATTTTCTCACAGCTACTTGTCACTTGGTCTATTTGGACGCATTGTTCCCGACCGCTGAGGAAGTCTTCAAAAATCGATAGGGCATTTCCTCGAATACCTGCAGCTTCCATCTTATGGAGTAGGATGGGGATAGAGACGGTATCGAAGGCTTTTGATAAGTCCAGAAAAATACCGAAGCAAGCCATTTTAGAGTCGATTTTCTTGGTCACTGCTTCAGTAAAACTCAACACGGCGTCCTCGGTAGAGATTCCCGGGCAAAATCCATATTGATTATCCGCTATTGTATTATTAGACTTTAAGAATTTCGATAAACTGTTTTTAAGGATACGTTCGAGAATTTTAGAGAGAGTGGGAAGAACTGAAATTGGCCTATAATTTGTGACATCGTCTCTATCCCCGTCCTTATAAATTGGATGCACAAGAGCTCTTTTAAACGCTCGGGGGAAAGTTCCTGATTGTATGGAAAGGTTACAAATGTGTGTGATTGATGGGACAAGAAGGTTTTTGCATGATTTTATAATTTTTGAAGAGATGCCGTCCCAGCCAATTGCGCAGTTGCTTCTAAGACTCATGATTATGGTATCTACCTCTTCGTGAGTTACTTCCAAAATGCACATAGAGTTTGGTTGCAGATTCAAACTTTCTGGGGGGGTGCTGTTCGGGTTAGTCGATATTTGCGAGGCCAACTTTTTACCTACGTTGACGAAGTATTTGTTTACTAAATTAGCTGATGAGATTGGGTCAGTCGCAATGTTTAAGAGTTCGAGAGCAGATTGTGGTTTGTGCTGGGTATGTGTGATTGCTTTAATTACGTTCCATGTTGCTTTAGAATTACCTTTGGCTTTATCTAATTCTATTTTTTCATAGTCGCGTTTCAAATTATGAAGTAAATTATTACAGAAGTTTCTGTAGCGTTGGTATGTCACTTTTAAAACTGTGTTGTTTGGTGATTTCTTTAGGTTTTTGTGCATTAGATCTCGGTTCCTAATACATCGTAGCAGACCTGCTGTGATCCAAGGCTTGATATTCCTCTGCTTTTTTGGGACACGCACTTGTTTAGAGTGGAGATTTATTATCGAAGATAGGGAGGAAATTAACAGATCAGTGGCCATGTTAGCATCTGTACAATGTAATACTGGAGTGAAGTCTGTGTTTTCTAGAGCTAGCGAAACAGATGGGTAGTCAATGCGATAAGCTATTTTTGGGGGCTTACGTACCGCATTTTTAGTACTAAGACATAGTAGAACCGGGAGATGGTCTGTCACTGGAGAGTCAAGGACCATGGTAAATGCCGCTTCTTTGGATTTCAATAATGAATGATCGAGGCAATTATTTTGCCTGGTGGGTATATTGTGCGTGGGCAAGAGACCAAGTGATGCGGTCATTGTCAAGTATTGGTCAGACAATCTATCCACATTATTCTCCTTAATGTCTATGTTTATGTCACCAATAAGTGCCATGTTTTTGTTTGTTGGAAAAGTGTTCACTAAGTTGTGCAAGCTATCCATGAAATTGTCTATATTTTGGTAAGACGGAGAGCGATATATGGAAACAAGATAGAAGTTATTGTCAAAATTACATACTAAACAATTTCCATCCAAGAATTGTGGTTCGGATACACTAACTTTTAGACTATTTTTTAAGAAGATCACCACTCCATCATTTTGTAATGGGTTGTTAGATGTAAAAAACGTGTCATAGCCGTCTAATTTTGGAAGGGGACCCGAAACTTTTAGCCAGCATTCTGTGAGCACGATGATGTCGCAGTCAAAATTTAGAAGTGCAGTCGTAGCCAAAAATTGTTCAATATTCTTTTTAATGCTCCTGATATTCTGGTGGATGATTTTTAAATATTTAGTAGGATGCTTGATTAGTGTAAGGCACTGATTCGGTGAACATAGTATTGATTGCGCTATGTTAAAGTTATCTAATTCGGATATTATATTAATTGTGTTAGTCATTTTGATTAGTTAAACATATAATGTAGGAACAATGCGGAGCGAATGTATCACGGTTTAGATTTTCTAATGGAGTACTTATGTGGTATTTGTGGTACTTATTGTATTTCAAGGAGTGGAACGTATTTTTAGCGCGGAGTGCATTTGTGAATTGTGTATGATTGTGGTGAAAGTGATTAGTAAGATTGAGAATAGTGCATGAAAGTGAAATTGCGTGTGAGAGAGTAGGATTTGTCAAAGAGTTGGGCTGATAACCTAAAAATATTTTATACAATTGAAAAATTTGAACAGGGAGAGAGATCTGGACACAGTACTTAAGCTTTACGTATTTGAGTCATATGGTATTAGCTTTTAAATCTATAAGATTTTGTTCTGAGCTTACCAGAAACTGTTTTTGCCCTCCCTCCCTACGCAGGTAAATTTTGGCGTTAGATACCCAGCAAAACTTGAATCCGTTCTGCTTCGCAAACTCGCGGGCACGGTAGAACAGTGACTTGCTAGAAGATGGTAGATATTCATCAACAAAGAAGGGTTGTTTATTTCCTGGCAATCCTAAGAGCTCCGTATTTAATTTATCGTCAGTGTTTCGAGTCTTGTTATATTTTCTTACTGAGGACAAGATGTCATACTTTTGTTGTACTCTGTTGAACTCAACTATGATGTTTTTAACTGAACCTGGTTTGGCAGGAGCCCTATAGATATCCCGAAGATCATTGGGTTGTAGTTGAGTTCCCAGTAAACCTCCCAATTTAGTAACTATTCCAGAAAGATCTTGCACGCTTTCGTTATCTTTTTGTGGGATGTTGCGGATCTCAATATTAGCATTCCGTGATACATACTGCATTTCTTTAAGTTTTTTATCAAGGCTGAGAAGATAGTTTTTATTATCTTTGTTTTCCACTTCGAGACGATCTACATGGTGTTTCATGTCCTCATATGACTTATTGATGAAGTTCATTGACTTTTCTATTTCCTGATTCGACTTATGGATGGTAGAGTATTGTAGCTTAAGGTCGGATATATCCTTAGCCAGTTTGGACAGAAAAGAGTCTTGTTCTGCTTTCCAGGAATTGAGCATTTCTTTGATTTCATCCTTGAAGTCTCGGAGAAAACTTTTGGGCGAACCGTCTAATCGAGGCCGTTTATTCCTAGTAGTTACATGGTCTACAGGGACATCCCCCTCCATGCTCGCCGGAATATCTGAGTCCGACTGTGACTGCATTGTTGGGTCTTTCCTGGACGAGGGTGGGGAGTGTTGCATTTTGGGCATGATTCAGTTTAGTGCCAACTTCCAAGCAAGACTTAGGATGCGAGATGATTAGTAGCCACAAGAAGCAAGTGTACAAATAGTTCTTACTTACTGAGCCGCTCGCTATAAGCTCGTAGCAAACGCGCCGTAGCAAGTGCGCAGTCGTAGCCGATGCGTAGCACTGATGTGACGTCGGCGCCGTAGCCGCGTGCGCTCGTAGCACTCGTAGATTCTGTCGCTCGGTGAGTAGCGTCCGTGGTTCGGTGGTAGGGCGCCCGACTGCTGCGCTGTGTGGCGCTGGTTCGAACCCAATGGTAGGGAGCCAAATAAAATTCAACTAGTTGCGGGGTGATGCACAAAATCCGATTGTCCCACTCTAGTCCAGCCCACTGGGTGGAGTCAATGTATTTAAATCGTTAAAGAGTAAGCGAGAATTAAATCTTGCGCGTTCAACCAATAAGCAATCAGTACAATTACTATCGATTTAAAGGGCAGCGTGGATCTACTACACACGTCCGTTCCGGTCGGTAGCGCGCGAGGAACTCGCTGATCCCGACTGTCATTTGGAGAATTTAAGCTCTCGTTGCAGGTCATCAGAAGCCATATCTGACCAGTCTGGTCAAGAGTTACCGTGTTATCCAGTTATTTTTTTTTTTGGGACAAGCCCGCCACACATTCCCAACCACTGCAACTCCTGAAAGCCAGAATCAACAGTGGCGACCACCAGAAAAACGCCGAGCCAATGAAGCCCGACGAGTCCTGAAGAAACGATTTAACTGTCTTGGATCCTGTAACGAATTTAATCAGAAAAGTACTGCGGAGGAGTAGGAAAAAAAATATACATAATTTCCATTTCCCTCCTTATCAAGCAGGAGACAGAATAGAGCTAGGCCAATAGGCAACAAGGGACATATACAACTGGGTTAAGCCCAGTTGTCAAGCACCACGGATTATATATTAATAAAAAACTAATGGGTCCTAAATTGTGAGCTAATTTTGATTCCAGTAATAGGTATGGGAAAATGGCCTGAAAGCACGGAAATTTGTTCTGGTTTCTACAAGGTCCGTGTAGTAAACTACTCCAGATGTAACCTGAATACCCATTTAATGGGTTGTGGAGGTCGTGTAGGCAGCCGCTCCCAGTAAAATACTGGTGTTCAGCTGAAACCGGTTTGACTGATGGGAGCCGACCCCAATATAGATGGGAAAGGCTAAGCAGATGATGACCTATTAGATTCGGTAGGTACAAGATGTGAACAATAGAAACGTCCTATTTTCTTATAATACGTCAAAAACTCAATAATTCCTCATAGACGTACTTTCAATAATTTCTCATAGATACTTAGATTTACTAAAAGAACGGTCTGTACACAACGAATTTCATTTTTCAAATAAAAAATATTTTATTTACAATCACAAAACTAGGAAGAAACTCAAGTAGGCAGTTGAAATTAAAATATTGTTAGCGGGCAGCCCTATCGCGTGTTTACGTACCGCGCTGTAGGTAATTATTTCAAGGACAGGACCGTCTCACAATACTGATAGAACTGTGACAATGTAGTTACTAGTCAACATGATACCCGTCAGTAGGATTTGTTGCCAACTTGCCTTACCTTTGACTTAAAGAATGTCAAAGACCAGCAATCGTCTTTGTTCGCTATCGTCCACCCCAGACAAGAGAGTGTGAATCGTACCTAAGTCGCGGGTGAAAGTTAATTCAGCAACAAATTGCAAGTCAGTGTGCATGTTTCATGAGACATAACCAACGTGATTTGGGTTTTAAATTTTTTACTCAACCTTTGGAAGGTCATGGTGACAATTATTTTTAGCCAGCTAACCCACGCAACTTTGTCTGCGTCACATTTTGTATAAATGCTCCGCTCCTATTAGACGTAGCATGATGCTGTAAGCCTTTCTCGATAAATGGGTTATCCACCACTAAAATAATTGTTCAATTCGAACCCGGAGTTGCTGAGATAAGCGCGTTCAATCAAACAAATACAAATGCTTCAGCTTTAGTAATATTTAGTATGCCTCTAGATTTTTGTACCTTATTATGATGAACTCTCTGCCTCAACGGTCCAGTAGTCGCAAGTGCTATCTTCCGAGCCTGTAGTTTTGTTGCCGGATCAGCTAAAATATTGTTGTACTAGCTTCACCCGCGACTTCGTTCGCGCGGGTTTAGTAGATACTTAACAAACTTCATCTCCTCTTCATATCCTCCTTCTTTATAGGGTAATATGTAAATTACTAATTAATAGACTCAACGTAGGGCAGTTTGCTCTAACCGCAATATTTTTCTTACTCAGAGCATTTTATACCCGTCGTAACTTTTAAACGAAAGGTCAGATTTGAATCATTTAAAGTGTAATTTACGTGTACATAATCAACCTTAATTATCTAACCATTAAAATGGATAAGGATTAATATCATGATACCAAAATCACCACTATTCCATTCCGCCCGGGTTTTGATACAATTATTTGAACAAAAAGCGGTTATTGCGATTTAACCATAATAGTTAGACATATAGTTAGACTTCAATGTTATGTAGTACATTTGTTTTATGTATAATCAATAGTTTTCTCACCGCACGCCAAATAATTAATTTTATAGGTAAAATTTTGCTACTTTGGGTTACATTATTGCAATTTTCTTAAGGATCTCTAATTTTGTTTGAAATTATTATATAGCCTATGTTCATCAAGGATAATGTAGGATCCTAATGGTAAAATAATTTTTCAAATCGGTCCACTAGTTTCGGAGCCTATTCATTTCAAACAAATTTCAAACAAACAAATCTTTCCTCTTTAGTGTAGATATTTCATTTGGAATTTCTCAGTAGCGTTCTTTTGTTTCAGCATGGGAAGTCATTAAATGACTTCTTCTGCTCTGTGTGTGGAGCGGAAGAGTCTCGAGACTCTTGCTAACTAAACTAACCCATCCGTGTTCCTCAAAATGCCCTTTGCGTTCCCGGGGCACGGTGACTCTTTCGAACAAATTCTGCAACCTCAGTAGCATCCTGGAGATGACTGATCCTGAGAGCCTGTTTGATAGAATGGATTCTCCCCCAATACCCATATGCATGCGATTTTTTTATTTGCAAAATGAAATACTTATTAGCTCCAGTAAACAATCATGAAATTATTTTTTTAATCAGCGATGAGGTTATAAAGCTTCAAAGACTGCAATTAGAAAGAGAAGTCCGATATCGACTTTGACGTCAAAGTTCAGGACGTCTATGTAGCTGCCGCAGCTGCCATAGAAAATAGCGTTTTCGCGAGAGGGACCGATATATTTGTTTAAAATAATAATATCTCGTTGGTTTTTCGAGTAATTGTGGTTCTATTTTCACTGTTAGTGTTATATTTTTGTATATTTTTAGATAAACTATATTGAATATTAATATTTATTTCATGCATATTCCCTATTACATGGACTTAAATAATTGTCTGTAATTCTTGTTGAATACCTTCTATGTGAAGAAAAGAACCGGCCAAGTGCGAGTCGGACTCTCACACGAAGGGTTCCGTACCATAAACCGAAAGAACACGTTTCTTGTTTGAGAGCTCCCTTTAATTTTTAATATTTGTTGTTATAGTGGCAATAGAAATACACACTCTATGAAATTTTCAACCGTCTACCTATTACGATTCTTGAGATACAACCCGCTGACAGACGGACGGACGAAAGAACTGTGGAGGCTTACTATAGGGTCCCTTTAGGTACGGAACCGTTAATAGGCCTGTGCCCAGCAGTGACACAATTAAAAGCTGTTTAATAGCTCCTTTACAACGAACTTCTTTGCTACAAATTTAATCTAGCCAAAGAAAATCTAGAGTTTCGAAAAGAAACTTACATTATTCACGACCCAATTGCAATGTTTCATTCATAATCACAGTTTTCCACAATTTCTTTCTGTAGCGCAATATAATTATAACTTTCGTACTAATTGCAAAAAATATAGACTCGTTCAACGAACGTGACCGAAAATTAATGGAATATATATTCGCTACAGTAATTACTTTGGCTCAGGTTGAGAAAAATAGTTTGTGTTTATTAATATTCAGATCAGATTAATATTAAAACTAGCTTCTGGCAGCCGCTTCGCCCGCGTGGTCCCTAGGGAACATACTCCCGGGATAAAAAGTAGCCTTTGTCCTGTCTCAGGCTCTAGACTATCTGTGTACCAAATTTCATTTAAATCAGTTCAGTAGTTTTGGCGTGAAAGCCCGACAGACAGAAAGAGTTACTTTCGCATTTATATTATTACTAGAATCTGCCAGCGGCTTCGCCCGCGTCGTCCCTAGGGAACATACTCCCGGGATAAAAAGTAGCCTATGACCTTTCTCAGGCTCTAGACTATCTGTGTAACAAATTTCATTTAAATCGGTTCAGTAGTTTTGGCGTGAAAGCGCGACAGACAGGCAGACAGACAGAGTTACTTTCGCATTTATAATATTAGTAAAGGATAAGTAAGGATTATAAAGGTGGGTACCGATCGGTGTTACGGAGGCTTATTCCACTAAAAACCCCAAAGCCATTATTCTCAAAACTCTACGATCCATTTATGTAGGTACTCAACAACCATACTCAATATCCATTTATGTACTAATTCTTGTCAACCTTAAACAGCCTTCGCTCCTCCCATCTATGGAAACATTCACATCTTTTGGAAAAAGTAGACCAAATTATTAGAAACACACTTTCTTCAATCCTAAATGTGACCTTGGACGACCGAGCATGGCAGCAAGCCACACTTTCCATTCGCATGGGTGGACTCGGCGTCCGCAAAATTTCAAGTATTAGTTTACCGGCCTTCCTCTCCTCGGTCCACAGTACTGATACATTAATTAGGAATATTTTATCATCCTCGCTGGTTAATTTTGAGGTACCGTGTTTGACCGATGCGTTGAATGCTTGGAAAATGGCTTGTCCCAACTCGGATTTGCCCGACAACCTGACCTCTCAGAGACGATGGGATGTGCCGCTCTGCAGTATTGTACGGAATAACTTGATTCATAAATCATGGAATACTGTTGAGCGCGCACGTCTGTTAGCTGTGGGAGAGTGGGAGTCGAGTTTATGGCTTCAAGCACTCCCGTCATTCACCATAGGTACTAAGATGGATGACGCATCGTTTCGGATCGCGGTCTGTCTTCGCTTAGGCGCACCTTGTGTTGCTCCGCATCGGTGTCCCTGCGGAGTAGCTGTCGACCTCGAGCCTCGGACACCATGGCCTTTCCTGCTGCAAGAGCGCAGGCCGCATAGCACGGCACGCTAGCATCAATGATATTATTCGTCGAGCTCTTGTCACTGCCGGCGTACCTGCAGTATTAGAACCTAGTGGCTTGGTACGTGACGATGGGAAGAGACCAGATGGTATGACGTTGGTGTCGTGGAAGGTGGTTAGGCCTCTGGTGTGGGACGCTACATGTGTCGACACCATTGCACCATCACATGTTCCAAGTACGGCGAGCTGTGCCGGCGCTGCTGCTGCGACTGCTGAGGCCCTCAAGCGGCGCAAATACTGTAACCTTATTGGTAATTACAGTTTTGAGCCGTTTGGGGTCCAAACACTGGGGTCATGGGGTCCGAGTGCGCGTCTCCTTTTTAAGGATATTTCTCGCCGGCTGATCGATACTTTGCGTGACCAGAGGGCTGGCTCGTTCTTTGCTCAAAGAATTAGTATTGCCATTCAACGTGGCAATGCTACCAGTCTTCTGGGGCACGTTTCCGGATGACAGCGATGCGGAGGAATTCTTCGACGCCTGAGTGAATTTGTCTTTGTATATTCACATGTATATAGTTCGGATTTATTGCTTATTTAATATTACTTTTTAGCTTGAATAAAAGACCTTAAACCCAAAAATATTTAAATACTGCAATCCATCATCTGCCTAGCCTTTTCCCAACTTTATTGGGGTCGGCTTCCAGTCAAATCGGATTCAGCTGAATACGAGTATCATATGCCTACCAGACCTCCACAACCCATTAATTGGGTAGCACGGTACTTCTTGGCAAAACTGATTTAGATTTATTGGCTTCTGACAATCCGTTACAACTGTCAGAGATCTACAAATGACAGCCGGGACCAACGGCTCAACGTGCTTTTCAAGGCACGAAGAAACTCGGTTTGTTAAGATGGTCACCCACCCACGTTAAGCCTTTGGTGGAGGTCTGGTAGGCATATGATACTCGTATTCAGCTGAATACGAGTATCATATGCCTACCAGACCTCCACAACCCATTAATTGGGTAGCACGGTACTTCTTGGCAAAACTGATTTAGATTTATTGGCTTCTGACAATCCGTTACGACTGTCAGAGATCTACAAATGACAGCCGGGACCAACGGCTCAACGTGCTTTTCAAGGCACGAAGAAACTCGGTTTGTTAAGATGGTCACCCATCCACATACCAACCTTGGCAAGCGTTGCTTAACCTTGATGATCGACCCGTGCAGCTGTTATTATTTAGCCACGAGCACCTCCTCTTCACTACCAATTGAACCCCAAATAGTTTTGGTACAGTCAACAGCAAGAAAATCAGAAGCTTTGATTTGGCCTTTGACCCATTTTATTTCTATAATAATTTATTCAATAATAATTTATTCAAATAAAACGTTTACAAAAAGTGTACAAGTAGTCAACAGTAATGAGTTATCCATACAATTATAGTGCCTAAAAATAAACTAAAACTAAGATATTATTATAGGTGCAAGTAATGGTTGTTCGGAATTGCAATGTTAGGTAGCGACCAGCCCGATCTAGGTTAATTTAAACCTGTGTTTCAAGCACTACACTTCTAGAGTATAGCATAGTTTTAATTATATTTTTATTGTGAATTGTTAAGCCGCTAAAACTCACGTGTATTATTTATGCATCCTGCAATTTTGCTGTTGACTTTAGCAAATCTGTTTTGGGGTGTATGTGGAATTGAAGTATAGAAATATTTTGGGGCTTAAGATGGAATGAATGTATGGACCGTAGAGTTTTGTGAACAATGGCTTTGGGGCTACGTCGAATAAGCCGTTACGAGGCGTAATGTAACAAGTTACTAAGCGAGCATTGGCGCCGTCAGTACGCGGAGACGAGCACGAACACGCGAACAACGAGCCGCTCGTTTCACTTGTCCGCCCGCTGTCAGTTTTTTGGCGAATCCCTTTGAGTGGTAGGCAGTTCATTCAGCACGCCACGATAAGTCGGAGATCTTGAAATTCTCAGGAATGTCTTGCGAATCTGGAGCTAGGGTGAGCAAAAAGTTCGAAACGAGCATGTTACACGGATTTTAGGACACGGCTTAACATAACATGCTCGTTGCGAATAGTGCATTACGGCCTGTAACACCGGTCAGTACCTTAATAGGGACCGGATTTATCTAAGTCTATCGAAGTTGGGATAAGCGTTTGTAACACTTGTACACTTCATCTTTTCTACAGCCGCACATATCGATCATAGAGGTAAAGCAACGTTCGAAGAGGTCGGATCACATTTCCGTCGTGCCTCGGAAGACACGTTAAGCCTTTGGTCTCAGCTGCCATTTGTAGATCTTTGACAGCCGTTACTGTCACCAGTACATGGACATAATATATGTTGAGAAAAAAGAAAGAGAAATGAACCAAAATAATAACAAAATGGTACCAGAGAAAAAGCAGAAGAAGTAGAGGAAGACAGCCAAAGCGATGGGAAGACGATTTGAAGCACTTGCTTCAAATCGTCTTCGTTCGTCTTAGCTGGGCCAGAATTATTACAGCAAAGGACATAAGCAAGTGGAAATCCTTAGAGGAGGCCTTTGTCGAAAGACAAGCTGTTAAGAGGGGAGATAAGTCGAATGCCGAGAATATGTTTTAGTTTAAGTTAATTTGTAGTTTTCCTACCTCTGTTGGTTATTTTGGTCAAGTATGTAACAGCAATAAAGGCTTATTTTTAGGGTTCCCAAAAAAAAAAGGAACCCTTATAGGATCACTCGGGTGTCACACTCACAGCAAATTTTCTCCGGATCCACTGGACCGATTCTGTTGAAATTTGGTACACATATGGACTTCTATGACCCAAACACGGACGCGTTACGTAAATTATTAAATTTTTAGTATGGGGGTCACTTTTGGGGGTCAAAATATAAAATTAAAAAAAAAAGTTTTTTGAACAATATCGTGTGACATATCAAATCAAAGGGCTTACTGAAAGGATTTTAATCATATTTTTTGCATAATTTTAAAATAAATGGTTTTGAAGTTATTCAAGAAATTAGACGAAAAATGACCATTACCCCCCCTTATCTCTAAAACTACTCAGCCAAAAATTTTGAAAAAAATGGAGATAATAGATCTTTACCTAAAGATTACTGGAAAACCTATTAAAAGTCTGTAGTATTAAAATAACATGTTAAAAAATTAAATTCGTTCGGAACCCTTTGCACGCGAGTCCGACTCGCACTTGGCCAGTTTTTTATTTTATTGTCACCAGGCTTGCTAAGAGAAAAGTACACAGTAGCGTTACCCAGTAAATGGGTTGTGGAGGTCAGCTAGGCAGTCACTCTACGTAAAATACTAGTACTCAGATCTGCTTCCATCTAACCAGATACAGATCTGGTTAGATGTAAGCAGATCCCTATACCTATAGTTGAGGTCCAATTCAGCAAAATAACAGAGAACTAGTAGGCATTCTTTTTTTCGTTGGGCTTTTGACAGTAAGTGATACGAGTATACTTCTACCGAGTGCTTGTTTCAGAGTTCGCATGGGACATATAGTGTGTGTTCCGAAATATCAAACAGTATACTGGCTAGTGCTCATGACGTCATTAATCGACGCCATACTGTTGATTCGTTCCGAAATATACCGGTCAGTGCAATGACGTCATAAAGTTAATAATTCCGCCAAAAGTCTGATGCACGCACGCCCGTTTGACGTTTGATATACTACTATTACGTCACATTTGACGTTTGTCTCACTTATGGTGGCACACCAGTACTATATGGCGTCGGATTCATGACGTCATGAACACTGGCAAGTATACTGTTTTATATTTCGGAACACACACATAATTGGTGTTCTAACGGGTAAGTACAAGCGAGGGTAAGGTTTTAAAAAGGTGGTAAATATAGTATACTAGCTGACCCGTTCCCACTTCGTTGGGCGGTATTTTTCGGGTTAATATATAGCCTATGACACTCACAAATAACGTGGCTTTCTATTGATAAAAGAATTTTCAAAATCGGTTCGGTAGATCCAGAGATTACCCTCTACAACCTCACAAACAAACAACTTTTACCTCTTTATAATATTAGTATAGACTAGGTATAAATACTTTCCACACATGCCTTCAATCTGTGAAGAAGTAATGATGATGGAATAAAACCATCAATATCAGTACCGTTGAAAACTCCTTGATGACAATGGCTAAACATAATATTAAATTGATTTCAGTACCATTGTTTATCTGTATTGTACCATTTTTAGGGTGCCTGTCCTGATGGATAGGATTTCTCCGCTCCGCTACCTTGCTCCACTGTAATCGGCGGAGCGAGGCAGAGCGGAGCGGAGAAACGGAGTTTTAATTTAATTTAATCCTTTATTTCAGAAATCTATGGCCCATAAGTAAATACATAAACATAAAACAATAACAGCTATAAATAAATTAATACATATTACAATACTGATTAAACTACTGCACACGAAATGACGGCGTCGTGTTTCGTTGACTGGTGTCGAAGAGCTGGCCGCGGAAACGTCTATACACGACACCTTTCGGCCAAAACTCTGCTTTGAGGAACATCTTGATAATATGGTGAGTTGAAACCCGCACTACAAACGACTTGAAGTTTGTGTTGTGGCGCGATTCCAACTTCTCGACCCTCAAAGTCCAGTTGGTCTTCACTCTCATGTACTCCACGATCTCCTCAACCTTCGTAGAGTGATGTAGCCGGGACACATACAGCAGCGTCGTAGGTATTGCTGGACGCAGCAGCATGTTAGGTCCTGCCGCACCACGTGAGTCACTGACATTTTTACTGGCATGATTGGTTAAAATTTCTCCGTTTCTTCGCTCCGCGCAAATCAACAAGCAAATCAAATCATTTCTAAGTTATTTAATAATATTTATTTTTTATTTGAATGAAGAACCTTTAATTCTGGTGCATCAGAAACTTTCTAAGAATGCTGGATACGGGAGAAGTTACAAGCAAAACTTAGTAAGACAACAAATTCTCGTGTATTTCCTTCCCCTAAAGTTAAATGCTCTCGTAACATATAAATAACGTCGCCTAAAGTAATTAATTTCCATTACAAAGTTTCAACGAGTCAAGTCAAAAGTTTAATTTCGACGGACAAAGATAGATTATTATTATAATGTTGCCATTTTATTTTGGTTGATTTTTGTATCGAGAAAACCTAATTACTGTAGTGGAGTTTGGTTTTTTGAAAAGCGTAATTAATAACGCGTTTGATATTGAAATTTGATCTAGATTCGATTTTTGGAGAGATTTAAAGTAGGTACGAGAGCAGTCATAAGTTTGATGTTTTTCTTATAATACAAGCCGAGTACTTGATGAAATTTACAATCGAAAAAATCCTTACTAATATTATAAATGCGAAAGTAACTCCGTCTGTCTGTTTGTCGCGCTTTCACGCCAAAACTAATGAACCGATTTAATTGAAATTTGGAACAGAGGTAGTCTAGAGCCTGCGAAAGGACATAGGCAAATTTTTATCCCGGGAGTATGCTCCCTAGGGACCACGTGGGCGATGCCGCTGGCACGGGAGGGGATTAATTTACAAAAATTATTTTTAGTGCTCACCTTCATAAGTCCGTCTGTCAGCGGCCTGTATCTCATAAACCGTGATAGGTACACCGTTGAAATGTTCATATCTTCTTCTTATCGTGTAGGCAGTAAGGTCTAACGACCCCACACACCCTAGTGTCAGAGTTTCTAGACCGCCTCAAGGGCCTCTGACATGGTTTATTTGACGACCGCCATTTGGCGGCCGGGACCACCAGCTTATACGTGCCTTCCGAAGCACAGAATCATCTTTTTAACAGACAATCAGGTGATTCAAGCCTATAATGTCCGAGCTAAACTGGAAACAACTTTACAAAGTAAGCTTCTTTTTGTTTAGTTGTAATTTTCATATAATTTACAACTAATAACAAAATTATTTAAAAGAATAAGGGCGTCAAGTCCAGTTTTGTACAGTATTTTTAGGGTTCCGTACCCAAAGGGTAACCAACGGAACCCTATTACTAACCCTCCCTGTCCGTCCGTCCGTCTATCTGTCAACGGGCTGTTTTATAAGAATCGTAATAGATAGACAGTTGAAATTTCCTACTAGCTGACCCACGCAAGTTCGTCTGCGTCACGTTTTTCATTAATGCTTTGCTGCTATTGGTCGTAGCGTGATATTTATTTATGTATGCTTTATTGTACACCAAAATATAAAAACATAAAGAAAACCTTAAGGCGCGGTGAATAGACGACATTTATGCATTTGAGGGGGTGAGGCAGATGAAGCGGGAGACGTGTAGCCCCGCCTACTGCGGGGCGCACCGCTTGAATCTCACCGATGCGCGACGATCAGTATCTATAGAAACGTAATTTCGCCAGTTTTTGACATAGTACGCATAGCTTAGTGTGCCGCTATCCGACTTCCCAACGCGCTTCCGTGGTGATGATTGGGTTCGAATCCCAGTATACATTTCGATTTTTGTTTCTTATTTTTAAAATATTAGTACAAAAAACAAACAAACAAATATTAGTAACTAAAAAATATACAATTAGCGGCCGTATCGCATTCCGCGATCTCTTCCAGGCAACCTGGGTTGGAAAGAGATAGCCTGGACATGAAATGTGGCTACACTTGGTGCAAATATCAACAATTTTAATAGAGGAACGACGACTGAAACGTTATACAAATAATACAATATACAAAAATATAAACATAAATACATACATACTTAATATACAAGCAAAAGGATATACTAATAATTAGAACATCATTTATTTATTTATTTCCCCCTTACATCTATCATGACAGGTTGTAACCAATGCGATAAATGCGCTTATCCTAACTTATGCTAACATCTATAACTAATTATAAATAATGCATTCCTTGTGAATTCACTAAGAGTACAACAATATAGGTCCATCTCATTAGCAATCAGGTTGAGCGTGCGAAGTGCACGCGTCAGCGACGCCTCCCTTAGAAGGTTGGTCCGATCATAGTGACAAACAGTGATCCTTAACTTCATATCCTCGAAGTAGTAGTCGTAGTCGTAGTGATCCTTAATATTATATATCTTATAGCCTTCCTCGATAAACAGGATATCCAACACTTAAATAATTTTCAATTTGACCCAGTAGTTCTTGAGGTTGGCCCGTTCAACCAAGCAAAAAACCGAACTCTTCAGATTTATAATATTAGTTTTCCATTATACATGCTAACGAAGTCGCGAAATCAAAACCCATTTTTCGATTTTCGGGAGAAATAAGTGCAAGGCTCAATCGAAATTATTGGTACAAAGAAAAGCTCTTACATTTATGTCACCCATTTGTCATACTCACTCATTTTGGAGACCCAAAATTCGATTTGGTTCTTTATACATTTTAACCATTGTAACTCTTCGATCAATTTTAGATGTATTTATAAGCCTGCACTCTAATGGAATAAGAATGTCCAATTTTATTAATGCAGCATTCATAACGATTTATTTTAGTATGCCATCACCATCAGGTAAAAACGTAAATACTTTTTTGAGGTTTGTTTTTTTCTATTTCTGCGAAACCATTTTAGGGCTAATTTTGCCTGAACTTTCTAACAGAGAAAAAGCCGTCAAATGCGACTCCGGTTTAGTAATAGGGATCTTAAATGGCAAACAGCACACACGGAAATGCAAAGTTTTGAAAATTAAGATTGTTAAAATTTTACTAAGAATATGATGCCTTCATCCATAAAAGATTTCACGATTTGTCGAAAATAATTCAAAGGGACAGACTCTCTTTGTACATACCCTATTCCAGCACACGGACTACTCTTGTGCCTTCTTCTTCATATCGTGTGGGCAGTAAGGTCTAACGACCCGACACACCCTAGTGGAGAGAGTAGAATTTCTAAACCGCCTCAAGGGCTTCTGACATGGTTTACTTGACGACCGCCATTTGGCGGCCGGGGCCACCGGCTTATACGTGCTTTCTGAAGCACGGAATCATCTTTTTATCAGACAATCAGGTGATTCAAGCCTGCAATGTCCTAGCTAAACTGGAAACAACTTTACAAAGTATACTTCCCGTGGGAATCGAACCCATAACCACCGGGTCACAAAGCAAACGCCTAAACCACTAGACCCTTGTTCCAAGTTTCATCCAAACCCGTTCAGACCGACAGACATCGCCAGAACAGCTGCTCAAACTCTATCTAGCGCAAGTTCGATCGTGTATGGAGTACTGCTCTCATCTTTGGGACGGATCTGCCAGATACCAGCTTGATGCCCTTGAGGCAATTGAGAAACGAGCCAAGAGGATCATCGGCAATGATAGGCTCGTCGCGACGAAGCTCCAAAGTCTTGAGTATCGACGACGAGTTGCTAGCCTGTCGGTTTTCTGCCGGTTGCATTTTGGGGAATGTGCGACGGAATTGCATAATTTAGTTCCGCCAAGCCCGTTCCATCATCGGACCACAAGACGAAAGGCGATGCGTCACTGGTACGTGGTGGACATCCCACCCACACGCACAAAACGTTTTGACAACACATTCATGGTGCGTACAGCTAAAGAGTGGAATTCCCTGCCAGAGTCTGTGTTTCCTGATAGCTACAACCTTGAGAGTCTTTAAGTCAAGAGTAAATAGGTTACTTCTAGGCAAGCGTGCTCCATCTTCCACAACATCATCGCTTACCAACAGGTGAGATAGTGGTCAAACGCGTGCCTATCAATAGTAAAAAAAAGACATTTACTTTCGTATAACTGACCCGCGCAAATTCGTCTTCGTCACATTTTTCAATTATGCTCCGCTCCTATTGGTCGTAGCGTGATGTTTTATAGTCGCCTTCTTCGATAAATGAGCTACCCAACTCTCAAATATTTTTTCAATTCTAACCAGTAGTTTCTGAGATTGGCGCGGTCAACCAAACAAACAAACTCTTCAGCTTTATGATATTAGTATAAATGAATCTCCCATAAACTTTTAAAGTCATTGGCATACCCTTCATATCAGGACAGACATAGCAAGGTTGACATTTTATTTTTCTAGAAATTCAACGTACTTTAAACTCGTTAAGCCACAGTTTATCCATTGTCAGCTTATTTCGTTCGTGTAAAATAATCCTCCATCACAATAATTATGATTTAAAAACATCAAAATTCCGCTGAACGGTCGCCACTCAGAAGGGGCTTAATTTTAAATGGTTGGACGCCATTTACCTTGAATAAAATAAGTTAATTAACTTGATATTACACGTGGTGAAAATGGTATTAATGGTTGATTTCAGGGCAAACCAGGGAGGTGCTCGTTTTCAGGGTTCCGTATCCGAAGCGTAACCAACGGAACCCTATTCGTCCGTCGCTGTTCGTCCGTCTGTCTGTCAGCGGGCTGTATGTCAAGAAACGTAATAGGTAGACATTTGAAATTTACATAGTGTGTATTTCTATTGCCACTATAACGATAAATAATAAAACTTATCTATACTAATGTATAAAGCTGAAGAGTTTGTTTGCTTGAACGCGCTAATCTCAGGAACTACTGGTCCGATTTGAAAAATTCTTTCAGTGTTAGATAGCCCATTCACCGAGGAAGGCTGTAGGCTATCTATCGCTATATCATGACGCTAAGACCAATAGGAACGGAGCAGTAATGAAAAATGTGACGTAGACGAAGTTGCGCGGGTCAGCTAGTATTAAATATTAAAGGACTGCCATTCAAGAAACTTGTTTTTTTTTTCGGTTTATGTAACCTTTCGTATGGGAGTCTGACTCGCACTTGGCCGGTTTTCGGTACTTTTGAATAAAAAGTGTGTGATAAAAAATAGGACACTATAACTGTCAATTCCATTTAAAAAATCCACAACAACCTTAATGAACTCCTCAAACCTAAGGTTCACACGAGTTCACAGTAATATCTCACCACGAATCGATATCAATCCTATCACAACTCGATTTAAACTACGCTTATCTGGGCGCCCATCAAATGACGGTTATCGTCCGCTGATGAGTTATAGTCCCTAGTTTAGAGCCTTGGTTTATGGCCTAGAGATTTCCAAGGCGTTTGTGATGAGCTCCGAGCGTGTAAATGGTTTATAATAATAGCTAGATTTTGCCTGCGACTTTGTACGCACATAACCCATTTTTTCCCGTTCTCGTAGGAATTTCGGAACACCCTCTCTTAATAATCTCCTACACTCCCCAAGGAACCTACATGTAAAATTTCAGCTTTCTATGACCAGCAGCTTCGGCTGTGTGTTGTTTGTCAGAATTATTGTTAATAATTTTGTTTATTTTGGATAGCTAATAGCGTCGCGTCGTTGGTCGATAGAGCAGACATGTCAAATCAAATCAAATCAAATCGTATATTTCAAATAAACCATTTACAGGCACTTTTGAATTGTCAAAGTCGGTCAGTCAAAAACATGAAGCTATTTGCACGTTCCAAAGCGTAGATCTCTATGGAGAAGAACGTGCAAGAAACTCCACGGACACTCTTTTAAACCATGTGATGTGTTACAAAAATCTTGTTAACATTAACATTGATTGCTTCTATATGTGAGGACAATGCAAAGAACAAGAAAACATTAAACAATTCAAAATGCAGGTACAGATTAAAATAAGCCAGTGGCAGGTAAGAGATGACCAGTTTCAACTGACGGCGCCCGTTCACGAACATGACGCGTGCATCAGCACCATCTAACTCAACCATTTTGAAGGGAATCAAATGATCCAAAACACGCGCCACCATCAGCAAAACATTTGTGTGAGCATGACAAGCTCTCAACTGCCACGCTCGTTCATGTCAAACTAATTTAATAACGAAATCTATAATTACATATGTAAATGGCTCCATAGTGCTCACATTTACAAAAAATTGAAAATATGCTTCTACGTTATACAAAACTATGGTTTCAAGTAACTAAGAAAAGAAAAAAAAGAAGGCTGCTTTATTGTGTATACTTTGCTAATACAATAATGCAAAGAAATGATAAATAAATGATTGTATAGGAGAACAAAAAAAGAGTAAGCATTTCTTCCAATTATCGAAAACCTAACAAGTGGACCCATGCTGCTGTGGCTGTGGAGCAGGACCGGCATTTAGCCAAGCATTTTTATCAAGGACATAATCTTCCAGTTTATAATATGTTGTTGAGTGAGGTGGTGTCATGTGTTAGAGTGAGGACCGCGTATGGACAAACGTAGTGTTGGACGCCCAGCTGCGGCACGATGGATCGGTGATTTGAAGAAGGAAGATGGTAGCGAATGGATGCGTACTACTCTAGACCGGGTTGGTTGGTGCTCTTTGGAAGAGGCTTACGTTCAGCATTGGGCGGTAATCAGATGATATGATGAAAAGCGTATATTACAATTACTAGCGGACCCGCGCAACGTCGTTTGCGTCACAATTTTCATTACTGCTCCGCTTCTATTGGTCTTAGCGTGATGATATATAGCCTATAGACTTCCTCGATAAATGGGCTATCCAACACTGAAATGAAGGAATTTTTCAAATCGGACCAGTAGTTCTTGAGATTAGCGCGTTCAAACAAACAAACTCTTCAGCTTTATATATATTAGTATAGATTAGTACAGTCTCGAATACTGAAATTCTTTAGCCATGTCTCGAATAATAACTCCAGAGCGCGCCTGGTGGAGGTCGTGGCTAAATCAAAACAGCTGCACGAGCCGATCTTCAAGGTTAAGCAACCAATGTTAACAATCCAAGACTCTTCCGTGCTTTGGAAAGCACGTTACTATAAATAATCCTAGATTTCATGCTCAAAAGCAGCACTTAGGTCCATTAATCCAAAAAGGCAGTGCAAATTACTTCCTTGAAAATATTAGTTTAGCATTTCTCTTTCTCAAGACGAAACGTACTGCTTTCTAGAGCTCGTTTGCTCTCTTTTCTGAAAAGAAAAAGAAAATAGGTAAAGAAGCAATCAGCAGCTCTAGTAAAGTTATTTACCTACCCATCTTTCGCGCGAAATATGCAGTTTCGAAGTCAAAGCAAAGTTAAAGTTCTCGTACTGTTGAAATTACGAAGTAAATTATTTATTCAGAGGTAGAGCCGTTCACTGGAACGAATATAATTTCTGTTTATTAGAACAGGGATAATCCTTTTTTGTTAAGGATGGGAAATCATCAAAAGACTTCTTCCGCTCCCAGAGCGGAAGGGAGTGTCAGACTCTTATTGACTAAAACCCATCCGTGTTCCTCCAAGTACCCTTCGCGTTCCAGGACCGCGGTGACTCTTTCAGACAAGTTCCGCAACCCACCGGTAGGATTTAGCAACACTGGCTGGGGCTTCCTCCACCTTAACATTGGCGTTGGGTTCTGCCAGACTCACTGACTAAACCATCCCAGTGTTCTTTCCCAGACTCGGGTCGGGGCCGGTGGGTGTATATGTAACTTCAACTGCCCCACACTAGTGCCGGCTTCTACGGGCCTTAATTCTTGTAGGAACAAATCCGATTCCCATAGTCATTTCACTGATGAACACTTTGAGAGTCATATTCTAATTTTTATCCTGAAATGCGTCTGTGGTGGCGAAGGCACCACCGATATGGTGGACATCCCACCCATACGCACAACCTGCCAGGATTGCAGAATATGTCCGAAAAAGTTACCGAGGCCTTGGAACGCTAAGGGCACGGCTAGAATTTGGAGGGACACGGGTGGGTTTTGGTCAATAAGAGTCTGATACTCCCTTACGCTCCGCGCAGAGTACCGAAAGGAGTTATTTGATGTTTTCCCATAAAAAAAAAAACGCAGAACTACAAACCGTTTTGGAAATACTCTCAATTGCGTACAGCTAAGGAGTGGACTTTCCTGCTGGAGTTTGTGTTTTCTGATAGCCACAACCTCTGATATACTTTAAGTCAAGAGTGAACAGGTTATTTCTAGGCAAGAGTGCTCCATCGTCGACCATATCATCGGTTGCTTCATCTTTTATGGGGTACTGTTTAAAATGTTATAATAAGATACCTCCCCATATATTAGAACTTAATGAGTCAAAATTTAAATCTTGTATTAAACGCACACTATGCAGGCAAGCATATTATAAGTTGGGGGATTATATTGAAGATAAAAATGCTTGGCTGAATTCTGGTCCTGCTCTACAGCCACTAGGGCGCACAAAAAAATTTTTAGAGGGCAATTACCCGTGATTATACCTATTATTATTCGGAAGGTATTTCTATTAAGGCTGAGAAGTAGTTAGGCGCCATTTTTGACTGCCATAGTTGTTCTCTGACAAATTCATGTACGAAACTGTGAGAAAGGTAGCAGGAACAGTGGGTATGAGTTCACCACTACCACCTTGGAACCTCTTCGCGAGTTCGTCTGTGGCGTCATTGCCTAGGGATCTACAGTTCCCCATGATCCACTGGAGGGTGAAGCCCGCAACGGATAATTTCTGGCCCTGAGCTGGTCATGACGTAACTATCATAGGCTCGCTGGGAATTTACCAGTTTTAAAAATAAATGCAAAATAATTGGGGGATTCTGGGAATGATCACATAGTCACCACGGCAATCAGCCGATCTTAATTGAGCTACTATAACAGTTTGTTGGGTATGTGTGACTGTCAGCCGAATGCTTTTGAAATTTTTAACCCTTAAATGCATGACCTTTTATTTTAATTTGAAAAAAATAGTTTTTTATAGAATATTGTGATTAGGTTCGATAAAAAATAATAAAAAAAATCAGATTTAATTTTTTATGTATATATTTAGCAAAAATCAACATGTGCCGTTTTCGGCACTACATGCATTAAATGGTTTTTTTTTTTTGTGTAGGACATTGAAGCAGTCTTTGTTTTTTTTTGCGCATAAATGAATTTTACATTTCGCACACATTACTACAGTCTTCAAATTGCAGATTGGAAACATACATCTCATCCTATTAGGTGTTCTTACTTGTTCATGGCCCAAGCCATCGAGTATAACGTCATTTGGGGGTAAAACTTGACAGGGCTTTCCTTTTCGTATCTTGGGAGGCGGGCCAGCTTCTGCAGTTGATGTAGAACGTGGTCGACCCCTAGGTATAGGTGTGGAATATTTGCAAAGTGTGTCCATAGTAGATTTCTACCTCCACTTGGCAAATAATTAGAGCTTTCAGAAGTTGAATTATTAGGTATTATTGGAGGGTTACTGTCACAATTTGCGTCGTCAGTTGCTAAGGGAGGATCAATAACTTGCATATCTGTAAGAGATGGATCAATGTCTTCACCATCACCACTGAATGGTTCTAAAGGAGATTCTTCTAACTCATCTAAAAGCTCTTGACGAGACGGATAATAATCTAGGTCTTCCCCGTCGGATTCCATCTCGTCGTCAGAAATTTCGCCACTTTCTAGCATGCGAAGCATCTCTTCTATATTTTTGTCATCCATAGCTATAAAGCAACACAACAATATGCAATAACCAACCACCCAGTAAAGTAAAAAAGCAAATAAATCTTTTGAAACGTGTTAGAACAGGTAAGCACTTAGCGGGAAAAAATTGTACTAAAAATGCATGAAGGGTCGTTTTCGGCACAAAGATACTTTGGTGTTTTACGAGTCAATGATTGAAATGTGAAGTAAAATAATAATAAGCACATATTTTGGATGAACTTACCTGCTAAAATATTATTTTTACTCGAGAGAATATAATAAACGGACTTGGATTTTTTGAATTGAACTTCGGTAACTTCGCTTGGCGCTAAGTACTCAAACCTCTGTCATAATTCCACAGATAAAATATACTGGTAATGCAGACTAAAGGCTGATATTCTCGTTTTTTTTTTCTTTATAGATGACAGATTAAAAATGCAACAGCTAATAACATGACAGTTTAATGTTTGGCGGGTTATTTGAACTTTAAGTTATTGTGCCGTTTTTGGCACAAGATGCATTTAGGGGTCGAAATTAAATATGTAAATAAAAATCATAGAACTTAATAGGATGATGTGTACCATTTCTTCCATGCCCGTTTTCATGGAAATTTTTCCCCACAATCATTTGTCAATATAATGCATATTGATGGTTGCTGCTTGGTAGGTGGTTCCCTTACACAGAAGAAATGAATTAATGCTGAAGCAACGGGACAACAAAGGCTACCTTCTAAAATAACCTAACCACCTTCTTGATTGTGGTATACGCCATCAGCTATTTTTAATAGTATTCGTAAAATTATGCGCATTTAAGTGGCCTTCTTCTTCATCGTCGTTTCCTCACTGCTGAATATCGCGACCACATACGTCGCGTCTCCAAGCCATTCGGTCTTCTTCAGTGTGGATCACTCTGAAATGCTACATCCAACAGCCTTCATTTTGGAACACAGTTAGACATCCGATTAACCGAGCTAATTCAACTGTTTTTATGACTCCTCTATCATGGGACTTTGCCACCTGCTCGCCGGTGACATGACTCCTGGCTTCAAGCCTATAAAGATTAATTTTCTTCGTCTTTTCGAGTTGATGGTTAATTCTTTTTGCTATTTTGACCCAGTAGACGGCTACTTTAATTGCAGCATCGGTGGTATTCATTAAAACCTCCAAAGTACAGGTCTTATTGAGCAGCTTTAGCTTGCTAACCTTTGCAAAAATAAGCGCTCGCAAGTTGACGACTATTGTAATCTTAAGACCGCGAAAATGAGATCAAATGCATAACGCCATCTATGGAATATGAAGTTGAACTATCTAAAGATGAGTTATGACATTTTAAATGTACCACTAATAACTAAAAATATGTTTTGGTGAAATCTCATGCTATCCAAAGTACTATTTGGGTCAATAGATGGCATTGCAGTTATCTTTTTTACGTAGTTCATTTAATTTACATTGCTACAAATTATCAGGTGTATGTGTAAAAGTTATCTTCTTTGGTTTTGTACTTTTCATCGTAATGCGATTGAAGCGAACAAAAAAGATTACAGAAAAACAGAAAATAGGTTCTGTTAATTATCCTACTAATCCGGAATTTCAGTACTTCGTCACATCAAATTCCACACATTTTTAAACGTACGAAGTCGCATACGAAGTCGCGGCCAACGAAAATATTAGAGCAGGAACATAAAAAAGTATATATTAGTCAACAATAATGTAAAAAATGTTGCGCAAACTGGGATTCGAACTTACACCAATTCATTCGTAAGTCAGTCATTGTACCACCGGGTCTATGAATTCAGTTGATGTTTGATTTAAATAGCCGATATTATAATAATTTATGGTTATTGACTGCTTAGCTCCTAGAAGATATAGCGTGATGATTACAAATTCTAAGGATATATTTTTAAAGGCTAATTTTATACTAAATTGAACGAATAATTGAAAGTTGAACAAAACTTGTCTAAAAACGTTGATACGTAATTTTAAAATATTTAAATGTCCATAACTTTTTTTTCCGGCCACCAATTTGAATGAAACAAAGACTAAATGTTGCTCAGAAATAAGTCTAATCTAACTTAGAAAACTCCAACAACATCTGTTCAGTATTTTCGGAGATTAGCGTGAATAGACAGACAGACAGACAAAAAAATGCTCTTTTTGTGTTCTATACCTTTTTTTTTGATCACCCCTACTCGATTTTTGGTATTATTATTGTATTCAATTTTTTTTTGTAATTCTTATAAATTTGTACGCCTCTTGGGTGAAACATGTTCGTACAAAATATCAATATTGAAACATCCTGCATGCTTAATTCGCACGTATACGCATGTTTTGACAAATTAAATTATCTTTATCTTCATTTTTAAACAAATAAAAAATACTAACCCAATATATTTTTCGTGTTTAGCATAAACCAAAACAAGCATGGTTGCGAGCACAAGTAACTTCATCTTTGGGTGCAGACGTAAGTAACTAGTGGGTGTGACCACTTTTTATAACGTTGGTGGTACACCCACTAGTTACTTCGTAGGTTCGATATACACAAAGGGCATACAACGCCCTAAGAGTTCAGTTTAATAATACCTTCAGGGTGTTGTTGGGGCCTCCACGTTACTGTTGTGCATCAGGAATGTTTTCCGAAGCACGCACTGATGGCTTCATCACCATCCTTCGGAAAAAGACGGCATCCATGATGCGCAAGGTGCGTGGAAAAAAAATCACTTTTGTATTGTGTCTGTTACTAACATAGTTTTTAAGTAGTGTGTATTGACATATGGATCAAGGTCTGAAATAAAATTATATTATTTATTTATAATAACTTTCAGCTGATAACACCGACAGTATTTTATTTTCTAATACTAATAACAGAAGCGTGCGAGATAATAAAATATATAACTCATTTCAATAACAATGCTTTAATCATAGTTAATCCATCGGGTGCAAATGTGTGTAGATACTGGCATTAATAACCCCGTATTTATTAAATCGTAAATCAACGGTTTCCGCTTAAAATGATCCTTTAATTTTATAAAAACATACTGATAATCTCACTGCTAAAACATTCCAAATAAAGGAAATTAAAAATATCGAAAAAAAATAATAATTAGTGCTTTTTTTCCTTGCAAATATATTATATATAACATAATTTTTTATTAGGTACACTACTTCCAGTCATTAAAGTGAGTTCAGTGCGATGCGCGGCCTTGTACGGTCGTGCTTGCGCTGCTCTGTCCGAATATTTAATTCGCGAATCGCACGGCTGTAGTCGCTGCCCGTTGTTCGTGCCGCTATGAGTTCACAACCGCTCATAGCCAACGAGTTGTTGGCATTCGTCAAGCATGCCATCGATTACATGGACGAAGTTAGCATCTTGCAGATCTGCAAGTCCGCCTACAAGGAGGATGAGATAAAGACGGCCAAGTTGCTGCTTTTCCAAACGCTCGGCAAAGAAGATCAAATGCCGTCCCGCCGAAGAGATGGGACAGAAAAGAGTGTACAAGATATCGTCACTCTGCTGAAGTCGACCGACCCAGACGACGTGCCAGATTTTGTGGCGAAGGATCTGCATAGGCTGCCCCCGGTCACATTCGATCACGTCGACGTCACCAGGTTGCTGAAGGACATCGCTTCCCTGAAAGCAAGCCTGGCAGAAGTACAGTCAAAGTTGGAGGTGTCAAATAGCACCATAGGTGAACTACGTGCAGAAGTAGTGTTGTTGCGCAGCGCAGTTTCGGTAAATAGGTCACCTGACGCCTCTCGAGTGAACACGAGTCGTGGAACGCAAAACGCTTCTATCGGCAGTTTGAGCTCAACTGCGTCACCAGCTGCTAAAACTGCTTGCGTTGCATCGTGTTCCACCGCCGCCGTCTCTGCCTCGTCACCGGTAGAGCAAACGATTCGTGTAGGTACGTCGACCCCTAAACGTGCTTACGCAGACATTGTCACCGCTTGCAAACCTGCTGAGTCGCAAAATTCGCAGGCAAGTCAAGCGATCATAACGAAGGGGGGTAAACAGAGCCGCTTTACATCCAACACGGGTTCGAAACAGCGGGTTCCAGACAAGGTGACGTGTGACAAGGATGGTTTCATCAAAGTGGAGAAGAGAAAGAAGAAGAAGCCTGCTTGTCGGAACCAGTGCGGCACCGCGCTGGCAGGACCAAACATGCTGCTGCGTCCAGCAATACCTACGACGCTGCTGTATGTGTCCCGGCTACATCACTCCACGAAGGTTGAGGAGATCGTGGAGTACATGAGAGTGAAGACCAACTGGACTTTGAGGGTCGAGAAGTTGGAGTCGCGCCACAACACAAACTTCAAGTCGTTTGTGGTGCGGGTTCCAACTCACCATCTCGAGATGTTCCTCAAAGCAGAGTTTTGGCCGAAAGGTGTCGTGTATCGACGTTTCCGCGGCCAGCTGCGCGACACCTGTCAGCGAAACACGACGCCGTCATTTCGTGTGCAGTAGTTTATAGTGTTAATCAGTATTGTAACATGTATTAATTTATTTATAGCTGTTATTGTTTTATGTTTATGTATTTTATTTATGGGCCATAGATGCCTGAAATAAAGGATTAAATTAAATTAAATTAAATTAAGCAGCATCAATTAATAACCCATCACTCTAAATTACATTTTGGCTCTTCTGGCACCAACAACGATACCAGCCCAAGTACCACGGCACACGTCTTTAATATATTTAGGTTCCATATGGAATCCTGCAGCGAAAGACTTTTTTAGTGACGGACTAAAACCAGGCAATTCAAAGGTATAAGCCAAGGGAACTCCAATATGGTGAGCGTAGTCTGCTGAAGTACCACTACATTTGTACAGTATCTCTGCAGTAGAACCAACGACGAAAGGAGGGAAGTGTGGCGGGCCATTCTCAGAAAAAGCATCGGCAATAGCAAGTCCAACTGAGTTAAGAGCATCATAGTTGTAAGAAAGAGTAAAGTTATGGCCCCATGGGTGCAAAATCAAGCTTCCGAAGCTATGAATGGACAGAAACATAGCAATGCGAGGATGGTGTTCCCATAGTACGTCCCTAACAACTTGCGTTTCTACTTCGGAGAATGGTTTTGTTCCGGGGTAATCTAATGAGCAGGGTTCATCATCAGTTTTGGCGGTGTTCCAAGCGATATCAAAGTTGCGGTTGCCGTCAACTCCTGGACAGAAAAGATCGTTGGGGGGTTTTAAGGAGCGGTTTTTGCGCCACATACGTTTCTGGAATTAAAATAATCACAATTTTTATGTTATCGATAGACGTCGTAGTTGCTTTCTATTTATTCGGGACATACAAAAAGAAGGATGAGTTTACACTTACGCCTCTAAAAGTGAAGTAATAACCGTCAGGGTTGGAAACGGGCATGAGGATCCAGTCAAAGCGATTGAGGAGGTCAGGTTCAGTAACATCCTCAGTAAGCTTCCTGATAGCAAAAGTGACAGCAGGGGGTGCGACCCATTCCCTCGCATGCATGCCTCCTTCTATGAAAATTACTGGTTTCTTCTTGTTTTGGAAGTTGGTGGTTGATATTTTCAAGTATCGCATTGAACGTCCCTCGAAGGTACTTGTAGTTGTTACCAAAGTGGAGGTGTTTGGGTATTCAGCGGCGATATAGTCCAGATAGGCCTCGATCTAGAAATAATTGTCTTCGATAAAGGAAACTTGGAATTTAAATGTTTAACAAACATTTGATTCTAAGGAGAAATATGTAAATTGCAAAAGATGAATGATTTGAACAGTGAGTTCGCTCTACCAAGCCTTCAGGAAGCATCTGTGCTTCTGGGCGTAGCTTTGCTGGCTATGTTAGCCAGGACTCCGACGCAAAATAAACCGAATGGGCGTTTCAGTCTGGAATACGGAGTTCCTTCCCATGATATTACGTTACAATAATCTTACCCTTCACTTACCGTTTCCAATCGCTGGTAGTTATCGTAAGACATAACTTTGCCCCCGTCTCTAGAAATAGGCATTGTCCTATTTTTGTTCATTTCGTCATCATAATCCAGTGCTCTTAAAAAAAGATCGAAGTATCTTAACGTAATAATTCGATTATAATCAATCAATGCGACTTATCTTGTCGCAGTCGACTGCTATCCTAAGCTGCGTTTCTGCTAAAGTGGCCTTTTTAGAACCCCTGGTTTTTCGGTTATGTTAAAACGTAGTAGAAACGGACTACTGATTTTATTTGATCCAAAAGTTTTTCTTGCTGCTACAAAATATGATGTTTGTTCTATGGAAAAAATCTGTTGTTTATTTGTCACCAAAGATGTTCAACCGGTAACTCCTTTGTGAAAATGGTGTCTTTAGTGTGTACAGAGTCGCTGTCTGCGCCTGTCTATTTCTCTGCTTTCTTTTTCTAAGCCTCGCTATGGATTTTGAAACAATTTCAATTAATAGAAAGAGCAATTAAAAAAAAAGGTTGGTGTATCGTGCCGTGCAAAGCCTCGGCGTGTTGCTACTCAAAAAAAACTTACAATTTAATATCATCAACGTGAATCCTGTACTTGATGCCCAGTTGGTCCAAGCTTTTCATGAATTTTTGTTGCTGTTCAGGCTTCACTAAGACCACTGCTTCCCGTTTTACGTGAGCTGGACTTAGGAAGTCCAGATCCAGTCTTGTACGAATAGTATCAAGCTTTGTCACCTGTTCTGTGGTAGATGTGTTTATGTAGTAGGATTTCCATCTACAAAAAAGTAGTGCTGTCACGTATATTTGGAAGAAGCCTGTAGAAATGCCATAATGTATATTTTTTTTTTAAGGATGGGAAATCATCAAATGACACCTTTCGCTCTGAGTGGAGCAGTAGAGAGTGTCAGACGCTTAATGACTAAAGCCCATCCGTGTTCCTGCTAGTGTCATTTGCGTTCCATGGCCGCGGTGGCTCTTTCGAATAAATTCAGCAGCACAGGGGTTAGCGGGCCCAGTCTACTATGCTGACATATTGTATATTGTCTTCACTTTCAAAAACTACGTTGAGTCTCCTTTACTCATTTTGATCAGTTGAAGAATCCTATTTTGGTTTTGCCTTGGAATCTTTCTCACTGACTTAAGAGTGTCTTTTAATTTAAACAAAAATATTCACCCAGTATAATCTTCGTGTTTGGCATATGTCAAAACATATAAATATGCCATTACGAAGAACTTTTTCTTTGAACTTATCCGAAACATGCCTGTCATAGTTTTCAAAAACATCGACAGCTGATTATCGTGTAGCAGCTTATCCGAAGCATGCAAGATAAAATAATTCCTCTTAAGTATTGGTAATCGATGACCTGGTGAAGGTCGCCGGCTAGCCGATGGATGCGGGACGCGCAGGACCGGTCGTTGTGGCGACGCTTGGGGGAGGCCTATGTCCAGCAGTGGACGTCTTTCGGCTGATATGATGATGATGATGATGATTGGTACTCTAAGACATTAATGTGTGTGTTCGAAGATTAACGGATGAAACGGTACACAGGTACTGAAAAATTCCCCTGAAATAAAAATCGTGTTAATTGTTATTTAGTAAATGATCCATTTAGAAAATAAATTGCAGGCAACCAATAATCAAAAATCTTCACCATCTGTCCCTTTTTTGAGCCTACTAATAGAAAAAAAAGTTTAGTAAACACCAATATTTAACATAGATCAGTATCAAACATTGCATAAATATAGTACACAAATTTATTTAAATCCTTCACACCAATAGCTATTGGTTTTAACGTGAAACCCGTGATTCGCAATAAAAATGCATTTGAAACATAAAAATACACATAAATAAATTGAAATATTATGGATATTTACGATACCTATTTAAATTAAAATAAATCCTTGGATCTTGCTAAACGCTTAGTTGTCACTTCGCGTGACCCAATGGCTGGCCTTAACCTGGGACAGAGCATTGCCATTCCACGTAGTAATGCCGCCAGTCTTTTGGGCTCACTTCCAGCCAACAACGATGCGGACGAATTTTGTAACGCCATATTTTAGTTAGGAGTGTTTATTTTAATTTTAAGTGTATAATTGTTTTTCTCATAGTGCGACACGGCAAGTTTTTATTGACCATTTGTTCAGAGTTGCGGAATTTGTTCGAAAGATTCACCGCAGCCCTGGAACGCAAAGGGCGTTAGGAACACGGATGGGTTTCAGTCAGTAAGAGTCTGACAGTTCCTTCTGCTTCGCCCAGAGCGGAAGGAGCCATTTTATGATTGCCCATCCTTAAACAAAAGGCAAATCCCAGGAATCTAGTATCAACCAAAAGAAATAAGAATCAGTCCCAGACTTCTACCACTTCTATGATAATATAAAACGAAGTAACTATCAACACCTAACAAAACTGAAGTAAAATAAAACTGAACCTTGAAAATAAATAGACTGAAACTTCAGATTCGTTTAAAATTTTTCATGAATATTGAGAAATGAGACTGTATTTTGAGTTAGCTAAAATATTTACGTCGCTAGAAGAGTTGTATTACCCTTTATAGGTATCCGGTTTTTTCCATGTAAGTTGAGGCCGGACACGTTTGCCGTATGTCGAACGATTCATGGGACAAAGTAACCAACATGTGGGTCCCAGAAAATGTTCAGTGGCATCGCGGCAGACCCAGGAGAAGGTAGCGGGACGAGCTTGACGCCTATTGTTTCCTACCGAAGTAGTAATTTTGACCTTGTGTTAACACGAGTAAGATTTAAAATTAAACTGGAAGGTCATTTTATTATTGAAAATTCATTGACCCTATTAAACGGCGGTAACGAAACCATGTCATCTAACGCGACGCCAACGCCATCTATCGAGCTTTGTCGTACTAAAAACAATTAAAATATAAATAACCATGATTTCGTCATAAACACCTATTAACAGGATTATTCCAGACTAGCCCAGAGTGGGGAAGAATGGAAAAAGAGAGCCCCCTTTTCTTCATTCGCTCAGCACCACCACCTTGTGGGAGGCCTTCCAACGTTACGTCTTCCGGTACGCGGTCGCCACTCCAGAACTTTTCGGCCCCAAAACCAAGATCATGGTAAATACCCATGTAGCACCCACTCCTATCAAGATCGGAAGCTCTAAACTCGAAGTTGTTGACGAGTACGTCTACCTAGGACTGGTTCAGTTAGGTAGGGCCAACTTCGAGAAAGAGGTCAACCGTCGAATCCGACTCGGCTGGGCGGCGTTCGCGAAGCTGCGTGGTATCTGCTCGTCCCACATACCACAGTGTCTCAAGACGAAAGTCTACGACCAGTGCATGTTGCCAGTGATGACACGGAACTGAAATGTGGTCGCTCACAATGGGCCTCATCAGAAGGCTCAAAATCACTCAAAGGGCAGGGTTGTGTGTTTCTTTGCGTGATCGAATCAGGAATGATGATATCCGCAAGAGAACCCAGGATACCGACATAGCCCGAAGGATCGCCAAACTAGAGTGGCAGTGGGCAGGGCACATTGCTCGCAGAATAGATGGTCGATGGGGCTGAAAAGTTCTGGAGTGGCAACCGCGTATCGGAAGACGTAACGTTTGAAGGCCTTCCACAAGGTGGACCGATGACCTGGTGAAGGTCGCGGGTAGCCGATGGATGCGAGATGCGCAGGACCGGTCGTTGTGGCGACGCTTGGGGGAGGCCTATGTCCAGCAGTAAACGTCTTTCGGCTGATATGATAATGATGATAATGACATGTGCTCCGTGGCAATTGAATATTTGATATTTCTTTTATTCTAGACGATTTTCTTAACTTGAGTTTTGAGGAGTTGTGTGGCTAAATAATAACAGCCGCGCGGGTCGATCTTCAAGGTTAAGCAACGTCTGCCAAGGTTGGTCTGCGAATGGGTGGTCATCTTAAGATACCGAGTTTCCTCCGTGCCTTGGAAAGCACGATAAGCCGTTGGTCCCGGCTGTCATTTGAAGAAATTGGGCAGTCGATACGGATTGTCAGAAGCCAGTAAATCTGACTCCAACCTTGCCAAGAAGTACCGTGTTACCCAGTTAATGGGTTGTGGAGGTCTGGTAGGCAGCCGCTCCACGTAACATACTGGTATTCAGCTCAATCCAGTTTGACTGGAAGTCGACCCCAATATAGTTGGGAAATGGCTAGGCAGATGTTGATGATTTTCTTAACTTCGAGTTTTCAATTACCAGAAGCTTATAACTTAACCCTCAAATTGACCTTGTAAGTTCCTCCCAAAATATAGATACTAAATGATCCCAAAGATAAATGGTTTCAAGATGACCTATTAATTAATATTGTCAAGTTCTATTTGCTACAGATGTTTATAATTAACGGGCCAAATGTAACCTCTGCCGTAAATCGAGGTAGATACCGTTTTAGAGGGTTTAAATTTAATTGGTCATAATAAACTAAACAACTCGTTAGTATTCCCAAAGGTGTAAGCAGGACTGTATTGTACTTGTTATGTTATAAAGACTTATGTAATAGAGGATTATACTGTTGTTATTAATAGGTATAAATCTAGACTACAGACGGCTGCGGACGGCGAGCGTTGGGTACCTCGCCGTCCGATAATAAACAGGTCCCAGATCAAGGGCGCGTTGTGTTCCACGCGCGCCTTAAAGAGGTGTCAGCAAACAGACGGGCCCCGCTAGGGCCAGTGCCTGGCAAAGTTGCGGAATTGGTTCGAAAGAGTCACCGCTGCCCTGGAACGCAAAGGGCATTAGGAGAAACACAGATAGTTTTTAATGAAATTTAATTTAATTTAATTACTAAGAGTCTGACACTACAGACTTCTGAGAACTTCTATATAAGGTGTTAGGTATACACAAAAATAGTTAAATCCATACTAATAACTCTGTTTGTTTGTTACTTCTTAAAGGCTGAACGAATTCGAATAAAACTTGGCTAGACAGGAAGGATAGGTACTTTTATCCTTTTTTTAGGGTTTCATAGCCAAAAGATAACCAACGAAACCCTATTACTAAGCCTCCGCTGTCCGTCCGTCTGTCTGTCAGCGGGCTGTATCTCAAGAACCGTAATAGGTAGACAGTTGAAATTTTCACTGTTTGTGTATTGCCGCTATAACAACAAATAATAAAAATTAAGGCTTATAATACGGAACCCTTCATGTGCCAGTCCAACTCGCACTTGGCCGGTTTTTAGGGTTCCGTACCCAAAGGGTAACCAACGGAACCCTATTACTAAGCCTCCGCTGTCTGTCCATCCGTCCGTCAGTCCGTCCGTCAGACTGTCCGTCTGTCTGTCAGCGGGCTGTATCTCAAGAACCATAATATGTAGACGGTTGAAATTTTAACACTGTGTGCATTTCTATTGCTGCTATAACAACAAATAATAAAAGATAATGTTTATGGTACGGTACTCTTCGTGTGCGAGTCCGACTCGCACTTGGTGAGTTTTTTATGACTCCTTTAGCACTGGGCGGAGCGCAAGGGAATGACAGACCCTTACTGACTAAAATCCGTGTTCTTCCTCATGCCCTTTGCTTTCCAGGGCCGCGGTGACTCTTTCGAACAGATTTCGCAACACATACTTTTATCCTGGAGCCATGTTTCCTTGGGATAATATGACTTTCACGCTAGCGAAATCTGACAGAGTTGTGGTTAGTACACCAAATATATAAATTATAGTTTTTTTTGGAGGGACATGGACGGTCAGTAAGAATCTGACACAGCCTTCCGCTCGGCCCAGAGCGTAAGCAGACATTTATTGCTTTGCGGCATTTTTAATTCACACCCACCAATTTCACGGGTTGTTTTTCAGGATTTCAGGCCACAAATCCCATGAATCTCGGAGTAACCCTGATTACGATGTAAACGACTGTGGCTCGCACATTTAACGACGGAAAGTTAAACTAAACCTTTGTTAAGGAATTTCAGTGAATTATTTTGAATAATACGAAGAAATGTTGAATCGTTTTTGTTGTTCGGACTCCAAAATTTTGAGTCGAGTCGTGATTTTAGTTTATATTTTATTTGAGATGGGTTTGCTCTTGACTCTAGTCTGGGTCAGAGGTGACAGAGACAAAGTCTACCATAGAGCAAGCTTACCCAGAAGAAGTCTGTTCACTCTAACTTTGAAGAGATTAGGGTTGTAAGCGTTTGGAAACACAGACGCAGGCAGAGAGTTCCACTTCTTTGCTGCGCGCACTATAAAAGACGGTTGGAGACGCTTAGTGGATATAGGAGGAATAGCAGCAAGGTAGGGATGGTGACTTGCGCAGCATCTGGATGTCCGATAGTAGAAGGGGGCCGGTTCAAGGTCGTGGAGTTCTTGGGTACACTCACCGAAGTACAATTTGTAGAAGACCGACAAGCAGGCAACATTGCGGCGATGCTGTGAAGCTTGGCGTCCACCAGTTTTACGTCCCCAATGAGCCTCTTAACTCTGCTTTCTAACGAGTCAAATGCAGCAAGTTGGTATTTAGTCGAGCCATCCCAAACTCAGACTTTTGCCCTTCTGATGTAACTATTGACTAATAAACTAGCGTGAGAATCCTGGTACCCATAACACAAGTTTCTTTCCTTGGGTACCAGAATTCAATACAAATACTACTGACACTATTGTTACTCTCTGATATGTTTTTGTTCTTGTTGCATAATAGTTGTTCGTAAGTGTTTGATTGTACAAATTTTTTTAGTCCAATAAACAATTTATTATTTATTATTCTCTTTATTTTTTATCCTTACATACTAATTTACATTTTTAAATATTTCTTAAAAACAACACATTATAAAAAAACATTTAAAAATATAAAATAAAGTAGTCCGCCGGTGTCGGGACCAGGGTCCAAGCTACCGGTGGTTAGGGCTCCAGAGAAAGGAACCTCCTCACAATACGAGCCGTATCGAGGAGTACTGCCTTCTGTATCAGGCCCTTTATCCAACCGCGTAACGCCAGCTTCGACAGATGGTCGTCGAAGCTTTTGGCCATCAGGCCATTGGCCGTAACGACTATCGGCACAATGACAGCTGAGTCCACATTCCACATGTCGACAACCTCGTGAGCTAAGTCGAGATACTTTATTTGCTTCTCTTTCTCAGCCTTCACGAGGTTCTCGTCATGCGGGATGGTAACATCAAGTATCATTGTGCGGCGCGCTAATCGGTCTATCACCACTATATCAGGCTTATTGGCTACAATAGTCCTATCAGTGATGATAGACCGATCCCAGTACAACGTGACATGGTCATTTTCGAGAACTGGGTCGGGCACATACTTGTAATATGGTACCTCAGAATCCACAAGTTTGTATTTCAAAGCAAGTTGCTGATGGATAATCCTGGCCACTTGGTTGTGCCTGTGCAAGTACTCGCCGTTAGCCAGACGAGAACAACCGGAGATAATATGTCTGATGGACTCACCCGGACGGTGGCATGCCCGACACACGTCCACTGTCCCGTCCTTCATTATATGCCTCCGGTAGTTATTCGTCAAGATAACTTCGTCCATAATCGCACAGACAAAACCTTCAGTTTCCCCGAAGAGATCACTGAAACGTAGCCAGGCCACGGACGCTAAAAAATCTACATCGGACCCATGAAGAGCCCGATAGAAGCGCCCGTGAAGCTCCTTGCCTTTCCATACCTCCATGCGGTCATCTGTGGTAAGTATCACAGGTTTGCGCCAGTTTTCTTTAGCCATGGACAACGGGGTGAGTTCCTTGTCCACTGTGACCACATCTCGGTGCATACCCACATCAGCTTTGAGAAAATATTCTCTGAGACTGCACATCTCGCGGTTGTGGAGAGTCTTGGCGTTTAAAAAGCCTCGACCTCCACACTTCCGCGGGATGTACAGTCTCATCACCGACGATCGTGGGTGATGCATCCGATTTGCGGTCAGCAGTGTGCGGACTCTCCTATCCAGGGCGTCTAGTTCGGTTTGAGTCCATTTGAGTATGCCGAAAGAGTACATTAATAGTGGCATGAACTAACCGTTGAAGGCGCGCACCTTATTACCGCCCGACAAAAGGCTATTAAAACCTTTTTCAGGCGGCCAAAGAAGCGCTCCCTCAACGATTGCTTCATGTCAGCAACATTAATGCCCAACGCTTCTGACATACCCAAATACTTGTAGGTTTCGGTCGAGCTGAGGGATCTAACCTGTATGGAATCCGAGAGTTGAATTCCCTCAGATTCCATAATTTCCCCTTTCTTTACATGCATGCACATTTGTCCACACCAAATTCCATCCTGATGGCACTACTGAAGGTTTCAGTTACCTTCAGTAGCTCCATCAGTCACGAATTGTTGGGGGCAAAGAGTTTCAGATCATCCATGTAAAGAAGGTGAGATATGGCCTGACCACCTCTTCTCAACCGATAGCCCAGACCTGAATCCTCCAGCACTGTGCTTAGAGGATTCACAGCCAGGCAAAACCAAAGCGGACTCAAACTGTCGCCCTGAAATATTCCCCGTTTAATCCATACAGGCTCATCATTCCCCTGAATCGGTCGACATCCTGGATAGTGAAGGACTGTTTTCCATTGCCTCATACATGACTCAAGGAAGGTGCGTAGAGTTGCATCTATTTTGTACAACTCCAACACCTTCATGAGCCATGTATGTGGCACAGAGTCATAGGCCTTCTTGTAGTCTATCCAACATGTCGACAGATCCTTGCGGGATCGACGAACCTGTTGACTTATGGCCATGTCTATGAGGAGAAGCTCCTTAGTGCCGCGGGACCCCTTCCTACATCCATTCTGAGAGGCAGACATAATTGAGTTAGTCTCAATGTGCTCATTGATCTTTACTCTCAGGATGGATGTAAGAAGTTTATAGACCGTCGACAAACAAGTAATTGGTCTATAGTTCTTGGGTTCCGCGGGACTACCAGTCTTATGTAGCAGGTGGGTAACGCCAGTTGTTAGAAACTGTGGTAGCGACCCAGACTCTAAGGATGACTGGAATTGAGATGCCAGGAGCGCGTGTGAGCTGCTATACCATTTAAGCCAGAAGTTATGCAGTCCGTCCGGTCCCGGAGACTTCCAGTTCGGTATTGGACGGACTGCTCTGGCTACATCTAGTGGAGTGATGGTAATTTCCTCCATTTGTGGTATAGCTTCACACACGCGCTCGACATCGCGCATCCAGCCACCCTCGGCATGACAGACAGGCACCGACCAGATGTTTCGCCAGAATGTACTCGTGGCAATGTCATCCGGGCGGCACACGTCCGTCACACTTTGTTCAGGTCGCTCCCAAGCTCTGTAGACTTGTGCTATGTAAAAGGTTAAAAGCTGTCCAGGCGTGAAGTATCGCTCTTGACTCTAATTTAGGTCAGAGGTGACAGAGACAAAGTCGACAATGACGACGATTAGTACTGAATTTGGTCGGACCTCCATGGTCCGACCGCATATCTACGACTATCATAACATACCAAGATTTCTCCGTGCCTCGGAATGAACGCTAAGTCATTGGCTGTCACTTGTCAACTTTACTGTTACTTCTAGGCAAGCGTGCTCCATCTTCGATCACGTCATCGCTTGCATCGGGTGAGATGGCGGTGAAGCGTGTGCCTATCTATAGTAAAAAAAGTTACCTTTCTATTCCTAGCTAAACATCTCCAAATCCTAAGTAAAAAATAACGTGTTAACAGTCCCATTAAAAATAAACAAAACGAATTCCCAAATTCAACCCCTAAGCCAATTCATCACGTACTAAAAGTATTTAATTTAAAAACCCCCTAACCTGTGTACAGACCAGGAGATAAGAAGACGCCGGTCACGTTCCACCCCGTATAACCCTCTAGCACCCTTTAAAAATTTAGGTCAATTACTAGCACATACTTCGGTTTATTTATGTGGGGGTGAAAGTGACCCTATGTGGCGTAGTGTGATAGCCATTACGGGGTCCATTTTTCATAAATATTTTGTGTGGGGTTGAAGTAGAGGAGAGGTTGGGTTCTTTAATTAATGGGGTGTGAATTTGTGAAGTGTTATTTCAATTCTATTTGCGAATGAAGGACACTGAAATTTGCTGGATTCGTGCAGTGCAAGATCTTTTTTGCCGATGGATACTGTGCGTATAAATTGGCATGGTGACTAGTAGTAAAAAAAAATGCAAAAAAATTACGAAGTTGACAGCGTTTCAATATCAATGAGATACATAAACTGCACTAATTCAGTGTGTTACTCCAAAGTGAATTTCCGCATTAACGGTGAAATAATTGGTTGGCTAATTTACTTTTACATCTCTGTTTTTAATCCACTTCTAAAAAAGGAGGAGGTTCTCAATTTGTTTGGTATTTTAGGGTTCCGTACCTCAAAAGACAAAACGGAACCCTTATAGGATCACTTTGTTGTCCGTCCGTCTGTCTGTCGACACCGTTTATCTCGGGAACGCGCCAGAGGTATCTAGTTGAAATTAAAACCATATTATACTCAAGTCTACGGTCCCTTGAAGCTGTGAAAAATCAAAGTTCTAAATTAACGTAAAAAAAAAGATACGGCCGTTTATGCCGCAAAAATAGTATAGTTCGACATTCTCAAGTCAATCAAAATTTATAGGGTATTTCCCTAAAAGATTTTTTTCTAAGTATTTGTTTTTTTCAGATGGTCAAAACTCTGTACAGTACAAGTGTTTTCTTAATGTTCCTCGGCAATCATCGCATTTCCGAATACAAACGAATTTCATCCCATCTTTATTATTATATTATAATAATATCATCTTTATTATATAGAGTATTAACAACTCTATATACTTCCAAGTTGACTGAGAGCGTCCGGTCTGCACCAAGTGCAAAGAGCAACTTATAAAAATCCGATGACTGACGAATCACGAAGTTTGCCGAGGCACAATAAGAAAATAGTTGTACTGTACGTTAGGGCGGAAACCCACCGCGGCGCACGGAGAGGCTACGCACGTATGTGAGGCTTCGTCTTGCATGAAAATGTATGAGATTGTCTCCACTGCAACCCACGGACACGCTACGCAACAATTGACGTCATTGGAACACGCATGGCTTGCTCGAATATGGCACTCACATAGCTCAACACTGTCAACGCCATGCATGCTGTGCTCGCGGTACACGCTGTACACGAATATTAACCCACGACTATGTCAAAACCACATTCTTGAAAAAAAAAGTGCGTAGCCCGTCCATGTGCGGCGGTGGGTCACGCTACATTTGTACATAGTCGTGGGTATGTAGTGTGTACTGCAGTGGAAACGTAGACCCACGTTGTCAAACTAATGAACCCACGCAGTTAAAATGCGTGCACAGCGTGCACCGCGGTGGGTATGCGCCTTTAATGTCTAAGGCGGTATTTTAAGAAAAGTCTATCCTTCCATATCTTAGAAAACGTCTCACAAAACAAAGACCGATCATCGCCCCATCATCCCAGCCCATAATGAAACCTCTCCTGTCATGTGACGTCACACAACCGGACAGCCGGATAGCAAGCGTCGCCTGCAGCCGGACACTGATTTATGTGCACTGATGTGTACTGCATCGTTAATTAATTTGCACTCAAGTGTGCTTTACACTTATTAAATTGTTTCGTGTTAATTAGATTTGAGACTAATTACGCAAGGCGTGACAAGTGACAATAGGATGGGAAATTAATAACTCTATTGAGTCTGTTAGACTTAAAGATACATATTTGACTCGTATTATTTCCTATTCCAATCCATAAAAACTTTCTGAGGAGTTCTGATAGGTAGCCGCTCCTCTTTTAATACTGGTATTTAGCTGAATCCGGTTTGACTGGAAGTTAACCCCAATATACTTGGGAAAAGGTTAGGCAGAATGAGATGATCATGATATCCATAAAAAAATTCAAAGATAAGGCGCATCAAACTTCAGGAGTTGTGACGTCAAAAGTTGGTAAAAAGTGTACACGAACGCGAAACGCCCTGCGACTTTTCAACGCACTGTATCATCTTCATTTTTTGTTTAAGTGGTCCTACGCACTAGCGGTTAAGCCGCCTAGGCGACTTGTTTGCGGCCAGCCGCCTGACGCGGTTGTAATTGCGGCTGACCGTTATGGCGGCCAACCGCGATGAAAACTGCGTTAAACGGTTGAACTGCTCCAACGCGTGATGGTCCATAAACGAAATGGACGCCGTTGTGGACATGAACGACGCTTGTGTTATCTTTTGCTTCTGAAAACAACGAAAGGAAAATAAGCAAGATACTGGATTCATCCTTTACTAGAAACACGCAATGAATTTGGCCAATTCGCAAGTTGTTTTCAAGTATTGAAGAAACACGAAGATACATTTTTCGGCTATGTTAGAATGAGTGTTTCGTCATTAAAAGAATTACTCAAAGGTATTTATGTCACCGTAATCGGCGGCTCGCCACAAACGGAACTGCCCGTGCGTTCAAAAAAGATGGTGGCCAGCCGCGAAGCGGGCCGCGGCACTCCATTCAACCGCCGTGGTTGAAATTTTGTGGCGGTTAAGTGCATACAATCACAAGCGGTTCCATAATAAACTGCGAAAGCGGCTAGCCGCCGGTTAGCCACCCCCGCGGCTAAACCATAACCCGAAAAACTACGATTCTTGCATGGGAGCCCCCTAAAATTTTTCATTTGATTTAATTTGAGTATTTATTCATAAAGCGGCAAGAGAAATACACATTCTGTGAAAATTTCAACTGTCTACCTGTTACGGTTCTTGAGATACACCCCGCTGACAGATGTTCGGACAGACGGACGGACGGACAGCGGAGGCTTAGTAATAGGGTTCCGTTCGTTATCTCCGGGTACGGAACCCTAAAAATAATCACCCCTCTAAAGACTGACCGCGTCATGCACAGCTGTACTTCACCCATCCATCAAAAGGCGTTGCTATTCACCCACAAAACTCACACATCATCCTGCTTTACAAATGCGCCTGAAAAAACCTGAAAATTCTAGCCTAGGCCTTTGTTTCACAAGCTAGAGCCATAAACTACAATAAATATAAAGTAGAGTTTATTGGCGTGCTCGCCGGGGACAAATTACTTCAGAGCCATACACTTTGTTAGGTAAAACTACTTTTAAGGCTAGTTTACCGCCTAGTTTATAGTGTAGGTAAATAACATTGCTGATCTGGGAGCAATATGTTTTATTTTAGTTTTCAGGCTAATCTAAGAGTTGGAGTTGTAAAGAGCTGGGCAGTTACGCCTTAGTATATCATGTAGGTGACAAAACTCGATATTGCCCGAAGGATCGCCAAACTGAAGTGGCAGTGAGCAGGGCACTTTGCTTGCAGAACAGGTGGTCGATGGGGCTGAAAAGTTCTGGAGTGGCGACCGCGTACCGGAAGACGCAGCGTTGGAAGGCCTCCCACAAGGTGGACCGATGGCCTGGTGAGGGTTGCGGATCCTGTTGGAGCCGAGACGCACAGGACCGGTTGTTGTGACGACACTTGGGGGAGGCCTATGTGTGATGTTGGTGATGATGACAAGACTCTGCTAGGGTAGCGGAATTGTCCGAAAGAGTTACCGTGGCCCTGTAATGCAAAGGGCATTAGGAGGAACACGGATAGGTTTCAGTCAGTAAGCGTCTGACAGTCCCTTCCGCTGCGCCTACTGCGGGAGGAGTCATTTGATGATTTTCCATCCAACAAAAAAAAAAAACAAAAATCTGGCCAAGTGCGAGTCGGACTCGCGTGCAAAGGGTTCCGAACGATTTTTTTTTTCACATGTTATTTTAACACTACAGACTTCTAATAGATTATCCTGTAATCTTTAGGTAAAGATCTATTATCTCCATTTTTTTCAAAATTTTAGGCTCAGTAGTTTCGGAGATAAGGGCCCCCCCTTATCTCCGAAACTACTGAGCCTAAAATTTTGGTCATTTTTCGTCTAATTTCTTGAATAACTTCTAAACTATAGATTTTAAAATTATAAAAAAAAATATAATTATTATAATAAAATTAATGATTTACGTAACGCGTTCGCGTTTGGGTCATAGAAGTCCATATGTGTACCAAATTTCAACAGAATCGGTCCAGTAGATCCAGAGAAAACTAGCTGTGACAGACGGACAGACAAACAGACAGACAGACAGTCACCCGAGTGATCCTATAAGGGTTCTGTTTTTTTTCGGAACCCTAAAAACAAAGCAAGACATTCATAGGGTTTAAATACCCGGAGGGTAACCAACGGAACCCTATTACAAAGCTTCTGCTGTCGGGTTGCGGCTTGAAATCTTTCAGAGAGTGTATGTCTATTGCCGTTTTAACGACAAATAATTTAATGAAAGGTGACATAAAAATTGGTTGTTTGTAAAGTCGGATTAGGGACGATAATTTTACGTGATAACGTCATAAGAAAACAATTGAATTCCTAACAAACAAGCCGAACGCTTAGGCCGATCGTGCCTCTCTATCGCTTGTTCCCCGCTCTTGCTCTCGGAACGTGACACTTTTTCAGGCAAGCAGCCGGCGTCCATCGATTTATAAGACGTTATTACGTCAAGAAATACAACCGTTTTTTATTTTTCACTTTTTAGTGGTACCCCACACCTAACAACACCACTGGAAAGTCGCAGGAAAGCAAAATACACACTTTGTTTACTTTGATGACAAACCAAACGTCTTTTATAATGCGCACAGCAAAGGAGTGGAACTCTCTGCCTGCGTCCGTGTTTCCAAACGCTTACAACCCTAATCTCTTCAAAGTTAGAGTGAACAGGCTCCTTCTGGGTAAGCTCGCTCCATCGTAGACTTTGTCTCGGTCATCTTTGACCTAGACTGGAGTCAAGAGCAAACCCATCACAAATAAAAAATAAAAAAAAACCAAATACGTCATCTAAGTTTTTTGTTCATTCGGAATTCGTTTATTCCAGCTATCTTGATTAAAAAGCCAAACAGATAAACCGAATTTAATGAAATTTAAATGGGACTAATCGGAAAGTACACCCATTCACATGAAAGAAGAATTAAAATTGGTTCATAAATGACGGAGTTATGAGGTCACAAACACAAAAAAGAAAGACAACCGAATTGAGAACCTTCTGCTTTTTCTGAAGTCGGTTAAAAACCTGAGTTTTTCGGCCTATGATACGGATCCCTTCAGATACGAGTCCGATTCCCACTTGGCCGGTTTTAGAAAGTCGTCACGGTAGTAGTTAGTAGCAGTCGTAACAGCCACAGATCCGTACCTATTTCAAATTCTAACGCCAGTGCTTATCACCAATTTATGCTTGAATGAAACCATAAATTAGATGTTTAGGCCTGACAACCGGACATTTGCATTAGTCTCTAGGATTTATCTAGGTTAGGGCACGACCTAAACGAGTTAGATATTAATAGTATCTAATAATTTATTCAAACTAGAAACTCGGATTCACCCTATTAGCGTTGTCTAAACTTTGAACTGTTAAATCCGCTCTTAGCATATGTCATAATTATTCACTTTCATGTTTTCTTTCCATTTTAGGTATTCAGTGCAGAAGCTCGTGTCAGCGACCTAAGTTTTGTCTATGCATTTCTGCACTGAATATAAATACTCACGCCGACATGTAGGTGACAAAACTCGACACAGCCCGAAGGATCGCCAAACTGAAGTGGCAGTAGGCAGGGCGCATTGCTCGCAGAACAGGTGGTCGACGGGGCAGAAAAGTTCTGGAGTGGCGCCCGCGTACTGGAAGACGCAGCGTTGGAAGGTCTCCCACAAGGTGGACCGATGACCTGATGAGGGTTGCGGATGCTGATGAATCCGAAACACACAGGTTGTGGCGACACAATGTAACTGCCCGCGCCGCCGCCGCGCTGCTCCTTGCCCGCTGAGTTCCTGTCCGCGGCCTTAGGTATAAAGATGTGCCTTGCCTGTTCCCAAATACATGTCTTAGGCTGCGTTTCCACAGAGCGAAGCTAGGTAAATGTAGCGATTGTATTGGTTCTTAACAAGTCTACCGTCGCACGCGCCGGTGATACGTCGTGTTCGTCGTACGAGTGTTCGGTTTGGGAAGCCTTTGCGATAAACAATGGCTTCTACGGTTGTAAAGTGTTCAAATTGTAATGTCGTAATCAACGAGGTGCTTTCCTTTATTTGCAATAAGATACAAGTAATGGATGAGCAAAGTATCGCAAGTATCTGTGCCAGTGCTTTTTCGGAAGGTGACATTTTAGAAGCTAAGAACTTGCTGTTTGAATCAGTATCAACTGCAAAGCGCAAGAAGATAAGAAGGAGGGAGGGAAAGACGATAAGAAATATTGATGATATTGTCTGGATACTGAAGAACTTGGATCCTGAGGAAATTCCAATTTTTGTTGCGAGAGATTTGCACAAACTACCTCCTGTTTTGTTTGACCATGTAGACGTGACCAGAGTTTTGAAAGACATATTGAAAATGCAAGGTGATATAGAACGCATTATTAACGAATACGCAACGGTGAAGCAGGTGAAAGAGCTGGGTGCTGAAGTGGAATCACTTAAAAAGGCGTCAATTGTCAACAACTTCTCGCGAAATGTGAATGGCAAAAGGGGCGCCTGCTTACTACCTAGCTTTGAGCATGATAGTGGGCCAATGGGTTTTTCTCCGATGTGCAGTGGTAACAAAACAGTGAAAAGATCGTCTGAGACATCATCTCTAAAAAAACAGCCATTCATTTTTTCTGATGAGGGTACTGCCATAAAAACTGCGCGTACTGTGACGGACAGATCTACGTCGTCACCGCAGAGAAGCGAGAAGGCGAGCATTTGCTCATTACAGGCAGTGGTGAGTCATGAGCATGTAACTACACCGGTTGCGGCTGTCGATGTGCTACACACAGCTCGGGCGGACGATCAACAGAAAAATAAAAGTTTTGCGGATATTGTACAGAGTGGAGAATCAAAAACTCAAGAACCAACTGAAGAATGGAAGCTTGTTCAGAGGAGGAGACTGAGAAATCGGTTTTTGGGCAAGACTGGAACAGCCATTGTGAACTCCAATACTAACTTTAAAGCAGCTGACATTAAGACTCCGATTTATCTTTATAACGTGTCAATGGAAGCGTCTGTGTGTGACATTAAAGCATACATAAACAACAAGGCTAACCTAGATGTTCATTTAGAAAAAATGAACATGAAAACAGTTAAGGATTACAATGCATACATTGTTTACGTTCCTAGATCTAAAATGGAATTGTTTTTAAATGATGAATTTTGGCCTGATGGGGTACTTTATCGCCGTTTCGTAGAATTTAATCGAAACACGACGCAGCGTACCTATCGGGAGTTGGCTACTTTGAAACCTACAACTAATGGATGTTAATAGAAGTATATCTAAACTTGTGAGCTTCAACTGTAAAAGCGTCATTCGTTCAGTTGATTGTGTAAGGAAACTGTGTCAATCGGCTGACATTGTTGCACTTCAAGAGACGTGGCTTCTACCACACGATATATCGTTCCTGGGCACCATTGATGACGCGTTTTGCTACACCGGTAATTCTGCTGTGGATACGTCTGCCGGGATAGTTAGAGGTAGACCTTATGGCGGGGTGGCTCTGCTGTGGAGAAAGTCTGTGTTTTCGTCGGTATCGGTTGTAGTGTGTAGAAGTGTGCGACTCACGGCCATTAAGATAGTGATAAACAACAGTTCTATTCTAGTTATAACAGTGTATATGCCAACTGATTCTTTTGAGAACTTGACTGAGTTTACTGAGTGTTTGAGTGAATTAAACGCCATAATAGAGAGTAATGATGTGGAAACCGTATTTATTCTTGGAGACTTCAACGCGCACCCGGGTGAGTTGTTTTCTTGTGAACTATTAAGTTTTTGTGCAGAACAGATGTGGTCGTGCGTAGACATGGAACTTTTACCTCCCGATGCGTATACGTTTATTAGTGAAGCGCACGGGTGCAGGCGCTGGCTCGATCATTGTGTGGTGACTGGTTCAGCGCGACGTTTGATAGAAAATGTATCTGTTCTGTATGACATCTATTGGTCTGATCACTTTCCCTTACTGGTGGAATGTAATTTAAATGTAATTTTGCCCAAAAAGCAAATAATTACCTCGTCACTTAATAAAATAAACTGGGGTTCTAGAAATAATAAACAAATAGAAGCTTATCTTAATTATTGTAACTTAGAATTAAAACAATTCGATTTTCCTTCAGAGTGTACGCGTTGTGCCGATCGAATGTGTGATAATGAGGCCCACAAGTTAGTAATAAGTAAAATGTATGCAAGAATTGTAAATGTTTTGACTAAAGCAGCTGAGAGCAGCTGTAATAAGCGTGTACCTAATCGTAGAAAGCATAAACAAGTAGCAGGTTGGAACAGGTGCGTTGGTGACGCTCACAGGAGGGCTCGAATTTGTTTTCAGACTTGGATATACCATGGTAAACCTAGAACTGGACCTGTGTTCAGAGACATGTGTGAATCTAGGAAAATATTTAAATCCAAATTAAAATATTGTCAAGATAATGAAGTACAGATCAAAATGAATAATATAGCTGAGCATCATGCAAAGAAGAAATTTAGTGACTTTTGGAAAATAACCAAAAACTTGAACCCAGTGACGAGCCTCCCTGTGAGCGTCGGTGGCGCACAGGAGTCCCGGGATATAGCCTGTGCCTTCCAGCGACATTTTAAGGTCGAATCACCGCTTGGGACTGCGTCGCAGGTGCTCGCTGCTGAGGATCGCCCCCGGGAAATAGCCGTTAGGTTCTCTGCCAAGGATGTGGCTGCTGTCATTAAGAAGATGATCCGAGGTAAGTCACCGGGTCACGATGGGCTCAGCATCGAGCATCTGAAGTACGCAGGTGTTCATCTGCCGCGAGCTCTTGCTTTGTTTTTCAACTTGTGTGTGAGTCATAGTTACCTGCCTGATGAATTAATGTTCACCGTAGTAGTTCCTATTATAAAGAATAAAACTGGTGATTCTGCTGATATTGCTAATTATAGACCCATCTCGCTAGCAACAGTCATAAGTAAGGTGCTGGATAGTTTGCTTGACCAGCAGTTAGAAAAGCACCTAAATCTAAATGACAATCAATTTGGCTTTAGACCTGGCCTGTCGACTGAGAGTGCTATCCTCTGTCTCAAGCAGACTGTTCAGTACTATACTGACAGGGACACTCCTGTATATGCATGTTTTTTAGACATTTCAAAGGCTTTTGATATGGTGTCCTATGATAAGTTATGGCATAAATTGCGATGTGAGACGAAATTGACACATGTCGTTATATCGCTGTTTGAGTACTGGTACAATAATCAGCAGAACAGTATCAGATGGGCAGGGACGCATTCGGACGTATACAGGTTGGAGTGTGGCGTGAGGCAGGGGGGATTAACCTCGCCGCGTCTGTTCAACCTGTATATGAACCAGTTGATTGGGGAGCTCAGCAGCACTAAAGTCGGTTGCTCTATTGATGGGGTCTTTATAAACAACATCAGTTATGCGGATGATATGGTTCTGCTGAGCCCTTCAATTTCGGCTTTACGGAAACTATTGAGTTGTTGTGAATCTTACGCGGAGGCCCATGGGCTCAGATATAATCCCAAGAAGAGTGAATACATGATCTTTAAAGCGGGTGCTAAAAGCTACTCGACTGTACCTCCTGTCACTCTTTGCGGGTCACTTTTGAATAGAGTAAGTCGGTTCAAGTATCTGGGTCACTGGGTCACTGATGATTTGTCTGACAATGCGGACATTGAGAGGGAACGTAGGGCGCTGTCTGTCCGGTGCAACATGTTGGCTCGCAGGTTTGCGCGCTGTTCTGCGCAGGTGAAGGTAACCCTGTTCAAGGCGTACTGCCAAACCTTCTACACGTGCAGCCTGTGGACCAACTACACTCAGCGGGCGTACAGCGCGTTACGTGTCCAGTACAATAACGCGTTCAGGATTCTGTTGGGACGGCCGCGTTTTTGTAGTGCATCAGCAATGTTCGCTGAGGCCAGAACCGATGATTTCTATAGCATTATTAGAAAAAGAAGTGCGTCGCTTCTGCGCCGCGGCCGCGACAGCTCGAACGGGATCCTGAGTGTGTTATCCGAGCGGTGGGATTCGCCTTTCTTGCGGAGGTGGCTGCAACTGCATGCCAGCGCCTGCGCTTATTATATACTTTAATGTGTTTTATAATGATATTTAATTTTGATTTAATGCTTAATTTGATTTTAATTTAATTTTTATTGCAATTTTTATTTTAATTTAATTTTTGATTTTGATTTAATTTTAATTTCGTTCTGATTTTATTTTAATGATGAAATTAATTTTATGTAATTTTATTTAGTTAATTTAATTTGAGTTTAGTGTTATTTTAATTTCAATTTTATTTTTGTGTATTTTTTTTCTTTAAGTTGACGTGTGAGAATTTTAAATATGGATATTTGATATCTGAAGTAAAAAATAAATTATTATTATTATTATTATTATTAACAAACACATCTCTCGCTACGTATACTCGTACATCTCTGGTGGAAACGCATCCTAAAGGTCGGCTTCTAGTTGCTACTTGGTAGTGTTTTGCTTAAAACGATCTGTTTGACTGATCTTCACAACCCAGTAACTGATAATAAGGTTACATTCCTAAAGTACTTGTCTCACCGCCGGCGAGGAAGCGATTAGCTATCGACTATTTGCTTGCTGAGGAAAGGGACAACAGATAGAGATCTCGTGTGAGTAAAAGAGACACATACATTCATAGTCGATAGCTGGCTGTTCACACTGCCGGCAAGCGGCTCTTACCACTTGTTGATCGCAGCGGCAAGAGCTATCAAAGATTGTACTTGACATTAGCTCGACGATGCTCGCTTGGCGGTCAGAACTCACCAATCAGCGGTAATGTCTACCTACAGTGCGGGCTGCTACTCGCTGATCGCCGGCGGAGTGACAAGTGCCTAAAGCCGAGCGTCAAAACTATCGAAACTTTTCACCGTCTACACGCTGCTCGCCAACTCGTTTCGAGTTTCTAGTTTTACTCGCTGATCGCCGGCGGTGAGACAAGTGCCTAAGACTAGTTGCCATACTTTCCGGCGTAACAACTATCAAAGACCTGCAAAGTGACAACCAGAACTTACGACGTAACGTTCTTTCCAAGCCACGGAAGTGTCTTTGTATCATACATCCACGATGTAACTTTTGCAAGCGTACCTTGAGATGAAGAAAGAAATATTTATTTTTTTATTATTTTTTAAATAAAATTTTCACTCCACAAAAAAAGTCTTCCAATATGTAAAAATCTCGTGTCACGGTGTTTGTTGTCGAACTGCTCCGAAACGGCTTGACCGATTTTATGATTTTTTTTTTGTGTATATTCGTTAGGTCTGAGAATAGGTCGTAGGCTATTTCTTTTTTAAATACCTTAACAACGTTTGCCGAGTCAGCTAGTCATCATCTTCCTGCCCCTTATCTTATGTTACTTGGGGTCGGCCAACACGTCTTTTTCTTCCATTCTGTCCTATCAGCCGTCACGCTATCACTAACTCCCTTTCTTTCATATTGCTCCCCACACAATACATCCATCTTTTCTTCGGTCTTCCTCTCCATTCATTCACATTTATATTCATAACTCTTCTAATTACATGCGTTTCATCCTTCCTCTTCACATGACTATACCAAGACAAGTGATTCCCTTTTAATTTTTCCGTCACTGGCACCACTTTTAAACTACCTCTAATGTACTCATTTCTCACTTTATCCATTCTCGTTACTCCACACATCCATCTTAACATTCTCATCTCCGCTACATGCAATCTATTTTCATCCGTCTTTTTCACACCCCAACATTCTGATCCATACATTACGACAGGTCATATCACGGACTTATAGATTTTCCCTTTCAACTTGAGGGGCATCCGTGGGTCGTAAGTTGTTCCAGTGACCTGTCGCCATTTCATTCATCCTGAATTGATCCGGTGCGTTACCCCCTTTATTTAATTAAGAAAATGCAACGCTGGTATTCTGATAGGACCTGAGATGTGATGCCACGACCAGTGTAGCCCTGTGCTGATACAACTTGTTTATCCGTAATAAAGTAACCTTACGCCTCGTAACGCAGAATCTACTCAGCTACAACAACCGTACCTTCGCATAAAACACCTAAACAAAACGCACACATTCGCACAAACAAACACATGGCAAATGGCAACAATATCTATGAACGTAACGATACCAATTTGAAAGAACGGTAGACGTCTTCATTTACCCGCCGTACGAAATTCAATTTATGTGACAACCTGTCCACCGGCTGAAATTCCATTTCCATTCCAGTGAATACGACAGGTTTTGGTACAAGGTACAAGAGACAACTGGCATATTGATATATGATAATTCTAAAGGCCCGGAATCCTAAGTATCAATTTACACCGTCGCCCTAATCTCGACAAAGTAGTGCACATATTTTTTCTGAGATATTTCTTCTGCTTTTTTATCTCAGAAGAAATATGTGCATCACGTTGTGGAGATAAGGGTGAATTTGCTATGTGTGTTTTAGATTGACGCTTCCGTTCCGCGGCTGTTTAAATTGAACCTAGATGCCTTGACTAAGTGAAATTCTGTCACTGAAAGCGATTGCTGTAATACTAGTAGTATCAATGGTGACGACGATCTTTCCAGTGACCAGGCGCAGGGATCGAACATACGTTTGAGCTATATTGTTTCAGACATACATTCAGTCGAAGTTAACAAATTAGAAGTATTTAATCGTCTTAAAGGAGTTGACTTATCTAAATCGGCAGGACCAGACAATATTCCGCCAGTTTTTATACTCAACTGTGCCAAAAGTCTGACTGCTCCTCTTTCACTTCTGTTCAGGCAGTCCCTAAATTTAAACGAGGTACCTACAATTTGAAAGTTGGCATTAATAACTCCGATCCACAAAAAAGGGCCTAAAGACCTCGTGGAAAACTACAGGCCCATATCCAAATTATGCATATTCGCTAAAATCTTTGAAAAAATAATACACAAGCAGTTTTATGCTTGTCTTAAACTAAGCATCAGCGCAACCGCCAACATGGTTTCCTGCGAGGTCGGTCCACAACCACCAATCTCAATCTTTGTGCTGACTACTTAACTGAATGTATGGCTCATCGCACACAAGTAGATGTAATGTAATGTAGATGTAATCTATACTGATTACAGTAAGTGTTTTGATCGCTTGGATCATGCTACATTTCTGTGTAAGCTTGCGGCTATCGGTATCAGTAGAAATCTCTTCCGGTGGTTCTCATCTTATGCGACCAACAGATGTCAAACTGTTGTTCTTAATGAATACATATCGAGAACTATGATTATACCCTCAGGAATTCCACAAGTATCGCTTTTGGGACCCTTGTTATTTAACATCTTCATCAATGACGTATCTTCATGTTTTTCTAACTCAACCGTTCTTTTGTTCGCGGACGACATGAAGATTCTTAGGGAAATCAGAACTTATGAAGATGCTGAAAGTCTCCAATACGATCTGGACAAATTCCATGAGTATTTTATGGTCAACCGCTTAGATCTTAACCTCCAAATGTTATACATGTACCTTCACTCGTAAACCTAAACCTATTCTTTACGATTACAAACTAGCCAACACTTCAATAGCCAGAGTTAATACGATTAGAGACTTAGGCGTCACTTTTGACTCGAAACTTCTTTTTGACACACACATCGAAATATAATTAAAAACGCTATTAAAGCGCTAGGTTTCATTCTGAGGATATCAGCAGATTTTAAAAATATCAAAACACTCAAGATTCTCTATTGTGCGTTTGTGCGCAGTCATCTCGAAAACCGCTCACCAGTATGGAATCCCAATTATTTTTTATTTTTTTTATATATGTGATGGGTTTGCTCTTGACTCTAGTCTAGGTCAGAGATGACCGAGACAAAGTCTACGATGGAGCGAGCTTACCCAGAAGGAGCCTGTTCACTCTAACTTTGAAGAGATTAGGGTTGTAAGCGTTTGGAAACACGGACGCAGGCAGAGAGTTCCACTCTTTTGCTGTGCGCATTATAAAAGACGTTTGGAAACGCTTAGTGCGAGTCGGTGGAATAGCAACAAGGTAGGGATGTCCCATTTATAACACGTACGTTAATCACTTCGAAAGTATTCAAAAGAAGTTCTTGAGGTACATTCAGTTTAGATCCAAAACCTATTTACCTAGTTATTACAGCCGCTGCAGGAAGTTTCAAATTCTTCCACTAATTGAGCGGAGAAAAAAGGCTAATGGTTCAACCGACTGTTCCGAACTGACGAGCAAAATTGGGCTGCGTGTTCCATCCTTCACCTTTAGGAATCATCGACCTCTGTATGTTCCCTCTGTGCGGTGTAAATACCGACAAAAACATATATAATAAGAGCTAGCAGAGCATTCAACTCGACGTGTCAGAGTATTGATGATCTTGACTTGTTCTCTACCAGTGTTCCGAAACTTAAAAAAATATTGAATAATAGTTTCTTTGAAGTTCACAAAAAATTGTTCTTAATTTTATCTCCGAGTGCTAACTATTTCATACTTCCTCTTGCCTGTCTACTGTTTCTTTTGCTACCCTAATGTTGTCAGTGAAAACTTTTATTTGGACATCTTTCAATAACTGTCAACTATCTGTATCCTAGCTGTAAGTTTTCTTAAGAAATAAAATAAAATACCAAAATATGTAGTTAGAAATTCAATTCAATTCAAACTTATTTATTCACTCTTGACAAAGGTTGCCTAAAAATAACATTGCTTGTGACTAAATTATCTAACTATGTTCCACCATTATAAGAAACTGGTGCCTGAAATAGGTTTTTGGAACAAAACCTGTGGTACAGGTTACCAGGGAGTTAGAACAGAATGATCACGTGACATTTCGACAGAATTTGTCAATCCCATACTTTTTGACGTGATAAGGTCTTATAAATCGACAATAGAATCGTCGGCTCATCATCATTATAACAGCCAAAAGACGTCCACTGCTGGACATAGGTCTCCCTCAAAGGGGCCATAATCACCACGCTTGGTAGGCGGGTTGGCGATCGCAGTGTATGGTGTTGCGTTTTACAGATAACGCTGCTGCCCATTCTCTGGTGAGTCCCTTAGTCGCCTCTTAAGACACCCACGGGAAGTGATGGGATGGTATTATTCTTTTACGGCACCATAAGGCACCGGCCAACACGTCGGAACGCCTTTTGCACGCACGAAAAAGTGTCAAGTTCCGCCTGAGCAGAACGTGCAAGCGAGAACACGGAACAAGCGATAGAGAAGCACGTTCGACCTAAGCGTTCGCCTTGTTTGTTAAGAATTCAATTGTTTTCTTATGACGTTTTTTTTTTTGATGTTTTGACTGTCGGCTTCGCCACCCTTTCTTTACAGAATGTCATTTATCTAGAGTCATTGAACCTATTATGCCATGAGCTACCGAAATATTATGTGGTCAATCTCAAACATATTGAACTTTTTTCTTTCTTTTTAGATGTTTTATTGTTCTTATTTTAATTGAGGCAAGCTAATTCTTCTCTGTCGTGACACTCTTGGCAGAGTGGCGTCTGGTCTGGTCGTCATGACAGGGGTGGTGGCGAACTGTGAACTTCACAATTCGTCGCTATTCCTCTCGAACTGTTGCTTGCCTCGTGCATTCGTACCATTTAGTGCAGTTTTGATGTCGGTCCAGCGCATTGGTGATCTACCGCGCTAATATTTAAATACCCCGGCTAAAATGTAAACGTCTTCATGCTATTAATAAAAAATACTTCTGTCAATTTGAGAACCACATTCACTTTCAATACAAATTGATATACACATATACATATGTTAATGTAATGGAGTACGTAAAAAACTCACACTGAACTCTTAAGGACTCGCTCGTCTTAGATCTTAGAGTTCACCCATTGCTTTCCATCAGGTCAAGAGCGGAGTCTTCGTGAAATATCAAAATCGCTAACTCTTATAACATACGCCAAAAGACAATATTTAGTATACGTTTTTTCACTAAATTAAACGACTAATTTTGCATGTATATTCAAGGCCGGCGACCGAATCGTACGACTTTATATTTTATGAAAGGAATTGACATTTTCTGGGATTCAATTCTTGCTAAAAATAACCGTTTCCTTCTGAGTTCTCGACCTTGAAAATGTTTTTCAGGATTGAGCTGCAGAATAGCGAGCTTTGAAAATGAGTGAAAATGCTTTTATTGTTGGACTTTTTTTATTAGATCCGTGGTTAAGTGAGATAGACCTCCTGACTGATTTCAGCAAAGGGGTCCAATCTCAACGGAGACCATCACATCGACGCGGGACATTTTATAGTGCACAGGCGTGTGCGCAAACACAGGTGCACTTCCTCTTCCATCACTCTCATATTCCAATGGGACGGACGGCAACACCCCCGATCGTGCGACCCTGCGACGGTCGATGGACGGTCGGACGTACGGTGCTGCGACCAACGACTTAACGTGCTTTCCGAGGCACGGGGGTGTCACACCACCGACTTCCAAACTCCGGGCTGTCACGGAGAAATTACTAATAAAAAAAACCAATAAAACTGTTTATCCGAACCCGGGACCCTGCTTGGCAGCTTAGCTTGTGATCGCGAGACCAACAGAGCAGGTAAGCTAAGTAATAACAGCTTCATGGGTCGATTTACAAGGTTAATTAACACTTGACGAGATCGACCTATGGATGAGTGCTCTTCATTATACTGCGACCTCTGTACCTCGGAAACCACGTCGAGCTGTTGGTCTCGGTTGTCATTTGTAAATCTTTAGATAGATAGATAACATTTATTCGGAACAAGAATAGAAAACACAACACGCAAACGCACAGTAACACAAATCATAAGACTAAAACAAAAAAGTGCGAGTCGGACTCGCGTGCAAAGGTGCAATGTTATTTTAACATTATAGACTTCTTATAGGTTCTCCTGTAATCTATAAGTAAAGATCTATTATCTCCATTTTTTTTTCAAAATTTTAGGCTCAGTTTTTTCGGAGATAAGAGGGGGAATGGTCATTTTTCGTCTAATTTCTTGAATAACTTCTAAACCATTAATTTTAAAATTATGAAAAAAATATAATTAAAATTCTCACAGTAAGCCCTTTCGTTTGATATGTCACACAATATTGTTCAAAAACTTTAATTTTAATTTTCTAGTTTGACCCCCAAAAGTGACCCCTATACTAAATTAATGATTTACGTAACGCGTCTGTGTTTGGGTCCCAGAAGTCCATATGTGTACCAAATTCCAACAGAATCGGTCTAGTGGATTCGGAGAAAACTGGCTGTGACAGACGGACAGACAGACAGACGGACAAACAGACAGACAAACACCTGAGTGATCCTATAAGGGTTCCGTTTTTTATTCGGAACCCTAAAAACTAGTATTTACTAGTTTTTTATTCACGACTGACAGTTGTTACATGTCAGTAGCCGTTGAATTTCTGTCAACCGCTCATAACAAGACGTATCTTGTCACACAGTAACTGGGTTTTGCAGAGCAATGCAGTCATCATAACCATCATTTCCGCGGGTAGATGTCCACTGCTAGACATAGGCCTTCCCCAAGAGTCTACACATCGACCCGTTCAGTGCGTCTCACATCGGCTACCCGCGCCCTTCACCTGGTCATCGGTCCACCTTGTGGAAGGCCTTCCAACGCTTATACAATGTATGAACAACTATTACTATGGGACCAACACTGAAATCACGAAAAACAAAATCGACTGCCCTATATATTTATAATGAACAACTAATTACTATGGAACCAACTCGGAAATCGCGAAAAACAAAATCGACTGCCCCATACATTATTTTATGATGAACAACTATTACTATGGGACCAACACTGAAATCCCGAAAAACAAAATTGACTGCCCCACACATTTATGTGCGCACAACTCGACAAAATGTACTAAACAGCGGATTTTTTATATGCAACCGCTTCATGAGAAATACTGGTAGTTACACTGCAGGGTTTTTAGAAATAGGCTAGGCTGATGACAATACCTATATTTGGTGTCATTTTAGTCGTCTTACAAACGCGGCCCACATAATGTAACCGGCATAAACTACTAGTAGGCGCATTTATTTTAAAAAATAATTCATTAAGATGATAGATACAGTAGAAATAAATAATGCATTAGAATTAAGAAACACCCTATTAATATTGTTTACGTGTCAAAACAATGTCGCCGTTCCATTCCGCGCCGTCCTTGGAACACAAGGCTCGGACTGCGCTCGCATGGATGTTTCAAACGTCATGCGTCACGATAATAATTAATTAGATTTTATTTTATAATACAAATGTACATAAATATATATATTTTTTAATGAATGTGTAGTAGTCATTGGATAGATGAAATAGGCTGACTGTGTAAAACGACTAAATTGGCACCGTATATGCGCAAAAATGTAGACTTTGTTTTTTATAGTAACGAATGATTGATAAGTAGCCAATATCCATCAATCACAAGCCTGGAGGATTAAGCTAAAGACATAAATACGTCACTAACATGACCTTTGTCCTGACAGATTGATCGACATTTTTCTGGTCCCTTGGGGTATAATATAACGCGAGGAAGAGACGGAACGCCCCTGCAATTTTCGGATAAGTGGTGGCCGCAAAACCAAACTCCCCGCACTTTTTTATATGCGTTACAAATGTTCTGCTTCATCCCTTATCTTTTGGTAAGTTTTTATTTTATAGCCTACTTTTGCCTGCGGTTTTGGTCGCACACATTTGGTTTTTCTCAATTCAAAAGTAGCCTCTCATTCATAACCGTATCTAGGGTATTGCAAAATTGATTAAATTCGGTTAAAAAACGCAAACGCTACAAACAAATAAATTCACTTTTGCATCTATTACAATCGCGTTTGATCACAATCTCACCAGATGACAAGCAATTGACTTGATTCCAACTTTTTTTTTTACTGATGGTAATCATTAAATGACTCCATCTGCGCCTCGGATGGGAGTGTCAAATTGATTGACTAAAACCCATACGTGTTCTTTCAAATGCCTTTTGCGTTCCAGGGCCGCGGTGACTCTTTCAAATAATTTCGCAACCCTGGCTCAGTAGTAGCCTGCAGTCTGTAGTAGACTCACGCCCTATAACGTGGGACTAAAACATACTGTAAAAAAAAACAAAGACTTCCGAAATTTAGGGTTATTTTATACTTTGTAGTATTTTGTTTGGAAGTCAGTTATATTTCTTTTTTTGTAAAAAGTTTTTTATTTTTCACTTTTAAGTGATGATACTTGGAGGACGTCTTCGTTCGTCTACGCAGAAATTGAATTAAGCAAAAATGCAAATGAAATAAAAACTACTGAATCAAATTTTTACGGGACCAAATGACAAGTATTCCGCATCGGATCAAAAACCTCAGAGTAATCGGTGTACATACATTTAAAAAAATACCCACTGAATTGGGACCCTCCTCCTCTTTTGGAAGTCGGTTAAAGAAAATCGGATGCACTTTGAGTACATTTCTGCCTAACCCTGCGATAAATACACGTGCAATGCCGTGTTGTGTGTAAAAACAACGACCTTTTCTTCCATGGCTTTAAGGTTCCCATAAAATGCTTCACACTTTATATATTTGGGACTATATTAGCTGTCTTTTCACGTAACTTCATGTTGGCAACGCTGCATAAATAAGGATAAGCATGAAACACAGACATGCTGCGTTGCTGACTACAATTTATTATTATGGCGAACGGAATCGGGTTGGGATGAAACTCTTGAGTTATACGCCTTGGGAGGACGAGAATCTGTTAGTTGTCACAAATCGTTTGGATAATCTTAGGTATTTTTTTATTGAAAAAAACCTTATTAGTCCGTAGATTTCCAAACAATATTGAACACATATTTTTTCTCACGTAATTAAAAAACGATGAAATCCGCAGGATGTTACAACGCACATCGCGTTGTAACATCCCGCTAAGTTTACTTTTATTTTCTGAAAATCTAACACAAAAGCTAGATGATCATAATTTTATTTCATAAATATGAACCAACCACGTTGTAGGTAAATACAATTTCGACGTGTCAAAATTCGTGAAATTAAAAAAAAACCGGTCAAGAGCGAGTCGGACTCGCGTGCAAAGGGTTTCAAACGAATTTAATTTTTATTAACATAGACACACATAACACTATAGATTTCTTAAAGGTTTTCCTGTAATATATAGGTAAAGATCTATTATCTCCATTTTTTCCAAAATTTTAAGTTCAGTAGTTTCGGAGATAAGGGGATAAGGGAATGGTAATTTTTTGTCTAATTTCTTGAATAACTTCAAAACCATTTATTTTAAAATTATAAAAAATATATATTTAATACACTCACAGTAATTTCATCTGATATGTTACATGATATTGTTCAAAAAACTTTATTTTAGTTTCTGGTTTGACCCCCATACTAAAAATTTAATAATTTACGTAACGCGTCCGTGTTTGGGTCACAGAAGTCCATATGTGTACCAAATTTCAACAGAGTCGGTCCAGTGGATCCGGAGAAAACTGGCTGTGACAGACAGACAGACAGACAGACACCCGAGTGATCCTATAAGGGTTCCGTTTTTTGATCGGAACCCTAAAAAATACATTAAGTTGGATGAAGTAGGAAACTGAAAAATTCAATGGTTTTAACCTAAAGAAATTGAAGTATGAAAAACAAGTTTTGTAATTTTTTGTAATTTTACAGTCCCAAAAAAAAATAACCTGCTCGACGATATTAATATGAAAAAAGTTAACATACTAATAAACATTGCACCTTTAGATAGGTATTTGATAATTAAAAAGAACTCAGAAAAAATCTATTTACAAAGAAGAATATTATTTTATATCGTTTTTTTGTCGTTCCGCAAAAAAAAGTAGTGCTGCCACTTTAATTAACAGAAAAAATATCGATTAATAAATTACAACTCGTCATTTCAACAAATCGTTTGCTAACAAATCGTTTTTGGTAGATTGCGACCAAAATGCGAATGCGAACGTTTCTTAAAAATTTGTAGAATTGGCACTAACATCTGAGAGGCTGTCAATCTAACCAAAAGTGAGTTTGTTTGTTACACTTACACGCCTTGCCGAACAGATATTGATGAATGATAGTACAAAGATAGATGGGATCCTTGAGACATTTATAAGCTAACTCCGCTTCTATTGGTTTTAGCGTGATGATATATAGCCTTCCTCGATAAATGGGCTATCTAACACTGAAAGAATTTTTCACATTGGACAAGTAGTTCCCGGGATTAGCGCGTTTAAACAAACAGTCAAACAAATAAACAAACAAACTCTTTAGCTTTATATATTAGTATAGATATAAATTTAACGTGAGCGGAATTAAGGGCAAAAGCTAGCTTTCTATAACAATGACGACACTGACGGCTCTTGAATTCGATGCTGATCGCTTTCATTTTCGTGATTTAATTCGCCCTAAATTATAAAACACTGTGTGTTTTAGCTATCTCTTTTTTACAAGTTTATTGCCGACATGCAATGGAACAAAAACAATCTTGAACTAACCATGCAGAACACGGTACAAGGTGGTTCGCGTAAAAGTATAGTCAAAACAGCTACCTACATCTTCATCTCAGGACGAAGGTAAGAGGAAATTCTCCATCACAGAAACTAATTCCACAACTATAATAAAACGATAACCCTCTACCGACAATACTAAACTTTAATTTAAAATCAATATCTCGCCAGCACCCCAATCCGATTGAGTTTCAAATAACATAATCCTAACTTCATCGATATCTGATATCGATATCTTCCCCTCTCTACGGTCATCAGTGGCCGGCCCGGGGCGAAAAGTTGTCGACGCCATTATTATGGCAGGAAATTCTGCTAGTTCGCCCCGGGGTAGGAGTGGGGTATCTGTGAAATGCCATGTTGGATCTGTAGTTGTCACTAGGACGGTTAATGATTGTGGGATTGTTTCTGTAGTTAAGGCATGAAAATGTTTTGTGAGTATGTTCATTGGATGGAATTAATTTTTGTGAGGTCACATTTGGATTGAGAAAAAATACTAAGAAATGGATGTGTCTTTCAAATTGATTAATAGAGGTAGGTTTATATTAGGTCTTTAGTTATGAAATTGCCGTTTTTTATGAAATAAGTTAACGTAATTTGTAGTTCCGAAAAAAAAGGAAGCCTTATAGGATCACTCGGGTGTCTGTCTGTCTGTCTGTCTGTCCGTCTGTCACAGCCAGTTTTCTCCGGATCCACTGGACCGATTCTGTTGAAATTTGGTGCACATATGGACTTCTATGACTCAAACATGGACGCGTTACGTAAATCATTACTTTTTTAGTATGGGGGTCACTTTTGGGGGACAAACTAGAAAATTAAAAAAAAAGGTTTTTTGAACAATATCGTGTGACATATCAAATGAAAGGGCTTACTGTGAGGGTTTTAATAATATTTTTTTTTCATAATTTTCAAATAAATGGTTTTGAAGTTATTCAAGAAATTAGACGAAAAATGACCATCCCCCCCCCCCTCCTTATCTCCGAAACTGCTGAGCCTAAAATTTTGAAAAAAAAATGGAGATAATAGATCTTTACCTAAAGATTACAGGAAAACCTATTAGAAGTCTGTAGTGTTAAAATAACATGTTAAAGAAAAAATTCGTTCGGAACCCTTTGCACGCGAGTCCGACTCGCACTTGTTTTTTGTACGCAGTGGCAGTTTATTGATACAGAAATCACCTAGGCCAACAAATTCTCGCGTTGTCGTGCAGGAGCAGCGGAGACGAGCGATTGATCAAAACTGTTTGGAATCGTGCGAGCTTCTCCATCATAGTGTTCAGCTCTTCACAGTACATACCTGCAGTAATGCTCATCCGAAACTAATGAGTCTAAAATTTTAATTAAATACAGAGGTCAGGTAGGTCTGTCCCTATTCATTACAGGAAAACACATAGCTGGAATCTATGGTTTTATTGTAACATGTTACAAAAATGGGATTCGTTTGGAACCCTTTCCACGAGAGTCCGACTCCTACTTGACCGGTTATACGAAACAAGGTCAAATCATCAACATTTATTCAAAAACTTTGTCACCGCTCCTTTGCTTGCCAAGCTATTTTATAAATATTTATAAAAACATCTTATGCCACATTAAGAGGCGTTGTTAGAGGACTCCGAAACTGTTTACTGTCAGCCGAGTCGTGAAGATAAGGTTTACGAGGTTTAGTCTTAAAGGGCGAGGTGTCCGCGAGAGATGTGCGAGAAATGAGCGAGGCTGGTAAGAGTGTATGAAATTGGTAAGTTTCTAAGCCTTTTTATTATTCTTTTTGTTAATAATTTGCAGTACAAAGCGAGCTGTTTTAAGAATTCACCTTTAACCAAAATCGGACCTCTTCACTCTTGGCTTAAAGACTCCCAGGTTGCAGCTATCAGGCAACACAGACTGGCATGGCAGACTATTTTGTTTAGATTTCATGTAGAGATGTGTGTAAGCTTTTTAATTTAGTAGGGGACTAGATATGAGTAACCCTAAAAACTTATATCACCTATCTTAAATTCACTTCTTTCCAAGACGATCCGAATCTAAAAAAGGCAAACGTCTTACAATAACCACGCTGACCTCTTTCTCGCTCCGCTCAGCTATATTTGTAACCAAATCTCAAGGTTTTAACTGCGGAATACTACGAGGTTTTAGTGTTTTTTACGAAACTTCTATCGAGCGGTATAAAAACTCTCAGCTGTATTAAAAATGTATGGCAGAATAAAGTGTTAGGGATCTTTTTAACAAAGAACTTTTTTAAATAGTCCTTTCAGGAGAGTGTTGTAAAATTCTTGAAGTCTTTTTTTAACGCATGTTTTAGGATGAATGTTTATGAAGGTACTTAATCAATATCAATCCTAATAGATAAAATTCTACCATTACTGACTGAGTGACTGACAGACAACGCCGAATCTAATGTAGTGCTATTCTGTAATAGCATTTTCGTGTCTCGACAGCGGAATCCGAGGTGAGGTATCAAATTCGTATTATATAAGACTTATTGTGTGTGATAAGTGAGCTTTGTCACTCAGGTGAAGCTCGTTATCGAAATAGTTATTTACAGAATAGCACTGCTGGTCGTAGAAAGCTAAAAGGCATGTAGGTTCCTTGGGAAGTGTAGGGGCGCACTAAGAGAAGATTTTCTGAAATTCAACGGGAACGGGAAAAACGGGATACGCGAGTACGAAGTCGCGGGCAAAAGCTAGTATTAGATATAAAAACTGGTCAAGTGCGAGTCGGACTCGCGTGCGAAGAGTTCCGAACGAATTTAATTTTTCTTAACATGTTATTTAAACTCTATAGACTTCTTATAGGTTTTCCTGTAATCTTTAGGTAAAGATCTATTATCTCCATTTTTTTCAAAATTTTAGGCTCAGTACTTTCGGAGATAAGCGGGGGATGATAATTTTTTGTCTAATGCCTTGAATAACTTCAAAACCTTTTATTTTAAAATTATGAAAAAAATATAATTATAACCCTCACAGTAAGCCCTTTCATTTGATATGTCACACAATATTGTTCACAAAACTTTTTTTTTAATTTTCTAGTTTGACCCCCAAAAGTGAACCCCTTACTAAACATTTAATCATTTACGTAACGCATCCCTGTTTGGGTCATAGACGTCCATATGTGTACCAAATTTCAACAGAATCGGTCCAGTGGATCTGGAGATAACTGGCTGTGACAGACGGACAGACAGACAGACACCCGAGTGATCCTATAAGGGTTCCGTTTTTTTTTTCGGAACCCTAAAAATCAGTAGGATCGGCGTTTCCCAACAATGTTGGGGTTGGTTTCCAGCCTAACCGTGTGCAGCTGAGTGTTTCGTGTGGGCAGTAAGGTCTAACGAGCCCACACACGCTAGTGTCAGAGTTTCAAAACCGACTCAAGGGCCTCTGACATGGATTATTTGACGACCGCCATTTGGCGGCCGGGACCACCGGCTTATACGTGCCTTCCGAAGCACGGAATCAATTTTCTTATTAGAAAATCAGGTGATCCAAGCCTGCAATGCCCTAACCAAACTGGAAAACAAGCTTACAAACGGTGGCGGTTCCTTCATACAAGCCCAAAAGCCCGGCAATGCCTTACTAAAATGCTCGATAGAGAATCAATATCAAACCCGAACTATTTAAAAGTTCGCGCGCTTAATTCTTATCAAAATAACACAAAGTACGCTACCTATGCCACATTACTACATAACTACACATCGCGATTGTTCGCGCGCAGAGTTTCGCATTTGCAGCGTCTACATATATAGCTATCTCGCTTACACGTACCGGCTTTTACCGGGCTTTCAAATACTATCTCCGTCACTTTCGCACTTATAGCGATGTGCCGTATAACGAGTTCTAAACCTTGTGCGCCTACAAATCGATCAGTATTGAAGATTAAGCCGTGCTTGCGTATGAAGTTGGACGCGTATGCGTGACCTTGTCACCTTGCCAACTCTGCAGTGTTGCCGTTTTAGCGACGTTGTGAGATCTTGGAGATTTTTAACGAGTTTGGGGACTTTTTTTAAGATTTAGCAACAATAAAAACTAGCGACTTTTTAAAATAACGAAATTAAATACTCAAGCAATATCTTAAAAATAAAAAAATTGCGACATCTAGCTAGATTTTTCATATACCTGGTGACTTTTTTTGCCTAAATGACAACACTGCAACTCTGCGTAAGTAGTTCTTGACACCGGAGTGCAACTCACTTCAGTTTTATTTGCTTGAGAGTTAAAAAGTTATGTTGTTAAAGTTTTTTGTGTGTATTCTTAGATTTTCTCAGTGATACAATTGTTTTGGTGACTTACCTACAACAATGGAGGTAATTGTACCTTGTGAGGATTTAAAATGCGTTCAAGTTTTGATTGGCGAAGATAAGGTAAAATCTTTAAACTTTGCTCAGAAAAAACAGTTAATTTCTTCATTAAAACCGACGCCTAATCTGTGTTTTTCTAGACTAGTAAATCGCATAAACGAAATTTAATAGATCAGTGTATAAAACTAGTTGGATTGTTGGTTGTTCGCACACTAATAAGTTGTGTTCGTGGCCTATTTTTTTCGAATGAAGATTCCGTTTGGAATACATCTGGTTATAATGATTTAAATAACATATCTGGCGCCATTAAAAGGCACGCAAATTCCCATAAACACCTGTGTGCAATGGTTTCTTTCGGTAATTTTGGTAAACAACGAATTGAGACATCTATATCAGTTTATGAGAAAATTGCGATGATACATACGAAGGTACCTACAGACTCAGTCGAAAACTGAACTTTCTTTTTTTGAAATCGGTTAAAATTTTATTGGGCTTGCCTTATTTTGAAACCCTAGGCACGCCACTGCTTACAAAGTATGCTTTCCCGTGGGAATCGAACCCACGACCACCGGGTCATAAGGCAAACGCCTAAACCACTCGACCACGGAGGCAGTATTTTACACGGATGAACTGCCTATCTCCCCTTCACAACCCAGTATCTGGGTAACTCAATACCCCTTGCCACGACTGGTGTCAGATTTTTTGGCTATTAGGTGGATTTTAGAGCGTTTTTAAACAACAGTCGTAGGTATTTTGACGAAAATCCTAATGAAAAGTGATTGTACGATATATTGATTGTATTATTCGATACGAATATCCTAAAGGACAGCTGACCGATTTGGGTGAATTTTGGTACAGGTATGAACCCTGCAGAAGGTTAGCGTTTTTTTGCGAAAATCTGTACAACCTGTAACAGAATCAATACCTCTTAAGGGGTCATTGAACTAATCATTATGAACAACTTTCACTATGGGAGCAACAGTGAAATCGCGAAAAAAAAAATCGACTCCCCCATACATTTCTGTACACACAACTCGACAAAATGTACCGAATAGCAAATTTTTTTTTCGCGATTTCGGTGTTGTAGTCATAGAAAAAGTTGTTCATAATGATGAGTACAATGACCCTTTAAGAGGTATTGCGTTGATTCTGTTACACGTTGTATAAAGCGAGCGAAGCCGCGAACCTAATGCTAGTTTTTTGATAAAATGAAACCCAGTTTAAGTACGTTTAAAAATTCTTTTATACTTTCTTTTACACTGTACCTTAAAATTGCTTCGGTCTTCAAATTGTACAGGTACCAGGTACCTATGCAAGTACCTACCTAATGAAATTTTTGAACGTACACCGTAAAACACCTGAAATAATTAATTAAAAATGTTTTATCACATTTACCACGTTTTTATACTTCAACGGGCTGTAAAAAATAAAAGTTTCGAGTTATGTAAAAATATTATTTCGGTGAAAAACTTTTTGTAAAATAGCAGTTACCTGCCAAACGAGAGTTTTATTACATCAATTCATCAATGTGTAAACTTTACCGAAATATTTTCTTAAAAAATACACTTTTTTTTGTAATTTGTGTCTAACAATTTCTTTTTACTTTACATGGTAGAAGGTATTCGTCGGACGAATACGCTAAAACTATTAAACTACATGGGCCTCATCAGAAGGCTCAAAGTCACACAAAGGGCAATGGAAAGGGCAATGCTTGGAGTTTCCTTGCGTGATCGAATCAGGAATGATGATTTCCGCAAGAGAACCAAGGTTACCGACATAGCCCGAAGGATCGCCATACTAAAGTGGCAGTGGGCAAGGCACATTGCTCGCAGAATAGATGGTTGGGGCCGAAAAGTTCTGGAGTGGCGACCGTGTACCGGAAGACGTAACGTTGGAAGGCCTTCCACAAGGTGGACCGATGACCTGGTGAAGGGCGCGGGTAGCCGATGGATGCGAGACGCACAGGACTGGTCGTTGTGGCGACGCTTGGGGAGGCCTATGTCCAGCAGTGGACGTCTTTCGGCTGATATGATGATGATGATGATTAAACTACAAGTGATCAAAATATTCCATAGCTTTTTGGCTGACGGATTCCGAAAGCCTGTTCACTCCTAGTTTTTGAAGAGATTAGGGTTGAATGTGTTCGTTGTTCGTAAAAAAAGACATTGATTACCGCGGCACGGAAATTAAGCAACGATTGAAGGACCGCCCGTGGTTGAGTGACCATCCATGTATGGATGGTTACTCAACCACGGGCCGACCTCTTGGTATGTACCAAGACCCCTCCGTACCTAGAAAAGCACGTGAAACCGTTGGTTGTAGTTTTAAGATCTTCGCCAAAAGCCTGAAATCTGTCACCAGGCTTGCCAAAGGGTATCGTGTTTTTCAGTTACTGAGTTGTTCTGGTCAGACAATCAGTCGCTACATACAAAAACTGGTATCTAGCTGTACACGTATACAGCTAGATACATATTAGTTGTCGGTAATACACAAAAACTAGTAATAATATTTAAAAAAAAAAACTAAGGCTAAGTGCCAGTCGGACTCGCGTGCAAAGGGTTCCGAACCAATTTCATATTTTTAACATTATCTTTTTACCACTACACACTTCTTATAGGTTTTGCCGTAATCTTTAGGTATAGAAGTATTTTCTTGTATTTTTTTTTTAAATTTTATGCTCAGTAGTTTCGGAGATAGGGTGGGGAATGGTCATTTTTGATCTAATTTCTTAAATAACTTCAAAACCATTTATTTTAAAATTATGAAAAAATATAATTAAAACCCTCACAGCAAGCCCGTTCATTTGATAAGTCACACGATACAGATTGAATTTTTTTTTTTAATTTTCTAGTTGGACCCCCAAAAGTGACCCCCATACTAAAAATTCATATATTTATGTAATGCGTCCATGTTTGGGTCACTAAAGTCCATATGTATTCCAAATTTCAACATAATCGGTCCAGTAGATCCGGAGAAAACTGGCTGTGACTGACGGACAGACAGACAGATACCCGAGTGATCCTATAAGGGTTCCGTTTTTTACAGATGTTCAGAACCCTAAAAATCAAGAAGATGGGCTGTAATTAATATTATTCTTTTAACGTTATTACTTTGACCGTGGGCCAAATAATTATCTACCTGTGTCCAAATGCATTGCCTCAGTCTTAGCCGTTGAGGAGTGTTCGTTTAATAAATTCATAGCTAAACAAATAAACTTTATATTATAGTTATTAGTTGGACGTGGATATTGATTGGGCAATGCTTGGAAACTCTAAGCATTGCCCGATCTTTGATCTTGATTGTTTCGATCCTTGCATGATCGAATCGGGAATGATGATATCCGCAAGAGAACTAAGGTTACCGACATAGCCCGAAGGATCGCCCAACTGAAGTGGCACATTACTCGCAGAACAGATGGTCGATGGGGCCGAAAAGTTTTGGAGTGGCAACCGCGTACAGGGAGACGCAGCGTTGGAAGGCCTCCCACAATATGGACCGACTACCTGGTGAGGGTCGCGTGTAGCCGATGGATGCGAGGCGCACAGGACCGATTATCGTGGCGACACTTGGGGGGAGGCCTATGTCCAGCAGTGGACGTACTTTTTCGGCTGATACCACGATGATGATGATGATGGACATTGATTTGCCCCTTCATTAAGAGAAACATGGTGCACTGGACATTTGGCCACGAGTAAAAAAAAACATTTAAATTAATTCCACAATTTTAATTGGAACAAAGTCGGGCAGATCTCAATAAAACAGGAAAAACATTCAATTTGATATGTCAACTGCGAGATGGCTACATTGATTGATGACCCAACGCTCGCGAGTGTGGACATAAACCGAATTCGCTTTTTTTTGGAGAATGCAACCGTTGCTCATGCCTTTTCCGTGATGAATGTGGATTACATTAGGTACTCTCGAAATATCTGATGTTGTATAATATTGTACATGTAAATATAAAAAACTGGCCAAGTGCGAGTCGGTCGCGTGCGAAAGGGGTCTGAATGAAGTTATTTTTTTTTAACATGTTATTTTAACACTGTAGACGTCTTATAGGTTTTTCTGTAATGTGTAGGTAAAGATCTATATATCTATTATTTCAATTTTGTTTTTCATTTTATTTTTTCAGCCTAAATGGTATGGGTAATTTAAGGTACGGGAATGGTAATTTTTCGTCTAATTTCTTGAATAACTTCAAAACCATTAATTTTAAATATATGGAAAAATATTATTAAAACTCACAGAAATATTATTAAGACCTTTCATTTGATATGTCACTCAATATTGTTCAAAACACTTTTATTAAATTTTCTAGTTTGACCCCCAAAAGTGACCCCCATACAATTAATGATTTACGTAACACGTCCGTGTTTGGATCACAGAAGTCCATATGTGTACCAAATTTTAACAGAATCGGACCAGTTGATCCGGAGAAAACTGGCTGTGACAGACGGACAGACAGACACCCGACTGATCCTATAAGGGTTCCGTTTTTTGTTCGGAGCCCTAAAAATGCATCATACTTCAGCAGAAGAATTTGGTTCGTGAAAAAGTTGCTCAAGTGGGATTTCAAAAGTCAAAACGTTTATTTAAATGAGGCCATGCACTTTTAAGCGTCAACATTTACATTTCAAAGAATACTAGCTTCTGCCAGCGGCCTCCCGTGCGTGATCCCTAGGGAACATACTCCCGGGATATATATAGCCTGTGTTATTCCAGACTATAATCTACCTCTGTGCCAAATTTCATGAAGATCCTTTCAGGTGTTCTGACGTGATCCATCCTCACAAACTTTCGCATTTATAATATTACTTTGCCTTTTCCAAACTAAATTGGGGTCAGCTCTCAGTCAATCCAGATTCAGCTGAATATATATATATTTTATGTGGAGCGGCTGACTACCAGGGCTTAACAACCCATTAACTGGGTAACACGGTACGTCTTGGCAAGACTGATAATCCGTAACGACTGCCAAAGACCTGCAAATGACGGTCGAGACCAACGGTGTAACTGGCTTTCCGAGGCATGGAGGAATCTCGGTATGTAAAGATGGTCACCAATCCCCAGACCTACCTTGCTAAGCGTTGCTTAACCTTGAATAAAAGAATAATATAGTGACTCTAGTTGTCTAGGATTTATGAATACTCAAATTTTAATATAATAATATTATTTTCAGTTTAACAATAGTAACTAAAATTAACAAATAAACAAAACTCACCTGCAATAAACTAAAACATAGCATCAAAAAACTCGTCCTTACCGCTGTCAGCTGGTAATGAACAAAACTAGCTGTTGAAAAAAGAGATAAAAGTATTGTCAGTACTTTCATCCTCTATATTACAAATACATTAATAGTCACCCTTTATAAAAGAACAGGAAAAGTAGGAGAGCGACAAAAGCGGAAAACAATATACCGTGAGCCAAAAAAGTTATACACACGAATTGTTCCACTTCTCTATTCCAAGAAAACATATTCTCAGGGACGAGTAAACATAAAAGATACGTCAAAGCACAAGCGCATCTAATAATATTCCAAAAACTTTGCCCTCAAGGGGAAAAAGAACATAACAATACTCGTTCACATATGTTTAAGTACAAAGTTACTATTCTCAAAGTTGTTCGACACTTTCCCCAAATTCTACCGTATCGAATCGATAACTAAAGGTTATCATTCACCGAGAGCATCTGCGTGGAATGTAACAATGTAAGATTCGAATTTGAACAGTAAAGTACTTTTGTACGTTACGTTAGTGGAATGCGCTGACGGAATTTTGCGTTTCCAGATGGCTACAATTCGTGGATCTTCAAGGCAAGAGAAGCACCACTGCCTAGAAGTGTACACCTTCTTCGAGGTGAGATGGTGGTCAAACGGGACCCATAAATAAAAAAATACGCTAAAAAACTGCGAAAGCTCTAGCATTCGATGCATTAGAATTCACTTTTATCATATCACTGTAAGACTGTGTAACGACTGGGTGTGTGTGGAGCATTCAAAACTGTTACTTTTTTTTCCTTTGTTTATTTAGGGACATTTATAATCGCAATGCGTATGCCAGTCCCAAAACTGTTACATTGATTTATATGATTTGAGTGTTTCAGATGTTTTATGCATTGGTTCTAAGATACAAGGGACGCGCATTGTATTGTACTCCTGAATAATCCTTTTTGCTTTTACTTTAAATATTTTTCCTTTCTGTAACATTACACGGTGAATGGCAGCCTTAATGAACGAGCACACCTCTCGAAATGAAATTCTGTATGCACAAAACTCTTCGTGAAGTATTTCGTGTAGCTTTAATAATTTACCCCTTCGACTTGTAATAAGGTAACAAGAATGAGTTCACTTAGTTTCGAACGAAGGTGTAATAAACGTATTTAGGGGCGCGTTGTTGATTTTAATATTTAATGTTAAATGTGTTGAAATGAAGGGTTAAATATTTCAGTTTTTGGGGAAACTGTTGGGGTCGTTTGTTTGCTGCGGTCACCATAGCCATGTTGTTTTAAGAACTTTATAATCTGATCACAGTCATCTAGGAAACACCGGTCTCAATAGAGAAGATGACTGAAAAAAAAAAACTGGCCAAGTGCGAGTCGGACTCGCGTGTAAAGGGTTCCGAACGAGTTTAATTTTTTTAACATGTTATTTTAACACTACAAACTTCCAACAGGTTTTCCTGTAATGTTCTAAACATTACAGGAAAACCTGTAATGTTTAGGACATTACAGATCTATTATCTCCATTTTTTCAAAATTGTAGGCTCTGTAGTTTCAGAGATAAGGGGGGGTGGTCATTTTTCGTCTTATTTCTTGAACAACTTCAAAACCATTTATTTTAAAATTATGAAAAAAATATAATTAAAACCCTCATAGTAAGCCCTTTCATTTGATATGTCACACGACATTGTTCAAAAAACTTTCTTTTGTAATTTTCTAGTTTGACCCCCAAAAGTGAGCCCCATACTAAAAATTTTATAATTTACGTAACATGTCTGTGTTTGGGTCACAGAAGTCCATATGTATACCAAATTTCAACAGAATCAGTCCCGTGGATTCGGAGAAAACTGGCTGTGACAAACGGACAGACAGACAGGCACCCGAGTGATCCAAAAGGGTTCCGTTTTTGTTCGAAACCCTAATAATTAGTCCGTCAGATAGATTTCCAAAAAATATTGGACATGAATTTTTTCTTTTTTCACGAAAACGAAAAATAAGACGATACAGCGCGTTGAAAACTAGTGTACACTTCAGAAAACTTTTTACCTAATAGTGGCGTCACAAGCCCCCACTCCTTTGAAACATTTTGTCTTCGTTAATTTTATTGATTTGATAAAGCAAAAAATACGTGTCTTATATTTTTCGATAAATCTAACCGACGGACTAAACAGAGTCATATTTATTTTACTCAGTTATCTAACTTTGACTAGCTGACCCGCGCAACTTCGTCTGCGTCACATTTTTCATTAATGCTCCGCTCCTATTGGTCTTATGATTGGCGTGATAGCCTTCCTCGGCAAATGGGCTATCGAACACTGAAATAATTTTTCAAATCGGACCAGTAGTTCCCGAGATTAGCGCGTTCAAGCAAACAAACAAACAAACAAACTCTTCAGCTTTATATATTAGTATAGATATAGATTTAATGGTAAAATTGACACGCAAGTTTGCCTCGGTATAGTCGGGCCAATGTCGGTCCAATTTGTTACGTCATATAAATGCGATGGACATCATTCTTTTTCTTGGGTCGATGGTCAATCTCAATTTTTTTGTGCTCAGTAGGTGGTGGTGGAAGGTGGTATTCACCATTCACCCATCATTCATTATTTCCCTTGCACCTGCACCATTCTACCGTGTTATATCTAAAATGCTGTTTTGATGACATAGCAATAGAAAAAATATCTATCGATCTGTATTTGTGAATTTCCAAAGCTATTCAAGGTGTTGAAATTTCGCAAATACTAATCGGTAGATATTTTTTTCTCAGTAACACTTTTAGTACCAAGGACTCAACATATGGGTCGAACAATAATTCGTTCGTGTATCCACAACCCGCACATGACCATAAGTCATCTATAGCTACTTAAAACGACGACTCAGATGCGAGTTGTGGGTGGGCACACGAACAAATTATTGTTCGACCCATATGTTGAGTGATTGGCACTAAAAGTGTCAATACATCATCAAAAGTTCAAAACCGATCAGATGTCGGATAACGGCATTTTAGATATTCCACGGCAGCGTTGAGGACCTAATTAATTCCAGGTTCACGGTCCTTATTATTCTAAATGTAGCAGAATAAACAACAACAACAACACAATAACAACATATAGTTTATTTCTCTCATAAAGGTCATTGTTTTCATACGTAATTTATTCATACCATACATTTTTGCCTTACGCTAGAACCTTTGTGAGAGCTGAAGTCTGGACTAGGTTCGGGGACTGTATGACGGACATTCACACCCCTTTAAACCTTATCATATTTTACGGCATCATTCAGATTATACATAACACCATGAGCAAACAATTTTCCCTAATGTCAGAGTTTCTAAACCGCCTCAAGGGCCTCTGACATGGTTTATTTGGCGACCGCCATTTGGCGGCTGGGACCACCGGCTTATACGTGCCTTCCGAATCACGGATTCATCTTTTTATCAGACAATCAGGTGATTCAAGCATGGAATGTCCTAGCCAAACTGGAAATAACTTTACAAAGTATGCTTCCCGTGGGAATCGAACCCACGCCCACCGGGTCACAAGGCAAACGCCTAAACCACTCGACCACGGAGGCAGATAGAAAGGTAAGTCTATATAATAAAAGTGAGGTTATATAATTATCTATTATTATTATTAGCTCGAGCTCATTGTACTCATAATATTGAACATTTTCACTATGGGACTGACCCCAAAATCGCGGAAAAAAAAATCAGCAGTTCAGTACGTTTTGTCTAGTTATGCGCACATAAATTTATGGGGTAGTTGATTTTTTTTTCACGATTTCAGTGTTAGTCCCATAGTAAAAGTTGTGCATAGTGATGAGTACAATGACTCCTCAAGAGGTATTGTCTTTATTTTTTTACACGTTGTCTACGTGAATGCACGTTTAGATTTTTTCGCTATCAACTCCTACTTGTACTTTCAAAGTTGTAGAGTAGTGAATAAAATATTTAAAAACCTCACTTGCATTTCCGTGCTCCTACAATATTGTAGGTAAATTAAAATTTAATTCAAGTCAATGAATTCAGACTAACCGTGCTATGCAAAGTGTAGCTTAAGTTTTAAGCACTTTTCCAACAATTCACTACGTCATTTTAAACTGGAAGCAAAAACTTGGAAAATACCACAGGAAAATACTAATGGAGAGGAGCAATATGCTTGCCCGCAGGTTCGCTCGTTGTACTACAGACGTCAAAGTAACCCTTTTTAAGGCGTTCTGTCAATCCTTTTACACAAGTGGCCTGTGGGTATCATACACGCGCCGAGCCTACAACGTCCTGCGTGTTCAATTTAATCATGCTTTTAGGATGCTGTTGGGACTGCCATGGCGTTGTAGTGCGTCAGGAATGTTCGCGGAGGCTCGCACAGATGGTTTCCATGCCATCATGCGAAAGAAAGCGGCCTCTTTACTACAACGCTTGCACGGTAGTGACAACAGCATCCTGAAAATGTTAGCTGCCAGACCGGACTGTCCCTTTCAGGGACACTGGGTGGGGACAGTCATAGGTATAATCAAAGAAATAAATCTTTTATATATAAACTAACAATACTAACCTACTTACGTATGCACCATTGTTACTAACACCAAAATACTAACGAAATTATGGACTGTGGTCTGAAAATAAAGTTTTATTTAATTTAATTTAAATTTTTAATAAAGTCAAAGTCAGTGCATTTATTTTAATTAGCACGTCATTAAAAGGCATTCGGCGCAATTTTTGAACGTCAACATTTTACACTTTATTAAATAAATATAGTTAAAATAATGCTCATAAAATAAAAACTGCCGAACCAAACAGAATTAAATTTTTATGAGACCAAATGGCAAGTATACCGCATCGAATTAAAAAAGAATCACAGAAATCGGATCAGAAACCTCGGAGTAATCGTTGTACATACATAAAAAAAATACCCACCGATTGAGAACCTCCTCCTTTTTTTTGGAAGTCGGTTAATAAAATAATAACAAAGTGACTGTTAGGTAAAAAATTAAAATATTACGATACTAGCTGTTGCCCGCGACTTCGTTCGCGTGGAAATTTTTAATGTGTAATGTGTAAGAACGGACCGCCTGATCAAAATGTGATCAATGTGGTGATGACTATAAAAGGTGTTCTTTTGGGCGCTGTAATTTGAGCGGTAGAATTCTTAACAAAATTAAACGGCGTTAAGGCCCACTCGTTCTTTGGTGACACGTCGCGTGGTCGTCGTCGTTTTGCACTGCTGCAAAAGGACTCCCCGGCCGCTGTTTTTGATAATATTGCATGTTGGGGTATATTTGCTTGCAAGATTAAGCGGCAACTTAAAAACGGAATGTGCAGTCCGACCACTGCTAAGCAAAGTTGCAGCAATGCCCGAGGAAGCCACAGCCAGAGCTATATTGCAGCCCTTGCGGAGTTGGACCAGCGGAAGATTCAGCACAAACTTACCCATACCTCCTGGAACGTCAAGAAGGAACAATCCCCCCTTTCCACTATTTACTCGGCGCAGAATCGTTTCGTAGACTTGACGCTGCTCGAGAAGTAATCGTGGTGCCATTTCATTGACATGCACTTCTAAAACCGCGGTATAGTAGTTTAACTCCATTACAACATCGCTTGACAATTCCTCTCTTCGCTGCCATTTTCCAGATATGGAAATCATTTTATCCTCAATCAATAACAAAGCATTGTTAATGATCTGTTTATTGTGAGCGCCATCGAGCCTTATGCACAATATCTTCTGATAAAGCGTCCTTGTATTTATCCTAAAGCTGGAGGGGGCGTCGTCATGCAAAACTACCACTATGCAAAAACCACGCCAATACCTTGCCCCTTAAAAACAAAAACAAATTATCCAACGGGAACCGTGCATTCTTCCGAGATAAAAAATAGCTCACGTCGTTCCCTCCTCAAAATTACCACTATGCAAAGAATCAATTCAAACCCTTGCTGTGTAAAAAGTAGAACAGATTTATCCCACGGGAACCGTACTTTTTTCCGGGATGTAAAAATAAGCCTATGTCATTTTTTGACCCCTAAGCAACTACTGTACAAAAAATCATGTTAATCCCTTGCTCTCTGAAAAACAATAATAAATCTATACATATAATAAATCTGTTGAAGAGTCGTTTTTGTACATTCAAAATAATAAAAAAAGAAATAGCTAGGGAGATAAAGGGTAACTTACAGAACCCATTTCCATCATTTTTGGAATTTTTGTCTGTTTGTCTGTTTATCTGTTTGGATGTGCAGGCATCACGTCAAAAGTACAGAAATATCGTAGATGACTTTCACGTATTAAAATTGTACGTAACTGGAGGTATAACTTAGTTTTTGTTTCATCGCAATCGGTTCACTCTATCAAAAGATATTTGTATTTAAAGGTTTCGTTTAAAGTTTCATTACGTGAAGCACATACATGCACCGCCATCTATTGAGATTAAATAGTAACAGTTTAGAACTGTTTCATGAATGAATGCGTATATTATTATTTTGTGAAACTCTTAATACCAAAGGAAAAAAAAATAACATTTAGTCATATCGTTTCATTTATCGTAACATGTGAGCTTCTAAGTTTTAACTTATATTTTGACAGTTCAACTACATTGTCGATTGATGGCGATGTACTGATGACGCATTTTTTCTGAATTGCGGTGTTATCAGCAGATTGGTCAATGTCTGACAAATAAAGTTTGGATACCTATGCTATGTAGCTAATTAGAAGGTGATAACGATATGTTTGACCGAAAAAGAAAAAATAGAAGAGTTAAAAATAGATTCATGAATTTTATTGTGATTCGAATCGACATAGTTAATCTATATCAGCCGCACGGGTCGATCTTCAGGGTTAAGCAACGCTTGCCAAGATTGGTATGTAGATGGGATACCATCATAACATACCGAGTTTCCTCCGTGCCTCAGAAAGTACGTTAAGCCGGTCCCGGCTGTCATTTGAAGATCTTTGGCAGTCGTTACAAATTGTCAGAAGCCAGTAAATCTGGCTCCAGTTTTGCCAAAAACTACCGTGTTACCCAAATAATGGGTTGTCTGGTAGGCAGCCGCTTCACGTAAAATACTGGTATTCAGCTAAATCCGGTTTGACTGGAAGCCGACCCCAATATAATTGGGAAAAGGTTAGGCAGATGATGAGTTGCACGAGTCTTCAAGATTAAGCTAAGCTTTCCGAGATCGGTCTGTGGATGGGTGACCATTTTAACATACCGAGATTCCTACGTACCTCGGCATATAATAGCCGCCCGGGTCGATCTTCAAGGTTAAGCAACGCTTGCCAAGGTCAGTCTGTGGATGGGTGACCATTCTAACATACCGAGATTCCTACGTACCTCGGCATATAATAGCCGCCCGGGTCGATCTTCAAGGTTAAGCAACGCTTGCCAAGGTCAGTCTGTGGATGGGTGACCATTTTAACATACCGAGATTCCTACGTACCTCGGCATATAATAGCCGCCCGGGTCGATCTTCAAGGTTAAGCAACGCTTGCCAAGGTCAGTCTGTGGATGGGTGACCATTTTAACTTACCGAGATTCCTACGTACCTCGGCATATAATAGCCGCCCGGGTCGATCTTCAAGGTTAAGCAACGCTTGCCAAGGTCAGTCTGTGGATGGGTGACCATTTTAACATACCGAGATTCCTACGTACCTCGGCATATAATAGCCGCCCGGGTCGATCTTCAAGGTTAAGCAACGCTTGCCAAGGTCAGTCTGTGGATGGGTGACCATTTTAACATACCGAGATTCCTACGTACCTCGGCATATAATAGCCGCCCGGGTCGATTTTCAAGGTTAAGCATCGCTTGCCAAGGTCAGTCTGTGGATGGGTGACCATTTTAACATACCTACCGAGAAGAGATCTCAGGCAGTCTTTACGGATTGCCAGAAGCCGACAAATACACGATACTTCTTGGCAAGACTGTAGGTGTCAACCTACAGTCTTGCCAAGAAGTATCGTGTTACCCAGTATTGTAGGGTTGTAGAGGTCTGGTAGGCAGCCCCAATCCCGTTTGACTGGAAGCTGACTCCAATATAGCTGGGAAAAGGCTAGGCAGATGATACTTCATGGTAAAAAAACTGAAATGTTTTTCGAAAAACACTTACTTATCTTATACCTACAGTTGGCAAAACTGGGCACAGATTACAAACGTAATTTTGTTTCAATTTCCTTTATCCACTAGGGCGACGGTCTAAGTGACATCCCGGCATTTAATAGAATTTAGGATTCCCAAAAAATAAATAAATTCATAATTATATTTTCGTAACACCTACCCTATTCATAGACGGCCTAAGCATCTGCCAGCCTGTTCTTTAAATGTTGTCACATGACAGACCCATTCGCCACTTTGACACATTTGCGCATTGGGGATCATTCAGGCCGCTGATTAACCGCCATTCAATGAAAAGGACAATAAAACGGCAGAGTTACTCTCTCAAGGACCGTCAGCCCCAATTGGGGCCAAATGGTATTGTTTGTCTTTATTAAAATATGCTTAACCTTTTCCCAACTATATTCGGATCAGCTTCCGATCAACACGGCGAAGTCGCGGTATGTTAAATAATATGGCCAACTATTCACAGAGCCACCTGGGCAAGAGTTGGTAAACCATGAAGATCGACCCGTGCGACTGTTATTATTTAGCTACGAGCTCCTCATTTAATAAGTCTCCTCTTTCAGTACCTACTAAATATCGATTTAAAAAATTCGATTATTCTTACACCGTAAATCGATTCTATAAAACACAGTAGAACTGTTTAACATAAAATGTAAAAATTAATCGGTGTTCTGTAATCTGCAATTGTCAGGGAAAATCAAAGAAACTGTTTCTTTTTGCTGGCTGGACAAAATTAAGAATCAACTTTATTCATCAGTTTCTTTGTTTCGTAGTTTGAAGACTACCTACCACCGTCCGTCCGATAGTCGGTTTTGTTGATTTTGATACCTACCTCGAGGTAGGTATGTACCAGGAGATTACCCGAGCTAATCGGCATTTCAACCGGAAGAGATGATAGAGTGCCCTGCATTATGTACCCTCTTCCTATTTTCTTAATTTTGAGACAGATCAGAACTTTTAACTTAAAGTAAATTTTATCTATGCAACAGATATTTTTCGACATCCACGCGAACGAAGTCGCGGGCACAGCTAGTCTATCATAAACATTTTCGGGATAAAACGTAGCCTACGTCCTTTCTCAGGCTCTAGAATATCTGTGTACCAAATTTCATTTAAATCGGTACAGTAGTTTTGGCGTGAAAGCGCGACAGACAGACAGAGTTCATCATCATCATCATATCAGCCGAAAGACGTCCACTGCTGGACATAGGCCTCCCCCAAAAGGGGGGTTTGCCATAATCGCCACGCTTAGCAGGCGGGTTGGCGATCGCAGTATATGGTGTTGCGTTTTACAGAGAACGCTGCTGCCCATTCTCTGGTGAGTCCCTTAGTCGCCTCTTACGACACCCACGGGAAGTGATGGGATGGTATTATTCTTTTACGACACCACACGGCACCGGCCGACACCATACGGCATACAGACAGAGTTACTTTCGCATTTATAATATTAACTAGCTGACCCGCGCAACTTCGTCTGCGTCACAATTTTCATCTATAATGTAACTCCTACCCTACTCCTACCCTACTCCTACCCTAAGTTGGATCAAATAACAGATAGTTACAAAGTTTCATCAAAATCGGTTCAGTAGTTTAGGAGTCCATTGAGGACAAACATTGTGACACGAGATTTATATATATTAAGATAAGTAAGGATGATAGAAAAGGGAGTTAGTGGTAGCGTGACGGCTGATAGGATGGAAGAAAAAAACGTGTCGCGCCGACTCCGAGTAACAAGGGATAAGGGTAGGAAGATGATGATGATTATAAAATATTAGCTCTAGCACTTCGCCCGCGACTACGTCTGTTCAGATTTAGTATAAACGATTTTCCCATTTTCATCCCCTAACAGGTTTAATTTCCAAATAAACTGTGTTAGTGCTTACCTACAAAATATTTTTTTTACTATTGATGGGCATATGTTTGAGCAGGTGAGATAGTCACCTGATGGTAAGCGATGAAGTGGTCGAAGATGGAGCACGCTTGCCTAGAAGTAACCTATTCACTCTTGACTTAAAGACTCCCAGGTTGTAGCTATCAGGAAACACTGACTCCGGCAGGGCATTCCACTCCTTAGCTGTGCGCACTATGAATGTGTTCCTAAAAGGTTTTGTGCGAATGGTTGGGATGTCCACCATGTACCGGCGGCGCATCGCCGTTCGTTTGTGGTCCGATGATGGAACGGGCTTGGCGGAATTAAATTATGCAATTCCGTCGCACACTCCCCAAAATGCAAACATGCATCATCTGTCTGTTTATGTGCGAGTCCCAAATAAACCTTTTTTTCTTTTCTTTCTTTCTTTCTTTGTACACAATTTTATGTTCCTAGTCCTAGTAGTTTGGGTATGCGTTGATATTTCAGTCAGTCAGTCAGTCAGTTGCTCTTTAAATATACAACGTGCAACAGAATAAACGCAATACGTGAAAATAACCGGCCAAGTGCGAGTCGGACCCACACACGAAGAGTTCCGTACCATAAACAACACAAACTTCAAATCGTTTGTGGTGCGGGTTCCAACTCATCAGCTAGAGATGTTCCTCAAAGCAGAGTTTTGGCCGAAGGGTGTCATGTATCGACGTTTCCGTGGCCAGCTGCGCGACACTAGTTAGCGAAACACGACGCCGTCATTTCGTGTGCAATAGTTTATAGTTTTAATCAATTGTAATATGTATTAGTTTATTAATAGTCACTTTTTTATGTATTTTATTGTATGGGCTCTAGATGACTGTAATAAATGATTGAATTAAATTAAAATAAACTTTATTTTTTATTATTTGTTGTTATAGCGGCAACAACACAATCTGTTAAAATTTTAACTGTCTACTTATTACGGTTTTGAGATATGCTACTAGCAGTAAAACTGCTAGTTAGCATGCAAAACTTAACTTTATAAGAAGGTGTCGAGCGAAGATTTCAGGATACCAAAAACTATTTGAAATGTCATAAAACTTTTTCGCCAACAAGTAATTAACTTGTTAGCGTAAGTTCAATTCCAAAACTTATTCGTAGTAAATTGAGTTGTCGAGTTCAAGTGTCTGAAAGACAACATTATTTAAGTTAAGAAATTCTTAGTGCATAGGGAACAATGATAAAAGAGCCGGCCCAGTGCGGGCCGGACTGTCAGGGGTTCCGTACCAGAAATCGAAAACTCCCGTTTCTTGAATCTATCTATACTAATCGTTACTTAATATTATAAATGCGAAAGTAACTCTGTCTGTCTGTCTGTTTGTCGCGCTTTCACGCCAAAACCACTAAACTGATTTAAATTGAATTTGGTATACAGATAGTCTAGAGCCTGATAAACGATATAGGCTAATTTTTATCCCGACAGTATGTTCCCTAGGGACAACACAGGCGAAGCCGCTGGCAGAAGCTAGTATATTACAAAGCTGAAAAGTTTTTTGTTTGTTTGAACGCGCCAATCTCCGGAACTAACAATTGGATTTTGAAAATTCTGCTTTTGTATACCTACGATAGCCACATTCATGAGGAACGGAAAAAATGGGAAAACGGGTTATGCGTACGAAATCGCGGGCAAAAGCTAGTAATAAAATAAAATTTGAAAACCCCCTTTATTATTATATGTTACTAGCCCGCAACTTCGTACGCGCATATCCCGTTTTTTTCCCGTCGCGCAGGAACACGTAGGAATTTCGGTAAATCCTCTCCTAGTGCTCCCCTACGGAGTGTAGAAAAACTTCATGACAAATTTCAGCTTTCTACGACCAGTTTCGGCTATGCGTTGTCTTTTAATCACTCAGTCACTCAATCAGTCAGTAACGGAAGAATTTTATATATATTGATTGATTGATTGATGGTGGCAATAGACATTGCCACTCTGTGCAAACTTCACCTGTCAACTCTACCTATCACGATTCATGAAATACATGCCAGCTGATAGACGGACAAACGGACAGCGAATGCTTAGTAATGGGGATCGTGCAGGAACTATTGGTGGCAACACAGAAGAATCAATGTCTATTGTTTACAAAGTTTCGTAAAAGTTACGAATTTTCGACGCTAGATGGCACGGTCTACGTCATGCACGTTCCCTATAGTTAATTTACTTTACGCACACTAAAGTACTAAGGCGGCCTGAGGTATTTTCTACCAGTCAACCTTTGCATGGTGGAGGGATAACATAGCATATGCCTAAAAATTATATATGTTTTAAAATAATCCTCTGATATTATTTAGCTACGAGGAAATAACAATAGTGAAATAAAAATCGGCTTAGTGAGAGTTGAACTCTCACACAAATAAATAATAAATAATGATTTATTTCTCTCAAAAGGTACCGACATTGGTTCGTGACATATTATTTCAATCAAATTTGTAACCTTTGTGAGAGCTGAAGTCTGTAGTGGGTTCGGGACCTGTATGACAGATCTCCAGGCTCTCACCCTCTTAAAACAATACTATTAAGTACTAATTTGTAAACATCCAAGCCTTCACGTACAGAGAGGAATATTTAAAAACTAAAATAGGAAAAATGTTAAAACTAAAAATGGTGTGAGTGTGTAGTGTATTGTGCGTGTTGTGTGTGTGTGTGTGAAAGTATATTTGTTAGAGTGAGTGTAGGTGTGTGTATTAAAATGAGGTCTACAAATTTACTATCTAATTTATTTTAAAACAGCTAAAATATTTTCTGTCTCAGAATAATCCAAGTCGAGAAGCCAATTTGTTATTTTTGCTTTACATTTGGATTTACACAAGGGGTATATGTTTAAAATTTTGTTAGTCTTATTGAACACATGACTGCTAAGGAAGCGGAAGAAGCGTTGGGTCGAAGCACAATTTGAACGAATCGAGGGACAGACCGAATGCTTACGTCGTTGGGAGATCAAAGAAGGATCGTAGGGAGTGTGGCCGTGAGTTGTCATTAAAAGATTTAATATATATAATTTACGAACAGTTAGAACCTTACAAGTTTTGTAAAGGTCTGTGGTAGGAAAGCGATAGGGTAACAGCCAACCAACTTTCAACAGGGCCCTTTGGGCGCGTTCTACTTTCAACATGTGGGACCTTCCTGAACCACCCCAAGTAACTATACAGTATTGGATGAGGGATTGTCAGAGTGCTAGATACACAAGTTTAATTACCTTTGAGTCAGCAACGTAACGGAGGTTCTTAAAAACATAGATTAACCTGCGCAACCGTGAAGTAAGTGTTTCAATGTGAGAACTAAAGGTTAAACAGTCGTCGATCTGCACTCCTAGATACTTAATGTAACTTACCCGATTTAGGTGGGGGCAAACGCACTTCATATGGTGAGTTGAAATACAGGAGTGAGCGATTAAAGCAAAAGAAGAGGAAGTAGGCTTTCCATCGGCTGAAAGTGAGAAGGTGAGGTAATTTGTTTTATCAACGTTCAGAGTGAGCAGGTTCTGTGCCAACCAGCTGGTCACAATGCCAAGTCCAGACTGTGCATATTGAAACACCAGATCCCATGTATCCCCGGAGAAAATTAGAGCAGTATCATCGGCATATGTAAAGATGGAAGCATTAGGAAGCTTTAGCTGGCAAAGGTCATTTATATAAATGAGAAAAAGAGTGGGACCGATAATACTGCCCTGGGGAACTCCGTACGTTATTGGGAGTTCATCACTGGTCCAATCTCCTATCTTGAGACATTGTCTTCTGCCAGTGAGGTAACTACTGAGAAGGGATAGTTGAGTGCCTCTTATACCAATTTTTTCCAGCTTGGCAATGAGAGTGGGGACAGAAATAGTGTCGAAGGCTTTCGCTAAATCTAGGAAAACGCCTATGACCTTCTGTTTTTCATCAAGTTTGGTGATAATAGTATTTGTTAGGTCTAATACAGCATTATTAGTAGAAATTCCGGAGCGAAAACCATATTGAGAAGATGAGAGTATGTGATTTTGATTTAAGTATTTGACTAATCTATTATTCATAAGCCTCTCAAGTAATTTCGATAGTGTAGGCAAAATTGAGATAGGTCTGTAATTGTTCAAACGATCTCTGTCCCCTCCTTACTCCTTACAAAGGGAAGTGAGAGTTGAACTCTCACACAAAAGGAAGTGAGAGTTGAACTCTCACACAAATCATAAACCGAAAAAGCACGTGTCTTATTGTCACCGCGGGCATCAAAGATGATTTAGATGTAGAAAGGGAACGAAGAGCATTGGCGGTTCGATGCGACATGCTTGTCCGTAGGTTTGCTCGGTGCACGTGTGAAGTGAAAATTACGCTTTTTATAGCATATTGTCAGACATTTTACACGTGCAGCCTCTGGAAAAGTTGTACGCAGAAAGCCATCAATGCTCTTCGAGTCCAATATAACAATGCGTTCAGGTTGCTGCTGGGGCTGCCTCGCTTCTGCAGTGCGTCGGGAATGTTTGCGGATACGCACACTGATGGCTTCGCAGCGATCAGACGTAAGCGTGCCGCGTCGCTGCTGCAGAGGGTCCGGGGCAGCTCGAACAGTCTCCTGAATGTCATTGCGGGAAAACTCGATTGCCCGCTCGTACGTTCTATGTCCAACTTGCATGTTTACTAACATAGTTATTAAGGATTACTAACAGGGTATGGTTTTTTGAAATAAAATGTATCTTATACAACCTGTAACAGAATAAACGCAATACCTCTTAAGGGGTTATTGTACTCATCGTTATTAACAACTTTCACTATGGGACCAAAACCGAAATCGAAAAAAAAAAATCGACTCCTCCATACATTAACGTGCGCATAACTCGACAATATGTACTGAACAGCTGATTTCGATTCGGGATTAGTCCCATAGTAAAAGTTGTTCATAATAATCAGCACAATGCCCTCATTCTGTTACACGTTGTATTTATCTGGGAGCCCGTTTTAATGTTTAATTGAATTTTAATTTTTAATATTTGTTGTAATAGTGTCAAAAGAAATACATATTCTGTGAAAATTTCAACTGTCTACCTATTACGTTTCTTGAGATACAGCCCACTGACAGACAAACGGATGGACTAAGGCTACTTAATATGGCTCCATTGGCCTTTGGGTACGGAACTCTTATTATGGTGGCACAAAGTTCAGGGTTTTCGCAATCAACGATCTCTGCCAATAATGGCCACAGTTATGATAGAGGGCAGATACAGCAAAGATGCATAAAACAACTAAGAAAAACTATAATTTCCAGCCTATATTCCCAAGTTCGCCCCTCTGTAAATGCGGGCTGAACAGATACACTGATACAAGATAACAGCTTGTATAAGGGGTGTAAAGGGTGCGCCCAAGACAGGCTGAAGAAAGATCGTGAGGCGATAGAGTCTTAATGATCAAACTTAGAGGTTAATTAGTTTGTATCTTTGCCTTGTCTGCACTAGCGGTACATTTGTATCGGCCAAGGTCTTGCCGCAGTTACGGAATTTGTTCGAAAGTGTTACCGCGGCCGAAGAACGCAAAAGGCATTTGTAGGGACAAGGGTGGGTTTTATTCGATAAGAGTCAAATCGTGTTATCATTAGTTCTCAGTGGTTAGGTGATACGAAGTAGAAAATGCCCGCCCGAAACTAAGCCCAAAACTACGGATTTCGTTAGAGAGTAGCCCCCCTGGGTTTGATCAGACGGCAAGCCACTAAATTTTACCCCTACAATTAGTTATTTTGTTAAAGACTTGTATAACAATTTGGCGTACAATAAATTATATTCTGTCTATTTATAAATCTATCCATTAAACGAAAACCACGGAGCCTGTTACATGTCAACCTTTTACAATAATAAATAAAAAAATCAAAGAAACTATTTCGTTTGCTGAAATACCTACTCACATTATCATAATTCGATGGCCCGAAATTCTCTTTACAAATGTCAAAAAAAGAATATCTCGAGTGACATTTCTTTTCATTCAAAAATCGAACGAATGTCATGCTTACCTAATTTGTTTTTTTTTTATGAATCAAATGTGAGGCAAACGCTTTAACATAGAGAATGAACTGAGTTATTGTTATTTTTCTAAGAGCAAGTGTTTTGATCCGTAGTTACCCATTGTTATTGTTTAAAATATTATGGCCACCTAAAATTCGTTGATGTGCGTTTTAGATCAATTCCGATTCCGCAACCCTGGGAGCGATCACTGCTAGAGACTTTATTGTAACTATATACTATATAAACGGCATATTTATGACTTTTGTGTTTCTTAAAGTTTAAATCAAATCGTACTTGTATAAGAAAAAAATATGTACCTTTTATACATGTGATAGTTTATAACATTTGTGTTCCAGTCTCGCAAAAACGATGGAAGCGATTTAGATGAAATTCTGCACACAGAAAACATATAAAGATTAATTTATAAATAAACAGACCAAAGACTTTGGAGGAGAAGGATCATGGAGTCGGGCTGAACGGTCAATTATCACAAGGAGATTAGAAGCACTTTTTTCAATGTTTATTATCTCTTAATAAATTAAATAAATATTTCCGGGGCTTAAAGCACGAGCAGTAAACACTCACAAACTACCAAGAGACTAAAATCTTTAAGGAAAAAACCGACAAAAAAATTGCAACGTAGAGAGTCCAGAATCATGTACTGAATATATGGTATCCATTTGGCGCCGATGTCTCTTACACCCTGTATACAAGATCGGTACACTGTATACTGTCAGCGCTAGCGTGGTGACGGCGATTTTCAAAACATCAACAGTCGGTTTATTCTGTTAGCATTTCACTGTATAAACTTAGGGGGACTAAGCATGAAGTGAAATGTAATTCCATCTTGTTTGTATGGAAGCACATCACTTGATGTCAACTTCGCCTAAGCTTGCACCGTGTTTATAAGAATCGCACTACTGAGGATTGACAAACGCTGTCAATGTTTATTATCTCTTAATAAATTAAATAAATATTTCCGGTGCTTAAAGCACGAGCAGTAAACACTCACAAACTACCAAGAGACTAAAATCTTTAAGGAAAAAACCGACAAAAAATTGCAACGTAGAGAGTCCACAATCATGTACTGAATATATGGTGTCCATTTGGCGCCGATGTCTCTTACACCCTGTATACAAGATCGGTACACTGTATACTGTCAGTGCTAGTGTGGTGACGGCGATTTTCAAAACATCAACAGCTGGTGTATTCTGTTAGTATCTCACCGTGTAAACTTAGGGGGAGTGAGCATGAAGTGAACTGTCATTCCACCTTATTTGTTTAGAAACACTCACAGTCACTTGATGTTCACTTCACCTAAGCTTGCACCGTGAAATTTATACAGAATCGCACTGCTGAGAATTGAGAAACGCTGTCAAAATGTCATGTGATCAGTCCCTTTAGGCTTGTCCACTAAAAAAATCTAATTAGTCCGTCAGTTAAATTATCAAAAAATATTTGGCTCATTTTTTTTCTTTTGTTACGTAAACCAAAATTGTTGAAGATACGACGCTTTTAAAATTCTCAATACGCCACGCCGTGGTATAATTTTTAGTGCGTTCTGACGTCACGAGCCCCCAATCCCGAGTTTTGATGCGTTTTGTGTTTGTCAATATTCATTTGTTTACAAAAATAAAAAATACGTGTCCATTATTTTTCAATACTCTCACTGACGGCCTAAATAGATAGGCAATTTACTGATGGTGGAAACTAGCCTATTATTGCATTTGCTAATAGCATGGCACTTTATACTCTCTCTCTTTTTATTTTTTTTGGCTCTTTTTTTACTTTGACTAGCGCCTCCGGAAACCAAAATCACAAAAGAAAAACCGATGAAATAATACGTCGGTTGTCTAGAATTATGCACTGAATCCATGTTGTCCCTTTGTGCGCCGATGTTACTTATACCCTGTATACCAGAACATCTTAAATCAAGTCTAGCCTTACGTTAAAAGGATTCCTTTGTTTCTCAAAACCCCGTCATCTATATAACCTAGACAGCTAGTCCAAGAGCCGTGCAACAAGATACAGGCTGTAAACTTTAAGTGGAACGTGAATCCGCATAACTCCTCGACTTTACTGGCGATTAACGAAAAATTAAACTGCTTGTATTTAGATTGTCGCCACCCTGCTTCTCATTTACAGAATACTAATTAAATAAGTTTAGGGGAGGCGCCCCCGAGTGTAACATGGAGCGAAGAAGGGAGGTAAGGAAACGGTGGAATGAAATTTTCTTGGTGAGTATTCATACATTTGTAACTTTGAGATGGAATATAATAGGTTAGTGAATTATAGAAGACGACTTTTGACTAATTTATTTATTTAAACAAAGGCATATGCTAAACGTATGGTGGCTAATTAGGCTTTCATAGTGATTACCTACCTAGACATTTAATTGGACCGATTTAGGCAAAAATGATCCAGTCTACACTAACCACATTTCGAGATAATAGAGTTTAAACTTTAGTGCAGTATTTCTCTGGCTTTGTAATGCTAAGCGTTGTGTTTTTAATTTTATGTCATTCTAAGTGTACTAAACTAATTTATATGCATGTATTTAGTAAATAAATTTTAATATTTTAGTAGATATTCAAGAAAACTTGCGCATGGATCATTATTATATAATACATTTTGAATGGAATTGGCTAAGTAGGGTGCGGAAAGAAAAATGCAAAAATGTTCCAAAATATGAAAAAAAAAATAGAAGAAGATGAAGACAGATTTTGAACAGGGTAAAACTTGTAAAGAAACTGAATGTCTAACTTACGATTTGATGAAAACATTGCCGTTACCTATAATACCGACCAATATTGTTTTCTACAAAAGGCAGTTATGGTGTTACAAATGCGGTATACACTCGGCTTCTAATGGTGTTGGGAATTGTTTTGTTTGGACTTACAGCCCAAAGCAAGGCAGGTAGAGGGGCCAATACTTAGAATGACATAAAACACAACATTTAACATTACAAAGCCAGAGATCTACCGCACTAAACTTTAAACTCTATTATCTCGAAATGAGGTTTGTGTGGAATGGATCATGTTTGCTTAAATCGGTCCAATGATAATATTATGTTTAACCAAGAATCGTTTTTTAAGAATACTTTTCTTTTTTTGTCTATATTTAAATAGATTTTCATGTGGTCTGAATTAGTATACTTCTACAGTCGAATGCTATTTGGAATTGATTTAAAATGATTCAAGGTTATTGGAACATTTAAGCAGAATGACTTTTGTAATATTTTCCATGTTGTATAAAAATCATATTAGTTCCAAGTAGTTCGAATCATTATAGCAAAAAAATAACACATCAGGGCAATCAAGAAAATGCAAAAATGATTCTAATAGCTTGAAACACTTATTCATTATAAAAAAATATGTTCGCCATGACGGGTGTGGGTTGGATCATATGGATTTTCGCCAAATTATTAACATAGAGTTCTGAGTCTTTGATATGTTAAAATATACCTTATTTGGAGTACATAGGTCACAAAAACTCAAAATTATCGAGGTTGTGAGTTGGATCACTATTGCTTAAATCGGTCCAATTGCAACGAAGCTTATCCCATTAAGGATAAAGGCGTACCTAATGAGTGTATTTTTATTCACAAACAACGTTTTTCTAAAATTAGGTACCTATTTATTTAATTATGATCTCATCGTTTGTAATTACTCATTATTAATTAAACTTAGATGAGTCGACATTATTTCAATAATGTTTTATTAAATATTTTAATTATGAAATATTTTTATTACAGGTATTCCATCATATTACTTACAAGAATTTCATTAAAGCCATGCTTATGTTCTTTAAAATAATGTGAAAAATACAGACGAGTAATGATGCTTCATTTTAAAATTGTTGTAATACTTAATTGAGGGTTTTAATGAAAATTAGTAAGATTGTTCAGCGTTTACAATAAAAAAATATCCATTCATATTGAGCAAGCTGAAAGTGTTTGCTACATATATTATTATAAAGAGGAAAGATTTGTTTGTTTGTTTGAAATGAATAGGCTCCGAAACTACTGGACCGATTTGCAATGGATAGCTACATTATCAGGGAGTAACATAGGCTATATTTTATCCCCGTACTCCCACGGGAACGGGAACTACGCGGGTGAAACCGCGTGACGTCCACTAGTTTTTTATACATCAATTTTAATAATATAGTATTACTTCGGGTGGACACAACACGTTTAACATTTTTTTTCTGACCAACCTCTCAATATCCGTATAATATATGCATGCGATTTATTTATTTGCGAAATGAGATACTCTAGTAAACAATCATGAAATTATTTTTTGAATACCTTCATCAACGATGAAGTCCTAAAGCTTCAAATATTACAATTAGAAAGAGAAGTCCGATACGAACTCTGGCTTCAAATTACACGACGCGACGCCAATGGGGACTATGTGGAATATTTTTTATTTTATTGAGTAATTTTAATGTTTGTCTGGCTGTTTGAGTGCTTAGTCCGGCCTACACAATTGTCCTTTCTTTGGTATTGTTCGTCGAGTTGTTGAGCTCCTAAGTGGATCTGAGTTAAGCAACACGACTACTGACAAATGCTTGCACTGACTGGACAGGTTCACTCAAATCTGTGTGGTTCTTTCTTCTAAAGACCATCTCAGACACTAAACTGGATGGTTCTTAAAAAAAATTTATGTATTGTAAGTGTGAGGACTATGTGGGTCGTTATTTTAAGGATTGATTTCATGACTGTCTGTTTCAAATGTCCTTACTTTGGTATTGTTCGTCGGTTCGTTGAGCTCCTCAAAGTTTTGAGTTGAGCTGCACGATAACTGACAAATGCTTGCACTGTCTGGACAAGCACACTCAAACCTGCGCGGTGCTTTCCTCAAAAGGCCACCTCAGACCTTAACCTACATGTTTTTCACATGTTATTGGCAATTGTATGGACTTCAAAAGAGACTGTGACCTCTGAGTTTGTTTCGGTGTTTCTTCTCATGGTAGTCAGCTAGGAAACATCCGGCCTCATCTAGAAAAATATGTCAAAAAAAAATTGACGTGTAAAAGAGTTACTTGTAACCTATTTGCAAAATAAATATCATTTACCTATGCAGCTGCCATAGAAAACAACGTTTTCTCGAGAAAGACAGATATATTTGTTTAAAATAATTATAATCTCGTTTGTTTTTCGAGCAATTTTGATTCCATTTTCATTGTTAGTATTATATGTTTGTATATTTTTAGATAAACTGTATATATAATAAATATTTTTATGCATTTTTCTTATTGCATTTATTCAATTAATAACTTCTGACAGAGTGGGCTGTTTTTCAGCCAAATAATCAACATAACCATACAACGTGGCACATTTTTTGATGATCATTGAGTTCTTTCGCTGTCCCCTTTTTATGCGGGCGTTATTATTATTTATAAATTAAGTATGATTTAGTGGGAACCCTAAAAATCAACCCTAACCCTATAACTAAGCCTCCGCTGTCCGTCCGTCTGTCTGTGTGTCAGCGGGCTGTATCTCAAGAACCGTACCTAATAGTAGAAAGTTGAAATTTTCACAGAGTGTGTATTTCCCATTCAAGAAACGTGTTCTTTTTTCGGTTTATGGTTCGGAACCCTTCCTGTAAGAGTCAGACTCGCACTTGGTCGGTTTTCGATGATCAATGAGTTCTATATATGTTTCCTTTAATACGCGCTTGATATTATTATTTTCAAATTAAGTATGTTAAGTGATTTTTGAGTCAAACTGAAATCACAACACTTATGTGTTTTTAACTGTTAATGTTGACGTTCAAAGCTGTCTATATTCAAATTGAAATAAACAATTTAACTTTGACTTTGAGCCCATATTAACAAATAATCCAAACATTCAGATTTCACATTTACAAAATTGGTAGGATTATTTAATTACCACATCCATTTCTTCCCCAATATAACCCTCCCATTTACGGAAGGCATGAATTCCAAGCCAGAGATAACGACGAATTATCCCTTCACAAACTCAACGACTTAGTCTAAGTAATTAAATCTGCCAGTGCAAACATCTCGGTGCTAATGTATCCAGTACAAGTTTGCTGTAATTAATTACGACTCTAATTTTAATTAAGTAAGGTCGTTTATCGATTGGTGGGAGGCTCTAATAGGTAAATGTGCAACGGTGCTGAAGTACTTGAACATGTTTTTGAATTAGGTGTGAAATGTGACCTTGGAGACCAGTTGGGTTGACCATATAGTAAAGGGTAGGCCTATTAAGGCTCGCCCGTATTAAGCTCGTGCGTATTAAGGCGCAGATACCCCTCAGTAGGTGATTTTAAAATGAGAATCACGTCTAAATGGCTAGTCGTAATAATTTGGAAAAAATATGTGTTACATTAGACTATTTTCTTAATAATTTGATATATGAAAATGTTTATTTTTATTCGTTCAACATTAGACCAGGGCCTATGTTACTCCCTGATAATGTAGCTATCCAATGCTAAAATAATTTTTCAAATCGGTCCAGTAGTTTCGGAGCCTATTCAATTCAAACAAACAAATCTTTCCTCTTTATAATATTAGTGTAGACTAAGGTAAATCTCAAAAAATGCAAAAAAAAAATCTCACCCCCATCCACTTCCCGACCTCAGATCGCCCGTAAATTATTTTTCCTTTCATTGTTGTTATATTCTCTTCCTTTTCCAATGGGTTTCATCCTACTATTATATTTTTTGGTTTCAAAAAATATCGACTCTGGTCTACATAGTGTAATTTATTTTTAAAGTTATGTTTAATACGGTCATAAAAACGACAATCGGACCTAAACCACCCGGCGTATTTTAATGAAATTTGCGCTACCTGAAAAAAGAAAGACAATTTATAAATCAAAATTTTGTTATACGGCTATTTTCTTTAAAGTCATATAATATTAAGGAAAGTACAAAAAACTACTGAATTTTGGGTCACGCGGGTATGAAACGAGTGCGCGTTTCACTCAAGGTCGTTGGCGTATGTCGTCATCTTAATACATGGGATTTTAAAATTTAAAAAAAATAATTAAATTAAATTATAATTTTTTTTTAGGTGGCAAAAACCATTAATGAACATGGTGACATATTGACCATGGATATGATACTTTTTAGCTCGATATTACATTCTCATGTGATAATGGGGATGTTGACTAAAAAAATCGAATTAGTCCTTCAGATAGATTTCCAAAAAATATGTTGGTGGCATGGCGGTCTGGTAAGCAGCTGCTCCACTTTGAAATACTGGTATTTAGCTGCTTCCGATTTGACTGGAAGCCGACCCCAATATACCTAGTTGGGAAAAGGCTAGGCAGATGATGATTGGACACGTATTTTTTCTTTTTTGACGTGACGTCGAATGTTTGTCTCTTATTTTGTTTTATAGTTGTTTTTATTTGTGTATTTTAAAAATAATGTCATGTTAATGTGCGTCTGTTTGGGCGGAATAAACAATTTTTCTTTCTTTTGAACAAAAAGTGAAGACGATACAGTGCGTTGAAAACTCGTGGGACGTTACATTACGATACACTTTTTATCGGAAAGTCACGTTTCAAGACCACACGTTTTTTTGATCTTCGTCTTAAGTTGTATTTTCGTATTTTTTTATTGATTTAATAAATTAAAAAATACGTATACAAAATTTTTCGTTAATCTAGCCGACGGACTAAATATAATTATATTTTTTTACTCAGGAAGCATCCCTATTTGCCCGCAGCAAATAAATGCATAAAATAATGATATTCATCCGCATCGGGAATATCAGGAACCGTATACCTTTTTAAGCCCCACGTTTATTTTAAATTCCGCTATCATCACACTGGGTGGATTACGAATTTAAAATTACAACATCCTGAACAATTTACATGCTTATCAAGTATTAAATCCGTTTGAAATAATTTAAATAATTTTGTCATTAATTTTTTACTCTAAGTGCAGACGCACATTGGTCGATTTGTGTTTGCCACAAGCAACTGTCTGTCAGTTTATGTTGGCATCAACTTAAATGTATAAAATGTATGTGTGTACTACTGAATGAATAAATAAATTTCTTTTATGTTTTTTCATGAGTGGCTCAATAGAATCCGCTTGGGTCCATTTTCAAATTTAAAGAACATTTGTCCATCGATGGGTAATTTTTATTTTACTTGTATATTAATACAAGTAAAATAAAAATTACCCATTTTTCATTTTAATAAGTCATGTGTTCCATGAGTGTATCTATAACATCGTGGCGCTGTGATATTTTTTTTCTAATATTGGAGCATATGCTGAAGTAGCGACCTTTTTGGCCTCGTACAGACTAAAATGCTGTTAGCTTGTGTTAATTAATTCTTTTACTGTTTAGTTTTAACGTGGTATTAACCTGTAATTACACCATGGACACAACGTTCTGTTTTGACTTGTCCTCATTCGAATAAAATCAACACGAATTTGTTGTAAAAAAACTTTCTGTTCTTGTATCATCATTATTTTCTTTTATATTCAGGATATATTTTCAGCAGCACCCCCTTGGTTGATTGGTAGAGATTGCTAATGGCATAAACCCCACCATCGTACCTTTTCGCACGATGTTTTAAATAAATAAATAAATAAGCAACCCGTCTGTGTTCCCGAACACATACAACCTTAATCTCTTTAAAGATAGAGTGAACAGGCTTCTTCTGGGTAAGCTCACTCCATCATCGACTTTGTCTCTGTCACCTCTGACCTAAACTAGAGCCAAGAGCAAACCCATCTCAAAAAAAAGAAACAATTTGTTGCTCTGCCCACTTTAAAGTTGCCATGTTTGTAACCGCACATAATTCATACCCGCACTGAACCAATGGAGATGGATTATTTAAAATGCTTTGTTATTGATTATAGGGAAAACATTTTTGATACGAACCGGCCGCTTTTGGTAACACCCGGGCGATGTTCACAATCACTTGCACCGGGAATATGGGATTATTATGAATAAAATGAAGGGTTACGTGGCCAGTTTTTTATTTGTAACATCACGCCATTTCCCAAAGGCTTAGGCAAAGATGACCAACGGAAACCTATTAGACCTGACACAAAGCCACCGGACTCCGCTGTCCGTCAGTCCGCGTCCGTCCATCCACGTCCGTCCGTCCTTCCGGCTGTCTGTCAGTGAGCTGTACAGCAATAGGTAGACAGTTGAAATTTCTAGCACTATCACAAAAAAAAAAAATTAAAGGAACCCTTCGTGTGAGAGTCGGACTCGCACTCGGCCGGTTTTTTTTTTTCAAAGTGTAGTGTACACGACAGGAAAATCACACCAACATTTGTTTGTGCCGAAAAATATCTGTATCGTGTGTACCCACCATAACGAGGCAGTTATTTTATTAAAGCGAAATATTATGCTTTTTTTCTGATTTTATTTCTGACCCTTTCAATGCTTACACGCTTACAGTTTTCCAGTTAATTAATTTTGAAATGAAGTCTGTTTTTATTTATTGTTTATAGAACAAACTTCCGCCTGAATTTTATTTAAATTGCTTCTTTGGAACAGGCTTCAAAAATAGAACCAGTCAAGTTCAAGTTGGACTCTCGTGGAAAGGATCCAAACGAATTTAATTTTTGTAACAAGTTACTTTAAATCCATAGACTTTTTATAGGTTTTCCTGTGATCTATTGAATGGTCATTTTCATCTAATATCTTCAAATAACTTACTATTTATTTTTAAATTATGAAATTTTATTTGCAACCCTCTCAATACGCCCTTTCAGTTGGTATATCACAGATTACATTTAGAAATCATTTACATTTTCTTCTCTAAATTGTTCCCCAAAACTGAACCCTATTCGTAAAAGTTTTTTATTCACGCAATGCATCTGTGTTAGGATCACAAAAGTTTATATTTATGTTTACCGAATCTCAACAGAATTAGTCCAGTAGATTCAGAGAAAATTAATTTTGACAGACGGACAGACAGACACACGAGTGATCCTACAAGGGTTCCGTTTTTACGAATATTCGGAACCCTAAAAAGAAGGATTTCCACATTTCTGCGTTGCCTAAAATATTAACCCTTTCGTAATCAGCACGTGAATTAATTTAATTCACCCCAACCCTAATACCGTTACACAAAAATCTTTCACGTATTTTTTAATTCCCTATTTCCGCGCAGAGCCAGTCAATATTGTTCCTCTACTAGCGGGTCTGCGCTCACGAGTGCTTAACAAGCAACGCCGGGGCGCAAACATTAGCTTATGATGCTGCACCAGCTAATGTGTGAAAACGACGTTTTTTGTTATTTCACCTTTGTTCTAGTTGTTGTGTAAGCAGCTGGAGAGTGGGAGATTTCTTTTATGCTTGAGTTTCGGTAGTTTTTGGGTGGTACTTACCTACTTATTTTAGAGCTCATGGATAAATAAAAACACCTGCACGGGTCGATCTTAAAGGTTAAGTAACGCTTAGAGAAGGTCAGTATGAGGATGGGCGACTATCTTTACATACCAGGAACATACATATTACATACGAAGCACAGAGGTATGCTTCGGGAAGCTCGTTAAGGCTTGTATACATGCCAATGACCTTGGGCATATAAACGGAGCTAGCTACTCCTCTACGCGCCACTACCCCCATTTTAATTTATTGTAAAAAAAATAACACACATTTTATAAAAGTAACAAAACCAAATTATTTTCGTTTGTATTGCAAAGCAGTAAATATTTTTTTTTTAGACTTTTGTTTCAAAATGAAGGAGTAAAATGGTTTCATCTCAACGATTTGGAGATGATTTGGTGATTTTTTTCTTATTATGTGATATCTATACATAAATTCTGGCTAAACCAAATTACGTATTATATCATGTAGATTACTACCTATTTTTTCAGATGTAATTTCTCAGTAAATGCCGACGAAAAGTTGCTTCATCTGCACGCTGTTTTCAAGCATTTCTCGAGAGAGCAGCCTTAAGCTGCCTGTCCGTAGACGCGGAGCAAGGCAGCGGAGCGAGGCAGCAGAGCGGAGAAACGACGGAGTTTTATCCAATGGAATTGCTTAAAATCTCCGCACCACGTGAGTCACAAGTTTTTATACAGCTTCATTGGTTAAAATTTGCAGCCTAAGCTGTTGGTTCCAGCTATCGTTTGTTCATCGGTTTCAGTAATTACGGAAAATCAGAAGGCAAGTAATCTAAAATCATTGGGTGTGCTATTCGCTCGTATGTATTCAAAACAAATTATTACTTGCCATTTGGTCCCGTAAAAATTTGATTCAGTCTCGCTCTGCAGTTTTTATTTTATGAGCATTTATGCTTCTTTCAATTTCTGCCTAGACGATGACGTCGTCCAAGTTTCACCACTTAAAAGTGAATTAAATAAAAAACTTTTTTACAAAAAAATATAACAGACTTTCAAAAAATACACTACAAAGTATACTTGAGAAGTCGGTTATCTTTTTTCGTATTTTTTTTTAAATCTTCATGATAGGCAGACAGCAGGATTCATAAAAGGCTATTAAATATTAATGTCAAACTCAGTTTTGATAAGACGTTAACTGAAACTGACAATAGTCTAAAAAGTTGTCCTAGAATACCTGAAACACTATTTCATGAACACTAAATTTTTGTGAGAGATTTAAAAATAAAAATATATATTGATATTTACAAATAAAATTGCTCTAGTACTTAATAGATTTGCCGTATGGTATCGGCCGGTGCCGTATGGTGCCGTAAAAGAATAATACCATCCTATCACTTCCCGTGGGTGTCGTAAGAGGCGACTAAGGGACTCCCAGAGAATATGCAACAGCGTTCTCTGTAAAACGCAACACCATGCACTGCGATCGCCAACCCGCCTGCCAAGCGTAGCGATTATGGCAAAACCCTCGCCCCAAATTTGAGGAAGGCCTATGTCCAGCAGTGGACGTCTTTCGGCTGATATGATGATGATGACTTAATAGATCATTTTTATTTATATCTATTAATATCTCAGATAACAATGAACGATATTTAAATACTAGACGTTATCCAAAGTCAGAATTAAATTAGCTGGAGAAACTTCTTAGTAATGGGTATTGATACTGCATTTGGGGTCAAAGGTCGCTGGTATTGTAGTTTCTCGAAAAAATACAAGAAAGCACTAAAAGAGCAGCAAATCTGAACTCGTTCATTATGAGGAGCCCAGGATTACGGCCATCATCATTATCATCAGGGGACCAATTCTCGTTTTTAAGTAGCGTTCGCAAACCGTCAGCACAACTCTAATTTCCTTATATTTCAAATAAATGTCATTTATTCAAATTAGGCTGCGTATCACCACTTTTTGAACGTCAAAGTTCTGCATAAAGACAGTCCCCCAAAACGCCCGCCCGTCACCACTTCTTAGTGACAACACTAAGAAGTGGTGACGGGCGGGGGTTTTGTAAGTTGCGCAACAAACACACCAGCAACATAACTCTGTTCAGTTTTATAAAAAGTTGAATTCATACAGTAGTATTCAAAGTAGTTTACAATACATGACACAGAAAAATAATATATCCAATTTGAAAATTAAAAAAACCGGCCAAGTGCGAGTCGGACTCGCCCTCCGAGGGTTCCGTACAAATTTGTAGGTACATATTACTTTAAATAAATACTAATTATTTTTTATGAAAACAATAACAAATTTAAACAAATGTACAGTTTTCAGACTTGTTCCTGTACTTGTAGTAAAAGACGGTATCAATTGCCAAATTTCATAGTTCTAGTTTAACGTCAACGAGAAATACCCTATTCATTTTGATTTCCTTGAGTGTCGAAGTATGCGTTTTTTGCGGCATAAACGGCCGAATTTAAACGCAGAAGGAACACTGAAAACGAATTCTAGTTCTTAATAAGTACCGGAATTGATCATCTGCTACTCGAAATTATCAGCATAGATTTTTTATTTTATTTTTAAGATATTGTACTCACTACGTTAGAACACGAAAGCTAGCTAATATAAGCTGTTAATATATTTGTAATAATTAACATAGGAACCGTTCAATCTCATTAAATACTTCCACACTACCCAGCTTCCAAATAGCTTAAGAAAACCAAGCTGCTATAAATACTAAAGCTGCAAAGCCCTAATAATAGCCCAGCTTTCAGCGAGTAACTGAACGCTTCAGTCAATAAATCGAGCGAACAGACGATTTTGTACCGGAAAGTCACCGACAGAAGAAATTAAAAAGTTTAGTTTGAGTCTGAAGAGATCGCTGGTTCTTATTGTTCTTTGTTAATGTTTTGTTTTGAGTTGAGATAAACTAGACGTTGGTCCCGGCTGTCATTTGTAGATCTTTGGCAGTCGTTACGGATTGTCAGAAACCAGTAAATCTGACTCCAGTCTTGCCAAGAACTACCGTGTTACCCAATTAATGGGTTGTGGAGGTTCGGTAGGCAGTCATCTCATCTGCCTACCGAACCTCCACAACCCAAAAAAAAAAAAAAAAAAAAAAAAAAAAAAAAAGAAGGCGGCTTCCAATCAAACCAGATTCAGCTGAATACTAGTATTTTACGTGGAGCGGCTGCCTACCAGACCTCCACAACCCATTAACTGGGTAACACGGTACTCCTTGCTCTGACTGGTGCCAGAATTTCTGGCATCTAACTACCCGTATCGACTGCTAACGATCTACAAATGACAGCCGGGACCAACGGCTTAGCGTGCTTTCCGAGGCACGGAGGAGTCTCGGTATGTTGAGATGGTCACCCATCCACAGATCAACCTCGGCAAGCGTTGCTTAACCTTGAAGATCAACCCGTGCGGGTGTTATTATTTAACCACGGCCTCCTCAACCTCAACCAGGTCTGGTAGGCGTGATCGTGGAAGGCGCACTAATTCTCACGATCCCCGGTCCAAGTGTGAGAAGGAACACCGGGGTGGTTTTTAGTCAGTAAGAGTCTGACAGACCCCTTCACCTGCCCCAGGTGAAGGACATCCATGAGGATTTTCCACCCCGGCAACAAAAAAAAAGGTCTGCTAGGCAGTCACTCCACGAAAAAACTGATTATCAGCTGAACCCAGTTTAATTAGAGCCGACCCCAATGTAGTTGGGAAAAGGTTAGGCAGACAATGATTGAGTTTAGATAAACTGCTAGTTGTATTTAGTTGGACAGCAAAATAGTGATAAAATAAGAAATGAAAAAAACATTTATTTGTTGACAGTCCATCAGGTACACACGTGTAAATCATGGACCAGCTAGCACCAGGTAGCTGCACTTACTATGTTGTTTCTGTACCACCCTTAGGTCGCCTGATAGAAAAAGCCTATGGCATAAATTCTGCCTTTATACAGTGTTTTTACTGGGTGTGTAATATATGCCGTAATAACAGATAATATATTATCACTTGAAATAACGTTCACATGATATAATTTTCATATGCTATAAAAACAAATAACCTAATTACATATGATCTAATATTACATTTCATATAAACTTCTTTTGCTCTAATAACATTTAGTATAACGTCCAGTTGACCTAATTTTCATATTTACTCATTTTTTGTAGTGAATAAGTAAATATCAGAAAACATCATGCTGTTATTACCTCATCTAACCCAAATGATTCACCAACAATAGAAGGGATCTGGCGCTCGGCGGCCGCTGCTGCGGCACGTTCGCCTTCGCGTGCTAATGGTCATGGTTCTACCCTAACCTAACCCACATGATTCCCCAACCATAGAGGGGATCTGACGTAGGTATATATGAGGTGCGGTGGCCTCCTTTTGCGAGGACGTAATCTCGCAAAAGGAGGTGGCGGAGCGCGAGCGGGAGGACGACCCTCTCGCTGCGCCGCTCCGTAGGCGAAGAAGAGGTCGGAGAAGGCGCGGCCTTCTACCTCCTCGTGGTGGTGAGATGTTAAATAGTGTAATTGGCTTCGGCCGTTCTATTTAAATAAATAAATGACAGGCGCGGGGGCGCCTTCGCTCGCATTGCAGCCGTTACCACCTTCGTCGGACATTTCCGGCCCTCCCCCAACGGGGAGGGCGTGAAGGGCCCGCCGTGAAGGCGGGCGGACGTCGGAGGGGGACGTAAAGGCTATGCCGATCTCCCAGTCCTCCTCCACTCAGACGATGCGGGAATGCCGCTGGGTTATTTTAGTGGGTATACCGGGCTAGCCCGGGGAGTCCCACATAGCCCCCCATCCCCCGATGGGAGGGTATGCGTAACGCATTTTTTCGCCGCGCAAAAAAAATGGTATATATGAGGTGAATATGAAGAACAAAAAAACATATTAATTCGTAGTTATTTATTGTGCCGCGGCACAATAAATAACCGAAAAAATAAATGGCCGCCGAGCGTCTCGAGCATCTCGCATCCATCGGCTACCCACGAGCCTCACCAGGTCATCGGTCTATTTTTTGGCCTTCTGACGCTGCGTCTTCCGGTACGCAGTCGCCACTCCAGAACTAAGGGCGTGAAAAACTCAAAACGTTATGTTTCAAAACAAAGAAAGGTGTGCAACAGAAAATAATTACTCCACTACTCCTAATTTTTCATCCTTTACTTCCTCTTACCCTAAAACAACATGAAAAGTATATTCAAGCTGTCATTTCGCAGACTAAGCAGTCTTTATGACTGCTTACTAAGTGCAGGGGCACTTAACATAAGCTATTTCCCTCCTAACATGCCGGAGTAACTAACATACCACCAAAATTGACTTATATTATCACCCGTTTCCGAGTTCCGTAATTCCATGAATAAAAAGAAAATAAACTGAGCGTCTGTGTATACATGCTTTGTATTTGTGTTTGTAAGTTAGTCGGTAACTTATAATATGTCTCCAAAATTTGGTACTTGAGTTTGGATGAAATTTCATAAAATTCTAACCATATATTTAGAAACTGTTAAATTATTCATATAGTTAGGTTGTTGTGTTATTATGTATTTAACACTTATTTTACGTTTTTAATTTCAAGCCATCAACATAAACAAGAAAAAAAACTCAGGATTTCAACGATAATTTTCTCACCTTACCAATGCACAATTGCACATTATATACATTCACATAAACTGCAAGCAAACCCCAACATTGCTACGTCGTAGCCCAAATTGCTACGTCGCGGTCGTAGACCCCAAAATTACTACGACTGTGTAGCGGCGTAGCCGATGACGTCAGAGCTAACACGTCCCCAGAGAGATAGTCAGATGTTTGCTATTGGACACTAAAGTCAGCTAATTGACATTTCTAGGTCCCAAGTGATGACTTTGACCGTTTGGCTTGTGCTACGGGTCGCGGGATCAATTCTGGGAAGGAGCAAATATTTGTTTGGTGGTATAATGTCAGGTTACCGACGTGTGGTTAGTCACTTTCTAATCGGTACTTCCCAGAAATCTCATAAAAAGGATATATGAGCCAGTTATTTATTAAAGTAATGAGCTTTATTTATTTATTAATGAGACGTGCCGAATTATATCGGGATGCCTGAAGCCGACTCCGCTGAATAAACTTTACCCGTTGACTGGTATAGCGCCTGCAGCTGTACGAAGGGATGTTGCATGCGCGGTTGAGAAATATAACCAAGAATCCAATTCCCGATCTCCTCTACGAACATACAGCGGCCCCGGGTAGACTTAAGAGCCGGAAAGGTTTTCTTCGCTGCACACTGGCTGTCCAGGACCAGCTACCCAAAGTAAGAGGCAAGTTGTGGGCAGAACTGCACTTTCCACCTCTGATTTCTTGAAACCTCAGGAACACCTGCCGCCTGGACGTGAACTGCAGTGGCCAATATGGAAGGCGCTCAATCGTTTGCGCACCTAAGTAGGCCGCTGCAAATAAAACTTGGTAAAATGGGGCTTCATTGATCCGCTTGAAGCTAAGTGTGAGTGCGGAGTCCCCGTTCAAAATATGGCTCACTTGTTGGAATGTCCCAAGTGCCCTTACACCTGCACCATTGAGGACCTGATGAACACCACTGATGCCGCTGTGAACGTGGCCACCTAGCATAGCATAGTCGGCCTTATAATGTTCCCATTGTTGGGACTCAGGCCTCCTCTCTAGGAGAGTGAATGGACCGTAATCCACCACGCGGGCCCAATGTGGGCTGGTGAATGTCACATGTCTTCGAATTTTTGGTTCTAGGATATGCCAGTTTCCTCACGATGTTTTCCTTCACCGTTCTGAGAGAAGTGGTGATGAAATAAATTACACAAAGTAATGTGCCTGGCTGGGTTTGAACCCGCGACCTACAACTCGTAAGTCGGAGCCGTTACCACTCGGCCACCACTGCTCTACTTGGCCACCTACTGGGCAAAAAATATTTAAGGGTGACCATCGACTCGAAAAGAAGAAGACACGAAAACCTACATGGTTTTCGTGTGAAGAGTTATACTTGACCTTGTTATGACTTTGGCTGATTAAAAGCGGTAGGTGAACAAAAAAAAAATACCAGCCAAGTTCGAGCCGGACTCGCACACGTAGGGTCCGTACCATAAACGTTGATTATTATTTGTTGTTATAGCGGCAATAGAAATACACAATATGTGAAAATTTCAACTGTCTACCTATTAACGGTTCTTGAGATACAGCCCGCTAACAGACAGACGAACGGACGGACAGCGGAGGCTTGGTAATAGGGTTCCGTTAGATATCCTTTGGGTACGGAACCCGAAAAATGGCTAAATAAATAGACACATTAACTCAAATGAATAAACTTAAAACATTTTTTTCAAGTTGGAAAAGATTGACACTTTTATGACATTACCGTTTTTTTTTTTTTTCAAACAAAATTCGAAATTTGAATTCGAGGGCAAAACTTTAGCCCGCGACTTCGTACGCGCATATCCCGTTTTTTCCCGTCCCTTTAGTGTTCCTCTATTGAGTGTAGGAAATCTACATGCCAAATTTCAGCTTTCTACGACCAGTAGTTCCAGCTGTGCGTTGTTTGTCAGTCACTTAGTCACCAGTAACGGAAAAGTTTTATACAACGTGCAACAAAATAAACGCAATACCTCTTAAGGGGTCATTGTACTCATCATTATGAACAACTTTTACTTTGAGACCAATACCGAAATCGCAAAAAGAAATCAGCGGTTCAGTACATTTTGTCAAGTTATGCGCACACAAATATATGGGGGAGTCGATTTTTTTCATAATGATGAGTTCAATGACCCCTTAAGAGGTATTTCGTTTATTCTGTTACAGGTTGTATATATTGACAGCTTGTGCCCGCGACTTCGTACGCCCGCCCATATGCCGTTTTTTCACGTTCCCGTAAGAATTACGGGAAATCATCTCTTAGTGCTCCCCTACACTCCCTAAGGTCCATACATGCCAAATTTCAACTTTCTACAAACAGAAGTTTACGGTTGTGCGTTGTTTGTTAGTCAGTTACCAGTAACGGAAGACTTTTAAATATACACGGTGTCATTTTAGTCGTCTTACGACGGCACTCACTTCATCTATCCAATGACTAATACCACGGTTACTAATACACATTCATTAAAAAGAAAATGATACTCGTATTTATGAACTATTGAAGTATTAAAATATGAAATGATTGTTATTATCATAACGCGTGAAGTAGTTTAAAACATCCAGGAGCGAGTGCAGTCCGAGCCTTGTGTTTCAAGGACAGCGCGGAATGGAACAGCGACATCGTTTTAATATGTAAACATTATTCCTTTTAATAATGTTAATGTGTGTGTAAAGAAGTTTCGGCTGTGCGTTGTTTGTTAGTCACTTAGTCAGTCTCCAGTAACGGAAGACTTTTAAATATACACGGTGCCATTTTAGCCGTCTTACGACGGCACTCACTTCATCTATCCAATGACTACTACCACGGTTACTACTACACATTCATTAAAAAGAAAATGATACTCGTATTTATGAACTATTGAATTATTAAAATATGAAATGATTGTTATTATCATAACGCGTGAAGTAGTTTAAAACATCCAGGAGCGAGTGCAGTCCGAGCCTTGTGTTTCAAGGACAGCGCGGAATGGAACAGCGACATCGTTTTAATATGTAAACATTATTCCTTTTAATAATGTTAATGTGTGTGTAAAGAAGTTTCGGCTGTGCGTTGTTTGTTAGTCACTTAGTCAGTCACCAGTAACGGAAGACCACCGGTGCCATTTTAGTCGTCTTACGACGGCACTCACTTCATCTATCCAATGACTACTACAACGGTTACTACTACAGATTCATTTAAAAGAAAATGATACTCGTATTAATGAACTATTGAATTATTATAAAAAAACCGGCCAACTGCGAGTCGACTCGCCCACCCTTCCGGACAAATTAGTAGCTACAAATTACTTTAAATAAAGACAGATATTTTTTATGATTTAATTACAAGTGTATAGTTTTCAGACTTTTCCCTATACTTGTAGTTTAAGACGGTATTACTTGCCAAATTTCATTGTTCTAGATCAACTGGAAATATCCTATACATTTTGATTCCCTTGAGAGTGAAAAATACGTTTTTTGCGGCATAAACGATCGTATCTTTTTTTACGTTAACTTAGAAGTTTGATTTTTCATAGCTTCAAGGGGCTGTAGACTTAAGTATATGGTTTTAATTTCACCTCGATATCTCCACGCGGTCCCGAGATAAACGGTCTTGACAGACAGACAGACGGACAACAAAGTGATCCTATAAGGGTTACGTTTTTTCCTTTTGAGGTACGGAACCCTAAAAATGAAATGATTATTATCATGACGCATGAAGTAGTTTTAAGATCCAGGAGCGTGCGCAGTCCGAGTCTTGTGTTTCAAGGACAGAACGGAATGGTACAGCTACATTGTTTTAATATATAAACATTGTTAAAAGGGTGTTTCATAATTCTAATGCCTAATTTATTTTTATTGAACCTATGATAGGTTCAATAAAAATAAATGAAATATTTTAAATGAAATATCTTAATGAAATATTAAAAAAAGATCGCACCTAGAGGTAGTTTACGTCGGGTACATTAAGTGGGCCGGCTTTGTAAGGCGACTAAAATAGCACGTATATCAAGATTCTGTTTGAAACAATTTGTTTGATATGCAAACTTGTACCTTTTAAAATAAAAAATGTGACCAGTATTATTTCCATGGTAGTTTACGCTTTAGTACAGAAACCACTAATTCTGCCCGCAAGAAAATGTATCCCTACTTCACACCTTTTAAATTGTAACCGTAAAATTGTAACCTACATTTTGTTTAAGGCGGTTGTTAACGTGAAAACCTATACTTTCGACCAGGAATTAGGGGATTGTCTAAATCCATTGAAAAAGAGATTTTTCGAACAATGAAACGTTTCTTCCGAAAATTCAAAATAAGCTACAATATTTTTAACAAAATAAGTAAGTACATGCTTTGAAAGAAATTTAGATGATTAATTAAAGAAAAAAAAACAATAAATTGACTACGTTTTGACTTAAAATAAAAACCAAAATCCGAGAAAAAGAGCTCAGAGTACATTCATCTGCCTAGCCTTTTCCCAACTACATTGGGGTCGGTTTCCAGTCAAACCAGATTTAGCTGAATACCAGTATTTTACATGGAGCGGCTGCCTACCAGACCTCCACAACCCATTAACTGGGTAACACGGTACTTCATGGCAAGACTGGAGTCATATTTACTGGCTTCTGACTATCCGTAACGACTGCCAAAGATCTACAAATGACAGCCGGGACCAACTGCTTAACGTGCTTTCCGAAGCACGAAGGAAAGTCGGTATGTTAAGATGGTCACCCATCCACAGTCATCCACCTTGGCAAGCGTTGCTTAACCTTGAAGATCGACCCATGCGGCTATTATTATCTAGCCATGAGCTCCTCAGAGCTCAGAGTACGTTGTAAACTATATATTTCCTAGTATTTCATATTTGCAACTTCAACGATACGAACGAACGAACAATAAGAGGATTTTGTTTTATCACTATATAACTTGCTGAAAAGTGGTCGACGATAAAGCCGCTTACCTAGAAGTAAACTATTTACTTTTGACTTAAATACCCTCAGGTAGAAGCTATCAGGAAATACAGGCTCCGGCAGAGAATTCCACGCCTTAGCTGTACTCACAATCAAAGTATTACCAAAACTTAACGTGCGCATGGGTACCTACCATATATTTTGGACTTTTTGAAATGATTATCACTGAAAAAATGTCACTCAGTCCAGAATCTAAAAACAAAAACGGAACAAGATTTCTGTACAACTTAGGGTACGTAGCGCCTTAACATTTAAATCAACCGTAAAGTGCATTGCACACGATCTCGCAAAGAGCCAACATGCACCAAAATACCGCACACTAAGATTTGTAAAGCACATTAAGTTAGAGTAAAGTATGGTATAAATTACCATAAATTGTACTTGGAAACTTAGCATAATTTGTTGTACGCCAGGCATTGATTTATAAAAAACCCAAGATGCACAGTCTCGAACAAATGCAACACTCGAAACTGTCGTCAAAAACTGACATGTATCAAGTGTCATGTGTGAGTTGTGTGTAGGTATACTACAAACAATTTTTGTGCAAATTAAAACTTACACGAATCACTTAAAGTTGTTTTTACAAAGCAGTGCACAGTATGGCGAGCGATACGAGACTGTTTGAAACTAGTGCACAATTTTAAATTGTGCACTTGTTTTTTGCGGACGTTTTTGAGATGCTGAGTGTGTATCTTGGGTTTTTATATATCAATGACGCCAGGAATAATTGTGGCTTGGTATCTGCTATAAACTACTGCCCGTGGCTTCGCCCGCTGAAAGTGATTAATGATTATAAAACATAACCGTCCAGCATGACGAGAACCTCGTGAAAGCCGAGAAAGATAAGGAAATCCAGTATTATGAGCTCGCCCACAGAGGTTATCAATATATGGGAAGTGAACTCAGCAATCATTGTATCGATAGTCGTGTCAGCCAATGGATAACCTTCCTATACTCGCGTATTGGTCTGTGAGACCAAAAAAAATACGATTATTTTAAAGTAGGCACTAACAGTATCCTAAGCAAGATTGCAAGTTGCCTGGACTGTGTTTATGTGGGTCGCTGTTGTGCAATTACTCATGGGTTGTCGCAGCAGTGATCCAAAGTTATTTGTTGTGTTGTTTGTCAGTACTTACAAACATAGTCGTAAGTTTTACTAACAGTTTTTGAGCTATGGATACTCGATTAAAGAAAAATTTTATTCTATTCTTTTCTTAGGGCGCAACGTGCATTCGTGCGAGTGGCATGTATGGTCATATTTGGCGACAATCGGTCTGATGGACCGACGCGAGTATAGGATCCATAGTACGATTTTCTGTGATTTTGTACTGAAATTGAAATTTGATTTTGTATGGAAATAAAAAATAAAAAGAAGATTTTCATTTTTTTTAGTTTTTATTGTGCGCATGTGTGTACTGTTCTTCATGTAGCTATATTTTATCTAGATTTGGCACGGAGGTAGATTATGAGTAGAAGACGTTAACTGACGTCTTCTATTCATAATCTACCTCTATAAGAATTTAAATAGACTTTCCCGTAAAGGGACAAAATCCTCTATTTCACCGCCATTTTTTTAAGGATGGGAAATCATCAAATGACTCCTGCTCTGGACGAAGCTGGAGGAAGTGTCAGGCTCTTACTGACTAAAACCCATACGTGTTCCTCAATGCCCTTTGCGTTCCAGGGCCGCGGTGACTCTTTCGAACGAATGCCGCAGCCCCGGCAGGCACTGGCCCTAGCGGGCCCCGTTTTCTATGCTGACAGCTCTTTGAGGCGCGCGTAGAACACAGCGCGCCGTCGACCCGGACCTAGTTCTGATCGGACAGCAAGCCACCCAATGCTCGCCGTCCGCAGGCCCGCGCCTACGGTGGCCGGGAATCGCCCTGCGACTCCCGACGCTATTTCACCTCCTTGGAAGTTTGTATGAAAAATCTTAGTCCTTAGGCCAATATGAAATGAAACAAAACTGGACTAACCAAATTATAAAGGTTGTCATTATTAGTTTTTAAAAACTGGAATACTTCTCATCCCATTAGTATAAAGGCGATGTAGCCAATAGCAAAAACTAGTGTTGTTAAGTTTTAATTACGAATTTTATAGTTTGCATTTCCTGTGTAACAAAATATTTATTTAAACAAATAAAACACAACAGATATTTTTACCTCATGGCATGTATTTAAATTCTGCTCCACTTTAACGGCAAAAATGTAAATAGAGTTTAATTTAGAAATCAGATTTTACGAGTGTGCCGTTATTTTAGATTGGACTAGCCAGAATTATGATCCATAAAACATGACAGGATATACAGAGATTAATATCCATGTGTTATTTTAAGTATGTATGCAAATTGCAATATGTTTTTAAGGGCGTCACACACCTTAGATACTAATACCAGCCTGTTCAGTGCTAAGCATAGGTCTCTTCCCATTCAGAGGAGGCTCCAGAAAAGAAAGAAAGAAAAATCGTTTATTTGCGCCAAGCATGACGCATACCAAAAAAATAAAAATTAAATAAAACAAAACACCAGCTTGAATCACCACGGTTAGTCAGAGTGGGTTGGCGATTTTAGACTTAAATTTACATATGACTAGCGCAAGAGAACCAAGTTACCGACATAGCCCGAAGGATCGCCAAATTAAAGTGGCAGTGGGCAGGGCGCATTGCTCGCAGAACAGATGGTCGATGGGGCCGAAAAGTTCTAGAGTGGCGACTACGTACCGAAAGCCGCTGGAAGGCATCCCACAAGGTGTACCGATGACCTGGTGAGGGTCACGGGTAGCCGATGGAAGCGAGACGCACAGATCGGTTGTTGTGGCGACACTTGGGGGAGGCTTATGTCAAGCAGTGGACGTCTTTCGGCTGATATGATGATGATGATGATAACTCGTGGCTCAATAGGCCTTTTTTTAACGGGGGGAAATCCTCATGGATTTTCTCCCCCCTGGGGCGGGCAGAGGAGTCTGTCAGACTCTTACTAACTAAAACCACCCCGGTGTTCCATCTCTCACCTACGCCGGGGATCGTCGGAACTCATGCGACTTCCGTAATCCCCGGCTGGTGCCGGCCCGCCTCTGCAGGCCACCTCGGGTCAGCGGGGGGAGTGAGGTGTTTAACTTCCCCCGCGACGTCAAGAGGGGCGCACGGGAACACCACGCGTCGCCACCTCGATTCTGGATGAATGGGGGACGACGGACAACCCCAAGTTCGTCGCTCCTGGACCCAGTTAGGGGGACCGGAAGAGGGCAGCGTATGCCCTCCTCCGACGCCCGGTGCGCCTGCTGCGGGCCGGGAGAGAGGTCGAGATCTCCGTCTCCCTTTCCGCAGCCTCCTTCTGCGCGATAACTGTTTCGCAGAAGGAGACCACTACGTTAGCTCAATAGGCCTCCCCAAGTCGATATTAATGAAAAAGACGAAAGAAAAATAGTTCATTAACGCCGAGCATGACAAAAGGTAAAGTAACGCTTGCCGAGTACGGTCTGTGGCTGGGTTACCATCTTAACACACTGACATTCCTTCATGCCTCAGAAAGTACGTTAGACTGTTGTACATATTTGACAGTCGTTATTAAATATTTAAAAAGTAGCTTTTGCCCGAGACTTCGTAACCGCTCATCCCGTTTTTTCCCATTCCTGTAAGATTTTCGGGAAATCCTCTTTGAATGCTCCCCTACACTTCCCGAGAAACCTACATGCCTAATTTCAGCTTTGTACGACCAGCAGTTTCGGCTGTGCGTTGTGTATCTGTCACTCAGTAACAGAAGTTTTACAGGTATTGAAATAATACTGGTAAACTATTTTACAGATATTATTGATATTATGGGTACAATGGCGGTCTTATCGCTAGCAGAAGGCGGCTGCCCATCTGATCCCCACAACCCAGTCACCGTTTGTCATCGATAATGCTGCCCGTCCATAGACGATCTGTCCATAGGAATATTAACCAATGGAATTGCGCAAAATGTCAGTGACTGACATGACTGCAACTCCATTGGTTAATATTTCTCCGTTTCTCCGCTCCGCTGCCTCGCTCCGCGTCAATGAACAGGCAGCTTTAGTCCGCCATCGTACCTATACAATTATTATTTTTTGTTAATGTATTTTGTTCGCTTATGTAAAATTGTATGGAAAAAAAAGGTTTTCAAATGTAGATTGTAAAATATCGCGTGAAATTGTATTTTTTTTTTTAAAAAAGACAGACATATTGGAAACTATTGAATTAGGATGGGATTTTTTGTATACAAAGCGATTTTATCATGATATAAATCGAGAAATTATAATCATATCAAGATTTATTACAATCTTACGGAGTATGCAGTTTTCCGGTGACACCTTTATTGTCACCATACGGCGCTTATTCAGTTTCAATTCAACGTGTACGCTAACGCGATCTAGAACGTTAAAAAAGTCGCACTAAGGCCACTGTACAATAAGGGCGGAAACCCACCTCAATCGCGCACGGAGACGCTACCGAAACCCATCGAGCATTTGATTCTTCGGACGTATGAAAATCGGAAAACAAACAAATCGCATTTATGACTTTCGGTCAAATGATTTTCGTGATTTATAATAACAGATATTATAATTCTTAGGTATTATGAAAATCGGACTTTTGAAAATCGGAATACCGAAATTCGGAATAAATTATTTCGGAGTATTTGGGTGTTCCCCACAACCCATTAACTGGGTAACGCGGTACATCTTTGCAAGACTGGAGTCAGATTTACTGGCTTCTGACAATCCGTAACGACTGTCAAAGATCTACAAATGACAGCCGGGACCAACAGCTTTCCAGCAATGTGCTTTTCGAGGCACGGAAGAAACTCGGTATATTGTGATGGTCACCCATCCACAGACCAACCTTGGCAAGCGATGCTTAACCTTCAAGATCGACCCGTGCGGCTGTTTTTGACTTTGAGAATTTTGCTATATTGTGAAAGATTCGACCTTTTTCTAGAAGACATTTTTACATCAGCGAGCCAGAAATAAAACGAAAAATACTTTTTTACAAAAAATGTAACCGACTTCCAAAACAAAACACTACAAAGTATAAAATAACTTTAATTTCGGAAGTCGGTGTTTTTAGTTTTTTCGCTTTTTGACACCGACTTCCGAAATTAAAGTTATTTTATACTTTGTAGTGTTTTGTTTTGGAAGTCGGTTACATTTTTTGTAAAAAAGTTTTTAGTGATACCTGCGTACCCATTCACAGCGTACTGGCGTGATGTTATGTTATGAAAATAAAACTTACTAAGTGCTTTCGGTGTAAAGGTCTCGTCAATACGAATGAAATAAGCCCAAACACTTGGTAGTTCCTACATACCGATGTGGAGTTCCCTTGACTCTCTGTCGTCTCCATCATCAGGTCTGATCCAAACTTTCATTCTTTTGTAGTATCACCCGATATACACACGAATATCAAGTTTTTACCAAATACGTGCCTACAATTTTCGAGAGTTGTCCTCGATTTCTCAGGGTTTCCATGATCAGATCCTGAAGTGGTAGCAATGGGACCACACGGGAAGCACCAGCTTTCAAATAAAAAAAGAATCATGAAAATCGGTTCATCCAGTCGGTTAATATGAGGTAACAAACATTAAAAAAAATACAGTCGAATTGATAACCTCCTCCTTTTTTTGAAGTCGGTTAATAAACTGAAGGAAGACGGACAGCGGTGGCTTATTAATAAATAGGGTTCCGTTAGCAACCTTGGTACGGAACCCTAAAAATCGACTTGGTTCGCACGAATCAAGATCGTACGCGAAGGCTTAAATAATAGGGTCCCATTAGCAACTTTGGCACGGAACCCTATAATTTGCCTTGGCTCGCAAATCGAACCGTCTGATACTTAGCGGGAATTAAAAACTTAGTTGCGGGCAACCTGGGAGTCTTTAAGACAAAAGTGAATAGGTTGCTTCTAGGCAAACGTGCTCCAACTTCAACCTCATCATCGCTTACCATCAGGTGAGATAAAAAAATCTACTCCGTATCACCTAACCACAGAGAACTAATGATAACTCGATTTGACAGTTACTGTGAAATCGTGTTGTCATTCATTCTTAGTTCGGGTTCGGGATTAATCGTAAGTCTGTAGGTGATACGGAGTAGAATACGTCCGCAACTAAGCCCGAAACTACGGACTTCGGACTTCGAGAGTAGCCCCACCAAAATCGATCGCTCCCGTCACCGTGACCACCTTTGGTACGGTACCTTATTATTATTAACCTTGTTTCGCAAATCGAACCGTTCGTTGCTTCGCTCTAAACGGAATCAATCGCGGAGGCCTTAGAAGTAGGGTCCTGTCAGCACCTTTGGTACGGAACCCTACAGGCCTGATCCGCAAGTCGAACCGTCCAGTACATCACAAAACTACTGAGTTCTAAATCACTTTAAGACTCTTCGATAAAAGCACTTTAAACAAAACCAGCACAACTCAGAGATTTAAGCAATTTTGGCCCCTATTCGTGTAAGACCTTCCAGAGACCAAACCGAAATTCCTTCGAACTACGACAGTGTATAATAATCGTGTGAGGTAAATCTTAACACCGCAATTCAGAAAAACGCGTCATCAGTGCAACGCCATCTATCGACCATGTAAACTGACAAAATATTTGGCAACAGAAGACGTTAAATAAGAAGCCCGTATGTAACGATATATAACGATAAGGTATTAAAATGTTTACTTTTATTTTGCTACGTCTACGTATTAAAAGTTTCACAAATAACTCAATGAATGTGTTTTGGTGTAACATTCATGCTTTCATGCATTTTTTGGTTCCTCAATAGATGGCGCTCTGACAGATCAGAACACAGTAGGAAGTTTCTTACTAAACTAAAAATTCAATATATTTTGATTTTGTGGATCGATTATAACGATAAATAACGAAAAGGTATAAAAATGGTCACTTTTATTTTGCCACGTATTGAAAGTTTCACGAATAACACAACAATTTTGAATGCTTTCGTGCATTTTATTTGTTTCTCAATAGATGGCGCTCTGACTCATCAGAATACATTAGGAAGTTTCTTCCTAAACTTAAAAATTCAATATCTTTTGATTTTGTGGGTCGATTTTGATGAAATAAACGCTAAATGTTACTCGGGTTATCACTTAATATTTTTAAGTACTTAGATTTGCAATCCAATCCGTGGTTTATGCGTGATGCTCCCACAAACGCACAGACAAACAGACAAACAGACAAAAATTTCAAAAATTGCATTTTTGTGTTTTATACCTTTTTCCTGAGTTTTCTGTGTAATTTTCATGGAAAAATATTCAATGTACAGACACGGTTAGTCTACGATTTTATTATATGTATAGATTATTTTGGCATTTTAAGTGTATTTTAATAGTATTATTATATATACTTTTTTTTGTATATTTTTCTGAAACAAAACTCTTTTTAAAATTTGTTTTTTTTGCTGTACGTAAGTACACCTACCACAGTGTGTTACTTTTTAACCCAAAGGTTGACTGATAGAGAATGCCTTGTTGCATTAAGTCCACCTATAAGCCACTATTGTACATGAAGTTTAAATAAATAAAAAAACATTAGCGTGCTCTCTAATGGAAGAATGTTTATCATCGTTACGATAAAAATGTCTATGCACATAACTAGAAATAAATGTGAATTTTGTTTAGTATCTGAGGACTGAAAAATATGCGAAGCAGAAGCACACACCTTTTCTTCTTTTTTTAAGGATGGGAAATCATCAAATGACTCCTCCCGCTCTGGGCGGAGCAGAAGGGAGTGTCAGACTCTTACTGACTAAAACCCATCCGTGTTCCTCCTAATGCCCTTTGCGTTCCAGGGCCGCGATGACTCTTTCGAACAAATTCCGCAACCCGGGCAGGCACTGGCCCTAGCGGGCCCCGTCTACTATGCTGACATGACATCTCTTTGAGCCGTCGATCCGGGCCAGGTCCGCAGGCCCGCTTCTGCGGTGGCCGGGAATCGCCCTGCGACTCTCGAAGAAGCACACACCTGGCAAGTGACACAAATTATTATTAAAACAAACTGACTTTCTACATTAACTCAACCAAGATCTAAATAAGCTCACTTAACATCAAAGAATACAAACTTCGTACCTAATAACATATACCTAAGTTTTCATTATACTTTCATACAAACTCTATTGTTACCTACCTGAACAAAAGCTTGAATTACAAAAATGTATTAAGGTGCACTGGGGTAATTCCGATGGGTTTTTTTACGAGATGACTAGAGGTCTACAGTTCGGTTCTATATGTAAAATAGTTTCATATTTACTGCGAATAGAATAAGATTTCTGTTAACTTATTGAAAAGATTTAACCTATGGATCTACTAGATTCATAAATATGTAGTTGGATTCGCTAAATATAGCATTTTGAATTATTGAGTTATATTTTTTTGCTATACGGGAAATTACGCACTATCTTGGGGTTATTCCGAAATTATTCAAAAGTTAATTTTATTGCACTTTGACCGAAGGTTTACATTTATTTTTCAATCGTATTTACCCCTTAAACAAAATATTATGAGTTTTAGTAATAGTATTGCTAATATAATTTTCTCATAAATTTGTATTTCCGAATTACCCCAAGAAGAGATTGTGGTTCTCAACATTTTTCAGTCTTAATAAGTTAAGTTTTTGGGTTTATTCCTAGTAATTGTCACGCAGTTTATTCCCAGTAATTTTGTTTCTACTACAAGGGACAGAAATTATCACAGATGTCATCAAAGTTGCCGTAGAAGTGAGCTGATACTTGACAGTTCTGACAGATTTCTTTGCGTGGAATAGTATAATAAAGTGGACTCTGTGCGATAAAAGTTTGGTTGTGGCGTAAAGTGAAAACAACATTAAAGTTTTTAAGATTTTTCACAACTTCAAGAGACCGCAGACCAGAGTATATGGTTTTAATTTTAACTGGGCACCTCCAAGCGTTCTCGAGTTAAAGGGTCTTAACAGATAAACAGATGGACAACAAAGTGATCCCAAGGATCTTATATACGAGATGGTCCCTTACAGGCTAACTAGATTGACTACGAAGCAATATTACAAATTTTGAAGTGTGGGTACTTTATTTTCATAGTCAATAATAATAAGTTCATATTTTTCATTGATTTGCAAAAGGGAAAAAAAATGTATCGAGTAAGACAACGAGAAAGTGGTAGTGTGTCCCATTTTTACCTCTATATTTAACTAGGGTAACAATAAATTTGCTATCTGCTACAATATTCCATTCAGTGATGATAGACCGATCCTAGTTAAAGTGATAGAACCATTTTCGTTGGAACTGGGTAAGTGGTCGTTGGTGGCACCTACTTATATGTAGGCAGTACAGCGTTTCCTCACGCTATTTCCTTTTACCGGTTCGTGTTGCATTTAAATGTTCATCATCATTTCAATCGAAAGACGTCCACTGTTGGGCATAGGCCTCCCCCAGGTGTCACCACAATTAACGGTTTGTTACTTATTCACGCAAAAACTTATAAACGGATGAATTTAATGATGAACATTGCAATAATATAGCTTATAAACTATATTTTTTGCTAAGTTTCACCACGTGAGCAAGTTCAACAAGTGCGAAAGTTTATGAAGATGGATGGAGGTACTCGTATGTATGGATGTGTCGCGCAAAAACTACTAGAAGGATGAACTTAATCATAAACATTGCAATAATATAGCATATAAGCTATAACTTTGAAGTTTCATAAGGTGGGCAAGTTCAGCCAGTACGATAATTTTTATAATAGGGTGAAGCCGCTGGAAGAAGCTAGTCTAATAGTTTCAAAATATCAAGATGTAACAGTCGCACTATAATGACGTCACAATGTTGCTCACATAACAAAAACGATATTTATCTACAGCAGCGCCCTCAAATCCCACGACTATTTACTTTCCGCACAGACTCTATTTATTTTAATCTTTTTATCGGGCATAAAATAATATTAATTTAAGCCCGATAAAAATGTATAAAATGACTGCAGATTATTAAAATTGTGTACATTACCGAAGAATAATTATCAACGTGTTTGCTTCCAGCAGGGATTAATGCTTTTCAATCAAGATGAGCTAAAACTGTAGGTACTTAAATCAATAGAACAAAGATAGACATTTTTATAAAGATACCTTTTATTCGGTGCTTTTTGCAAAATAAAATAAACTTTCTTCATAAACATATTATTGTCTTACACATAAATCAGTCATCTATCAAAATGTTAGATCAAAGTAGGAACTCACGGTCATAACCATTTTCATTTTCTATTTGGTATAATGTAAGTACTAACCTTATCAAATATTAAATCACAGTGAGAACATAATTTTTTGGCAAAAACTTATAACTTATTCCAGCAATGCCGTTCCAAATCACTGTTACATAATTAGTTAAAATAAATGTTATCGTCGTTATTATATAAGTAATATTCTTTATCGTTTCTTTTTAAATCTATCTTCTTCACTATTAATGAGTCTGGAACTTCATCAATATCTTTTCTTTTGGTCGTTATAAAGGTAAGGCGCTGCTGTGGTCTTATGGTTTTTAAAAAAATGATACTGTAGTATATATTTTCTTCTTTTTTTATAATTTTTTCTATGAACCCCACATAATACTTCCATTTTTTTCTTATCAAATATCTGACGAGTACTGAATCATTTAATTGATAATTTTCCTTCATAGCAAGGTTCTCTCTTCTTCTCTCTTCTTGAGTTTCGTATACTATTTCTTTACTTTCCTGTTTAAGTAGCAGTTGTCCACCTTTGTCTTTTTCTTTAGAGTCTTCTCTAGTTGTTATATTTTTTTCTTTAGTAAAAACATCAATATCGTATTCGTAATTTCTTTCAATAAGTCTTTCCTCTTCATTTTCTTTGACTTTTTCGTCTACTTTGTTTTCTTTGCCTTTGCTTTTTTTGCCTATCCCTTTACCCTTATTACAGAGAGAGTTTGAACTCTTGTTAGAGAGTACATTTTCGACAGTAAAACTTTCACTATTTTTATTTTTTTTACCATAAATATCATCATTTGTTTTTTTTTGTAACCTTAGTTCTTCGTTACATATTTGAAAATCATTTTCAGAGTATTCATCCGTCAATTCTTCTAAATCAACACATTCAATATCAGTATCACTATGTTCGCTCATGATGTCGGATACACTAGTTATGCTGTCAAGTGAAAGTTGGCGTTTTCGTTTTTTCTTATTTCTTGTGCCTGAAGGGCCTGGCTGTTCTTGTTGTTTTGTTCTAAATACTGTTATTTCAGAATCTTCCTCTTTTTTTACTCTTGCTGTTTTTTTTTTGTTAATTTTACTGGTTTTTGCTATCGCTTTCAAACTTTGAGCTTTTTTCGTTTCTTCTAAAATTTTTTTACCCATTTTTGCAGTTATCACTTCAGCACCTTTCGTGACACGTTTCTTTTTTGTCGGTTGATTATCTTTTTTGTCCTGTTGTATTTTTCTTAAAAGCAATTCTTCGAATGTGCATGATGGCTCGGGTAGAGATTGGGCTTGAACGAACTGTTGAGGTTGGGCTTGAAGGAACTGTTGAGGTGCTTTTTTTATGATAACGTTCGAGATTATTTTTATTTTTGACAAATTTTGAGTTGGTGTTTGATTAAAATTCTGTAAACATATAGGTATTTGGGATGGCTCTTTTGCCACAAAACTCGACGTCTGGATATCAGATTTTGATACCTGAGAAAGCAAGGTAATCTCCTCAGTGTTTGAAGATTTCTGTAAACATATAGGTATTTGGGATGGTTGTTTTGCCACAAAACTCGACGTCTGGATATCAGATTTTGATACCTGAGAAAGCAAGGTAATCTCCTCAGTGTTTGACGATTTCTGTAAACAAATAGGTAGTTGGGTTGGCTGTTTGGCCACAAAATTCAAAGTTTGTATACTGGGCTTTGAAACTTGCAACAGTAAGGTATCGTTATCAGTGTTTGCATTTTCAAGAGTATCATTAGTGGTCGAAAGTTGATTGTTAAAGAAACCAATACAAATTCCTTTCAGTGACTTCGGATTTTCGGGTGTTGGTTTTGTGAATGCAAAATGTTTTTCTGATATATTTTTTTGGTATCTTTTGTATGCATCTGGATCATACTTGTCCACAGGTATCACGTGCGAATTGAAAGGGAAAATCCCAGCTTTTCTAAATCCACTTTTGATTATTTCGGGGTTTGTTTCTTGCCAAGTATCTGCCAGCGCTTGAGCGAAAACTTTTTTTGGCATTTTTGTGCCAACATTTCTACGCTGCCACTCTACCAGCTTGGCATCCCATATTGACTTGAACGACTTGAATACTGCTATATCAAGAGGCTGCAGCAAATGTGATGTGTGTGGCGGTAGTTTAAGTATCGTGACATGGTTCCGGATTGCCAGCTCCACAACTCTAACATCAACGTGAGTTGAGTGACCATCATAAATAATAAGAACCGGGCGCTCTTCGCCCAGACTTGGGATAAGAACTTTTTCCATATAATTATAGAAAATGTCTGTTTCCATCCACCCCTTAGTACTGGCTGCATACGATAATTCGAAATCGTAATCACCACCATCCAGTTCAGCCATCCACTGATCCCAAACAAATTTTCCTTTAAATACAATCAAAGGCGGCAACTTCTTGCCACTAGCGCTTGCGCCTGTCAAAACGGTGATATTTTCTTTTCCACTCCCATGGGTGGTCCTCGCACAAGGTTTGTTTATTTGTCCAACTACTTTTGTTCTGGATGGATCCAGGCATAATGATGTCTCATCTAAGTTCCAAATGAATTGGGGACTTTCAAAAAGATCCAAATCTTTGAGAGTATTTTCCAGCAAATCGAAATATTCACCAATGACGAATGGGTCTGTCATTTTTCTTCTAACAAATTCTACAGGCTGTGCTTTTTTAATTGATAATCGATGTCGTTTCCGGAAATTAATGAACCAATCTGTGCCTGGCACATTGTTTTTAAATGGTGTTTTAATCTTATTCACCCGCACATACTCAGCGACAAGCTCCATAATTTCAAACCTAGTTAGGCCATATCCCCATTTTTCCATAATTCTAACAGTTTCTGCTAATTTTTTCTCATCCTCTAAGGCTATTACAGTTGGCCTACCTGCATTTGGTCTGGTAGGTTTTTTACCTTGTTTTAAGTGTTCATGAAGAGTCGTCATGGGAATCTTGTACTGTTGCGCTGCTCTATATTGCGTAAGTTCTCCATTTTTTACTTTTGTGATCGCTTGAGTTAAATCTTGTGGAGTGTATGATTTAATTTTCTTTCTTATATAAGTACGTGGCATGTTGGCTCTGAAAAAGAAATGAGTACTGTACCTACTTACTTAACATATTATAACATCACGCCTGTATTTCCCAAAAAAATGCGAATTCATTCATTCTAAATCAAAATTTTATTTAAAAAGGAAACTTTAAAAATAAGTTAAAACCGCCTTAAAAAATAACGCTACGATCAATCAATAATGTTGCATGTGAAAGTAGATCACATTTATTTGGTTTAAATGGTCACCGAATTTTGATACTGTTTCACACACATTATTGTGATCTTTTTGAGGACGGTGTTAACTTTTTTTTGTCTATTTTATTTTTCTACTAGCTGTACCCCCGCGGCTTCGCTTCCGCTCTACCCTACTCCACCTTACTTTACCTTACCGTGCTCTATTCTACCCTACTCTACCCTACACTACCCTACACTACCCCACATTAACCTACCCCACACTAACCTACCCTACACTACCCTACCCTACACTACCCTACTCTACCCTACACTACCCTAATTTTCATTTTTTTTTCCATAACAACCTTCTCACAATAACAGACACAACAAAAAGAGAATTAGCGAAATCGGTTCAGCTGTTCTCGAGATTTGAGTTGATTCATTTTTATATTATAGATTTTGAGTGACTTATACTACCTCTAACCGAACTTACATACCACTTTTAAAATTAATGATTAATAATATAAAATCACTTTCAAACACTAGTTTTCCTAGAAAGACCGAAATAATAATTTAATTTTGCACACTTTGTGTAATGTCATGCAAACAATCTGATCGAACAGATTGGGAATCACTGTCAATTTCTATGGAAAAACTAAGTGGGGTTATTGTGGAATGATTATACATCGGAATCACCCCAGAGGGGTTATTACGAAAAAACATTGAAAACACAGCTAGGACGTTGTTTTCCTCTCACGAATTCGCTAAAAACTACAACGTAACGTAAAAACAAGCACTTATTCAAATAACTTACCAGAATTCCGAGATAATTATGTTGGGGTTATTGCGAATCAACAAAAATGGCGCGAAAAACACTCTTTTGATAAAAGTTGACGCTACGCACGTAACGTTGACACTAGCTTCTCACGACGACTGACGCGGCAAGGACAATAAACATGGCGTCTAAATCAATGTTGCCAATAGAAAAATATGGCTACGATAAGTAGAATTTTTGAACTTTCAGAATATACCCATTTTCTGAATAGCCCCAGTGCACCTTATTCTGTACCGCTAGGTGGCGAAGAATGTTAGTGTTTTCTTAAGAAAAATTCTAGGGAGGAACGCGTTATTTTTTATTTAAGTAGGGCTATGCGATGCGTGTCTGCAAAGGAGTTCAAACATTTTTCTATGGGAGCTGGCATAGTCCCTCCAGCCGCCAATTTGCAACATGCATATGTATTAAGCACTTTATTCAATAACTTCTTATGTTAGTCATTATTGTCACATGGTGACTTTACCTCAAAATATTTCGGCAACGTGACTCTTTAGGGCACCATGTTCCGAACATTTTTTGTTTGCTACTCATATGCATGTTGGATTGCGCACCGCAAATTTGAAAAAAAAATCAAAATGGCAGCTGGTATCCATGCCACAATGGTTCTATGGCTTTTAATATTTGCTGCATTATAAATACTACACGAAGTACCTACCTATAGTGGAATGCGCCAGAGTCTGTGTTTCCTGATAGCGACAAACTGGGGTCTTTAAGTCAAAATTGATTAGGGTACATCTAGTCAAGCGTGATCCATCGTCATTCACATCATCGATTACCATCAGGTGACATTATGGTAAAGAGCGACATTCTCGAGGCGCCATTCGTCATCATCATCGTCAACTACAGTTGGATTTAGGGGCCCCAAAAGTGTCCTCACATGATTGATTCTCGGAAACACCGGACTCCGTTGATATTCTATAGGTTAATAGATAATTATGCTTTGAATAATTAACATTTCAAAAACGTCAAACAGAATTTGCCTCGCCAAATGGAAAATGGAATAATTCATGGCTGATTATATTACAATAATATACAAAAAAAACTACCAAAACCACAAGCGTTACTTAAAAAACCAGCCAAGTGTGATTCGGATTCTCACACGAAGGGTTCCGTACCATAAACCGAAAAAAAACACGTTGCCTGAATGAGAGCCCCCTTTAATTTTTAATTAAATTTTTATTTTTTATTCTTATAGCGGCAATAGAAATACACACAAAATTTGCCCCGAATTTGTCCCGCTGACAGACGGACGGACGGTGGAGGCTTTGTAATAAGGAAAAATAAAAATAGAAAATTACACTAATGGAAAACTAAAGCTTTCAGTGTTCTTGAAGTCCGTGTCAACCCTAGCATTCAGAAGAAAACAAGGCGACAAGTCTCCGACTAAAAACTTTCCAGAACTAAAGTGTTTCTTAATCTTTTATTGTTTTATGGCTAAAGAAAGGAATAAAGGAAACATTTATTACACTGGATTGCACAAAAGTCTGCTTACAGATAAATGGAAAAAAGGTGCAGTAAAACTTGACACGTCCATCGTACTTTGCACAAAAAGAAGGATGGGACCTGAGAGTCAATTGTACTATTTTTTAAGCAACGTGCATTCGCATGTCAGTCGCAATCTGTCAAAAATGTATGGAACAGAAATACACACTGTGTGAAAATTTGAAATGTCTATCTATTAAGGTTCTTGAGATGTATCTCAAGAGTGGGCTGTAGCCCACTGACAGACAGACGGACGGTCGGACGGACCGACGGATGGACGAACGGATGGACAGACGGACGGACAGCAGAGGCTTAGTAATAGGGTTCCGTTGATCCTTTGGATACGGAACCCTAAAGCGACAATCTGACAATGCTACAATTTTGTACGTTTATTTCATAATATTCTCTGACTTATTAAGCAACACCAGTCGCGAAACTGTGACAATAATGTCAGTTTTGAAAACTTAGGTGGAGTGAGCGTGAATAGAACCGTCGCGTCATAGGAATGACGGTTCTTCTTACAATTTTTGATTAGGGTTCCAAACGTACGTAAGGAAAAACCGAACCCTTATAGGATCGCTCGTTTGTACTTTGTGTATAGTCTGACTGCCATGCCACAGCCAATTTTATCCGAATCTACTGGAACCATTCAGGTATTTTTGAAGTGATAGGTATATATCGCGTACGTTGCAGAAACTATTGACAATAGAGCAAAGTGATGTACTACAGTTTTATGGAAGACATCAATATCTATAAAAAAGTCTGCGAGGATATGTATGTAACTATTATGGTTAAGTCACAATGACCGCTTTTTGTTGAAATTATTCAATCAAAACCCGGGTGAAATGGAATAGTGGTGGTTTTAGTACCATGACATTAATAATTCATATTTATTTAAATTGTTTAATAAATAAAGTTGGTTGTGTACATGTAAATTATACTTTAAATTATTCAAACCGGCCGTTCTTTTTTTTCTAATTTAATAATTACTCATAGATATGTTATATCTATGTTAGAACCTATATGCACACGGCGTATTTTAATGCGACGACGACGCACGTTTTACGAACGCGCCCTCACGGCGCTGTAGGTGACCAAAAAGCAGTAGTAACAGCGCGCATCGTCAGCGCGTTAAAAAACCGTGTGTAAAGGCCCTTACAGCCAACCGCACGTTCAGCCACGCATAACTACGAAAACCGTTTTAGTGCTACGGAATAAAAGCGCTGTCATTGTCACAAAGTAACCGTTCGTTCCGTATGTGATGATATGTTATAAGTAGTATATTAAGAGGAACTGCTGGCGGCGAGACTTCGTGTGTAAAAAGTCATAATTCTAGGTTTGGCTCTCGACTGTTTTCTCCTCCAACATTGGACCGATTTTAGAGATATTTCACAAACTGAATAAGAAGGATATTATTATATACTGTGTCCCTATGATCTTTTTTGATGATTTATTAACCGTATAAACACTAGAACTCTCACAAAATGCTTAAAATTGGCCGATAAATCGCTATCAACAGAGCCCTAGTGTGCAAATTTGGCAACTATTAATCAAAAAAAGAAAACATAAAAACGCAGTATACATCCTTCTTATTCAGTTTGTAAAATATCTCTTATATCGGTCCAATATTGGAGGAGAAAACAGTCGAGAGCCAAACCTCGAATTATGACTTTTTACATACAAAGTCTCGCCGCCAGCATTTCCTCTTAACACCCCAGAGCCTCTTACATCCAAATAATTCTTATTCCAAAACGTGTGCGACAAAATATACTGGAATGAGCAATATCGCCATCTCTTTTACGCTGAAACGTTAGAACGAAAACAACCATTTAATTTTGTCTCAAACTGAGTTCAGCGACTTGATAGATAACAGATGCGTAGATATGCGTAGACCAATAGTTCGAGCTTACGATACTTAAATATGTTCGAAATGAATGCCGCTTTGCTAGGGTTGTCAGTCGAAATCAATTGCTTGACACGGTATATTATTAATACTCTTAAATTAAGGCTGCTCTCTCGAGAAATGCTGCAGATGAAGCAACTTTTCGTCGGCTTTTACTGAGAAATCATCTGAAAAAAATAGGTTAAATCTACATGTTAGAATACGTAATTTGGTTTAGCCAAAATTAATGTATCGGTATCACATAATAAGAAAAAAAAAACACCAAATCACCTCCAAATCTTTGAGATGAAACCATTTTACTCCTTCATTTTTTAGCAAAAGTCTAAAAAAAAATATGTACTGCTCTACAATACAAACTAAAATAATTTGGTTTTCTTACTTTTTTAAAATGTGTGTTATTTTTTTATAATAAATTAAAAATGCGGGTAGCGGAGTGGCGCGTAGAGGAGTAGTTAGCTCCGGTTATATGCACAAGCTCATTGGCATGTATACAAGCCTTAATCGATCACGGTGGCGAACCACATAAACCAAGTACGCAGGAGATATAGTATTTGCAGACAATGTACCTACTCTTTGTTCCTATACTCGAGCCCAATGGGACTGCAGAATTGACGCTTCGTCTGCCTCAAAATAGAAAGAAAAATGTGCACCAAATATTACTACTTACTATTTCATTTTTTATAATAAAATTATACATTATATTAAAACTGGCCAAGTGCGAGTCGGACTCGCGTGCAAAGGGTTCCGAACGAATTTAATTTTTTTAACATGTTATTTTAACACTACAGGCTTCTTATAGGTTTTCCTGTAATCTTTAGGTGAATAAATATTATCTCCATTTTTTTCAAAATTTTAGGCTCAGTAGTTTCGGAGATAAGGGGGGGAATTTTTCGTCTAATTTCTTGAATAACTTCAAAACCATTTATTTTAAAATTATGAAAAAAATATAATTAAAACTCTCACAGTAAGCCCTTTCATTTGATATGTCACACGACATTGTTCCAAAAACTTTTTTTTTAATTTTCAAGTTTGACCCCCAAAAGTGACCCCCATACTAAAAATTTAAAGATTTACGTAACGCGTCCGTGTTTGGGTCATAGAAGTCCATATGTGTACCAAATTTCAACAGAATCAATCCAGTGGATCCGGAGAAAACTGGCTGTGACAGACGGACAGACAGACAGACAGACAGACACCCGAGTGATCCTATAAGGGTTCCTTTTTTTCGGAACCCTAAAAATGGTGTATATAAATCTGAATCTCTCCTTCCATGTGATATATCAAACGTCACATTTGGAAGAAGTTTTATTTAGTTTTCCATTTTATCCCATAATCAAATATTTCCATTAATTTTTTTTTTTCAAAGTGTATATCGGTTCTAATGTTGAGACATAATCGATTACCAGACATCCAAATAAATAAACATCTGAACGCACAATTTTAACATTTATAGTTAAATAAATAAAAAAAAACAGTAAAAAAAAAGTATTTTCGTCATCCTTGCTTGGGTGACCTTGCGGGCCATGCGTGATTATGACGACAAAGAGGCGCCGCTAAAACTGTGTCAAACAGAGGGCTCGGCTCGCACGATACGATGCGCAAAACGGTTTCCATTCCGTAAGCGTAACTACGTTTGTACACAAACATTCAACAGTTGCTGAGGAAAAAAAATATCTGTGATTGACGTAGGAACAAAAAGTGTTTTAATACAGATTCAGATTGGACCCTAAAATAAGACGGTGCATTTTATTAGTGTTGTGTTTTTGGAGGCCAAATTATTCATCACTGTTTATTGAACCTTACGTTAGCACTGGTAACTTTAAAGAAAACAGACGTTTATTTACAAACAGGTATTTGCGCACGTGTTCTTTATATTTTAATTAAATGTTTATGCTTAAAAAAAAAACATAATTAATTCTTGATTGTCAAAAAAAAAATTATGTTTTTTTTTGCTATAATTAGCCATCCTGCATTTTTTATTATTTTTATTCATCATCATAACAGCCGAAAGACGTCCACTGCTGGAAATCCTGACAACAGTTTTACCCAACTAACTGCCGCCCGCGTGAGTGTCGAAAATGATCCCAAAGGAATTATTGCCGGAATAAAAAGTATCCCATGTATTATTCCAGACTATAATCTACCTCTGTGCCAAATTTTATAAAGAGACGTTCTAACGTGATTGAGAAACAAACATCATTGTATTAGTGGATCGATTGGTTTAACGGGAAATGTGCCAGAAGAGGGCCAAGAAATTATGGGTCGAGGGGCGCTCAGGATTGGGACCGCGATCCCGGAATACACCTATATTATTTTTGAGTATTACTTTAAGGCTGCTCTCTCGAGAAATGCTTAAAACAGCATGCAGATGAAGCAAGTTTTCGTCGGCATTTACTGAGAAATTACATCTCAAAAAAATAGGTAGTAATCTACATCATATGGTACGTAACTTGGTTTAGCCAGAATTTTTGTATCGGTATCACATATTAAGAAAAAAAATCACCAAAACACCTCCAAATCGATGAGATGAAACCATTTTACTCATTAATTTTTTAACAAAAGTAAAAAATAAATATCTACTGCTTTGCAATATAAACGAAAATAATTTGGTTTTGTTACTTTTTAAAATATGTGTTACTTTTTTATAATAAATTAAAAATGCGGTTAGCGGAGTGGCGCGTAGAGGAGTACTTAGCTCCGTTTGTATGCACAAGGTCATTGGCATGTATACAAGCCTTAAACTTTAATTTGCAACTTGCTTGTTTGTTAATTAACAACTGAACAAATAAATAAGAAACTTGTTTAAAAAGTTTTCATACATTTTTAGGGTTTCGAACAAACGGAACCCATATAGGATCACTCGGGTGTCTGTCTGTCAGCCCGTCTGTCACAGCCAGTTTTTTCCGGATTCACTGGACCGATTCTGTTGAAATTTGGTACGCATGTGGACTTCTGTGACCCAAACACGGACGCATTACGTAAATTATTAAATTTTTAGTATGGGGTTCACTTTTGGGAGTCAAACTAGAAAATTAAAAACAAAGTTTTTTTGAACAATATTGCGTGACACAAAAATGAAATGAAAGGGCTTACTGTGAGGGTTTTAATTATATATTTTTTTTTTCATAATTTTAAAATAAATGGTTTTGAAGTTATTCAAAAAATTAGACGAAAAACCACCTCACCTCCGAAACTACTAAGCCCAAAAAAATTACAAAAATCGATCTTCACCTACAGATCACAGGAAAACCTATGAGAAGTCGATAGTGTTAATATAACATGTAAGAAAAAAAACCGTTCGGAACCCTTTGCACGCGAGTCCGACTCACACTTGACCAGTTTTTTAACTACAGTCGCTAGCGAGTATAGATTGATAAAACTCATGGTAGACGTATAAACTAGCGTATTACAATTCTGAAACTGATTATAAGTGACTAGTGGACGTCACGCGGTTTCACCCGCGTAGTTCCCGTTCCCGTGGGAATACGGGGATAATATATAGCCTATGTTACTCCCTGATAATGTAGCTATCCAATGCTGAAATAATTTTTCAAATCGGTCCAGTAGTTTCGGAGCCTATTCAATTCAAACAAACAAACAAACATACAAACAAACAAACAAATCTTTCCTCTTTATAATATTATTATATAATAATAATAGTATAGAAGTATAGATAAATGATAGATAAAACGGTACTGAAATATGTCTCGTTTAATCAGTTGTACTGCATAATACGAATGCTACTAAAATATGCCTTAATCAAGAAATAATAATCTTTACAGAATCATTTAAAAAAAGCTCTTGAATTCATCGCAGTAAACGATACGGAGATCTTATCTAAAAGTGACAAAATGGCGGACAATAATATGAACAAAACAGGTAATCATTTTTTTTCTTTAACCATTGTTGTAAAGAAAATCGTGATCGAAACAGAAATGATGATATCCGCAAGAGAACCAAGGTTACCGACATAGTCCGAAGGATTGCCAAAGTGAAGTGGCAGTGGGCAGGGCACATAGCTCGCAGAACAGATGGTCGATGGGGCCGAAAAGTTCTGGAGTGGCGACCGCATACCGGAAGATGCAACGTTGGAAGACCTGGTGGACAGGTGACCTAGTGAGGGTCGCGGGTAGCCGATGGATGCGATACGCACAGGACCGGTTGTTGTGTTGACACCTGGGGAGGCCTATGTCCAGCAGTGGACGTCTTTCGGCTGATATGATGATGATGAACCATCGTCATGTCATTCTCAGACCCCAAAACTACCACTATGCAAAAACCACGCCAATGCCTTGCCCCTTAAAAACAAAAACAAATTATCCAGCGGGAACCGTGCATTCTTCCGGGATAAAAAGTAGCTAACATCGTTCCATGACCTCAAAATTACCACTATGCAAAGAATTCATTCAACCCCTTGCTCTGTAAAAAGTAAAACAGATTTATCCCACGGGAATCGTACTTTTTTCCGGGATGTAAAAATAAGCCTGTTATTTTTTGACCCCTTAGCAACTGCTATACAAAAATCATATTAATCCCTTGCTCTCTGAAAAACAATAATAAATCTATCCCACGGGAACCAACAACATTTTCGGGATAAAAAGTAGCCTATGTCCTTTCTCAGGCTCTAGACTATCTTTGTACTTTCATTTAAATCGATTCAGTAGTTTTGGCATAAAAGCGCGACAGACAGACAGACAGACAGAGTTACTTTCGCATTTATAATTTTAAGTAAAGATTAGTAAGGATAAGGATTTTTTAATTACATCAAATTTAAACTTACCTAATTTAAAAATATTTAAGATTATGATTGAGAACAAAAAAAAAGAATGTAATAAGAGAAAAAAGTAACAAAGTAAAGTCATAGACTAGATAGAGTGTAGTATTGAGTAATATGGGTCCATTTAAGCAATAAAAGTACAGAAAATAAATTACCTATGAGGTCAAGTGGACCCGCAGGTCCAGTAGCGAGCGGGTCCAGCTGACCGAAGACTAAAAAGCCATTTCGGTATATTTTGATACCTACTGAAAAATCTATACCTTTTATTATTTATTTGTTTCAGTTGCTACCGTAACTAAACGGACATCAGATGAAAACGTTGATGATGAACTACTGCAGAAAATAATCAATAATTTTAGTACAGAAGATGTAAAACATATAGAAGATCTTTATAACACTGTTTTAGAAGTCAAAAGCAAATTGAATGCCGTATACGAGGAAGGGAGTTTAAAATTGAAAAAAACTTTTGAAGCTCTTCAGCCCTTATTTGCGACTGAAAAACCACCTTCTCAACCAACAACACCCTCGACTGTGCCCACGGGCAGTGTGGTTAAAAAATGGATGCTCAAACATCCAGAGCCTGGTCCAGGTTTAATAGAACTCATGCCAGGTACAGGGATATATGTTAAAGAAATGGAACTCAAAGGAACCAAGCTCAAGGCACCTGATATGAGAAAATTTGGAAGAGCTCTCTTGAGCGTAGTATTTTCTAAAGAAGCACTTCGACTTTGTTCGTACACCGGTCTATGTAAGCGCAAGCGACCAGGCTTGGATGAATATGCAAGAGATGTATTCAATGCTTTTGTTACGCAGCATGCCAAAGAATCTGGCTGGAAGATAGTTGGTAAAAAACAAATGACTTATGCTATGACTTCTAAGGTTAAAGATCTAAACGTTATTTATAGTTTTCCACGTTTCAGACGAGAAAACATAGGAAAAGTTGCTCAAACTGTTGTTGAGGTACGGGCACAGGGGGACGGCGCGCTTTTTAAGTGCGATAGATGCGGAGAGGTACAATATATAAAATTAGTCCTCAGAAATGGACGTTACGAGGTAGACTTAGAGAAGGGCTTCCAACCCCTACCTGCAAAGTTCAGTATTGATTGCGAATGTTGCGGAATGGTAACAAAAGTAATATTAGACCTCTAATAGCCAAATAAATACTCAGGCAAGGTGGGGCATTGCCAGTGCGTTGCAATCGAATACTATCAATATGATACGTATGTCGCAGCCAACTTGTTAAATCAGCCGTTTTATCATCAGCCTAACCTTTTTATTGCGGCGCCGTCTAATCAGCGGACTAAGTGATATACAGCCAATGCGACTAATACAACAATTTAATGAACGGGCTGGCAGATGTTGAGGCCGGTCATAAAATAGGGTAAACGTGAGACGAAAATTATTTTTAAACGTTCATTCAGAAATTATCTATGTCGTAGCCATATTGTAGAATTTGGCATTTCATAAAATGACAAGGCACTTCAAATGTAACTTTGATTAAAATGCGCAAGCGATGCGCCTCCATCATGCGCCGGGTACGCGCCAGCCTCAACGGCATCCTGAAAACTACAGCGGTCAGGTAGGACAGCCCCATACCTACTGGGAAGTGTCCCTATAATGATGATGAGATGTGCCTATAATAATATGTCACTGTAGCGTAGGTATAAATAAAATAAAATAAAAAAAATAAAAAAGCCTCTTTATTTCATGCAAACCTAAAAGAATACATGCAAAGTTAAGGTAAAAAAGAAATTCCAATCGTAGTTTTGCATTTTTCTGCTGAATTCTAACATTATGTGTATTGTTCACAAATTCAAATAACTTGAAATAATAAATAATCCCATAGCAAAATAATTCTACATACTTGACTGAAAATGAAATAATATTTTTGATTGAATAATCGATCAATTATAAATAATACAGTAGAATGTCATAAATTGTTACATTATATGAAATTAAGATTATGAAATATACAATATGGAATTCAAAATAATCATAAGAAATATATTAGAAATTAGAAATTAAATTAAATTGAATTAAATTTGGTTGCATGAACCCCTCTGTGGGTAAAGGCCTCCTCCAGAGCCTTCCATTTGTCTCTCTCTGCTGCTGTAAGAATCCAGTTTTTGCCGGCGACCGTTTCTAACTCGTCTTTCCAACGTGCCTTTGGTCTGCCTCTGCGTCTGTCGCCACTAGGCCCTCTCCATGTTGTGACGGCCTTAGTCCATCTACCATCAGTGTACCTGGCAACATGTCCAGCCCATTTCCACTTCAGGCTTTGAGCAAAGGAAACTGCGTCAATTACCTTAGTTTTATTTCTTATTGTCGTATGTTTTATTTTGTCTAAGAGTTTTATTTTTAGTGCGCTTCTTTCTAACGCTCTTTGACATGAGTTAAGTTTTCTCTTTGCCACCGAATCAAAAATCCATGTTTGGCATCCGTATGTAAGGCAGGGCAACAGGCAGGAGTCCATAATTTTCTTTTTCCATTGGATGTGGATTTTCGATTTCATTATCTCTTTATATGACCAGAATTTTTTCCAAGTTGTCGCTATTCGCCTGTCTATTTCATCAGTGTTGTTACACTTGCCGAACGATACTAGTTTGCCTAGGTAAATATATTCGTTTACGTACTCCACCGGAGAGTTATTCAGAGTAATTGGTATTTTGAAATGGTTGGACATCAATTTTGTTTTTGACAGATTCATTTCTAAGCCAACTACTTTACTTGCGTCGTGAAGTTCTACCATCATTGCTTGAAGCTCTAGAGCATCTTCAGAAAAAATAACTATGTCGTCAGCAAAACGTAGGTGAGTCAGGCGTTTCTCGTTTATTTTTAAACCTTTTTTAGACCACGGTAGATTTTTCATAATATTCTGCAGTACTGCTATGAATAATTTTGGGGATAACGGGTCGCCCTGCCTCACGCCTCTACCGATTTTGATTTTTTGTCCGGAGCGTTCAAGCTTTATTGTGCTCGTACTGTTTCCATACACATTTAGCGTAGGTATACTTTAATTAAATATAGTATAAAGCAAAACTTAATAGAATAATAAAAAAATGTAATCAGTACAGAAAACAACATAAACACTTTTCCAAAAATATTCCACTGAGGAAAGAACGTGTTAACTTTATTAACAAATTAAACAATTACCAGATTAAATTGGAGGATAGTAAAAAAATCTATGAAATTGATACGCAGCGCCTTCAAACTGATATACAGGTACTTGAGGACAGACTTAGTTCTCTTTATAATAAATATGTGAGTTCTAAATTTCAAATTAAAGAACACATCCTAGCTGCAAATAAGCTGGTGATGTGTCAGTGTACCTGTCAGATGGTATCAAAAATAAATTCTGACCAGCTTGAGGCTACGGAGGACCCGTCCCAAGCTGAAAGGTTGACTCAGGACTGTGTGATAACTGATATTACACAAGGTTTATGTCAAGTGGGCCAGCCTGAGACAACTAGCATTCCATTTTATAATAGTAATGATAGTTTTCATTCGGTTATGTTCTCAGATAGTATAGGGAGAGGTTTAGGTAAATTATTAAATAACAACCTTAGTTATTGTACTCATAATTATTGTATACCTGGGTCAAACTACAAACATATAATGGATTTGGTAACAAGAAATGTTTATAAACCAGAAACCAATATTACTGTGTTTATAGGTAATAGTTCTAATTTAAAAAAAGAACAAATAACTGACTTTGTAACTGAAATACTAAAGATAAGTTGCAAAAAAATAATACTGTGTGCTTTCCCATATTTTGAAAAATTGTCAAATAGACAAAATAATTATATTCACATGCTTAATAAGCATATACATTTCTTAGTTAGTCATCACAGTGACAAACTTGTTTTTCTAGACATCAACTTATACGTTGATAAATTAAAGTCGACTAGGGATACAGTGTATCTGCCTATTAGGTTTAGACATCAAATAGCTAGGCTATTAGCATATTATATAAACTCAGACATAAGTAGTATGTCGACGTCTTGTACTATAATTAGCACTGCAATTATTAGTAATAATACTAATGTACAGGTGGATACCTTAATGAACTGTAGCACTAATGCTATAAATATTTACAATAACTGTACGAAGGAGAATCCATGTGTCACTTTGGACAATTCTTTTAATTTGGGGTCCACAAGTAGCAGGATCTTGGTGCCTAGTGATGGCATGGGAGTCGTGGGGCTCGCTCCGGATATTCCTTTAAACTGATTTGTACGACAACAGAGGATACCAATAACAGTATAGTTACATCTACCAATTCTACCATGAACCAGGTATCTTCTTGCTCTCGCATAGCTAATTTTAATAAAGGGGCTAAGCAGAAATCCTTTAAATTATTCTATCAGAATATTCAAGGGTTTTCTTCAAAACAGCTGGAAATAGAGTTATTTTTAGAAAAAACAATGTTTGACATTATTTGTTTCGCTGAGCATTGGTTAAAGGATTTTGAAATGTTGATTAATTACGAGAATTATAGTGTGGGAAGTTCTTTTAACCGAAAGACAATGCTACGTGGGGGTTCACTAATATTAGTAAAAAAATGTATTAAATTTAAAACCCGTAAAGACATAGTTAACTTGTCTGTTGAACATAGCATTGAGCTGTCCTGTGTTGAGCTAGATAAGCATGTCATAGTGTGCGTTTACAGACCCCCTAATTATCTGAACTACGCTATATTTGAGTCAGTGATGGAAGATGTATTGGCAAAACTTGCAACTGGTAATAAACTAGTAATCATCTGTGGAGATTTTAATATTAATATCTTAGATAACAATTCAGATAGCTGTAGATTATTAAATCTCTTTAAATCATTCAATTTGTCTAATGTGTTCATAGAACCAACCCGTACAACTACAACTACTGCTACATGTATTGATAATGTTTTTTGTTGTGGCAACTACTTAGAGAAAGCCATTGTAAATAACCTTCCTTCTGATCACAGTGGGCTACTGGTATCTTTTGAGTCCAACATTCCAATTCAACAAGTGCAAATACAAACTAGACCAATAACATCCGGTAATTTAAATAAATTTAACCGCACTTTAATCGGGAAGTTAAGTGATTGGAACCTTACAATGAATAATGCTAATATTTTGTATACAGATTTTTTTTCTTTAGTCCAAACCGAATTCAATAATACTTTTAAAAAGAAAACTAAAACTATCTGCCCTAAGTTTTTATTTAGTGACTGGGCAACTAAAGGACTCCGAAAAAGTAGGGAAAGACTTTATGAGTTGTATGGCCTTAAGCCTTTTATTAACACTGAGACTTTTAATAAGTATGTAGCTACCTACTCAAAGATTTATAAAAACACTTGTAAGGTAGCTAAGGCTTTATATATAAGTAATAAGGTAAAAACAGCAGACAATAAAATAAAGACGGTTTGGAAAATTATAAACAATGAAACAAATAGGAACAAAAGACATAACACTGATTACGGATTGGATACTTCTCATGGACTTATTAGCGATAACAAACAAGTTGCTCAAGAATTTGTAAATTTCTTTACGAGTATCCCTATTAAAACTACTGAAGCCTTAAATTCCTCGCCTTCACTTGCTTTTGATTTATTACAGGCGAACGTTTCAGCCAGCCCGACTGAATTTAATTTTAAACATATAAACCCCATAGTAGTAATAAAAACTTTTAAACAAATCAAAATTAAATTGACCGAAGATCTATGGGGATTGTCTATCAAAGTTTGTACCTCAATCATCGAGACTGTAGCGCCGTACTTAGCTGTAATATTTAATTTGTGTGTGGATCAAGGAGTCTTTCCGGACCTAATGAAATTCAGTAAGGTGATACCACTTTTTAAATCTGGGGATAGTAAAGACACAAATAATTATAGACCAGTATCTGTGTTGCCAGTGTTTAGTAAGGTATTTGAAAAAGTGATGCTAAATCAGATGCTTAATCATTTTAACACGAATAACATCTTTCATGATAAACAGTATGGTTTCACCAAGGGACGTTGTACAACTGACGCTGGTGTTACCTTACTAAAGCACATCTTTAATGCGTGGGAGGACGCACAGGATGCCATAGGTGTCTTTTGTGATCTCTCGAAGGCGTTTGATTGCGTTGATCACGATACATTACTCCTGAAGCTCGGGCATTACGGACTGGTCAAAACAGCGTTAAACTTGGTCAAATCTTATTTGAATGATAGACGGCAATTGGTTCAAATAAACGGTGTCAATTCGTCGGGATTAAACGTGATAATGGGCGTTCCCCAGGGCTCGATTTTGGGTCCTTTCTTGTTTTTGGTATATATCAACGATTTACCCTATTTATTGCAACAAAAACTTGATATGGTGCTGTTTGCCGACGATACCTCCTTAATTTTTAAGATAAATAGACAGACAGACAATGTTGATATCATAAATAATGCCCTAATGCAAGTCCAAAATTGGTTCACGGCGAATAATTTGGTTTTGAATGAAAAGAAAACGAAATGTATAAGATTTGCTTTACCCAATGTCAAAAGCAGTGATTGTGACATAGTATTGAACAGGGAAAAACTAGAATTTGTCGATAAAACGGTTTTCCTGGGAATTACGCTTGACCCAAGGCTACAATGGGGCCCTCATATAACATCTCTTTCTGGACGGCTAAGTTCAGCAGCTTATGCTGTTAGGAAAATCCGCCAACTAACGGATGTCGATACCGCGAGACTGGTCTATTTTAGTTACTTTCACAGTATCATGTCTTACGGTATTTTACTATGGGGACGGGCTGCAGACATTGAGTCTATTTTTATTCTGCAGAAAAGAGCCATCAAAGCGATTTACAATCTCCGCCGGCGCGATTCTCTAAGGGAACTGTTTAAGAATATTAACATCATGACGGTACCTTGTCAATACATTTACGAGAACATCATGTATGTCAGAAAGAATTTACATCTTTTTAGTAAAAGAGGCGACAGACATAATTATGGTACTAGAAATAGGGATCAATTAGTTCAACCAGGTTTCAGACTGGCTAAAGTTGCCTCATCTTTTATGGGGTACTGTTTAAAATGTTATAATAAGATACCTCCCCATATATTAGAACTTAATGAGACAAAATTTAAATCTTGTATTAAACGCACACTATGCAGGCAAGCATATTATAAGTTGGGGGATTATATTGAAGATAAAAATGCTTGGCTGAATGCTGGTCCGGCTCCACAGCCACTAGGGCGCACAAAATAATCTGTTAGCATTTGGAAACATTGTTGGACCGGCTGAAGATTGTTAAAAAAAAAAAAAAACAATATTTGCATTGTATAGACTCAATTTTATTTAGCAATGTATAATTTCATCCATTTTAACGGCACATGTGTGAGTACTGTGTACCTTAAACTTAAGCTATAGCTATCAGTTTTAGGTTTGTTTTTGACTTGAATGTACCCTGGCGGTTGGGAGTGTCATGCTCACACAAAAGTCTGGCTGATGGTGGCGTATGCGTTGGATCATTTGGCTCCCTTCAAAATGGTTGAGCCGAATGGTGCTAGCGCATGCGTCATGTTCGTGAACGGGCGCTGTCAGTTGGGACTGGTCATTTCTCAGTTGCCATGGTTTATTTTAAATATTTCTTTGAATTGTTCCTTTTTTTTCCCGGACGCTTTTATCCTGCTCGTCTTTTACATCGTTCTCACATGTTTGTATAATTTCAACTTGATGTAAACAAAAATTTGTAACAATTTATTATTTTTTAAAAGAGTGTCCGTGGAGTTTCTTGCGCGTTCTTCTCCATAGAGATCTACGCTTTGGAACGTGCAAATAGCTTCATCTTGTTGGACTGACCGACCTTGACAATTCAAAAGTGCCTGTAAATGGTTTATTTGAAATATACGATTTGATTTGATTTGATTTGATTTGATATATACTTGTATTTTTTCCGGAAATTATAAGTACTAACACTAGTATCTAAGTTTTTCGTAAACTGATAAAATAATGGACTGTGTCTGAATTATAACTTGTTCTCGAGCTACACACATTTTTGTTTAAAAAGATTGATAGAATGTAGTCATCAGTTGATGTAACATAAACTTAAATTAATGGTTAAATTTGTAATATGCGTTTATTCACAAAAAAAAAATGTTAAGTACTCAAAAAATCAAAAATGGCTCGACCGATTTGATTTTTTTTGTTTTGTCCACCTTAGATTTATAATGGGGTGTTTAAAAAAAAAGTTTTACTATTTAGTATTGTATAAGATTTATTTCATCTAACAATTTAATTGCACGTTAATCTGGCTTAAATTACGGTTGTAAGTATTTGAGTCGATAAAGCCGGAGTTTGGAGAATGAGGTCTAGTCGGTCTAGTGTATAATGTGTATCTGAACATATTGTTAGTTATAGGTAATAAAGCAATTATATATAAATTCAACCATTTATACGATTATTTCCTAAAACTCCTCATTCCTAAGCATATTTTGATTCCCATAGAATGATATTTATTTATTTAACAGTTTATGTACACACATTAAACCGATAGATAAAAAAGGAGGAAACAGAAAAATAGGTACAAAATGAAAAATAATAAAAATATAATAAACTAGTGGACGTCACGCGGTTTCACCCGCGTAGTTCCCGTTCCCGTGGGAGAACGGGGATAATATATAGCCTATGTTACTCCCTGATAATGTAGCTATCCAATGCTAAAATAATTTTTCAAATCGGTCCAGTAGTTTCGGAGCCTATTCAATTCAAACAAACAAACAAATCTTTCTTCTTTATAATATTAGTATAGATATAGATAAATAATTATTGCAAACTCCTTACGATTACAAAATAACTTGAGAGATTGTAAACTCTCGATAAATTGTCAACTGAACATTTGGAATACGTTTTAGGTATCTACGCATCAAAATTTAATAGTCTATTATCTTTCGATTAGAGAAATTGTGAATCGACTTAAACTGACGACATCATCCATCATATCAGCCGAAAGACATCCACTGCTGGACATAGGACTCCCCCAAGCAAGGGGGGGTTTGCCATAATCGCCACGCTTGGCAGGCGGGTTGGCGATCGCAGTGTATGGTATCGTAACTGCTACTGTTTCACAATAAATTATTTACCGCAAGTTGGACTTTCACTTCGTCTCCGATATTTAACCTCATCGTAAGACGCACAAAGGAGACCGATAGAATACCTTCCATCTGCGTCCCCAAAACTCGAATGGTATGACTATTCATGCCATTCATGTTAGTTTCCTTCAAAAACCCTGCAAACAAAAATCCGCGTCGTCGAGGTTAGAATGTTGAAATTGTATGTAGGTACTTAATATGACCACTCTTTTGGAACAGTCTGTATAAAGGTAAGCTTGCCCAGATATTGAGGATCTGAACGTTTTGATTAATCATTTCTGAATGGCTCGTCACATTCAAAGCATCCTTTATGTTGTTATGGACGCAGTAATTAAATCTATGTTCAATGAAATTTAATCCATTTGACGTAGACTTAGATTCTAGATTCCAGATGAATGTGGTGTAGTAGAGAACTAAAGTATTATGTGACAAAACCAAATAATCTAGTTGTTACCTATTCATTTATTAATATTATTCGGGTGGCTATTAAAATTTAAAAAAGAGAACGTTTTTTTTATAGCAACTGAGCCGGTTCCGACCGACAAGGATTGAAAATAGGTAAGTAATAGACAAATTGTTCATGTTCTCCAACATGCAAACTAAATAAATTTCGCAACTACATATTTAGGTAAGTATACTTCCAACTATGTATTTAGGTATACTTGAATAATCACAAGGACATATTATTTCAAGTTAAATTCCTCGTATAAGGAAATATTAAAATAATGTCGACGCAAATATTGTATAAAACGGAACGCATTATTTCTTGCTATAATACGCAAAAATTAATAGTGTGGCAACACTAATACAACGCGGCAACACCCGTGACAGACATGCTGGGACCCCTTTACTCATTGCGTTCGACAAAAAAAATCTATAGAAGCGAAAATAAACTATTGTGTATTAAAAATAAAGTCCAATACTATCCTCCTTTTTCTAAGACGGTTGCGAGCTTGCTATTATACGGTAGGTAAATAAACAAGGAAGGACGATATCTCTGTTTCTTTTACGCTAAATGTTTAGTCAAGTCGAGTTCGGTTCAGGGTCACGGCTGCGGCGCGGCGGCGAATCGACGATAACATAACATATGGACGACAGAAAATAGACACCCAAACTCAAACTATATCGACGATTTGAGTGTTTTTAAGGCAGAGAAATTGCGCGAACCACACAAGAAAACTCACATTCTTATAATCCATTTAGTGTGTACGTTCTATGTTTAGATCCTGATTGTTATTTACTGTGACAACAAAACAAAAATTAGTTCTGAGTGTCTGTGGAAAATATTTGGAGTGATGTAAATTGTTTGCAAAGATTTTATGATGATATTATTTTGGTAAGTAGATTTAGTTGGACGTTACACCGGTCACGCATTAAGTATCACGTGGAAAAATAATTTTGTTTTGTTTTGCAAAATTTTAAGTTACCTATATATAACTGCTACTACAACCTGGGAGCCTTTAAGTCAAGAGTGAATAGGTTACTTCTAGGCAACCGTGCTCCATCTTCCACCACATCATCGCTTACCAACAGATGAGATAGTGGTCAAATGCGTGCCTATCAATAGTAAAAAAAAAACTACACTACTGCTAACACTGCTGTTCTTATTACTTTTTATTACTGGGGCAGGTTAAATCATGTTGGTTTCCTACTGTCGTTTTTGACGTGATAACGTCTTATAAATCGATGAACGCCAGCTGCATGCAAGAAAAATTGTCACGTTCCGAGAGCGAGAGCGCGGAACAAACGATAGAGAGGCACGATCTAAGCGTTTGGCTTGTTTGTTAAGAATTCAATTGTTTTCTTATGACGTTATCACGTAAAATTATCGTCCTAAAACCGACTTTACAGACATCCATTTTATTTTTAACTTGTACTATGTATTTTTTTTGTTTTTTTTTTTTTGTTTATGATAAGTATCTTTTTTTAATTAAAATTAGCAAACACCTTATTCTTAATTTTGATTCTATGTTTATGTTTTGCAATGTGTGGCCATTGTTTTTTTTTTGGTTTCATATGATATACCTAGGGAATTGAATTGTGTATCTAAGTTTTATCTTATCAATGTCAGGTCAGATTTACCAGAGCTCTTTTTTAGTTTTCCAAACATCCGTAAAAAATGGAACCCTTATAGGATCACTTGTGTGTCTGTCTGTCTGTCCGTCTGTCACAGCCAGTTTTCTCCGGATCCACCAGACCGATTTTGTTGAAATTTGGTACACATATGGACTTTTGTGACCCAAACACGGAGGCGTAATGTAAATTATTCAATTTTGGGTATGGACGTCTCTTTTGGGGGTCAAACTGGAAAATTTATAAAAAAAAGTTTTTCAAACTGTATTGTGACTCATCAAATGAAAGGGCTTACTGTGAGGGCTATAAATATATTTTTTCATAATTTAAAAATTAACAGTTTTGAAGCTATTTAGGAAATTAGATCAAAAATTACCATTCCCCCCTTTATCTCCGAAACTACTGAGCCTAAATTTTCGAATAAAATGCAGTTAATAGTTCTTTACCTACAGATTACAGAAACATATATAAGAAGTCTTTAGTTAAAAAAAAATTGTTACAATAATGAAATTGGTTCGGAACTCTTTGCACGCGAGTCCGACTCGAACTTGGCCAGTTTTTATTTAACCCGTTTAACTGAAGATTATGTTTAGTTGTGTCTTTACAGATTGCTATTGAGAAGCACTAGAATTTACTACAGAAGACGATATAAAAAATTTACTTACAACTGCTGAAGAATAGCTGAATAACAGGATGAGCGTATCAAGTAAGTTATTTTTTACATTGTAATCCTAGGTAAAAAAAATCCGTGTTTTTTTGGGTTCCGTACCCAAAGGGCAACCAATGGAACCCTATTATTAAGCCTCTGCTGTCCGTCCATCCGTCTGTCTGTCAATCAGCGAGCTGTATCTCAAGAACCGTATTATGTAGACAGTTGGAAGTTTCATAGAGTGTGTATTTCTATAGCCGCTATAACAACAAATAATAAAATTTAAGTTAAATTTTAAATTAAAGGGGCTCCCATACAGGAAACGTGATTATTTTGGTTTATGGTACGGAACCCTTCCTGTGAGAGTCAGAATCGCGCTTGACTGGTTTTCTTTTCATCTCAGCAAATTGCTTTTTTTGAAAAAAAAAAAAACTAATTTATTTCATTTTTCTTTTTTCAGTACCAGGTGTAAACGCTTCACCATTTAATTTAACCGTAGAAAAAATAGAAGATGTTTACAACACTATTTTAGAGGTGCAAAACGAGTTGAATGCCGTATACCAGGAGTCGAGTTCAACATTGAAAAAAGCTTTTGAATCTATTGAGCTTATGCCTGAGCTCAACAAGGAACAGAACAGGACAAGCAGTCAAGAACCACCATCTCAAAGACCAGAATCATCTTCTGAAACACCAAAAGAATCATGTTCCCAAAAGGAGCACTCTTCTCAATCACCAAACTCTTCAACATCGTCATCTAACTGGATGCTTAAACATCAAGGGCCAGGGTCAGGTCTAACAGAACTCATGCCTCATTCTGGAATCTATGTGTCTGAAGCTGAACTAAATGAATGCAACCTGCTCCAAACCGACATGAGAAAATTTGGAAGACTTCTTCTACCTGTAATCTTTTCGAAAGAAGCTCTGCAAAAATGTACCTTCAGCGGTCGAAGTAGGCTGAATCGACCTGCGTTTGATGACCACGTTAAAAATACGTTTGTGAATTATGCTACTAAGCATGCTAGAGAATCTGGCTGGGAAGTTGTCAGTAGACAAAATTTACTCCAAAGCTGTAATAGTAAGATCCTTGCTATGTCTAAAAAGCATCAGTTTAATTGTAGTCCCGCTAGAATAGATTTTTAACCTGTGCAATAATGCTATACTTAAACCAAAATTAGGTACCTATAAGGCCGGCCGCATACGTACGGTTTCCTGATTAGGTTTTCCGATCAGGAATTCAGATTCGTAATTCCGCGAGACGTTCAATTTTCTGTTCTTTTGACCCGATCACACGGCTCGTTTTTGAAAGGAACGTCATCTATTTTTCCCATTCGGAAAATAAACGAACGTGTGCGTCTAGTTGAACATTTTGTATGTAAGGCGAGCATTCAGGTCTCCGAATCTGAATTCCTTATTAGGAAACCTAATCAGGAAACCGTACGTATGCGGCTGGCCTAAAACGTGTAACAGAATAAACGCAATACCTCTTAAGGGGTCATTGTACTCATCATTATGAACAACTTTTACTATGGGACAAATCCCGAAATCGCGAAAAAAAAATCAGCTACTCAGTACATTTTGTCGAGTTATGCGCACATAAATGTATGGGGGAGTCGATTTTTTTATCGCGATTTCAGTGTTGGTTCCATAGTAAAAGTTGTTCATAATGATGAGTACAGTGACCTCTTAAGAGGTATTACGTTTGTTCTGTTACAGGTTGTATATTTTCGAAAGAAATGAAAAAGAGTTTGATCCGGGCTCCGCCTAGAGCGGAAAGAGTAATTTCATGATTTCCCAAACACAATTTTAAAGTACACAATTGGTACACAAACATTATTGTAATAGGCAGATAAAACACATGTTTTTGTTAAAATAAAGTTTATTGTTATTAAAGTGAAACTTTCATTACATCGTCTCAACCTTTTTTTGTCTGTATGTTGAATGTCGCGTGACGGTCGGCCGCGGAGTAGGCCTATAGTTAAATTTTTAGTTAAACGTCTATAATGTGCAAAAAAGTTTCACTTTTACCGTGGTTTTATAAAACCACACAATCCTTTTTTTTTTTCAAGGGTGTACTTTTTTCACAATGGGTGCGAGACGCACAGCACCGGTTGTTGTGGCGACACTTGGGGGAGGCCTATGTCCAGCAGTGGACGTTTTTGGCTGATATGATGTCGATTACTTTTTCTAAGCTCTAGATTGCTTTTAAGGCTGCTCTCTCGAGAAATGCTTAAAAACAGGGTGCAGATGAAGCAAATTTTCGTCGTCATTTACAGAGAAATTACATCTGAAAAAATAGGTAGTAATCTACATGATATGATACGTAATTTGGTTTAGCCAGAATTTATGTATCGGTATCATATTGCGAGGAAAGGAGGTGACAACCTCGAGAAGCTCATCGTAACCGGCAAAGTAGATGGAAAAAGACCTCGTGGACGCAGTCCAATACGTTGGTCTGACCAGATTCGCACCGCCCTTGACACTACCGTTCACGACGCCCTCCACACCGCCAGGGACAGAAACAGGTGGAGAAACATCATTCGTGTGAAAGTGATACAAAAGGGAGGTCTCGACCCTCAGCACTGAGGAATACGACGCAAGGAGGAGAATCATATAATAAGAAAAAAAAAACACTAAATCACCTCTAAATCGTTGAGATGAAACCGTTTCACTCCTCAATTTTTTAACAAAAGTTTTAAAAAATACAAAGGTTTTGTTTTTGTTACTTTTTCAAAATACGTGTTATTTTTTTTTATAAATTAAAAATGCGGGTAGCGGAGTGGCGCGTAGAGGAGTAGTTAGCTCCGTTTATATGCACAAGTTCATTGGCATGTAAACAAGCCTTAACTGCACTGCTTTTACGTAGGTACATAGCTTGAGTAGGATTAGCAAGCTCAAGATACTGTAAGCCAACCATGTTTTTCGGTGGATCCATTACCGATGGAGAAGACGCTTCCTAGAGCAGAGACCGTATGAGCTCCCAGCTATGTGGACTGAGGAACCTGTAGACGCAGATGGCGTAGGGCAGATGCTGTAACAAAGAATGGGAAGGCCTATGTTCAGCTGTGGACTGAGATGGCTAAGTTGATAAATTGGTTTGTTTATATTTTTTTGTATCTGTGAGTGTATTCTGTCTTTGTGAGACCTGTGCATTAGAGCATGATACTTATACTTCTGCGACTAATTAATACTCTGGTAGCAGTTTCGCCCGTGTAAATGTTGGAAAGTATCCCAAGGGGGATCCCTTAATTTCATGTCTCCAATTAAAAATGAAGCATCACATTTTAGGATAGAAACTCCCGATAATCCCCGACCGTCAAATTAAGGGAGTACTCACACTTTTTCAGCTCTATTCAGCTTATGCCCATAGAAAACAACGATTTTGTATGGAGATGCGTCCGGATCCATTCAGCTTTCCGCGTCTTCTCATCTTTCGCGGCAAAAAAAGTATAAAATGAGGACAAATGTGTTTTTATCATACGAGTGCTATGTATGGAGTTCAGCGTGGTTCTGCCGCATTCAGCGTCGGACGCGGCCTTACGCGGCGGAACAGGGCGGTACACGGATGGTTTTCTACTTATTGTGTGACGGACACTGGCATGGCCACCATCAGGGATTTTAATTTTAATAATATAAAAAATGTCGCTAATTAGTCGCCAAATACCAGAATTAGTCGGTCACTGGTTCAAAAGTTATAAGGGTTTATAGGTGGCCGATCTGGGGTGCGCTTACCCCAGCTTGGTCTATTTGAATCTCAAAAGCTAGGGCACCTAGCGAAGATCTGTTTTCTCTCTCAATAGTCGCTAATTAGTCGCAAGTTTTCGCCAAGTCACAGATTTAATCGGTTCTTAGTTTAGACGATATAATGAGTTAAATTTTTAAGGTAGGTATAGTCCAAGAGCTAGATCGAAGAGTAATCTCTTCGAAGAAATTACCAAGAAAAAATATTTCTATTAATATGTGAATATCTTCTAGTCTTATCGGTCTAAAGTAGGTACGTAGAATTATCAGAGAGAGATAAATTCTCAATCCTTCGATCTAGCTCTTGGACTGTACCTGTACTGGGTCGACCCACTGTAGTTTGCGGTTTGAAATTTGCACGTTTTTAGGGTTCCGAAAAAAAAAGGGAACCCTTATAGGATCACAGCCAGTTTTCTCCGGATCCACGGAACCGATTCTGTTGAAATTTGGTACCTACACATGTGGATTTCTATGACTGAAACACGGACGCGTTACGTAAATCATTAAATTTTTAGTATGGGGGCACTTTTGGGGGTCAAACTAGAAAATAAAAAAAAGGTTTTTTGAACAATATCGTGTGACATATCAAATGAAAGGGCTTACTGTGAGAGTTTTAATTATATTTTTTTCATAATTTTAAAATAAATGGTTTAGAAGTTATTCAAGAAATTAGACGAAAAATGACCATTCCCCCCCTTTATCTCCAAAACTACTGAGCCTACAATTAAAAAAAAATGGAGATAATAGGTTTTCACCTAAAGATTACAGGAAAACCTATAAGAAGTCTGTAGTGTTAAAATAATATGTTAAAAAAAAAATTAATTCGTTCGGAACCCTTTGCACGCGAGTCCGACTCGCACTTGGCCAGATTTTTTTATCTAATTCTTCTGCAAGAAGCCAAACGATAAAAATATCGCACAAAGAAATGTCCATTTTCAGAGCACAGTACTAAATGTGTAAAGAGGTTGACTACCGCCAGACCACCTTCAAAGTCGATTTTCTCGAAAACTACGAAGGTACCAATTTTTTTGTTTGGGTACTAATAATTAGTACCAATTGAGTATTAATTATTTACCAAATATGGAAGCGATTGGCGGTGGTGGTCCTGCGGTAGTTACGGACATCTTGCCGTCTTCGCCGCGTATTCAGCGCCTTTTTATTCTTACGACGCTGTACGCCGCTGATAGAAGCAGAGCTGTATAAGTGTGAACAGAATCGTTCAGCGAAACGCGAATGGAGCTGAATAAATGTGAGTAGTCCCTAACACTTTACCGCTCCTCCTTTTGTCAACAAACCTTGGGTAATAAACCTTTAGTAAGTACTACAGAGCGACACGTATAAAAAGAACGTGGCGAAATAGAGAACTAACGTTAAAATGCTGGGTTTGATAGCCTTTTGAGATATTCCTTGACAAGTAGCGCCACAGTTCACTTATAAGTAGATCTGTAATGTATTGTAAATGTCAAACTAGCGAAAGTAAAAGTTTAATGAGTGATAGATTAGTTCAAACAAACCTAAGAATCATGTAAACAAGTGTATTTTGAGTGCTGACAGAAACAAACTTGGCTCACAAGTGCAACAGTGACAGTAATTTACAAATATCAAAACTTCAAATGAGTGCATTTGCTTTGACACACAATACATAAAAGTTTTCTTGGTGTTATTCTTCAAGTTTCATTTATTTGTCGGTATATTGTTGTACTTAGAACAGTTTTCTAAGGAATCTATGGAATAAAAATTGTAAAAGGTAAACATAACTATACTAGGTACTTATAATAAAACAAATTAATACTTTGAATCTATTTTTACTGTACCATTGTATCTATTCAAGATAGGTCATCTCGGACCTAGACTAGAGTCAAGAGCAAACCCATCACAAATAAAAAAAAATAGGTAGGATGAAGTTCTACAACTGTAATTTTTTTTTAATAATTTAAAAGAATTAGGTAGGTAATAAATGACAAACAAAAGTACCATAACTCCTATTTAATTGGGCTATAACACTATCTGCTTTTAATTATAATTCTGTGTACCATGATTCAAAGTATGTAACTCAGACTAAAGAAAATAAAAATTTTAATAAACAAGTTGGAACAAATCAACAGGTTGAACTTGGTGAGACTATATTTATACTTATAATGCATTTGACTAAATAGACAGCAGTGATATTTATGTTTCATCATATCAGCCGAAAGACGTCCAATATTGGACAGGCCTCCCCAAGTGTCTCCACAACAACCGGTCCTGTGCATCTGGCTTCCATCAGTTACCTGTGACCCTAACCAGGTCATGAATCGACCAATCGACCAAATCAACCTGTGCATCTTGCGGTACGCGGTCACCACTCTAGAACTATTGGAACCCATTTGTTATGTGTTTACGATATGTATGTGAGATATGTTTCAACATATGTATGAAACATGAATTCTGCACCCACATAATCTTCCCATTTGACATTTTGGTTATAACAAGTATAATACACAACAAGAAAAATAAACAATTTAATTTCACAAGCTCCTCAAACTAAAATCTTTCAATTGGTTGACATTGTTGAGCCAGTTGTCTGATATCAAAGTACCTGTTATCTAAACAAACACTATAAAAGAGATGGTTTTTAGGGTTCTACAAAAAAAAAACCAGCCAAGGGATCCGTACCCAAAGGGTACTTTGGATACGGAACCCTTGGCCGGTTTTTTTGTTGTTTTTAGTGTGTTTATATACCGTAAAGACATCTTCAATTTAAATCAAGATTTATTTCTATGCTCTATTGATTGTCAAACACACCATTTCGTAGTATCAGGTGATATTGAGGTCAAAAACAAGCCTATCAATTATAAAAAATAGTTTATAGGTACCATAACTCTACCTATGTTACCTATGCATGGTTCCTATGTTATGTTCAAAGTTATCTATTTAATGTAACCTAATCACTAACATATAAAACAAAGTCCTCCACCGCGTCGTTTCTGTCTATTCACAATAAACTCAAAAACTACTACAATGATTTTCATACTGTTTTCACCAGTGGTTCTGGAGGAAGGTTTTAGTATATTGTATACATTGGCTAAAATATAATGAAATTTATTTATTTATTTATGTACACACAATATACTTATCAAGAAAATTTTGAACATAGAAAGAGCACAAAGGTACTGCTTATTTCCACAGAAATTTCTTCCAGCAGACCTGTGACAGAAGAATTTGGTTAGAAAAGTAGACACAGTGTGTAAAGAAACAGAGAAGGAAACTTAAAATAAACTATACTATCTTAACTAAAACATTATTATCTCATAATAAATACAAATCTAATTACAATAAACATACAAACAAATATACACAAATAGATTTACAAATATATATTTATAATAATTTAATACATACCCATAATATATACCAACAGGATCACATTATTGACAGGTAATGCTCTTTGACTTCTCTTTTGAAGAGGTTAATATTTTTACAGTCTCTTATGTTATTCTCTTGTATTGAAGGTTTCAGAAAAAAATAAGCCGTCTGGGGCATCAGCTAATGAGATTATAAACTGTAACTTTCACGCTTAGTCGTGGAGTTGCAGAAACCAGCACAATTTACATATATACAAACTGCAAATACCACATGTGTGAACTCTTTTTGATGAATTTGTTGTCGACAGACTGAATGCAAAAACAGTACCTACTTGATGATCAATCCATTGAAAGATTGTGGTTGAACAAAATATTCATTGTAATGCATTTAATGTTAGTTACGCATGTTTGATTACATATAATTAAGTGCTCCTTTTTCTGATCGTGTGGGCAGTAAGGTCTAACAAGCCCACATACCCTAGTGTTAGAGTTTCTAAACCGTCTCAAGGGCCTCTGACATGGTTTAATTAAGTGTTAACTTTAGCAGACATTGCCGGGCACCAATTGAAAGATTTAAATTTAACAAGTTTTGAATAAAAACTGTTTAAATCTTATTGTGTATTTGTTATTTGTTTTATTATCAGATTAAAAGGCCTAGACGGATTTTTATGTGGTTTTCAATAGCAGAAAGTGTGATAAATGTTGAAGTTTGCATTATAATTATTATATACATTCATGCTGCGAATTGTAGTGGGTACTAATAATTGGGTCCCCTATGTTGTTTCGAACGCCGCTGTTGCGACACACGCTGTTGCGAATTATTTTTCCACTGCCTCACAGGTTCAAAAGCTCATGGACTCGAATGAAGTAGTCGCGAAAGACGCTGTTTCGAAAAACATTTTCACTGCCTCATACGCTCGAATGCTTGTGATTTCGATTTATTTAGTCATAAAGTGTACAGAAAAATATTTAAGCAGTAATTAAATAAAATTAACAAATTCGGTGTCAACATCAACAGCGTCTTTCGCGACTACTTCATTCGAGTCCATGAGCTTTCGAACCTGTGAGGCAGTGGAAAAATAATTCGCAACAGCGTGTGTCGCAAAAACGGCTGTCGAAACAACATAGGGGACCCCTAATAATTAGTATATAATTACCCTTTGGCCCGCGACTTCGAACACCCTTATCCCATTTCTTCTCGATCCCGTAGGAATCTCGGGAAATCCCCTCTTAGTGCTCCCCAACACTTCCCAAGGGACCTACGTGCCAAATTTTAGCTTGCAGCACTTGGTTTCACACTGACAGCAAAATTTAGGTTAGTGGTTTAGGCGTTTGCCTTGTGACCCGGTGGTCGTGGGTTCGATTCCCACGGGAAGCATACTTTGTAAAGTTGTTTTCCAGTTTGGCTAGGACATTGCAGGCTTGAATCACCTGATACTTCGGAAGGCGCGTATAGGCCGGTAGTCCCGGCCGCCAAATAGCGGTCGTCAAATAAACCATGTCAGAGGCCCTTGAGGTGGTTTAGAAACTGACACTAGGGTGTGTGGAGTCGCTAGACCTTACTGCCCACATGACTGTGTGTACAGTATGAATATCTAATATGTAAACAGTTTGGCGAGTTCAACCTGTTGATTAAATTATTAGTAGGTATTACTGTTACTAAGTTAATATTCATTGATCTTTTCAATTATTTTGATCACTTGCTGAATCAATAAACTTAGACTATCCTTACTTATATTATAAATGCTTAAGTAACTCTGTCTGTCTGTCTGTCTCGCTTTCAGGCCAAAACTACTTAACTGATTTAAATGAAATTTGGTAGGTACAGAGATAGTCTAGAGCCTGAGACAGGACATAGGCTACTTTTTATCGCAGGAGAATGTTCCCTAGGGACCACGCGGGCGAAGCCGCTGGCAGAAGCTAGTTTAATATATTTGATTCTGTGTACCTACATTTTTTATTACGTTTTTTTTTCTTTACAGACAATGGCCAATTTTGAAACAACAAGTTATTTGGTCGTGAAAATTTCTGACCTAGTTGACGAAAGAAATATCGGTTGCAAATGTATACCTGCATGCTGGGCAGAAAACCCGTATAGCAATAATTATTTAATAATCCGCTATCCTGAAGTAGAAAACGCGGAAACTAGATTGCAGGTCAAAAATAGAGAGCCTCCAAATCCAATATGGCCGCTTTACAGTGCATTGGTATTGCTTAGAACAGGTAACATTCTTTTTTACTTATTTTTTTTTTCAAGGTCATGAACAGTTAGGACCCAGAAAATCCTGACGCCAATTTTTTGAAGAGGTGTATTACCCAATTACAGGCTTGCGCAAGTCAGATACTGGTATTTGAATACCAGTATTTGACTGTATCCGGAAATATACCTACTGGAAGCTTAGACCATTGTATCGTCGGTGCGCTTGCCAAATCTGATACGTGCATTTCTATGATATTTTCTTGTTACTAAATACATTTTTTTCTTACTTATTTTATTTTTCAAGGGCATGAACAGTTAGGAGCCAGAAAATCCTGACGCCAATCTTTTGAAGAGGTGTATTACCCAGTTGTGAAAGTCAGATACTGGTATTTGAATACCAGTATCTGACTGCATCCGGATATATACTGGAAGCTTAGACCATTATATCGTCGGTGCGCCTGCCAAATATGATATGTGCATTTCTATGATATTCTCTTGGTACTAAATATCCTTAAAAATCAAGTACATTAACTGTACGTTTTATCATTTTCACTTGTATCTCAGTTCATACGGCATTTTGAAATTATGAATTAGTCAATTAATCTATACTAATATATAAAGCTGAAGAGTTTGTTTGTTTGTTTGCCTGAACGCGCTAATCTCAGGAACTACTTGTCCGATTTGAAAAAATCTTTCGGTGTTAGATACCCCATTTATCGAGGAAGGCTATAGGCTATAGCTAATCCTTACTAATATTATAAATGCGAAAGTAACACTGTCTGTCTGTCGGTCTGTCTGTCGCGCTTTCACGCCAAAACTACTAAACCTATTTAAATTAAATTTTGTGCACAGATAGTCTACAGGCTGAGAAAGGACATAGGCTACTTTCTATCCTGGGAGTATGTTCCCTAGGGATCACGCGGGCGAAGCCGCTGGCAGGAGCTAGTCATTAAATAAAGCTAATTATTGTCTCCGTGGTCGACTTGATGAAAAACACGTATCAGATTTGTATGTAGTTGGGAAAAGGCTAGGCAGATTAATTCACAGAATAACTAGTTTAACGAGAAATATTATAGGAATGTTGAATGTGCCACAAGAGGGCCAAGGTCAGCGATAACGACTTATCAAAAGTTCAAATAATTCGGGCATTGTATTGCTTACATAATAGAGTATTACTTTTTTTAGAGCCAAGAGCATTGTGGTTGTGTTAAGAATTAAATATTTGGAGAATAGAACGTGTCAAAAGCTTTTAACGCCAAAATATTAACAGGATTTCAAGATAAAGTGCAGTAAGTAGGTATTATTATTCAGAAACTAACCATAAATGGCAGATAAAACGGTACGTTGTATGTCTCTCGTTTTACCAGTTGTACTGCACAATACGAATGAAACCAAAGTATGACTTAATCAAGGAATAACAATCTTTACAGAATCTTTTGAACAAGCTCTTGAATTCATCGCAGAAAACGATAAGGAGATCATACCTGTACGTGATGGACTGCCGGACAATAATATGAAGAAAAAAGGTGATAATTTTCTTTCAACATTGTTATCATCATCTTGTCCGTTTCTTGTCGTCCTGTCAAGTATCAACCTCAAGCTATCAGTAACTCCCTTTTCTTAACATTCTGCCCACAATATTTCTGACACAATATTTTTGTCTGGAGATAACAAAAACGAATGAATCCATTTTTGTCCTCTTCATCATCATCCACGTTTATAATAATAACTTTTGCTGTCATAAACTGTCGTATCCCTCTTTATTAAATGTTCATATCAAGAGAAACGATTTGTTGCGTTTTAATATCTTTAAAACTCCAGCACATTATTATTATAAATAATTTTATTTTCAGCAGTTCCTTCAACTTCTTCAAAGTCACATAAACGTAGAAAATCAGTTGATAACACAACAATTGAGGATAACCTGCCTAAGAAAAAACGCGAATCAGCCATCCGTTCTGAAAATAATCTTAAAAGATTAATACAGAATGGACAAGTTGACACAAATAAACAAAAAGTTTCTCAAAAAAAGTTTCTATCATTACGAAAAGAAGCTAGGACAGAAACTCTTGCAACCTTGATTGGCGCTGAAAAATTCGATAAACTAGACAAACTATTTAGCAAGACTTTTGCACCAGCTTCACATGGACCAACCGAAAATGTTGAGACTAGCGACAGTGAAACTGAAACATTACCTCCACCTGATAGAAATAAACTAGAACTTGCAACTCCAAATTTGCCAAATCCAACAAGTACTACAAATGTGCCAAATTCAACAAAAAAATCAAATAAAATAAGTGAGCCAAATCAAACAAATACTACTTATGTGCCAAACTTAATAAATTTAACTCAAAAAGATACTCCTGTTTTGCACTCTGTTAAAAACACAAGATCTAAAAGTCCATTGAGTGATAGCAATGAGACTAGTACAACTCAAATATCGTCTACAAATAATCTAGGCGAATATGAAGAACTAGAAACAGATTCTAATGAAAGTCAGTCTTTATTAAAAACAGATTTTTTAGCCCTCAATAATGTTATACACGGTCTAGCACCGGATACATCTGGAAACAAAACTCAGTATCATAGTACAGTAGACATTGAGCACATAAAAGAAATTTATAAAACTGTTTTAGAATTTAAAAGCAAGTTAAATGCTGTGTACAAGAGGAAGAGTGCAAAATTGAGAAAATGTTTTGCATCTATTCAATTGATTGTGCCTGAGCTCAAGAGAGGACTAACTTTACCATCCCTTCAAGAACTTAAAGAAAAAAATCAGCAAACTGGTGAGGAACCAACTCTTTTAGCTTCACGACATAAACAGCCAGCCCAGAAAAAACATCCGTCTACTCAGCTGCCTTTACAATCTTCAGAACCAGAGGAATCATCCTCTCAATCACCAGAACCATCAACATCTCCCAAATGCAACTACGTTGCAGAATGGACTCTAAAGCATAAAGGACCAGGGACTAGTTTAACAGAACTCTTGCCAAACTCAAACATCTATGTTGACGGAGCCGAATTTGTACGAAGCAAACTTCTGGCAAAAGATATGAAACACTTAGCTAGACTTATTTTTCCTTTAATATTTTCGAAAGAAGCTATAAATACGTGTTCGTATTCATGTTACGGACCGTTTGGAAGGCGTCGGAAATCTACAGATGTACGACCTGCGTTAGACGAACATGCTAGAAACGTTTTAGAGGATTTCGTCAAAAAGCATGCCAAGGAATCTGGCTGGCCTATAGTAAGTTCGAAACTTATTAACGAAACTTTGAGTTGTAAATTACGGACGCAGAGAAATTACTACAAGTTGTCAAGGAGATGAGTGTAAAGTCCTGCAAACCTCATTGAAAAGGAGACCGACCAGACGGGTTTTCTGACTGGTGGGCAACTACCCGATAAGCTGTTGTACCTTTTATAATAGCGCAGAAAATGTTGATATCGTGGGTGGATGAACCCTAATATCATAAAAAATACAACTGTTCTGAACATTTTTAACCGACTTCCAAAAAAGGAACAGGTTCTCAATTCAGTTAGTATTTTTTTTGTTATGTATGTACACCGATTACACCGCTTACTTTTTAGTTCGATGCGTCATACTTGCCATTTGGTCCTGTAAAAATTTAATTCAGTTTGGCTCAGTAGTATTTATATTATGAGCAATTTAGCTTATTTCAATTTTTGCGTAGACGAAGACGTCGTCCAAGTATCACCACTTAAAAGTGAGAAATAAAAAAAAATTAAACACTACAAAGTATAAAATAACCTTAATTTCGGAAGTCGGTGTTAAAAAAAAACAAAGAAACGAAACCAAAAACACCAACTTAAGGTAATTTTATCCTTTGTAGTGTTTTGTTTGAAAGTAGGTTATATTTTTTTGTAAAAAAGTTTTTAACGTATGGGACAGTTGATATTTTTCGGAAAAGTTAAAAGGGAATCGCTTGTCTTGGTATGGTCATGTGAAGAGGTGGGATGAAACGCATGTAACTAGAAGAGAAATGAATATAAACATGGATGGATGGAGAGGGAGAGGAAGGCCAAAAAAAAGATGGATGGATTGTGTGAGGAGCGATACGAAAGAAAAGGGTGTTAGTGATAGAGTGACGACTGATAGAACAGAATGGAAGAAAAAAACGTGTTGCGCCGACCCCAAGTAACATGGGATGAGGGCAGGAAGATGATGATGACAGTTGATATTTTTCGTAATTAATGTTATTAGAAAATGTTTTACGCATTACGATGTTTTTAATATACTAACAGTCATTTACTACGTGCATATTTAAGTACATTATTATATTCGATAAGTATAACATGAAAAAACAATGTTTCAAATTTTTGTCTACCTGTTTGTTCCGGCTAATATCTGAAACAGTTGAATTGTCTCTGCTGAATTTAGTGACGAAAAGTTTGTCAGTTACTTTTTTTTATTTACATAATGCTGATATTAAAAATGAACACCAGAGTTATGTTGTAAGTGCATTTATAGTTACTTAAGTATTTCAAATAATGTTTATTTTGTCATTTAAAAATAAGTAAATTTTGTTTTGTTAATTTTTACATCAGTTTTATTGATTTTAATAAAAGTCTTATAAATGTTATCACCTACTTATTATTCTTACCTATACTATCATTAAAAGATTTTACAGAGTCCACTTGAATTAGGAGGCCTGCGGATGAAGAATTGTCCATACAAACATAAATCCAAAATTGTTTGCCATTCGAGCATAAACAGGGTGAATGTTTAGGGTTCCGAACACCCGTAAGAAACGAAACCCTTATAGGAACACTCGGGTGTCTGTCTGTCTGTCCGTCTGTCACAGCCAGTTTTTTCCAGATCTACTGGACCGATTCTGTTGAAATTTGGTACACGTAGTTATGTAGTTCAGAGACCAAATCACGGACGCGGTATGTGAATTAATAAATTTTGAGTATGCGGTGGGCCCGTACTCAAAATTTATTCACTTTCAAATTCACTTTTGTGAGACAATTAGAAAAAAAAAGTTTTTCAAGCTGTATTGTGTGACATATCAAATGAAAGGGCTTATTGTGAGGGTTTTAATTATATTTATTTCATAATTTTAAAATAAATATTTTTGGGAGTTAGGTATTCAACAAATTTGACGAAAAATGACCCCCTTTATCTCCGAAACTACAGAGCCACAGAGCCTAAAATTCAGAAAAAAAAAAAAATGGAAATAATAGTTCTTTACCTATAGATAACAGAAAAACCTATAAGAGGTCTATAGGTCTAATTTTGTCTAAAATGAAATTCGTTCCGAACCCTTTGTACGCGAGTCCGACTACCACTTGGTCAATTTTTAAATTGTGCTTGAATAGCCAAATTCGAAACTATGAGGAATATCGAAAAACACTGACAGAATTGGTGGAATCGCATAGCATAGCATAGTCGGCCTTATAATGTTTCCACTGTTGGGACTCAGGCCTCCTCTCTAGGAGAGGGAATGGGCCGTAATGCACCACGCGGGCCCAATGCGGGTTGGTGAATGTCACATGTCTTCGAATTTTTGGTTCTAGGAGATGCCGGTTTCCTCACGATGTTTTCCTTCGCCGTTTTGAGAGCAGTAGTGATGAAATAAATTACACAAAGTAATGTGTGCCTGGCTGGGTTTTAACCCGCGACCTACAACTCGTACGTCGCAGCCATTACCACTCGGCCACCACTGCTCCCGTATCGATCTGTTGGTGGATCCCGTATCGGTGGAATCGAATTGGTTGGAATTGAAAAGAAAACACCTGGTGTTATTACACCATCCAAAAGTGTCGACTTTTGGATGATGTAGTAATACTGGGTGTGAAATCTAGAATTATTACATTCCAGAATTTAATCCTTAATAGCGACCTATTAAGGATTAAATTCTGGAATGTAATAATTCTAGATTCTCGGGCCCGGTGTTGATAAGAACTAAAACTGCTTTAGATTTTTGAAAATTTTACCTTTTGGTATTTTTTTACTCTATAAATATAAATATTCAATTTCACTCGTCTCAAACTGACATTTCGAGCTTTCTCTGCTGCGTTATTAATTTATTTAGCTGAACTCCATTGTTGTAGTAGGTATCTACCTACTCAGATCGTTCCTAAGTTGTTCAAAAATTATTTAATACTTAAACATTTTTGAAAGAATATCACAATATTTAAGAATTCTTGGCATCCATTCAAGTTACATACTATGAAACTGATATCGCCGCCATAAAATATTCAACGAATATATTCAAGAACGAAATTGGGACATTTATAGGCACTTTTAGATATTATCTCCGTGTATGGAGTTTCTTATGGTGTGTTCTTTCGGCGGTTAAAGGTAGAGATAAAAAGTAAGGATACCATCATTTTTGAAACAAGTTTAAGCTGCGCACCTATGTATTTACCGTGTAAATAAATTTATTTACTTGAAGAAGTTACATTATTAGGAACCTACTATACTTGACTTTAGATGTTTGATGATAATTTGAATCTACAACTTGATTAATGAGATTAGAGCCACGTGTAGGTATTTAAAGTTAACTTTAAAATAGGAGTACCTACCATTATTTTACGAGGAGGGACGTTCACATCCCAATAATGGTTTTATCATGTCTTTATAGTTTCGCTATTTTATTTTACACTGTATTTTCATATAGGTCATCATCATAGCAGCCGAAAGACGTCCACTGCTGGACATACGCCGCCCCCAAGTGTAGACACAATAACCGGTCCTGTGCGTCTCGCATCTACTAGTACAACTCAAATATCGTCTACAAATAATCTAGGCGAATATGAAGAACTAGAAACAGATTCTAATGAAAGTCAGTCTTTATTAAAAACAGATTTTTTAGCCCTCAATAATGTTATACACGGTCTAGCACCGGATACATCAGGAAACAAAACTCAGTATCATAGTGCAGTAGACATTGAGCACATAAAAGAAATTTATAAAACTGTTTTAGAATTTAAAAGCAAGTTAAATGCTGTGTACAAGAGGAAGAGTGCAAAATTGAGAAAATGTTTTGCATCTATTCAATTGATTGTGCCTGAGCTCAAGAGAGGACTAACTTTACCATCCCTTCAAGAACTTAAAGAAAAAAATCAGCAAACTGGTGAGGAACCAACTCTTTTAGCTTCGCGACATAAACAGCCAGCCCAGAAAAAACATCCGTCTACTCAGCTGCCTTTACAATCTTCAGAACCAGAGGAATCATCCTCTCAATCACCACAACCCTCAACATCTTCTCCTAAATGCAGCTACGTTGCAGAATGGACTCTAAAGCATAAAGGACCAGGGACTAGTTTAACAGAACTCTTGCCAAACTCAAACATCTATGTTGACGGAGCCGAATTTGTACGAAGCAAACTTCTGGCAAAAGATATGAAACACTTAGCTAGACTTATTTTTCCTTTAATATTTTCGAAAGAAGCTATAAATACGTGTTCGTATTCATGTTACGGACCGTTTGGAAGGCGTCGGAAATCTACAGATGTACGACCTGCGTTAGACGAACATGCTAGAAACGTTTTAGAGGATTTCGTCAAAAAGCATGCCAAGGAATCTGGCTGGCCTATAGTAAGTTCGAAACTTATTAACGAAACTTTGAGTTGTAAATTACGGACGCAGAGAAATTACTACAAGTTGTCAAGGAGATGAGTGTAAAGTCCTGCAAACCTCATTGAAAAGGAGACCGACCAGACGGGTTTTCTGACTGGTGGGCAACTACCCGATAAGCTGTTGTACCTTTTATAATAGCGCAGAAAATGTTGATATCGTGGGTGGATGAACCCTAATATCATAAAAAATACAACTGTTCTGAACATTTTTAACCGACTTCCAAAAAAGGAACAGGTTCTCAATTCAGTTAGTATTTTTTTTGTTATGTATGTACACCGATTACACCGCTTACTTTTTTAGTTCGATGCGTCATACTTGCCATTTGGTCCTGTAAAAATTTAATTCAGTTTGGCTCAGTAGTATTTATATTATGAGCAATTTAGCTTATTTCAATTTTTGCGTAGACGAAGACGTCGTCCAAGTATCACCACTTAAAAGTGAGAAATAAAAAAAAATTAAACACTACAAAGTATAAAATAACCTTAATTTCGGAAGTCGGTGTTAAAAAAAAACAAAGAAACGAAACCAAAAACACCAACTTAAGGTTATTTTATCCTTTGTAGTGTTTTGTTTGAAAGTAGGTTATATTTTTTTGTAAAAAAGTTTTTAACGTATGGGACAGTTGATATTTTTCGGAAAAGTTAAAAGGGAATCGCTTGTCTTGGTATGGTCATGTGAAGAGGTGGGATGAAACGCATGTAACTAGAAGAGAAATGAATATAAACATGGATGGATGGAGAGGGAGAGGAAGGCCAAAAAAAAGATGGATGGATTGTGTGAGGAGCGATACGAAAGAAAAGGGTGTTAGTGATAGAGTGACGACTGATAGAACAGAATGGAAGAAAAAAACGTGTTGCGCCGACCCCAAGTAACATGGGATGAGGGCAGGAAGATGATGATGACAGTTGATATTTTTCGTAATTAATGTTATTAGAAAATGTTTTACGCATTACGATGTTATTAATATACTAACAGTCATTTACTACGTGCATATTTAAGTACATTATTATATTCGATAAGTATAACATGAAAAAACAATGTTTCAAATTTTTGTCTACCTGTTTGTTCCGGCTAATATCTGAAACAGTTGAATTGTCTCTGCTGAATTTAGTGACGAAAAGTTTGTCAGTTACTTTTTTTTATTTACATAATGCTGATATTAAAAATGAACACCAGAGTTATGTTGTAAGTGCATTTATAGTTACTTAAGTATTTCAAATAATGTTTATTTTGTCATTTAAAAATAAGTAAATTTTGTTTTGTTAATTTTTACATCAGTTTTATTGATTTTAATAAAAGTCTTATAAATGTTATCACCTACTTATTATTCTTACCTATACTATCATTAAAAGATTTTACAGAGTCCACTTGAATTAGGAGGCCTGCGGATGAAGAATTGTCCATACAAACATAAATCCAAAATTGTTTGCCATTCGAGCATAAACAGGGTGAATGTTTAGGGTTCCGAACACCCGTAAGAAACGAAACCCTTATAGGAACACTCGGGTGTCTGTCTGTCTGTCCGTCTGTCACAGCCAGTTTTTTCCAGATCTACTGGACCGATTCTGTTGAAATTTGGTACACGTAGTTATGTAGTTCAGAGACCAAATCACGGACGCGGTATGTGAATTAATAAATTTTGAGTATGCGGTGGGCCCGTACTCAAAATTTATTCACTTTCAAATTCACTTTTGTGAGACAATTAGAAAAAAAAAAGTTAATCAAGCTGTATTGTGTGACATATCAAATGAAAGGGCTTATTGTGAGGGTTTTAATTATATTTATTTCATAATTTTAAAATAAATATTTTTGGGAGTTAGGTATTCAACAAATTTGACGAAAAATGACCCCCTTTATCTCCGAAACTACAGAGCCACAGAGCCTAAAATTTTGAAAAAAAAAAAAATGGAAATAATAGTTCTTTACCTATAGATAACAGAAAAACCTATAAGAGGTCTATAGGTCTAATTTTGTCTAAAATGAAATTCGTTCCGAACCCTTTGTACGCGAGTCCGACTACCACTTGGTCAATTTTTAAATTGTGCTTGAATAGCCAAATTCGAAACTATGAGGAATATCGAAAAACACTGACAGAATTGGTGGAATCGCATAGCATAGCATAGTCGGCCTTATAATGTTTCCACTGTTGGGACTCAGGCCTCCTCTCTAGGAGAGGGAATGGGCCGTAATGCACCACGCGGGCCCAATGCGGGTTGGTGAATGTCACATGTCTTCGAATTTTTGGTTCTAGGAGATGCCGGTTTCCTCACGATGTTTTCCTTCGCCGTTTTGAGAGCAGTAGTGATGAAATAAATTACACAAAGTAATGTGTGCCTGGCTGGGTTTGAACCCGCGACCTACAACTCGTAAGTCGCAGCCATTACCACTCGGCCACCACTGCTCCCGTATCGATCTGTTGGTGGATCCCGTATCGGTGGAATCGAATTGGTTGGAATTGAAAAGAAAACACCTGGTGTTATTACACCATCCAAAAGTGTCGACTTTTGGATGATGTAGTAATACTGGGTGTGAAATCTAGAATTATTACATTCCAGAATTTAATCCTTAATAGCGACCTATTAAGGATTAAATTCTGGAATGTAATAATTCTAGATTCTCGGGCCCGGTGTTGATAAGAACTAAAACTGCTTTAGATTTTTGAAAATTTTACCTTTTGGTATTTTTTTACTCTATAAATATAAATATTCAATTTCACTCGTCTCAAACTGACATTTCGAGCTTTCTCTGCTGCGTTATTAATTTATTTAGCTGAACTCCATTGTTGTAGTAGGTATCTACCTACTCAGATCGTTCCTAAGTTGTTCAAAAATTATTTAATACTTAAACATTTTTGAAAGAATATCACAATATTTAAGAATTCTTGGCATCCATTCAAGTTACATACTATGAAACTGATATCGCCGCCATAAAATATTCAACGAATATATTCAAGAACGAAATTGGGACATTTATAGGCACTTTTAGATATTATCTCCGTGTATGGAGTTTCTTATGGTGTGTTCTTTCGGCGGTTAAAGGTAGAGATAAAAAGTAAGGATACCATCATTTTTGAAACAAGTTTAAGCTGCGCACCTATGTATTTACCGTGTAAATAAATTTACTTGAAGAAGTTACATTATTAGGAACCTACTATACTTGAATTTAGATGTTTGATGATAATTTGAATCTACAACTTGATTAATGAGATTAGAGCCACGTGTAGGTATTTAAAGTTAACTTTAAAGTATTAGGAGTACCTACCAGTATTATACAAGGAGGGACGTTCACATCCCAATAATGGTTTTATCGAGTTTCGGTATTTTATTTTACACTGTATTTTCATATAGGTCATCATCATAGCAGCCGAAAGACGTCCACTGCTGGACATACGCCGCCCCCAAGTGAAGCCACAATAACCGGTCCTGTGCGTTTCGCATCCATCGGCTACTCGCGACCCTCACCAGGTCATCGGTCCACCTTGTGGGAAGCCTTCCAACGTTACGTCTTCCGGTACGCGGTCGCCACTCCAGAACTTTTAGCCCCATCGACCATCCGTTCTGCCTGCAATGTGCTGCCCCCTACCACTTCATTTTGGCACACATTCACAATCCGTAATTATCATTGTCCACAGCCCGATTTTGTTCATTGCTCAGCAGAGGCCCGTCTTTTCTTGTGCCTTATAGGTCGACCGCAGCGGGGGTGGTTCGACGATCAGCCAGTCTTTTCTGTCAACATCTCACCTTGTAAGATTAGGTGAAGTAAACTGTCAATCCCTACAAACTAGATGGAATAACAGTTCACTACATGCTCACTCCATCTATGTTTACTCGGTTAGATGTAGAGTTGTAGACAGTATAGACCGGCTGATTAAATTGACGGGTCAAATTTGGAAGAAGATCGCACAAGATAGATAAGTTTGGAAATAGCGAGGGCCCGTTCCCACTCAGACGGAAGACGGCCGGTGGACGTGTTCCCCTCAGACGGACCGTCTGCTTAGACGGAAGACGGCCGGTGGACATGTTCCCCTCAGACGGACCGTCTGTTTAGACGGAAGACGGCCGGTGGACGTGTTCCCCTCAGACGGACCGTCTGTTTAAACCGAAGACGTCAGCCGACGACCGACAGATTCGTTCACATTACATCCGATCCGGGCAGTTTAGACGGTTCTTCGCAGTAGCAAAACGTCAGTCTAAAAACCCGGATCCATGTTTTTTCTCGGTACCGTCTAAATAAGAACAGTGTCATATAAATTGTACTACCACTGGCTTATCCGTCTCATTAGACGGACTGGGAAAAGAGACGATCCATCATAGTGGAAACGGGCACTAAGGGGAGGGAGGCCTTAGCATAACAGTTGGACACAAATTATTAGGCTAGTAAAAAAAAAATTGTGTTCGCAACCGTAAACTCATTTTTGATGGAAGCAAACTCCTGTAATTTTCCTAACATCGTTTCATGCTTAGGTAGCTGTGTTGGACGGCGCATGGTTCGTCGCCCGCTGGACCTTGTTCCGTCCAATAAAACTGTTTGTACTCGTTAGGGAACATTATTCCGTAGTTCATTGTGAACTGTTGTGTGAAATTATGCCTTTGTGTAGCATAAAGGCTTCCGTTTGAGTGAAATAGCGCAGTTTTATCAACTTTTCACTCATCAGTATTTTGTTGGTTTCAGCGGCTTGGACAGCCCTGGAGCGAGAATTTATTACAGACTTGTGATGTATGATTTGTGAAGTTAGTAATATAATACCAGAGTCAAAATCAATTACATTAGTAAACTTCAACGTCATGAAGCCGTATGGTGTCGGCCGGTGCCGTTTGGTGCCGTAAAAGAATAATACCATCCCATCACTTCCCATGAGTGTCGTAAGAGGCGACTAAGGGACTCGCCAGAGAATGGGCAGCAGCGTTCTCTGTAAAACTCAACACCATACACTACGATCGCCGACCCGCCTGCCAAGCGTGGCGATTATGGCAAACCCCCCATCTTGGGGAGCCTTATGTCCAGCAGTGGACGTCTTTCGGCTGATATGATGATGATGACCGTCATGAAGTGTTTCGGTGAGTGCCTACGTTCTCATGGGATAATTTTTGACTTGTCGCGGGCGACAGCTAAAACACTAGGAAGTGGTGACGGGCCGGGCGATTTGGGGGATTGTAAATTTTGACGTTAAAAAGTGCTGATTTTCAGCCTAATTTTATATAAATACCTTTTGATTTAGATTTTTGAGTTTGCGAAACTACCTACTGGCAGAAACTAGTTGAAGATGTAGGTACCTACCGAAAAAAAAAATATATAAAGCACACCTCCCATGTCTATAACTAAAATAAAAAATGGCCAAGTGCGTGTCGGACTCTCATACAAAGAGCTCCGTATCATAAACAGAAATAACACTTTTCTTCAAAGAGAGTCCCCCCCTTTAATTTTAATTTAATTGAATATTTATTATTTGTTGTTAAAGCGGCAGTAGAAATACAGACTGAAAATTTCAACTGTCTGTATATTACGGTTCTTGAAATACCTACAGCCAGCTGACGGATAGACGGAAGAACGGACGAACGGACAGCGGAGGCTTAGTAGATAATGTTCTGTTGGTTACGGAACCCTACAAATATAAAATATACCTGCCATGTTTAAAACTAAAATGGAAAACAAGTTTAATGACTTACCTATGGTGTTAAATGGGGACAAATTATGTATTTACTGCGCAAATAAATTACCATCGTGCACATATATTGAAGACTAAGAACCATCTTTCGAAGTCCCCCGACTTCAAATATTATAAAACAAAATTCTACACAAAAAGCTTAACGAAGAATTTTACAGGTTATGGCATCCCTCTTCACCTCTTCCTCAAGTTCAAAAATTTAATCCTTTCTAATCGCCGTTAACTCCAACACTGGTTTGCGGACATGAAACTTAAACTTTGGAGTCATTTGTATCTGAGAGACGGAGCCCATCTTAAAGTTTCAACTTGAAATAGCCTTCAACGGCACTGTCTTGCACTCTTTGTTACTTCGAACTGTCGATAAATTGAAGTTAAAAGTAAATTTAGCTATCGTTAAAACATTGTTATACTTAAAGTCTGATGTAGGTAGATGATTTTTGAAAAATGAAAAAGATTTTATAAAAAGATTCAAAAAGAGGAGGAAATCTTTTTAGATTTCTAAAATCTTAATTCGATTTTGAGATATTTGAAAAAAAAAACCCGCTTTTCTTTTTCAGTTCTTCATGCTCTTCCGAATCGAATGACACCTCATTCATATTTTTCCCAGACTGCTGAAAAAAGTTGAACAAAAAAGCACTTGTTGACTAGACTATTAGTTAATACTAAATCAAATTCAATAAATTGCTAACACGTCAAAATACCGACCGGCACCGCTGTGGAAAGGCTCCTACGGAGCCTAACGAAAAACTGCGTCCTGCGAAGCCGAATACCCCGGTGTATATCTTCCGTCTTCACTACACCACTGACGCGGAAGAATCGTGAAGCACGGGCGCCAGAGGCTTAAGTACGCGTCGAGAGTGCAGCTGCTGGAGTCGCATCGCAACGTCAACTTTAAGGCGTTTGTGGTGCGCATACCAACCTGCTACCTGCCTCAGGTGATGGAGGAAAGCTTTTGGCCACAGGCTGTGGTATTTCGCCGCTTTCGCGGACAATTGCCACCGGAACGCAAAAAGACTGAGTGCAACTAAGTGATACATAGTTTAAAGTTTTATTTACTAACACAATTGTTATTATAATTATGTATACTTAGGTTAAGGTATGTATGTATGGGTCATTGTAACCTGAAAATAAGTGTATTATTATTATAGGAACACTGAATTAAAAAAAATTAATCATCAACTGCATGATTGTTTTTTTTTTCAAATTTTTCAAGTGGGCGTGGATGAATACCGAAAACTACTCAAAGGTGACTACTTCCTTTGAGTAGTTTTCGATATTCATCCACGCCCACTTGAAAAATTTGCTCTGTATAGGAAGCCAGCCGATGCCGTCAGCTATTTGTTCTATTTAAACAAAAGACTGCACAATACACGATCGCGATCGTGTAAACGCATTGTTCTCATCGAGAGAGTAGGTAGGTAGGTACAATAAAACACTTATTTTGGCGCCAAATAAAAAGGTAGTAAGACATGCCAGTAAATTCTCGCATGACGGCCGCCTCATAAGGTTTCTGGCGATAAAATGTTACATGCCCTAAGTAGGGGTGGCACGCGTTGATTGTTGTTGGTTTTCAGTGATAAGGGTAAGGAAACTAATGTTTTGTGATCGTGGATTGTAACGGAATATTAAAGACAGATGGTGACATTAATTGGGTAAATAGGGTATTTGACTGGATTTTTTATTACATTTCTCAAAACCTAAACCTAAAGCTTACATTTCTAAAAAAGCAGACAAGAATCAGTTAAAAATATTGCTTAAAAATCTCAAAAATAGCGGTGTTGTTACCGTTTTAAAATCTGTGATATACAGAGACCGCACTAATGGCGTGTGACGTCACTCAAGTCCCGCCATATTGAACTGAAGCCATCCAGTACAAACTTTGTGTGATAAGCATAGAAGAATAACTTCAGAAGCGTATAACTTATCTGTTTTTCCACCAATCGTGATATTTGAATAACATGTGTCAAATAAGTATTCATTCCTGTTGATTTTTCGTAGTATTAGTGTTGATTTAGCTAAATCTATGGGTGTAATTAATGCACCTTGCCTAGCCTTTTACCTGCTATATTGGGATCGGCTTCCAAAGCAATTTCAGTCGGTCACCACCGACTCAAAAATCGACCTAAAGATGATTCTGTGCTTCGGAAGGCACGTATAAGCCGGTGGTGCCGTGCAAATAAACCATGTCAGAGGCCCTTGAGGCGGTTTAGAAACTCTGACACTAGGGTGTGTTGAGGTAGTTAGACCTTACTGCCCACACGTGTGTGAACGTGCGTAGCCAACCAGTGCGTTGCGGTGGGTTCGCGGCTTTAGTTTTCACTTCGAAATGTTTACAGAATCGCACAGCTGTATTTTACATAGAACGAATGGCTATCTGTCCTCCACTTCCCAGTTAGTGGATAAATAACATATCTTGGCAGGACTGCTAGTCTATTCTATTATAACTATATAACTATTTCGATATCAAGCTTCACTTGAGTGACAAAGCTCACAAAGTGATCTATTACACACAACATAAAGGTCTTATATTTGTACGAATTTGATACTCACTTCGGATTCCGCTGTCGAGACAGGAAAATGTTGTTACAGAATAGAACAGCTAGTGTCAGACTTTCTGCCTTCTGGCTGCTAAAGATCTACAAATAACAGCCAGGACCAACGGAATAACGTGCTTTTTGAGGAACGCATGAGTCTCGGTATATAATGATGACCTATCCAAGAACCGACCTCGGCAAGCGCTGCTTAACCTAGAAAATTGAACTATTCAGCTGTAATTATTTAGCTACGAGCTTCTGATACATAGCATGTTTATCAATTGGCGAAGATTATGCTTTTTATCGAAGCGGACAGCCCTGCAGCTTGCCGACATTAAACACAGTTGACGACGTAGCAATCAGACGCGGAACAACATCACTCACGGAGTTACCGGGAGATTAGTTGTAACTAACGGCAGCCCTTCACACGGTAGGTACGAGAATAAACCCGTGTTGGTTTTACTAAATCTATAGGTAGGTGAAATTATTGCACTATAGTTACCTTGCAGTGAAACTTCTGTGTACAGGACCAAATTGGCGAAGATAACGGATATCGATTGTTGATAACGTTAACAAATAATATAAAAACTGGCCAAGTGCAAGTCGGACTCTAACACGAAGGTTTCCGTACCATAAACCGGAAAAACACGGTTCTTGTATTTGTTAGTAGACCGACAATAGCTTCAACTGTACACACTCAGTAATAACTTCAACTGTCCACCTATTACGGTCGGATTATCAAGGTTCTTGAGATACAGCTCGCTGATAGATAGACGGGCGGATAGCAGAGGCTTAGTAATAGGGTTCCGTAGGTTACCCTTTGCGTACGTAACCCTAAAAACCGGTCAAGTGAAAGTTTTACTCGCACACGAAGGGTTCCGTACCAGAAACCTGAAGAAATCAAGACGTCTAAAATTATCTATAGGTATCTACATATAATCTATACATATAATAAAATCGTAGACTAACCGTGTCTGTACATTGAATATTTTTGCATGAAAATTACACAGAAAACTCAGGAAAAAGGTATAAAACACAAAAATGCAATTTATGAAATTTTTGTCTTTGTCTGTGCGTTTGTGGGAGCATCACGCTTAAACCACAGATTAGATTGCAAATCTAAGTACTTAAAAATATTAAGTGATAACCCGAGTAACATTTAGCGTTTATTTCATCAAAATCGACCCACAAAATCAAAAGATATTGAATTTTTAAGTTTAGGAAGAAACTTCCTAATGTATTCTGATGAGTCAGAGCGCCATCTATTGAGAAGAATAAAATGCACGAAAGCATTCAAAATTGTTGAGTTATTTGTGAAACTTTTAATACGTGGCAAAATAAAAGTGATCATTTTATACCTTTTCGTTATTGATCGATACAATCGATCCACAAAATCAAAATATATAGAATTTTTAGTTTAGTAAGAAACTTCCTTATGTATTCTGATTAGTCAGAGCGCCATCTATTGAGGAACCAAAAAATGCATGATAGCATGAATGTTACACCAAAACACATTGATTGAGTTAATTGTGAAACTTTTAATACGTAGACGTAGCAAAATAAAAGTAAACATTTTAATACCTTATCGTTATTTACCGTTACATACGGGCTTCTTATTTAACGTCTTCCGCTGCCAAATATTTTGTCAGTTTACATAGTCGATAGATGGCGTTGCACTGATGACGCGTTTTTCTGAATTGCGGTGTTAAGATTTTCCGCTGGAGAATGACCTCACACAATTTCTAAACACAGTCGTGTTTCGAAGGAATTTCGGTTTGGTCTCTGAAAGGTCTTAAACTGTTAGGACCATAATTGGTTAAATCTCTGGTGCTGGTTTCGTTTAAAGTGCATTTATCGTAGAGTCTTAAACTGATTTAGTTTTGCGAAGTTCTGGACGGTTCGACTTGCGGATCAGGCCTGTAGGGTTCCGTACCAAAGGTGCTGTGCTGACGGGACCCTACTGCTAAGCCTCCGCGATTGATTCCGTTTAGAGCGAAGCAACGAACGGTTCGATTTGCGAAACAAGGCTAATAATAATAAATAAAAATCTTATATTTCAGACAGAGTCCATTTTTTGTTTAGTAGTTAGGTTTAGTTTAGGTTAGTAGTTTGGTTTTTTATAATAAGGTATCGTACCAAAGGTGTTCACGGTGACGGGAGCGATCGATTTTGGGAGGCTACTCTCTAAGTCCGAAGTCCGTAGTTTCGGGCTTAGTTGCGGACGTATTCTACTCCGTATCACCTACAGACTTACGATTAGTCCCGAACCCGAACTAAGAATGAATGACAACACGATATCACAGTAACTGTCAAATCGTGTTATCATTAGTTCTCATTGGTTAGGTGATACGGAGTGGAATATTTTTTTTTTTACAATAGATGGGCATACGTTTGACCACTATCTCACCTGATGGTAAGCGATGAAGCGGTCGAAGATGGAGCACGTTTGCCTAGAAGCAACCTATTCACTTTTGTCTTAAAGACTCCCAGGTTGCCCGCAACTAAGTTTTTAATTCGTGCTAAGTATCAAACGGTTCGATTTGTGAGCCAAGGCAAATTATAGGGTTCCGTGGCAAAGTTGCTAATGGGACCCTATTATTACCGTACGATTTTGATTCGTGCGAACCCAGTCGATTTTTAGGGTTCCGTACCAAGTTTGCTAACGGAACCCTATTTTTAATAAGCCACCACTGTCCGTCTTCCTTCAGTTTATGCGTTTTATTTCTGTCTCGCTAATATAAAAAATGTCTTCTAGAAAAAGGTCGAATCTTTCACAATATAGCAAAATTCTTAATCTTCTTAATATATTTAAAACAAAGTCGGGTTTGTTCGAACACTTTTCTAACTCGAGAACGGCTCGACCGATTTTCATAATTTTTGTGTTTTTGGATTAGTCTTCGTCCGGAATAGCATAATAAGAATTAAAATACAAAAAAAAGAGTAGGTAGGTAGGGTAGGTAGGTAGGATAGGTAGGTAGGGTAGGTAGGGTAAGTAGGGTAGGTAGGTAGGGTAGGTAGGTAGGTAGGGTAGGTAGGTAGGGTAGGCAAGGCAGGGTAGTTATGGTAGGTAGGATAGGTAAGTAGGTAGAGTAGGTAGGTAGGGTAGGTAGGTTAGGGTCGGTAGGTAGAATAGCCAGTTGACGGGAGCGAAGCCGCGCGGGTCAGCTAGTTATCTAATAAATTATAGGCTTGCGTTCGATTACAATCTCACCTAAAAGAAAGAGATGACACTATCGGCGAAGGAGCTCGCTTGCCTCGAACCTATTCAATCTTGACTTTAAGACCCTGGGTTTTAAGACTCCGGTAGGAAATTCCACTCCTTTTTTTTAAGGTTGAAAAATCATCAAATGACTCCTCCCGCTCTGGACGGAGCAGAAGGGAGTGTCAGAGTTACTGACTAAAACCCATCCGTGTTCCTCTTAGTGCACTTTGCGTTCCAGGGCCGCGTTGACTCTTTCGAACAAATTCCGCAACCCTAGCAGGCAGTGGCCCTAGCGGGCTCCGTCTACTATGCTGACATCGCTGTACGCCCATTGAAAGTATTCCGAAATTTATCCCCAAAACGATACATATGTTATGAAATAAAATTTCTTTTATTAAGTTACTTTTAAGGGGATACCTTTATAATAAGGCCGTTTTTCGTTTCAACGTATCTTGTTAGGTACCTCGAACAGGGATGTGAGATTACGGTATATGCTTTTTGACTTTATGATCTAGTATCCAACTGAAGGAATACACGATACGAAGAAATTTTCTCGATAGAAAAAAATCACAAAGTTCGAAATATCTTTTTACTTTTTTTAGCTACAAAACGTAACGCTTTAGATTGATCCTATGAAAATAACTTTAAAGCATATAAAATAAGCTTATCGAGGTTTCAACTGAATAGATTTCGATATAATAATACTTTTATGTTATCAAATCCGAAAATTTATTTTGGCACTTCCGTTTTTTTATTCCGAGCTACACTCTTATTATCTTCATCTCAACTTTTGCCTTGCAAAAGTATTTGCATCTCTCTCATTTGTTCAGTTCTTCAGATGCTCTGTGGAGCTCTTGCAGGCAGGACCTGTATCACTTTTCTGCAAATCGGAGCTGTCAGATCTTCGTAATTTCAATATATTTTTTTACAGTAAATACTAATAGTTTAGCCATTTATAGATAAATTTAGTGTTAAAAAATGTCTGCACCATATGAATGTGTATTTTTATGACCTTGAACAATATAAAACGCAATATTTTTCTATCCACGCAAACTTTTGAATTATGTATAAAATTGGTATGAAATAAAAGAGCAAAACTAAATAAAGTACAACGTAGTTGGGACTTTCTACCTAAAGGCGACAATGGACTCGTTTACCAGGAAATGAAAAATAACGGCTTGAAGAAAATAACGTCTCCAAGTCATCACCTTTACTTGTACATACGTACTGTATCCTCCAATGTTCTCATCTCACAAAGCAATATTGGGTAAACATTATGTTTTCTATATTGAAGTGTCTGTTTATACAGCGTTAATCTTACATTTTAACTCAAGACACACGCTAAAATAAATGTTTTCATTTTAGGATTGAAATACGTCAAACATCAATGTGTCAAGAATGTGTTAAATGTCAAAGGCAACAAGCCTAGGGAAAATTATGGAGTCGCGTTTGAATTGTGAAAAATGTGTTAAGTAAATACTAGCTTTTTACGCCGACTTTTCTGCGTGGGTTTTAGAAGTACCTACCAGAAATAAATGAAAAATATGTAATCCTACTAAAATGTTATAAATCTAGATCAATATGATGTTGTAATAGTTGTTAGGCCAATTTTAATTTATCATAATTCTGGGCTCCTGATATTTTGTGACTCTTTATCCCTCATCATTTCAGCCTTACTTCACCTCGTACCACAGACATATTTTTGTAAAAATAAAATATTAGCAAGTTTAATATAATTGACAATGACGTAATTTCAAAGCCTTAAGTTAGTTATGACGCATTTTCAACGTCTTATTAGATATATCGCCAATAAAACAGTATGTAAATCAAGCTTTCTCATAAAGTCTGCGAAAAAATTATCCATTATTTTTTAATTTTTACCGTCCAAATTTGTTACTTTTATTAAAACACTTACTTTCTTTCGCTTTTATGACAATAAACATTACAAACATCAGAATAAGGTTATCATTTTTCCGCCATTCCAACCTATCAAAAGTCTTGGTAGGTATAGTTTACGAAGACAAATACAGTACAATACAATATCAGCGTTTTACCTGAAATAAAATGCATATACGGTCTTTTCCTATGACCTTTCAGTTTTCGGCAAAAATATAGTCACTTCCGGTCGCCTTGTTACTTTTAAGCTTCTTCAAAGCGAACTCGATTTCAGATTTTAAGATGTCAGGCTCTTGAAGAGTATCGGAGATGCTGCGACGAAGGTTTATTGATGTGGCTTCAGCGTACAAGTCTTTGCAGTAATCTTTCCACCTATCCACCACTCTATCAATCTCAGTAAGCAAACCTCCATTTGTATCTTCTATAGCCCAAGTTTTTGCGTTGAAGTCCCGTGTTATGGTCTTTATGTATATTCATAAACAGGTCTCGAGAGTGCATCTTTTGGGCATGATCTTCAATTTCAGAACAGATGTTATTAAAGTACTGATTTATCTGGTGAAGTACAGGGTTATCCTACAGCCCTGGATTTGGAATGCCGCATATAATAGCAGCGGTGCTCATATATACTTCCGATGGAACTTTACTGAAAGGGTCATTGCATCACATTTAGGTTCTAATACTGGTTAACTATGTCCAGCAGTGGACGTCTTTCGGCTGATATGATGAGGATGATGACTGGTTAACTAGGCATTGAACTCAACTAATATGATAAAGAGTTAAAAATATATGTTTCCAGGACGATCGATTTATTTTTCACTGATACAAAACAATCTCCGGAAAATGGACGGTTTCTGTGGAAAAGGCTACGTGAGCAAAGCTACGCGAAAAAAAAAAACAAATTGACTACTTATCTTTTCATTCGTTTTCATAACTTGTGTACATATTTCAATTACGATTAAAATATAACTTTTATACAACTGGTCTACTCCATACCTTCCGTATGCTTAAAAGTCTCTAGTGCTAACTCTATCGCACAATTATGGCCATGTTCTTAAATAGTCAACTGAATCAGTAGTTTTCACAATAATTTGGGGCCATACAAAACATGATAAAATTTACCAACGATTGTAAAAAAATGAGTATTAAAACCAATCAATATTTTTCGTCGCTCGATATTTTAATAAATTGTATTTTATCTACGTCTAAAATCACTGTTTATAAAAGTGCTGATTTGTGTTAATATTTTGACAGAAGAAGTTTATGAAGTTTGCGTGCGGGCAACACTGAATCAGTTGGCGGTTTGAATTAATTTCATGTTGTGGCGCTAGGTTCAATATTTCGGACTTTGCACATGGAAGCATGCGGGGACTGCGCGGTGCCAGGAGATGAAATCGGTGCTTTCGAGCTATCATTTATTTCAAAGATACGGCCTTAACAGAAAGGTTTAGGTTGTTCATTAAAGGTAAACAATCTTGAAGTATTTTTAATCTTTTTAACTACAAAAACCAAACTAAAAAAAAAATGCTGTCTGTAAAGTCGGTTTACGGACGATAATTTTACGTGATAACGTCATAAGAAAACAATTGAATTCTTAACCAACAAACCGAACGCTTAGGCCGATCGTGCCTCCCTATTGCTTGCTCCGCGCTCTCGCTTGCACGCTCTGCGTAGGCGATACTTGACACTTTTTCGTGCGTGCAGCCGGCGTTCATCGATTTATAAGACGTTATCACGTCAAAAAAGCAATTATTAAATCAAACTACAACAATTAAGATTATTAAATCAATTGAACCATTAGTTAGAACCATTAGTAGATTAAGCAGTAGTTTATTTGTGTAAAAAGTCACATCAAGATTGTTTACCTTTATTGAGCGATCTAATCCTTTCTAGTATTATATGCTTACTAAAAACATGATACACAGTAAATGCTAGAATAAGCATCGTTAGAAAACGCTTATGATAAAATCTAACCTACGGTTACGGAGGAAACTTATGAGATAACGTCACGTTTTGAAATGTCGTCGGCGAGTCTTTGTAATGGATTAGATAAGGCTGGCTCTCTTTGGTAAGGGTCGCAGGTACTTTCAGAACTCGCAGGCCTGCGGAAGGCGAGGGTTGGGTGGCTCGCTGTCCGATCAGAACCAGCAATGCGATTCTGTGAACATGTCGAAGTGAAGGCTTGAAGTGATCTCGAGGTGAGCTGTCAATCCATGTTATCAAAATGGAACAACAACACAACTCACTTCGTAATCACTTTACCCAAGCCTTCACTTCGACATGTTTACAGAATTGACCAGCAGTAGAGCTATTCTGTAACAACATTTTCGTATCTCGACAGCGGAATCCGAGGTGAGTATCAAATTAAGACCTTTATGTTGTGTGCAATAAAGCTCACGTTGTGAGTTTTATCACTCAGGTGAAGCTCGATATCGAAATAGATAGTTACAGAATAGACACACAAAGAAAGGACTAGATACACACCTATAATGTTACCTATTTAAATATTGTAATCTGTTTTTTCTCTTTATTCTATATTAACTTTTATAAGTTGTGTAAGATCAGTAGTATATTCATACATGAGATCATTACAATAGCATCATAAAGGCACCTCATTTTAAACTTAGGGGATTAACTCTATCCAATGTGTAAGAAAAAAAAATCAGCTGTTCAATATCATTTTGTCGAGCTATACGCACATAAATATAATAGGGTAGTCGATTTCGTGTCTGTCTGTCTGTCCGTCTGTCACTGTCAATTTCCTCCGAATCCACTGGACCGATTCTGTTGTGACCAAGTGCGAGTCGAACACTCCACGACGGGTTCCGTATCATAATCCGAAGAAAAAAAACACGTTTACTGTATGGGGGCCCCCTTAATTTTTTATTTTTTTGTTGTTATAGCGGTAAAAGAAATACACACTGAAAATTTTTCCTGTGTAATTTTCAACTAACTACTTATTACGGTTCCTGATATACAGCCCGCTGACAAACAGACGGACGGACGGACGGATGAATGGACGGACGAACGGGCAGCGGAGGTTTTGTAATAAGATTCCGTTGGTTACCCTTGGTTACGGAACCCTAAAAACCTTCTAAGTGCGAGTCGGACTTAGAAGCTTATTTTAATCACCACAAAGACGCTACCAAAATATTTTTCTTACCATCAATTTGTGGTTGACTACACCAGAAATTTACTCACTTTAAAAAGGAACTTCGTTAACCAAATCACCCCCGAACACAAAATCAAACTGACAAAAGCCCTATTACTAAAAAAAGCCGCTATCATTTGCGGGCTGAATGTAAAGAGCAGTCAACGTGTATGCCTAGGTCGAGTTGCCGAGATTCTAGGCACGTTTACAGATAAAGCTGCAATACGGTGACGTCGGCAAATGGGACCTACTCACTACGTGACCGCGGGAGTTGGACCTTTTTTTATAAGCGTTTTCCTTACCGCACAAAAGTTTCCCTGTATCGTGGATGCGTTTACTGACACAAATATCTTTTTGGGTACTCAGACACATTGTGTGAAACAACGTGTTTGAACAAAAAATGGAACCCTTATAGGATCACTTGGGTGTCTGTCTGTCTGTCTGTCCGTCTGTCACAGCCAGTTATCTCCGGATCCACTGGACCGATTCTGTTGAAGTTTGGTACACATGTGGACTTCTGTAACCCAAACACGGACGCGTTATGTAAAACATTAAATTTTTAGTATGGGGGGTGACTTTTGGGGGTCAAACTAGAAAATTTAAAAATAAAGTTTTTTGAGCAATATTGTATGACATATCAAATGAAAGGGCTTCCTGTGAGGGTTTTAATTATATTTTAGTCACAATTTTATAGTAAATGGTTTTAAAGTTATTCAAGAAATTAGACGAAAAATGGCCATTCTACCCCCTTATCTCCTAAACTACCGAGCCTACAATTTTGAAAAAAATAGAACCTATAAGAAGTCTATAGTTTTAAAATAACATTAAAAAAATTAAATTCGTTCGGAACCCTTCGCACGCGAGTCCGACTCACACTTGGACAGTTCTTTTTTTAGTTGTTGATAGGGTCGCCCTTTGCTACAATGTCATCGGAAAGCGATGATGTGGTCAACAATAGATCACGCTTGCCTAGACGGTAACCTATCCACTCTTGACATTAAAACACCCAGGTTGTAGCTATCAGGAAACACAGACTCCAGCTGCTCCTTAGCTGGGTAGTAACACCTTTTTTTTTAAGGATGGGAAATCATCAAATGACTCCTCCCGCTCTGGGTGAAGCAGAAGGGAGTGTCAGACTCTTACTGACTATAAACCATCCGTGTTCCTCCTAATGCCCTTTGCGTTCCAGGGCCGCGGTGACTCTTTCAAACAGATTCCGCAACCCCGGCAGGCACTGGCCCTGGCGGGCTCCATCTTCTATGCAGCTCTTTGAGGCGCGCGTGGAACATAGCGCGCCGTCGACCCAGGCCTGGTTCTGATCGGACGGCGAGCCACCCAATGCTCGCCGTCCACAGACCCGCGCCTACGGTGGCCGAGAATCGCCCTGCAACTCCCGACGCTGGGTAGTAACACCTAAGTATAAAACCGGCCATGTGCGAGTCGGACTCTTACACGAAGGGTTCCGTACCATAAGCCAAAAAAAACACGTTTCTTGTATGGGAGACCCCTTTAATTTTTAATTTAATAGAAATTTTATTATTTGCTGTTATAGTGGCAATAGAAATAGGTACACACTTTAAAAATTTCACCTGTCTATTTGGGTTCTTGAGAATCAGCCCGCTGACATACAGATGGGCGGACTGACGGACAGCGGAGGCTTAATGCGGTCGAAGATGGAGTACGCTTGCCTAAAAGTAACCCATTCGCTTTTGATTGAAAGACTTGATTTATATCAAGTATCTTTATGTATTAGTGGTAATTAAAACGGCATCGATAACTAAACAAGAACGAATTTCGAAATAGTGATCAATCATAATATAATTTTCCATTTTAATTACTTACCTCAGCAGTTTGTCTTAAGTCGGGACGTATCTACTAAAGTGATTTATCTTATTTTAACGTAGGCTTGGGAATGATTGATTTTATAGGCTAAGCAGATTGTTTAGACTTTAATTTAATCTAGATTTATTCACAAGTTGCTTTAGAGTAAAACACGCGGACAAGTGCGAGTCGGGGCTCGCCCACCGAGGATTCCGTACAAAGTAGGTACATACTAATTTAAATAAATATAATTTTTTATGATTTAATTTCAAATGTATAGTTTTCAGACTTTTCCCTATGCTTGTAGTATAAGACGGTATTTCTTGACAAATTTCATAGTTCTAGGTCAATGGGAAATACCCTATAAATTTTGGTACCCGTGAGAGTCTCGAAATATACGTTTTTTGTGGCATAAACGGCCGATCATTTTTTTGCGTTAACTTAGAAGTTTATTTTTTTCACAGTTAGGGATTACAGACCTGAGTATATAGTTTTAATTTCAACTCGATATTTCCACTCTTTCCTAAGATAAAGATTCATGACTGACAGACGGACGGACAACAAAGTGATCCTATAAGGGTTCCGTTTTTTTCCTTTTGAGGTACGGAACCCTAAAAACCGGCCATGTGCGAGTCGGACTCTTACACGAAGGATTCCGTACCATAAGCCAAAATGGGAACCCTTTAATTTTTCGTTGAATTTAAATTTTTATAGCGACAATAGCCCTCACACAAATACACACTGAGAAAAATTACAACTGTCTACCTATTGCAGTTCTTGAGATACAGCCCGCTAACAGACGGACGGACGGACAGCTGAGGCTTAGTAATAGAGATCTGTTGGTTGCCTTTTTGGTAAGGAACCCTTAAAACAAACCAACTCACTGTCACATTTAAAATATTAGTTAGGATAACTCTTTTCTGCTGGAGCTGCGGACTTTGTTCGAAAGAGTCACCGCGGCCCTGGAACGCAAATGGCACTAGGAGGAACACGGATGGGTTTTAGTCAGTAAGAGTCTGACACTCTCTCCTGCTTCACCCTGAGCGGGAGGAGTCATTTGACGATTTCCCATCGTTAAAAAAAAAAGGATGACTCTTCCTGTTTTCTAAAAAAACATTTCGATGGACATGCTTGTTATTTTTAGCAGAAACACATCGCATAATTCCAAACAACTAGATAAACTGAAACTAACTAAAAACTGTAAACTGGCTGTCCGTCACCCCATAATGTTACATAAAATTGATTTTAGTACAAAATTTAGTTTGACTAATTTCAAAGTTTAGTTCAAAACAGCACTAAAATTAACTTTGTTTTCAGTTAGCGTCTGATGTTCGTGCTAATATTTAATGAGGTTTCGTCTGAAAACTCTGTCTCTTTTTATTTTTAGACTAATGGCCCGCCCCGGTTTCGTTGCAACTTTTTTTTCTATTGATTGTCACATGTTTGACCACTATCTCACCTGATGGTAAGCGATTATGTGGTCGAAGATGGAGCGCGCTTGCCTAGAAGTAACCTATTCACTCTTGACTTAAAGACTCCCAGGTTGTTGCTATCAGGAAACACAGACTCCGACAGGGAATTCCACTCCTTAGTACGCACTATGAATGAGTTCCCAAATCGTTTTGTGTGTGTGGGTGGGATGTCCACCACGTACCGGTGGCGCATCGCCGTTCGTCTTGTGGTCCGATGATGGAACGGGCTTGGCGGAATTAAATTATGCAATTCCGTCGCACATTCCCCAAAATGCAACTGGTAGAAAACCGACAGGCTAGCAACTCGGCGTCGATGCTCAAGACTGGAGATTCGACTCGACGAGCCTATCATTGCCGATGATCCTCTTGGCTCGTTTCTCAATTGACTCAAGGGCATCAAACTGGTATCCGTTCCAAAGATTTACACCATGTTTTTTTTTCAAAATTTTTCTTTTATTCATCCCTCCTCTTCACATGATCATTCATACCAAGACTTTTAAACTACTTCTAATATACTCATGTCTCACTTTATCCGTTCTCGTTACGCCAGTGTAAGGTGGCCTGTCCATTTGCGCGGAGCGAGGCAGCGGAGCGGAGAAAAGAAGAAATATTAACCAATCATGTCAGTCAAAATGTCAGTGACTCACGTAGTGTGGAGATTTTATGCATTTCCATTGGTTAAAATTTCTCCGTTTCCGGTCGCTCTGCGGTAATGGACAGGCACCCTTGAATACCGCGAAGTTAAGTATGTCAATAGCTATTGTGCTCGCCTCAGCCATAATTAACCGTCACATGACAATAATCAAATATTACCCATGTGAATCTAATCAGGTGTTTGTAATCATCGATAGATAATTAGAACATAATTTGGCATTATTGCTAATCAAATTAACGATGGCTCTAATATCAATTGAACACATCTATCATAATCACATTGATCAATCAGAGTGCCAATGAGGGCTACTGTTTTTGTATTCACCAGTTGGCGCCACTGTCGAGTATCGTCATGGCATTAAATTTGTTATCACATGCATACAAATACAAAATACAAATACAAAATAGTTTATTGTGCCAAATAGAAAATTACATCACATTTGAACGTGTTTGGAGCCTCTAGTTAAGCGAACAATGCCTGTGTTAGAAGGCTCCGCTCTTCATCATTATCGTACACTTAACACTAACTTAAGTTAAGATAATGTACTGTGACCATTAGGGGTAAATATGCAATGTAAGAACATTTTAATGTGTTTAGCTTATATATACTAATCTTAAGATAATACACAAAATATAAATATTTAAGTTAAGTTGCAATTTAAATTATATACAGTATAGTTATAAAACTTATTCCCATTTCGTATATGTGAAGTATTGTAACTATAGTGTGGTGTGGTAAATAGTGCAATGTTGTGCGTGGTACTCGTATGTGGAGATGCGCGCGATGTGGTGTGATGAGTGGCGTGTTGCGTGGTGTGGTGTGGTGTGTGGTGTGTGTGATGAGTTGCGTGGTGTGGTATGATGTTCGGGTGTGTGGTATTTTAAGTTATGGTATATGTAATACATTTCGGCTACTCAACGTGTTCCAGGAGTGCCTCGGTTTCCTCATACGTAAGTGGTTTTATCCAGTCTATAATCGTTTTTTTACAGTCGATTATAGACTGGATAAAACCACTTACGTATGTGAACGAAGTTAGAAGAAAAAATATGTATGATGCCGTAAACCAATATAAATAGTGTCACAGTGATACGTGGACATCACAATGGACAAAAGAAGGAGATAATATACATATTTCCAACAAAAAAATAAAGTTCAATGCTGTGGTCGATAGAAACGTAACTTATTTGCTATAGTCAGGCTGTTTTAGTAAAATATTCACAAAAATCGAAACAAATAAGTGAATAAACTCGAGTCAAAAGCCAACCAACAGTGAAACTTGACATTACGACAACATTACGCTACACTAGCGCCTCTAGCGGTGAATTCAAACGCGACAGCCCTCATTCCATTCGCATTCGCATCTCAACCGCGTAATGTCAAAAATGTATGCAAATTAAGGCTTTTTTGACAGTTAGCAATTGACATGCGAACGCGAACGTTGTTTTTTTTAATTTGTGATGGGTTTGCTCTTGACTCTAGTCAGAGATGATAGAGACAAAGTCTACGATGGAGCGAGCTTACCCAGAAGGAGCCTGTGCACTCTAACTTTGAAAAGATTAGGGTTGTAAGCGTTTGGAAACACAGACGCAGGCAGAGAGTTCCACTCCTTTGCTGTGCGCATTACAAAAGACGTTTGGAAACGCTTAGTGCGAATTGGTGAAATAGCAACAAGGTAGGGTTGTTTAATAAATAATAGACTTGGACTCAGATCTGAAATAAAACTGTCCGGAAAATAACTGTGGCACTACTATGACATGCCTATGCCATCATGATTATAATTTGTAGGGTTACGTACCCGAACGTTAACCAAAGGAACTCTATTAGTAAGCCTCCGCTGTCTGTCCGTTCGTCTGTCTGTCAGCGGACTGTATCTCAAGAACCGTGATAGGTAGACAGTTGAAAATTGCACAGATGGTGTATTTCTATTGCCGCTATAACAAAACATAATAAAAATTTAATTAAACAGAAAAATAAAGGGGTCTCCCATATAAGAAACGTGTTTTTATCAGTTTATGGTACTCTTTGTGTGAGTGTCCAACTCGCACTTGGCCGGTTTTTAAGGTTCCGTACCCGAAGGATAATTAACGGAACCCTATAACTAAGCCTGCTGCTGTCCGTTCGTCTATCAGCCCGTTCGTCTATCCGTCCGTCCGTCCATCTGTTTGTCAGCGAACTGTATCTCATGAACCGTAATAGGTAGACAGTAATTATTTTTTTATAATTTGTTGCTATAGCGGCAATAGAAACAGATTGTGTATTTCTATTACCGCTATAGCAACAAATAATAAAAAAATAATTTGATTTAAAATGAAAGGGGGCTCCTATGCAAGAAATGTGTTTGCCTCCGCTGTCTGTCTGTTCGTTCGTTCGTCTGTCAGCGGGCTGTATTTCAAGAACCGTAATAGTTAGACACACGAAACGACGACGCGACGGCACAATGGATGATGATTTAAAGAAGGTGGCTGGCAGCGGATGGATGCGGAGCGGACTGCTCAGGATCGGGATGGTTGGTGCTCTTTGGGGGAGGCTTACGTTCACCAGTGGACCGATATTGGCTGAATGATGATGATGAATATTAGACAGTTGACATTTTCACAGATTGTGTATTTCTATTGCGGCTATAACATCATAAAAATTCAATTTGTATTTATATAATCTTCTTAAAAAACGAATAAACCTAACTATATACATATGAATATAAAAAAAACAAATACACTAAGGTGTCGAAGAATTCCTCCGCATCGCTGTCATCCGGAAACGTGCCCAGAAGACTGGCAGCATTACTAATTCTTTGAGTTAAGAACGAGCCACCACTCTGGTCACGCAAAGTGTCGATGAGTCGGCGAGATATGTCTTTAAAAAGGAGACGCGCACTCGGACCACATGACCCTAGCATTTCGACCCCAAACGGCTCAAAACTGTAATTACCAATAAGGTTACAGTATTTGCGCCGCTTGAGGGCCTCAGCTTTCAGTTTATTATACGCACCCTTCGAGTGAGATTCCGACTCGCACTTAGCCAGATTTTCTGGTACCCCACGTGGATTACTTTAAACCGTTGCAATCTATCTTACCACTATACCCAGTACACTAAGCGACTCCAGCTAGACGGGAATATCTCAAAGTACAAACAGATCCCCAAGTGGAGTCCTCTCCAACATATTATCTTCCACGGGACATGCATAATGCATGTGAAATGCGGACCAACTCCCAGCTAGACGTTGTAAAATGGCTTCAGTTATCACATTTTAAGCTCATTCTTAAAGTTACGTTGAAGTTTCGAGTTTCAATTTCGTCCTGGGATTGCGTTTTTTGCATTTTGGGCGGAAAATTGGGTTATAATCTAAAATTTTGTGGACCCCAGGAGTTTAAAATGGCTACTGATATTTTGGTACAGCGTGTCTTCCGTAAAGTTGGTTATTTCTTGTAAAATTCCGCGCAAACGAATACAGCCACTGGTGGCTGGCGATAAGCTGTTTACAAACAAACCGTGCGTTCAAGCGAATTTTCCATACCTATTACTGGAATCAGAAGTAGCTCACAATTTAGAACTGATTAGTTTTAGTGTTAATATATAATCCGTGGTGTTTGGCACTACTGGGTTAATATAAGTTTTTGTTTATTGATATTTTTATGGTTAGTTTTGGTTGTGTCAGGGACTGTCAGGATTGACATCTATCACTGACTGTCGCTGTCGCGGCCACACTTGTCAGTCTTTCTTTTTTATTATTTTGTTGTCCATGGTTTGTCTATGATGTGACCGCGACAGTAATGATTTTATTTTATAATGCCCGTCCCAGACACAGGCAGTACTTTTTAAGCTTACTGTAACGGACTAATGAATGTGCGTCTATTTGGTCGGAATAAACAATTTTTCTTTCTTTCTTTCTTTATGTCCCTTGGTGCTTATTGGCTAGCTTAGCTAGTTAGCTCTATTTTGTTTCTTGATTGATAAGGAGGGAAGTGGAAATTATATTTTTTTTCCTACTCCTCCGCTGCACTTTTCTGATTAATTTCGTTGCAGGGTCCAAGACAGTTGAATCGTTTCTCCGGGACTCGTCGGGCTTCATTGGCTCGGCGTTTTTCTAGTGGTCGCCACTGGTAATTCTGGCTTTCAGGAGTTGCAGTGGTTGGGAATGTGTGGCGGGCTTGTCCTAATTAAAAAAATAAAAAGCTGTTTACCTACATGATTTTTAACACGTTTTGTATGGGTTGCCGCACACGTGAAGCGAGTGGCGTCCACTTGCGACTCAGTGTTCACGACATGGCACCGTTGGCGGCAACTCGTAACTCAGTGTCCGTGACCTGTCACCGGTGGCAGCCACTCGTGGCTCAGTGTCCGTGACATGTCACTGGTGGCGGCCACTCGTAACTTAGTGTCCGCGACATCTCACTGGTGGCGGCCACTCGTGACTCAGTGTGCGAGATACGTCACCGGTGGCAGCTACCTTCGTTTGCGTAGTACCAAAGGACGTAGCGCGCGACAGCCACTGTTGGCTGTGGTCGGTGGCCCGTTTGCGCGGAGCTGTATGTGTTCATGCTCGTTCTCTGGATCAATTTTGAGGTGATATGAACTGCAATCGTTACTCTTAAAAAATGTTTTTTTTTTCTATTATGTATCTATTCTTTACATGGCGGATACCGGTGTGAATGCGGTAGGTACTCCGGTTCAGAATATGAGCCACACGTTGGAGCGTTCCAAGTGCCTGTACACCTGCACTTATTGAAATTTTACGAATGCCACCGATGCTATAATTAACAATCTAAGGAGTTAACGTTCGACACGAAAGAAGAAGACCCTCTAAGCCATCTTCCACTTGGTCTTCGAATCAATCATTGGTTTAAAATGATCAAAAACCATCACAGAAGCCTTTTACAAAATGTTTAATCAAATAGAATTTGCTATTTTAACATAGTTCAGCTGTTTTTGCTATTAACCGTAGATTCAAGATGCAAAATCACCTTCTTCAGGGTGTTCTGCAAGGAATTGCATGGAATCTATCAACGTTTTTGCTTACTCGTGCTGCGATGTCTAAGGCGTGCTTGATAAGGAATTTTGATATTAAGATGACTGATCACTAAGCTAAGATAATTATATACTTAGCTTAAGAGCTCATAGGGCTGATTTGTCAATAGTTTTCAACTGAAGAATAAATTTATTTATCTACACTAATATTATAAAGAGGAAAGATTTGTTTGTTTGTTTGAAATGAATAGGCTCCGAAACTACTGGACCGATTTGAAAAATTCTTTCAGCAATTTATAGCTACATTATCAGGAAGTAACATAGGCTATATTTTATCCCCGTACTCCCACGGGAACAGAAACTACGCGGGTGAAACCGCGTTACGTCCACTAGTTTTATTATATTTATGTACCTACATAAAAAAGTATAATTATGAGTACAAAGGAACTACTTATTTCTAACGAAATTTCTTCCAGCAGACCTGCGAAAGGAGAAAAAATGTTCGTTTGGTATATTATTTTCTATACAAAAGCTCTGAAACTGCCATTTTTATTTATTTCCTCATTTTGAGGGTTACCCTTGGGTACGTCCGTCCGTCTGTCCGTCCGACTGTCCTTCCGTCTGTATTTCCATCCGTTCATACGTCTGTTCGTACGATCATCGGTCTGTCTGTCCGTCTGTCTGTCAGCGGGCTAAATCTCATGAACTGTAATAGGAAGAGAGTTGAAATTTTTATAGAGTGTGTGTTTCTGTTGCCGTTATAACAACAAATAATAAAAATACGATGGTCAGTCGCGTGCGCGAGACAAACTCGCATTTGGCTGGTGTTTATTTACCTGACTTTCGAAAAATCGGCTCTTTTTGAATAGCACAAGCATTATCATCAGTTTATAATATGCCCACTATTGGCACACAGGTCTCCTACCTGTGAAAGAGAGTGTGCCTTAATACAACACGCTGGCCAAGTACGGGTTGATAAATAACGCATGTTCAACACTGGTTTGAAGTTTGAATTAGTGGTGATCATACGAAACGTGCTAGCTCGTGGAGCTCGGAGGAGCTCGTGGTTAAATAATAGCAGCCGCACGGGTCGATCTTCAAGGTTAAGCAACGCTTGCCAAGGTCGGTCTGTGCATGGGTGATCATCTTAACATACCGAGACTCCTCCGTATCTCGGAAAGCATGGTAAGCCGTTGGTCTCGGCTGTCATTACTACAACTGACACAGTCTGCAACGACTGCCAAAGATGTAGATCTTTAGCAGTCGTTACAGACTCTCAGGAGCCAGTAAATCTGACTCCAGTCTTGCCAAGAAGTACCGTGTTACCCAGTTAATGGGTTGTGGAGATCTGCGGGCCTAGAACAAATATTTTTGACGTATAGTAACGTTACGTACAATTTTACCATAGCTACAATACTCGTTCTGCACATAATATTAATTTGAATTAGATACCATATTCATATTTTTGTATGATATAAATTGAGTTTGTACCATAAAATTAAACCAAAATACTATGGGGTTGTAGTTTTTCACATTCAAAATTCGTCAAAATATTCGTGCTAGGCCCTCTGGTAGGCAGCCGCTCCACGTAAAATACTGGTTTGACTGGAATCTGACCAGGCTACCTGACTGAAAAGGCTAGGCGGATGATATAAAACGTGCCAGCATCAATTTGAAGTTTGAAACTGATCGAACTACGATCTTATAAAATAAGACAACTTAAATCAAATCAAAAACATTTACTTCTAATAAACCATTTACAGGCACTTCTGATTTGTCAAGTTTGACAGTCGAAAAGATAAAGCTAGTTACACGAGCAAAACTCTGACTCGTGTGTTGATTCGCTCTCTTATACAAAGTGTTCCTTCTGATATCTCATTTTAAAGTTATATTTTACTAGCGCTTCGCCCGCGACTTAGTTCGCGCGGGTTTAGTATTGCAATTTTCGTTGGAATGTCTATTTTTTCGAAAATAAATTATAGCCTATGTTACTTCTTGATAATTTTGCTTTCTATGGGTGACAAAATGGTTAAAATAAGTCCCGTAGTTTTGGAGCCTATTTGGAACAAACATACAAACAAAAAATCTTTCCTCTTATAATATTAGTGTAGATATGTAAAAGTAATACAAAAGGTCGTAGAACAAGTGTTGGAAAAATACATAGTTTCGAAGATGATACTAACAACAGACTCTCGATGTGTGTATCTAAGTTTCATTGAACTACAAGTAAATAATTTTCATTCAAATCAATCATTCTTTCAAGCTAAGAAAATTCATTGTCATATTTCACGTAAATAATCGTGACTTTGCCGAATAATTTTGTATGAAAAATTAAAACGAAAAAAAAAAACTGACCAAGTGCGAGTCGAACTCGCGTGCAAGCAAGGGTTCGGAACCAATTTAATTTTTTTAATATGTTATTTTAACACTACAGACTTCTTATGAGTTTTCCTGTAATCTTTAGGTATAGAACTATTATTATCTGCATTTTTATCAAAATTTTAGGCTCAGTAGTTTCGCAGATAAGGGGGGAATGGTAATTTTTGGTTTAATTTCTTGAATTACTTTTTGTTTTAAAATTATGAAAGTATAATTAACATCCTCATTGTAAGCTCTTTCATTTGATATGTCACACGATACAGTTTGAAAAACATTTTTTTTTAATTTTCTGGTTTGATCCCCAAAAGTGACCTCCATATCCTCTCTATAAAAATATTTATTTACGTAACACGTCCGTGTTTGGGTCACAGAAATCCATATGTATATCAAATTTCAACAGAATCAGTCCAGTAGATCCGGAGAAAACTGACTGTGACAGACAGACGAACGGACAGACAGATAGACAGACACCCGAGTGATCCTGTAAGTTTTCCATATTTTACGGATGTTCGGAACCCTAAAATTAATTGAAAATTATTTATGTGCCATGATTCTTTGATATGGTCTCGTTGATCCCCTAAAGTCATGGGATATGAAAAGGAACACGTGATATAATTAACAACATATCTCTGATGTACCATCGGACTTCGTAATAATAATTGTAATCAAAGCCAGGGAGCGCGTCACAAATTAAATTACTTACGCATTGCTCATTGGCAATCGGTTGAATGTAACTTGATCGTATCAAATGCCTTAACAGACTGCTTTAGATTAACTTGACTCACTAGGTGGGGAAAACGCCTGATTTTGATATTCCAAGTTATATATTGTTAAAATGGTAATTATGTGCTGAGGAATAAGGTTGGAAAACACGTGGCTTGGTTCAGTCGGAAGATTTTTTATTTTATTTTGAGGGGTTTGCTCTGGACTCTAGTCGAGGTCAGAGATGACAGCTGATGGAGCGAGCTTACCCAGAAGGAGCCTGTTCACTCTAACTTTGAAAAGATTAGGGTTGTAAGCGTTTGGAAACACAGACGCAGGCAGAAAGTTCCACTCCTTTGCTGTGTGCGTTATAAAAGACGTTTGGACACGCTTAGTGCGAATTGGTAGAATAGCAAAAAGGTAGGGATAGTAAGATGCAGTGCGTCTGGATGTCCGATGGTAAAAGGAGGCCGGTGGGATGAGGTCGTGGAGTGCTTGGGCACACTCGCCGAAGTACAATTAATAGTAAACCCTCCTCTTCTAACTTGAAACAACTACATAATGACGATTCATTTATATAGACGTCAAAAAAACGAAATGCTTTGAATAGACGATCGTAGACGATTACTAGACTAAAAATTAAGTGGAAAACTAAGTTTTTTCCTGCTTCTGTCTGATTTTTGGCTTACTTTTTGTTCTCTTGGATTTCATACGAGTTTCACTTATAAAATGAGCTAGATACGAGGAAAGATTGTGTGTACTTATAATTTGTACCAGTGTGAACCGACATCGCATGGTGATAGGTCATTAGTAAAAACTAAATGAAAAAAAAAGTCTGCTGCACTAGAAGCCGACCCCGACATAGTTGGGAAAAGGTTAGGCAGGTGAAGACAATGGGGGAGGAAACCTGCTACTTTTCAGTTGCCTAGTGCGAAACCCCAAGCGTTGTCAATGAACTTATGCGCAGTGAAGTTCCTACTAATAACATACTGTTCGGTAACTGTCGCTTGTAAATAGGTCAAGATTATTTAGTCCTAAGTTTCATGTAACCTCGCAAATCTGTGGTCTTGGAAATGATTCTCGAAATAAATAAATTGTTCTTCATCATAGTGCTTAATAATAAAAATAAAAAATGTCTAAATAATAACAGCCCTTGCCTTAAAGATCGACCTTTAAGGCAAAGCAACGCTAAACGAAATAGGTCTATGATTGGGTGAGCAACATACTAAGATTCCTCCGTGCCGTGGTCCCGACTTTAACTTGTAGATTTTTGACAGTCGTTGTGGGAAGAATCTGACAGCAGAATCACCACGTATGCGAAACCTGGTGTATAGTCCTGCAAACCTCCATTGAAAAGGGAGGATCCTCCGACCAGACGGCTGTTGTGTCTGGTGGGCAACTGTACCATAGTTGATATTCGGACTTCGGATACCGCGATGCAGGATTTCTGTGACGTATTTCGTTGCTAACGGTATAGATGTCGCTGCGTTACTTTTTGTGTCAGTATAGATTTTAGTGTTTTGTGGCGGCATCGACGCTACTACAGGGTAGTGTGGTACCGAGTTACTGGATTGAGAAGCTCAGATAGGATGTCGCCCCAACATGGAAAATAAAGCCGATCTCGACATGGAGATTGATTTATGTAGTTACGCAATCACAAGCTCCTCGAAGCCAATTTGCAGGAGAGTTTATGAAATTACTGATATTAGGTAGGTACTAATAAAAAAACATAACTTGCATGAAATCCAACATGAAATCCACATCGACCTTTCAAAAGCCTCGGCGGCCATTTTTATCAAGCGAATTAACATATTTAGCTGAACTTCACCCAGCTTTAACATTTATAAAACATAAGTTTCCATTGTTACGGTCCGGCTTTAAGTTGCTCGAAGTTTTCTATTATGGTTGGAGGAAATCCTTTTTAAGTTGTGGCAAGTTATGCTTGAAACTGTTGTTAAAATGAAAGTCGGAATAAGCAAGCTTGGTGGATGTTGTTACTACAATATTTTTAGTTGACCTGGCGTGACCTAGTTTTGGGTAACGGTGCTAAGAAATCCACTGGTATTATCTATACTAATATATAAAGCTGAAGAGTTTGTTTGTTTGCTTGAACGCGCTTATCTCAGGAAGTACTGGTCCGATTTGTTAAAAATTATATCTGTGTATCGAGGAAAGCTATAGGCTATATATCATCACGCTAAGACCAACAGGAGCGGAGCAGTAATGAAAATTGTGACGCAGACGAAGTTGCGCGGGTCAGCTAGTGTATGTAAGTATGTAAATCGGGCTGGTTTCCGCAACTCCACGACTAAGCGCGTATTTTGTGTGCAGGTGGGACAAATGTGTCATTCGATCCACCCCAGCTCCCCAAGGAAGGCCAGCAAAGCCTTCGTGTTACCAACTATCTCATCTGTGAGATAGTTGGTACCTGGGGTACCTGGGTTTCCGAAATACTTAGCCCAGTAATCCGCGACTACCGGGCAGCTTAGAAGCAGGTGTGCTGCTGTCTCATCCTCCTCCCTGCAGATTCTGCATACTGGGCTGTCAGTGACTCCTATAGCATAGAGGTGTTAAATAAAAGACCAGGGGCTAGTTGTTACGACTGTGACTGTACGCAACTGTTGTTTAGTCAGTCTTAGGGCTTGTTTTGTGAATCGGCCATCTATAGAGCGAAGTGCCTCTTTGGCCTGCCTACACTCACCATGGTCAGCCCGTAGCTTGTGATGTTTATCTCCGGTGCGTTTCCTTACCAGATTGCGTAGGTACCCGAAAGGCAGCGACACGATGGGTTCAGGTCCCATCGTTACCATACTCGAACCCCTTCTGGCGAGTTCATCCGCTGCATGGTTGCCTTGGGATTCCCTTGCAGGACGGCTATGCTGGCGGGAGTATGCATATTGAGTGAGTGGTCCTTAACTTCCCTGGTTAGTAGTGGTATTATTAAAACACAGGATCTAAGGGGCCAATTCTGATCACCGAAGTGATAGATTTTCTGAACTTTGACCGGTAAATATAATGTTTTTTTTTAATGTCTTTTTAACGAAAATGTTCGATTGAGTTGAAAGTACTCCATTTTTACTTGCCCTAAATTATTGAAAAAAGGAACCCTTATAGGATCACTCGGGTGTCTGTCTGTCTGTCTGTCCGTCGGTCACAGCCAGTTTTCTGCGGATCCACTGAACCGATTCTGTTGAAATTTGGTACACATATGGAATTCTATGACCCGAACACGGACGCGTTACGTAAATTATTAAATTTTTAGTATGGGGGTCACTTTTGGGGATCTAACTAGAAAATTAAAAAAAAAAAGTTTTTTGAACAATACTGTGTGACATATTAAATGAAAGGGCTTACTGTGAAGGTTTTAACTATATTTTTTTCATAATTTTAAAATAAATGATTTAGAAGTTATTCAAGAAATTAGACGAAAAATGAGCATTCCCCCCCTTATCTCCGAAACTACTGAGCCTAAAATTTTGGAAAAAATGGAGATAATAGATCTTTACCTAAAGATTACATAAAAACCTATTAGAAGTCTGTAGTGTTTAAATAACATTTAAAAAAATTAAATTCGTTCGCAACCCTTTGCACGCGAGTACGACTCGCACTTGGCAGGTTTTTTTATTTCAGGGGTTGCCAACACTACCGAACAAATGGGGGCAAATTTTGCATTAACTTTAGCAGTACCTATAACCCGACCAACGTGGCAGCAAATTAAAAATGACTCATTCTAGCACTTTTAGTGCCAAGCACTCAACATATGGTTCTAACAATAACGTGTGCCCACAACCCGCATCTGAGATACTTGTTTTCATGCGCGGGTTGTGGGCACACGAACGAATTATTGTTCGACCCATATGTTGAGTACTTGGTACTAAAAGTGCTAGGCAGTAGATAAAGGTATAGTTAATCGAACCTTATAAGTGTAACTATAATTTTCGTTTTCAAAAGTAACAGGTTTATTCATAAAAAAATCTAGCCACATGATTAATTTAAGCACTGATTAGCAGATTTTCATTTCTACAGAAAATTTCGATTTAAAATGTAGTAATCAATGTTTAAACAAATCATAGAGTTAGATTTTTGACTTTCTTGACTTACTTTGCAGATTATTTCATAGACATTCTGTTCTAAAACAGATGCTTTAGAATAGAATTACTATAAAAATAGAACCTTATCAAATTTCATTCGAAGTTACTTGAGATGCTGAATCAGAAAACGTCTGACGTTTTTATTTTATAAAATATTATTTATTTCAAAGAATAGAAATTTCATTTCAAAAGGTTTACGATCCATACACATTTGCATGGATAGTAAACATTTTCTTTTTATTCTTGCCCCACTGTATTAGTATCGTAGCAAAATTTAAATTCAATTTGTCTAGATCTATCCGCTGACAGACGAACAGAAAACTAAATAGACGTGATCCGTCCATTAGAATGAACAACATTTTTGAGCGATTAGAAAATAATATTAAATTATGCTCTTTTCCTTGGTTATTTAAGCTGGACATTGTTGTCTTTTTTTAAGGATGACAAATAACTTCTTCCGCTCTTGGCGGAGCAGAAAGGAGTGTTAAGGCTGCTTTCTTGAGAAATGCTTAAAAACAGCGTGCAGATGAAGCAACTTTTCGTCGGCATTTACTGAGAAATTACATCTGAAAAAAATAGGTAGTAGGTAATGTACATGATATGATACGTAATTTGGTTTAGCCAGAATGTATGTATCGGTATCACATAATAAGAAAAAACATCACCAAATCGCCTCCAAATCGTTGAAATGAAACCATTTTACTTCATTTTTAACAAAAGTTAAAAAAAAATCTCCTGCTTTGCAGTACCTACAAACGAAAATAATTTGGTTTTGTTCCTTTTTAAAATATGTGATATTTTTTTTTCATAATAAATTAAAATGCGGGTAGTGGAGTGGCGCGTAAAGGAGTAGTTAGCTCCGTTTATATGCACAAGGTCATTGGCATGTATACAAAGCTTTAAACTCTGCGTCTGAATTGCGTTTAAAGCGCGTTTCACGTGCACGTTGTCGGCGCGTTAAAAAAACGCCGTATGCAAATGCCCTTACAGCCTCAGGCGAAATATGGTTTAGTTCTTGCTTACACGTCTCCCTGCCCAACACCAAACTGCGGATTATGTAAGCTTCGACATTCATGAGATCTATTTCAATGCATCTCACGAGGCTTTGTGAGCAACCGAAGTGAACTCCTGCAAATCGAATCTATTGTAAAATTTCGTTAAAATGGAAAATTGAGTGGATTCAGTGCTCATTGTGTTTTGAGTACAATAAAGAGCTGAGTATCGGCACTTTGGGCCATTGATCAGGTAGAATGTGTGTCTATTTTTGTGGAATAAAGTGGCACAAATGGTGAAAGAGTTCGTGGCTAAATAATAAAAGCCGCATTTTTTTTAGGGTTCCGAACTTCAAAAGGAAAAAACGGAACCCTTATAAGATCATTTTATTGTCCGTCCGTCCGTTCTAAGTTAACATAAAAAAGATACGGCCGTTTATGTCGCAAAAAACATATATTTCGACACTCTCAAGGAAATCAAAATGTATAGGATATTTCCCGTTGACCTGTGAAATTTCGAAATTAATACCGTCTCATACTACAAGTATAGGAAAAAGTCTGAAAACTATACATTTGTAGGTAATGAAATTATAAAAAAATATAGTCTTTATTTAAAGTAGGTAATATGTACCTACAAAGTACGGAACCCTCAGTAGGTGAGTCAGACTCGTCAAAATAACCGGCCAAGTATTTTGAAGGTTCACCTAGCTACTTCTTCTGCGCTGGAAACCCATCTGTGTTCTCCCAAACGCATTGCAAAATTGCGTTCCTGGGGTCTACTCTCTGAGCCAGAAATACGTAGTTATGGCCGTAGTTACGTGCGTTTTCTACTCCGTATTGCATCTACAGACTTATGATTAATCCCGAACCCGAAATAAGAATGAATGACAACACGATGTAACAGCAACTTTCAAATCGTGTTGTCATTCATTCTTGGTGGTTAGGTTATACGGAGTAGAAAACGCCCGCAAGTAAGGCCGAAACTATGGACTCCGGACTTAGAGAGGAGAACCCCAGGGCCGGCGCTTACTATTTCGAACAAATAGCGGTTAGCGGCTGGCGGCTAGCGGGCCCCGTCTACTATGCTGACAACTCTTTGAGGCGCGCGTGGAAGACAACGCGCCATTGACCTGAGTCTGAAAGGTACAAACCTACCCACTTACATACATACCAACTTAGGTCATCATATCAGCCGAAAGACGTCCACTACTGGAAATAGGCCTCCCCCAAAAGGGGGGGGGGTGGTTTGCCATAATCGCCACGCTTGGCAGGCGGGTTGGCGATCGACCAACTTAGGTACTTACTGTAAAATTCTGTCGACAAAAGCCGAACCAATTTACCAAGTATGGCAATATTAACCTCAGATGTGCCTCATTTAATTGCGGCTGTTGATATATGGGTCAGCCTAGTCGCAATTAGGGATGGGCAGCAATAAACGCAATAATAACACAAGTTTATGTCCATTCTGCGCTAATTTGTACTGTTTAGCGCGGCCATAGGAAGCTTAGTAAGGGATAGACGTCACATACTTGAAGAAATTCAGATAGTTATTTTATTTCGTTAGTATTTTATTTTTAAAGGTACCTGGTAGTTTCTCAATATCCTGAAGTACTACTTATAATCATATTAAATTAGCTAACGAATCTTCGCACTCGTCGATGTCGATGTTCACTAATGATAAAACCTATAGTTTTAGTCTATAGTGTCCCACTGCTGGACAGAGGCCTCCCCCATGTCCTTCCAGCCACGCTTCTCCAGCGCCACCTCAAACCAGCACCCGTAGTGCGCGTCCAGGTCATAATTAACACATTTAATTATACGTTGGCAACTCAGCAGTGGGGAAAAACTAAAATACACCATTATTATTAAAAACTCAACTAAATATTTAATTTTACGTTAGTAACTCAGCAGTGGGGAAAAACTAAAATACACCATTATTATCAAAAACTCAATTCAATTCAACTTACTTATTTCAATTAGACCATCAACAGGTACGTTTGAACGACAGAATTTACAGTTGAAATTATAAAATGACTTACCTATTAATATTTAAACGTGTCATTAATAAATGACAGAAAAGAAAAGAAGAACGAACGAGACACTCCATATATTTGGTATGAATTTATAAATGATATGAGAAGGCGATGATGATATGAATAACACTACTACCTATAGTACTCATAGGTAGCTACAACTAAAATAAATTTATTTACTAAATAGGGACGAGGTTCTTATAAACTGAAAAAATATTGCAACCATCGATAGTATTAATATTAGTAAAAAAAAACAAGCATTGGCCCAAAAATTTAAAACTGAAAAACAACTTTTTTATTACAGTCGGGGGACAGTAGGTACTCTGTAACATTTCTTTGCCCCGACTGCAATAAAAAAGTTGTTTTTCAGTTTTAAATTTTTGAGCCAATGCTTGTTTTTAATTTTTTAGTTCATTTTTGGACATGGCAGGCGAGTTTTTTAATTGTTTGTTTTTTATTTCATACCTTTTAGTGATAAAACGATATTTTTATTGAATAAGTAATGCGAAACTAAATCGATTTTTGATTGGTACTACAATGAACTAAAATTTCTTGCCTGTCCTAAAATATTTTTTTTTAATTTTCATTATTAGCGAACGAGTGCTTATTGAATACTACTGTTATATATTTTTGTTATGTACTAAGCAAGCTCTAGATGATGATAGTATAGGTCAGCAAATTTTCATGAAAATAAAAAAAAAATCCGTATTTTTTACGATCCATGGCTCCCCATTTTATTTTTTTTAATTTTGAGCCTATGTTACCCGGGATAACGCAACGCTTCTAGTCATACCACATACATCGGAATCGGTTAAGGCGTTTAGGAGTTAAGATGGAATAAAGAAACTCACAAACATACATACATACATGAACTCTGAAAACATAACACTCCTTTTTTTAGGCAGTCGTGTAAAAACAATGGCACACTGCGGGGTTATTTCAATATTTAAAAAAAAATTAGGATGTCTATTTATCTAGTTAATAATTATACCGTTTGAAAGTTACATCTCTCATTGCACTGATATCAATTTTCGTACAAATTCCATCCCCACTCTACCACCTTATTAAGATCTCTGTGGGCCCGATAATTCTGAGTACGGTACATTTAATTAACATTTTGCGGTCGTTACGGTCTATTTCAACGAAACGAACACACTTCGTGGTCTATAGCCCTTGTAATGGCCTCACTGAATACCATCGGAACTCACTCCGATTTTCTTAGAATAATTTATTCGAGTGAATTTACAATTTAGTATGGTTGTACTTTGGTTTGGATTGGAATAATTTATCAATTATTCGAATCGGGGTTTGATTTATTTTGAGTTGTGATAGTTAATTGAGGAGCTCGTGGCTAGATAATAACAGCCGCACGGGTCGATCTTCAAGGTTAAGCAACGCTTGCCAAGGTTGGTCTGTGGATGGGTGACCGATCATCGGTCGGCAGTCGTTACGGATAGTCAGAAGCCAGTAAATCTGACTCCAGTCTTGCCAAGAAGTACCGTGCTACCCCCCGGTAGGCAGCCACTTCACACACACATCAAAAGTAGCTCACAATTTAGGACCCATTAGACAAGACAAGACATTTATTTGTACAAACATGAGTATACATAAAAGGAATGCAAGTTGTTCATAAACAAAGAAGATCAGTCATGTTCGGCCTTTGTGGCATACAAACTATAGGTTAAAAGTCATTCAAAAATTATTATTAAATTGTCAAACACACTATTAATTGAATTTAAATAATAAACTTGTATTAAATTGTCTTAAAGTCTAATTATAAACAATCAAATTACAAATTATAAAATGTCACAAAATAAGAAGTCATTCAAAAAATTTAAAATTATTATTACATTGTCAGACAAACTATAAATTTAATTTAAATAATAAATTTGTATGGAATTGTCCTATAGTTTAATTATAAATAATCAATTGTAAAATATCACAAAATATTTGTTGAATAATAAAATATTACAGTTTGTCATTAAAAAAATCTGAAATACATGCTTTCCCAATTAGATATGATTTTAGCCGCCTTTTTAGTATGTGTGTTGCATTAGTTTTAGTGTTAATATATAATCCGTGGTGCTTGACGACTGGGCTTAACTCAGTTGTGTATGTCCCTTGGTGCTTATTGGTCTAGCTCTATTCTGTCTCCTGCTTGATAAGTAGGGAAGTTGAAATTATGTATACATTTTTTTCCTACTCCTCCGCTGTACTTTTCTGATTAAATTCGTTGCAGGATCTAAGACAGTTAAATCGTTTCTCCGGGACTCGTCGGGCTTCATTGGCTCGGCGTTTTTCTAGTGGTCGCCACTGTTGATTCTGGCTTTCAGGAGTTGCAGTGGTTTGGAATGTGTGGCGGGCTTGTCCCAAAAAAAAACCTACATATGTGTAGGAAAAGAAATGATTGTAATCCCCCCCCCTCCGTAGTAGTCCTACTATTATTTCTTTTGTTTTCTAGTCTACTCCATCCATCCTTTTCCACACCTTACTCAAAACTTCCCCACAACATGTTCCCCATTCAATTTCTAAAAGAAAAAAAGTCAACTACACTGTATCCCATAAAAGAGTACACGCATCATTGCATCTTTAACACCATTTCAAAGTGTAGCTGCGAGTGCGGTGTGGACTACACTGGCGGTGCGCTGTAACGGCGAGAATAACAGATATTGAGCGACGCTAGTGCATGAAACTACCTCCACACACACGCGCGGTTTTAGGACGTAATGTGTTACGTGTCGGGAAATCGAAGGAAAGTTATAGTGAGCATGAGTATTTCAAAACCAATATCAATACAAACATTTTTTCTTAGCTTAGCTAAGTTGAACGGAGCATTAGGCAGACTAATTGGTGCAACTTCGAAATTGCACCAATTAGTCTGCTTAACGTATTCCCCACTATGTTGAGTTCGGCTTTCAGTATGATCGGATGCTTCTGAATACCAGTATTTACATGGAGTGACTGCATATCTGAACTCGGTAACTGGGAAGAATGATACCCTGTCACAAGACTGGTGACAAACCGTTACGACTATCAAAAATGTGCAAATGACAGCCGGGAGGCGCAGCGCAAACTTGGCATGTTATGGGTGGCCAAACGACCACAGACCGACCTCGGCAAGAGTTAACTTAACCTTCACGTTCGACCCGTGTTATTATTTAGCCGCGGTCTTCGAAATTGCAAACATGCTAGTTTTTTAGGGTTCTGTACCCAGAGGGTTATCAACGGAATCCTATTACTAAGCCTCCACTGCCCGTCCGTTCGTCCGTCCGTCTGTCTGTCAGCGGGCTGTATTTCAAGAACCGTTATAGGTAGACAGTTGAAATTTTCAGTGTGTATTGCCGCTATAACAGAAAAAAATAAAATAAAATTAAATGGGGCTCCCATACCAGAAAATTGTTTTTTTTTTTTCGATAGGTATGGAATCCTTTGTGTGAGAGTTCGACTCGCCCTTGGTCGGTTTTTATTTTAGTTGTAGCCTATTAACTAACCATAGTCGATTAGTACACACCAGCATTAGCACCGGCACATTATAGAAAACAATAGTTTTCCACGAGTCGTGTTTATTTACACCCTATAGCGCAATTCTTAGTCGGCGCAGAGGGCGCCACTGGTAGCTTTTAATGGTGGCAATTACACTGTCTGCGAGTGTATCGCATTTATTAACAACTGCCGCAAAAATTAACTTTGTTGAGCCAACTTTGTTTTGAGGTTCGCTAGATGGATACTAGATTATTCTAGTTAGTTTCGTTACGTTAGTTTTTGTAGTGTGTTTATGTTTTTTGGAATAAAATGGCGCGTTCACATTAAGTCGGTCACTGAGTACGGCGAACATACTCGTTTAAGTTGTCGGTTTACCGGATTTGGAAACCGGTCTGCGGCCGAATACGGCTAACCAAAAACCTGTTTACACCAGTCGGTTACCAAATACGGGCTGTGGTCGAATACGGCTAACAGAAAACCCGGTTACACTAGTTGGTGACCGAATACGGGCTGCAACCGTATCGGTCAAAATGACCTTCTATGTAAATAAAAAAACCGGTCAAGAGCGAGTCGGACTCGCGTGGTTCCGAACTAATTTACACTATAAATTTCTAATAAGTTTTCCTGTAATCTTTAGGTAAAGATCTCCAATTTTTTCAAAATTTTAGGCTCGATGGTTTCGGAGATAAGTCGGGTCCCCCTTATCTACGAAGGGGTGGGAATGGTCATTTTTCGTGTAATTTCTTGAATAACTTCAAAATCATTTATTTTAAAATTATGAAAAAAATATATTTAAAACCCCCATAGTAAGCTCTTTCATTTGATATGTCACACGATATTGTTTTTTTTTTAGTTTTCTAATTTGACCCCCAAAGGTGACCCCCATACTAAAAATTTAATAATCTACGTAAGACGTCCATGATTGGGTCACAGAGTCCATATGTGTACCAAATTTCAATAGAATCGGTCCAGTAGATTCGGAGAAAACTGGCTGTGACAGACGGACAGACAGACAGACACCCGAGTGATCTTATAAGGGTTCCGTTTTTTGTTTGGAACCCTAAAAATCGCCCTTAGACATGACTTCAGTGGCTTTGCAACTACACTTCGATTACCTTATATGCTCACCAGTGTAAATACACAATGATAAACAAACCCGGATAGTGACGTAGGTGTTTACGTTCAGTCGGAAGGCGATTCGTAATTAATTAAAGTGCTTTGCGGCAGTTCTAATTACTTTGTATTCATAAATAACAGAATACGACTGCTAATTCTCCACAGGGGACTGTTTTCATAATCCAAAAGTTATTGTGTAAATGGCTGACACGATAATATTTTTTAAGTGGCATTTTGGTGGTGTGTGTCAGTCAAGTGGGAAGGTTAAGATTACTGTCGAACTCAAAACTCAATTATTTTAATCATCATCATCTGCCTAGCCTTTTCCCAACTACATTGGGGTCGGCTTCCAGTCAAGCCGGATTTAGCTGAATACCAGTATTTTACATGGAGCGGCTGCCTACCAGACCTCCACAACCCATTAACTGGGTAACACGGTACTTCATGGCAAGACTGGAGACAGATTTACTGGCTTCTGACTATCCGTAACGATTGCCAAAGATCTACAAATGACAGCCGGGACCAACGGCTTAACGTGCTTTCCGAAGCACGGAGGAAACTCGGTATGTTAAGATGGTCACCCATCCACAGACCAACCTTGGCAAGCGTTGCTTAACCTTGAAGATCGACCCGTGCGGCTGTTATTATCTAACTCAATTATTTTAATAAGGCGTGGTAATCGATCGTCATGCAAAACCTCGATCGTCGTGTTCATTTTTACGGAAAGCCAGGGAGCCTACTCTTTAAGCCCGTAGTATCGGCCTTGCGCACTTACGATTAGTCCCGAACCCGAACTAAGAATGAATGACAACACGATTTGACCGTTACTGACAAATTGTGTTGTCATTCATTCTTAGTGGTTAGGTGATACGGAGATTTTTAACACACACTGTCAGTTGATACTCTTGTTTTTTTTTGTTTAATAATATAATCTCATTTTTAACCGACTTCCAAAAAAGGAAGAGGTTCTCTAAGCCCTATCACGTCTTAAAAACTGGCCAAGTGCGAGTCGGACTCGCGGGCAAAGGGTTCCGAACGAATTTCATTTTGACACAGGCTTATTACAGGTTTTCCTGTAATCTATAGGTAAAGACCTATCTCCATTTTTTTTTTTTTAATTTTTAGGCTCAGTAGTTTCGGAGATAAGGTGGGGGGAATGGTCATTTTTCGTCTAATTTTTTGAATAACTTCAAAACCATTTATTTTAGAAATATGAAAAAAAAATATATTTAAAACCCTTACAGTAAGCCATTTCACTTGATATGTCAAACGATATTGTTTAAAAAACTTTTTTTTTTTAATTTTATAGTTTGACCCCCAAAAGTGACCCGCATACTAAAAATGTAATGATTTACGTAACGCATCCGTGTTTGGGTCACAGCAATCCATATGTGTACCAAATTTCAATAGAATTGGTCTAGTGGATCCGGAGAAAACTAGTTGTGACAGACGGACAGACAGACAGACACCCGAGTGATCCTATAAGGGTTCCATTTTTTGTTCGGAACCCTAAAAATCATCATAATTAAGGTGCGGGAGGACGAAAAAGCTATACAAAGACGCATAGCACTGTCCCGTCTTCATAAAAGGATTTTGACGGCCTTGGCACTTTATAGCACGGCTGATCTGATCCAAGTAACGTGGCTGTGTTTCATTCAATAGCCGATTCACGATGGACATCCCACCCATACACAAGAAATGTTTCGGGAATACGTTGATTTTGCGTACAGCTCTGTGTTTCCTATTTGCAGTAACCTGGGGTCTTTAAGTCTAGGCATGACTGCTTCATCGTCAACCACATCATCGCTACCTGTCAGGTGAGATTGTGTTCAAACGCGAGTCTTATAATAGAAAAAAACTGGCCAAGTGCGAGTCGGCCTCGCGTGCAAAGGGTTCCGAACGAATTTAATTTTTTTAACATGTCATTTTAATACTATAGACTTCTTATAGGTTTTCCAGTAATCTATAGGTAAAGATCTATTAACTCCATTTTTTTTCAAACTTTTAGGCTCAGTAGTTTCGGAGATAAGGGAATGGTTATTTTTGGTCTAATTTCTTGAATAACTTCAAAACCATTTATTTTAAAATTATGAACAAAATTTAATTAACACCCTCACAGTAAGCCCTTTCATTTGATATATCACACAATATTGATTTTTTTTTCTTCCCTTACTAAAAATGTAATAATTTATGGTTCCGTTTTTTGTTCGAAACCCTAAAAATACATAATTGCCAGTCGTGCTTGACTTACTTTTAACCTTTCTTTTCTAAAACTCCCAAAAAGACTATAGTCGAAAAAATACATAAAGGCGATATTGAATTGACAACATACAATCATGCTTGATTTACTTTGAACCTTTTACTTCCAAAAACTCAAATAAATTTAATCAAACCAGTCTTCGTACCATTGACTCAAACTGGACTTAAATTGGAAAGTCCCCAATACAAAGTAAAATGAAGAATGTCCGTAGAATCTTTACCAGTTGCACGTAGGATTTAAAAGGCGGGACACGTCTCGACCTGTTTCTAAGACAAACAAGGGAACTTACGTGCTTAGCAAACCATCTTGTCTTTGTAGTGAGGTATTCGGACAGGTTATCTAAGGATCAAGTTCATCGTATGATATTATGGGCCACCGCTCCAAGTATAGTACAGTCTCAGTAATACGACACTATTAAAAAAATCTGGCCAAGTGCGAGTTGGATTCGTTCACTACTTTAAATAAAGACTATTATTTTCATGATTTTCAGACTTTTTCCTATACTTCATAAGACGGTATAATTTACCATATCTCATAGTTCTAGGTCAACAGGAAATACCCTATACACTTTGATTCCCTTGAGAGTCGAAATATACGTTTTTTGCGGCACAAACGGCCGTATCTTTTTTTTGCGTTAACTTACAGCTTTGATTTTTTCACAGCTTCAAGGGACCGTAGACTTAAGCATATGGTTTAAATTTCAACTCGAGGGACCGTAGACCTGAGTATATGGTCTCAACTCAATACCTCCACGCGAGATTAAGAAGGGTCTTGACAGACAGACGAACGGACAACAAAGTAATCTTATAAGGGTTTCGCTTTTTCCTTTTAAGGTACGGTACCCTAAAAACCAGCGGGTTATATTAATGCTCGGATGCTGGATTTTTTAGAAAAAAAAACAAGATGAATTAAATAAAGCATTTATTTAATAATGAATGGCATATGTTGAAGGTTGCGGAATGTGTCCGAAAGAGTCACCGCGGCCCTGGGACGCAAAGGGCATTAGGTGGAACACGGATGGGTTTTAGTCAGTAAGAGTCTGACACTCCCTTCCGCTCCGCCTAGAGCGGAAGGAGTCATTTGATGATTTACAATCCTTAAAAAAAGGCCTGGCAGATTTCGCAACCCTGGCAGATTCCGCAACCCTGGCAGATTGCGCAACCCTGGCAGATTCTGCAACCCTGGCAGATTTCGCAACGCTAGCAGATTCTGCAACCCTGACAGATTCCGCAACCCTGGCAGATTCTGCAACCCTAGCAGATACCGCAAGCCTGGCAGACTCCACAAGCCTGGCAGATTCCGAAACCCTGGCAGATTCCGCAACCCAGATTGAAGACCCAAATGCTGGCTTTCATTTTGGCCAGAGGCCTTGCAAAGGTAGCATGTCAGTAGTCTCTTGGGCACATTACCTCTTGGGCTCATCACCAACTGTCAGAACTGCGGGTGATTTTTAGGGTTCCGTAGCCAAATGGCAAAAAACGGAACCCTTATGGATTCGTCATGTCTGTCTGTCTGTCCGTCTGTGTCACAGCCACTTTTTTCCGAAACTATAAGAACTATAATGTTGAAACTTGGTAAGTAGATGTATTCTGTGAACCGCATTTAGATTTTCACACAAAAATAGAAAAAAAAAATTTGAGGGTTCCCCATTCTTAGAACTGAAACTAAAAATTTTTTTTTCATCAACCCCATACCTGTGGGGTATCTATGGATAGGTCTTCAAAAATGATATTGAGGTTTCTAATATATTTTTTTTCTAAACTGAATAGTTTGCGCGAGAGACACTTCCAAAGTGGTAAAATGTGTGTCCCCCCTGTAACTTCTAAAATAAGAGAATGATAAAACTAAAAAAAAAATATATGATGTACATGCAAACTTCCACTGAAAATTGGTTTGAACGAGATCTAGTAAGTAGTTTATTTTTAATACGTCATAAATCGTAAACCGCAATTTACCTTTCATTCAATCAACTCAAACATATATAAAAAAAACATTTAATTTCATAAACATAAACCTTATGCATAAACCGTGAACCATTATTTTCTAATAATAAATCTGTAATAGGTGCCTAAGTAAATAATAATTGTAAAGTTACAACGAACTACAAGAACTTTTATATTGTGTTACTTGCTGCTACGGAACCCTTCATGGGCGAGTCCGACTCGCACTTGGCCCCTTTTTTTATTCTATATTTTAGTTTGTTGTGAGTTTAGTTTGTTTTATTAGAAAGAATAGGTTACTTCAAGGCAATCACTTTGCATCAGATAAGATCGCGGTCAAACCCGAGCCTTATTTTGCCCAAATATTTTAGTAATAAGCCGGTTAAGTGCGAGTCGTACTCTCACACCAAGGGTTCCGTACCATAATCCGAAAAAAAAACACGTTTCTTGTATAGGAGACCACTTTAATTTAATTTTTATTTTTTGTTGTTAGCGGCAATAGAAATGCACACTGTGAAATACTTTTTTTTTTATTTGTGATGAGTTTGTTCTTCACTCTAGTCAAGGTCAGAGATGACAGAGACAAAGTCTACGATGGAGCGAGCTTACCCAGAAGGAGCCTGTGCACTCTAACTTTGAAGAGATTAGGGTTGTAAGCGTTTGGAAACACAGACGCAGGCAGAGAGTTCCACTCCTTTGCTGTGCGCATTATACTTCAACTTTCTACCTACTGCGGTTTTCAGACGGACGGACGGACAGCGGAGGCTTAGTAGTAAGGTTCCGTTGGTTACCCTTCAGGTACGGAACCCTGAAAAACTGAATTCTCTAAAACAGAAACATAATATTTTGTGACATGTAACATTTATCTCAGAACCCTCTAAGTGGCAAGATCTAGTGCTGCGACATTTAGAGCATTCCCTGTGGATGTCATTACGATGCCTTATAAGATTTCATCTATTTCTGTAGACCTTATTACTCGTTTCAAAATACTTTTAGTTTTCTCTAGAGATGAAGTCGTGTCTGTAGACCTCTAGATTAGTTTCGGGTGGCATTGGAATTTATGTGATATTTTTGGTTATTTAGTTACATTTTCAGTGTCGCTTAAATTATGAAAAGTAACCTAACTGCTCCGTATGGTGTCGGCTGGTGCCGTATGATGCCGCAAAAGAATAATACCATCCCATCACTTCCCGTGGGTGTCGTAAGAGGCGACTAAGGGACTCGTCAGAGAATGGGCAGCAGCGTTCTCTGCAAAACTCAACACCATACACTGCGATCGGCAACCCGCCTGCCAAGCGTGGCGATTATGGCAATTAACCCCCGCCATCTTGAGAGAGGCCTATGTCAAGTAGTGGTCGTCTTTCGGTTGAAATGATGATGATGATGAACCTAAGTGCTATATAATTATAAGTGCTATATAATAATTAATATTATGATTCTAATATGTTTCTGCTAAAGTGGCCTTTTTAGACTCGCTGTACAGGCTGACATAAACCTACAGGGGGGCTAAAAACACCACTTTTATTTTCTTTCTGATTCTGCTAAAGTGTCCTTTTTGACCCGCAGATGGCAGCTAGGACCAACGGCTTAACATGCTTTCCGACGCACGGAGGAGTCTCAGAATGAAATGAAAGATCGCCCATTTATGAAACCACCTCAGACAGCTTTGCTTAACCTTAAACATCGACATGCGTGGGTCCTACGATTTATCCACGAGTTCCTCAAATATTTTTATAGTTACGTACAGTAGTACTCAACTGACATGGCTTACCGATGTACCTGCGCAGAAGATGAATTTTCGAAGCGCGGGAAATGCTATTGACTAATCGGCACGATTTACGCAACGCGCTTCTTTTTCCTGTACCGCTGTTGGTCGGCAGCTGCCGCCATGTTAGCGCGCGTGCACGTGACTTGCGAGTGAGACGGAACTAACAGCTGCAGTGTATTATGAACCTTATAGTAGTGATTTAAGGTTGATTTTAAGTTTGCTTTCTTTCGTTAATCGGGACCATACTTTCTTTTCTGCGCTAACGAAGATTCACGACGCGCCTTATCTGTTGGGTACCACTGTAACATTTTGTCACCGACATAAAAATCAGCGCAAGCGATAAAATAAATTAGTCTTGCACAAACGTACTACAAAAATCTTTTTGCACGTAAAACCGAGTAATATAACCCGGTGCAGATATCAATAAATGTCATTTCAATGTAAATCGAGGCACGCGTACCAATTGAATTTCTACCATTCTACCATTGCACCGCATTCATATTCAGTTTTGGCTCATGCTACTTTTCATTTTATACCCGACTTTTTGACGTTGTAAAATATTCAAATACGCTTTTTCATGTAGCGGATTGGTATATTGTTAATCTGCTTATACGCAGTATTTTTGATCTGTTTTTTGTTGTTGGTTGAATATTTAAATACTTGAATAATTTGGCTATTTTGGAAACTGTACTTTTGTACGGGTGTCTACGATATAACATACTTAAGTCGAGCGCGATTTGGTATGACATGGTATGACGCATATTATGTCCTGAAATAATTTCTATAAAAAGAGTTTTCGCATCGTTGTCGCATTGTCACGTCAAGTCAAGAAAGAGATTTTAAGAGCATCCATTTCCAAGATAAGGACTTGTAACTTTGTTTAAAATACCGCGAAGTAAACTTTCTTTATGTGCGAGTTTGTATGTTCGGATTTTTGCTAACCAATTGCACTGCAACGGCTTAACGTACTCATCGTACAGGCAAATAAAATGGTAAGTTAGCTCTAGTAAACAATCACGAAATTATCTTTTAAATACCTTCATCAGCGATGAAGTTATAAAGCTTCAAAGATTACAATTAGAAAGAGAAGTCCGTTATGACCTTCGACGTCAAAGTCCATGACGCCTATACAGCTGCCGTATAAAACAACGTTTTCACGAGAGGGACAGATATAATATTTGTTTAAATAATTATACCTCGTTTATTTTTCGAGCAATTTTGATTCTATTTTCACTGTTAGTATTATACTTTTGTATTTTTAGATAAACTGTTTAGATACTAAATATGTTTTTCATGCATATTCCCTAATATCAATCAGTGTGCCTAGCCTTTTCCCACTTAGTTATGGGACGGCCTACAGACTAACCAGCAGCTAATTACCATTACTTATCATGGAACTACTGCCTACCGAGACCGAGATGTGTGTGGTGCCTCGGGAAGCACGTTAAGGCTTGTTTACATGCCAATGACCTTTTGCATATAAACGGAGCTAACTCCTCCTCTACGCGCCACTCCGCTACCCGCATTTTTAATTTGTTATAAAAAAATAACACATATTTTCGTTTGTATTGCAAAGCAGTAAATTTTTTTTTTAGACTTTTGTTAAAAATGTAGGAGTAAAATGGTTTCATCTCAACGATTTGGAGGTGATTTAGTGTTTTTTTTTCTTATTATGTACACCGATACATTAATTCTGGCTAAACCAAAATACGTATCATATCATGTAGATTACTACCTATTTTTTACAGACGTAATTTCTCAGTAAATGCCGACGAAAAGTTGGTTCATCTGCACACTGTTTTTAAGCATTTCTCGAGAGAGCAGCCTGAAGCCGTTGGTCCCGACTGTCATTTCGAGATGAATCCGGTTTGACTGGGAGCCGACCCCAATATAGGTGGGAAATGGCTAGGTGGATGATGACTGCCTATCTGACCAACAACCCACGAAATCCCTTGGCAAGACTGGTGTCAGACTGTCTAGCCTAAGATGATAATGATTTATTAACCGTATAAGCACTAGAACCCTCACAAAATGCTCAAAATTGTCCGATAAATCGCTGTCAACAGAGCCCTAATGTACAAATTTGGCAAATATCAATCAAAAAAGGAAAACATAGGAACACAGTATATATCCTTCTTATTCAGTTTGTGAAATATCTCTTAAATCGGTTCAATATTGGAGGAGAAAACAGTCGAGAGCCAAACCTCGAATTATGACTTTTTACAAACAAAGACTCTCCGCCAGCATTTCCTCTTAAGAAGGCCCTTCCCGATCCGCCTATCGTCAACGCGAGCATGGTTGAATAGCTTGTTGTTTCATCCAGCGCAGTGTTTGAAACCTAACAAGCAAGTGAGAACGCGATAACATTGAACGAAAAATAGTGTTCGAAAATTTCATAAAACTTGTTCCAGGTAATACGTGTATTTGAATAATCCTTACAAGTTTGTGAAATAAATATGTGTCATTTAGAATTTCCATTACATGTGCAAGTGTTCTTTCAAGATCTTTTCTTTACTTTTAAAATTATTGAGTACATTATGAACGGCCAAAATTCAGGTAAAATTTGTGCAAGACCGGCGATTTTTGGAGACTTATACTGAATTTGTTTCCCCAAATTTTTATTTTTTGCTTTGATAGAAACGTAGATATCGTACACAAGATACCTTTTAGTTCAAAAAAATAAAAGATAGATATGTTTCAACGGCATAATCACGTACGAGCGTTTGTATGAAAAGTATTACGAGTTGGCCGCTCTTAAGTTTATTAATAATCTTTACAAAAAGAGTAATTTATATCATCAGCATCTTCCTGCCCTTATCCTACTTGGGGCCGGCACAATACTTTTTTTTCTTCCATTCTGTTCTCACGTCTTTCTATTAGCTGTCATGCTATGACTAACTCCCTATTCCTTCCTGAAAACCAGCGCTGTGGCTCTGTCTCGCACACAAGTCCTAGCATTATGCTGAGCGATGGCCGTTTTGCGCGAATGTGACGCATATCTTCCCAATTGTTATAAAATTGTAATTTTGTTTTATTTAATTTTTAGGGTTCCGAAAAAAAAGAAACCCTTATAGGATCACTCGGGTGTCTGTCTGTCTGTCCGTATGTTACAGCCAGTTTTCTCCGGATCCACTGGACCGATTCTGTTGAAATTTGGTACACATATGGACTTTTATGACCCAAACACGGACGCGTTACGTAAATTATTAAATTTTTAGTATGGCAATTGTAATTTTAGTTGACCCTTTTGGGGGTCAAACTAAAAAATTTCAAAAAACAAGTTTTTTGAACAATATCGCGTGACATATCAAATGAAAGGGCTTAATGTGAGGGTCTTTATTATATTTTTTTCATAATTTACAAAAAAAATCGGTTTTGAAGTTATTCAGGAAATTAGACGAAAAATGACCATTCCCCCCCCCCTTATCTCCGAAACTACTGAGCCTAAAATTTTGAAAAAACTGGAGACAGTAGATCTTTACCTAAAGATTACAGGAAAACCAATTAGAAGTCTGTAGTGTTAAAATGTTAAAAAAATTAAATTCGTTCGGAACCCTTTGCACGCGAGTCCGACTCGCACTTGGCCAGTATTTTATTTGTTTGCTATGCGTCATGCTTGGCGCAAATAAATGCTTTTTCTTTCTTTTTTTTCTTTCTATTCTTTTGTGTCGCTCCTCACACAATCCATCCATCTTTTCTGTGACTTCTCCCTCTCCGTCCATCCACATTTATATTCACAACTCTTTTAGTTACATGCGTTTCATCCCTCCTCCAAAGAGATAATCTATAGATATTTACAACTAAACTTAATCCTAAAAAGAAATCCCCAACTCAAAACTAAAACAAGTTTCCAGTAAATAATCAAGAAAAACGTATCTAAAGCCGTTGCTTTGTGAGGATGACAGCGGCCGCCTGTCTTTTAAATCCTTTGTGGCAAACTTTAAAGTCGCCGCAGCCGCGGAGACTCTCAAGCGGGAATCGAACTCCGAACCTCGTACAACCCACCTGTTAGAAAAGTATTACAAGTTTCTAGTTTTCCTGCTGTTTGAATTTGTTTGTTTGGGGAACTGATTTGAATTCTAGACATTTGTTTGTATTGGAAGGTGGAGTGGGGAGGAGAGGGAAGTGGTTAGTAGCAGGGGAGGATCGATTCGAAGGTCAAGGCCAGAAGAGGAGTACTTTAAGCTGATGATGATGGTTACTTTATAAATACTGACCAAGTACGAGTCAGGCTCACGCATGAAGGGTTCCGTACCATCGCCATTATTATAATCCAGTATTATTCCGTTAAAAACGCGCAAAAAAAAAAACTCCAAAAAACACCCCCTTCCATTTTCATATATGTTTTTTTTAGCGAATTTAGCAACAGCAATACAAACTCTGTGAGTATTTCCAGTGTATACCTGCGGTTCTAAAAAGGCCAGTTTAGTAGAATCATATTAGAATCATAATATTAACCACACAACAATCTGTCAAATTTCATTTTCATCTTTATCGCTAACGCATTAGGTTCAAGGTTGATTGGGAGAATTTATCAGTGACGGGTAGCGTGATGTGCTTTCTGAGTCTGCTAAAGTGGCCGTTTTAGAACCGCTGTTGTCATTATAAGATCGAGTGAAATACGCCAAAAAAACACGCTTCTAGTTTAGGCCCTTAAATTATTAATTTATTTTCTTACCTGTTTGTTATTACAGTGGCAACAGAAATATACTTTGTGATAATTTCAACTGTCTACCTATTACAGTTCTTGGCATACAGCCCGCTGACCGACATACCTACCGACGAACAGATGGACGGGACAGCGGAGCCTTAGTAATAGGCGTTGGCTACCATTCGGATACGGAACCCTTTTTTTTTTTTTTTTTTTTTTTTTTTTTTTTTTTTTTTTTTTTTTAAGGGTGCCTGTTCATTACAACGAAGCGAGGCAGCGGAGCGGAGAAACTGAGAAATTTTAACCAATAGAATTGCGTAAAATCTCCGCACCACGTGAGTCACTGACATTTTGACTGACATGATTGGTTAACATTTATCCGTTTCTCCGCACCGCCGCCTCGCTCCGCGCATTACAGCCACCCTAATAATGGGTATACCATCAGCGTGACTGGTATGTAAGTACGTTTCTTCAAATGGGATGTCCTAGAGCTAATTTTGATCCCGACCACTCATTATTATGAACAACTAAATATTATTTATCATACCAGCCGAAAAACGTCCACTGCTGGACATAGGCATCCTCCAACCAAGGGGGATTTGCCATAATCGCCACGCTTGGCAGGCGGGTTGGCGATCGCAGAGTATGGTGTTGGGTTTTACAGAGAACGCTGCTGCCCAGTCTCTGGTGAGTCCTTTAGTCGCCTCTTACGACACCCACGCGAAGTGATGGGATGATATTATTCTTTGACGGCACCATACGGCACCGGCCGACACTATACGGCACAACGGCTAAATGTTACTACAAGACCAAAACTAACATTTTATTCTGTTACACGTTGTTGTATGTATATGGATAAAATGCCAGAGGACCTACAAATATACCAATAGCTCAAAATCTCTATATATATACATTCTTTACCCAAAATTCATACAAAGCACTCAGAGTTTCGAAACATCTTAAGTCGAATGTTTTGCTTGAGATTAAGTCACATTTGCGTTTTATGTCAAGCTTTTTATCCGTGGCTTAGAAGTACAGTCTACGGGAGAAATATTATGTATTCTGCCAAGTTTCTGTGTCTGAATTAGGAAATACGAACCATACTACGGATTAACGAGTACTTTTGTTTCAATATAGCAGAATGGAATAGAATAACTTAGACCAGAATATAATAGCATACAATAGAATATAATATAAAGGGAAATTAAAAAAATACCCAAAACCTCTTAATCCTGACTTCGTATTATGACCCTGAACAACATTTGTTCTACGACTTTGACCTCAACTAAATAATGTAGCCAAAAAAAATTGTTTTCATTTATTTGAAGTCTGTAAAATTCACGTATACTACGCGCGCGCATAGTGCAGCAACGCCGGGCGGCGGCCTTCGTCGGCCGTCTCATAAATAATATGTTTATATTTTTTGTATGAAAAAAAATGTTTAGAATTTTGAAAAGTCGTAGAATAAATGTTGTTCAGGGTCATGATACGAAGTCAGGATTAAAAGGTTTCGGGTATTTTTTCAATTTCCCTGTATAAAGAAAGAAAGAAAGAAAGAAAGAAAAATATTTATTTGGGACTCGCACAAGACATACATATCAGTCAATACATATAAGCGGCGTCTTAAAATTAATTTGTGCGAGGCCAAAAAGGTCCCTGTCTCAGCATATGCTGCGATATTTAAAAAATAAATATCACAGCGCTGGTGTTATGACAGGGCCTGATGTGATGTCACGGACACACATACGGAACACAACACTAAGATATATATACAAATAAAATAATGAATATAATAATTTGTCTAAAAATAAAACAATTTAAAATGTGGAATACATAAATACAAACAATAAAAATAAAAAAAAAAATAAAAAAATCAATATTAACCAAATCTCAATGGCCCAATGGCCCAGTGCTCCAGTATCATTTGTCAATGTCATAGACAAATGACGGAACGCGCGGGCGCACTGTTGGAGACTATGGTTCACAAAGGTTGCAATATCGAGATTAAAACATGGCAGAAACACAACAAACAATGTAAATAAAACAAAACTTGTCTTATTTAGAGTGCGTCTAAAATAGTATGGTTAAAAATAAATATGATTGAACAGTTGAGGACTGTGTGGTGTAGTGTTTTGTCACAAGAAAGAGTTATATTGAGAACATGGGACAAATTCACCAATACTAGCTGCGTGCATACCCTGGGTAGGTAAGTTGTTTCTATGTAGTTTCTTTTTGAATGCGGAGTAGGTGTTGCTTGAATCTTGAGCTAAAAGTACCAATTGTTTTTATAGCACGAAACGGCGGAGGCAGGTCGTTCCAGCAACGAGAAGCCGCGAATTTAAAACTCCCACGGAATGCAGCAGTTCAGTGGGGCATGGACAACAAAAGGTAAGCCGATGCTCTTGTTTTGACTTTGTTCACATCTCGGGCCCAAGTTAATTTACTATATAGATAGTATGGTTTTTTCGTGAGAATTATGCCAAACAGCAGGGTAGCCAGATGAAGCTTTCTCCGGTCCGACATTCTCATCAAATTACCCTTATTTAAAAATGGCGTTATGTGTGTTCTAGGAGGGACATTAAAACAGAATCTTGCACAAGCATTCTGTACCCGCTGAATCAGCCTTTCGCTCCTCCCAAGAATGCACGCTCCATACACAGTGTCAGCGTAGTTCAGCTTGGATAAAATAAGTGACTCACAGAGCATGACACGCATATCCACACTAATGTAGGGACGGACACGGTATAGGAGTTTGAGACGGTAGAAACAGTTGCGCACAGCCTCCATGACGTGAGTCTCAAAATGCAGTTGCTCATCAAATACCACCCCTAAATTACGGGCTTCCTGCACCCTTTCAATGGAACACCCGTCAATCTTCAAGTCCAAGCTGACTGTACTCATTTTAATTAAAAAATCTCTAGTTCCCAATATTAAAAATTTTGTTTTCACTGGGTTCAAAACCAGGGAATTTCTCGTTGACCAGGCTGAGATCCTATCCAAATCCTCATTCATTTTTTTTACAGCGTCAAGAGTCTGCTGAGGATGAAATGGCATATACATCTGCAACGCATAGCATAGCATAGCATAGCTCTCAAACGTCCCAATAACATGTTAAACTAACTTTGGCCCGCGTCTTCGTCCATTAACAGACTCCAGGGCCCCATCTGTCTCTGTACCAATATTCATCAAAATCGGTACAGCAGTTTAAAGATACAGCACACATCAACTCGGAAAGGGTTCGTCACCGTATCAACCCGAGCCGAACAATATTCCTTGTATGAAACTCCCTACTGTAAAGCAGATTACTCGGAATGGTAACGTAATCGCCTCGACTCGGGACGAGCTCGGGGACGCTTAGCCGTAAGCGAGGCGACACCTAGCTAGCCGTAGCCGAGACGACGTACCGGAACTGCTGATCCGTTTTGGTTGACGCCTGTTTGACGGCGAGGCGGTTACGATCCCTTACCGAGGATGTGTGCTGTGTCATTTAAGTGTAAAATCGATACAAACAAAAACCGCACTTTTACTTTTGTAATACTAGTTAGGATCAGATATGCAAACGAAAATCCCTATCAATTCCACAAACACGATCCAATTCGGTGTAAAGTTAATCTTAAACAGTGAAATCCCGTAGTTTTCATATTTCATGTTGTCCCAGTAGTCGTGTCGGCGCATCCGGCGCCTCCCGGGACCATCGTCAGTCCCGGGTTCTATATTATGTTGTCGATTGTAGGGTGCCGGTGGAAGCGGGAGTGGCTTATGAAAAAAATGGCTAAGGAGCGCAATATCCTGCCGGAGTCTTAGCGGGGTCTTTAAGTCAAGAGTGGATAGGTTATTTCTACTTAAGCGTGCTCCATCGTCGTTGCTTTCCATCAGGTGAGATTGAGGGCAAACGCGAGTCTATATACACCGTGTTTTTTATGTTATCCATTAACTTCAGCAAACGCTTCTAATGCCGACAAGGGAAGTAGTACTTAAAAAGGCTTCGTTACAAAGATATTTGTAATTTCATTTAATTGAGCTATGCAGTATGAAAGGGTCGTAACTAAAAATCTATCAAAATAAATGCTATTTGTATTTCATTTGTTTTTCGTTGCCAATCCGGATAGAGAGGCATGCATATCGGGTGATTTACGTCGAGGTATTTCATTTGTATGAATGTTACAAAATAATAAGAATTGATTAATGTGTCCTTAATGAAAAATGATTATTTCCATGTTCTGAACATCCGATTGAAGTTTATGTTTATCGTCCTGAACACGGAGTATAATCATAATAACAAATATATGTATTTTAATTCGTTATTATTGCATTTTACGACATATTACACTGATTCAGTAAATCATGAGATGTAAAAAAATAATTATGTATTTAATGCATAAACACAATCAATCCCAGTACTTGTTTGTTACGTCAATTACAAAAATAATTAACTCTAGAAATTAATTTAAAAATAGATCGCCGAAATATTCAAAAAGTAATATGATTGGAAAAGTCGAAACCAATTATTGTTTTTTTCCGGTTTGATGTTAAGGCAGGACTGACCTTTCGACAACAGATTACGAACAGCTGTCCAATTTCATATTAACGTCAAATTAAATTGAAAAAACAATGAAATTAAAGAAACATGATTGCTTTTCTCGGTTCAGAGGTAAAGCCATATTAAAAGAAAAAAGAATGAGTTAGTTAATTTCGTCATGTGTACCTTTCTCACTACTAACATTGACTTACTATGCGACAATGCTTTTTAGGGTTCCGTACCCGAAGGCCAACCAACGGAACCCTATTACTAAGCATCCGTCCGTCCGTCTGTCTGTCAGCGGGCTGTATCTCAAGAACCGTAATAGGTAGACAGTTTAAATTTTCATAGGTTAGTATTTCTATTGCTACTATATCAAAAAATAATAAACACTAAATTAAATACAAAATTAAAGGGGGCTCCTATACAACAGACGTATTTTTTTTTGTTTATGGTACGGAACCTTTCGTGTAAGAGTACGACTCCCACTTGGCCTGTTTTTCAGGTCTTTCTGTTACACCCTACATGTAAGTAAAAAAAAAATATTTCCATAATTTATTTACAAATCGCCCACAGTCCGACCCCACCCCGATCTTTCCGCTATCTTACTAACAGCATATTAATGATCCACTACAGGGAAATCTCTGCGTTATCATAACTTATGATAACTTAGTAAGTGATCACCACATCTAGCGTCGGTGATCAGAACCGATTATACGGGAGTTTGTAACTGTAACTGTGTTCAAGTTGACTAAGTTTAGATAGGGCTAGAGGTTACTAGTCAATCTAAGGAGTACCTATCTTACCACTAAAAAGTATTTGGCCTCTTGCATTTATTGAGGCTGCCACTTAAATAAGGGTGGACCCATAGAGTTTTATTCTTGTTCTACTTTTCGAGTCGATGGTTAACTCCTTAGATTGTTTGGGTCCAGTAGCTGCCGCATTTACATTAAGTCGGTCACCGAATGCGGCGACCAATTCGGTTTAACCGAATTGATTTAACGAATTTGGCTGTTTATATTAAGTCGGTTACCGAATTTAGCGACCGTATTCGTTTAAGTTGTCGGTATATCTGATTCGAAAAAAGGTCTGCGGCCGAATACGACTTACCGAAAACCTGTTAACACTAGTCGTTGACGAATACGGGCTGTGGGCGAATACAGCTTACCGAAAACCTGTTAATACAAGTCGTTGACGAATACAGGCTGTGGCCGAATACGGCTTACCGAAAACCTGTTAACACTAGTCGTTGACGAATACGGGCTGTGGTCGAATACGGCTTACCGAAAACCTGTTAACACTAGTCGTTGACGAATACGGGCTGTGGCCGAATACGGCTTACCGAAAACCTGTTTACACTAGTCGGTGACCGAATATGGGCTGCAACCGAATCGGACAAAATGACTAATGTAAACGAGCCATTAATTGCAGCATCGGGGGCATTCATTAAATCCCCCAACGTAACGGAGTGTAGGTACTTGGGGCACTCCAACGAGTGAGTGAGCCACACTCATATTCTGGACAGTCACCGCACTTGAATTTCGAGGTTAAGCAACGCTTGCATGATCAATCCATGAATGGGTGACCATCGCCTACATGTCGAGACTCCTCCGAGCCTCGGAAACCATGTAAGCTGTTGATCCCGGGTTATTTTATTATCTGTGATAGTGCTTACGGATAGTTAGAAGCTAGTCGTGTTACCCAGCGATAGCCTATCTGACCTGGCCAGGGTTGCGGAATTTGTTCGATAGAGTCACCGTGGCCCTGGAACGCAAAGGGCATTAGGAGGAACACGAATGGGTTTTAGTCAGTAAGAGTCATCACCGTAAGCTTGCCTGCTTGCCGGTCTTCTACAGATTGTACTTCGGTGAGTGTGCCCAAGAACTCCACGACCTCATCCGACCGGCCCCCTTCTACCATCGGACATCCAGACGCACTGCATCTTACCATCCCTACCTTGTTGCTATTCCACCGATTCGCGCTAAACGTTTCCAAACGTCTTTTATAATGCGCACAGCAAAGGAGTGGAACTCTCTGCCTGCGTCTCTGTTTCCAAACGCTAACAACCCTCATTTCTTCAAAGTTTCAGTGAACAGGCTCCTTCTGGGTAAGCTCGCTCCATCGTAGACTTTGCCTCTGTCATCTCTGACCTAGACTAGAGTCAAAAGCAACCCATCACAAATTTAAAAAAAACATTCCCTTCTGCTCCGTCCAGAGTAATTTGATGATTTCCTATCCTTAAAAAAAGGTTTGTGTTACTACTCTACTTTGTGTAAGTTGGATAGTGGATAGGTAACTCCATGTATTATACTCGTACTCAGTTGCATCCTGATCAGACTGATAGATAGGTACAAGAAATACAAGATAGTAGACATAACCGCTGATAGTATTACAAGAAATATTAATAACCCAAAATCCATTGCTCTGTATGTGTTTAGTCTGTCGAAGTGTTATTAACCACCGCAGCGTTTACATTTGAAATTGATGTCTGTACAAACATCGTTATGTTTCTGTGTTTCTCTTTGTTTGTACTCCACTATTTCATTTCATGTTTCTAAGGGTTTCGGGTTTATTTACAAAGGAAATGATCTTGAGTTCAAGAGTAGGTAAACAGTGTCTAAAGTTTCGAAGCATTGATGAGTAAAAAAATCTTGTGAAAAACTGGCTATATGCGAGTCGGACCCGCACACGAAGGGTTCCGTACATTGATATATAAAAAAAACCCAAGATACACACTCAGCATCTCAAAAACGTCCGCAAAAAACAACCGCAACATGTGTAATTGTGCGCAAGTTTCAAATAGTCTAGCATCGCTCGCCATACTGCACTGCTTTGTAAAAACAACTTTAAGCGATCTGTGTAAGGTTGAATTTGCAAAAAAAAATGCGCATCACTCAAAATACTGAACTGCTTTGTAAAAACAACTTTAAGCGATCCGTGTAAGGTTGAATTTGCAAAAAAAAATTGTTTATAGTATAACTACACACAACTCACACATGACACTTGATACATGTCAGTTTTTGACGACAGTTTCGAGTGTTGCATTTGTTCGAGACTATGCATCTTGGGTTTTTTATACATCAATGGTTCCGTACCATAAACCTTAATTTTTATTATTTGTTGTAGTAGCAGCAATAGAAATACACAATCTGTGAAAATTTCAACTGTTTACCTTTTACGGTTCTTGAGACGACAGACGCTGACAGACGGACGGACAGACGAAAGAACGGACAGCGGAGGCTTACTAATAGGATTCCGCTGGTTACGGAACCCTTTGGGTACGGAACCCTAAATCTAAGTAATCAGTTTGCTACAAAAAGATGAGTAGAGACAGCATTGAAGACAAGCAGATTTATGTTATAGCTTTTGCCCGCGTTGTTATAGATTCCCCCAAAAATTTTGCGTTTTCAGGATCCAATCTATCCTCCTTGCGTCGTATTCCTCAGTGCTGAGGGTCGTGACCTCCCTTCTGTATCACTTTCACACGTATGATGTTGCTCCACCTGTTTCTGTCCGTGGCGGTGTGGAGGACGTTGTGAACGGTAGTATCAAGGGCGGTGCGAATCTGGTCAGACCAACGTATTGGACTGCGTCCACGAGGTCGTTTCCCATCTACTTTGCCTTTATTTCTGTACTAAAATTAATAAATCGGTTCAGCAATTGAGGCGCAATAGCAACACAAACTCACTTATAATATGAGTTGCTTTGTCATTTATCCCACACTAGCTGACTCGTGCCCACTTCGTTGGGCGGTATTTTTCGGGTTAATATATAACCTATGACACTCGCAAATAACGTGGCTTTCTATTGGTAAAAGAATTTTCGAAATCACCTCACAAACTATACCTCTTTATAATATTATATTAGTACTAGCTTCTGCCAGCGGCTTCACCCGCGTGCTCCCTAGGGAACATACTCCCGGGATAAAAAGTAGCCCATGTCCTTTCTCAGGTTCTAGACTATCTGTGTTTTAAATCGGTTCAGTAGTTTTGGCGTGAAAGCGAGACAGACAGAGTTATTTTCGCATTTATAATATTAATGTATTAGTAAATTAGTAATGTTAGTAAAATTAGTAAGTTAATATATTAGTAAAAGTCATTATTAGTATATTAGTAAGGATAGATAAACCGTGTAGCTTTTGAAACTCAGTAATAACATTCATATAAAATAATATGTATATTACATGTCAAAATGTATAAAACGGTTGCGTTACTGGTGACTAAGTGACTGACAGACAACGCACAGCCGAAACCACTGGTCGTAGAAAGAAATGAAATGAAAAGACTATGTCCAAATTCGCCCTGTGAAACAAAAGTATCGGACATATACGATAATTCATGTTCTATTTTATTATATCAGTTGCAAATACTTTTATTAAACGGACTAGCTGCAAGCCAAAATGAACATGTAAAGTATTTTCGCGAATAATAACATGAATCGCCGCCATCTTCACCAAACGTCATGTCATGTCAAAAAACATTAGGGATGAATCGATTTAATTTTTAAAGAACTGTAGTGTAATTATTTTTAATATGAATCATATTCTGAATTTATTTCGAACTAGCTGTGCCCGCGACTTCGTTCGCGTGGATGTCGAAAAATATATATACCTTGCGTATCCTGATCTCAAAATTAAGAAAATAGGAAGAGGGTACCTAATGCAGGGCACTCTATCATCTCTTTCGGTTGAAATGCCGTTTAGCCCGGATAATCTCACCGATTAATTTTACATTTTATGTTAAACAGTTCTACCGGGTTTATAGAATCGATTTACTGTGTAAGAATAATCGAATTTTTTAATCGATATTTAGTAGGTACTGATAGAGGAGACTTATAAAAAGAGGAGCTCGTAGCTAAATAATAACAGTCGCACGGGTCGATCTTCATGGCTTACCAACTCTTGCCTAGGTGGCTCTGTGAATAGGTGACCATATTATTTAACATACTGCGACTTCGCCGTGTTGATCGGAAGCTGATCCGAATATAGTTGGGAAAAGGTTAAGCATATATTAAAAAATACAGACAATACCATTTGGCCCCAATTGGGGCTGACGGTCCTTGAGAGAGTAACTCTGACGTTTTATTGTCCTTTTTATTGAATGGCGGTTAATCAGCGGCCTAAATGATCCCAAATGCGCAAATGTGTCAAAGTGGCGAATGGGTCTGTCATGTGACAATATTTAATGAACAGGCTGGCAGATGCTTAGGCCGTCTATGAATAGGGTAGGTAAATGTGTGACGAAAATATAATTATGAAATTATTTATTTTTTGGGAATCCTAAATTCTATTAAATTCATATCACTTAGACCGTCTCCCTAGTGGATAAAGGAAATTGAAACAAAATTACCTTTGTAATCTGTGCCCAGTTTTGCCAAATTATGTGTTTTTCGCAAATCATTTCAATTTCTTACCATGAAGCATCATCTGCCTAGCCTTTTCCCAGCTATATTGGAGTCAGCTTCCAGTCAAACGGGATTGGAGCGGCTGCCTACCAGACCTCTACAACCCTACAATACTGGGTAACACGATACTTCTTGGCAAGACTGTAGATGTCAGATTTGTCGGCTTCTGACAATCCGTAAAGACTACCTGAGATCTCTTCTCGGTAGGTATGTTAAACTGGTCACCCATCCACAGACTGACCTTGGCAAGCGTTGCTTAACCTTGAAGATCAACCCGGGCGGCTATTATATTCCGTGGTACGTAGGAATCTTGATATGTTAAAATGGTCACCCATCCACAGACTGACCTTGGCAAGCATTGCTTAACCTTGAAGATCGACCCGGGCGGCTATTATAGTCCGTGGTACGTAGGAATCTCGGTATGTTAAAATGGTCACCCATCCACAGACTGACCTTGGCATGCGTTGCTTAACCTTGAAGATCGACCCGGGCGGCTATGATATTCCGTGGTACGTAGGAATCTCGGTATGTTAAAATGGTCACCCATCCACAGACTGACCTTGGCAAGCGTTGCTTAACCTTGAAGATCAACCCGGGCGGCTATTATATTCCGTGGTACGTAGGAATCTTGATATGTTAAAATGGTCACCCATCCACAGACTGACCTTGGCAAACGTTGCTTAACCTTGAAGATCGACCCGGGCGGCTATTATATTTCGAGGTACGTAGGAATCTCGGTATGTTAAAATGGTCACCCATCCACGGACTGACCTTGGCAAGCGTTGCTTAACCTTGAAGATCGACCCGGGTGGCTATTATATTCCGAGGTACGTAGGAATTCTCGGTAAGTTAAAATGGTCACCCATCCACAGACCGATCTCGGAAAGCGTAGCTTAATCTTGAAGATGGACTCGTGCAACTCATCATCTGCCTAACCTTTTCCCAACTATATTGGGGTCGGCTTCCAGTCAAACCGGATTTAGCTGAATACGTATATAGTATTTTACGTGAAGCGGCTGCCTACCAGACCTCCACAACCCATTAATTGGGTAACACGGTAGTTCTTGGCAAGACTGGAGCCAGATTTACTGGCTTCTGACAATCCGTTACGACTGCCAAAGATCTTCAAATGACAGCCGGGACCAACGGCTTAACGTGCTTTCCGAGGCATGGAGGAAACTCGGTATGTTATGATGGTCTCCCATCTACATACCAACCTTGGCAAGCGTTGCTTAACCCTGAAGATCGACCCGTGCGGCTGATATAGATTAATTATGTCGATTCGAATCACAATAAAATTCATGAATCCCTACTCTTCTCTTTTTTCTTTTTCGGTTAAACATATCGTTATCACCTTCTTATTAGCTACATAGCATAGGTATCCAAACTTTATTTGTCAGACATGGATCAATCTGCTGATAACACCGCAATTACACACAGTACATCGCCATCAAACGACAATGTAGTTGAACTGTCAAAATATAAGTTCAAACTTAGAAGCTCAGATGTTACGATGAATGAAACGATATGACTAAATGTTATTTTTTTTTCCTTTGGTATTAAGAGTTTCACAAATAATATACGCATTCATTCATGAAACAGTTCTAAACTGTTACTATTTAATCTCAATAGATGGCGGTGCATGTATGTGCTTCACGTAATGAAACTTTAAACGAAACCTTTAAATACAAATATCTTTTGATAGAGTGAACCGATTGCGATGAAACAAAAACTAAGTTATACCTCCAGTTACGTACAATTTTTTTGCGTGAAAGTTATCTACGTTATTTCTGTACTTTTTACGTGATGCCTGCACATCCAAACAGACAAACAGATAAACAGACAAAAATTCCAAAAATGATGGAAATGGGTTCTGTAAGTTACCCTGTATCTCCCTAGCTATTTTTTTATTTTTTATTTTGAATGTACAAAAACGACTCTTCAACAGATTTATTATATGTATATAGATATAGATAAAGAGCAAACAGAAGATACAATAAAAGCATTCAATTACCATTCCATATATTATTCCCTAAATGTATACTTAATTCAAAAAAACCTACTGAGTATAGGTACTTTGTGCTATATGAGGTCATACTCAATTTTAAATAGATAGTAAGAATAATGCTGACGTGATCAAAACCTTCGTATTTCACCATGATCATTATTCAGGGTTTTCTTATGATCATTTAAGAAAGTGTGTGGTTTACTTCTAACTAAACGATTAGGTATTTACGACAATTAATATAAAAATAACTCTCCTTTTGGGCTTCGCCGCAGTCGGATAAAATACTTATCGTTACTGAATACATTAAGTAGGTAGGTACTATAAATGTTTTTGTTAGGTTATACAAATGTTATTAAGTATTAATATTATAAAAAGTATCGAAGAGTGTTTTTATAAGTAAAGTAGGACATTGTCATCCTTGTAACAAAATCTTAGGGAATATCGATAAGTTGTATCGTACACACACTCCTATTTTCGACGTCACTAAATTCTCACTTTGACTGTCTGTCACCCACCTGTGCTTTCACTGTTTACATTAGCGTCGCTTGCTCTTTGTAATTGTGTCGGTGTGTTTTGGTGACTTTCGGGACTACTAATATTCCGTCTTGACTATTATAATGGACTCTGATTGCTTTCAAAAACGACTTACCTGGCTGTGATTTTCGGAGTACCGCTCAAACGATAACTTGGCAGTCATAAATGGACTAACGCATACACTATGGAAAGTGTATTTTGTGTAAATTGCGGCTCTGCTGGTGGTTCCATGTTGTTGGAAGATGAACAGATTCGTCATTGAGTACAACAATGGACTGCACCTCTTTTGGTAATTACATTTTTACTTTGTTTGCACCTGTATTATTTTTTGTTGTACCTATATTATTCTGTTTGCGATCTCTCTGACTTTTTTTTTTACTAATAAGTTTCTATACTTGACCTTACACATTATGTTTGCAATTATCGTTTTCACAAAAAACAAAGAAACAATTTATAAAGTATTTTGTTACATTCATTATAATAGAAACAATCTGATAGGTAAATACTCTGTAAAAATACAATTGAACTAAGTATGTTTTTTTTAGGTTCATGGTCTCATATGCACCACTTGTTGGACAAGAGCCCAAGAGATGACTAACACTTCAGTAACAAGTAATGTTGAAACTGTGCACTCTGCAATAGAACGTTGGCACCTCGGGCACGCTCACATCATCTGATTGCTCTGAGAACTGACACTCAACATAATGTGAATATCAGAAATATCATCATAGAAAGACTTATGCCATTGGAGGTACTATTATACAGTATGTTAACTAACAGAGGGCGTTCCCGTTAACCCGCAATAGTATAGCATTCATACATGCTAAAAAAAATATTACCATTCGAAAACAAAATGTTTTTATTTTTTTTTAATATTAAAATATTCACTAAAAATGTTAAATTGATACGTAAAAGAAACACTCTGTATACGCGTACTTGAAGGACGGGGCAACGTCGCAATTTATTTATGAATGACGGGCCGCGTGTGCGGCGATCTAACTGATGTGCCTAGCCCCGCCCCCTGCCCCCGAATGTCCACCTAATTTTATTCGGAACTAATCTCACGCGCTGACCGGACGTGCATTATTTTCGCATTGCAACATCTTGCGTCATTCTTGTGTGAAAAATGCCGCGTTATCAGTCCAATGCTCAGGAGTATGTGAACATGGTGCTCATTTATGCTGAGTGTAATTATGATGGTGAACGTGCTCCGAGGATGTATGCTAAGAGGTAATCCAATGCACATCAACCGCGGAATTCTCGTGTTTTTGTGAATGCCCTGCGCAATGGCATGAGGAATCGGCGTGTATGCCATCACTGGGCAGAAAGTAGCCATAATCCGCGTGCCACTCGGCCGTTAGCACATCAAATACGGTGGTCACTGAATGTGTGGGCTGGGATAAAGGGAAACAAAATAATAGGACCTGTCTTCATCCCAGGGACTCTAAACCGTATGAGGTATCTGGCTCGCACGGCATGTTATTGAAACGTGGCTTAGATAGGTAGGTACATGAATTTTTATTTACTTCCAAGCCCAAGGTGCCTCAGTGACTTCCTTTGTCAGCTGGGCATTTGAGACGGGTTGTTAAATGTTATTTATTGCTAAAACTAAACATACTTACATAAATGTTTAATTTTACTGATAGCAACCTGACGACGTGTCTTTCTAATTCATTCGCCTTTAAAGTCGCCGCTAGCCAATCAGCGCGGCGTGCGGCGGCCGGTTTGCTCGGCTTCGTGAGTATTCGTGAGACGCTCGGCATCGTGCGCGTTGCGACGTTGCCGGTTTGGGCAATGCTTACTACGCTAGGTACTATTCCGCGCTTCTATTTTGATTTTAAACAGGAGGTTTCGAATTTATTGCCAATTTATTATTATTTTTGAACTCGGATTATTTTATGCTTATTTTTCTATTTACATATTTTTATATTAATCTATTAATGATATAGATTAACGACTTTAAGGGAACGCCCTCTGTTATTTAACATACTGTATATATTATTATTGGGCCATTTTTGACATTGGATTTGCAGTGGGTGCCATTGATCTGACTTGCTATTTTCTTGTTTAAGATACGTGCATCACATTATATTTGCCATCCTTGTTGGCAAATATGTGATCGTGCTGCCAGGCATTATTCAGCACCATCTTCATCAAGGGATACTCCTACAACAAGCAATCATCCGGGTTGTGCCAATTGTGGTACTCATTTCAATAGACAAAGACGGCATATTCTCCATAATGAAGCCATTCTTGTGCAAATACAGCAATGAGTTGCACCACAAATAGTAAGCTTTAACTTCCATTTGTAACTATTTATATTTATAATGGCTCTGTATAGAAGAGAAAATAAAAATTTTTTTATTTTATACTTATAACATGTTTTTATATTACAGGTGACTGCAAATGATTACATATGTGATGCTTGTCATACATTATTTGTTAATAGAGTTACCACAACATCACAAGATTTGCAAGAAGTATCAATGGTTGGTCATCAACATAATCAACGTGTGGTATGTGGTTGTTCACTGGCACGAATCCAATTTTACTCCGTATAAGCAGAAAGTATCAGCCACAATTTATATATTGTGCGAAATTGAGTTCAACCCTGAGAGGTGAGAGACGTTTTTGATTGGTTAACTATTGCAAGAAATTAGGCTATGGTAAACATCCCCATGCAATAACAGTCATTGACCCTCATACATGTATTGACTTTCCAAATAACAAAAACAGAAATAATGACATAAAGCTATCCTGAACTTCTATCGTGATCCTTTAGGTTTTCTAGTAATGAAAAACCATTCATAATTTATTGTTTGAGTATCCACGAAGGGATATTAGGGAAAAATCTATGTACTTTATTGCATGTTTATCTGGTACCGACCATAGTATGCTTAAACTTGCCTGATGTGCTATTTTGTTTAGCTAATAGATCTTTTCTGGTCAGTTATAGTCATGCAACATTTGTAGTGTAAATTGTTTTATTTATTGTACTATAAATGCAATGTGTAACCAACAATATTTTTTTTTTGTTGTAGATTCAGCCATCGGATTTGAATGAACTACAATTAAATTATTCCGAAACCATATGGAAATTAGGAGGCAAAATTCACAGCCGTCATATCAGCAATAAAACATATTTTGTTTACATAGTAATTGATTCAGCTCAAATTGGTCGACAAGCAATCGTACAATATTGCTGTAATTGCAGCGCAGCACCCGATGGTTCTGCGCCCATGTTGTGACCATTATTTGGCATTAAAGCTATGCGAGACATCAAAATAATATCGACCCCTGCACAGTTTCTAGACTATATTTTAATTGCCCATTTAGATGATCAATAAACGTGAAATTAAAATCTGTGTTTTATTTCTTATTCCAACATAATCAGTAAGTTAAAGTAGGACTGTAGGTTTTAACACAACTTACCGGCTACCTAATTGGTAAGGCTGGTTTCATAGTCACGCGTTTGAACAGCGCGCAATGTTTTATATATACTTACATTAATATACACATGCCTTTAATCTCACTCCAAAACCAATGCTAAGAATACAGGTATCCACTATCTACCTATGTTAATTAGATTCTATGCATTTAAACGTTGCACTTACCTATTTACTTACACTTAGGCTTTAGAAAAAAACTGCAAAGGTTCCTAATTATTTAGGTAGGTACTGAAAATAGCTAAATGTATTATGATTTTGTTAATAAGTTTCTTAAAGAGCTATGAAAAAGCACTCGGAGCTATGAAAAACTATATCAAATATTCGTTGTTATGGTTAGATTATAACCTCAAAATCTGATACTTTTTTGGACATATATCTTTTCTGCAGCTAGTCCGCTATGAAAATAAGATCTTATAGGAGTTTACTAATGATCAACAATACAACACATAATTTTCCGATGCTCCTGGCTCCAGGGCGAACAATGTATGGGCGCAGAGCAATCTCCTTTGGCATGTAGGTTCCTTGGGGAGTGTAAAGCAGCACTCAGAGAGGATTTCCCGAAATTTCTACGGAAACGGGAAAAAATACCGGCCAAGTGCAAGTCGGACTCGCCCATCGAGGATTCCGTACAAATCCGTAAAAAACTTTAAGTAAAGACTATTTTTTTACGATTTAAGTACAAAAGTATAGTTTTCAGATTTTCCCCTATACTTGTAGTATTAGACGGTATTACTTGCCAAATTTCATAGTTCTAGCTCAACGGGAAATACCCCATACATTTCGATTCCCTTGAGAGTGTCGAAATATACGTTTTTTGCGGCATAAACGACTCTATCTTTTATTACGTTAACTTAGAAGTTCGATTTTTTCACAGCTGCAAGGGGCCATAGACTTGAGTATATGTTTTAATTTCAATTCGATACCTCCATGCGTTTCCGAGATAAACGGTCTTGACAGACAGATGGATGGACAACAAAGTGATCCTATAAGGGTTCCGTTTTTTCCTTTTGAGGTACGGAACCCTAAAAACGGGATATGCGCGAACGAAGTTGCGGGACAAATCTACTATCATATAATATGTAGGTATATTATCACTGACAGCTATATTATATCTGTCTACCAGTGAAAGAATTTCCGATAGATTACCTCCTACAAACATTAAATTATACTTACTTCTGTGTTAAAAACATAATGTAACAGTCAATTCTATATTGTGATAATTTACTTCTGGCTACCCTATTTCTAGAACATATTTTACTAGCTACTTTATGAGCAAGACTGTTTTCTGTGTCTTTATTCCTGCAGTTTTTTACCCTAGTCTCAAACTCACGACCGTTCCTAGTCTTCAAACTACACAGCCAGGAGAACCTAACTAACAAGAACACAATAATTGGGCAAGATCCTCCGTGTTCAGATATAATGAGTGTCCCGCGAGTAATGCACCGTAACTTTGACTCAAAGGCTTGCCTTTTGCTTATATAACTACGAGGTAATGGCATATTATGTGTGCTTGAAGAGGCAAAATAATTTGGTTATAGTGTCCCGCTCAAAGTCACCCGAAAGGTACCAGAAAGGACTACGCCCGGATCTTCACTATCAGAAATCCTAATATATAAAATTCTTTCGTTACTGAGTGACTGACAGACAACGCACAGCCGAAACTGCTGGTCGTAGAAAGCTGAAATTTGGCATGTAGGTACCTTGAGAAGTGTAAGGGAGTATTAAGATAGGATTTCCCGAAAACCTTACGGGAACGGGAAAAGCGGTATATGCGAGTACGAAGTCGCTGGCAAAATCTACTCTAGAATAATATTATAAAGCTGAAGAGTTTATTTGTCTGTTTGAACGCGCTAATCTCTGGAACTACAAGTTCGAATTGAACAATTGTTTTAGTTTTACAGCGCATTTATCGAGGAAGGCTACAGGCTAAATATCACGCTACGACTAATAGGCGCGGAGCATTAATGAAAAGGTGACGCAAACGAGATACGCACAGGAGATAAGGACGAAGAATTGCGAAACTTAGGTCAGTGGCACAGCACCTTTCGGAATTGATTATTGATGTGTTCAAAAAGTTCTGGACTAGCAACCACGTAGTGGAATGCTCACGGAATCAGCAGGTGGGAAAAGCATGGGACTGGTCTATGTGGTGACTCTTGATGGACGCCTTTGTTTAGCAGTGTATGTGTTATTTAACTCACTGCAGAGCTTGGTTTAGTTTATTTGCTAATTATGAAGCATACCACAAAAAATATAGTTGTTGCTCACTGTGTGATGGCAATCTCGGGTCACTAAATACAAATAATGCTGACGGGTAATAATAATACAGGGATTGTTTTCTGAAAAACACATTTAGTCTTTGATGTTTAATAAAAAAATTATTGATGTGTCTTATATTAAGTACCTCTGGAATCCAGCCATCTTTTTGTGTCGTAACAAAAGCAGACAATTCACAAAAGAATGATTTTTTTTACTATTGATAGGTATGCGTTTGACAATCTTCTCACCTGATGGTAAGCGATGATGCGGTCGAAGATGGAGCACGCTTGCCTAGAAATTAACTATTCACTCTTTACTTAAAGACTCATACTTGACTCAGGTAGGGAATTCCACTCCTTAGCTGTACGCATAATGAATGTGTTCCCAAAACGTTTTGTGCATATGGGTGGGATATCCATCATGTACCGGTGGCGCATCGCCGTACGTCTTATGGTCCGATGATGGAATGGGCTTGGCGGAATTAAATTATGCAATTCCGTCGCACACTCCCCAAACTGTAACCGATAGAAAACCGACAGGCCAGCAACTCAGCTTCGATACTCAAGTCAAGACTTTGGAGCTTCGACTCGACGAGCCTATCATTGCCGCTGATCCTCTTGGCTCGTTTCTCAATTAACTCAAGGGCATCAAGCTAGTATCTGGTAGATCCCTCCCAATGAAGTATCGTCTCACCTTTGCTAGGATCCCCAACTTCCTGGCAGCCACTTGGGCTCTACAAAAGGGACACTTTGCCTCTATAAAAGGGTCAAAATTAAGGGTAGATTTTAACGTAACACCAAGAAGCTCAAGTCGGTTGGTTATCGACACAGCTACACCTCGGAAAGATGGAGCTGTGCGGAAGTAGCTCCTTTTAGCAGAAAAAAGACACGCTTGGGTCTTAGCAGCATTGAACTTGACACGTTCAAGCGCTCAACCGTAGCCTCCCGGAGAGATCGGATCCGCGACCCACCAGCTCGTGCGTCGGACACGTATCTCTCAGCAACATTGCTGTCGTCTGTATACCCAAAGGTACCGGGTTTTATCAGATCATTAATATGCAGCAGGAACATTGTTGCCGAGAGCACCGACCCCTGAGGAACCCCGGCATTAATATCCAGCAATTGGCTTCTTCCATCTACAAACTTCTCCAGAACTCCATCAACGAAAATGGCATCAATTCCTTGAAATAATAGTTTGTTCAAACTTGCATTTGAAGCGTACTTGCTTCGAAACTCAACGATACTTGAATCTACAACAATTGCTACATTGCTACCTTAGTTTAAGGTAGTTTTAACTTAAGTTTGTGTTTAATAAACGGAAAATACCATAGACCACGGAGGTTCGTCGAAGAGCTCGTGGCTAAACAAAACTGGCCAAGTACGAGTCGGACTCGCGTGCAAAGGGTTCCGAACGAATTTTTTTTTTTTTTACATGTTATTTTAACACTACATACTTCTAGTAGGTTTTCCTGTAATTTTTAGGTAAAGATCTATTATCTCGATTTTTTTTTCAAAATTATAGGCTCAGTAGTTTCGGAGATAAGGGGGGAATGTTCACTTTTCGTCTAATTTCTTGAATAACTTCAAAACCATTTATTTTAAAATTATGAAAAAAATATAATTAAGACCCTTACAGTAAGCCCTTTGATTTGATATGTCACACGATATTGTTAAAAAAACTTTTTTTTTAATTTTCTAGTTTGACCCACAAAAGTGACCCCCATACTAAAAATTTAATAATTTACGTAACGCGTCCGTGTTTGGGTCATAGAAGTCCATATGTGTCCCAAATTTTAACAGAATCGGTCCAGTGGATCCGGAGAAAACTGGCTGTGACAGACGGACAGACAGACAGACATCCGAGCGATCCTATAAGGGTTCCTTTTTTTCCGAACCCTAAAAATAGCCGCACGGGTCGATCTTTAAGGTTGTGCAATGCTTGCTGCAGTTGGTTAACTCGTAGATCAACATGTGCGGCTGCTTTTTATCTGCTGATATTTATTTGTACCTATTATTGGTATAGCCGTATTGTTGTAGGCAAATATTGTAGGTAAAAAAATAATATGTAAACATTTTTTTTTGAGATGTTACTATGGAGTTTCTTGTCCGTTCTTCATAAGAATCTACCAGTGCGAATGTCCAACAGGAGTCACTTTATTTCTATTAGTATTTTTACATGTATAATTTTGACATCCAAATGTGCGTTTTGATAGCCGAATTGGAATAAATAAATCCATATCTATTTAATTCCTTCTAACTAATACTAGAAGTACATATATAATTATGTCACCGGAAAATTGCAGACTCAGTAAGATTGTAATACATATTTATTAGACTATAATTTCTCTATGTATCCTGAATAATTCGTTTAGGATACAATAAAACTCATCCAAATTTAATAATTTCCAATATATCCGTGTTTTACTAAAAAGAAAATAGTTTACAATTTCACGCGATATTTTACAATCTTACGGCGTTTATACACTTAAAGAATTAATTGATACCGTATTTTAGATTATTTTTAGTTTTAGTAACCTAAGAGTTTCACGAGCTCCTCAGTTCTAACTATGGGCGTGACGAGCCGAAACTTGTAATCAGCGCAAATGCGCAGTTTATGCATTCCGTGGTCTGTGGAGCATACCTTGCACTAACTTTGTATTTATTGCACTGGAATTCAAAAGCTTGGAGTTATTGTGGATGGATCATGGAGTAAGATATTTCGTGATAATTATATTTGTTGGTATATGCGGTGACTCTGTTTCAGAAGTAAATAAAATTAAGTGTTTTGTTGTTCTTTTATAAATAGACTAGGTGACCCGCGTAACTTCATCTGCTCCGCTCCTATTGGTCTTAGCGTGATGATATACATCCTATTGACACATAAACCGTTTTTGTATGGGCGTTAATGGCTGCGACACAGTTTATAACTCAAGCTGTGTAAGCTCGCTCCATCGTAGACTTTGTCTCTGTCATCTCTGACCTAGACTAGAGTCAAGAGCAAACCCAACAAATAAAAAAAAAGCAGTCATTTTCGTACATAATTTTATTGTAATTCGTGTTTTAAGTCCCAATAAAATATTATTATTATTATAGCCTTCCTCGATAAATGGGCTATCTAACACAGAAAGATTTTTTCAAATCGGACCAGTAGTTCCTGAGATTAGCGCGTTCAAGCAAACAGACAAGTAAACAAACAAACAAACTCTTCAGCTTTATATATTAAGTAAGTAGTAGTTTTTTTGATGCCCAATGATTTATTTTGTTTTTATATGCGTTTGTACATAATTTCGTATTAATGAGTGTATATAGTTAATAGATTATTTTCGTTAATAAAATACCTTACAAAACCAAAAGTATATAGATAATGCATAAGAATATTATTTCAATAATCACTTTTTAAACTGGTTTCTAGTAAAACACATTACAAATTAAATGTAAGACAAATCCGATTGGCTGTCGAAAATAAATTTTTACACCCTATTATTGAATCTCCGCTGTCCGTCCGGCCGTATGTCTATCAGCGGGGTATATCTCATGCACCGTAACACACGGCCGCAACGCGGCTGCAGTGCGGCTGCAGCGCTGCCGCCGCGCGACACTTTGCGTTTATTATTTGTATGGATTAACAAAGCAGCTCGGCAGCAGCGCTGCAGATGCGCTGCTGCTGCGTGGCACTTTGCGACAAATTTGAAGGCGCCCTAATAGGTAGATAGTCAAAATTTTCACAGACTGTAATTCTGTTGCCGCTATTAAAAAAATAATAAAAATAAATGTATTGCTATATTCGCTAAAAAAGAATATAATAAAATTATTTTAAATTTAAAACATAAAAGGGCGACTAGAGACGTGTTTTTTTTTGCATAATATTAGATTATAATAATGGTGATGGAACGGAACCCTTCATGCTCGAGTCCGACTCGCACTTGGCCGGTTTTTTATTCTTTCGTGAGAACACCAGTACTTGGTGTTATGTCAGGTTGACATCTGTCAGATTCGTTCTAACTTCTCGTAAATCTCTTCGTATCAAAACTGCCTACATAAAGTGAGTATCAATTTATTTATATGCTTTTTGACAGTATTAATTTTATTTTTAAGAAAACTTACACTTGACAAATAACAAACTAAATCATTCCTAGATTGGAAAATACGAGCTTCCAATGTATACGGGCTATCACAGGTGAAATACGGGCTTCCAAAGGTAAAAGTAATTTGGGTTAATTATTTGTGTTATAGCGAATAATATTTGCTCCAGAAAGCTGTCGAGGTCTGTCTGTGTTATGTAGTCATTTATTTATTTATTATTTGGTACACCAACAGCAGTACATACACAACTACATACAAGAAACAAACATTAAAATATTAGATCTGGTATGCATGCCTATTATAGGTATACACAGCTTACACCATATTTACAACAAATTATATTAAATTAATATTATAGTCTAAAATAAAGTTAGTATCTAAAGTCAATAACTAAAACCAAAACATCAACATAAAAATCAAAACATAGGAAAAAATCTATGTCTAAAAAAATTATAATATAATTGGTGGCTTTGTACACTCCCCTACCTCTGAGACCGCAAATCTAAACTTGTGTGGTGTATTGTATACACTGTTGCGGGTTCTGAACATTCGGAGTAGGGGTGCGTTGCCAAGGTTGGATTTGCGGAAAGAAAAATGGAGCAATCTTGTGATGGGATGTCTAGGAAGTTTGGAAGGGACTGAATATTGAACACTTTCTAGTAAATCGCTGCACTTTACAAACCCGTTTGCTATTTTGTTAAGGAAAATTAAATTACGCAAACGACGACGGTCACGCAGTGTCTTTATTTTGAAGAAGTGTAGTGGCTAATTTCCCTAGATATAAATCCAAGATGTTTGGTGAAAGCTCTTTGAATGCTTTTAACTCTTTGCGAATGAGCCGCATAGAGCTGGTTCCAAGCGACACTGGCGTATTCCAACCGACTACGTACCAGGGTATTGAACAAAACTATTCTGGTCTTATGACGTTGGAAGCCCTTTGTGTTTCGTTTAACAAATCCCAGCGTTTGCGCAGGATTTTTTTCGATGTCGTTAATGTGCGGTTTAAAACTAAGTCTATCATCAACCAGAATCCTTAGATCTCGTATTTCTCTTACCTTTGCCAACGGGGTGTTACACAATGCGTAAGTAGATGGAAATGATTTTTTTTCCAGAGAATCGGATATGGAAGCATTTTTTGGAGTTTAGGGTATTATTGGCTGTGCACCAATTTTCAATATTTGTTAAATCTGATTGAACAAGCGTCGTGTCTGCAAGTCCTGTAATTTGTTTGTAGATTTTTAAGTCATCTGCAAATAGCAAAGTTTGACAGTGCTTAATTTTACTAGTGAAATCATTAACAAACAGCAAAAACAAGACGGGGCCGAGGTGGGAACCTTGTGGGACACCAGAGCGTACAAGATATTCATGTGAAACATAGCCATTGACTGCGACAAATTGTGAGCGATTTATAATATAAGATAGAATGCAAACCATCTCAACAAAGATCTGTGGACACCGCTAAGCTCAAGTTTGGCTATCATGAGTGGATGACTAACCTTGTCGAATGCACTGGTGAAATCGGTGAATATTGCATCGGCTTCGTGTCTGCCATCGAGTGCTTCAGATATGTCGGAAAGATACCTTACTAAGTTTGTTTCAGTTGATCGTCCAATTCGGAACCCGTGTTGGCTGTCGAAAAGGTTAGTATCCAAATAGTTGGTAATAATGGGACAGACGAGACATTCAAAGAGCTTTGAAAAACATGAAACGATGGAAATCGGCCTGTAGTTTTTTATGTGGCTGGAGTCACCTGTTTTGTGTACTGGCACGATGCGAGCTTTTTTCCACTCGTCTGGAAATATTCCCGACTTTAAAGATTTATTAAATAAAAGACTCAGTGGCTCTGGAAGCACCATGCCACATGCCTTCACAAATACTGGTGGAATTTAATCAGGCCCGGCGCCCTTGGATGTATCAAGTTCCTTTATCTTAGCCAGAACTTCTAGTGATGCAAATTTTATATTACTTAGCACTCCAGGTGATTCTTGATAATATGCCATTTGGGTCGGTAAAAATAGAAGAAAAATGAGAAGCAAAAAGGTTTGCATTATCAGTTCCACTTAGCTTATAGTACAACTACATCATCCATATGCATTCTGGCTGGAATTCTGATTTACTGTTTCGTTTTTTTTTTAAAGTAGCGCCAAAATACTTTAGGTTCTTTTATGATTTCGGTCTCAATATGTTTTTTATAATCGCTATAGTTTTGGTTGATCATTGTATAGCAACGGCTTCTTAGTAAGTCGTAGCTCAAGTAGTCATGTAGTAAATAATGTCGGTTTTTAATCTAGTCTGACTATATTTTGGACTAGACGATCTGCGCAACTTCGTCTGCGTCACATGCTCCGCTTCTATTGGTCGCAGCGTGATGTTATATAGATAGCCTAGATATAGCCATAAAATATTTTTTCAATTAGAATCAGTAGTTCCTGAAATTAGCGCATTCAAACAAACAAACTCTTCAGCTTTATAACATTACTAGCTTCTGCCAGCGGCTTCGCCCGCGTGATCCCTAGGGATCGTACTCCCAGGAAAAAATCCAAGTCTATATATTATTCCAGACTATGTGCCAAATTTCATGCGGATCCTTTCAGGCGTTCTGACGTGAAAGAGTAACAAACATCCATCCATCCATCCATACTCACAAACTTTCGCATTTATAATATAAGTAGGATAAGATAAAAGGATATATAGATTATAGATGGCTCTTTACGCTACGCCACAAGTATCTACACCAGTTGCTCAAACTCTCTTTATCCGTTTTAAGGTGGCATGACGTAGGAAAGTCGCAAACCATTTTAATATTTATATCAGTAAAATTGACTCTAAAATTTTAACTGCATCGTTTAATTAAAAACTCAGTTATTTGACTTGACGTTTTTTTATTTCCCTATTCACACCTCGTAAACATTTTTAAGGGAAAGAATATAAATTACTTTCTCAAGAATTCTCAGTTTACGGCAACGATTTTAATTATTATAGTCGTAAGTCAAAATCTTGTGGTGGCGACCTCATCATTTTAATCGGCACTTCGAAGTTGACAGTTTATTTTAGGAGGTAACTTACCGAGATCAATTTTTATGAGGAGTTGTGATTTAAAAGCTGTCTCATTTTAGAAACTGCGTTGAGTTGAATGGTGCGGTTGTAATCATAGGCTTATAAGAAATTTTGTAGCTGCTTGTGGAATTAAACACCTGTATGCCGTGCGTGCTGTCACTGGAAACCAAAACTCTTAAAATTATTTTCCCAGTCCCCGTGAGCGATGGCGGTTTTCGGCCGGCCAGATGTAACGCATATTTATATTTTTTTTTTTCTACAGTATCGCTGTATCATATCCTTTATTTTAGTCAAAAGATATCTGCTACTGGACAAAGGCCTTTGAAGATTCGTTACATCGCCAGCGGCTGTTTCAAGTATAGAAAATATATTGGACTATGACTTAAATCAACCATGAGTACCTACAGCCCTCCTGACCGATTTCTGCCAATCGCAAACCGGAGACTAACCATCGGTGCAGGACATATTATAATGCACAAGTGTCAAAAGTGTGTGCGCAAACACAATTCAGACACTCCCTCTTCCATCACTCTCATATTCCTATGAAACGGCAACCCGAAACTATCGGAGAGAGATCTGCGGGTCGAATAAGGCCACTTTAGCAGAATCAGAAAGCACATCACGCTGCCCGTCACTGTCAAATTTTTCCAATCAACCTTGAACCTAATGCGTTAGCGATAAAGATGAAAATTAAATTTGACTAATTGTTGCGAGATTAATATTATGATTCTGCTATAGTGGCCTTTTTAGGCCCCTTGCGCAGAACCAACGGCTTAACGTGCTTTCCAAGGCACGGGAGTGTCACTCCACCAAGTTCTAATCTCCGGGCTGTCACAAAGAAATTCTTAATGGAAAAAAAGTGTTTGCCTGACCTGGGAATCGAACCCAGGACTCCACGCTCGGTGATCGAGCTTGCGACTGCGAGACCAACGGAGCAGTCACGAACCAGGAGTATAATTATTTTAACTTCGGTAACTAACTTAATGTAAACGCGCCGTAACGTTACAAACTTTGGTTCTTATGTTATATCATCAGACTTAACTTTTTCCAACCGAAAATAAGCAAGTTACTTTGAAAAAACACGCAATAATGGCCCTTATATCAACAACTTACGACACAAAAATGCAAAGATATAAACATCAGCCAATAGAGGGGGATAATCGACACCTAGCTTTACAAATACCCCGTTCAAACTGTGAGATATCACGGCCGAATCCTTTTTATACGCGATCAGTCTGGTTTATGGCCCCCATTTGGAAACCATTAGGATTTCCTATGGAGATAGGAGACTGCCGATATTTGAACACCATTAAGGTCTGTTTTTATTTGTCAATTTTTTAAGTTGTGGTGGATGGGTAACACGTTATGCTCTTGGGAGTTCCATATGGTTCCATACCTGGTAATGTCTATGTATAAATAGAAATGGATGCACATTAAAACTGCAATGTTCATTGGTGTTTTACCTATTTACAGAAATGTTATTATGGTTAAAACCGCAGAGCTTGGAGACATATCAGGGGCCGTTACTAAAAAGAGGCTAGCTAGGAGAGCTACAAAGAGGCCTTGTCAACTTTTCCATACAAACCAAGTGTGTCACCGTGTAGTTGCACTACGACTCAAATATGCAATAACGTTTAGCTATTGGCTTTGAAAGCGGTCAAGACAGCCTAAATTTTCTTTCTATCTGCCGTTGGTCCCGGCTGTCATTTGAGCATTACTGAAAATGGTCACGGGTAGTCAAAAGCCAAATGTTTTGACACCGGTCGGTAGATATTGTGGAGGTCAGGAGTAAAATACTGGTATTCATTTGCATCTGGTTAGCCTTGAAGCGGACCCCTTTTTTTAATGATGGGAAATCACCAAATGACTCCTCCCGCTCTAGGCGGAGCGGAAGAGAGTGTCAGACTCTTACTGACAAAAAACACATCCGTGTTCCTCCTAATGCCCTTTGCGTTCCAGAGCCGCGGTAACTCTTTCGAACAAATTCCGCAGCCCTGGTGGAAGCTCACTCCTACATAGTTGGGAAAGGCTACGTAGATTCTAAGAAACTGTCTGAAGTCCCAATAGCCGGCCATAGACCATAGACCTTTCATTCAACGCAAACGACAATAAGCAAAAAAATATCTACAGATGCCTAAATTGTTCTAAATGACAATAAAACCTTTAAAAATTCTCTAAATTACACAAAAAACGGTGTCGGAAGTTATTTATCAAAAGGTCCGCCAGATATGATTATCCTTGCGACAGCTAACGGTTTTGGGGTCGACAGAAGAATAGGCAATTTAGGCCGACGGGGGCCTAATTAGCTGAGAAAGAGCAGGTCGAATTAAAACATGGTTTTTGTTGCGAATTATTAAATTAGAATTAATGCGAGGTTTTGATGTTCCTTAATTCGTTTGGGATGTCTGTGCTGTTTTTGTAACGTTTTTAATAAGGATTTGAAGGGATTTTATTTATTTTTTTGGAAGAAAAAGACGAGTAAAATGTCCATGAACTCTTTAACGTTTTTTGTTGAAGCAATTGTAAATATTTTCTTTCAGCAAACATCATTAGAATGTTTATGTTGATAGAACTTTTAACAATTCAATCAATTTGATTACTTTTATTTCTACCGCGCTGGAGATAGGGTCGGTTAGTGTGTTTTGCTGTTTACAAAGTATATACATTCGTTTTGAAATAACTGATGTCACACTAATCCTACAGTGGGTTATGATAAGTTTCCGAGCGTATTGAACATAATATACAACCCGATAGCAACCCTCTGGCAGTTGCCCACTAGACCCGACCCAGTCGTTTGGTAGGACGATACTCCCTTTTCGAAGGAGGTATATTTAAATAATCCCTACGAAAATCAGTATGAGTGGAACATCCCAACCATCACAGAACATTACACACAAAATTATATCTAACGCAAATTAATTGCCGACGAAATATGTTATATTCATAGAACATTAATAGTAATATTACATGTATGCAATCTAACGCGGCCGTGTTCTGGCACATAAGTTAATTATGGCGGCGACATCAATGTGATTCATGGGATGACGCGACAAGTGTAGGGTTGCCAGGACAGGAAATTTACCAACATTTAAGGGTTAATTGATTTTTTTTAAGTTATTTGAACAGGAAGATTTTATGGTAAGTTATAACAGTCGCTTGGGTTGAGCTTAGAGGTTAAGCAACAATTACTGAGGTTGTTTCTTGGATGGGTGAATCAGGGCAGAAACTTACCCTGATTTAAAGGTTAGTTGTGTTTCTAAGGTTCTTTGAACAGAGAATGCTATACGATTTTGGAGGGTAAGCAACGCTCGTCGAGGTCGGGCTGCGGATGGTTGACCATCCATCACATATTGAGAGATTCTTCCGTGACCTGGAAAGCAAGTTAAGCCGTTGGTCCAGGCTGTCGTTTGTAGATCTTTTACAGTCGTTACGGGTTGTTAGAAGTGAGATAATTTCACAATAGTCTTGACAAGAGGTATTGTATAATCAGTTTTTTAGGCTGTGGAGGGCTAATAAGTAGTCGCTTCTTATAAAATACTGGTATTCAGGAATTCCCAGGTCAGGAAAATTGAAATTGGTCTTTCTATCTGTAATTTCTTAGTGCTACTAAGCACTCGGAGTTGCGATTAAATTTGGATTAGCTTTGCCCTCTATTACATGGGAAATATACAACCTATAACAGAATAAACGCAATACCTCTTAAGGGGTCATTGTACTCATTATTATCAACAACTTTTACTATGGAACCAACACTGAAATCGCGAAAAAAAATCGACTCCCCCATACATTTATGTGCGCATAACTCGACGAAATGTACTGAACAGCTTTTACGATTTCGGTATTGGTCCCATAGTAAAAGTTGTTCATAATGATGAGTACAATGACCCCTTAAGAGGTATTGCTTGGCTAGAGAATGTAAGAGAACTTTAGGTACACTTTTGCCTATCCCTTTAGGGAATGTAAGGTTTGATGATAATTATGTAAATAAAATGTCTGGAGTATAATCTGTTCTGTCTGTCTGTTACAAGTCTTTATCTAACCATCTAGTGGTTTAATACAATTGAATATAAAGAGTTCTTTAGCAGTGAAGAGATCGCCCTTGAGCGATAAGACCCTTTGTTGTACATTGTTGATTTTCACTTGAATACTTACTGTTTTATAAAAACCGCAATTTTTTTTTTGCTAATTTATTAGTTACCAAGTCGTGTGTCCAAGGAGAACTGCCATCAGTAAAAAAACTTTTTTGCAAAAAATATAACCGATTTCCAAAAACAAAACACTACAAAGTATAAAATAACTTTAATTTCGGAAGTCGGTGTTTTTGGTTTTTTGACATCACCAGTTTTTTTTATTTTTCACTTTTTAGTGGTACCTTCGTACCCATTCACAGCGTACCGGCGTGATGTTATGTTATGAACTGGTGCCTATTTAATAAAACTTACTTAGTGCTTTCGGTGTACAGGTCTCGTTAATACGAATAAATACGCGGTCGAATTGAGAAACTCCTCCTTTTTTTGAAGTCGGTTAAAAATGATGAACTTCCATACAAACTTCTATGGGGTCCATTAAACCCGTTTAGGGTATGAAATTTCAAAACTTCGATTAAAAAATGAACTCGTAGATACGAAATTACAATAAGAAATTACATTCTTGAAAAAAAAATAACGCAAATCATGTGATGTATTTGGCTGTTAAAATTAACTTATTATCATATTAACCAACTATCATATTTTGATGTGCAGCTAGAAAACGCGCTTTTGACAAACATTCATCATCATCATATCAGCCGAAAGACGTCCACTGCTGGACAAAGGCCTCCCCAAGCGTCGCCACAACAACCGGTCCTGCGCGTCTCGCATCCATCAGCTACCCGCGACATTCGCCAGGTCATCGGTCCACCTTGTGGGAGGCCTTCCAACGTTACGTCTTCCGGTACGCGGTCGCCACTCCAGAACTTTTCGGCCCCATCGACCATCTGTTCTGCGAGCAATGTGCCCTGCCCACTGCCACTTTAGTTTGGCAATCCTTCGGGCTATGTCGGTAACCTTGGTTCTCTTGCGGATATCATCATTCCTGATTCGATCACGCATGGAAACTCCAAGCATTGCCCTCTCCATTGCCCTTTGAGTGACTTTGAGCCTTCTGATGAGGCCCATTGTAAGCGACCACGTTTCAGTTCCGTATGTCATCACTGGCAACACGCACTGATCATAGACTTTCGTCTTGAGACACTGTGGTATGTGGGACGAGAAGATACCGCGCAACTTCCCGAACGCTGCCCAGCCGAGTCAGATTCGACGGTTGACCTCTTTCTCGAAGTTGGCCCTACCTAGCTGGACCAGAAACATTATCACAATGTTTTTGTGATCATTTTCGTTTAAACTGAACTTAAGAGGAAATGCTGGCGGAGAGACTTTGTATGTAAAAAGTCATAATTCGAGGTTTGGCTCTCGACCGTTTCTCCTCCAGTGTTGAACCGATTTAAGAGATATTTCACAAACTGAATAAGAAGGATATATACTGTGTCCCTATGTTTTCTTTTTTGATGATTTATTAACCGTATAAGCACTAGAACTCTCACAAAATGCTCAAAATTGTCCAATAAATCGCTGTCAATAGAGCCCTAGTGTACAAATTTGGCAACTATTAATTTAAAAAGGAAAACATAGCACAACTCTGTTTTCCTTTTTTAAATTCATTACATAAATCACACACAGTATTCTTCCATCCTTCTTATTCAATTTGTGAAATATCTCTTAAATCGGTCCAATATTGGAGGAGAAAACAGTCGAGAGCCAAACCTCGTATTATGACTTTTTACATACAAAGTCTTGCCGCCAGCATTTCCTCTAAATGATTCATATTAGAAACAACGGTTTACTTATGCTGTACGTTGTGTGACTTTGTATGAATGAATAAAATGAAAGATTTTTAGAATTCCGTACCCGAAGGGTAACCAACAGAAGCCTGTTACAAGGCCTCCGCCACCGTCTGTCTGTCTATTACCGGGCGAGTGTAATAACCCGGCGCCTCCACCAAATGTCGACGTGCAGGCTAGGGCTTCTGCAACGTCAGGGGATCGTGATTAAAGAAAAAGACTGTTGGAGATTTAAGAGATGATTATATTGAGCTCATGCTTCAAAGAAAGCTTTTACAGTTCTCCTTGAAAAAACAAATCAATCAACAATGTCATTATTTCAACCTATTCTAAATTATGAACTATCTTTTTAGCTACTTCTTCTAAAGCTTTTATAAACAGGTTTATTCAAGGAGAATGTGTCACAGGAGACAGTTGAAATGTTCAGTGTGTATTTCAATGGACGCTATAACAAAAAAATAAATTAAATTAAAAATTGAAGGGCCCAATTCCAAACAAGAAACGTGTTTTTTTTCGGTTTATTGTACGGAACCCTTCATGTGAGAGTCTGACTCGCACTTGGCCGGTTTTAAGGGTTCCGTACCCAAAGGGTAACAACGGAACCCTATTATATGTCTCCGCTGTCCGTTCATCTGTCTGTCTGTCAGCGGGCTGTATCTCAAAAACCATAATAGATAGACAGTTGAAATTTTCATAGGTAGTGTATTTCTATAGCCACTATATATAATAATAAAAATTAAGGTTTATGTTACAGAACTCTTCATATGAGAGTCTAAATCGCCCTTGGCCATTTTTTTACACTGTCAACATTTCCAATCAGACTTATCCCCAAAAACTCCACTCCAATTCTAACCCGAAAAATACTGCACTAATTCAAGAGCCCTTGGGAAATAGAATGACATTATGTACTTTTCATTCTGCGAGGTATTTCCGTGGTATTTTTCCGTTTCATCCTGGCAACATGGGTCGTCCCCTTGAGCATTACGTTGCGACCCCAACGGTCCACCTTTGTAGGCCTTGTAATTAGTCCACGAAATAATGGGAGGTGACTATGAATTTTTTACGCGTATCATATTTTGATGGGAACAATGTCCGATGTTTTTTTACGTGAATAATTTGTTTGTGTTATGTCAGTTTAATTTAGGGGCTTGATGGTTTGGTCATCGATTGATTAAAGTGGGGTGAAAGTAAGTTAAGCTTGTTTTTACTATTGATTGGTACGCGTTCGACTATTATTTCACCTGATGATAAGCGATGATCTGGTCGAAGATGGAGCACGCTTGCCTATTCACTCTGGTCTTAATTACTCCCAGGTTGTAGCTATCAGGAAATACAGAATCTGGCAGGGAATTCCACTACTTAGCTGGACGCACAATTAATGTGTTCTGGAAACGTTTTGCTGTGTGTATGGGTGGGATGTTCACCATGTATCGGTGGCTCATCGCCGTTCGTCTTGTGGTGCGATGATGGAACGGGCTTGGCGAAATTAAACTACGCGATTCTGTCGCACAGTCCCCAAAATGCAACGGGTTGAAAACCGACAGGCCAGCAACTCGAGGTCGATGCTCAAGACTTTGGAGCTGCGACTCGATGAGCCTATCATTGCTTATCATCCCTTATATGTCTTATATCAGCTTAACTTGGGTGTGTAATTAAAATGATTTCAGTCGAGAGTTTTCTTGCAGTGGTAAGTTACAAGACGGATTCTGAGTTTCCTGATAGCGACAAACTGGGGTCTTACTTCAAGGAAAGCTTGCTTCATCGTCGACCGCGTCAACGATTGCCATCAGGGGAGATTGGACGCCATCAATAACAGTGAAAAAGGAGATGTCTATCAAACACGTGACCTTCATACAGATATCTCGTATCATTTAAGAGGTGATCAAAAATGACCGAAGAGTAAATAAAAAAAATTGTAAAGATTTTTTGTTTGTTTGTTCCGAATAGGCTCCGAAACAACTGGACCGATTTCAACTATTTTTTCTAAAAAATATAGAGATCCCTTCGAAAATTGCAATACTAAACCCGCGCGAACGAAGTTGCGTGCAAAGTGCTAGTATATAAACTGACATCTCCCCATCCGGGGGTAAATTAGTCTTTAGCATGTCAGACAAACATTATGAAGATTTAATGACAATCAATGGATCCCAGCAATCTGTGCCATTATGCCCCATTTTTCTATAGGATGCTATTGTAAAGATTCCCTTTTGAAACAATAGCAGAAACACAGGTTTTAATTAAAATGGTCATGCAAAGATACAGAAAGCTTATCCCTCTGTAGGTAGCTCTCTGTTTTGGTCGTTTTCAAAGCTTTACGAAGAATTTGATCGAACTTTTGGGACACGAAACAAAAATAAAGTAGGCCGCGACAAAGGCGACCCTGCAAGCCTGTGACGAAGGCTAATCCACATTTTAACAAGTAGAAGTATCATTTAGTTACAAAGTCCCGACTACGGAATAATGTACATCATGGGTTCGTACATTTAAAAGTGAGAAAAAAAACCGGCCCGAATATTTTTTTTTTTTAACTTGCTGTTATAAAACCTCCGACTTCATAATGTTTTTTTTTTTAATACAAGTAAAAGACTATTTTCTGTCTTATTGTAGAAAATTTTAGGCTCAAAAATCATAATTTTTACTTGTTACCTGATGTCACTTTAAAATAAACTGATTTTAATGTCATTCAGATTTAAAGTCAGTCAGTACTTTAATTTTTTTTAAAGCGATATCTAATATTCTCAAAATAAGTTATTTTGATTGATATGTCAGACGGTACCGTGAGCATTTTGGAAATAACCCCATATTCAAATTTTATTTATATACGTTACTTGTTTGTGTTTGGGTCACAGAAATCATTTCAAATGAATCGGACTAGTACATTCAGAGCTATTGACTGTTAAACACGAACATACAGAAATATGACTGATCCTATAAGGTTTTCTTTTCATTCAGGCGTACGAAATCCTAAAATATTTTTGCACACAGTCCATGGGGCATAATTAATGTTAATAACTGTTTTGATGAAGTGCATTTCCCCCAGTATACCTTAATGAACATCCACCATCTAAATAAGTGAATTCATTCAAATACGGAATTTCAGTTATTGTACATAATGAGTCGAAATAATAATATTTGCATAATGTTACTGTGTTTTTAGACTTGCGAGTAGTTTTGGCAAATACCGAGCTATGAACTGCCAAATATTTCTGCATGGGTTGCGGAATTTGTTCGGAAGAAAGCAAGAGTCACCGCGGTCCTGGAACGCAAAGAGCATTAGGAGGAACACGGATGGGTTTTAGTCAGTAAGAGTCTGACACTTCCTTCTGCTCCGCCCAGAGTGAGAGGAGTTATTTGATGATTTCCCATCCTTAAAAAAAAATACCTGTAAAATAATTGTGTTTCAAATTAGATCAAACGGCGGTTGCTGTGGTGAGTTGGTCTGAGGAAAAATCATAGATTCATTTGACTTTTCCGGTCTATTTATTTACTAGCTTCTGCCAGCAGCTTCGCCCTCTTGAAAATCGAAATATTTCTCAAGGATACATACTCCCGGAGAAATATCCTATGTTCCTATGATCTCCCAGGAAATGGTCGAACCGTGTTCTTAGTAACGAAGAGGTAACAGACATCTCGTTTTTTTAGGATGGGAAATCATCAAATGACTCCTTTCGCTCTGGGCGGAGTGAAAGGGAGTGTCAGTCTCTTGCTGACTAAAACCCATCCCAGGACCACGACGACTCTTTCGAACAAATACGGCAACCCCGGTAGGCCAGTGCCTACCGGGGATGCCAGCATAATAGACGGGCTGGCATCTCTTTGAAGCGCGCGTGGACACAACACGACGTCGACCCGAGCCAGGGTCCTCATCGGACCGCGAGCCGAGACGGCTCAGCATCCGCAGGCGTGCGGTGGCTGGGAATCGCCCTGCAACTTCCGACGCCCGGGACATCTCCCTATGGTGCGGCGGCTGTGGCCTGAGGTTTGCCTCTTCCTCACGCGGCCTGCCGCCGCTGCCTTTGCTGACATTACTGTTTCTTACTGCTTCACCAGACATACTTACTTTCATTTTATTCACTTCCTTATGTTGGGGTCAACCACGCTCGGATACACATATGACACCAAAACTCTGACTACTACTGTTCTTCTTGCAGGTACTAACTTACGAGCCATCCTTAGGGAATTAACGGGAGGTTCTCAAGCTATTTTTGTATCTCCTCTTTCTTAGTGAGACCGTTAGCTTTTATGCTACCCTTCCTCCACCCTTCAAACATCACGTTTCACTAATGTACAAATTTAAATATTTAGAATCTGTTTTAATAAAACATCATAAAATGTTTGTCACCCCACTTGTTCTTATATCTTCACACGAAAAACAGCACCTGATTGTCACAACATACATCGTGATTAATTGTTTTGTTTTTTCAGACCCTGTTCTGACTTTGCTTGATTAAAGGACGACCACTTACCTGATATGGCAGTTGCAGCGTGTTAACTGATCTATTAAATTTTCATCCAGCTTTACTTGGAAAATAAGTAGTGCAAAGAAAAGTAGTGCAAATGTAGTTTTGATCAGGATAACAGTTGGTCTACTACTGTGTGGTGCACCCATCGCACAATGTGTTCGTAACTACTCCAATAGTGTATTCATAGCATATTTTGAATTAAATCGTTTTGCCCCATCAAACTGACCAAGTGTCTACCAATCACTAGGCGTAATGGACTCGATGATTATTACCAATCCACATTGCGTGGGGCTAAGTGAACTAGGACAGATTGGTGGGGCAAAGTGAAATTATTAGCAGTTGTCATAAGATTCTTTTCATTGATAGCTTCGTATTTGACCTCTAATATACACACTTACAAATTGCATCCAATTGCTGAGCAAAGAGAATATTTTAAGTACAGGATGTTGAAATAAAAACACATTATTTTTTATTTCAAATTGTATTTATTTTCGTCGTTATTATATTAAACCATTCGCATCGCACTCCACACTATTGGTCCGTCCATATTACACAACACACCATATACTTCATCATTTTATAAATTATTTCGAATTATCTATAAGTATTTACATTTTTACATTGAATAAACAATTTTTAGAAATTTCTTTTATCTAGGTACTGGCATTTAAGATAGATACAGGCGGTTTCTTTTTTAGTAGTAGGTACTTTATACAATTTTTTTACCTGACACTACTAAGAAAATAATATACCAATTTCTCCTAAGTCTTCCCGCAATTTATATCTACAATATGAAACGTTACATGGCTGCTGTTCATAACGACAAATGTCAAGAAGATAGTGCTTTTTGACCGAAATCATAGGAAATAAATATTCTTGTCAAAAATGTCTTCCTAAGAAAAAAACCGCGAAATATCTATCTCAAACGACGAAGCGAACTTACTGAACGCTCATAAACAATTTGTAACTATATTTAGTTTCGTTATAATATGTATAAGAAAAAACTTGGAAATATACTTTTTTACAGTTTACAATTACACTATGTATATATACAGGCTACATTTTTAACCGTGAAACGCTTGTGGAAAGTGTAGGCACACAGAAATTCGATATTATGTAAATGAGAAGGTTTATTGTCGGAATTCCGCACGTTAGTAAAAATGGAACCGGTTTAAAATCATGCGAACATCTGCCTGTAAAGCTGTTATCCTTTTTCAGGGTTTTATACCTGTGATTACGCAAATTTATATTAAACCCGTGTCGTCTGAATGTTGAAATACTGGTATTCTGTTACAACTGGTTGGATTGGAAGGCGATCTCGACATAGATAGAATATAGCTTTGCATAGGAGTGATGGATGTCTGCATGTTTGTCATAATGACGGATCTATCTCAGAAGCGAAAAGTGATAGGCAGTTAAAATTATCAATCATTGTAAGTTTTTTAAATTATAAAATATTTTCATTAATCTAATATTATCTTGTATAATTTTAAATTGAAAAGCTACATTGACATGAATGTAATTAATTGAAAGAGTTTAAATGTTATAAAAAAGTGCTTTTAGAGAAAAATAGTTCAAAAAATGTAATTCCCTGCCGGAGTCTATGTTTCCTGATAGCTACAACCTAGGAGTCTTTAAGTCATGAGTGAATAGGTTACTTCTAGGCAAGCGTGCTCCAGGTTCGACCACATCATCGCTTACCATCAGGTGAGATAGTGGTCAACACGTGCTTATAAATAGGAAAAAATAAAACTTTTTCAAAAAAACTTAGTGTGACTATAAAACACTATCATTTTAATGCTCTATCAACAGACGATTTTGTCAAATATCACTACCTCGACACCCTATTACTTCGCCTCAGGTAACCCTTAACTTTATAGGATGATAACCATCAAATACAATCCCATTATCTGTCATTCGCACCTTCCGAGTACATTTGTCATATGACGAAGGTATTAGAAATAAGGCTGCATGTTCATTGAGAGCGAATAGGGGGAGCGAGAGCAGGCAGCGTAACGATTTTTTTGTGTAAAAAGGTATAAATAATTTACACGCTTCTTTTTCTTCTTCTCCAGGCAGAAAACAATGTATTTTACGCTCCTTGTAAACAATGTATTTTCTTGCAAAAAAATATTTTGGTTGATTAATTGAGTGAGTTTAAATTTATTTTATTGAACGACTTAGGTCCACAGGTGTTTCCGAAAGACAATACAATCAAATCTGTCTGTTGAAAGAAAAATAATTTACTGACAAATTATTCGGCAACGCCTGTAAATTATTGGAATTAACTAGTGTTGTTTTTTTTTGTAACGCAAACTTGAAAACTAAATAGTAACTTCAGTGTTAACGAACTTGAGCTGAAAGTAGATGACAGAGATAAGATTACCGAGACTAAGTGAAATTTCAGTATATCTTGGATTTTTGACTTTTGATAATCTTTGTCTCTGAAAGAGATCAGCGGTTGGTACTGCATCGCTTTCCGCTTCCACCTATCACCGACTGCTTAGTCTTAAAAAGGGTTCCATACGTTTTCTGTGTTCTTACACTTTCCAACTACAAATGATAGCATGGAAGGTTATATTTACGCAATTCATTTTATTTATTACGTAAGCACCAATAATTAATACCTACTTTTATGAAACTGATTAAATACAATAATGGTAACTGATTTTTTTTTTCATAAATAATATTTTTAATTTACAAAATTATATAGATAAACACGTAAAATGTCTAGGTATTACGTTGCAGGTATTTGTTTGCTTATATCAAGTGGATTCATTAGATCTTAAGAAAATCAGGGCTCAAGTACAGATACATTCACACTCTCTTTATGAAGTTCAAGCGGAGGGAAATCGCGTCAAACTGAAAATACAAACATATAAAACTGTAATCACGCTTTTTCGCGAATCCTTGCGCTGCGTATATAGAACAGACAATATGTAACACCTTAAATATAATACTTTAAAAGTAGAAAAAATATATTTAAAGAAATTGAGATTCAATTAAAATGTTTGACAGAAAATAGAGCAACCTGTACAATGTTAGATCATTACAAAAAGTTACATTAGAAAATATGCCTTCACTTTTATATACTTGTAATTAAAGGAATCGTTTCGTTCGTTCGTCATTTTTTCTGTCTTTTAACTGCAAAGTTTTGGACCAATAAAATCCTATGTAAGTTTTACAAAAGCACCAAAATGAGGATACCTGAGGCTCTACACAATGTGCCATTCTAATGCAATTGTCCAATTGTAAAAACATTAGGGACTCGCATTTCGCTCGGGACTTCGTTCGCGCGGGTCTAGTATTGCAATTATCGTAGGGATCTCTATTTTTTTTTTTTCGAAAATGTAGTTTAGGAGCCCATTCGGTACAAACAAACAAAAAAATCTTTTCTCTTCATAATATTAGTATGGAATAGCTTTTGCCCGTGACTTCGTAATCGTAAGAATTTCTGGAAATCCTCTCTTAATACTCCCCTATACCCTCCAAGGAACCTACATGCCAAATTTCAGTGTTCTAAGACCAGTGGTTTCGGCTGTGTGTTGTCTGTCAGTCACTCAGTAACGGAAGAATTTTAATTTAATTTAAGTCTCTTATCGATTCTAATGTGCATATAATATTCATTTTAAGACCGTAAAATTACGAGGTCTGTGAATTTTAAAACACTGAAATCTGTAGTGAAGATCAGATAAAAATAATTCTAAATAAGTACCAACAAGGGCCTTTATTATTTTTATAGCACATTTTATTTTAAATATTTGCAAAACATTCGACGCCAAAAAGGCTTAGTGAAAACCATCTCATCGCAGTGAAGGCTTATTTTCAACGATTTAAATATTGACATTTCGAAGCTCGGTCGCTCTCTGCGAGCTCCTGCCATAGAGTAAGTAAATACAGAAGGTTTAGACTCTGCACGCCCTTGACTCTGCAATTCACAATGCCCTCCACACCGCCAAGAACAGAAACAGGTGGAGAAATATCGTACGTGAGAAAGTGATGCAGAAGGAGTGTCGAGGGTCGAGACTTCAACACTGAGGAATACAAGGAGGAGGAGAATCTGCACGCTTTTTATCGACAAGCTGGCCTTTGACCACAATCTCACTTGAGGGAAAACGATGATGTGGTCGACGATGGAGCACGCTTACCTAGAAATAACCTATAAAAGTTATCTAGTCATACAAGCATGTGTATGATTTCGATAACTTCATCTTGACAAATAGCAAGCAAGACATAAAATACATGTGTGTGTGAAAATTCTGAGCCGATTAACAGTTTAACCTGTTCCAGAGTCTTCATAGCCAGAGACTAGAAAAAGTGACATTTTATCAACGATAAAGATTTCAAAAGATCTAATCTACGAGATTTTTTGTTTAAACGAGGGTTTTTGTCATTTTGACAGTCGCTCGGTTTGTCAAAACATGTTAAACGAAAATAGGGAAAATATAACCACCGAATGTCCTATTATATGACAGACGACATCGCGGCAGACCAAGGCCTAAATGGCAGGACAAGGCTCGATTCCTACCAATAAAACTGGCTGGAAGTATAGAGTTGTGTGAAAAAGGGAGGCAATGAAACGATATATTCGCTATCGAGAGATCACTTTTATTTGGCGTGAACTTTCTGTATTTCGTTACTCTGTGTACGCGTGTGAGTTCAAATGCCCACACTCGATATTTACACGTTAATATTGAATCTCAATTTGTTACGTCATGTGTTTTTCAATTAAAATGCCTGAAATTTTTCATGCAATAAATCAAATAGTGACTGGAGTTGAAATAAAGTGATTTTGCTTGTTGACTTTTGAATACATTATTTATTTATTTGGTTTTCACAATTGAATATGTGTTTTTCTTTTCTTTTTGATTCTGAAGAAGAATACACGTTGAATATTGATTAAAACTCCGAGAATTCAATCAAAAATATTTATACGACGCATTAAAAATTTGCAAATTACTAATTGAAACATGATCAAACAAAAGCTTTCAAGAATAAGAAATACATTGGTTACTATCGTAAAATACACAGATCCTATAGGTATTTTAAACAGCTTACTATGAGATTTAATGGTCATAATATTTTAAATACAGTCTTAGCAAAATAACTCAAATAAACTTTAAAAACTTAACTTAAAATTATATACGTTTCATAAACATTTTTACTTCAAGTAACACAATAATTTACTACTAAAGTCTGAGTCAACAATGGATCATTAGGTATTGTTACTGCGTTTGCAATATTCCGGGAACATGTGCATTTGGGAGACAATGATGGTTCCTTGGTGCAGGGGCGTAGCTACCGTCGTATCAAAGATACAGGGCCCCTGGACTACAAGGGCCCCAAATGAGGGCTACCGTTTTTTTACTCATCAGTTGGCGCCACTGTTGAGTGAGGTTCTTAAACATAGCATTCAAGTTGTTACTACGCGCACGTGAATAAAATTAGAAGGAAAATAAAAAAATCAAAACAAATAAGTAAATAAACGCGCGTCAATAGCCACAATACGGTGTAATTTGACATTTAAAACCTCACGCTACACTAGCGCATCTAGCGGCGAATTCAAACGCGATAGCCTTCCTTGCGCAAAGCTATACATTTATTCCTGCTATCTCCTTCGTAGCCTGCCAAGACAATTCTGAGCTAGTAGGGCCTATTTTGTTAAAAAAACAATAACCTAAAAACCCCAAAAGTGTTTGATACAGGGCTCCCCTTTGACATTAGCTACGCCACTGCCTTGGTGGCTCTGACTGCAGTAAGTAATCACTGCGTAAGTACTAAGATTTTGATCCTATAACATATTTATAAAAGCAACATAGTATATAAACTCCATTACCAACTTCTTTGCGTCAGTTAAAGCTACCGAGGCGAATCGAATTTGGTTTTAAAATGATGTCATTTCATTTTATGGGTCGCCAGAATTTCAAGTCATACTAACTTTTTTTTGTTTTTAAAACATTTACACGAACTTTTAAGCTTAAGTTTTGAGATATAGTAGGCCGTTATGAAGAGTTTCTTAATTTCTTTCATTCGAAAATTTAATTTGGTTTTACTTTCATAGCATTTTTTTTAATTTCCTTCAATGAGTATCTTTTTACAGCACCTTAGTCAAGAAACTCGTGGCTAAATAATAACAGCCGCACGGGTCGATCTTCAAAGTAAAGCTACGCTTGCCGAGGTCGGTCTGTGGATAGGTGACCATCTTAACATACTCTTGCGTGCCTCGGAAAGCACGTTAAGCCGTTGATCCTGGCTGTCATTTGTAGATCTTAGGCAGTCATTAAAAATTGTCAAAAGCGAGAAATTCTGAGACCAGTCTGGACAAGAAGTGCCGTGTTACTCAGTAAATGGGTCAGGTCTGGTAGGTAGCCGCTCCACGTAAAATACTGGTATTCACCTGAATTCGGTTTGACTGGAAGGCGACCCCAATATATTTGGGAAAAGGTCTGAGATGAGTTGAGCAGGTCAGACATGTAGTCTTTCCATGTAAAATATAGTTATTCAGCTGCAACCGATTAGACTGGAAGTCGACCCGATTAATCCAATTGTCTCGGAATTAGGCTGCGTTACCACCAGCGTGTCTAAAAAGGCCACTTTAGCAGAATCAGAAAGCACATCACGCTACCCGTCACTGTCAAATTTTCCCAATCAACCTTGAACCTAATGCGTTAGCGATAAAGATGTAAATGAAAGAACATCGGCCAAATACGACCTGACCGAAATATGAAACGAACACGTCAAAAAATAGAGACTTAAGTGTATATTAAATTACGGAGTTCAACTTATTTTATTGGAGCCGGTAAAATAATTTAGCTTTGTAACAAAAATCTCATTTCCTTACTATTTTTTATAGGTGGTACACGTTTCATCTTGGCACAACCATTAAGCACTTACTTTTAAAAAATACTAGATTTTAGTGAAGAATTTTTATTTATCTTTGTAGTTTACTATCAATCACATCATTTTTTGATGGGGATATGGATTGAGTACTCCGAAATGTGCAAATGATTGGTTGACAGTAATATAGAATACATAGAGCGGAACGTATCATGACATCAGAACTGTCAAAGTTTTTACCGCTTTTTGTTGCTCTTGCGTCGTTGCGTACTGTGCGATTTCTTGTGGGTTTAGTGTTTTATTTTTGACTTGGCTACTATTACGGACTCCGACCGTTTTCATTTTGTGGTTTAAGCTGAGGTTATAGTCATGGCAGTAGACTTCAATACCTATTACCTACATCATAACCTCAAAAGTAACGTTCCAAGATCCTCGGCTTTAAAAAAATATGTTTTCAATATAGGATTAATGGTTGTGCCTAGGGGAACGAATTAATCCATACACTATTCTCGTCCACGATATTTTAAAGTCAGGTCGCACAATGCCGACATTCTTTGACTGATTGTTATGTGGTTAATATTATGATTCTAATATGATTCAGCAGATGATATGATTGAGCAGTGGTGGCAGAGTGGTAACGGCTTCGACTTACGAACTGTAGGTCGCGGGTTCAAACCCAGCCAGGCACATTACTTTGTGTAATTTATTTCATCACCACTGCTCTCAAAACGGTGAAGGAAAACATCGTGAGGAAACCGGCATGTCCTAGAACCAAAAATTCGAAGACTAGAATCTAGATTGAACCCTCATCATTATAACAGCCGAAAAACGTCTACTGCTGGACTTAGGCTTCCCCCAAAGGGGAGGGGTTTGCCATAATCGCCACGCTTGGCAGGCGGGTTGGCGATCGCAGGGTATGGTGTTGCGTTTTACAGAGATCGCTGCTGCCCATTCTCTGGTGAGTCCCTTAGTCGCCACTTACGACACGCACGGGAAGTGATGGGATGGTATTATTCTTTTACGGCACCATAAAGCACCGGCGTTCTCTGTAAAACGCAACACCATACACTGCGATCGCCAACCCGCCTGCCAAGCGTAGCGATTATGGCAACCTCCTCCCCCTGTGGGGGAGGCCTATGTCCAGCAGTGGACGTCTTTCGGCTGATATGACGATGATGAAAGCACCGGCCGACACCATACGGCAAATTGAACTCTATTCCAGTCTATTAATATATCATCAATGGCAACCCACTTCATCTATCCAATGACTACTACACATTCATAAAAAATAATATGAATATTTCAATAATTAAAAAAAAATCTCAGTATCGTGACGCATGACGTAGTTTAACCACATTCAGGAGCGAGCGCAATACGATCCTTGTGTTCCAAGGACGGCGCGGAATGAAACGGTGACATTGTTTTGATACGTAAACATTATTAACAGAATGTTTCATAATTCTAATGTAATATTTATTTTAAAAATTGCGCCTAGATGTAGTTTATGTCGGATACATTAATTGGGCCGCCTTTGTAAGACAACTAAAAAAGCATCGTGTAAATCCAGCCTTGCGTAGTTATTTCGGCAATGCTCCTTGACCTTCCATCTAACGATAGAAAAGCAAGATATTTGACAACCAAAAATCTCAGCTAACATCTTCATTGATGTACAAAACATTACATTTTACTATTATATCTTTTTGATGACCCAAACGATCGGAATTACAGCCACGGAGAAACTGAGCCATTATAAGTACCGGAAAACTATCAGGAGACCGATAATAGGAACGTTAATGTCATTTTGGTCGATAATGGCATGATTCTAGAACCATTTTATGTTTAAAGTAGATCTTTATGATCATTACCGTTTAGCACTTAATTGGGAATTAATCGGAACCTAACTTAAATTAGTAATTTTCGCTGTATTCGAAAGCTTAATCTTAATTAAGGTCTATTTTTGGAAATTGTTGATATTGATATACATAATTATAAGAGGCTTCGGCATATTGGTTTTTGACTGTGAAATGGAAAACTGTTTACATCCGCTCCAATGAAAACGATAAACTAATTTAAACTTAAAACAACTCCGACTCGTTCATTTCAATATCAAATTCGATTCCCCTTCTAAAATTACCTTTATACAAATTTTCGTACATCACCATAGTTATAATCTACACTTGGGTCGCATTTTCACCAGCGTTCATCAGAAACGGTTCTTTCACTTCGCTTGCCACCTTCTTTCTGGGCTTAGGAGGTGGTTTGGGAGCAGTCCTGGACCTGCCAAGGGTCCCACTAACAACATTAACTGAATAACCTGATCGAAAGTCACGATTCCTCAGCAAACCTTCGTGTTCCGCTAGGGTAACCTTCAAAGGCCTCTGTTCCGACTTGATTATCTGGTTCACAGACATGGCTTGCAAAGTTAGGAGCTCATTGTGGATGTTCGGAGAACTCAAACTGTTCCTAGGGATCGTAGCATGAGGGGTGCCTGGTGCAGGAGATGGAGCAGGCTCCTCATCGTCAACATACGAAGGCATCTTCCCAATAGGACCCAAATCTATCTCGCTTTTGTTCAAGCTGTAGTAGTTTCCGCCGTGGTTGAAGAACCTCATGTTGAAGGTATCATAGTACGGTATAACACCGTTTAGTGTTGACAATACTTGTGGACGAAGACTGCTGTCAGGAACCATCCTCGGTCTCCTTGGCAACGTGACGTAGCCTTTGGAATTGATGAGAGGGATAGAACCTTGGAAGTTTTGGCCTTGAAACCTGCTGTAAAGGGCAGGGTTGATAGCTGTCACTCCGTAGACTGGAGACTTGATTGGACTCTCTGTATCTTGCGAACGTCCTCCTCCAGGGGAGACTTGTGTCCCTCTGAGAGGGAATGCGAGGAGGTCTGGTGGGTACGCCTGGTGCTCTTGGACAAGGCGGTCCATGAGCAGTGCTTCGTGGGATATCTTTGGAAGTTCTACTTCCTGATGCCGGCTGTTGTCCTCGGTTGATGCTGTGAACAAAAGACAGACGATTAGTTTTGGTTAATATAAAATAGTTCTATTTTAGTGTTACCAGATGGTTCTAGTATTGTTGTGGAATAGAAACAGAAAAAAACTTTTATAATATCAGTTATATTTTAGACAAACGCTGTCCAAAGCCAGGTCTTTGACCCTGGTTTTAATACATCAACTGCCCTACAATTTGTATAAAAACACCCAACATTTTCGCTTCACCGAAATCAGGAAGAAAATAACACTGACAATGGTTAAAACAAATATTTTTTGTCGGAACCCTCGACGTCATTTCCATAACCGTATAATCTCGAAAACAAGTCAAAGCTGTTGACATTTGAGGGCTCCCGACTTTTGCCGAATAAAAATTCTGAAATTCTCCACAATTGTCTCCGCCAAGTTAGGTAGTCATTAAATTTCATGTTCTATTGTGAAGGTACACTGACCCAAGGAAGATATTTTGGCACCGAAAACACCTCTTGCGACAGTTTCGCATGATTTTTTGATGTGTGAAGGTTGCTTACTGAGTTCGTAGCTAAAAAGTAACTGCTGCATGGGATGAGGAGGTTAAGAAATAACTCTATTGGGCCTATCTCCATACAAACGCATTCTGCCGTTTTCTTCGTGGATAATGCTTCTAGAGCAAAGATTTATTTCCAAAAAATCTAGGTCTAATTAATACGTGCCTTCATCATATTTTTTTTCCAAAAAACATAATTACTAAAAGAATGATGACAATCCAAAAACCCAAAAAAAAAACAGCCCGTTTTTACCGTCATGTTCAGACGACTATCAGACAAATTTGATAAGTTTTCAATTTTCACAAAATAGAAAATAATAGAAGCATAGATATAGTCTTCCTCCTTTAAATAACTTTTTTAGATCAGTCCAGTTTTGAAGAAGAAAACAGCGGTATACAATACGTCTTTTACTCAAGATTTTTATAGGTGAAATCAGCCTGAGCTGCAGTTGTCGCTTTCCCACTTTACTAGATAGGGCGCAGCGCGATGGCATCGGCAATAGTTTCTTTAAATACCTATTTTTCAAATTCCTCGGGACAAGAGTCGAAAGCTTGTCGAGGTCAATCTATGGATAGGTCACCATCAATTTCATAGCGATACTCCCCCGTGCCTTGGAAAGCATATAAAACCGTTGGTCCCGGCTGTTGACAGTCAGGGTGGTCAGAATCCAGGAAATCTGACACCAGATTTGCCAAGGGGTACCGTGATACCCCTTTAGGCACTTGTCTCACCGCCGAGGAAGCGATTAGCTATCGACTATTTGCTCGCTGAGGAAAGGGACATAATATATAGATCTTGTGTGAGTAAAAGAGACACATACATTTCTAGTCGATAGCTGGCTGTCCACACTGCCGGCGAGCCGGCTCTTACCACTAGTTGGTCGCAGCGACAAGAGCTATCAAAGATTGTACTCGCTTGGCGGTCAGAACTCATCAGCCAGCGGTAATTCTACCTATAGTGCGGGCCGGAGCGAGTGGTGCGAGTAATCGCCCGTCGCACAAAAACACTCGCTGAAAGCCGAGCGTCAAAACCATCGAAACTACTCACTCGCTACTCGCTGCTCGCCAACTCGTTTCGAGTTTCAAGCTTTACTCACTGCTCGCTGATCGCCGGCGGTGAGAAAAGTGGCTTATTGGGTTGTGGAGGTTAGATAGCTCATGTAAAATACTGGTATTCAGCTGCATCCGTTAGACTGGAAGCCGACTTTAACATAGTTGGGAAAAGGCTGAAAAAACTCGTCGGGCTTGATTGGCTTGGCGTTTTTCTTGTGGTCGCCGCTGTTGATTCTGGCTTTCAGTTGTAGTGGTTGGCAATTTTTGGCGGGCTTGTCCCATAAAAAAAAATGGGAAATATCTAGCCAGATTAATTGAAGTTTGCTTACTGAAGGTAACCGTACAGCAGGGATGGCGAACCTATGGCAAGCGTGCCAGTGGTAACACGCAGCACAATAATAGGCTAGTTTCCACCATCAATAAATTGCAAATCTATTTAGTCCGTCAGTTAGAGTATTGAAAAAGAATGGACACGTATTTTTTGTTTATGTAAATCAATGAATATTGTCAAAAATTAAATGCATCAAAACTCGGGAGAGGAGGTGGTGACGTCACGTCCCTAGTAAAAATTGTAGTATTGTAGTGACGTCACGCGAGTTTTCAACGTACTGTATCTTCGTCATTTTTTGTATACGTGAAAAACGAAAAAATACGTGTCCAATATTTTTTGGAAATCTATCTGACGGACTAATTCGTTTTTTTCAGTAAAAATGCCCTATTTGGGCACCCCTCTAAAAGATTAAAAGATTATGTAGCATTTAATGAAAGTACAAGTTCAGTATGATTTCTGTTGCTGCTAATACAACAGAAAACTTTTATATAAAGAAACACAAAGCTTTAATATTGCTTTATGAATTTATAGCTACAAAAAAAGAATTAATTGAATAGTATCTAGTGTTATCTTTTGTTCATTGAATCATCAATTCAATATTTTTTTGGCGGCACGTCATGGTTACATTTTTATTTTTTTAATGAAAATGGCACAAGCACCAATAAAGGTTCGCCATCACTGGCTTACAGCATGCAGTCTGGTACAAAAATACTTCTTATTTCAACACCCATATGAATTAGGAATAGTAGTTTATGATACTGTCTGAAAAAAGGTTATTAAATTATATGAGTGTGAGTGTATACGCCGAGTAGAAGGCGAGGTTAATAATAGTATCACAAGAATATTTTCATAATACCAGCACATCAGTAAAGCTTCTTATCGTGTGGGCATTAATATCTAACGACCCCACACACCCTAGTGTCAGAGTTTCGAAACCACCTCAAGGGCCTCTGACATGGTTTATTTGACGACCGCCATTTGGCGGCCGGGACCACCGGCATAAACGTGCCTTCCGAAGTTCCGTGCTTCGGTGCATCTTTTTATCAGACAATCAGGTGATTCAAGCGTGCAATGTCCTAGCCAAACTGCAAGACAACTTTACAAAATGTCTTTTCCCGTGGGAATCGAACCCACGACCACCGGGTCACAAGGCAAACGCCTAAACCACTCGACCATGGAGGCAGTATAAGTAAGTGAATAATATTCGTATATTGTTTATCAGTTGTTATATTTTCTTTTTCTTTTCGTTATAGTTTTATTACCACCAATTTTTTTGCTACAATATTTAAGCTAAATTTTCCTCTACTTTCTAGTTTTAAATAATGCATGCTGTGAAACTCTTTACCCCATATGACATTGTTATCATTTCTTGAACGTTGTAAGAAAGCTATTGAGTTTCCTATCAATAAATAAATAAATCAGTAGGTATTATTAAAATATTCTTGTGATAGAAGAATTCGCCGTATGGGTGTCGGCCGGTGTCGTAAAAGAATAATACCATCCCATCACTTCCCGTGGGTTTCGTGTGAGGCGACTAAGGGACTCACCAGAGAATGGGCAGCAGCGTTCTCTGTAAAACGCAACACCATACACTGCGATCACCAACAGACCTGCCAAGCGTGGCGATTATGGCAACCCCCCCCCCCTTTTTGCTGGACATAAGCCTACCCGGCCTATGTCCAGCAGTGGACGTCTTTCAGCTGTGTTGACTATTAGAAACCTCGCCATACAATACTACCGAGAACGCTTTCACAGATAATCCATACTATTTTATATTATAAAGCTGAAAAGTTTGTTTGCCTGTTTGGTTGAACGCGCTAATCTCAGGAACTACTGGTTCGAATAAAAATTCTTTTAAAGTTGGATAGCCCATTTACCGAAGAAGGGTATAGGCTAAAAATATAACAAATAACATTATGAGAGCAGATACATACATAGTTCATTATTTGATAGAGAGTCCTTCACTAGCAGGCGATTTTTATAAGATTAATAAAGTATGTATCTCAAACTCGAAGTATTTATTTCAAATAAACCATTTACAGGCACTTTTGGATTGTCAAGGTCGGTCGGTCAAGAAAAAGATGAAGCTATTCGCACGTTCCAAAGCGTAGATCTCTATGGAGAAGAACGTGCAAGAAACTCCACGGACACTCTTTTAATAATAAATTATTCCAAAGTTTTGTTAACATATAAGTAAAGGACATATTCGTCTTATTAATATTACTCTACAATAATACTCTTATTATTGACTAAGTTCGATCGTGAAACACATAGCCTCACACACAATGTTTTCTTTCCTTACCTGATATTCAGGAAAGTAAATAAAGAAAGATATCGTTCGAGCAATTTCAAATCCGTTTGAGTGTGTGATGGAATCGGAAATGTGGAAGCATGTTTGTCTTGAATTTATTATAAAGCTGTGTGTAAGCCCGGGGGAATTGCTTATATGTAGTATGAAACAAAAGAATAAAGAAAGGAGTACTTCAATTCTCGTTCATTATTCTGTTTGCATTTTTAATGTCATCATGGAAGAAGATGTATCTGAGTACAAAAAATTGACCGTTTTTATCCATACTTGCAAATAGTTGTTTCTGGATTATTTTTTTCTTCATTCTATACATTGTTCCCTTTTTATGTGTGAGACATTATAATTCTTCAAAGTTGATGTTTCAAATGAGTTTGTTTTTAAATGAAATAAAATTATTTATATTTCCATCCGGCTGTCATTTGACGATATTCGGATAGTCAGAAGCCAGAAAATCTGACACTAGGCTTGTCAAAGGACCAGTTAGGGTTGCGGAATTTGTTCGAAAGAGTCACCTGCACGGCCATGGAACACAAAGGGCATTAGGAGGAACACGGATGGGTTTTAGTCAGTAAGAGTATGACACTCCCTTGTGCTCCGCCCAGAGCGGGAGGAGTCATTTGATGATTTAACATCCTTAAAACAAAATATGTCCGATTAGACGGCGACCCCAATATACGTAGTTGGTGAAGGATTTGATAAAGACCGTACAGTCAAGAACCGTAAGACCCGACTGGGGCCAAATGGGATTTCAATTGTCTTGCGTGCTCAGTGCCTGACGGGTTAAATTGAATATTATTTGTAATTTTTAAATAACATGATTATTTACCTAATTCAAAAATCTACATACATACTCGTATAATAAATCTGTAGAAGAGTCGTTTTTGTATATACAAAATAACTAAAAAAAAACTAGCCAGGGAGATAAAGGATAACTAACAGAACCCATTTCCATCATTTCTGGAATTTTGATCCGTTTATCTGTTTGTCTGTTTATCTGTTCATCTGTTTGTTTGCTTAGATGTGCAGGCATCACTTAAAAAGTCCAAAAATAATGTAGATAACTTTCATATTACCTAGTTTTTGTTTCATCGTAATCGGTTCACTCTATGAAAAAATATTTTTATTTAAAGTTTTCAAGTAAAAATTAATTTTCATTACGTGAAGCACATACACGCAACGCCATCTATTGAAATTAAATAGCAATATTTTAGTACTGTTCCATGAATGAATGCATGGAAATAACACCAAAACATATTGTTGAGTTATTTGTGAAACTTTTAATGCGTAGCAAAGGAAAAATGAGCATTTAGTTATCTTTTTATTTTATTTATCGTAACATGTGAGCTTCTAAGTTTGAACTTATATATTGACAGTTTAACTACATTGTCGATAGATGGCGATGTACTGAGGAGGCGTTTTTTTGAATCGCGGTATTTAAATTCTCCGCTGTTAAATGATATTGGTCCATGTCTGACAATGAAAGTTTGGTTACCTATGTAGCTAAGCTATGTAATATTAAAAGCAATTTAATACTTTAAACAACTTTAATACATTTATTAAATTTTTTCACAAGCCTTGCGAAAAGCCCGGGAACACCAACTACCACAGACTAATGTCAAACGTCATAGTGAAGTTCCGATAAAGCGTGACAACTAGTGTGGTTCTACGTGAATCGATTTTCTTCATCTAACACTAATTAGACGGGGATAACGATATGTTTGACCGAAAAAGAGAAAAGAGAAGTGATTTATGAATTGTGATTCAAATCGACATGGTTAATCTACGACAGCCGCACGGGTCGATCTTCAAGGTTAAGCATGGTTCCGCGAAGTCGGTCTGTGGATGGATGACCATTTTAACATACCGAGATTCCTCCATGCCTCGGAATATAACAGCCGCACGGCTAAAATAATATAACAGTTGCGCAGGTCCATCTTTCTTTCATCTACGCTTGCCAAGGTCGGTCTGTGGATGAGTGACCTTTTTAACATACCGAGATTCCTCCGTGCCTCGGAATATCACAGCCGCACGGCTAAAATAATATAACATTTGCACAGGTCCATCTTTCTTTCATCTGCGTTTGCCGAGGTCGGTCTGTGGATGGATGACCATTTTAACATACCGAGATTCCTCCGTGCCTCGGAATATAACAGCCGCACGGGTCAATCTTCAAGGTTAAGCATGGCTTAGCGAGGTCGGTCTGTGGGTGGATGACCATTTTAACATACCGAGATTCCTCCGTGCCTCGGAATATAACAGCCGCACGGCTAAAATAATATAACAGTTGAACAGGTCCATTTTCCTTTCATCTACGCTTGCCGAGGTCGGTCTGTGGATGAGTGACCTTTTTAACATACCGAGATTCCTCCGTGCCTCGGAATATCACAGCCGCACGGGTCGATCTTCAAGGTTAGCCACGCTTGCCAAGGTCAGTCTGGGGATGGGTGACCAACATACCGAGAAGAGATCTTTGACAGTCTTTACTGATTGTCAGAAGCCGAAAATCAGACTACTGCAGTCTGTACCGTTACCCAGTCAATGGGTTGTAGAGTTCTGGTAGGCAGCCGCTCCACGTAAAATACTGGTATTGACCTGAATCTGGTTTGACTGGAAGCCGACCTCAATATAACTGGGCAAGGCAAGGCAAATGATGCTTCATGCTAAAAAACTGAAATGATTTGCGGCAGTGAATCTACAGCTGTTAATAAAAACTGCAAGGATGGTAAAACTGGGCACAGATTACAAACGTAATTTTGTTTCAATTTCCATTATCCACTAGGGAGACGGCCTAAGTGACATCCCGCAATTTAATAGAATTTCATAATTATATTTTCGTCACACAGTTATTCTATTCTATAGACGGCCTAAGCTCTCTGCCAACCTGTTCATTAAATGTTGTATAAGACACAATGGCTGGATATCATTTAGGTCGCTGATTAAACCGCCGTTCAATTAAAAGGCCAAAAAAACGGCAGATTAAACCAGTTGGCTGCGACAGTAATAATAACGATTTACTTTTAAGGGTTTCTAACATCCGTAAGAAACGGAACCCTTACAGGTCCACTCGGTTGTCTGTCTATCTGTCCGTCCGTCACAGCCAGTTTTCTCCGGATCTACAAGACTAATTCCGTTAAATTCTCTGGTACACATATGGACTTTTGTGACCCAAACACGGACGCGTTACGTAAATAAATAAATGTTGAGTATGGGGGTCACTTATGGCGGTCAAACTAGAATACTAAAAAAAAAGATTTTCCAACTGTATCGTGTGACATATCAAATGAAAGGACTTACTGTGGGGGTTTTAATTATTTATTTATTTGATTATTTATGTACACACAGAAAAAACAGTAAAAGTTAACATTATAAACATGAGTACAAAGGTAGTAAGTATTATATCTTTTTCATAATTTTAAAATAAATAGTTTTAAAGTTAGTCAAGAAATATGACCAAAAATGACCATTCCACTCTTATCTCCGAAACTACTGAACGAAAAATAAAAAAAAATACAGAAAAAAAATAGTCTTTGCCTATAAATTTTAGAAAAACCTATAAGAAGTCCTTGATTTTCAAACAACTTCAAAAAAAGCGGCCAAGTGCGAGTTGAACTCGCCCATGAAGGGTTCCGTAGCAGCAAGTAAAATACTATAAAAGTTCTTGTAGTTCGTTGTAACTTTATAATTATTATTTACTTAGGCACTTATTACTACTTACTAGATCTCGTTTCAACCTATTATCGGTGGAAGTTTGCATGGTAATGTTCATCATGTATAGTTTTATCATTCTCTTATTTTAGAAGTTACAGGGGGGGGACACATTTTACCACTTTGGAAGCGTGTCTCGCGCCAACTATTCAGTTTAGAAAAATATGAAATAGGAAACCTCAATATCATTTTTGAAGACCACGTATGGGTTTAATGGAAAAAAAAAATGAGTTTCGGTTCTAAGTATGGGGAACACCCAAATTTTTATTTTATTTTTGTGTATAAATCTTAATGCGGTTCACAGAATACATCTAATTATCAAGTTTCAACAGTATAGTTCTTATAGTTTCGGAAAAAAGTGGCTGTGACACGGACGGACAGACAGACAGACAGACAGACATGACGAATCCACAAGGGTTCCGTTTTTTGCCATTCGGCTACGGAACCCTAAAAAGGAGGTGGTTTCATGTTCGACTGTATGTATTTTATTTTTATGTATGTTCACCGATTTCTCCACCAATTGTGAACCGATTTTCTTTTTTTTTTTTTATTCGTAATTATGTACTGCACTGGTGGTCTCATTGTTACCAAGTCAGAATCTGATGATGCAATCTCAGGGAAATTGAGGACAATCTTCAAATTTTATAGGCACATACAATGTTTTTCATATACTTTCTAACGCAATTCAGATGTTTTGTGTCTGGTAATCATCAACTCATCTTACTAAGCTGATGATGGAAAGTATAAGTTAGGATCTGATCGTGGGATTCCAGGAAAATTAAGGGCAGACCTCAAATTTTATGGGCGTTGTTTAAAACAATATACTTCCCATGTGGTCCCATGGTTCTTAAGCAAGAATTTAATGATGGGATCCTGGAGAATCCGAGAGAACTCTTAAAATTTTATTATGCCTGGAAATCATTGTGTCTTGTTGCTGAGCTGATGGTGAAAGGTATAAGTTAGGACTCGATGTGGGATCCCAAGAAAATCAAGAGCAACCCTTAAATTTTATGGGAACTTATTATGTTTTATTTATCAATGTCAGATTAAAAAGTCATGCAACACAAAAGTACAAAGGCGCCTTAGGCATTCTCTACCAGTCAACCATGGGTGATTAAGAAGTAACATGTAGCTTTTAACAAAATAATATTAAAATGCTTTTTAACCGACTTCAAAAAAGGAGGAGGTTCTTAATTCGTAGGAATCTTTTTTTATATAAGACGATTACGACTGATTTGGAAAAATCTTATTTTGTTTGAAGGGATTTACTTCCCAGGTACGCCCATGATCATCAGGTCAGGATCCGATGGTGGGATCCTGGAGAAGACGAGGGAACTCTTCAAAATTTACAGGCACACTTGAAACGATTTGGTCATTTTAGATGAGTAGTTTTTCGGCCTAGTCTCATTTTAATTTGGTGAAGATCTGATGAAGAAGCTTGGAGATAGGCAACGGAACTTTTCAATAAATGATAACAAATGGACCGGGATTACTGAAATCATATGTCTGTTTCTTGTTTAGGTACACCAGTTCATAAATACCATCACGCCAGTACGCTGTGTAGAAGTACGCTCATGTGTATAGGCCACCCTGGTATACCCTTACCTCATCAATTACTTATGTTCAATATCCATGTTTTTAGGGTTATCTATGTATTTGCGTGTGATTCTTTATGCGTTGGGTTTAGTTGTAGCTATATTGCATTTGCGTTGGACGTTTGAATTTTGGAGATACACCATTAACCTTCTCAAATTAAAATCAATAAAAAGTAAGAAATGTAAAGTGGGATAGGGTTAGGTTTATGTTAATCCCAAAGCGATTTAGATATTTAAGTATGAACTGCTCTGGACTTGGACCGTGAAGGCTAAGGTAACTCCATAACGGCAAATAACACTATTGTGTAAACTAACTCATTATGTTTGTAATGTCAATTTAGTTATGGAGTATAGCATAGCATAGTCGGCCTTATAATGTTCCCACTGTTGGGACTCAGGCCTCCTCTCTAGGAGAGGGAATGGGCCGTAATCCACCACGCGGGCCCAATGCGGGTTGGTGAATGTCACATGACTTCGAATTTTTGGTTCTAGGACATGCCGGTTTCCTCACGATGTTTTCCTTCACCGTTTTGAGAGCAGTGCTGATGAAATAAATTACACAAAGTAATGTGCCTGGCTGGGTTTGAACCCGCGACCTACAACTCGTAAGTCTGAGCCTTTACCACTCGGCCACCACTGCTCTCACCAGTTATGGAGTATCGCCACTAAAAAGTGAAGAGTAAAAAACTCTTTTAGAAAAAAAAAATAAAACCACTTCCAAATAAAAACACTACAAAATATAAAATAAGTTTAATTTCGGAAGTCGGTGTAAAAACAAGTTTTTTTTTTAATATGAAATGTTCAAAAAACATTTAATTGCTTACAACCCTAATCTCTTCAAAGTTAGAGTGAAGAGGCTCCTTTTGTGTAAGCTCGCTCCATCGCAGACTTTGTCTCTGTCATCTCTGACTTAGACTAGAGTCAAGAGCAAACCCAACTGAAATAAAAAAATCGTTCGGAACCCTTGGCACGCGAGTCCGACTCGAACTGGGCCATTTTTTTAATATATGCCTAGCCTTTTCACAACTATATTGGGATCAGCTTTCGATCAGCACGGTGAAGTCTCGGTTTGTTAAATAAGATGGTTACCTATCTACAAACCTACCTCGGCAAGAGTTACTTAACCATGAATATCGACCCGTGCGACTGTTATTATTTAGCTACGAGCTCCTCATTCAACCAGTCTCCTCATTCAAAATATGTTTGTATTTTTGGGCTGGACGATATTAAGAATCAGCTTGATTTATCAGTTTTTTTGTTTCGTAGTTTGAAGACTACCTACCACCGTTCGGTCGATAGTCGGTTTTGTTGATTTTGATATCTACCTCGAGGTAGATATGTGGAGAAACGGTTGAAATGCCGACCAGCCCAGGAGATTACCTAGGCTGGTCCCGGAAGAGATGATACAGTGCCCTGCATTAGTCGTCCTATTTTCGTAATTCTAAAAGAGATCAGGATACGCAAGGTAAACTGAACGTAGATTTTATTTATGCAACACTTATTTTTCGACATCCACGCGAACGAAGTCGCGGGAACAGCCCTCCCAAATTGTTTTTCGAGAGCAAAAGGCTAACAAAAGTTTAGTTACTTATCAAACACCATTCCCAGTTACAGTTCAAGTAAAATAACTTTGATTTCACAAAACGCAAGATCAAAGTGAATTGAGAAAGGAATTCGTCTGAATTTCTGTACCAAAAGTTTATACTGGATAATTTTATCAGTTCGAGTTTTAATTTGTTTACTGGGAATGGGTAGAAATTAACGGAATAATAAACAAAAGGTTTAACCAGCGGACCATGGCGGGCAATTTGTATTGCTCAAGTGCGTAATTGTTATCAGGGGTGCGGAGTTGAATTTTGTACCCTTTTTAATCTGCGGGTTGATCAGATATCACGGGTACAGTTACAGTCATCTTTTGGTAAGTATGTGTTGTAATTAATTGTTTATGTTTATAAGTACCAACTTAGGCCCTATATTTCACCGCGCGATTTTTTTCTCGCAATCGTTTCGATTGTATAGGATTAAATGTGTTACAGAAACACATGTAATCCTATGCAAGTAACCGCACTAACGGTAAAAAATTCGCACGGAAAAAAAGTCTATGATATGAAGCGAATTGAACGCGATACGGTGCGGATTATTTCCGCGCGAATCTTTTGTAAAGTATGAAGCAGTTATAGGCATGTCCGCACTGTGAAATAAAATTCGCACGTTTCGCTCAGTCAGATGATGATTTAGACGTTCGTCTCAGCCGGTAACTGCATCGAATTGACAAAAATCGTACGAAATTTTATTCGCAGTGCGTACAAGGTGTAATTTCGATCACGGAATTTAATACGCGAGACTAAAAATCGCGCGGTGAAATATCGCAGTGCGGACAGGGTCATAGTGTGAACTACCCCGTGGGTCTCGCGGTTAGGAGCGGGAATGCCGAGCGTGGAATCCTGGGTTCAATTCCCAGTTCGAGCTAAAAAAATTATTCAAATAGAAATTTCTCTGTGTCACCCCGGAGTTTGGGAATTGGTGGTATGACGCACCCGTGCCTCGGAAAGTACGTTGGTCCAGATCTCTTTCCGGTCGTGGCGGATTGCCGTCCCATTGGAACAGGTGATGGAACAGGGAGTGCACTTGTGTTTGCGCACACACTTATGCACTATTCATATGTCCCGCGCCGATGTCTAGTCTTGGTTTGAGATAGGTCGCCATGGCCGAAAGCGGTCAGGAGGACAATAGTGTTAACTATGTGTTCAATTATTTTCAACACAATGTATGACCCCTATATGAGTAATGGTGGCCCAGGCAGGTGTAACTGATATCGTCGATCATTCGTCGTGATATCATTAAAGAAATCAGTAAATAAATTCAATTAAACCAATCTGCCTAGGATTTTCCCAATTATATTGGGGTCCTTTCCAAGTCAACAAGTTGCAGCTTAGAAACAGTAATTTACACGGAAGAGCTGCTAATCTATCTACATCTACACCATATATATATATAATATTGTAAAGAGGAAAGATTTGTTTGTTTGTTTGAAATGAATAGTAATAGATGGTTGGGAGGGTGGAATATCCATTGGCGGCAGGAAAATCAGCATCGTCTGAGCAAGAACTATCTCAGTTCCTCTCTAGAGTGGAGAAAGAGAGTGAAGCAGTTGGCCTCACCATTAATAAGGCGAAGACCAAGGTGATGATTGTAGATAGATCGGGTTCGCTAATTCGATCCAATGAACTCAAAGACCTGGAATTCGTTGAGCAATTCGTGTACCTTGGCTCTCTTCTCAGTAACGAGGGAGGCAGTGAAAGAGAAATCGCCAGGAGAATCCAGATGTCCAAGGCAGCGATGACTTAACTCACTAGGGTATGGAAAGATCGCAATATATCCCGCAAAACCAAAGTGAGGCTGGTGCGTGCGCTGGTATTTTCAATTTTCTTTACGGCGCCGAATCCTGGACAATAAGAGAGAAAGAAAGGGCAAAAATTGACGCTTTTGAAATGTGGGTTTGGAGGCGGCTGCTGCGAATCCCATGGACTGCACGCCGGACCAACTTGTCCATTCTTAAGGAGCTCCAAATAAACACAAGACTAGCCGATGTCTGCTTCCAGCGAATTCTTAAATACATATTTTGGACATGTCGCTCGTAGAAATCCTGACAGCCTCGAGAAGCTTATGGTAGTTGGCCAAGTGGACGGGAAAAGACCACGCGGGCGCTCACCTATGCGTTGGGCAGACCGAGTAAAGACGCTCTATGGTCTATCAATAGCCGAAGCTTTTAAGACCGCCGAGGACAGAGAAACGTGGAAGAGCATAGTGCACCGAGTGATCAATACCTCAGACTAGACACGACCTTCATTAGTGAAGATAATGACTAAGAAAAAGAAGATTTAAATTGTTTGATAATTAAGGTTGGTTATGTACATGTAAATTACACTTTAAATTATTCAAATCGGACCTTTCGTTTAAAAGTTACGACGTGTATAAAAATACTCTAAGTAAGAAAAATGTGGAAGTTTAAGCGAACTGCCCTTCGGTTAGTCTATTAATAAGTAATTTACATATTACCCTATTAATGGGGTAGAGGAAAGATGAAGATCGTGGACTACCAACTAATTCCGCGCGAACGAAGTCGCGGGCGAAGTGCTAGTCCTCCATAAACCAGTATCTAGATATAATTACCGGTACGAGTAGTGAGCACAATCCCCATTGGTCGGTTTGACGATGACAGCTCTGACGCTTCACGTTATTGATTCATCAGTCAATGCTCATAGACTATTGGGTTTCGGCATTTCCATTTTGACACCACAAAGAATCCACCCTAGGGTGGATACTCGTTAACGTATGTCCGAGAATCTACCCTGAGCCAGGGTATTACAAGATAATAAATTAAAAAACAAGATATTTTTTTTTTATTTGTGATGGGTTTGCTCTTGACTCTAGTCTAGGTCAGAGATGACAGAGACAAAGTCTACGATGGAGCGAGCTTACCCAGAAGGAGCCTGTGCACTCTAACTTTGAAGAGATTAGGGTTGTAAGCGTTTGGAAACACAGACGCATGCAGAGAGTTCCACTCCTTTGCTGTGCGCATTATAAAAGACGTTTGGAAGCGCTTAGTGCGAATTGGTGGAATAGCAACAAGGTAGGGATGGTAAGATGCAGTGCGTCTGGATGTCCGATGGTAGAAAGGGGCCGGTGGGATGAGGTCGTGGAGTTCTTGGGTACACTCACCGAAGTACAATCTGTAGAAGACCGACAAGCAGGCAACCTTACGGCGATGAGCCAAGCTATGTAGCTTGGCATCCACCAGTTTTACGACACCGATGAGCCTCTTAGCTCTGCGTTCCACCGAGTTAAGCGCGGCAAGCTGATACTTAGCTGAGCCATCCCAAAGGTGGCTACAATACTCCATGCAGGATCGGACTTGCGCTTTATATAGAATTAAAAGCTGTCCAGGCTTGAAGTATCGCTTCACCCTATTTAGGATGCCCAGCTTTTTGGCAGCAGTTTGGGCTTTGTACTCGATGGTGGCGCCGAAATTTAGACTGGATGTCAACTCCATGCCTGGAGCTCGAGCCGATCAGTCACAAGAACAGATGCACCCCGAAAAGAAGGAGTTTGGTCAAAACGACTCCTTTTTGCGGTAAAAAGACACGCCTGTGTTTTGGTGGCGTTAAAAGTGACCACATTGTCGTCACCCCACTGGGAGACAAGGCTTAAGGTCGAATTTGTCCGCTCTACCATGGCCTCTCTCAAGGAACGAACTTCATCCCCGCCGGTTGTTGCGCTGGACAAGTATCTCTCTGAAACCGTACTGTCATCTGCGTACCCAACAAGACCAGGCTGAAGTAGGTCATTGATGTGCAGCAGGAAAAGGGTTGCAGAGAGAACAGACCCCTGAGGAACTGCGGCATCAATAGCCATGAGGTCAGAGGAGCAGCCGTCAACGACTACTCGGATCGACCGTTCACTCAGGAAGTCTGATATCCAGCTACAAAAACCAGCTGGGATGCCGTAAGCAGGAAGCTTGCTGAGTAGACCTGCGTGCCAAACCCTGTCAAAGGCCTTCGAGATATCGAGCGACACGGCAAGTGCTTCGTCGTGTCTCTCGATGGCCTCGCCCCAGCAGTGCGTGACATACACAAGAAGATCGCCAGTTGACCGTCCCCGGCGAAAGCCATATTGACGGTCACTGAGGAGATCATTGTCTTCAAGGTAGGTCAGCAGCTTACTGTTCAGAACCCTTTCCATAACCTTGCATAGGATGGAGGTAATGGCGATTGGACGGTAATGTGCAGGGTCAGCACGGTCTCCCTTTTTGGGCACCGGTTGCACATTCGCAAGCTTCCATGATTTCGGCACCGTTCTTTTTTCAAGAGAGAGGCGGTACAGGCGATAATCCTGCTGCTATTTATCAGTGTTCACGACGCGTGCCAGCTACTATAACACGATACTCCTTAACAAGATTGGTTTCAGATTATCTGGCTTCTGACCGTCAAAAATCTCAAAATGACAGCCAATAATAACGGCTTAACCGAGTTAACTTGTTTAGATGAATATAAAATAAATAAGTCAAAATTATTTCCTACAATCTAAATAGTGGTTTCAAAAGACAAACTTATTGAAAACACAAAAACAAAACTTTAAATATAATTTTGATTATAAATTTCGAATTCTAAGCAAAAGTTAGCTCGACATTATTGTGTCGTACTCTGATACTAACAATATAATTACAGGAATTTGTTTCAGTACGTCGAAATTCAACTAAGTTTTAATAACTTTAAAAGTCGGACGTTGACTTTAAAATTAAATTTAAAACTTTTAATAGGAACTCAATCATTTCCTGAAGGCTTTGTTGACGTAATCTGTCGCAAAATGGACATTTAAACTACCTTTTGCAATTAATAACTTTACGGCTCTCATCTCAGGAGGGGGCTTTTATTCAAGGATGGAAAATCATCAAATGTCTCCTCCCGCTCTAGGCGGAGCTTTTTTTTTGGGATAAGCCCGCCACACATTCCCAACCAATGCAACTACTGAAACCCAGAATCAACAGTGGTGACCACCAGAAGAACGCCGAGCCAATGAAGCCCGACGAGTCCCGGAGAAACGATTCAACTGTCTTGGATTCCGCAATGAAATTAATCAGAAAAGTACAGCGCAGGAGTATGAAAAAAAATATATATAATTTCCACTTCCCTCCTTATCAAGTAGGAGACAGAATAGAGCTAGGCCAATAGACACCAAGGGACATATACAATTGAGTTATGCCCAGTTTCCAAGTACTACGAATTATATATTAACACTAAAACGAATGGGTCCTAAATCACTCTAGGAGGAGCTGAAGGGAGAGTCAGACTCTTACTGACAAAACCCGATTCGTGTTCCTCCTAATGCCCTTTGCATTCCAGGGCTGCGGTGACTCTTTCGAACAAATTCCGTAACCCTGGCAGGCACTGGTCCTAGCGGGCCTCGTCTGCTATTTTGATATCTCTTTGAGGCGCGCGTGGACCACAACGCGCCGTCGACGCGGGCCCAGTGCTGATCGGACGACGAGCCACCCAAAGGAGGGGTAGATGGAAATGCTCACTAATATGAATCACCATATCAGCCGAAAGACGTCCACTGCTGGACATAGGCCTAACTCGCCACGCTTGGCAGGCGGGTTGGCGATCGCAGTGTATGTTGTTTCGTTTTACAGAGAACGCTGTTGCCCATTCTCTGGCGAGTCCCTTTAGTCGCCTCGTACGACAGCCACGGGAAGTGATGGGATGGTATTATTCTTTTACGGTACCATACGGCACCGGCCGACACCATACGGCGAGTGTATCACCCATATTCAAAGTAAATTAAAATAGGGAGCGAACCTATGGGGTTGAATACTATAAAATCTACTTGAATGAATAGGTACTTATTTGAAAGATATAACTAACTAGTGAACGTCACGCGGTTTCATCTGCGTAGTTCCCGTTCCCGTGGCAGTACAGGGATAAAATATAGCCTATGTTACTCCCTGATAATGTACTATTCATTGCTGAAAGAATTTTTCAAATCGGTCCAGTAGTTTCGGAGCCTATTCATTTCAAACAAACAAATCTTTCCTCTTTATAATATTAGTGTAGACATAGTATAAAAACCGACCAAGTGCGAGTCTCACACACGAAGGGTTCCGTACCATAAACCGAAATAAACATGTTAATTTAATTTTATTATTTGTTGTTATAGCGACAATAGAAATACACACTATGAAAATTTCAACTGTCTACCTATTACGATTCTCGAGATACAGCCCGCTGACACACGGATGGACGGATGCACGTACACGGACACGGACAGCGAGGGTTAGTAATAGAGTTCCGTGGGTATCCCTTCGGGTAAGGAACCCTGAAAACGGTGGAAAAATAAAGAAGTACACGCTTTTGAAGTTATAATTCTATCCTTGTCTCGCTTAACGTTTTTTAGGGTTTCGAAAAAAAAAGGAACATTTATAGGATCACTCGGGTGTCTGTCTGTCTGTCTGTCACAGCCAGTTTTCTCCGGATCCACTGAACCGATTCTGTTGAAATTTGGTACACATATGGACTTCTGTGACCCAAACACGAACGCGTTACGTATATTATTAAATTTTTAGTATGGGTGTCACTTTGGGGGTCAAACTAGAAAATTAAAAAAAAAGTTTTTTGTTACAATATTGTGTGACATTTCAAATGAAAGGGCTTACTGTGAGGGTTTTAATTATATTTTTTTCATAATTTTAAAATAAATGGTTTTGAAGTTATTCAAGAAATTAGACGAAAAATGACCATTCCCCCGCCTTATCTCCGAAACTGCTAAGCCTAAAATTTTGTAAAAAATGTAAATAATAGATCTTTATCTAAGGATTACAGGAAAACCTATTAAAAGTCTATAGTGTTAAAATAACAGGCTAAAAAAATTAAATTCGTTCGGAACCCTTTGCACGCGAGTCCGACTCGCACTTGGCCCGTTTTTTCTACTGGATGGCCTATATTCACAATGGCGTACGAATGACGTCACACGACATTCTGGTACCAGTCGTTTCGTCTGTGCATTGTCAGTCAGTCACTCAATAATGGAAGAATTTTATATTCATTGATATATCAGCCTGAAATTTCCCTTTTTACGGTAAAAGGGATCACTGTTTATCTTACGAAGAGCCTAAGTTCACCTGTTTTAAGGTAAAGATTTTAATTAGCTAAAACAACACGGTAACTTCTGGAGTTGTGTCGAACGAGAAAATCTTGCTAACTTTTTATGTTCGCATTCACATTCGCATAGCTTACGCAGATTGTAAAGAAAACTCTAATTTTCCTTTATCTTGATAAGTTTTGACATCTATAGGTACTATAATATTACGCAACTGAATAGTTTGTTTGTTTGGTTGAACGCGCTAATCTCAGGAACTACTGGTTCGAAACGAAAAAATATTTTAGTGATGAGTAGCCCATTTATCGAGGAAGGCTATATATCATCACGCTACGACCAATATTAGCGGAGCATTAATGAAAAAAGTGGCGCTGTAGCGGTATCAATGCCGCCACAAGAAAAACCAGCGGAGCAAATCTACATCGCAACAAAAAAAACTGGCCAAGTGCGAGTCGGACTCGCGTGCAAAGGGTTCCGAACCACATTTTTTTAACATGTCATTTTAACACTATAGATTTCTTATAGGTTTTCCTGTAAACTTTAGGTATATTTCTATAATTTCCATTTTTTATAATTAAAATTTTAGACTCAGTAGTTTCGGAGATAGGGGTCATTTTTCGCCTAATTTCTTAAATAACTTCAAAACCATTAATTTTAAAATTATAAAAAAAATATAATTTATTTATATTTTATTATTTGATATGTCACACGATATTGTTCAAATTTTTTTTTTAATTTTCTAGTTTGACCCCCAAAAGTGAACCCCATACTAAAAATTTAATAATTTACGTAACACGTCCGTGTTTGGGTCACAAAAGTCCATATGTGTACCAAATTTCAACAGAATCGGTCCAGTGGCTCCGGAGAAAACTGGCTGTGACAGACGGACAGACAGACACCCGAGTGATCCTATAAGGGTTCTGGTTTTTCTTTGAAACCCTAAAAATAACCGCGACACCATCTATCCAACTAGCAGCGAATTACTAGGTTGAAATCCTGCATCGCGCAGAATTTATCGTGCGATTTGAATATATACATACCTACATCAGCCCGAATATTAACTATCGGGCAGTTGCCCACACCGGACACAACAACCGTCCGGTCGGAGGATCCTCCCTTTACCACGGAGGTTAGCGGGACTTTACTCTTTGTTCCGCATAACTTCAAAGCGCAGATGAAGTTGCGCGGGTCAGTTAGTTAACTATAATTATCGCTTCGATGATATTTCGATTTAAATTAGAACGCTTTTGAAATACGAAAATTGGCTTTCGAACATTTCTATTACGAAAACAGAAACAAAAGGGCATATTACACCAATTTGGGTTAGCGCCCCGCCGCCATTTTGATTTTGTTCAAAGTTGTGGTGCACGATCTAACATATATATATGTATATATGTATGGGTAGAGGACACTTCAACAAAACAAAAATGACAATACTCAATACTTTATTGCGTTCCTTATGTCTAAAATAGATGGTATATACAAGGTAAGAGATCCATATGGACCCTGTCGGGCACAGCAAAAATTAGGAGAGAGGAAGAGGGCTAAGTAGCATTTCAAGGTATTCAATATTTTCAAAAATTATTTTAAACTAGTGGACGTCACGCGGTTCACCCGCGTAGTTCCCGTTCCCGTGGAAGTACGGGGATAATATATAGCCTATGTTACTCCCTGATAATGTAGCTATCCAATGCTAAAAGAATTTTTCAAATCGGTCCAGTAGTTTCGGAGCCTATTCAATTCAAACAAACAAACAAATCTTTCCTCTTTATAATATTAGTGTAGATGTCGAATTCTATGTATAATTATGAATATATTTATTAGGTCTGTGTTTGTATAATAGGGAAAAAAAATGTCAAAATGTAATCGGTAAATAAATGTCAAATTGTATGTATCATTTTGTATATATTTATTAGGTCTGCGTTTGTAGGTGTACTATATTATGATTTGAATAAGAATAATAGGTCAATAAATGCCAAAATGAAAGAGGTAAATAACAGGAACATGGACACAGACAGAACATGGAGGAACCTGGTGCCTCTTTAAGTGTCTCGTTGCCGAGATATTTCGGATAAAATCATTATCATCATAACAGCCGAAAGATGTCCACTGCTGGATATAGGCCTCCCCCAATGGGGGGGGGGGTTGCCATAATCCACAAAAGCCACGCTTGGCAGGCGGATTGGCGATCGCAGTGTATGGTATGTTGCGTTTTACAGAGAACGCTGCTGCGCATTCTCTGGTGAGTCCCTTAGTCGCCTCTTACGACACCCACGGGAACTGATAGGATGGTATTATTTTTTACGGCACCATACGGCACCGGCCGACACCATACGGCAAAAAAAACGGGTAAAATCACCACGTGACAATCATGAGTAATATTCAATCGCGAGGGGGGCTATGCCAGCTTCCATAGAAGCAAGTTCGAACCCCTTTCCAAACTGCAAATTGTCAGAGTCACTAACAAAACTATTTATTTTTACGTTTCTCTCTTTACCTCCTACAAACTCACTCGAAAACACCTGGCTGGCACATATTACATTTTTCTTTGACATCAGCACGAATTCACCTACATTCAATTTCCAGTTTGCTAAGCGTTCTTCTGACATGTAAGGGCTAGTACACATGCGACTTGACGCTTTTTAGAGTTTTGTATCAGAAGGGTTACCAACGGAACTGTATTACTGAACTTCGCTGCCCGTTTGTCTGTCAGTGGGCTGTATCTCAAAAACGTTACAGGTAGACAGTTGAAATTTGTGTTATATTTCTATTACATTAATATTTCGTTATTACATATTTCTACTAAGTTATTATATGTTTTAAGAAACAAGCTGTCCAAAAAATCAAGTTTTTTGGACAAGCCACACATTCCCAACGACTGCAACTCCTGAAAGCCAGAATCAACAGTAGCGACACCAGAAACACGCCGAGTCAATGAAGCTCGACGAGTCCCGGAGAAACGATTGAACTGTCTTGGATTCCGCAACAAAATTAATCAGAAAAAGTGCAGCGGAGCAGTAGGAAAAACATAATTCCACTTGATTTTTTGGACAGTAAAAAGGTTAGACAGAATTATTGCTATTGTAGCCATCTTAAAAAGTCGGTGTGGACTGTCCCTAAGCGCTCAATGTTGTTAGTACCCAACTACACTGGGTGGCAAGGTGACACGTTTGTCCAGCTGGCCACGTCGCTTGTAAGTAATTCGCTGGGGCTTGTAGTGAATGCCTTTGTTTGGTTATCTTGAAAGACAGTGTAACAAGCTTAGTTGAACGAGTTTTTTTGCTAAAAAGTTGGTGGTGATTTGTTTTGACCAAAATATATTAAATAATATACCGAAATATTTGTGAAGAATGATCGTAAGATTGTGGCCACTTTCAGAACTTAAATAAAATGTTGACCCACGAATAAATATTTACCATGGAACTGTAAAAAAAATTTGTGCCCGAAAAATCTTTAAAGAAATGAGTGGATAAAAAATTATAAAACACAAGTTTTATAGATTTCGTGAAGTTGATGATGATCTGCGATAAAACATTAAAAGAATTTGTAGATAAACCATCTCAAGAAAACTACATTAAACTTTTCAAAAATAAAATGCTTTAGAAAAAGTTGTCACTCACCTAATACAGATTCGTTGTCTAGTAAAGTCCTATTCAGTTCCGACATTTCTGTAGCTTCACTCGTAAAGGACTGAGGCGCTTCATACTTCCTAGGTGGCTTTGACACCGGATTCACCTCCATCTTAATCCCCTTCTCTGTTTCAGAAGCTTCTGAGCCTTCTATCAACACGTCCCCGTTAGAAGAACGAGCATCGTTCTTAATCAGTCTTTTAATTTCATTGTTTTGAGTTGTAAAATAACATACCACTAGCGCTGCGCCGAATATGATAACTATAGCTGTTAGGCAGCCAACTAAAATTGCGAAGGAATCAGTGTCCATACCAGCTATGGTACCCACTCCCCCATATCTTGAAAGTACTAGTGTTAAAGTCTTCTCATCACGACCTCCAGGGTTCTCAGCCACGCACGTATAGTTACCTCTATCACTATACCGTGCGAATATTATCGTCAAATTCAGCCACCGAATCAAATCCATAGTATTCTCAGCAACGGTGTATCTAATCTCACCGAAAGCTTTCATTTCGATAGTTTTACCGTTAAATCGCCAGCCAACTTCAGGTGGTGGATTCCCTACTACTTTGCAAGTCAAAGTCACGTTTTCATCGTAACTTTTGACCGTGGCGTCTGGCACAGGCTCGAGTATTGTCGGCCGGCACGCGAAGTTAGACGAGTCTAATTCATTCCAAAGTTTGTCTTGTACAGATGCTGGTTCGGCACACGACGTGGGAGGGGTGTATAGGTTGTGACTGATCACCCAATCACGAAACGTCTGTAAGTTGCAGTCACAACGCCATGGATTGTTGTGTAAATCTAACCCGGATAAGTTTCTCAAGCCCATCAAAGTTTCCGGCTTCATATGACTCAAATTATTGCCATTAAACCGCAATATTTTCAACTGTGGCAAGTTGACGAATGCTTTCGTTCCAATACGGTGTATCCTATTGTTGCTCGCTTCTACTTTCTGAAGAAACTTCAAATTGCGAAATATACCGTCGTCCAACTTATCGATAAAGTTGTTGCTTAAGTTTATTAATCTCAGTTTCTCTGTGCCTTTGAAAGTATCGGGGTGCAGTGATCGGATTCTGTTCTTCGACAAATCTAGTTCGATCATGATTGCGAGGGTAACGAACGCAGTTTTGTGGACTACTTCTATGTTGCACTCTTTGAGGAAGAGTTTCTTTAGATTGCTTAGGCCTACTTTCTTGAAAGCTTCTTGGTGTAGTTGTTGTAGATTGTTGTTTGACAGGTCTAGTATTTGGATGTCGTTGCTGAGGTTTGCTGGGACTACTTTGAGGCTTGAGTTGGAGCAGATTGCAGCTTTATTCCCGGACTGCCATCTGCAGTCGCAAGGCCTCTGGCACTCCGTCGTAAAGTCTGCCACCGTGGTGGTGAGCAGCGCGAGTGGTATACACGCGATTCTCATCCATGCCGTCCAGGATTTATGGTCCATTTTGCTGTGATGTTGGTCATTTCCTCGTGCCGTAGCATACCTGGAGCGGGCTCGTCAGCCGACGCATTGATGTTCTGAAACAAACAGAAAATTGAATTTAAGTAAAAGCTTTCAATATTTATTCGGGGGATTCAATTTGTTTGAACAACGGCCTTTTGAGCTGTAAAAGGGAAACTCATAACATGATAAATAACTTGAATAAATCTTTGTGGTGTTTACGAGTAGATGCAAGTGATGAGGTATAGCGATTTTGATACTATTTTGACACCGAAACATTTATAATTTTTGTGTTTTTATTAACAAAGGATTATTGTAAACTAGCTTTTTCCGGGTCGCTTGCGTCACAGTCGAAAATTATCGCAAGGGAAAATACCCAGTCTCCATTTCAGGACAGATCCTAATCTAGAACCTTTGTCCTGGAATATGTCCTATTCCAGGACAAAGTTTCTAGAATAGGCTCTAACTGTGTGCCAAGTTAAATCAAAATCAGAGGTGGAGAGGTAACACACAAACAAGCAAACTCACTTCGGCTTTTATAATATTATATTAGGATTTAGACTTAAACTAAGCTGACGCAATAAATATTTTATTAATTCACGCAAAAGGAACCTAAGCACAACCTTGTCATTGATCCCATAAAAGAAACCAAGATCAAGATAGTTACTTGAAACTGTGTGTACTCTAAAAAACCGTCCAAGTGCGAGTCGAACTCGCCCACTGAGGGTTCCATACAAATTACTTTAAAATATTAAAATAAAGACTTATTTTTATGATTTAATTACAAATATGTAGTTTTCAGACTTTTCTCTATACTTGTGGTATAAGAAGATATTACTTGCCAAATTTCATAGTTCTAGGTCAAGGGGAAATACCCTATGAATTTTTATTACCTTGAGAATGTCGAAAATACGTTTTTTGCGGCATGAACGGCCGAATCCTTTTTTTACGTTAATTTAAAATTTGATTTTTTCACAGCTTTAAGGGACTCTAGATCTGAGTATATGGTTAACTAGCTTCTGCCAGCGGCTTCGCCCGCGTGGTCCCTAGGGGACAGTAGCCTATGTCCTTTCTCAGGCTCTAGACTATCTGTGTACCAAATTTCATTTAAATCGGTTCAGTAGTTCTGGCGTGAAAGCGTGACAGACCGACAGACAGACAGAGTTACTTTCGCATTTATAGTATTAGTAAGGATTTCAACCCGATACCTCCACGCGTTCCTGAGATAAAGGGTCTTGACAGACAAACGGACGGACAACAAAGTGATATCCTATAAGGATTCCTTTTGAGGTACGGAACCCTAAAAAGTACAAATTTATACACAGTTTTTTTTGGGTTTAATTGCTCTTGACTCTTATCTAGATTAGAGATGACAGAAACAAAGTTGCCGATGGAGCGAGCTTAGTTTTACTCTCAAGAAACTATTTTTAAAGAGAAAATCTTGCACCTTTCGCTACATCGCAAGGTGGGTGAAAGAATAACGACCTAAATACGTGACGTTGCTGGAATAGCTTTAGATAGAAAGAAAAATAGCTTTATTAAGCGACAATTGCTCAGTCTGGGCGACTGGGCGAAACCTAGAGTTTAAATACAGTAGACCAGGGATGGCGAACCTTTATTAGTAACCGTGCCATTTCTCCAAAAAATAATAATAATGTGTCCATGAGTGCCACCAAAGAATCTTGATTTGGTAATTTAATGGACAACAAACTACTTTTTTTTACTATTTATAGGCATACGTTTGACCACTATCTCACCTGATGGTAAGTGATGATGCGGTCGAAGACGGAGCACGCTTGCCTAGTTGCTATCATTTAACTCTTTATTGGGAACCTGAAATGTATGCTGAAGTCGATATCGTAGTCCAAAAAAAGGAAAAGTAAGGGTGTATTTTTTTCGATTACAAATTACCTGGATGCTAATACATTGGGGTGCCCGAATTATTTTGCGGCGTGCCACCACCGGCACGCGTGCCAAAGGTTCGCCATCCCTGCAGTAGACAGATTGTTTAACTGATATGATCCTATGAGAGGCATTGTGTTATAAGTCCAGGTGGCAACTTACTTGGCACATTTGCGCTAAATATTCGCCATGCATTTTTTGCAAAACTAACTGTATCACGATGATTTTAAGGTAGGTATATTTTCTATTACTCAAGTAACGCGAATATTTTGACAAATACGCCAAGTGCCACCTTAAGGCCAGGTATTCCCAATTTTCCCAATATTCTGTCACTTTGAATCAATAATAAACAAATAAATAGTGATTGCTAAAAGCCAAAAAAAATACGTATTGAAGTTTACTTTATATACTTTGATAATTTCTGGTTCAAAACATAATACCGAAAACTTCGCTCGATCAAAAAAAAATCCGAAGAGGAGGCAAAATTCAACAATTTTTGATGTTTTTCTTATGGTTCTTGAAGCTTATGAAAGTTATACTTCCAAAAACCATATCTAAGAAAGGTTAATAACATATAGAAGAATAATTTCTGGTTAAATTTTGCATAATAGTTTAATTCTTTTAATAATAAATTATTATGGCTTCACGCCGTCGACGTTAGCGCACGGCTCGCTTCGCGTAAAGTATGGAAACATTAGATACCTACTTCGCTCGGTCTACATGGCCTGAGTCGCAAACTGTCAAAAGTACCTCTAATGTCCCTACTTTTTAGGGTTCTGTACCCAAAAGGTAACCAACAGAACCCTATTACTAAGCCCCCGCTGTCCGTCCGTCCGTCCGTCCATCTGTCCGTCTGTCAGTCATCGGGCTGTATCTCAAGAACCGTAATAGGTAGACAGTTGAAATTTTGTGTGTATTTATGTTGACGCTAAAAAAAGAAAGTAAAATTATCAGTTTCGTCACAGTTACAAAACTGATAATTTTATGCATAAAGTAATACACATGAACATTCAGTTCGATAAAGACTTCTACTTTTTTTTTAAGAATTCTTTTAAATTGGCAAGTTGATAATTCTCAAATATTCAGAAAAAAAAATCATAATTCGAAAACTATGAAAATTCGCGGAACATACATGGAAGTGATTCGGATACCCCACGATACGCGGGGCAAAATTTTATTTTTGGACGTCGATGTCCTGACCAATTTTAACAAAAAATTATGTACAGGGGTATATAATTTTAAGTTAATATTTTCGCAGTTTGGCTAAACTTACAATAATTATGAAACGTGTAGCGAAATTCTGAAGCCTTCTATTTGATAAAGTTCTTTTAAACTTAGCAAAAGAGTAAAATAACTTAGTCTAGAGCTCTAGACAAAAGAGATTTTCAAAGGAGCCTAAACTTAATAATACGCGGCTAAATAATAATAGCTGAGAGGTTAAACAGCGCTGGCCAAGGTTGATTCGTGAATGGAAGACCATCCATTACACACCGAAACTCCTCCGTGCCTCGGAAAACACGTTATGCGATTGGTCCCGGCTGTCATTTGTAGATCTTTGACAGTCGTTAAGAATATTCAGAAGTAAAACAATCTGACAGCAAACACTGGGTGCCAGTTTTTGGGTTGTAGCGGTCAGATAGAAAGTTGCTTCTGCTCTAGCTGCTTGGGATCCTTACGAAGATTTCCTTGACCGCACATGGACCCTACTATGACGACCTAAAACCATCTTAATTCTGGTGTGGGAGAGAGACGGAGCTATACAGGACGTATAGCACGATCCCTATGTCACTGATAGTACAGAAGGAGACGCCCCGGGCGTAGGGCGATTCCCGGCCACGTGGCTCACCCGTCCGATCAGAACCACTAGCTACTCTTTAAGCCCGAAGTCCGTAGTTTTGGGCTTAGTTATGGGCGTATTCTACTCAGTATCACCTACGGACTTACGATTAGTTCCGAACCTGAACTAAGAATGAATGGCAACACGATTTGACAGTTACTAAAAATCGTGTTGTCATTAATTCTTAGTGGTTAAGTGATACGGAGTAGAATACGCCCGCAACTAAGCCCGAAACTACGGACTTCGGGCTTAGAGAGTAGCCCCCCAGGCCCGGGTCGACGGCGCGTTGTGCTCCACGCGCGCCCCAAAGAGATTTCACCATAGTAGACGGAGCTCTCTAGGGCCAGTGCCTACCAAGATTGCGGAATTTGTTCGAAAGAGTCACCGCGGCTCTGGAACGCAAAGGGCATTAGGAGGAATACGGATGGGTTTTAGTCAGTAAGAGTTTGACACTATTCCGCTCACTTCCACCCAGAGCGTAAGGAGTGATTTGATGAATGCCCATCCTTAAAAATAAAAACACTAAAACTTTTTTACAAAAAATGTAACCGACCTCCAAAACAAAACACTACCAAGTATAAAATAACTTTAATTTCGGAAGTCGGTGTTTTGTTTTGGAAGTCGGTTACATTTTTTTGTAAAAAAGTTTTTTATAATTCACTTTTTAGTGGTACCTGCGTACCCATTCACAGCGTAGCGGTGTGATGTTATGTTATGAAAATAAAACTTACTAAGTGCTTTCGGTGTAAAGCACGTAGTAGTATTGATGAGAATCAATACGAAAGAAATAAGCCCAAACACTTGGTAGTTCCTACATACCGATGTGGAGTTCCCTTGACTTTTTGTCGTCTCCATCATCAGGTCTGATCCAAACCTTCATTCTTTTGTATTATCACCAGATATACACACGAATATCAAGTTTTTACCAGATGCGTGCCTACAATTTTCGAGGTTTGCAATCGATTTCTCAGGGTTTCCATTATAAGATCTCGACGAGGTGGCAATGGGACCATCTCGGAAGCATACCCCTTCATATAAAAAAAAGATTCATCGAAATCGGATCATAAACGACGAAGTTATCCGCGAACACACATAAAAAAAATATATATACGCTGTCGAATTGAGAACCACCTTCTTTTTTAGAAGTCGGTTAAAAAGCAGAAATGATTAAATTAATGCCAACAAGTATAAATGTGAGCAACGTACTTATTCCTCAAGAAATGCCGTAAGAGTAAACTTTTCTTAAATGGCTTCAACAATAATTACTCTACTCATTTTTTACTATGCCTCGCTTGTCTGGTCCCGTCCTAGCATCGCCTTGCGTAGTTACGTGAAAGAGTCAATTAAAAAGTGGTTACATAAATCATTTTAATGTTCAAGGCGTGTAGGCAGCTCGTAGAATAGTGGAAAACCTTAGAAAAAGTAAATCTTCATTTAATTTTTCAGACTGGAATTTTTATTACGCTTTATTAAGAGTACTTTAGATGTCCCGAATTTTATAATGACCTTTTCCAGGAATTTATTAAATGTATACTTAATTTTTAGGGTTCCGTACCCGAAAGACAACGGGACCCTTTTACTAAGCCTCTGCTCTCCATCCGTCCGTCCGCCCGTCCGTCCGTCCGACAGTCCGTCAGTTCGTCAGTGCGTCATTCCGTCCGTCTGTATGTCAGCGAGCAACGTCTCATGATCCGTAACAGTAAGATAGTTAAAAATTTGTGTGTATTTATGTTGCTGCTAGAACAACATACATAAAAATAAAAAAATGTATTCATCTTTTTATTGCGAAATATTTTTAAAAAGCAAAAAGGTTCAGATATTTTTCCATGATTCAATTATAGGCTTTTGCGATTTTGTGTGATAAATAACATCTGCCAAAACTCTACCTTTTTGCTGCCTAAAAATGCGATATCTTTTGGTCGTGGTTTTCATCAAATTTTAGCTATTTTTTTAGGTATCCCATTGACATAATAGCAGTTATTCAGTTTTTAGTGTTCAAAATAAACCACAGTACGTTCCTTAAGATAAATCCATAGAAAAATCAGGATCTGCAGAGCCTGTTGAATTTGGAGGTAAATTCTTTCGATTAATTGCCTAGAAAAAGTTCGCCCCAAAACTTCCACTGCTATAATAATATCATGACGCATGGCTTGAGGCGCCGAGTTTTAGAGTGTTTATCTTAGCTCTACAGATTAATTTGATGAAGTCAAAATATGGACTTTGTCAAAATGTAGTGATCGCCCAGCAGCACCTCCATGTGGGCTCTTTAAAGAAGAATGGTGTAAAAACTCAACCTAATAAGTCATTTGAAGTGAATTAAGGGAACTTGGTGACTATGGCAAACCTGGGGGGGGGGGTTTGCCATAATCGTCAAGCTTTGGGCGAGGCCTATGTCCAGCTGTGGACGTCTTCGGCTGTTATGATGAAGGGAACTTGCGTGGATCAGCATATGATACTCTTCCGAAATAGGACACGGTACATCATTTTTTTTTTTTTAAATGTTCTGTCGTTTTACAATCTGCTTAGGAACTTTCGAATTAAATACCGAAATGAATACAGAAGCAATAATAAAAAAATCACGGCTTAATGACTTAAATAAGGATACCAAAAAAGTGCAAAATTTAGCCATAAATTGAAAAGGGGACGAAACAAAGTTGTAGACATTTGACTGTGCCGCCCTGTAGTAACCGTTATTTAAAATCTTTCTATTTTAATATTTATTTGCGTGATCGAAAACCCAGTGTTAATATAATATGACGTCAGAATTCAGTAAACCTCTAGCAAACGAATACATGGAACTGACAGACAATAAATTGTCACTACGATACGAGACTTTTGACAAGTGCATGCTGGGTTGTGACGTCACAACGATGTCAATCAATATATCCATATACTCAGGATCCGTAAATCCCTTTCGGGACAAAATCGCGTGCGCAATCGCGCAAACTTCGGCTTGTCCCGAAAGGAACTTACCGATTCTGACGGTTGGGGCGATTTTGTCCCGAAAAGGACACGAATACTGAGTGGACGACCATTTTAGCCGTCTCACAAACGGCAGCCCAGTTCATCTATCCACTGTCAACTTCACATTCATTTAAAAAATAAATGACATTTATGCACATTTGAATTAATTAAAGAAATGAAAATATTTTTCTTTATCATGACGCCTGACGTAGTTTGCAACACCCAGGAGCGAGCACAGTCCGAGCCTTGGGCTTTAAGGACGGCGCGGAGTGGAACGGCGACATTGTTTTGATACGTAAACATTATTAACAGCGTGTTTCATAATTCTAATGCATTATTTATTTTTGATGATCTTAGTGAATTATTTTCAAAAAACAATCGCGCCTAGAGGTAGTTTATGTCGAGTACATTAAGTAGGCCGCCTTTGTAAGATGACTTAAATATACACGGTGCCAGAGTGTATACAATTCTTCCATTACCGACGACTGACTGAACAAACACACCCCTACACATCCTCGCACACAGTCAGTCAGTCAGAATAAATAAAATTTACGAAGTATTTTTTTTGTCAATTGTTTTGACTACTCAAGCCAGACTTTGGTTTATAAGATATAAAATCCCGTTCCTATCATTGACACCTGTCTCAGGGCTCGCAAAATCTATGGTCCTGCATTTGTAAAGGGAGGAACACACGTTCCAGGTGTCAGTCAGACGGGGAACATTAATTAAGAGTGTTATTTAAATAAGCCTTAAAGTTGTTGGCACATGTAGGCGGTCAATTTGCCTAATCTAACAAACTAAAAGCTAATTTCAGGAGTGTAGTGGGTGTTTGAAATAAATTAAGGTAAGAGAAGGCGTTTTTGTCGTGTGGGCATTGTGTAATAACGTAATTTCAACTTAAAAATATATAATTATATAACTTAAAATTTGCCGCTCTATGAACATTTCAATTATTTAAAAATTAAAATATTATTCACTACAATGACGCATGACGTAGTTTGAAACATCCAGGAGCGAGCGCAGTTCAAGCATTGTGTTCCAAGGACGGCGCGGAATGGAACAGTGACATTGTTTTGATAAATAAACATTATTAACAGGATGTTTCACAATTCTAATGCATTATTTGTTTTTATTGTATCTATTACCTTAATGAATTAAAAAAAATGCACAAAAAAGGTGCATTAAGGTCAATGTTCAGACTTCACAGTTTAGAATCCTGTAAGCCATTCTTTATGAAATACCAATTATTGACATTTCCTTGTTTATAAATTTTTGAGGTAGCGGTATTTGTTAAGACTAATCCAGACCTCTTTACCAGAGTGACGTTTTATAACAAACGAACTCGACCACAGAACAATAACTTGTGCGTAAAAAGGTCCCACACAGCATTGATGCAAAAAAGTGTTTTCTGTATGGCACCAATCATTTACAACCACATACCTAGTTCAATTAAAGAATTAAACATACACTTGTTTAAGAAAAGGCTGAAATCTTTACGGTTGAATAAAGCATATTATAGCATTTCGGAATTTTTGACAGACAAAATGTGATGACTGTTGCTGAACTCGTTGACCTCCTTTGTTATCAATTTTAATTTCCTTTTGACATTGTGCGTAACATTTTTGTATTATATATTTTAATTATTATTTTTTACCTCTTTTTGTTTACATTTTTTTTTTAATTTATGCAATCAATTAATGTAATTATGTTTTAATTTTCAATATCAACGACATTTTTTAATGAATTTTGTACTTCTTCTGTCTGGCATAACATAGCGCACTTTTATTTTATTTTTATAACAACCATTTATTTGTACCTATGTTAACAAATCAATATATAACTTATGACTTATGAAAAAAGTCGCGCCTAGAGGTGGTTTATGTCGGGTACATTAAGTGGACCGCCTTTGTCAGACGACTAAAATGGCGCCGTGCAAATAGATACCTAATATTTTCTCTAAAAATAATTATAGCAGTCATTGGAAATCATACTATTATGATATTCGTTAAACATATAATTACCGAGAAGCTTTTCCAGTATCCATTTTGTAGTCAAATTTTAGTTCACAATAATGTTCAATTCTAGTATTTCGAACTAAAATGCCTTTCTAATTTAGTACCTAATTACCGACACTGATAGTTTAATTACGTTGCTATCCAGTCTGTAATTATATAACTAGATTTTATTTCAAATTGTACGTAGTTCATTATTGTTAGAATTATATAGTAGTCTAGGATTCTCTGGTAGTATACGTGTTGCTTTTATATTTTGGTGTAAAACCTTGGTGTGGATATTGATCTATTTTAAAACTAAATATAATTAGTTAAATAATAAAATATGTAACAATTATTAAACCAACATCAAAAGAGGAATCACAGTGACGAATAGTGTTCCTTAACAAGTCTTTTAAAAATCGGTTGTGATTGCGGGCAATGCATTCCATAGACGAGCACCCTGGACTAAAAAAGACTTATCTAAGAAATGTATTGGCACTTTTAGTCTCAAGTTATCTAAGGACTCCATTCCAGGTTGCCTGAAAGAGATCGCGGAATGCGATAAGGCCGCCAATTGTATATTTTTTAGTTTAAGGTTTTGTTTACCTTTTTATATTTTGGTGTACAATAAAGCATATATAAATAAATAAATAAATAAATGACCTAAAAAATTTCGTGTGAACGATTCCAGTTTCTTTGCCACTCGAAACTAGAACCATATTCTTAAGATAAAGAAGAGTGAAAGGGGAAAGGAGCACATTATACAAGAGGGAAAAAATATGAGCATTCCGTCGATGGCGAACTGGCAACTACCTGAGTTTAATACGCAATTCGGAAACGTGGTTATATTTGCGCAAACCAAATATGAACCTTAAGCAAAAATTTTGAAAGCGCTCAAGTCTAACTCACTGAAAACATGGTGTTATATTAACATAATCTAACTTCATATTCCACAATTATTAACCAAGTTAAACACAACTACTCCACATGACATTCAAACTTAAGCACTTAGCCCTGTGTCAAAATCACAAAATCATTCCACATTCAATTTTGTCAAGTATCAAAAATTCTAAGGCAAGCGAGCGGAAATCTGTAATATTACTCCGAAGTCTTTCGTTTATAACTTTCAAAACGATTATGAAGCCGAACTTTACCGGGCCGAAACGCGACTGTCTTAAAAGCGAAGTTTTTTCAGAGAAAATCCCTGAAACATGAAAGCTCTCATGGATTGAAGTGGTAAAGTTGTAATAAGTTTGTATCAACACGGGATGTTAAAGACGCGTTACATTTTTACGCGTGAATTCGTTTCTGATCGGCTGGGAGTTGAGTTTCAAAGACTTTGTTTTTTTTTGTTGGATTTTTTTGGGGCATTGGACTAAAACACACATTGCTCGCAGAACAGATCGATGGGGCCGAAATGTTCTGGAGTGGCGACCGCGTACCGGAAGACGCAACGTTGGAAGGCCTCCCACAAGGTAGACCGCTGACCTGGTGAAGATCGCGGGTAGACGATGGATGCGAGACGCACAGGACCGGTTGTTGTGGCGACACTTGGGGGAGGCCTGTGTCTAGCAGTGGACGTCTTTTGATGATGATATGATGATGATGATAATTGGACTAAAATGGTCGCGTGTGTGGAAATACGAGAATATTAAGGTTTAGGTGTTTTCTTCTGAAATGTAGATTGAAGCTATGAGACGTGGACGTGACCTAATTAAATATGTCTAGCTTTTTCAATACCTTGTTTGTGGTCTTTACAACACGGGTTTAGAAATTGAGTGCATTCCTTCAAATGGCAGGTTTTAGAACTAATTTGCAACCAATTTGACATCGATAACTTAGGAATCAAATATCTATTTTCTTTTGTTTTAATCGAACTTTTACAGATTTTTTGGTACTACATCATAAAAATTGCTAATTATGAGAAATCTCCTGTATTCTGCATACCCCTTCATCTGTTTGTGTCCTTAACTACGAACTGATTCTGTGTTTCCGGATAGCTACAACCTGGGAGTCTTTAAGACAAGAGTGAATAGGTTGCTTCTAGGCAAACGTGCTCCATCTTCGACCGCATCATCGATTACCATCAGGTGAGATAGTGTTCAAACGTATGCCTATCTACAGTAAAAAAAAAACTGTCAAATTTCTTGCGTCTTCGTCTACGACAAAATCAATGGCAGCGACCAGTGGCCTCGTGACAGATGCGAGAATTTGACAGTTTGCCTTTAACGACAGTAAAACAGATGAAGGGATAGTAAACTGATACTTCTCATATTAGGTAACTCTATAACATCCCATCAAGGAACACTCTAAATTGCAAGTCACGCTTTATACGTCCACAAAATATCCAGGTACCCACAATGTTTTAAAACCAATACACGAACACCAAAAAAAGTCATCACACTTAAAAAAGAGACGACGCACTTACACATGTCAGTAGGGTGTCCATAAAAAGATATATAGCAAATTTTAGGGCCAATATCGTACAAAGCAAAGAAGACATTAGGGCCATCTTTACCGCAGGGTGAGGGGGGAGAGGGGAAATGGTTTTTCAGATGACACGCACGATCATAATGGCCGAATGGCTATGGTAGCCATGCTTTTGATGGTAGTTTACGATTTTTGTAATTGCTGTATAAGTTTGGGGTCTTTGAGATCGTAGGGGAGGGTGCTAGCTGAATTATTTATAACTGGTAATATTATCGTGTGTGTGTGTGTAAAATTGATTTTGGCATTTAACAGAAATTTGCAGATGTTTTTTGACGTGAGATATGTATGTGTTTGCAGTAAACATTTGCAGTTGCAATTTTTAACATGAATATAGATCAGGCGGATGATTCTTAAAAAAACTGAAGACTATTGAGATTGTGTTTACTAAAAAAACCTTTACTAAAATGATTTTAAGTATTATGAGTTTAATTTACGTTACGTACGTAACTTACGTGATATCGTCATCAGATCCGCGATAACGCGCAATATGGCCGCCAACAGCTGAGCGGATAGTCAAAGTTGTTAATAATGATAAGTACAATGACCAATTTTTAGGTATTTCGTTTATTTTATTACACGATGTATTCCCCTAAATTTCGGTAAGTTTTATAGATATTCAAAGAATTAACAGCAAGCAAGACCAATAAGCCATTACAAACCAAGCAGTCCAGACTCCGTCTAGTACTTAACAGGAAATATATTCTTTACTGGTAGCCCGCCCGGCTTCGCTCAAGTGTATTTTTAGGGTTCCAAACAAAAAACAAAACCTTTATAGGATCACTCGGGTGTCTATTTGTCTGTCAGTCTGTCTGTCTGTCCGTCTGTTGCAACCAGTTTTCTCCGGATCCACTGGACCGATTCTGTTGAAATTTGGTACACATATGGACTTTTGTAAACCAAATAGGGATGCGTTACGTAAATTATTAATTTTTTAGTATGGGGGTCACTTTTGCCAACCAACTAGAAAAATTCAAAAAAACGTTTTTTGAACAATATCGTTAGACATATCAAATAAATGAAAGAGCTTACTGTGAGGGTTTAAATTATATTTTTTTCATAATTTTAAAATAAATGGTTTTGAAGTTATTCAAGAAATTAGACGAAAAATTACCATTCCCCCCTTATCTCCGAAACTACTGATCCTAATGAAAAAAATGGAGATAATAGATCTTTACCAATAGATTACAGTAAAATAAGAAGCCTATAAGAAGTCTATAGTGTTAAAATAACATGATAAAAGTAATTAAATTCGTTTGGAACCCTTTGCACGCGAGTCCGACTCGCACTTGGCCAGTTTTTTTTTTAATTTTCGTTCATACAAACCTTCCCTGACAATTACGTACACAACTATAAAATAATTATCTAATAAGGGTGAGTCATTACAAAGTTACGCGCGTACATACATTTCGTCGAATTATTTTTATTTATAAAGACAGATTACAGGAAATGTCCTCCTACCTGCCTAAACGATGGTGTAAGCAAAACACCCGGCACGACATAAACTCCACGTGCGATATGAGAACAGTAATGTTAGTTTTATCACCTACAAGCCACAGATTTGTCATGTGACTTGGTCGCTATTGAAGATATCTTCTTTAGAAGGAGATAAGTCGGAAAATGATGGAAGAGGTATGGAAAGAAAAGTCTTCAGTGAGAGACTTGTTTTCATCATCATTATCATCATCAGCCGAAAGACGTCCACTGCTGGACATAGGCCTCCCCCAAGCGTCGCCACAACGACCGGTCCTGTGCCTCTCGCATCCATCGGCTACCCGTAACCTTCACCGGCTCATCGGTCCACCTTATGGGAGGCCTTCCAACATTGCATCTTCCGGTACGTGGTCGCCACTCCTGAACTTTATGGCCCCATCGACCATCTGTTCTGCGAGCAATGTGCCCTGCCCACTGCCACTTTAGTTTGTCGATCCTTCGGGTTATATCGGTAACCTTAGTTCTCTTGCGGATATCAACATTCGTGATTCGATCACTTAGACTTGTTTTATCGGCATATAATCAAATCACCTTATTAACTCATACATAATGTTAATTACAAGACGTACATTTATGCGCCACCAGTGCATGGTAGACATCCCACCCATACGCACAGAACGTTTTGTGAATAATATTTTTTTGCGTACACTACGAGTGAAATTCCCTGCAGGAATCTGTGTTTACTGATAGCTACTACCTTTTTTTATGGATGGGAAATCATCAAATAACTCCTCCCGCTCTGGACGAAACAGAAGGGCATGTCAGACTCTTACTGACTAAAACCTATCCGTGTTCCTCCTAGTGCCCTTTGCGTTCCAGGGCCGCGGTGACTCTTTTGAACAAATTCCTCAACCCTGGCAGGCACTGGCCCTAGCGGACCCCTTCTTTTATGCTGACATCTCTTTGAGGCGCGCGTGGAACACAACGCGCCGTCGAACTGGGCCTGGTTCTGATCGGACAGCGAGCCACCCAACGCTCGCCGTCCGCAGGCCCGCGCCTATGGTGGACTACGAGTGAAATTCCCTGCAGGAATCAGTATTTCCTGATAGCTACCTTGGGGTCTTTAAATCAAGAGTGACCAGGTTACTTCTAGGCAAGCGTGCTCCATCATCTGTGGTAGATGCTCTCCATCGAGGAGTAACTATCACATAATCAGATGTACTGACTTCAACTGAGGAGGTTATTACTTTGTCTTCTTTTCGATAGCTAATGGTTATTTTTATTTGTCTTTAATTCATAAAGGTTTACCAATTGATTGAGTATAAACGCTAATGATTATAACTTTACACACAGTTATTCGCAAGTACCAAGGTAATGCAAAACATTGTTTGTTCAGCACAATATTCCTAACCTTTCCTCAAATACGTCAATTTTAACGAATCCCCTCTGCGAAATTGTAAACATCCAAAATACATGTTACCAAAACATTTTGACCTCACCTCAATTGGTATTAGACCAGCAGCCTTAAAATTATCCTTTAAACAACTGACCTCAGTCTCAAGATGCCATAAATAGGGAAGCGACTTATCTATTCAGTTCAGACTTTGTGTACTTAGGCCTTAGAAATTAGACCATCCATGATTTGCTTAAACAAGTAAAATCATTAATGTTTCACGTGGGAGGGGGGGTTCAAAAATGTAAGTTCAAGGTTTCGGCCACGTTGCGGAATTTGTTCGAAAGAGTCACCGCGGCCCTGGAACGCAAAGAGCATTAGGAGGAACACGGATGAGTTTTAGTCAGTAAGAGTCTGACACTCCCTTGTGCTCCGCCTAGAGCAGGAAGAGTCATTTGATGATTTCCAATCATTTAAAACAAAAAAAAAAGATTACGGCCTTGTGATTTTATTTTTAGTAGGTAATAATAACATCCACAACACCCGATTTTCAAGGTTAAGCGGCGCTTGCCAAAGTGGGTTCGTGGATGGGTGACCATATTGACATACAAAGATTCCTCTGTGTCTCGGAAAGCTGGTGAGCTGTTAGTCCGGCTGTAATTCGTAGATCTTTCACAGTCGTTATAGATAGCCAGAGTCAAACACGAAGGTGTAACGTAAATAAGTAAAGAGGTTCGAACATTTTTCTGTGGGAGCTGGCATAGCGCCCCCGCTGCCATTTTTGTTTTCTACTGATATGGTTAGAGAACATTAAAAAAAAATGGCAGGGTGCTCTAAAGTGTCACGTTGCCGAGATATTTGAGGGTAAAGTCGCCATGTGAGAAAAATCACCTGATTATGAACATTTGTACGCGAGTCTGACTCGCACAAGGATGGTTTTTTTTAAGTTTGTAGCCATTTTTTGTGTCTTATCTTTTCTCTAAGCTTTGAGAAATAAAATAAAATCCAGTTCAATACCGTATTGTCGAACTAAGTGCCCACTAAAATAAAGAACTTTATTACCTCATCATTTACAGTAATAACCGATTTTCCTCTTTTCAACAAAACGTTCGCCAGCCTAGTAGTCTCTTTATTAATGTTCCGCCTTATCTGAGGTCAGTTCGACCTCAAATACTGACAAAGACGAAAGTGCGTATATATCCAATAATATATTAGATAAATCCTGTGCGATACCACAGAATAAATATGTGCAGAAGGTCAGTTCTAAATAAGACAGAACACAGTCTGTTGCCATCTCCTCACCGTCTTATTTATTGTATTTTACCCTTATGTATTTATTTTTCTGTTTGTTTGTCCCGTTTTAATTACTTTTTATGCTGCTCCGATCGACGTCATACTCAGCGCCGGCTGTCGCTGAAAACCAGCGCTGTGACTGTGTCTCCCACACGAGTCCTAGCATTATGCTGAGCGATGGCCGTTTTGCGCGAATGTGACGCATATCTTCCCAATTGTTATCAAATTGTAATTTTGTTTTTTTTAATTATATTTCTTTTGGTATGCGTCATGCTTGGCGCAAATAAACGCTTTTTCTTTCTTTCTTTCTTTCTTTCACCAAGACGCCTTGGCACATCACTGTTAGAACTGGCACTGTCAAAATTTTCCATAGAAACCAAACATGTCAGTGAGTGTGGCAATGGGGAATATGCATGCCTTTTTTATTTGCTTAATAACGTACTTATTTAACTAAAGTAAGCGACGAAGTTATAAAGCTTCTGAATACAATTAGAAAGAGAAGTCTGACGTGACCGGTGACGTCAAAGATCAAGACACCCATACAGCTGTCATACAAAACGGCAATTTCGATTATACATTTTTTTTGACATCACCACCGTATGCGTCTATGTGTGCGTGCGTCCGATTTCGACAGCTGTATGTAGTTGACCTTCTGTATTTACCTATTCTGTGGTGATATAGTGAGAGCAATTTCTCTTATCTCGTAATGTTATTATTAATCTGTCGTGAGCTATCTTTTCCGGCAATATCCTTAATATTTTTTATGATACATTGTCCTATATCTGCTTTCTGCTGTGATATTGGTAGTGGTGACGTTTTTACGGTTTAATAAATGATAGATTGAGACATTCATTGGAAAAGGATACTGGCTTTTTTGTAAAATCTATGATCAAAATCACAAAGGAAGGGTTTCCTTGATTACGGTAGGTTTTTGCAAGTCTAACTCTGGTTTGCGTTCGCCTGTCCGCAGAATGGTTGAGTCCTATAATAAGACTTTTGAACATATAGACATTTTTACATTTCCTGTCAATAAGTTCAAAGGTCTTAAGAAGCTTTCATAAAGAACACTGGCGAACTCCCAAACAAATTTTTGTTGATATTTTTTTTTGCGTCTGCCTATAGAATATATGTAAAAATGTAGAGTTTTAATTCCTGAACAGTTTTGTCTTCAGGCATACTTTTATAAGAAATCAGGAATTAAAGATATTCCAGTTAGAAGTTTTAGAGGTTATGTCTTATGTGTTGTCAACAACAGATCATTGAAACAGAAATATAGAAATACCTACCTATCACTTAAAATATCACTGAAAAAAATGCATTTAACTTTTAAATTTTTATTCTCCATCTCTCTATCTATTCAAAATTTGTATATTCATCTATTTTATATTGTAACAAATACTATGCACAATAGTTAAGTAACTTAGTTTAAGTTTTACGTATTTGTCATCCTAGCGATTTTTTCCTATGTATCTTACCGCTTATCTAGAAGTAAACAATTCTTTCCTAACCTATAGAGCGCCAGGTAAAAGCTACTATGTTTACTGTACTACTAGGGAACACAGACGTGTTCCCTGATAAGATTCCTGTAAGGACTAGAATTAATTAAATTGTTCCCAAAACGTTTTCAAGATGGAAGATAGGTACTACAAAACAGATAAAACCGAATAGTTTTATCGTTTTTATTTATATAACGTTTTTTTGTTTGTCCTTTAAATGTGTGGTGTGCCTTTAAGTTTTAACTACATTTTTTTTCCTTTTTCTTACTTCCGACTTTTATAAAAGATGATACTTATGAAATACATGAAACAACAATTCATATAAATAAACATATTTTTACTGCTTTTAGTCGCTCTGTCCTTCCTATACTAATATATAAAGCTGAAGAGTTTGTTTCTTTGTTTGCTTGAACGCGCTAATCTCAGGAACTGCTGGTCCGATTTGAAAAATTATTTCAGTGTTAGATAGCCCATTTATCAAGGAAGGCTATAGGCTATATATCATCACGCTAAGACCAAAAGGAGCGACGCAGACGAAGTTGCGCGTTTAAATAAACATGTTTTTACTGTTTTTAGTCGCCCTGTCCTTCCTCGAGTAGCCTGAAGGTAAATCTTTTAATAAAAAGAAAACAACCTATTCACCTACATTCCACGAAACGCCGCCGAAGCGGGATTTCTACCTAGAATTTAATAGAATTCCCTAAACTGTATAAACTGATGATATAATCTATTTGGACCGAAAAACCTGCCAAGGGCGTTTTAGAAATGCGGTACGGGTTCCGCTTCAACTTTTTTTTTACTTTTGATAGGCACGCGTTTGACCACTATCTCACCTGATGGTAAGCGATGATGTGGTCGAAGATGGAGCACGCTTGCCTAGAAGTAACCTATTCACTCTTGACTTAAACACTCCCAGGTTGTAGCTATCAGGAAACACAGACTCCGGCAGGGTATTGCACTCCTTAGCTGTACGTTGTATGAATGTGTTCCCAAAACGTTTAACTAAAGTTAAGGGTTTATTATTAAGATTAGACTGAATTACAAAGTTCAGGAGGAGCTCGTGAGCGTGAGAGTTAAGCAACGCTTGCCAAGGTTGGTCTGTGGATGGGCGACCATCTTAATATACTGAGTTTTCCCCGTGCCCCGGAAAGCACGTTAAGCCGTTGGTCCCGGCTGTCATTTGTAGATCTTTGGTAGTCGTTACGGACAGTCAAAGCCAGTTAATCTGACTCCAGTCTTGCCATGAAGTACCGTGTTACCCAGTTAATGGGTTGTGGAGGTCTGGTAGGTAGCCGCTCCACGTAAAATACTGGTACTCAGCTAAATCCGATTTGACTGGAACCTGACTCCAGCATAGTTGGGAAAAGGCTAGGCAGATGAGACTCAATTACCAAGTTGAAGAGCTCGTGGCTAAAGAATAACATCTACACAGGTCGATCTTCTAGAATTAGTAACGCTTTCCGGGGTCGGTTCGTTTATGACGACGACATACGCCAACGACCTTGAGTGAAAAAATCGTGCACTCGTTTGACAACCGCGCGACCCAAAATTCAGTAGTTTTTTTGTACTTTCCTTATTATTCTATGACTTTAAAAAAAACCGTTTATCAAAATGTGGATAAGTAAGTTGTCTTTGAGATAGTGATCATTAAAATACGCCGGCGGCGGTTTTGATCCGACTGTCATTTTTATGTCCGTGTTAGACATAACTTTATAAATTAGTTACACTATGTCGAACGAATAAAACTGAAAATTTTCATAAATGACATTATTAAGAAAATAGTCTAATTTAACGTATATTTTTTTCAAAAAAAACAGCCGTTTATACGTGATTCTCATTTTAAAATCAGCTACTGAGGGGTATTTGCGCCTTATTGGGTGCCACGGAATGCACGTTAAGCTGTTAATCCCAACTAACATTGATTGTCCGCCGTATGGTGTCGGCCGGTGCCGTATGGCGCCGTAAAAGAATAAAACCATCCCGTCGTAAGAGGCGACTAAGGGACTCACCAAAGAATGGGCAGCAGTGCTCTCTGTAAAACGCAACACCATACACTGCGATCGTAAACCCGCCTGCCAAGCGTGGCAATTATGGCAAACCTTTTGGTGGAGGCCTATGTCCAGCAGTGGACGTCTTTCGGCTGATATGATGATGATGAACGATGATTATAGACTGCTATGCGTTTCCAAAATTACGTGCTCAATCCTAAGTATTTTGGACTTATTACAATCGTTATAGCCCTTTTTATTAGAGACTTTTTTTAGGATTTCACATCAAATGGCTCCTCCCGCTCTGGGTAAAGCAGAAGGTAGTGTCAGACTCTTACTGACTAAAACCCATCCGTGTTCCCCCTAATGCCCTTTGCGTTCCAGGGTCACGGTGACTCTTTCGAACAAATTCCGCAATTCACTACATGAGCACATCCTTGTTTAGAGCCCTAGGATGCGCTTATGTGATGAATCCGGAATCTTCATACCATATCGTTCTTGCACGGTCTACTCCATAGAGATCTAAGCTTTAGAACGTGCAACTATCTTCATAATTTTGACTAATAGAACTCATTTCAATCGTAACAGAAATAGTTTATTTGAAATAAATGCTTTGAGTTTACTACACAGGTATTTAAAGCTATTGTATAGTCTCTGTATACAATGACAGGTTAGCTTCCACTTTTTTATAAGGATGCAAATTCATCAAATGACTACTCCCGCTCTAGGCGGAGTAGAAGGTAGTGTCAGACTCTTACTGACCAAAACCCATCAGTGCTCCTGCTATACCCTTTGCGTTCCAGGGCTGCGGTGACTCTTTCGAACCAATTCTGCAACGGGTCAGGGAGGCTACTCTCTAAGCCCAGAGTCCGTAGTTTCGGGCTTATTTGCGGGTGTATTCTCCGTATCACATATAGACTTACGATTAATCCCGAACCCGAACTAAGAATGAATGACAACACGATTTGACAGTAACTGTCAAATCGTGTTGTCATTTATTCTTAGTGGTTAGGTAATACGGAGTAGAATACGCCTGCAGCTAAGCCCGAAACTGCGGACCTAGGGCTTAGAGAGTAGCACCCCTCTTCTACTGATATTTGATTTTTATAGAGATTCTTTGGGGGCAGTCTCAAAACCAAGTAGGAAAGTAACAAAGACAAGATTCTTACATATGGATTCCTAATTCTCATACAGGACCCTAAAACGAAAGGCTTACTTTCCCCGAAAAACAATTTCACGACTGACAAGCGGAAGAATGATAAAAATTTGTTTTTGTCGTAAAAAAGAAATCACAACTGAGATCGTCTTTTATGAATATTATATGAAAACTTTTTTAATATCGTTGTCATAGACTCAAACTGGCGATGCATAGAGAATAGGGTAAGTATTTGTCTTAGTAGAATGTAACGTTACCTTCATATTATGGATCGCCTTGGCAAATCTTGGCACAACTCGCCTTAAACGTAAAAGTTTGGCAAGATTAGAATTAAGTGACACCTCTGTATTATAATTTAAAAAAAAATCCGACTTAATACTCGTATCACAATTAATGTAGGATTTTTAATTTAGAATGCATGAAAATTTTAACCGAGTGATAGATGGATGAACGCAGCAATGAGTGAACGAGAGAGTATGTGTGTGAAAGAGAAAGAACATGAGGGACGGCGAAAGATGAACACTGTAATTTGCATAAAGTTTTTAGAAGTTTTGAAAATAAAAAAGGATTTCAAGCGGTGAAGCGCTTTTATTTGGGTCTACCGCATCCCCCTACATAAATGTGAGAGTTTATGTGGCCGATGAATCAATGTTTGTTTCCCTGTCACTCATAAATCACTTAAAGGACTTTGATGAAACTTTACAGTAATAAATACAACTTAATACGTCAGAAAAATAAATAGTTTTTCCAAGCTCTAGCAACTTTCTTCAACATCGTGTATAGAGAAGCGTTATCATTAAAACGTTTCTTATTACAAAAAATTACTAGGGCTGGGCTCGGCATTTTAAACAGACGAGGTGATATAGCCAGTGCCTTGCATAACACTCTTCCAAATTCCTAATTCTAAGAGGGGTCAAGCAATGCTAGATAGTTCTGTCTGACTGTTCGTACCTATATCCTATTTTAGCGGTCTTACCTAGCGACATCATTTTCCTTTCCGAGATACACGCGAACGATGTTTCAGGCAACAGCTAGTAAGCTTAAAAATCCTTACTTTCCTTACTAATATGTAATATTATAAATGTGAAAGTAACTCTATCTGTCTGTCGCGCTTCCACGCCAAAACTACTGAACCGAAATGTTTAGTACACAGATAGTCTAGAGCCTGATAAAGGACATAGGCTACTTTTTATCCCGGGAGTATGTTCCCTAGGGACCACGTGGGCGAAGCCCACCCCTTTGTTTGTTTATTTGAACGCGCTAATCTCAGGAACTACTGGGTCGAATTGAAAAATTCTTATAGTGTTGGATAGCCCATTTACTGAGGAAGAATAGAGGCTTTATAACATCACGCTACGACCAATAGGAACGGAGCATTCATGAAAAATGTGACACAGACGAAGTTGTGCGGGTCAACTAATTAGTTATGTTAAGTGCTGTAAAGTTTGATCAAAATCCTCTCATTGTATAAAATTAAATTAAATTTAATAGCTCTGTTTTTCATCGACACGATTAGAAGAACGCACTTTTTACTGCCAATTTGTACAAAAACTAAAGAAGTACCGTCTGGTGACAACAACGGACAAACCTCTTTATTCCATACAATTTGACATACGCAAATGTTTACGTTAAAAAACCGGCCAAGTCCGATCCAGATTCGCAGATGAAGGTTTCCGTACCATCGCCATTATAAAAAAAAAAATCGCTTATTATCAGGCGTCGACGGCCCATAGCGTGTTAGTAATCAGTACAAACTTAAAAAACTATGTTAGTAGTAAAACACGAGTACAAAAATTAATTAATACACACATACAACACAAAACAAACACAAAATAAAGCCAAGATTAAAAACCGAGCTAAGAACTCGAAAAAAACGAAAACAAAATGCGTTATATGCCCCTTTAATTTTTAATTTAATTTTTATTATTCGTTGTTAAATCGGCAATAGGAATACACACTCTGTGTCTCGTGTTACGGTTCTTGAGATACAGCCTGCTGGCAGACAAACTGACGGACGGACGGACGGACAGCGCAGTCATAGAAATTGGGTTCCGTTGATTACTCCTTGAGTACGAAATCCTACAAATCCGCACCAAGGTCAAATTTGTAGAAGACGGTAGAAAAGCTTCTAAGCGAAAATCACGACGTAATGCCGTACTTTCAGTCTAATAAGGTCAGTTATTGATCAGCTCGACCTCTCCTTAAATGAGGTGGCACACATACCAATTAACTGCCGGTTCCTTAATAAATAAACGACTCGTTATTAACCAGTCGTTAATTCTACGTTTTTATATGGTTCCGCACTTTTACATGTTTTGTTGGTACTTTTAAGTAAGTAATTAATTTGCTTTTGAGAGAAGTTTTTAATATAATTATTGCATTGCTTGAATATCGAAATCTCTCATTTGGTAGTCGGCGCTCTAAACTTTATGTCACAGTGACTTAAAACAGACAGAAACTGGCGAAGGGCAGGCCCAACCACCAAAAACTAGCTCCACATAAGTCACTATTCAAGCAGTCTGATGTGGTTGCTATAATAAACTTTAATTCGTAATATGTTTATTACATATATTATTTCTACTAGTTGACCCGCGCAACTTTGTCTACGTCACAATTTTCATTACTGCTCCGCTCCTATTGGTCTTAGCGTGATGATATTTAAAATTATACCAAAAAGTAGATATTTTATAATTTTCATTGATAGCTTTGTTATAGAGTGGCAAACGAGGTTCACGAAATTTTAATTAAAAATTAAGTTTTGATACATTTATTGTGATTCACTTTCAGTTATGGTCGAAAAGGTCGGAAAACTGCATGTGTTGGCGCTTTTAACGGTTATTTGAAAAAAAAAAACTAACTAAAATTCGTTTTTTTTTTCACTTTTGAAAGGTAAACATTTTACTGCCACTCTAAACTAAGATCGTAAGGAACAAATCAATATGCGTTTCATTACTACACAGACAATACGCGAGGGAAACTGCTAATCTATTCTGTAAATAACTATTTCGATATCGAGCTTCACCTGTGTGACACAGCTCACAAAGTGAGCTTTACTACACAACAAAAGGTCTTATGTTTATACGAATTTGATACTCACCTTGGATTCCGCTGTCGAGACACGAAAATATTCTTATAGAATAGCACTACAGATTTTAAAACAAAAAAAAAATAACTCCTTTACCCAGCCGTTTCAGCTACAGTGCGTGCTAAAGAAATACGTCCTCATAAAGCGCTAAAACTTTTCGTTACGTGATATGTCGATCATAGGCCTCCCCAAGTGTCGCCACAACAACCGGTCCTGTGCGTCTCGCATCCATCAGCTACCTGCGACCCTCACCAGTTCATCGGTCCACCTTGTGGGAGGCCTTCCAACACTGCGTTTTCCGGTATGCAGTCGATCGTTCGGGTTATGTCGGTACACTTGGCTCTCCTGCGGATATCATCATTCCTCATTCGATCACGCAAGGAATCTCCGAGCATTGCCCTCTCCATTGCCTTTTAGATGACTTTAAGCCATCTGCTAAGTCCCATTCTGAGCGACCACATTTCGTATCAATATGTCATCACTGGCAACACGCACTGATCTACTTTTCCACACAACTCGATGCAAACTGAAGACTATACACGTGTATACATACACCGTAAACACATACATACTTTTTCACACGACATGACCTAAAAACCCCGCCCGGCCTACATACACAAAATTATGTTTACACTACATAATAGAACACAACAACATAAAACGTTGTGTAGCAAAACACTAACCCTTTATCAAAACAGGAAGTTATAAATAAAAGAAGAATAGTAAAGCTGTTGCGTGTACGAGTAAGTAATGATTAGGGAGGGACCGATACCTAATATTATTGTCGTAAGTTGGAAGTAACTACAAATACATAAAACTAGCTTCTACCAGCGGCTACCCCCGCGTGATCCCTAAGGAATATACTCATCATATCAGCCGAAAGACGTTCACTACTGCATATAGACCTCCATAGGGGGGTTTTGCCATCATCGCCACGTTTGGCAGGCGGGTTGGCGATCGCAGTGTATGATTTTTACAGAGAACGCTACTGCCCATTCTCTGGCGAGTCCCTTAGTTGCCTCTTACGACATCCACGGGAAGTGATGGGATGGTATTATTCTTTTACGGCACCATACGGCACTGGCCGACACCATACGGCGTAAGGAATATACTCCCGGGATGTATATAGCCTGTGTGTTATTCAAGACTATAATCTAACTCTGTGCCAAATTTTGTGCGTCAATCTAACTCTGTGCGTTTTGACGTGAAAGAGTAACAAACATCCATTCAGTCATCCTCACAAACTTTCACATTTATAAATATTAGTAGGATTCTTCCGTTACTGACTCATTGAGTGATTGAGTGAGTGACGTACAGACAACGCACAGCCGAAACTACTGGTCGGAGAAAGTTGAAATTTGGCATGTAGCTTTCACTCCGTAGAGGAGCACTAAGAGAGGCTTTCCCGAAATTCCTACAGGAACGGGAAAAATATGATATGCGCGTGTAGCGGCATTAATGCCGCCGCAAGAAAAACTAACGAAGCAAATCTACATCGCAACAAAAAGAACCGCGACGCCATCTATCCAACTAGCAACGAACTACTACATTGAAATCCTGCATCGCGCAAGCAGGGTTTAACGTGCGATTTGAACATATACATCAGCCCGAAGATTACCTATCGGGCAGTAGTCCGCCAGACACAACAACTGTCTGGTAGGAGGATCCTCCCTTTACAATGGCGTGTGTGATGGCGTATAATATTGCAAAGTTCGAAGAGGTTAAAAATAGCCGACTCTAGCCGGTATTTTGAAAAGTAGCTTTTTTAGAATTTGCTGCTCGAACCTGTAGAAAAAACAATAACAAAATACTTGTGTCAATAAAACCGACCGCAAAAATTTAAAGTGCGTGCAAGATAAGCCTGCGCGCGGATGGTGGCGCTGCTTCAAATTGCAGGCCTAATTAATAGTAGATTATGCACCGAGGGCATAAAGCAGTGTATTATTTCACGTGCGCCATATTGAATCCCGAACTTAATGAAGGATCCGAAAGTTAAATCCTGAGCGTAGCGAGGGAGTTTAGAGTTTAACTCACGAGTGAAACGAGGGAGTTAATTATACAAGAACCCTGAATGTAGCGAGGGATTCAAGCTAGCCCAAGGCTTTTATCCCTGAAGAGCATTCTCTACTTTTCACACCTACTCCAAGTTGAGTTACAAATTTAAATTACATTATTGACCTCCGGGCAATAATATTGTACTAAATATCATTATTACCCACCCGGCAATAATAATTTTAGGTTAAGTTTGCATGACATATAATCTGACGTTTTCGTGCAGGTGGTGTGAAAATATATTTCCGTCATTTATTTAAAAATGATATTACTTCATTCAAATTGTAATTGAAAGGTATAGTTAATATACTAGATTATATTAATTAGCATATTTTAAAATTAAAACGTTTAGTTCCAAACATTTTAACCGCGCGCAGACTTATGGTGCGCGCGCTACAGTAGTTTTTTGTTTCAAAAAATTGGGATATTACGTGTATGAAGTCGCGTACAAAAGCCAGTAATCCTATAAACCTCACTATAATTAAACTTTAGTTTACCCGCACATTCCCCAGCTTCCTTTTCGCTAATAACAACATTCTACAATCATGTATCTGTTTGCCGAGCTTAGTAATTAACGTTTCATACCCATCTCGACGTGTTTGTAGTGGCTGAGATTATACAAATATTATGGTAAATATGTTTTAGTTTGCATAATATCACGAGTCCCGGAAGTTCTAAGAACCGGGTCGGCACCGGGTACCCGGAGTTTTCGGCAGTTAGTCGGAGGTACCTACGTACCTGACAATTAGGTACTTGTTATAGTTCTGCCCTTTGTTCATATTGCATTTCAATCAACACAAATATTATACAACTGAATTGTTTGTTCGTTTGGTTGAACGCGCTTATCTCAGAAAATACTGGTTCGCATTGAAAAATTATGTTGGTGTTACATAGCTAATCTAGGAAAGCTATATAACATCACGCTACGACCAATAGGAGCGGAATATTAATGAAATATGTTACGCAGACAAAGTTGCGCGGGTCAGCTAGTATTTCCTGAATTAAAAACTTTAAAACATCCGTAGAAAATACAAGAAATAGTAGCCCATCTACATAGGAAAAGATCCAAGCTATCAGTGGTCAGGGCGCTAGAGAGAGAACGCAACGAACGCAGAAAGCGGTACCTACTTCTGGACAACCTTCAAAAAATTTGAGCCTTGTCCAGAAGTAGGTACCGCTTTCAGATTAAACCCAGCCGTCATTGTCCCAAGGAGTTGGTCGACGCTCGTGGCTATTAATTAAGCCACTAGCCGAGACGACTATCGGTAGATTCAATGATCGCTGAGTCCACATCCCACTTCTAGGCAACCTGAACCAAGTGAAGTTACTAGCTATGCCATTGTTATGTTCTTTTTCAAATACCTTACTGAGGGTTAATAAGCATCGCGAGAATACGCTTCATTCTCTGTGGTGTTCATTAGAATCACTAGTTCAGGGTTTTGGGTTTTAAGTTAAACAAGTAAATATTCAGTAAGTACGCTCCAACTCAACGACCACGTCTTGCCACCACTTGGGATAACAGAACTGCGTAAGGACTATAGTCGGAACTCGTGAACATGTAAATAAATGTCGGTACTAGAGGTAGACGCCTTGTCAACCTTTGTATCGTAAAATTACTTTAATTTTAACAACTAAAGGTTCTGTTAACGAACCTACTAAGGTACCTTAATAAAATCGCATAAGTAATGTTGAAAAGTCTCTAAATATTTTACAGAAGAAAATTATTACTCATACCCTAAAATTCTCAACTTACTCCAAGCTGAATTAAGCATAAAGAAATACAATTATAATTTCAAACATTTTCAGAAACAATTAGTCATTCAAACTTGACATCTTCTTAGAGGGATGAGCGTTACATATTCGTGTATTATAAAGGTTGACGGGTACAGACACGACGCGACAATGCGGCAGCGAAGCGACAACACGTTTTTATAAGAGTTGTTTTAGGAATAATATACTCGTATCAATATACGAGTAGCCAGACATTAAAGCCTATGCACACGGGGTATTTTAACGCGCCGAAGACGCACGTTTTACGAACGCACGCTCACAGCGCTGTAGATGATAAAAAAAAGCAATAGAGTCTTCTCAGACGCAGCCAAAAACGCAGAAAAAAACGCCGTGTGCATATGCCCTAATATTGAAAACAAAAGAAAGTTATTCAGTGGTGTACATGTGGTGTACCACTGAATTGTTTTAAGTTCAATTAAGCAATTCAAAGGTTTTTTATATCACTGAAACACATCATAGGAATTTCACCTCATAATTCCAGGGATAGGTGGTAGGTTTACCAGCGTCAGGCACTCTTTTATCCGTTTTTTTGTTTTAAATTACCATTCCATTTTTTTACCATTTTGTTGACTATTTCTTCAGAAAACCTAAAGAATCAGACTTATTGTAAAAGACTATCTACTTTAATGTGGAATAAAGTATCACAAACTGTAGGTATCCATATATCCGTAAAACAATATCCATAAAAAACGTTGTCGCATTATCGCAATGTCGGGACGCGCCTGTCTCCGGGAGCCTTTAAGCCTGTTGTCTGTAATATAATTCAGGATTCCAAGGTCACATTCAGACGGCTGTTTCGAACTCCTAATGTGGTTACAGTACTTATGAAACGAGCCTTACATACTTGGGATTGAGAAGTAATTTAATTTAACATTCCTCGAAATTGTATTTTGAGTGAATTTCTGATGGCTTTTGAATGATCTAAACTTGGTGTCTGAGAAGGAAATACATAATATTATGGATGTATTTCCTAAAATGTCTGGCAGAAGTGTACGTTTTACTACCGAAATTGTGTTAACACCCATATCAGGTGCACATTTCGCCGGTAAAGTTTAAGACCCAGCCACACGGTTTCAATCTTCGAGGTAATGTACAAAACTTGGTTTTCTTCAACAAATCGTCATGATGATGATAATCTGCTAAACCTTTTCCCCAACTGTATTGGGGTCGCCTTCCACCCAAACCAGATTTAGCGGAATATCAGTATTTAATGTGTAGCGGCTGTCTACCAGACCTCCACAACCCATTAACTGGGTAACACGGTACTTCTTGGCAAGACTGGTGCCAGATATTCTGGCTTCTGACAATCCGAAACGACTGCTTAATATCTAAATATGTTGGCCGGGACCAACGGTTTAGCGTGCTTTCCGAGGCATGGAGGAGTCTCGGTATATCCGGATACCATCGACAGACCGACCTCGGCAAGCATTGCCGATCTTCAAGGTTAAGATCGGCCCGTGCGGTTTTTATTATTTAGCCACGAGCTTCTCATCCTTATCATTGTGGAAATCATCTGAAATGATGATCTTCTTCTTCTTATCGTGTGAGCACTAAGGTCTAAACCTCCTCAACTTCCTCTGACATGGTTTATTTGACAACCATTTGGCGGTCGGGACCACCGGCTTGTACGAATTTTGAGACGGCAACGGGACAACTTTCGACTTTCGACTTTCGGGGTCATAACTTTGACATGCTTAGTCGTGTTCAAAAATAGTATAAAGAATCTACTAGAACCGTCAAAAAGGCAAAAAACTAACAATTCATAGGTTCAAGGTTACCTACATGAGGCACAAACTATCACTTTTTACGACATCATAAATATTAACTATTTTACCAGGGGAGTGTCGTGCCTCGGTTATGGTGTACTGACACGAGATCGTGTGGGTTCTTGTACCATTTATTTTTGGGTATTTTAGGCATTTGTCTCACCAACGGCGAGGAAGCGATTAGCTATCGACTATTTGCTCGCTGAGGAAAGGCACAAAAGCTATAGATCTCGTGTGAGTTTATAGTCGATAGCTGGCTGTTCACACTGCCGGCAAGCCGGTTCTTTACCACTACTTGATCGCAGCGACAAGAGCTATCAAAGATTGTACTCGCTCAGCGACACTCGCTCGTCGCTTGACGGTCAGAACTCACCAACCAGCGGCAATTTCTACCTATAGTACGGGCCGGAGCGTGTTTTGCGAGTAATCGCCCGTCGCACAAAAGCACTCGCTTCAAGCCGAGCGACAAAATTATCGAAATTTTTCACTCGTTTCTCGCTGCTCGCCAACTCATTTCGAGTTTCAAGCTTTACTCGCTGATCGCCAACGGTGAGACAAGTGCCTTAAGGCTGATAACGATAGCTGGTGACTGTGGCGTAGGATTCTTTAAAGCCTAGGCATAGCGACGTAACCATTCATTCTGTCTAGCGTTTTCCCTACTACATAATATATTATTATTTGGGTCAGCTTCCTGTCAAACCGGATACTGCTGAGTAGCATTATTTTACATGGAGCGTCAAGTCGATGGAGCCGACAAGTTCTGGAGTGGCGACCGCGTACCGGAAGACGCAACATTGGAAGGCCTTCCACAGGGTGGAATGTTGACCTGGTGAAGGGTCGCGAGTAGCCGATGGATACGAGACGCACAGGATCGGTTGCTGTGTGGACTCTTGGGGGAGGCTCTTAGGGGACCAGTGGACGTCTTTCAGCTGAGCTATTGAGTGCAATGACCCCTTAAGAGGTAATGCGTATATTAGGGTTCCGTACTCTTAGGGTAACCAATTGTTGTGTTGTATATTTGTTGATTGTGTATTTCTATTGCCGCTATAAAACAAATAATAAAAATTAAAGTTTCTGGTACAATACGGAAACTTTCGTGGACGAGTCCGGCTCGCATTTGGCCGGTTTTTCTGTTACACGTTGTATATTTCTTTATCATAAAGAAATATCGTCTTTTGGAAGTTTTCGAAATCTATTTTGCCTTAAAAATAGTCAATAACACGCAACTGAATTAATTGGGGGCCGACCCGAACCAATTAGCTACGTTATGACTGTACGGTCTACAAATTAACCGTCGATTCGGGTCTGGCGTGTAAGCACGTTACGTTTGTACCTGCAAACAGACAAACTCTACCTACAGAAGGTACACCAATTTTGTTAGGTCTCAAAAACTATTTAGAATGCGCCCTACTTAATATAGCTAACAATGCGATTTATTTGTAACTAGCTGAACCGCGCACTCATCAGACGGCTCAAAGTTACTCAAATGGCAATGGAGAGGGCAATGCTTGGAGTTTCCTTGCGTGATCGAATCAGGAATGATGATACCTGCAAGAGAACCAAGGTTACTGACATAGCCCAAAGGATCGCCAAACTAAAGTGGCAGTGGGCAGGGCACATTGCTCGCACAACAAATGGTCGATGGGGCCGAAAAGTTCTGGAGTGGCGATCGCGTACCGGAAGACGCAACGTTGGAAGGCCTCCCACAAGGTGGACCGATGACTTGGTAAAGGTCGCGAGTAGCCGATGGATGCGAGACGCGCAGGACCGGTCATGTGGCGACTCTTGGGGGAGGCCTATGTCCAGCAGTGGACGTCTTTCGGCTGATATGATCATGATGATGAACCGCGCAACTTCGTCGGATAAAGGTCAAAGGAAAATATAATAGAACGTTTGTATAATAAGAATGTGTAAAGTGGTTTGGTTTGACAAGAGAGTGATGTATTAATTTAGCTTTGATCTGAGCAATTATCACTTAAACTCAATCGTTGTTTGATTTATCTATTAGTAATCTATACTTAATATATAAAGCTGAAGAGTTTGTTTGTTTGTTTGTTTGCTTGAACGCGCTAATCCCAGGAACTACTGGTCCGATTTGAAAAATTCTTTCAGTGTTAGATAGCCCATTTATCGAGGAAGGCTATAGGCTATATATCATCACGCTACGGCCAACAGGAGCGGAGCAGTAATGAAAATTGTGACGCAGGCGAAGTTGCGTGGGTCAGCTAGTAATATTATAAAGAGGAAAGATTTGTTTGTTTGAAATGAACAGGCTCCGAAACTACTGAACCGATTTGAAAAATTCTTTCAGGAATGGATAGCTACATTATCAGGGAGTAACATAGTTTATGTTTTATCCCCGTATTCCCATGGGAACGGGAACTACGCGGGTGAAACCGCGTGACGTCCGCTAGTACATGTATAAAGCTGAAAAGTTTGTTTGTTTGTTTGCTTGCTTGAACGCGATAATCTCAGGAACTACGGGTCCGATTTGAAAAATTCTTTCGGTGTTAGATAGCCCATTTATCAAGGAAGGCTATAGGCTATATATCATCACGCTAAGACCAATAGGAGCGGAGAAGAAGTTGCGCGAGTCAATTAGTACTTAATATAAGGTGATGCTGCAGCGGCAGTAACCTGCAGCATCACGGTAGCATGATGTTATAAGCCTATAGCTTCCTTGGGCTACATCCGATACTAAAGGAATTCTCAAAATTCATACAAGTACAAGTTCCTGAGATTAGCGCGTTCAACCAACTAACAAACTCTTCAGCCATAGAATATTTTTTTAGATTTTTTGCGATAGTTGCTGTTTCGTGGTCAAAATGACAATGCATAATAACTTGTCTTATTTATTTTAAGTTCTTTCAGTTCATTAAATGGTGTCTGCTACATACCGCTGTCAGCGATAAAACTGTCACTGTACCCATAGAATTAAATCTGTGCCGAATAAAACACGTTTCTTGTATGGGGGTCTGCTTTAATTTTTTTTTTTTAATTTTATTATTCATTCATTAATATTAAAATATCAACTGTCTACTTTTTACGGTTCTTGAGATACAGCCCGCTGACAGACAGACGGGTGGACGAACAGCGGAGGCTTAGTAATAGGGTTCCGTTGGTTACCCTTCTGATACGGAACCCTAAAAAGTATTAAATTCTCGAATTGTCACTTGCCACCTGCTGATTTCATTACAAAGATCCCTTATAATAACCTAAACAAAATCAATGTTAAAAATTACACAGCGTCATTTTCCAAAATAATACAAAAACGCACAACACTGGCATCGAATTGGTAACAGTTCAATTATCCGTCATCCATCAACGTCACGCCATATTTATTCATCACTTACTGAAACATGGGACTTTGAGTGCTGCCTACCCACTTGTATACGTATAGTAGGCGCAATTTTATGCCTGAGTAACATTGCATAGTTTATATTGTGAACCATGTGAACCTGCCGGTCTGCACTTGCTGGTAGACGAGTGTAGAGTTTTGCAGGTGTCCAGCACAATATCGTTCAAAGTATCGTGTTACTAAGTCAGTCGCTTCATTTTATTATCATCATCATCATATCACCCGAAAGACGTCCACTGCTGGACATAGGCCTCCCCCAAGCGTCTTCAGAACGACCGGTCCAGCGCGTCTCACATCCATCGGCTACCCGCGAGCTTCACCAGATCATCGGTCCATCTTGTGCTTGTGGGAGGCCCTCCAACGTTGCATCTTCCGTTACGCGGTCGCCACTCGAGAACTTTTCGGCCCTATCGACCCTTTACCATTCCATCAATCCATCGCTTCATTTATTTACTGGTATTCAGCTGCATGCGATTAGAATGGAAACCGACTCCAACGTAGCTGTAGCTGGGAAAAGGCTGACGTCATTCTTGTTAAGAAGGTACATTTTTGAATTTATGAAAAACTCGTAAATATCTAATTCTATTCTCCGAAGATTCTACTAATTTTAAAACAACGTTCACATTCGCATTTCAGTTCGCAATTTCAAACCGAACAAGTGCGAGTCAGCCCACCGAGGGTTTCGTACAAAGAACGATGGCCACTCGGCTAACATGCTTGGACTAGTAAAATCTAAGAAAAAGTAACTTAATGAAACATATGCCGTTTCATTCGCCTATATAAATATAACTAAGAACGGTCTTCAATATATTTTTAAAAGGCCGAAGAATCTTGAAAAACTATGAAATATGTTTTTGCGGTTATGTTTATATAATTAATCTGTAGCATTTATGTTTTCTACTCTATGGTCCGTAAGCAAAGCAAGAAACAAGGAGCCTGGAAAATAACAGAAAATCGCACAGAACACAGTCTTCGCAGAAACTGCAACACTGTGGTCGGTCAGTGCAGAAACCTTCATTGTTTGTTTACTTTACTTTTACATGTCAAAAATAGGGAGGGACGATCGATAATCGTAATGGATCGATTTATGACAGAATCGATATTTAATGTAAATCATTCGTTTTTTTATTTTATTCATGGCTTTATTAAAACTAGTTACCACGAAGTATCATCAAATTATAATATTGGTTAAGGTTATTGTAATATTTAACGTGAGTTTATACGGTTGATATTGCCTGGGATTTAATTTCGTTTAAAAAATAAAATCATCATAGACTTTAAAAAAGTATGGACATCTCTAGTAACGTTAGTCCTTACGGATGCGTTCGAATATGGATATTTTATACTACGTTCTGATAAATGAAGTGGTATTTTTTAGAAAAGATTATTTCTGTTTCCCCACCTTTCAAAAATAAACGAAGATATCCAATAATAATATTAACAATGCACTAGCATTGTTGTTGTTGTTCTCGTTACCAATCTTTCTTTTTTCCTAGTCCAAAATGACCATTGTTCTTTACAGGTACATATTACTTTAAATGGCAACCTCGAGAAGCTCATCGTAACCGGCAAAGTAGATGGAAAAAGACCTCGTGGACGCAGTCCAATACGTTGGTCTGACCAGATTCGCACCGCCAGGGACAGAAACAGGTGGAGAAACATCATGTAAAAGTGATACAGAAGGGAGGTCACGACCCTCAGCATTGAGGAATACGACGCAAGGAGGAGGATTACTTTAAATAAAGACAATATTTTTACCCGACTGCGCCAAAAGGAGCGTGATGCTTTTCGAGAGTATGTATGTATGTATGTATAATTGTTTGGCACGCTCTGCGGCCTGAAAGGCTCGATGGATTTTAGCTTGAGAGGTGTCGTTAGATTCGCCTTGATTGTAGGAGTGACACTGGGTATATAAAAATTAAAATGGCCGACTTTTGGCGCCATTTTTGCCCTCAATTTTTTTTAATTTTTAAATCCTATCGAGGGGGTATCAAGATAAAGGGCTCGAGCTCGATCAACTGCATCAGACTCCTTGAAAAGCGACTCGTTTTTAGCAGTCGGGTTTTTTGACAAAGTCATTTTTTATGATTTAATTAGAAATGTATAGTTTTCAGATTTTTCCCTATACTTGTAGTATAAGACGGTATCACTTGCCAAATTTCATTCCTCATCATTCCAATTCACTAGGTCAACGGAAAATACTCTATAAATTTGATTCCCCTGAGAGTGTCGAAATATACGTTTTTTGCGGCATAAACGTCCGTATCTTTTTAACACGCTTTTATTAGCTTCACTTGTAAGTCTTGTAACTATGTATGTAAGAAAATCTTGGAATCTTAATTTGACCCACTTCCCGGTCTTCGATTAGGATTAAATTTTGGATACGCTCTGAGTTTTGATGACAATACATGACTAGTTAAGAAACGTCATTACAAATCCAATATGGCAGCCTCCCCAAGATGGCGGACTGGCTGTTTGAAATCCACCCCCATGATATGGGTATTAAATGAAAGGGTTTGCTGTCAGAAAAACGAAAAAAATAGTCACGTGACTTAAATCCAACATGCCGGACATCCAAGATGGCGGATTGGCTATTTGAAATGCACCCCCCATGATATGGGTATTAAATGACAGGGTTTGCTGAATGGGATACGAAAAAAATAGTCACGTATAATATAATAAAAAGTATAAAATAAAATTAATAGTTTAAAAAACTAAAAAACACGCTGGAGCGTTTTGTCCGAAAAGAGTAAAGATTGCATAAACGCTCCACGCTTTCTTTCATCAAACTAAATGTCCGAATTATTTTGTAATTTTTAGTGCGTGCTAAAAGCGTGTTTTTTAGTTTTTTAAACTATTATTTTTATTACGTTAACTCAGAAGTTTGATTTTTTTACAGCTTCAAGGGACTGTAGACCTGAGTATTCAATTCAATTCAAATATTTTATTTCGGATAATATCCATATAATGTTAGTAGTAGAATAACTTAGCCTAATTTTAGTAATAAATTAAATTAACAATAATAACTTACTGATGTACCATTGAAATGTTCGTTCAGTGGTACACCAGTCTATTTGGACTAGTGTGTCTGCACTCTTACCCATCTTTGCAAAAGGGGAGAGTCCCACCGATCTGAAAACACATTCAGGATGCCATTAGAGGTGGAGCGCAAGCGCGTCATCATGGAAGTGCATCGCTTCCGTATGATCGCGGCAAACCCGTCGACGCGCGCCTCCGCGAACTTCCCTGACGTGCTACATCGCCACGGCAACCCCAAAAGCACCCTGAATGCGTTATTGTACTGGACGCGCAGGTCACTGTATGCCCACTGGGTATACTTGGTCCACAGGCTGCACGTGTAAAATGACTGGCAGAAGGCCTTAAAAAGCGTCATCTTCACAGAATCAGTACAGCGTGCAAACCTGCGGGCCAGCATGTTGCAACGGACAGCCAGCGACCTGCGCTCCCTGTCTATGTCTACATTGTCTTTTAAGTCATCAGTGACCCAGTGACCCAAATACTTAAATTTCGTAACCCGAGCCAAAGGAGACCCAGAGAGTGAGAGTTCAGGCAGGCAGTATACTCGTATAGTTTTAATTTCAACTTGATACTTCCACGCGTTCCCGAGATAAAGGGTCTTGACAGACAGACGGACAGACAGACAAAACAGTGATCGTATAAGGGTTCCGTTTTTTTCCTTTTGAGGTACGGAACCCTAAAATTAGTCAAATTGGTTTCACTGATAATTGTGAAATGTACCACTTGGGTCAGTTAGCGCCTGCCAAAAAGGCCATGGTTTAATAGAAGCTACTGAGCTTGCCACTCGTACAACTTTTAGATGCGTTTAGATTCAGATTCATTTATTGCTTGTCACAGGTGGAAATTCGGTTCTTAAAATTATTATTGTAACATGTACCACTGCAACATATCCATAAAGTGTACAATGTTTAAATTTATATTTATATATCTAAAACGAAAAAGAAAATCGTCATAGTTCACAAAATCACCAAGGAAACAATATTAATTACTACTAGGGAAAATAAGTTAATTATACATTATTCAATTGTCATTTTTCATAATAAAATTAGATTTTTTTTTTTTTTTTTTTTATTTGTGATGGGTTTGCTCTTGACTCCAGTCTAGGTCAAAGATGACCGAGACAAAGTCTACGATGGAGCGAGCTTACCCAGAAGGAGCCTGTTCACTCTAACTTTGAAGAGATTAGGGTTGTAAGCGTTTGGAAACACCGACGCAGGCAGAGAGTTCCACTCCTTTGCTGTGCGCATTATAAAAGACGTTTGGAAACGCTTAGTGCGAGTTGGTGGAATAGCAACAAGGTAGGGATGGTAAGATGCAGTGCGTCTGGATGTCCGATGGTAGAAGGGGGCCGGTGGGATGAGGTCGTGGAGTTCTTGGGCACACTCACCGAAATACAATCTGTAGAAGACCGACAAGCAGGCAACCTTACGGCGATGAGCCAAGCTATGCAGCTTGGCATCCACCAGTTTTACGTCACCGATGAGCCTCTTAGCTCTGCGTTCCACCGAGTCAAGCGCCGCAAGCTGATACTTAGCTGAGCCATCCCAAAGGTGGCTACAATACTCCATGCAGGATCGGACTTGCGCTTTATACAGGGTTAAAAGCTGTCCAGGCCTGAAGTATCGCTTCACCCTATTTAGGATGCCCAGCTTTTTGGCCGCCGTTTGGGCTTTGTACTCGATGGTGGCGCCGAAGTTGAGACTGGATGTCAACTCCATGCCTAGGAGCTCGAGCCGATCAGTCACAGGAACAGATGCACCCCGAAAAGTAGGAGTTTGGTCAAAACGACTCCTTTTTGCGGTAAAAAGACACGCCTGTGTTTTGGTGGCGTTAAAAGTGACCACATTGTCGTCACCCCACTGGGAGACAAGGCTTAAGGTCGAATTTGTCCGCTCTACCATGGCCTCTCTCAAGGAACGAACTTCATCCCCGCTGGTTGTTGCGCTGGACAAGTATCTCTCTGAAACCGTACTGTCATCTGCGTACCCAACAAGACCAAGCTGAAGTAAGTCATTGATGTGCAGCAGGAAAAGAGTTGCAGAGAGAACAGATCCCTGAGGAACTCCAGCATCAATAGCCATGAGGTCAGAGGAGCAGCCGTCAACGACTACTCGGATCGACCGTTCACTCAGGAAGTCTGATATCCAGCTACAAAAACCAGCTGGGATGCCATAAGCAGGAAGCTTGCTCAGTAGACCTGCGTGCCAAACCCTGTCAAAGGCCTTCGAGATGTCGAGCGACACGGCAAGTGCTTCGCCGTGTCTCTCGATGGCCTCGCCCCAGCAGTGCGTGACATACACAAGAAGATCGCCAGTTGACCGTCCCCGGCGAAAGCCATATTGACGGTCACTGAGGAGATCATTTTCTTCAAGGTAGGTCAGCAACTTACTGTTCAGAACCCTTTCCATAACCTTGCAAAGGATGGAGGTAATGGCGATCGGACGGTAATGGGCAGGGTCAGCACGGTCTCCCTTTTTGGGCACCGGTTGCACATTCGCAAGCTTCCATGATTTCGGCACCGTTCTTTTTTCAAGAGAGAGGCGGTACAGGCGTGCCAACACAGGAGACAGTTCAGGTGCACATTGCCTCAGCACTCTCGCTGGAATGCCGTCAGGCCCGCTGGCCTTATTCACGTCTAGACTGCACAATACTCTTCGGACCTCTTTAATGTGAACTGTGATCTCCGGCATCGAAGAGTCACAACGAGGTAAAGTCGGTGGTTGCTTGGAGCCAGCGTCCAGACGCGAATTGCTTGCAAAGAGAGTTGCAAATAAATTTGCTTTCTCACTTGCAGAGTGAGCCAGCGAGCCATCAGGTTTCAACATTGGAGGCAAAGTGGGTCGACAGAAATTCGTTTCAACCGCTTTCGACAGGGACCAAAACTGTTTACTACCTGGAGGGTGCAATGCTAGTTTGGCCCCGATACGCCCGACATGGTCAAAACGTGCCCTACGTAAAACCCGCTTGCAGAACTTAGCGGCAGAATTAAAGGCTCTTTTCCTCGCGCGAACCCTACGTGCTTTAACCTTTCGGTCGCGGGCCTTGATCCACGCTTGGTATGCAGACTCTTTACGGGCCTCAGCGTGGGCGCATTCTGCATTATACCAAGGCCGGGATTTGTGACCGAGCGGGATGTCGGAGAATGGAATAAAATACTCCATCCCCTGCCGAATCACGTCCGCAATCAAGTCAGCACAGCACGAAGGGTCACCCGAGGAGAAGCACACTTGCCGCCATGGATAAGATGCAAAAAAGTGCCGCATCTCATCCCAATCTGCTGACTCGTATCGCCATACTCGTCTCGTGCCTCTAGGACTCTTATCTGGAGGAGAGCAGGTCAATACGGATTTCACCAGGCAGTGGTCAGACGTTCCCAGCGGAGCTGAGACCGATACTGAATGACTGCCCGGATCAGTTGTCAGCAGAAGGTCCAAGCAATTGGGTGTATGGGCGTCAACATCCGGTACCCGCGTTGCCACATTCACCAGCTGGGTTAGATCTAGCGTTAAAGCAAACTTGCGCGCCTCTAACCCGGCATGGTCAGTTTTCTGGTACGGGAAAAACCACTCTTTATGGTGGGCGTTGAAGTCCCCCAGAAAAATGAGCTTCGCTGTTGGGTACCGTTGCTGGGCTACGTCGGCCGACTCCACGAGGGAATTGAACAGCGCTGTTGTCTCCTGATCTCCGCTGTGCGATCGGTATACGCCGATGTAAATAAATTTCTCCACGCCTGTGTCCAAAAGTAGCCATATGGCAGAAAAACCCGATTTCTCAAAGCAACGGAGACGACGACAACAAATGTCATCGCGGACGTACACACAGACCCCAGCCTGCTTCTTGAACTTGTGTTCCAGAGAGTAGCCCGGGTAGTTGAGGTACGCCACGTCCGACGGGGTTGTTATCTTCGTCTCCGTTAGGAAAAACAGGTGCGGCTTCTCGGTCTCAAGGTGGTGATGGACCGGATCGAGATTGGAGTGCAACCCCCTAATATTAGTGAGTTGCACTTTTAGTGGGAGGAGGTGCAGCCGTTGTTTTACCATATTTTTCTTCTTTGCTTTGGTCATCATGAGAGTAAATGGGGAGAAAAGTTGAACTGTCGAGGCGCTGCTCAGTGAACCAAGTGGAACACTAGAGCTAAACTGACCTGTGGGAAACTCATTTGGAGACTGCGGGGACGCCCGAACCCCCCCGGATATGGCCACCGGGTCCTCCCATCCAGTCGCCGGCTGGCACGGTGGAACATACCGGGATTTTTCGCTAGTTGGCGGGGCAGCCTTTCACACGTGGCTGGCGTGCTACTTGGGCCCCCTACTAACTGCGGTCGGCCAACGGCTGGCACCGTGCTTCGGATCCCGCTACCCTCCAAAATGAGTTACCCGGAAAGCCCAGCCCAGTGACCAAGACCGGTTCTGAGCAGAGCAACTGACAGTCTCCTTCTCCCCCAGAGGCACTGGCACTCCCGCACACCGACGGAACACAGCAAGCTGCTTGGCGCCGGACTTCGGCGGGATGGTGGTAGCGAGCCAGGCGGCTCCTTGCGGAGCCTACCACCGCTTTTAGTGGGATCGTTCTGCCGTACCACAGGCAAGCCTGTGGTGCCGTTGCCCGGGGTGGACCGCGAGGAGGTAGATCCAAAACCAGATTATATAGGTATGACTGTGCCAAAACCCTGAGAGAAATTCTACATTCGCGATTGTCACGAAAATATTCTCAAACTGATATTGAAGTTTATTCATTCAAATTCTAGGAAATTCATACGACACGATAATAACACGCCTTTCTATGTTATTTTTACCATATCAACAACTGTTCCAAAAATTACAGTTTTACCAAAGCACAACAATTGTTACAATTGGAAAACTCCAACCGACTGTGTTGCCAACATCAATCAATGTCATTTAAGTAATACTATTTTGACACTGGCAACACTAACTGTTCGTTTAGTCACGAAATTCGGGCAAAGGTGATTGAACTGGATTATGAAAATAGTTTCAAGGAAATGTAATTTTGAACTAATTTTAGGGTCCATTCAAGGGGCCTTAAATGTCAATTTGCGGTTGAGGCAACTACTAGAACCAATTATCTGATATCTTGGTTCATTTTAGTGTTAAATTCTAGGTTCGGTTCTGTGATTGGGTAGTTTAACTATGTGTTTGTTTTACAACTCGTCGTCGGACGATTAGGTATTGATTATGAACACTATGTTTTTTTTTTGTTTTATATTCATAAACATAAAACATACGTCATGTGCTTTTGATTTTTTTGTGTTATCTGCGCTAAATATATTATTTTATTTTTAAAACATATTATGCTGAGATAATTAACTTTATTAATCAGTTTTGGCCATATTAATAAATACATGTTATTACTTCGTTATTATTGTAATACAACGTGGCCAGAACATTGACGTCCAAATATAAAATTTAGGTTCCTCGTATCTTGGGGTATCCAAACCACCCCCATGTATGTTCCGGGATTTTTCAAGTTTTCGAGCTATGGATTTTTTTCTGATTTTTTGAGAAGTATCGACATGATCGATAAAATTTATTTTTGGATGACAATATTCTGGCCATCCTGTATATTAATTTATTTTATTCTGCTGTTTGTCTTTTACGAGTCCCAAATGCATTTCATTTCATTAAGAGGAAATGCTGGCGGCGAGACTTTGTATGTTAAAACTCATAATTCGAGGTTTGGCTCTCGACTGTTTTCTCCTTCAACATTGGGCCGATATAAGAGACATTTCACAAACTGAATAAGAAGGATGTATACTGAGTCTCTATATTTTCCTTAAATGGAAATGTCCAAAAGACCCAAAAGACTGGCGGCATTGCCACGTTGAAGGGCAAAACTTAGCCTCTGGCCGAATTAAAAGCCAGCTCTTGGATCACGGGAAATATCAACCAGTGTGTATAAAGTAAAAATAGTTAAAATACTTACCAAATATTTACTATGATCGGCAATCCAGTTTCAAAACTTGACTCGTTTTCGCCATATCTGAAACAATGAGAAAAACAGATTTAGAAACACTTTATTACTACTTAAAGAGTAATAAACACCTTCTTTACACATCTACACACACTTATCTTATACACCCACATATACCTTCCTTAGTAACAAGACGTAAAATGAATAAGGATCCTTGAACATTCAAAGGCATAAAGTATCTTTGCGTACATTAAGAGGACTTACGTAGAACTTTAGACAGTGAAATATATCTGCCTATGTACGTACGTACTAACGGCTCCTCCGTCTATTAACACTTAGAAGAGCTCTTGTTCATAGGGGAACATAATCTCTTATATTTTAGAGTTGTAAAACATTTTATTACTTATTACGTAACATTATCGTGACGCTTTAATTACCCAAAGGTGTAGGCGACTGTCTTTCAGTTTTTCGTAGGTCAATAGATAAAACGGAGCCTGTGATTGCAATAAGGAGGAAGCAAATCCAGACCACGGTACTGTACGGTACGGTACGGAAAACCAAAGAACGCTGCCTAGCATACAAACAGCTAACGTTCCAATGCCATAATATAAGGGAGAGAGACACAGTGACTCAATTCGAATGTCGCTATCCCTTTTTTACAATGGAACCTTGATGACAACATTACACTCAGCAGTTGCACTTGGAATTGAGATACATTTCTACTTATTTCCTCTGAAAAAAAGGGCGTGATACTGTATTAAATTTTAATACAAATGATGTTTATTTTGCAAATAACTTATAGCCTATGCACACGGCGTATTTTCAACGCACCGACGACGCACGTTTTACGAACGCTCGCTCACGGCACTGTAAATGACCAAAAAGAAGTACTGTCTGCGTCTGAAATTCGTTTAAAGCGCGTTAGTGCGCGTCATTTGCGCGTGTGGTCTTATTGATCTAGATGAGGCCGCAATCATGTTCCTGCCCTTATCCCAAAAAATAGGGTCGTTCGTGAGATCCGCTTCCAAATACCTCTATTTGCTGTCATTTGAAATAGTCATCTCCTTTCTAGGCAATCGTCATTCACACAATGCATCCATCATTTCTTTGGTGTCCTCTACCCTTATAATCTTCCACATTCATCCTCAAAACTAAACTTGTTTTAAAACAGTGATATCATTGAATATACATACATAGCCCAAAGGATCGCAGAGCTGAAGTAGCAATAGGCAGCGGACGTTGCTCGGAGAACAGATGGTCTATGGGGCCAAAAAGTTCAGGGGGGCTATTCTCTAAGCCCGAAGTCCGCAGTTCGGCCTTAGTTGCGGGCGTTCTACTTCGTATCACCTAAGCACTAAGAATGAATGACAACACGATTTTACAGTAACTGTCAAATAACTGTGAACTACGGACTTCGGGCTTCGAGAGTAGCCCCCCTGAAGTGGCGACCACGTACCTGAAAACACAGCGTTGGAAGGCCTCCCACAAGGTGCACCAATGACCTGATGAGGGTCGCGGGTAGCCGATGGATGCAAGACAAACGATGCCAGTTGTGGCGACACTTGGGGGAGGCCTATGTCCAGTAGTGGATGTCTTTCGGCTGATATGATGATATCATGTTATAACAATTTATTTCTCCATGTCAAAGGAAAGCTTGTCCTTGAAAACATAGGTGAACAGCAAAACTTAATCCAGATTAGGGAACATTGTGAGATTATAATGTTTCACACAAAAAGGCATACAATACAGGCTAAAACGGCAGAAGGCTGTTAAAAATTCAACAATAGATAGTGGTTGCCTTTGTCGCAGTAACACAAAGCGAAAATTGTGAACGTTGCACGGATGTACAGGCACTAGATGGCGCATCGGAAATGGGGTTTTTCGTTTTTTTTTTGTGTGGTGATAGTAATATGGTGTGGTGTTGTACTGCTGGAAAAAGGCTCCTTTTTACCCAAAAAAGAAATGAGCATAGATATGTCATACGTAGGGTACATATCTATGTATCTAGTGGGTACTGTGGTACCCAGTTAATGGGTTGTGGAGGTCTGATAGGCAGCCGCTTTACGTAAAATACTGGTATTCAGCTATATCCGGTTTGACTGGAAGCCGACCTCAATGTAACTGGGAAAAGGCTAGGCAGATGATGTCATACGTAGGCTCATATGTATATATATAACTACTTATCATTATACTACTAACTCTTACTGCTAATATAAATGCAAAAGTTTGTATGAATGGATGTTTGTTACTTTTTTTCGGAATGTCTGAACGTATTTGGACGACATTTAGCACAGAGATAGATTATAGTTTAGAATAGCTCGTAGGCTCCTTTTTATCCCGTGAGTTTGTTCCCTTCGGACAATTTCCAATATCCACGCGGGCGAAGTCGCTGGCAGAAACTAATCCATTAAAAAGAGGTAACATTGTTTATTTGCAGGACCTATCCGGAAGGAAAAACATCTTTACAAAGTTACGCAGTGGATCAGTGCCAGTTCTTGTCGCGTCCACAAAATCAAAGTTGCGGGAAAAGCTAGTAAATCAAGATTTAACAATTTAAGATTGACGTACGCATTAGTGAACATTTTTTTTTTGGATTGGAAGTCATGAAATGACTCCTCCCACTCACAGTGGACCGGAATGGAGTGTCAGACTCTTATTGACTAAAACCCACCCGTGTTTTTCTGAATGCCCTTTGCATTCCAGGACCGTGCGATTAAGTCAACAGATTTAGAGGTTTTCGAGACTAGAACTTTGGAAATGTTAGTGACAATACAAGAAAAGTTCTATCTCACAAGTTACCTACACTAAAACGGTGATACTGTAAATTATGAAAGGCATACAACGTTTATAACGAACGAAACCCAAACTCGGTCACTGCGTGCGCTATCATTATTCACGTCTGCCTGTCAACACATTAACACACTGCCACATCCAGTACTAAAATAAATATCTGTACTTGTAAAACTGTGGGCCTGTTTCATTTTAGTAGTCATTGTAATTTCGCGTCGCCACGGCACGGTGCCCAGGATTCCACCAACTTTCGCTTTGACAGACATTCTGACGGTTTCCTGCTGAATTATATCTTTTATTGCTGCTGGTTACAGTTTGAGCTGTCATTTTTAACCAACGTTTTGTTAAAGTTTTCGTGCTTCCTGCTGTTGGTAATTAATTTCTGGTTTCATATTGTGTCGCTTCGTGACGGGTCTGTCAAATGGTTTTCGTTCGTTGAAAAAGTATGGATACTTCCTGTACATTGTGATACATTTTTCTGCTTACTTTGAAACATACTATAGGCTAACGAATCATAATTTACCTTTATAAAATAACATGATAAACGAATTTAATTATTCTGAACTTATACTGGGCTGCTCTCAACACCTGAGAGAAATAATCGCCATCCAATCTAGCAGTGATGGGAAAACGTAGTGAGGGACGCCTTGCGGATGGATGCTTGATGGATCGAAGATTTGAAGAAGGTAGGCTTCTGGCAGCGGATTGATGCGGTTGGTGCTCTTTGGGGGAGGTTTACGTTCAGCAGTAGACGGCAATTGGCTGATATGATGAAGACTCTAGCAGTTACTATAGCTTACTCTTAATACTTGAAGATGCTAATCTCTTTGGAAAGTGTTTCTCTATACTTAATGATCTCTAGCACACCGTCGTGACAAAACGATGTACGGAGTTAATACTGTTTTACAAAATAACGATTGTCGCCATGTTATCGTATTGTCGTGCCGCCCCGGTCCACGTGAGCCTCTCAAAGCCTTGAAGATGCAAATCTCTTTGGAAAGTGTTTCTCTATACTTAATGATCTCTAGCACACCTTCATGACAAAACGATGTACGGAGTTAATACTGTTTTACAAAATAACGATTGTCGCCATGTTATCGCATTGTCGTCCCGCCCCGATCCACGTGAGCCTCTCAAAGCGCTCACCAATAGGTATTGTCCTACTATTCTGAACATAAACCTCTTACCATCTAGAATATCACTATAAAATTAAAATAACCTTAGAAAACTATTTCTCTTGCCTCTAAACTCCAGCTTACGAGATATAAGCAGCCTTCAGAGTATAGAGCTGGAGGCAAAATATTATACAACGAGTATAATATTTTCATTGATATACATTTTGCCAGGAAGTTGCACGATCTCCTCCTTCATATTACGTGCAACCTACGTGGCTTCATATTATAGGAAAATATCTGTAGCGAGCTCGTTTTAGACATATTTTGTGGTATAGATTGCATATTTTGGTAGTAAATTTTAAACTAGTTGACGCGCGAACCTTCGTTTGTGTCACATTTTTAAGGTTCCGAACAAAAAACGGAACCCTTATAGGATCACTGAGGTGTCTGTCTGGCTGTCTGTCTGTCTGTCCGTCTGTCACAGCCAGTTTTCTCCGGATCCACTGGACCGAATCTGTTGAACTTTGGTACACATATGGACTTCTGTGACCCAAACACGGATATGTTATGTAAATTATTAAAGTTTTAGTATGGGTGTTATACTTGGGGGTCAAACTAGAAAATTAGAAAAAAGAAGTTTTTTGAGCAATATCGTATGGCATATCAAATGAAACGGCTTACTGTGAGAGTTTAAATTATATTTCCCCTCCCTTTGTCTCCGAAAAAGGGGGGGGGAGGATTTAAAAAAATATAGACTATAGATCTTTACCCATAGATTACAGGAAAACCTATAAGAAGTCTATAGTGTTAAAATAATATGTTGTAAAAATAAAATCGTTCGAAACCCTTTGCGCGCGAGTCCGACTCGCTCTTGACCGGTTTTTCATGAATACTCCGCTCCTATTGGTCGTAGCATGATGTTATATCTCCTATAGCCTTCCTCAATAGATGATCTATCCAACACTAAAATAATTTATCAATTCGAACCAGTAGTTCCTGAGATTAACACGTTGAACCAAACAAACAAACAACTCTTCAGCTTTATAATATTATTAGTACCTATAGATTGTACACCAAAAATATTGAAATAAATCGTCAACACCTCCTTTTCTATTTTTAATTTTAAATGGCCACAATTTTACGACAGACCAAGACAAGCATTGTCAAACTAACAGATAATTTTATTTCATTTCTTCATTGAAAATAGAAAACTTTTTAATATCTTTTACAAATTCTTTATTAGACTTTTAAATTAAAATAAAGACCAGGAAGGCTGAGAATTCGGAAATATGTGTCAGGGCATTTTCGTGAGGCGAGCGGATTAAGTGATCTAATTATTTGACTATAACTTTTAACCTGAAGTTTTAAAATCTATTTACGTGCCATCATGTTTTTATATTTTTTTATTAAACCCCTTCCGTTTTTTGTAAAGATTAACCGAACTTTAAAAAAGATCACTCAGTCCTCACGTAATTTTTTTTTTTACTATTGATAGGCACGCATTTGACCACTATCTCACCTGATGGTAAGCGATGATGTGGTCGAAGATGGAGCACGCTTGCCTAGAAGTAACCTATTCACTCTTGACTTAAATACTCCCAGGTTGTAGCTATCAGAAAACACAGACTCCGGCAGGGAATTCTACTCCTTAGCTGCACGCACTATGAATGTGTTCCCAAAACGTTTTGTGTGCGTGGGTGGGATGTCCACCATTGTCCACATAATTTAAATAGCTCCAGAATTTGCTAAATAAACTCTCAATCCAAAAAGAATCCTACAAAGACGAACCTCCTGTTACCTTAATCTCTGCTTACCCCAGAACAAGGCAGTCTTAAGGCTCGCTTAGTTCGGTCTCCCCATTTAACGCGGCGTTAGAGAACGTAATCCCAGCTTACAGTAATAACTGCTAACTGATATAAATTGAGCCGAGGGTTTTTGAGGATTTACAGTCAAACTGAGTTTAATTTATATTGTAAGGGATGAGCTGATAGTTTATTGAAGAAGTCGGTTCATTTGTAAGGTGAGGTAGTTAGTTTGGTACTAATCCTGCTCAAGAGAAAATCTTTTATAGGGCCTGTTCTTGCATGGTGCTGATATGGGAGGTGAACTCGTGAGCAATTGTTCTCTCTACCTGCGTTTGTATTTCCGAACGTATTCAACCCTAATCCCTTCAAAGTTAGAGTAAACAGGATAGATCTGGGTAAGCTCACTCTATCGCCGAGTTTGTCTCTCTCACCTTTGTAAAAAAATCATGTTAGTGTGAAAGGCATACTCTTAATGTAGCCCGAAAATAATGGTTTATTACTGCATTAAGTTTCCTTTTTATTTGTGCCTACATTGTGTGTACATGTGTGTGCCAAATAAACTTGTTTTCTTTCTTTCTTTTCCTTTTTTTCTTTCATTATTTGCTGTTAATTTTTCGACAATACCCCGAAATCTACTAGTAAAACTTTTTATCGCTAGTGAGATCTTTGGAACGTTTATTCAAATCAAAACCATTCGTGGAACTGAATTGAATAGGGTTGACTGGTAGAAAAGGCCTAAGGCATTAGGTCCACCTCTGTGCATTTGTGTGCCTGAAGTATAAAATAAATAAGTAAACTACCGGTACCTAACCAAAATTAAATAAAAATGTCGTAGTAGTAGCAAATTTTTCAATAACAATTTTTCTCTCTTCTAGGAAAGATCTCAATAAAAAATCCATGAAAATCCATTCACCATTAAACCCGACCAGGAAAATTCTAATTGCTCACGGTATTTCAATTTTAGGAAAACCGTACTGAATTTCAGACAGTTATGAATTTAGTTTACCCATTATTTCCTGTGTACATTGGACGTGGAAATGCAATTATCTAACAAAAGTGATAATATAATTAGTATCATTATATTACTAAAACACAATCAACGTTTTGGACGTCATTTTCAATTGTTTTGTCAATATAAATGAATCTGCGTAGCCATTTTCAAAATAATTGCGGTCAGATAAAGCTGACCAGTTTTATATGGAACCTCTACAACCCAGTTACTGGGTAACAAGGTACCTCTTGGCAATGCTGGTATCGGATTATTTGGCTTCTGACAATGCCAAACGACTGTCAAAGATCTGCCAACGACAGCCGGACCAATGGCTTATAGTAATCGAGGTACGGAGCAGTCTCGGTATTTTGTGTCAACATTCACAACCTGACTTTGCCCACCGCTGAGCATAGGTCTCTCTTCTCTTGCGCCATTCCCACTCTCCTGTACCAGCCAGGTTCTGCCCGCGATGGCAACAATGTTACAAATTTTGACTTTGAAAAATTTTTCTCGGGATAAAGTTATTTTTTTTATTAATATTCATATGTTGAATACGAAAATAATGATTATAAGTCACAATGAATAGTTTCCGTTTTTTAGAAAACAAATAAATAAAATTAATGCAAAAATTCACTTAATTCTAAACGTATGATGCCTACTAACTAAGCAAATATCAGAGTTATCAATTTAAATAGGGGTGAATCGTAAAGTTCGCAAGATATCTGAGGGCCTAACATGAATCTTTTGACGTGTAGTAACGTTACAGCAGTGCGATTCTGTAAACATGTCGAAATGAAGACTTGGGTGAAATGATCACGAAGTGAGTTGTCAATCGATGTAACTATGATGAAATGAGAGGTCACTTCGTGATCACTTCACCCAAGCCTTCACTTCGACATGTTTACAGAATCGACTGGCAGTATCGCTAACGTAAGTGAATTTTGAATATAAATAAATAGTATCCTATAGTATTTTGGTTTAATTTTATGCGACATACACAATTTGTAGTAAGTACACAAAAATATAAATATAGTATCCAATTCCAATAAAATTATCTGCGAAACGAGCGTTACACTACTATACGTCAAAAAAAATAGTGCCTAGGCCCTCTGGTATCGAGAAAGAAAGAAAGAAGAAAGAAAGAAAAAGCGTTTATTTGCGCCAAGCATGACGCATACCAAAAAAAAAAAAATAAAACAAAATCACAATTTTATAACAATTGGTTTTATAACAACTTCAACTCGTACTCAGCATGAATAGACAGGCAGAAATTAGTTAGCATTATTTCGAATAGTTTTACGGATAGGCATACGTTTGGCCACTATCTCACCTGATGGTAAGCGATGATGCGGTCGAAGATGGAGCACGTGGGCCTAGAAGCAACCTATTCACTCTTGTCTTAAAGACTCTCAGGTTGTAGCTATCTGGAAACACAGACTAAAATACAGTATTCCCTTGTAGACTGGTATTGATGGGCCAATAGATGGAAAAATTTACAATCCGACTTCGAAAATCATTGCTTCACCTCGAGATCGACTCGTGCGTCTCACTTAGCCACAGGCTCCTTTTCTCTCCTCATTTTGTAACCATAAACAGATTAAAAACAAATACCCCAATATTATGTTAGGACGCTGCTAAAAGGTATCTTAATTCAATACAAAAAGCTTTTAATTTCGGGTCTTTAAAACCTGCTAAGTGTTTTGGGTAACATTATCGATAATGTGTTATTCAAAGGCCCGTTTATGGTACCGGCCCATTTATGGTACCGTCCCGCTTATGGTACAGCCCGTTATTTTTCGGGCCCATTTTGTTTAACGGGCCCGTTCCTTTATGGCTGGGATTTGCTTAATCATATGTCAGAAGCAGGGAAATGAGGGCTTTCATTCATTCGAGTGACACGCTAATGTTAAAGATTAGTATACCTTTATTATGGACTAGCTTTTGCAGACGGCTTTGCTTGCGTTAATATGTATTTTAGCATAAAAAGTAGCCTATTACCGAGTCCAGGGTCCATCTATCTCTGTAATCCAATATTCATCAAAATCCGTTGTGCGAAATAAATCATCATCTGCCTAGCCTTTTCCCAACTACATTGGGGTCGGCTTCCAGTCAAGCCGGATTTAGCTGAATACCAGTATTTTACATGGAGCGGCTGCCTACCAGACCTCCACAACCCATTAACTGGGTTACACGGTACTTCATGGCAAGACTGGAGTCAGATTTACTGGCTTCTGACTATCCGTAACGAAATAAATATACAAATGAAAAAAGTCATTTGTAATAATTCCTTTAATTTCCTACAATTAAATAAAAAACTACATCTGCTTCAGTTCATTCGTTAAGGAACTACGATGCCATAGACATACTCTTTTTGGTCGAGGTTTAAAATTACAGAACCGAAATCCCGAAAGAACATCCGACAGGTTAAATGGTACTAAAAGATAGAATAGAATTCTCTTTATTATGTACACCATATAAGAGAAAAAAAAAGAAAAAAAAGCAAAAAGAAAGAAAGAAAACTAGTTTATTTGGCAAAACCTGAGCATAGTCACAGTTACAAATATCTTCTAAAAGATTAACTAAGAAGGAAAACACATTACGACTCGTTCAACAACCTACCTACAACTTTTATTTCCACTCTTAACGCTAAGACAAAAAAGAAAGGATAAATAGCCTTCATTACGTCCAGAAACTAGACGAAATGTAGGTCTAAAAAATCACAAACGATTTTGCACGTCCAAATCCCGGATAAACCTGTCCTTCGCTCGGATGACCTGAGACCTCCATCCTTACTTATCCCAGAGATAAATAATGGGATGACCCGGATGCCGTTTGCTCACCTATGAATAAATAGAACCCATATGATATATAGGGCGTAAGAGCCGTCAAACTGGCTTAAATAGTTTTAACTAGGGGTTCTACAGGGATGTAGAGAGGACGGATATGGTAGCACCCCATAATACGGGGTGGATTTTTGAGATTTCGACAGTAGGGCATTTACGCACTGCATTCACTCAAAATCCGAATTTGAGTTCCGAGTTTTATACTGTTTGAAAATGTTCTGAATTCGTACGGGCGGAATAGAAGGCTACCTACTTCGAACCGACAATAGGCTAGTTTCCACCATCAAGAAATTGCATATCTATTAAGTCCGTCAAGTTAGAGTATTGAAAAATAATGGACACGTATTTTTTGTTTTTGTTATTCAATGAATATTGACAAAGATAAAACGCATCAAAACTCGGGAGTGGGGTCTCGTGACGTCAGAACGCACTAAAAATTATACCACGGCGTGATGTATTGAGAATTTTAAAAGCGTCGTATCTTCGTCAATTTTGGTTTACGTAACGAAAGAAAAAAACGGATCAAATATTTTTAAATAATCTAACTGTCGGACTAATCAGATTTTTTCAGTTGAAAAACCTATTCTCGGATTCGGATCGGATACAGTGCGGAGCTCTAAGAGCAGTTTTTTAAATCATTGTAACCACGGGAAAATGGTCCTTAGAGACTATTCTTGAGCTCAAAACGAAGAGACACTTTTTCAGCGATAGATTGCTAAAATGCCAAAATGTTTGGAATTGATGATCACCTCAAATTTTGATCATCAACATCGTTTCAGACTAACGACATCTACTGCTGAAAATAAATAACACCTTATGGACAGGTTTCCTGCAGTCTTCACCAGCGCGGACGTATCGACTGAATTCGGTCGTTAAGTCCTGACTGAGGCCGCTTGTACAAATACGCACCAGAACGATTGACGCGATCCACGGATCAGAACATTGATTTTGATCGTGGATCGCTTTCGAGGTTGATTGTGAACGGGCGACCTTACCGAATTCGGTCGGTAGGCGATCGGCGATCGGTGTGTGTATTCTATCGGTACGCGGTCGCCACTGTAAAACCTTGTCCAGCTGAGTGACATTTTGGTAGCAGATGTCAAAACCATACATTGCTGACCTTCCGACAATCTATAATGAATAGCACTTTGTGCAGAAAATCTTAACGTTTTGTAGTATTGGTCATCTAAATATTGATCATTTTTTTTTTAAATTCATAAAAAGATTATTGCATCAAGTCAAAATTCAGTTGAATTTCAGAATCGACGGTCACATGCGAGTCTGACTCGCACACGAAGAGTTCTGTACTATAAACCTTAATTTTTGTTAAAGCGGCAATAGAAATATAAAATTTGAACTGCCTACCTATTAGGGTTCTTGAGAAACACCCCTCTGACAAACAGACAGGCGGCCTGACGGACAGTGGAGGCTTAGTAATAGGGTTCCGCTGGTTACCCTCTGGGTACGGAACCCTAAAAACTATGTCCATCCATATTTCGGTAATTCGTGAAACATGTACCTATAGTGTGTACACGGAAAATGTTCAAACTTTCAGCGGCACATTATTTTTCGAATATGTACCTACGAACTATTTTTAAAGGGGTTCCGTTAGTCTGAATGAAACAACGGCACACGCGGCAACGGCGCGGCGGTATCACTGCTGTGTCTATTTGTCACAGTGGCAATACCGTAGTTGCTGAAGAATTTTGACTAATAAACTTCAAGGTTTTGTGACTTTAATTAATCAATCAATGTATAGGTACATAAAACTGTTGCGTTAATGAGTGACTGACAAACAACGCACAGCCGAAACTTCTAGTCGTAGAAAGCTGAAATTTGGGCATTTAGGTTCCTTGAGGAGTGTAGGGGAGGTACAGGAGCAAAAAAACGGGATACGCGCGTACGAAGTCGCGGAAAAAAGCTAGTACTGCTATAAAATCACAATCATTACAGTATAAAACATTTGTCTCACACACATTTCGAGAACATGGGACTTAACCATAACTGGCACAATATGTGAGTGTTTGGAGGTAGCGATACAGAGAGTATAGTCCCGCAAACCTCCGTTGTAAAGGGAGGATCCTCCTACTAGACAGTTGTTGTGTCCGGCGGGCAACTGCCCGATAGTTGATATTCGGGCTGATGTATATGTTCAAATCGCACGATAAACTCTGCTTGCGCGATGCAGGATTTTAACGTAGTAGTTCGCTGCTAGTTGGATAGATAGCGTCGCGGTTGTTTTTGTTGCGATGTAGATTTGCTCCGTTGGTTTTTGTTGTGGCGGCATAGATGCCGCTACAAGTGTACCATAGGTACACCTCTGCCTAACCCTGCAGGGATTCATCATCAACATATGTGCCCAGAGACGTCCACTGCTGGACATAGGCCTCCTCCAAGTGTCGCCACAACAATCGGTCCTGTGCGCCTCGCATCCATCGGCTACCCGCGACCCTCATCAGGTCATCAGTCCACCTTGTGGGAGTCCTTTACTTCAGGGATTACAGGTTTGGTACTACGCATGTAAATATTCAGACTTTTATAGCGTTTCTAGTTTTCTCTACATCTGTGTTTGGTCCTAAGACCCGCAAATAGGACTACAACCATTCATTAAATTATCTTGACCCATGAAGTAAGACCAAGTTAAGGCAAGCCGACCTTGATAGCAAGCCTAGATAAAAAAGAAGTAGTAATTGTTTATTATTATATTCGAAAACCAAACTAAAGTGAAAGTGGGCAGGGCACATTGCTCGCAGAACAGATGGTCGATGGGGCCGAAAAGTTCTGGAGTGGCGACCGCGTACCGGAAGACGCAACGTTGGAAGGCCTCCCACAAGGTGGCCCGATGACCTGGTGAAGGTCGCGGGTAGCCGTTGGATGCGAGACGCACAGGACCGGTCGATGTGGCGACGCTTAGGGGAGGCCTGTGTTCAGCAGTGGACGTCGTTCGGCTGATATGATGATGATGATGATGAGTAATTGTTTTAACACCTAGTAAGATTTTATTTTTGTAACTAGGTTTTGGGTATCAGTAGAACGAAGTTTGTATTAATACGGCATCCAGTAAGACTGAAAGCAGGGTTGCAGGGTAAAGGCTCGAACTACCGATTTGCCTTGAAGTAACCTATTCACTCCAGATTGAACGATTCCCAAGAAATATTGCTATCGGGAATTAATGACTATTCTACTCCTGTCCAGTTTTTGATACATCTTAATTAGGTAATAGGGATGTCAAAAATAAATTATGTTTCTATTTAGTCCGCCTATTAGATTATCAACAAATGAACGTATATTTTTTGCTTGATCAAATCAATAAAAAATGACAAAGATAACGCATCAAAGTTCAAGAACTTGCTTGTGACGTCACATCTCGGTAAAAATTGAACCAAAGAGTTATGTCACGCGAATTATCAACGAACTCTATCATCTTCATGATTAGTTTACGTGACAAAAGATAAAAATATGTGTCCAATATATTTTGGGAATATAAGTGACATACCGGACTAAATAGTTTTTTTCAGTCATCTAATCTATTTAAGTAGGTGACTTGAAAAGATAAGCTTAGTACTAGAAATGCTTAGTGGTAAACTAAGCATTTCTAGTACTTAGTTTATCTTTTATATGCCTTTTTCTGACAAAGATAACATGTGACATGTTATATTAGAACTTAATTTGTTCAATGTTCTGATAATAAACGGTTTTACTAATAACTAAATTATTATTACTTATACTGGAAAGGTTTAGGTCGAAAATAAAGGTAAACAATCTTGATGTAACTTTTTACACAAACACATATTTAAAAAAATAACTAATGCTTAAACTAATGGTTCAATTGATATAGTAATCGTTATTGTTGTATTTACATTGGTTTTAGTTGCATTTTTTTTAAACTAGGTTCTTAAGTGAAAAAAATATTTAAGAACTTAATAATATTTACCTATTAATAATTTAGCTATAAGTAAAACCGTTTATTATCAGAACATTGAACAAATCAAGTTCTTAAAGCCTGTAGAAAATCTATATCTATATGATAATATATAAAGCTGAAGAGTTTGTTTGTTTGCTTGAACGCGCTAATCTCAGGAACTACTGGTCCGATTTGAAAAATTATTTCATTGTTAGATAGCCCATTTATCGAGGAAGGCTATAGGCTATATATCACTACGCTAAAACCAATAGACGCGAGACGAAGTAATATATAAAGCTGAAGATTTTGTTTCTTTATTTGTTTGCGAGATTAGCGGGTTCAACGCGCTAATCTCAGCACCTACTGGTCCGATTTGAAAAATTATTTCAGTGTTAGATAGCCCATAAGACTATAGGCTAAAACCAATAGGAGCGGAGCAGACGAAGTTGCGCGGGTCAACTAGTTTAGTTATAAAAAAACCGTTTATAATCAGAACATTGTACAAATTGATCAATTAAGTGCTTAAAGCCAATAGAAAATAATTCCATTTCAAAATAAAAATAAAACATGTACTTACCTAAGTACCGCGAAACAATCCCTTACATTTATTTCGAACCATTGGAAGTATTGTAACAAATAACATGCGTAATATCGTACGGAACCCATAAAACTTAAGTGTAATTGGGGGTCCATAACGACTCTAAAAAACCTTTTCTTGGATGAAAGGCACAAAGCAATCGCGAGCTTAATAAATTTATTGTATGTTGTACTTTATGAGCCAATATTCTTCATTGGTTAGGATATGGTGAGTTAAAGTGTACTTACAGATAAAACATAGTGATCAATACTTGTCTTTAGGGTTCCGCACAAGTAACCAACGGAGCTGTATTACTAAGCCTTTGCTTTCTGTCAGTCTGTCTGTCAGCAAGCTGTATCTCATGAACAGTAATAGGGAGGCCGTTGAAATTTTCGACAGTATAAAACATTCAGTCGAATTGAGAACCTCCTCCTTTTTATTAAGAACATCCTCCTTTTTTTAAATCGGTCAATAAAAACTTTTTTATTGCATTTTCGTACAAGAAACGTGATTTTTTCGGTTTATTGTACGGAACTCTTAGTATGCAAGTCCGACTCTCATTGTCCGACTTTTTATATTATATGAATAGAGGCCATTTTAAATATAGATATATATAGATAGTCATCATGCTCATTTCTCTAGTATTTATCTCAATTTAATAGGGGTCACCGCGACATTTCTTTCATTTCCTCTGCCATACCATTACCATCTTTCAAACTAGCATTCCTTTTGCGTTGGTTTTCCACTCCTTTTACAGCCATTCATAGTCATACCTAATCCAGGACAAAGTCTACCTTCAGTGCCTTCCAGGGTTGCAGAATTTGTTCAAAAGAGTCACCGCAGCCCTGGAACGCAAAGAGCAGTAGGAAGAACATGGATTTATTTATTGCAACGAAGTTCCTTATCGCGCGTTGTGAAAGGGGGCTAGACGGAAAAAATTCATACGAAAAGTTGTAACGACACTTTTTGCTATAGTTGTAAGCCGTGCGGCGTGCGCGTGTTTCTCTGTCTGTCTCTCTCTCTCTCTCTCATAGAAAGCAAGCCAGTTATTTTCGTTTCGTCTTTCTATTTCTGTTTACATTATATTTCTTAATAATAAAAAAAATATTACTATAATTAAAAAAAAAAAAAATGTTACAATTCCTTCACTAATTAATCGAAAGGAACTTCGTTCCATCCGGGTGTCCCTTGACACCTCTCAAGTTTTTTTTATTTAGGAACACCAACCACATATTTACAAAAAAAAATGCATGAATTGTACATTGCTCTGTTCTGTGTAAATATGTCACTTACAGGTGTACACAACTTTTACACTTTGACATTAAATTAGACCCGGATGAGTTTTAGTCATTACGAGTCCGACCCTCCCTTCTGCTCCGCCCAGAGCGGGAGTAGTCATTTGATGATTTCTTCTGAGCCGAGAGCGAAGTTTCATACGAATTCGTTTAAGGCGATAAAACGTAAAGGAGTGACAGAGTTTTTCCGCATTTAAAATATTAAACTAGCTGACCCGGCGAACTTCATATCGCACCAGAATCAATCAATGGTGTGTTAATTTACTAAATAAAATTCAGATTATTTATTTAGTTAAAAGTACTCTTAAATAACACTGGTCAACAAGGATTTTGCCACAAGGAATGTGCTTACTAATTTACCCTTATCACAAAACCATATTTATTTTTCTTTGTTTAGGTCTAGTTTTTGTGTTACAGTTTCTAACAGTGACATCATTTTCCCTTTAGCTTGTAAATTCCGATTTTTTGTTTTTTTCAGTAAAGTAGCTATTTTTTCAGTTTACGGATTTATTTTATTCGTTTAAAATGTGGAAGAAGTGTCCAAAATATTCTGACAAGTTCCTTTACATTTATGATGAAATTATTTTTAAAACTAAAAAAAGTAATATTTCACGATCAGTAAAAAAAAGGTGAGCTTTATTTTGGATTGTTTGAATATAAAGGGATAGTTGAGTATTCTGACGTACCAACTGCTGCACAATCAATCATTTAACTTGATAATGTGCCTGTATAAGAACCGCCTGAAAACTTCAGTTTTTACCTCAAAGCTCCACTTCAAAATCATATTACAAGAAAGCTGCATGTGTCGCAATAATTCTAATTTCAGTTCTATGATATTAAAACATGATTTTAACATAATTAGTTAAAAACATTCTTGTGGCACACAAAAAGTGTTTTTTTGTTGACCAGTGTAATTAAGTTGACTAAATGTAGATAAATCGAAAAGTATACATTACAGGTTTAAGTTTTTAGTTTTAAGTTAGCAGCCGTGGCAGCTAGGTATTTGTTTTATTGAAGCCAATCGAAATCATTCCGACATAGCCCGAAGGATCGCCAAACTAAAGTGGCAGTGGGCAGGACACATTGCTCGCAGAACAGATGGTCGATGGGGCTGCAAAGATTTGTGTGGCGGCCGCGTACCGGAAAACGCAGTGATGGAAGGCCTCCCACAAGGTGGACCGATGACCTGATGAGGGTCGCGGGTAGCCGAAGGATGCGAGACGTACAGGACCTGTTGTTGTGGCGACACGCGCGGGGAGGCCTATGTCCAGCAGTTGACGTCTTTCGGCTGATATGATGATTACCCACGACGTTTGTGAAGATTTGTTATTTATTTTGGAATTAGTTACTATTTTCCGATACCATCGAACCAGTAGTTCCTGAGATAGACGCGATCAACAAAACAAATAAACTCTTCAGCTTTATAAAATTAATATAGATTAGAAAAAATATCTAAATTTGGTCATTCCATAGGTGCAACACAAAACCCACCTTTCATTAAAGTTGGTGAAACTCATCAATATACTTTAAACGTTGGATACTTAAGTATACTTGCCCAAGTAATTGTCAGCTGAAATATTTATTGCGGGTTCGAATCCCGGGTTGGTCCCGTGATTTATAGTGACCCCAGAAGTGTCTGGGCTTTTTGGACACTTTGTTTTTACAGCAAAAGAATGAATTGGTAACACAAAAAGGGATTTTTGTCCTTTTTGCTATTATTAAATTGCGGTGTTTCTCGGATTCGGGGTTTTGCGATTTGTTATTTTTTTAATGATCTTTATTAGAAAATTCCTCGTAGTATCCCGGAGTCTAAATTTGTACCCGGTTAACAGCTGACAGCCTTTTAAATACAGCATTTATAAGAAACCTCGAAAAATTCGGGTATCAATGGGTGAGGTCAATATTTTGATTGTTTGTTTCGTTGTAGATTAACAATACAGCGGCTTTACGTATATCTGTTCATAGCAACGTGATCAATAAGCCATGTACTATCGGCAAAATTGATAAGACCAATTTCCTTGTTATACCGTGCATGGTCAACTTTGATAGACTATCAAAACGTCCACGTTTTTCTTCTGATTTAGCAACAATTAAAACCGTGCTAAAGGAAAACGTTTTTATCACAATTTCCAATATAAAGAGACAGCTTAAGACGCTTGCGAAAGAAGGTTGACAGAAATGCCTCTAATCTTGGAATCAACTTAAGAATAAGGGCGGGTTATCAAATAATAATTATTACGTAAGATATTTAACATTTGTCATATACAACGGGTTGTTTCCTTGCATAAATCGGCTGTCAAAGGTCGTTCGTAATGGGATGTGATGATATAATCTACGCATTACTGTAATCGTCACTTTTGACATATTTTTAACGTACGTCTATACCAATATTTTCTGAAACAGCACTTTGACGATAGTTAGCGACATTTTTTACGGTCACCCGTCTGTCAAGTGTTCTTGAAGCAACCCTGCTTAGTGCATCGCAGCCAAGAAGAGTACGTTGAAGAAGGCAAATTAAAATGTAAGCTTATATAATCGGTTGTGATAAAAAAAAATCACTATTATTATTTTATTAATGTACCATACTTGTACAGTCGTCAAATAAACCGGCACTAAAGCATTTACGTTTTCAATTTGATAGCTGATTTACGAATACTATTCTGCGGTGAACGGACGGCCGGAGCATTCACAAAACCGATTAGTAATTATTAATGGACCACGGATTGCTAGCTCATTACATGTTCTCTGGAATATACGCTCATTTATTGCACTAATTACCTGGGTAGAGTAATTTGAACGTACATCTTTTATCGTTTATACGTTAAATTGATTAAAATTACAGTGACTTTTAATCATTAGTGAACTCGGTCGGTCGGAAGTCGGTGTATTTGGTTATTTCTTCGTATTTTAACACCGACTTCTGAAATAAAAATTATTTTATATTTTGTAGTTTCTTTTTAATTTGGAAGTCTGTTGTATTTTTTTTTTGTAAAAATACGTTTTTTTTTTCACTTTTTAGTGTTAACCTAACAACACCACGGGAAAGTCGCAGGAAAGAAAATTACGCAATTTCGTTTACTTGTAAATACGCGCGCTTGAGCCGACGCGTTACGTAAATAAATAAATTTAGAGTATGGGGGTCACTTTTGGGGGTCAAATTAGAAAATAAAAAAAAAGTTTTTTAAATAACAACATTTTTACATATCAAATGAAAGGAATTATTTTGAGGATGTTAAGTTTTGAAGTTATTCAAGAAAATAAGACCAACAATTACCAATCCCCGCTTATCTCCGAAACAACTAAGCCTAAAATTTTGAAAAAAATGCAGATATTAGTTTCTAACCTACAGATTACAGGAAAACTTATAAGAAGTCTTTAGTGTTAAAATAAACCTGTTACGAAAATCAAATTGGTTCGGAACCCTTTGCACACGAGTCCGACTCGCACTTGGCCAGTTTTTTTTAAGTCGGTTCAAAATCAAAATCAAAAGTCATTTATTCAAATTAGGCTGAGAGCCAGCACTTTTTGAACGTCAAGTTTTACAAAAGACAATCACCCAAAACGCCCGCCCGTCACCACTTCCTAGTGTTTTAGCTGTGGAGAAGAAGTGGTAAACAAACTCCCCAGCAAAGCGGCTTTGGATAAAGCGGAGAATAAATTCCAAAATAGCCTTCTTTTCTAAAACAACAAATCCCTTACTCTGCAACAGCTATTTTAAAGATTAAAAAGCAATTCGAAAAGTCTATTAGGAGGTAATATTTGTCCCGGAGCGGAAAATAGTACGTAAAATGTCACTCGCTAGATTTATTTAAAGACTCGGAAAGCAGTTTGGGATATTTATGTCCCAATGGCTTTTTACTTGTTAGTTTTTTTAGGATTTACAAAATAGGGGGACTAGGAATTCTTCTGTTTTAAAGCTTGTTGGAGCTTTAGTTTACAAATTTGTGCTTCTGTACTAACTGTTCCAGGTTTTTATTCCGCAATTATTTCTTGGAAGTGAAGCTTGTTTTTCATTCTTTTTTGTTTTCTATAAATAAATATAAAGCCTTTGAATATTTAAACCATCTTTTTTGTATTTTTGTAGTTTGAGAATTCAACAGTTTTTTCATTTAAAAGAAAAACCACGGAAGCAACGTGAAAATCTGTTTTTTTAAAGAGTAACCGTGGAATTTCTTGCCCAAATTTCTCCATAGAAAACGACTAATTCGAACCGTGCACTAACTTCTCACGGTGTATAAGAGCCCATGTAAGAGACCTATGCGACTAAAATATTTTGTACTAGCTTCTGCCAGCGGCTTCGCCCGCGTGGTCCCTAGGGTACATACTCCCGGGATAATAAGTGTCTTTTCACAGGTCCTAGACTATCTGTGCACCAAATTTCATTTAAATCGGTTCAATAGTTTTGGCTTGAAAGTGCGACAGACAGGTTAGTTTCGCATTTAAAATATTAGTAAGGAAGTAGTTTGCCGTATGGTATCGGCCGGTGCCGTATGGTACCGTAAAAGAATAATACCATCCCATCACTTCCCGTGGGTGTCGTAAGAGGCGACTAAGGGACTCTCCAGAGAATGGGCAGCAGCGTTCTCTGTAAAGCACAACACCATACACTGCGATCGCCAACCCGCCTGCCAAGCGTGGCGATTATGGCAAACCCCCCACCCCCTGTGGCGGAGGCCTATGTCCAGCAGTGGACGTCTTTCGGCTGATATGATGAAGGAAGTAAGGATTTTAGAACAGAGATGAAGCCGCGATGCTCAATGTTTCCAAACTAAATTAAATTGTGTTTTTGTCGCACAGTGTACCAACCGTCGCCCTCTCTTGCGATTACGATAACAGAGCTGGCAACTTGCAAATGTTGAAAGTTAAATTAACCACGAAATAATTTGATGGCTCGAAAGGTTCGCCGGCTAAAACTCTCTGGACTTGGTTCTGTTTTGGCAAGTGTACAAGTATTTTTGGATAGAGTTGATTTTTCGAAACTATAACTAAAGGTAAGCAAAGGTTTGTTCAATTAAATCTGTTGTTAAAATCACCCGCATTCGAATTATATTTTTATCAATTGATTTTTATCTGACTTTTTTGAGATGAAATGCAAAAAAAACAGGTTCTTCATTACAGCCGAGATCTTGGTCACATCATAATACCTATGAGGAGTACTAATTGGTATTATAATTACTGTGAAAGTCGGTATGTTCTGATATTTATAAAAATAATCACCTATTGTTTGCTAGTATTTTATATGGTGTATTATCCGCCGTATGGTGTCGGCCGGTGTCGTATGGTGCCGTAAAAGAATAATACCATCCCATCAATTCCCGTGGGTATCGTAAAAGGCGACTAAGGGACTCACCAGAGAATGGGCAGCAGCGTTCTCTGTAAAACGCAACACCATGCACTGCGATCGCCAACCCGCCTGCCAAGCGTGGCGATTATGACACCCCCCCCCCATCTTGGGAGAGGCCTAAGTCCAGCAGTGGACGTCTTTCGGCTGATATGATGATGATGATTTTATATGGAGCGGTTTTATATCTGACCCCGAAGACCCCGGTAACATGGTACCTATTGTCAAAGCTGATATCAGAGTTATTGATTTCTGACTACCCGTAACGACTGTCAAAGATCTTCAAATGACAGCCGGGGCCAGCGGCTTGACATGACATCCAGGGCACAGAGGATTCCTGGCATGTTAAGGTCACCCATCCACTGACCGACCTCGGCAAGCATTGCTTAACCTTGACGATCGACCTGACCGGCTGTTATTACTTAGCCACAAGTCCAAACACGCGTGAAAACAGCAAACGTTATTTCAAAGCCAGACGTCTATGTGATACGTAATTGGCGTTCGTTTGATCCCTTGCTGCATCGTTTTTTTTTTTTTTGTATTTAAAAACTTTGCCCCACACTAGGAATTTCTCCTGTATCGTGGGTGCGCCCACAAACATATAAATACACATGCACAAACAGCCAACAATTTCTTAACCTTTAGTTATATAATTAACTAGCGGACCCGCGCAACGTAGTCTGCGCCACAATTTTTATTAATGTTCCGCTCCTATTGGTCTTAGCGTATGATACCTATATAGCCCTCCTCGATATTGGCCTATAGCCTTCCTCGATAATTAGGCTATCCAACACTGAAAGAATTCCGGACTAGTAGTTCCCGAGATTAGCGCGTTCAAGCAAACAAACAAAAAAACTCTTTAGCTTTATAATATTAATAATATATAGTATAGATATGTCAGATATTTAAGAATTCGCTCTATAAATCGTATACTTTAGAAACACAAATACTTGTAATTTCCTAGACAGAAAAAAAAATCCAAATTTATCTCTATAAAAACAAAATAAAACCTCAGTACGGCGTAAATACTTCACGGAAGGTAATCAATTTTTGAATGATAACAAAACTATATAACGTACAAATTTCACATTTGCAAAATGTGTATTTGGTTTAGTAATAAGAACGAAATACCTACATTAGCGCGCGTTTCGTCCATTCCAACTAGAGGCGCCTGGCTTCACCCCTATCCGCTTAAGTCCTGCTTCCGGCGTCGGACATGGAACTCTATGTCTTAGACTTACGCAAGGTTTTCGCTTGCGCATACGCACAAATCCACAGACCGCATAGAATACCTAAACCAAAAACTCGGTGCGCTATTAAGTAGAAACTCCATTATTAGGGTGCCTAATTTTAACAAATGGAATTGCATAAAATATCCGTACGACGTGATTCACTGACCTTTTGACTGATATGATTGGTTAATTTTTCCCAGTTTCTCCGCGCAAATGGAGAAGCACCCTTATAGTCGACAACCCACATACGAATTCCAGCAACGTTGAATATTTTAAATTCACACATAATTAGCTATTTAGTTCAAAGGCCCACGTTTCTTTGTAGTGTCACAGTGTACTAAAGGACGGATCAAAACGTCTGGACGTTTACCAGTATAACAGGGTAGTGGGAATACATTTTCTTTTGATGTGTTGTGTGCTCGACTTTTGTATTTTAACGACGTGAAAAAGATATTGTTATCTTCTGTTTTGTTTGCTAGTGTGTGTTTTTTAAGGTTAGGAAAAATATGCTTTTGATCGTTCCACTTTTCGAATAAAGGTGAACGTTTTGCTGACTTTAGTATGTTGAAGTATCTTCTTTTAATAATAAATTGTTTAGTTGGTATGTAGGTTAGTGCTGTATGTTATGTCTGGCTTCGTAAGGTTGACGTTAACATATATTATAATAAAGAGGTAAGATTTTTCGTTTGTTAGGGAATTCTCTAGAAGTACCTTTTTTTTAAGGATGGGTAATCATCAAATGACTCCTTTCGCTCTGCACGGAGCGGGAGCGAGTATCAGACTCATACCGAATAAAACCCCTCCGTGTTCCTCCTAATGCCCTTTGCGTTCCTGCGCCGCGGTGACTTCTTTCGAACAAATTCCGCGACCTCCAGTAGTACCAACCAATTCAATTACGAAATTTCTTAGATAAGAGCTACATATGGTTACTGTTTATTCCGGAAAAATGTTCGGCTTTTTGCTATGGAGGCCACGGGATAGACCAAGCTAGTAATTCACTTCTATTTTTTTATGATCCCTTGTTTGGTGAATAATGCCCGTCCCATTGCTGTTTGAAAAGTGTTCTTTGTCCAGCTGTGGGATAGCAACCGGTTGGTATTATTATCCACAACACACCACAAGCCCGTTCCATCATCGGACCACTAGACATAAGGTGATGCGCCACCGATACATGGTGGGCATCCCACCTACACGCACAAAACGTTTTGCGAACACATTAATTGTGCGTACAACTAAGGATTGGAATTCCCTGCCACAGTCTGTGTTTCCTGATAGCTACAACCTGGGAGTATTTAAGACACGACTGAATAGGTTACCTGTAGGCAAGCGTAAAATGTCGCTTACCATCAGGTGAGATAGTGGTAAAACGTGGGCTACTACTAACTATTGATAGGCACACTATCAATAATAAGAAAGAACAATCTCACCTGATAGAAGATGACGTGTTCGACGATGGAGTAGAAGTAATCTTTTCACTCTCGGCTTAAGCACCCACAGTTGAAGCTATCAGTAAACACAGACTCGTCAGGGAATTCCACTCCTTAGCTGTACGCACAACGAAAGTATTCACAACACACAACTGCAGTCCGATTTTGTAACCCCTCTCACCGAGAATCTTTAGGTGTAATGAAAATGAACAGAAACAAGATTGACTTCACTTCATGCTCCCAACATCTGAATTTAGACGGTGAGACTGAATAATCCGGTTGATTTTTTCATTGTCTTTCACACTCTTCACCACACTGACTTCTTCACAAAAATAATACACATCAAGCCCGAGAGTTGGGCTCGAGGCAATGAAGCCACAAAGGTCACATGTCGTAAGGAGTAGTATCGCATGCCATCACCCGACACGGCCTGATCGGGTAACAACCTTGCGGTGGGAAATCTTGTGAGGTATCTCTCATACTTACCTGTATAACAGTGACTAGTGTAGGGTTCATGTTATTTATAGTTTTGTGTTGGTACAGGGAGGGAAATTTCGAGAGGGAAGTTTTGAGTATGAATAAGAAGGGGAAGATATTGATATATGAACTACCTACTAGCTGCCGCCCCGGCTCATACTTCCGGGATAATAAGTATTATATTACATTATGTGTTGTTCAGGACTTATACAATAAGAAGCTTTTAAGAGGTAGACATAAATTGACACCAAATAAATTAGGATAAAGAAACAAAGAAATTTTTTTGCACTCGATATGGGTTTGCTCTTAACTCTAGTCTAGGTCAGGGGTGGCACAGACAAAGTCGGCGATAGAGCACGCTTACCCAGAAGAAGCCTGTTCACTCTAACTTTGAAGAGATTAGGGTTGAATGTGTTCTGAAACACAGCAGGTATAGAGTTCCACTCCTTTGCTGTGCGCATCATAAAAGACATTTGGAAATGCTTAGTGCGAATTAGTGGTTCATAATGATGAGTAAAAGAGGAGCTCATGGCTAGATAATAACAGCCACATGGGTCGATCTTCAAGGTTAAGCAACGCTTGCCAAGGTTATCTGTGGATGGGTGACCATCTTAACAAACCGAGTTTCCTCCGTGCTTCGGAAAGCACGCTAAGCCGTTGGTCCCGGCTGTCATTTGTAGATCTTTGGCAGTCGTTACGGATAGTCAGAAGCCAGTAAATCTGACTCCAGTCTTGCCATGAAGTACCGTGTTACCCAGTAAATGGATTGTGGAGGTCTGGTAGGCAGGCGCTCCATGTAAAATACTGGTATTCAGCTAAATCTGGCTTGACTGGAAGCCGACCCCAATGTAGTTGGGAAAAGGCTAGGCAGATGATGAATGATGAGTAAAAGACCAGTTTTCAGATTTAGCATTTCTCTTATTTGCGTTTCGTTATTTGCTGTATGGTGTTGGCCAGTGCCGTATGGTGCCGTAAAGGAATAATACTATCCCATAACATCCATTCCCGTGGGTGTCGTAAGAGGCGACTAAGGGACTCGCCAGAGAATGGGTAGCAGCGTTCTCTGTAAAACGTAATACCATACACTGCGATCGCCAACCCACCTGCCAAGCGTGGCGATTAAATATGGCAACCATCCCTCCCCCCCACCCCTAAATTTGGGAGAGACATATGCCCAGCAGTGGACGTCTTTCGGCTGATATGAGCTATTTCTCTTACAACATGTAAATTAAAGACAAGGGTAACGAAATACCTCAGACATGGATACTAAAATTATTAAGCCTTGTATTCCTATTCCTGTTTCTCTGTGATACCACGACATACATCTCTCACATCCGTCATCCATATACCACTTTTATCTCGACGCCTAGATTAAAAGGCCTGCACGACGAATATGAAACGGACACGCAAAGCTGTGCACAAACATCATTTTGTGACTAAATTCTGTGTGCACGTGACTAAATGCAGCTACATTTACATAGAGATGTGTCGGACAACTTTATGTCTTTGACATATTGATGCGAAGGATGTGGAGCGTGTTTTTAAAATGTATTTGACACTTACAAATATTATATTATAAATGCGAAAGTTTGGATGGATGAATGGATGGATGTTTGTAACTCAATCACGTCAGAACGGATCTGGATGATATTTGGCAAAGAGGTAGATTATAGTCTAAAATAACCCATAGAAACTTTTTATGCCGGGAGTATTTTCCCTTGGGATAATTTTCGACATTACTGTCTGGAGTCTGTTTCCAGTAACTTACTAGAACCAGGGCGCTTTCAAGTCAAGAATGAAGATTGAATAGGTTACTTTTAGACAAGCGTGTTTCATCGTCAACCACATCCCCGCTTTTCATCAGGTGAGACTCCACATACATCTAATTCATCCATCTTATTTTGGCCTTCGTCTCACTCTAGAAACTCTAAGAGCATTTGGAGGTATGCGGAACAGAGAATAAAGTCCCGCACACCTCCATTGAAAAGGGAGGATCCTCCAACAGGAGCTGTTGTGTCCGGTGTGGGCAACTGCCCGATAGTTTATATTCGGGCTGATGTATATGTTCAAATCGCATGGTAAACTCTGCTTGCGCGATGCAGGATTTCGACGTAGTAGTTCGCTGTTAGTTGGATAGATGGCGTCGCGGTTCTTTTTGTTTCGATGTTGATTTGCTCCGTTGTTTTTCTTATGGCGGCATTGATGCCGCTACTAGCATTTCTTTTATAATAGGTGTTAATTATGCTAGCTATGGATAGGTACATTTTCTCAATAATTAAGTTTAAATAATAAATAACTAAGACATATTTACTGTTAAAAACTACCGTCCATCATAGTCATAATTTTTGCGTATAGAAAATCTCAAACAAAACCTATAAAGTTAACCATATTTTACAACCGTATGTCACGCAAAATATAGCGCAAGGTGTAAATCCAACGATTCGTCGTAGTTTCGAGTTTGCTTTCACGAAACTCACGTCATATTCAAGCTAAAACTTATTTCGAATAATGCAGTCAGTCAGAAGTAGGATACTGAAAGCGATCTCCCAGTAAAGTGTAATATCCAGTTACTGGGTTACTTCCACTTCACTGTGTATTGTTTTATGAAAGAAAGTTTTGTATTTTCGTTTTGTTTTGAAAATTAAGGTATAGTAATATTAACATCCACTTCAAATTCGGGCGAAATGTGCGTTGCGATGCGTTAGTTTGCCTCTCTGTAACTATAATATTAATAATTACATCTAATTTGTAAAGATTCATTTCACCATATTTAATTTTTCAATTCCTCCTCAATCCCCATTAAGCCATGCCATTTACCGGGATAAAAACTAGCCAATGTGCTACTTCAAGACATACCAAATTTCATCTAAATAACTTCACCCGTTTTTGCACAAACATACACACTTTCACCTTAATTTTTTTTTTAATAAAATCTGAATTTTCATTTAATTTACATTCAATTTGCAGAACGATGAGCCACTTCATTTCATTTGACTACATTGTAATCAATACAATGATTCAGAAAACACTGTAGCGTCACAATTCCACTGTGCACTGTTACAATGGGGCGCAAGTAGTGGTAGAGTGGACTCAATCAGTTGATTTTTTGTAACGACTGATCCAATGAGAGTTCGTTGAAATTATACTTAAAAATTAACTCGTATATTTTAGTAGGTATTGTTATTTAGAAGTAGTTTTGTATGTAATGCTGTTGATGTACATAATTATAAGTAAATAAAAACCTGTTATAAAAAATATGATTGTACATATTAGTACGAAAATTTTCAAACCCACGCTTTTTATTTTATTTTTTAAGCTTTGTGTATTTTGAGGTTGGTGACTTAGTAAATGTTTTTCATATTCTTTAGTATTTTCACCCATTGAAATATGTATTGCCAACGAAAAATCACTCTTCATTCTAATTCTTTTTCAATCTCGAGTTCAATTTCAAACATTCGACACAAAAGGGTTTCTTCCTGTTTAAATTGTCATAATTATATGTATTTATAGGTTTCATTCATTTTTTTATTTATTTTTAGGGATAGCAACAGTTTCCAAATCTTAACTAGGTACTTATCTAAAATTACATAAGTAGCCAATAATAGTTATCCACGGCAGATACATAGGGTGGATGAATATGCTATTTACAGTCTTAATACCTATCAATAATGAAGATGGGCAACTTTGAAGAGATATTAATGTAAGATATATTTAATTACTTAAGTTTATTATTTCCACAACATTTAAAATATAAAATTATTATAAATTACTTAATATGGTAAAAATGGTGGTAGATAAAAATATATACGTTTTCTGGCTTGTAATAAGGAGTGGAAAAAAATGACCCCTCTCTCGGGCAAGAAAAACTTTTCTACCTAATTTATGTCAAAATTATTATGAAGGTTAATCTTTAAAACATTAGGAAAAAACCTCGGATAAGCATAAGGCAGTTATTATAATACGTGCTTAATTTTCTTTATGAAAACATTCATTATTTCGGCCTCTGTAGAGGTTTTTGCTCGGCCGGTCCAAAATAGGCTACCGTGAATTAATGAACTTCCTCTGCCAAAGTAAAGGCTGTGTGCCAGAGGGAGTGAAAGATATTTCTCGTGCTGTAATATTCAAACTATATAAATAAATAATTAAATGATGTTATTAAAATATAATTAAAATTATCTTTAAATAGTAATCTATACCAATATATAAAGCTGAAGAGTTTGTTTGTTTACTTGAACGCGCTAATCTCAGGAACTACTGGTCCGATTTGAAAAATTATTTCAGTGTTAGATAGCCCATTTATCGAGGAAGGCTATAGGCTATATATCATCACGCTAAGACCAATAGGAGCGGAGAAGTCATGAAAAATGTGACGCAGACGAAGTTGCGCGGGTCAGCTAGTAAGCAATATTAAATCAGTAGCATGATAATATATATAAGTCATATTATAGCATTGCCGCAAAATAAATAATCAAACGATGTAAAAAATGGACATAATGTATTTAAATTATCAGAAATAAAAACTTTCTTAATTTTATTTTAGTTTAATATTTAAATCTACACCAATAATTTGAAGCTGACAACCAATAACTGGGTAACACGGTACTTCAAGTCGGTAGTCAGATTTTCTGGCTTTTGACCATCCGCAACGACTGCCAAAGATCATGTACAAATTACATCCGGGACCAACGGCTTAACGTGCTTTCTTAGGCACCCATGCACAAACCGACCTCGGCACGCGTTGTTTAGCCTTGAAGATCGACCCGTGCAGCTGTTATTCCTTAGCCACGAGCTCCTCCAGTAATTTGTGTCAAATTTTCATAGTGTCTGAACAAATGCTACCATTTTCACAATTTTAGTTTGAACGCTTTAAAAAAGTTACTTTCTTTCTTTGAATGGGTTCTAGTTCCGAAACTTAATTCTTTCTTGACTTTAAATTCAAGGACTTTTTCTTGGACAAAGAAGTAGTAACTGTTGGTAATTCTATTTTGTTTCTTTTACAACTACTCGTACCTACATACATAAATATACATAATTTGTTAGACACTGGGAACTTTGTTGCGACACTTCTCCTAGCTTTAGTTAGAAAATGGTCGATGGCAAGCGATTTTAACGGCTTAGTCTTTTTGCTGTCGACTTACTTTAGACAAAGTAAAAGTGTGAAGTTTTGCTAGTTCGACATTTTTTTTTTAATTTTCGGAATAAAAACGGCCAAGGTGCGAGTCGGACTTACGCATGAAGGGTTCCGTACTATCGTGTTTTTATTATTTGTTGTTATAGTGGCAACAGAAATACATACTCTGTGAAAATTTCAATTGTCTACCTATTACGGTTCATGAGGACAAGACAGACGGACGCACGGACAGCGGAGGGTTATTCATGGTTTGTGAAGTTATTTTCGAGACATATTATATTTCTCAACTTGTGTGGCCAAAAGACTGGCTCGTTCTTTCGCCAAAGATAAAGGATTCCGTACGTGTTTTTCTGTATATATATATACAATTTAATATTACAAATAATAAATATTACGATTTTCTTAAAATGTAAATAATTATAAAAAACTACAATTTATTCAAAACTTAAAATTTCAAGTAACCACACTAAAAGTGGCCATTGACCCCTTAGTAATCTAACCAACTCATCACAAATCACGAAGTTTCACCAACTACATAATTTAATTTAACCTTGTATTTATGAACCTGTATTGTTTTTTTTTATTGTTTTCGCATAGCTCCCACTACAGCCCAAACCTAAATGCAAAGTGTGATATTTCATAGTATAATGCAGGCGACCCATTCGGCTGACGAATTCATTATTTTGCATAACAGAACCAGGGAGTAAGACTAAGTCGAAACAATGACCGTACTTCCCCTTAACTCAGGGTTGCCAGTGTAATTGCAGAATTGTTTCAATATAATTATGAAACGGTGCAGCTTGGCAGTTAAAATTCGTTAAAGGATTTTGGTGCCCGCAGACAGGTACGATGCGACAATGTGATTATATATTTTTTTTTGTTTGAGTTGGGTTTGCTCTTGACTCTAGTCTACGTCAGAGGTGACAGAGACCAAGTCGACGATGTAGTGAGTTTAAACAGAAGAAGCTTGTTCACTGTAAATTGTATTTAAATGGGTGTACAATTTTGATATTTCTAGACATTTTATTAGGTATTTTGGTGTCAACTTTGATTTAAACCGAATACCGAACTAACGAGTGACTGCGTATTTAATACTTCTTGGTAAGTGGTTTAAAATTTTCGCGCTTCTAGCTGCCTCTGACAGTTGTCAAAGATCTACCAATGACAGCAGAGATTAATGGCTTAACGTCTTTTCCGAGGTACGAAGGAGTCTCGGTAGGTAGGTATGTGCTGTTAATTATGTGTGCCATTAAAATCGCACTACAGATAGAACACTTTTTGAAATCGCAATGTCACATTGTCGCATCGAGCTTGACTGCAGGAGCCTTTTGGCTGTTAAATTTAATTTTGTACTGAAGAATTTTGAATGGAAGTTTATTTGTTTTGTTTTTTGGTTAATGACTTGGTAACATGCAACACTTGCATGTTTTAGACTAAGCTGCTCGCGGTCAAGCAGTAGTTAGGTCAACGTTCTCTTCAACTTTAGGATATATATCAAATATGTTTTACATAAGAGGGATGTTTCCTGAGTATGTGGTTGGTGTTCCTAAATAAAAAAAACTTGAGAGGTGTCAAGGGTCACCCGGATGGAACGAAGTTCCTTTCGATTAATTAGTGAAGGAATTGTAATAAAATTGTATTTTTTTTAAGTTATAATAATATAAAAAAAAGTTTTTTTTTATTATTATTAACAAATATAATGTAAACAGAAATAGAAAGATGAAACGAAAATAACTGGCTGGCTTTCTATGAGCGAGAGAGAGAGACAGACAGAGAAACACGCGCACGCCGCACGGCAAAAAATGTCGTTACAACTTTTCGTATGATTTTTTTCCGTCTAGCCCCCTTTCACAACGCGCGATAAGGAACTTCGTTCCAAAAACATGCGGGGCAGTCTTTGGGGACTGCCTATAGAAGTGAAAACTGAGTAACTTGTGAATTGTATCGAGCTCATGGAAAGCGTTCGGTGACGATGATGACAACCAGAAAAGAGCTATTAAGGAAGTTATAAAAATTAATAATACAATTCATTATCAACCCAAATAAACTTTACAAAACTCTTTAGGGAATAGAAAATACCACAGCTCAGTTGAGCAGGTAAAAAAAGTTTCAAAAAAAAGGGCATTCAAAACTTTTTTCCTGTTTTAATTGTGATCCCTTTTGTGAAAGTAATTTTAGAAATATGTACCTACGTTCATACTTTTGCTAAGTGCGACTTAATTTGCGTGGGCTTAAGTTATAGCCTAAGTTAGAGAAATATATCTTGAAGTATTCTTCTTTCAATTTGTTGTGAAGAAAAATCATTTTGGATAAAGTTTTTTTTTACTATATTTAGGCATACGTTTGACCACAATCTCACCTGATGGTATGCAATGATGCGGTCGAAGATGGAGCACGCTTGCCTAGAAGCAACCTATTCACTCTTGTCTTAAATACTCCCAGGTTGTAGCTATCTGGAAACACAGACTCTGGCAGGGAATTCCACTTCAAGTTTTCTTTTTAGGGTTTCGTACCCGAAAGATAACCAACGGAACCCTATTATTATCTAAACCTCCGCTGTCCGTCCGTTCGTTCATCTGTCTGTCAGCAGGTTGTATCTCAAAAACCGTAATAGGTAGACGGTTGTTTTACCAGATTTCTATTGCCGCTATAAGAATAAATAATAAAAATTATATTAAATTCAAAATTAAAGGGGCTCCCATGCAAGAAACTTTTTGAACCCTTCGTGTGAGAGTCCGACTCGCACTTGGCCTTTTTTTAATTAGTGTTAGGAAAGGTAGTTATCGGAGTTCATTTTCTTTATTGAAATAAATTGCTTCTGGAGGAATTCATGGCTAACAAATAACAGCTGTAAAGTTCGATCTTCGAGGTTAAGCAGCACTCGCCGAGGTTGGACCTAAGATGGGTGACCATCCATTTCATATCAAGACTTCGCCGCACCTCGGAAAACACGATAAGCCGTTGGTGACGGTTTCCATTTGTAGATTTCTGACAGCTGTTGCGGATAGTCAGAAGCCAGAAAAACTGACTACAGTCTTGCAAAGGGTACCGTGTTACCATTTACTGGGTCTTGGATGCAATCGCTCGATATAAAATACTAGCTGACCCGCGCAACTTCGTTTCCGTCAAATTTTTCATTAATGCTCCACACCTATTGGTCGTAGCGTGATGTTATACAGCCTGGCCTTCCTCGATAAATATCATCTAACACTTTTTCTTCTTATCGTGTGGGCAGTAAGGTCTAACGACCCCACACACCTTAGTGTCAGAGTTTCTAAACCGCCTCAAGGGCCTCTGACATGGTTTTTGAAGACCGTCATTTAGCGACCGGGACCACCCGGCTTAACACTTACACTAAAATTATTTATAAATTCGAACCTGTAGTTCCAAAGATTAGCGCGTTCAAACAAACTAATAGAGTATACTAATACTAGTACTGTAGAGTTAGTTTGTTTTCAGTTGCTGGTGAGCCAAATAAATAAAATAAAAATAATAGTGGTCGCTCACAATGGGCCTCATCAGAAGGCTCAAAGTCACTCAAAGGGCAATGGAGAGAGCAATGCTTGGAGTTTCCTTACGTGATCGGATCAGGAATGATGATATCCGCAAGAGAACCAAAGTTACCGACATAGTCCGAAGGATCGCCAAACTAAAGTGGCAGTGGGCAGGGCACATTGCTCGCCGAACAGATGGTCCATGGGGCCGAAAAGTTCTGAAGTGGCGACCGCGTACCGGAAGATGTAACGTTGGAAGGCCTCCCACAAGGCGGACGGATGACCTGGTGAAGTTTGCGGGTAGCCGATGGATGCGAGACGCGCAGGACCGATCGTTGTGGCGAGGCTTGGGGGAGGCCTATGTCCAGCAGTGGACGTCTTTCGACTGATATGATGATGATGAAAAATAATGTGATGTAGTATGTATGTACAATGTGTGTAACCAAGTGTGTATTCACATAATAAACAGCAGTCTTGTATCATATCTTGTGATTTTTCATTCAATCCTTACAATAATATTAGTTTAGATATTAAATAATATGTTAAAGTATAGACTAGTATTCAGTTGCACCCATGCACATATATGAACATAAACTGCTCTAAAATTAAATGTAAGATTACTAACATATACTTTTGTGGAAATATGGCCTACAGACATTCTCAAAGGCCCGGACATTTGTCAATGTGTTCAGGCATAATGAATGAAGTTTAGCTCGTTATTCATCCCTCGTATAGGCGGAGTTGTGCCATTAGTATGCAAGCAGTGCGTTTGTGACGAAGTTAGGAGGTCTTCACATCGGTGTTACGTGAAAGTAACGTAAAATATGGTATTTCTTGTTCCTAGGTTCCGTACCCGAAAGGTAAACAACGGAACCCTATGACTAAGCCTCCGCTGTCCTTCCGGATGGTATGGACGGCAGGAATCCATACGACCGTCAGCGGGCTGTATCTCAAGAACCGTAATAGGTGAAAAGTTGAAATTTTTACAGAGTTTGTATTATAATTTTCACAGAGTGTCTAAAAACGGCTATAACAACAAATAATAAAAATTAAACTAAAGAGTTCTACCATAAAAAAACGTGTTTTTTTCGTTTTATGGTAAGGAACCCTTCGTGTAAGAGTCCAACTCGTACTTGACCAGTTTTTAGAGTTCCTTTTATATGAATGAAAAAAATGGAACTCTTATGGGATTCTTAGGTTTTCTTATGATATTTCGTGGTTGGTCCCATACTAAAAGGAGATGTTTCATTTTTGTATGGGACGCCGGCCATGACATGTACCTTTTAGCGAAGCTGGGAAACGAACCCCTGAATAGAATAAAGTAACATTGTTTTCATAATATCAAATGTTTTTATGTACACAAAAAAAGTGTTTGACGTTTTTAAGACGGACACAGACTCAGCGTTTATGTCAAAACAAACGGCCATTTTGATTTTTTCGTTCAGAAATGGTTCAGAAGTACACTTCAGAAAAATAGATTAAATATTTTTATAACTATGAAATCGTCACACTTGCTTAGAATAATAGTAAAGAAAACATATTATTAATCAGTTTAATTCAGATAATAATCAATCCATACAATTACAAATTAAAAATCAGAGAAGAAATAATATTATTTATTATGTACCTTTTATCTTTATCGTCTACGTGATATTATGTTTTGATGTGATATGATTTCAGAACGAAAGCAGGTTATGCAAAGTATGAGACGCCATGTTGAATAGAATTATTATGGGAATAATTGAAAAACGATAACTTTTTGTGCACGACAAATCCGGCTTAAATTCAAGAAAGAATATTTTCCTCATTCGTGGTAGTTTTTCCTCTTTTTCGATAAATGTACATCTGATGTCCGAAAATTCCCACCCACACGCACAAAACGTTTTGGGAACACATTCATAGTGCGTACAGCTAAGGAGTGGAATTCCTTGCCGGAGTCTGTGTTTCCTGATAGCTACAACCTGGGAGTCTTTAAGTCAAGAGTGAATAGGTTACTTCTAGGCAAGCGTGCTCCATCTTCGACCACATCATCGCTTACCAACAGGTGAGATAGTGGTCAAACGCGTGCCTATCAATAGTAAAAAAAATTTAAACATCTCCTTTGTACGTAATGATGAGTACAATGAACCCTTTTCAGTTATGCTTTTATTCAGTTACATGTTGTATAATTATCTGTTAGTTATTGACTAGACATTATAATGTTAGTCATAGCGGGAAACTTACCGGCCAAATAGACGTATGTAAGTCTATATTTCGCGTAGACACAGTTAGGTATAGGTATGTACTAGGCACATCCACATATCAGTTAAGTCTTACGTAATAGTCTTAGGCACTTATTTTTTAGGAACTACCATTTTTCTGTAACGCCACTTAGTTTCGCTACTAAAACATTTTTTGACGACACCAAAAATGTCACTGAACTAATGTTATTCTACCATTTATTCTGTTTTCTACTTACAAAATATCGCCCCGTCTAGAGTTTTAGGAAACATTTCACAAATTGGATTTCAAGAATGTTAGAAAAATATGCGCCCACTACTAGGTACCACAAAATTTTGCGATAATATCAGAACACTAAAATATAAAGAAATATTAGGAACATACCATGATGTTTGTTCACGAGTGTGTTAAGGTTTCCGTAAAAAGGCGTGACGCGACAACAAATATATCATGTTATGTATACAGGATCATGGGCAGGGCCTCATCAGAGCGCTTAAAGTCACTCAAAGGGCAATTGAGAGGAGAATGCTTGTAGTTTCATCGCGTGATCGAATCAGGGACAATGATATCCGCAAGAGAACCAAGGTTACCGACATAGCGAGGATAGGGCACATACATAGCTCGCAGAACAGATGGTCGATGGGGCCGAAAAGTTCTGGAGTGGCGATCGCGTACCGGAAGACGCATCGTTGGAAGGCCTCCCACAATGTGGACCGACGACCCGGTGAGGGTCGCGGGTAGACGATGGATGCGAGACGCACAGGACCGGTTGTTGTGGCGACACTTGGAGGAAGCCTATGTCCAGCAGTGAACGTCTTTCGGCTGATATGATGATGCAGGGTGTAACAAATTAATACATAAAAACGGGCAAATCCTGAAAAATCAACCACACTTTACATTTATGTTTACATAACACACAAAAATGTTATGAACAGCTGATTTCTCTTCCGCGGTTTTAGGGTTGGTCCCATAGTAATACTAGCTTTTGCCCGCAATTTCGTACGCGCATATTCCCGCGCATTTCTTCCCGTTCCCGTAGCAATTTCGGGAAATCCTCTCTCAGTGCTGCCCTACACTCCCTAAGGAAGCTAAATGCCAAATTTCAGCTTTCTACGACCAGTAGTTTCGACTGTGCGTTGTCTGTCAGTCACTCAGTAACGGAAGAATTTTAAATATTAGGATTGATCATAATAATAAGAATGGCCACTTTTCAGGTTTTGTATTTATTTTGTTACACCTTATACAACCGCATGATTGTCACATTGTCGTGTCGCACCTGTCTGTGAAAACCTTAACACAAAAACTATTCTGCCTTGTATGTTCAAGCCTCATACACCTAAAAAAATCGAGCTTATGGCTATTACACAGCATAAATCCAGAATCTTTACTGAAAAATTCATACTGAAAACTGAAAACATAATTACAGGTAAACAATTGGGGTAAAAAATCTACGTTCCAACATCAATAATGAAAATAAAAATACCTAACAAAAGGTAACGTAAATGCTGAGGTACACGAAACAAAATTTATTGGCTACTTAAGCTCGAGCAATCAACTTTGTTGGTCTTATTAAGAAAGTTTCGCATTTGTGAATAAATTATTATGTGATATAAAGTGAAACGTTTGAAATTATAGCGAGAGTTGTTTCTTGTAGTGTTGACAATACCGTGTGATGGGGACTTAAGCCTAGACAAAGTTTTACTTCTACCCTCTAGAATTCCGATCTTGTCTCACGCTGCATTTTATTCTCACAATAACCGTGTCTACTTTTTCGTTTTGGAGGAGCTCGTGGTTAAATAATAAAAGTCGCACGGGTCGATCTTTAAAGGTTAAGCAATACTTACCGAGGTCGGTAGGTGGATTGGTGACCATCTATTACATATCAAGACTCTTCCGTATCTCGACCACATCATCGCTTAGGTACTATCACGTGAGATAGTGGTTAAGCGCGAACCGTACTAAAATCTATACTAATCTAAACTAATATATAAAGCTAGAGTTTGTTTGCTTGAACACGCTAATTACAGGAACTACTGGTCTGATTTGAAAAGTTCTTTCAGTGTTAGATAGCCCATTTATCGAGGAAGGCTATAGGCTATATATCAACACGCTGAAACCAATAGCAGTGGAGTGGAGTAGACGAAGTTGCGCGGGTCAACTGCTGTAATATCTATAGACATTACCAAATTCCAATGCATTGACTACTTAAAATACCAATATAGGTACTACTTTCGTTACCATCTGTACTGTTGGCTGATTTATGGTTAACTAGCTTCTGCCTGCGGCTTCGTTCGCATCATAGTCAAAAAATATCCCAAAAAAATATACCACCAGAATTAAAAGTATGCTGTGTCCCATTCTGGGATATGGTATATCCGTGAGCCAAATTTCATTCTAACTCATTGAGCCGGTCAGACGTAGATAGATAAATAGAGTTACTTTCGCATAAGGGGTCATTGCTATAGGCGCTGTGATGGGCCACAAACAGCAGGATCCACCGAAGAACACATGCAATGAGGACGGCTTCATCAAGGTGGAGAAAAAGAAGAGGAAGCCTACTTGTCGCAATCAGTGTGGGACAGCGCCGGCAGGATCTAATATGCTGCTACGTCCTGCAGTACCGACGACGCAGCTGTACGTGTCCCGTTAACACCATACTACGAAGACTGAACACATCGTAGAGTACATACGGGTGAAGACCAACTGTACCTTGAGGATGGAGAAGTTGAATTTGGTGACCTTCCTCAAGGAAAAGTTTTGGCCGAAAGGTGTGCTGCATCGGCATTTCCGCGGCCGGCTACGCGACACCACGCAGTGCAACTAGTGATGGGAAATTCTCGAGAACATTCTCTTAGCGAGAACTTTGCGGATATGTTCTCGAGAATGTTCTCCGAGCAGAGAATTTACGAGAACTTAAAAACGGAGTAACAAAACCTAACTTTAATATAATCCAGTCTTGAAATTTGTATGATAGATGAAATTTACAGTGTGTTACTTTGTATGTTATATGTATTTTGAAACATTTCGTGAAGGAAACCAAATTATGGGGAATTTCGAATCTAAAAAATACAGTACCAATTGATGACAAAACCATCTTTTTTGGCTTTTTCAGGGTTCCGAACAAAAAACGGAAACCTTATAGGTTCACTCGTGTGTCTGTCTGTCTATCTGTCTGTCTGTCTGTCCGTCTGTGTCAGCCAGTTTTCTCCGGATCTACTGGACCGTCTCTGTTTAAATTTTGTACACATATAGACTTTTGTGACCCAAACACGGACGCGTTACGTAAATAAATAAATGTTGAGAATGGGGGTCAAAGTAGAAAATTTCAAAAATTTCGAACTTTATCGTGCGACATATCAAATGAAAGGACTGTGAAAATTTTAATTAAATTTTTTCATAATTTTAAAATGAGTAGTTTTGAAGTTATTCAAGAAATTAGGCTAAAAATGAAGGTTTACCCTTTATCTCCGAAACTATAGAACCCGAAATTTTGAAAAAAAAATGCAGATAATAGTTCTTTACCTACAGATTACAGGAAACCTATAAGAAGGCTATAGTGTTAAAATAACCTGGTTACTTAAATGAAATTGGTTCGCAACCCTTTGCACGCGAGTCCGACTCGCACTTGGCCAGATTTTTTTTACTAGTTAGGCAAGCGTTTGACCAGTATCTTACTTGACGGTAAGCGATGATGCGGTCGAAGATGGAGCATACTTGCTCGAAGTAACCTATTCACTCTTGACTTAAAGACTCCCAGGTTGTAGCTATCAGGAAACAGACTCAGGCAAAGAATTCCACTCATTAGCTATACGCACAATGAATGTGTTCCCAAAACGTTTTGTGCATGTAGGTGGGATGTCCACCATGTACCGGTGGCACACCGCGCCGTACGTCTTGTGGTCCGATGATGGAACGGGCTTGGTGGAATTAAATTATGCAATTCCGTCGCAGATTCCCCAAATTGCAACCGATAGAAAACCGACAGTAACTCGGCGTCGATGCTTTAACTCTACGAGCCTATAATTGCCGATGACCCTCTTGGCTCGTTTCTCGATTGAGTCAAGGCATCAAGCTGGTATCTGGCAGATCCATCCCAAAGATGGGAGCAGTACTCCATACACGATCGAATTTACACTTGATAAAGTTTGAGCAGCTGTACCGGCAGTTGTTGTAGTTGTGTGTTTTTAGCAGCCACTTGAGCCTTTGCCTCTATGAAAGGGCCAAAGTTGAGGGTAGATGTTAACGTAACACCAAGAAGCTCAAGTCGGTCGGTTATCGCCACGGTTACACCTCGGAAAAATGGAGCTGGGTGGAATTGGCTTCTTTTAGCGGAAAAAAGATTCGCCTGGGTCTTAGCAGCATTGAACTTGCCTCATTCAGAGACAACCTGTTAGGACAAGTTCAAGTCCTCAACCATAGCCTCCCGGAGAGACTGGACCTGCGACCCACCAGCTCGTACATTGGACACGTATCTCTCAGCAACAGTGCTAGTGTCTGCATACCCAAAGGTACCGGGTTTAATAAGCAGCAGGAACGATGTTGCCGAGAGCACCGACCCCTGAGTTACCCTGGCAGGCTGGCACTAATATCCAGCAGTCCAGACGAGCAGCCATCTAAGACCATTCGGATAGACCGAACCCTCAGGAAATCTGAAATCCAATCACACAATCCGGCAGGCAGACAAAAGGAAGGAAGCTTGCCAATAATGCTATCGTGCTAGACACTGTTGAAGGCCTTCGAGATATCTAGGTAGACCATAAGTGCCTTCCCGTGTTTCTCGATGGCCTCACTCCAGATGTGAATGATATACGCCAGAAGATCTTTCTTAGAAAGAAAGAAAAATGTTTATTTGGGACTCGCACAAGACACACAAAATTAAAAAAAAAAATTGTCAAAATAAAATAAAAATAGGAACGTCATATTAATTTCTCTTGATTTAATCTTGGTTCAATGTTGGTTGGTTTCTACTAAAATCACATATACATAGCACTTTATAGGAGGTAAGCACTTCTGGATTCTATAATCTTTGCTAAAGTATTTTTCTTATTTAAATTACTTTGGTTTATGTTGATTATTCGTTAAAGACTAGGAGTCATTTTCAGGCTGTGTTTGTTTAATAGATCATCGAGTTTTAATCATAAATCTTTTTACAAAGTCCAGAATCAAACAAGTAATTAAGTTTATCATAGCTGCTAGTTATGGCACCACTTTCCTATTTATAGACAATGAAATATATGTTAAATTACATCTAATAATGAAAGTTAAAGTTATCTCTTTCATGTTAAAACAGGAAGGATCACCGACTCGTTTTAAGTTCTCATAAGTTCTCATAAATTCTCGTATGTTCTCCGCTCACGAGAATATTCCCGAACATTCTCGTTCCGAGAATATTCTCACTGTGAGAATGTTCCTTTTCCCCATCACTAAGTGCAACACGATGCCGCGCGCCGTCACTTCGTGTGCAATAGTTTTTAAGATTTTTGTATTAATTTATTTTTAGTTTTATAGGGTTCCGAAAAAAAACGGAACCCTTATAGGATCACTCGGGTGTCTGTCTGTCCGTCTGTCACAGCCAGTTTTCTCCGGATCCACCGGACCGATTCTGTTGAAATTTGGTTCACATATGGACTTCTGTAACCCAAACACGGACGCGTTACGTAAATCATAAAATTTTTAGTATGGGGGTCACTTTTGGGGGTCACTTTTGGGGGCCAATAACAATATTGTGTGACATATCAAATGAAAGGGATTACTGTAAGGGTTTAAATCATATTTTTTTCATAATTTTTAAGTAAATGGTTTAGAAGTCATTCAAGAAATTAGACGAAAAAGACCATACCCCCCCTTATCTCCGAAACTACTGATCCTAAAATTTTGGAAAAAATGGAGATAATAGATCTTTACCTAAAGATTACAGGAAAACCTATTATAAGCCTGTAGTGTTAAAAAAAAATTCGTTCGGAACCCTTTGCACGCGAGTCCGACTCGCACTTGGCCAGTTTTAATGCTGATGTATTGCGTTTTATGGGCCTTAGTTGCCTGTAATAAAGGATAAATAAATAAGTTAACCTTTTCAGATATTGCATTTATTTTGTATACAAAACTCGTTACTTCTAATGCAACATAGCGGTTTATTACGTGCCTACCCGGGCTAATAAATTCGCTTTTATAGAGGAATTATAATTAACTCCTTGATTATTAACAAGATGTTAGGTACAGCAATTACTCATTCTTGTGTTATATCTTAGTTACAAGTTACGACTCTCAAGGGATGACATAAGGAAACTCACTCCTAACTGAGAATACACGGAAATTATAAGAAGCTTGACTAAATTATTATCACGCACAATTAATACAAAAGACAATTGCTAAGATAAAATATATACTGCCCGTAAAACAAGAGCTGTATTTATAAAATAGGCGGGTTATGCTCGGAATCACCCTTTTTTTAACGATGGGAAATTATCACATTACTCCTCCCGCTCTGGGTGGAGCAGAAGGGAGTGTCAGACTCTTACTGACTAAAACCAATCCGTGTTCCTCCGAATGCCCTTTCCTATTAGCCTAGCTCTATTCTGTCTCCTGCTTGATAAGGAGGGAAATGGAAATTATATTTTTCTTTCCTACTCCTCCGCTGTACTTTTCTGATTAATTTCGTTTCGGGATCCAAGACAGTTGAATCGTTTCTCCGGGACTGGTCGGGCTTCATTGGCTCGGCGTTTTTCTGATGGACGCCACTGTTGATTCTGGCTTTCAGAAGTTGCAGTGGTTGGGAATGTCCACACATTCCCAATCACCACAACTCCTGAAAAATTTGGCAAATTTCTCGTCAGACTTAGATACCAGAGCTACAAATGTAAATTCACTGCCCCTGATGAACACATTATCGATCAAATCACCGAGCAGTGTAAGTCAGCCAAATTAAGAAAAACAATTCTGACCCTCACCCTCGGTGATGATGTTACTCTTGACAAGATTATTTTCGAAGCCAACGCTTTAGAGTAGAGCGCTGTAAATCGACAACTTAATAATTTCGGGTTGCCAGAATCAAGTAAAAATTAGTCAGCTAATAGAGTGGAAGCTTCTAAAAATACTTTAAAAGTAAATTCATGTGTGCATGGTGGTGGCAGTCATTCAAATGATTTTTAATTGTGTCGAGCCCGAGATAAGAAGTGTCTTAAGTGTGGGTTTGTTGGACATTTCCGCATTCAGTGTAGGACTAGGGCAAGAAAACGTAAAATTATTGATGTCTCTTCTAAATCTACTAGCCTTAGTTAGAAACCCAAAGGCAAGTCGGAAGAAGTCGATTATATATTTCATATCGATAATGACGACACCATTAAATGTACGCTAGGAGGTGTTGAAATTGAGATGTTCATATACTCGGGCAGTAAATGTAATATAATTAACGATTTACCGTGGCAAATCCTCAACAACAATGGAGTTATTGTTGAAAATCAAGTGTAATCTCCAAACAAAGGACTAATGCCCTTTGCGTTTCAGGGTTGCTTGACTCTATTGAACAAAAGCAAGCCTGATGCTCGACGTCTCCCAGCATGATCGAACCAGAAATAAAGAATTCACAGGAGAATCAAGGTAACCGACAAAACCCGAAACTTGGGCAGCAATAGGCAGGGCAATGGAAAGATTCCCGCAAGGTCGACCGACGACCCGAGCCTCTACAACCTGTAACAGAATAAACGCAATACCTGTTAAGGGGTCATTGAACTCATCATTATGATCAACTTTCATTATGGGACCAACACTGAAATCGCGAAAAAAAATCGACTCCCCTATACATGTATATGCGCATAACTCGACAAAATGTAATGAACAGCTGATTTTGTTTCGCGATTTCGGGGTTGGTCCCATAGTGAAAGTTGTTCATAATGATGAGTATTAAGAAGTATTGCGGCTATTCTGTTACACGTTGTATACGAGTGTCATTCTATCAGCGAATGTAATTATTGAAACGAAACTTATAAGAGATTGTTCACGTAACATTTCGACGGCGTTTGTCAATCCCATACAGTTTTGTCGCTTTGACAATCGTCTTTGCCACATCATCATCATCATCATAACAGCCGAAAGACGTCCACTGCTGGACATGGGCCTCCCCCAAAGGGGGGGGGGAGGGGTTGCCATAATCGCCACGCTTGGCAGGCGGGTTGGCGATCGCAGTGTATGGTGTTGAGTTTTACAGAGAACGCTGCTGCCCATTCTCTGGCAAGTCCCTTAGTCGCTTTTTACGACACCCACGGGAAGTGATGGGATGGTATTATTCTTTTACGGAACCATACGGCACCGGCCGACACCATACGGCGTCTTTGCCACGCTAACGCTGAAATATTGTCACTTGCCTCTAGCCCCTGGTGGAGACCGCAAATATCCGCTAGTTGAGACTACCATCATCATCTACCTAGCCTTTTCCCAACTATATTGGGGTCGACTTCCAGTCGAGACGGATTGAGCTGAATACCAGTATTTTATTTGACAATGTATGTACACACATTACCTAAAAAGATAAAAAGAGGGAAACAGAAAGATAATGCTTATTTCAAAAGAAATCTCTTCCAGCATACCTGCGAAAGGAGAGTTGTGTAAAAGATATGTACACACCGTGTGTAAAAGGTATAGGTACTTACAAATAAAACAATAAACTTTAATATAATATACAATACACAAATATTACTAAAATAAATATGAAACTAATACATACTAAATAATATTATAACATAAATAATAATACATACTTATATGCAACTATGACGGTAAAGAAAGGTAGTGTTCTTTCACTCTTCTTTTAAAAACTGAAAGAGTTTTTTAATATGAGACTATGAGATTTATTAAGTAGGATGCGTTAAAACTACTGTGAAACTATTTCAATTAAAACATAAGCGCATGTGTAGCCCTTGAGAGTTTATTTCAAAACTTATTGGAGTTATTTTCGTTTTTACATCATCACCAATTCCAAAGTACAAAATTAATTCCGTTCAAAATAAACGTGAACAGCAAAATAATAAACACGACCGCGAAAGAAAATAAACTCAAAAACAATTTGGCGGAAGCCGTTCATCCGAACAGACTTCATCTCGATCAAAGAGCCCACGAAAGCACAATTAAACTTCCCCAATGCCTTTGTTTAAAAACACAACTCCGGCAAAAATTCTTTTCTCTATAACAATTTTCAGTTTGAAACTAACCGACAAAAGTCCAATAGTTTCCCAACAATCTTGATGAAAGCGATTGAGCATTTCGTCGACGATTTCTGCCCTAAAATGTTTCGTTTTTTTTTTTAGGTACTTTTTATTGCCACAACAAAAAACTTGGTTTATTGCTTTCTGCCTTGGCTTTTACTTGCCAACAAGCTTATTTGAATGTTCGGTGAGAAATGGTGACAGCCCTGGATTTTGCTCTCACACTTATGCAGTTTAGAATATGTGTTTTGTATTTAGAACATCCCATGTGATCTCTGATACACTTTTTAACGGGGAACTCAGCAATACTGTTTTTTAGGGTTCCGTACCTCAAACGGAAAATACTTAACACTTATAGAATCACTTTGCTGTCCGTCCGTCTGTCTGTCAAGACCCTTTATCTCGGGAACGCGTGGAGGTATCGAGTTGAAATTGCGGCCCCTTGCAGCTGGGAAAAAATCAAACTTCTAAGTTATCGTAAAAAAAGATACGGTCGTTTCTACCGCAAAAAACTTATATTTCGACACCCTCAAGGGAATTAAAATGTACAGGGTATTTATAGAGTATTTCCCATTGACCTAGACTTATGAAATTTGGCAAGTAATACCGTCTTATACTACAAGTACAGGAAAAAGTCTGAAAACTATACATTTGTAATCAAATCATAAAAAATATTGTCTTTATTTAATGTAATTTGTAGCTACAAATTTGTACGGAACCCTCGGTGGGCGAGTCCGACTCGCACTTGAACGGGTTTTTTTTCATCAGCCTAATTTCTGTACCTCTGCTGAGCAAAAGCATCCCCTTTCTTCCTTTAAACCTTTCTTCGCGATCTCTGACCAAGTATCTATATCCATACTAATATTAGAGGTATAAAGCTGAAGAGTTTGTTTGTTGGAACGCGCTAATCTCAGGAACTACTGGTTCGAATTGAAAAAATCTTTTAGAGTTAGATAGCCCATTTATCGAGAAAGGAACAAATTAAGGCCATATAAACGGAGCTAACTACTCCTCTACGCGCTATTCCGCTACACGCATTTTTAATTTATTATTAAAAAATAACACATATTTTAAAAAAGTAACACAACCAAATTATTTTCGTTTGTATTGCAAAGCTGTAGATATTTCTTTTTTTTAGGCTTTTGTTAAAAAATGAAGGAGTAAAATGGTTTCATCTCAACGATTTGGAATAAGCCCTGGCTGGAGGCTTTAATATTTATATTAAGGCCACCACAGGAAAGTCCGGTTAAGCAGTCGACAACCTCCTAGGTTGACCTGCGAGAGGCCACACATAAAAAAAAAAATCAACGATTTGGAAGTGATTTGGTGATTATTTTTCGTATTATGTGATACCGATACATAAATTCTGGCTAAAGCAAATTACGTATCATATCATGTTGATTACTACCTATTTTTTTTCAGATGTAATTCTCAGTAAATGCCGACGAAAAGTTGCTTCATCTGCACGCTGTTTTTAAGCATTTCTCAAGAGAGTAGCCCTAATGATGAAAGTGACGCAGGCGAAGTTGCGTGGCTCAGCTAGTAAATCTTTTGGAGAATGAGTCATTTTAGACATTTGTTTCAAGAACTTCCATTTCCAATATCCTCAAAGAATGCTTTTTCAATGTTTAATAAGAGAAATCTTTGATGAGAGTAATTAATTCTGAAACAGAATCATCTGATTCGTATTTTACAAATATTTTACTGTCCTGGCATTATTTAAAAATGGCGCTCAAAATTACACGTTAACCAAAAATGCCAAACCAAAAATGCCAAAAATGTTTAAACAAACAATTAGAAAAAATAATTTAACGGCACGGTTGGCGCAGTGGTTGAGCGATTGACTGCTGCGCTGCGTGTCGCAGGTTCGATTCCCGCACGGAACAAATATTTGTATGGCCTACAGATAGTTGTTCCGGGTCTGGCGGTTTGTGTATATGAGATTACACGATACAGGAGGTTTTTTTAAGGATAGGAAATCATCAAATGACTCCTCCCGCTCTGGGCGAAGCAGAAGGGAGTGTCAGACTCTTACTGACTAAAACCCAACCGTGTTCCTCCTAATACCCTTTGCGTTCCAGGGCCGCGGTGACAGGAGAATTTCCTAGTGTGTGACGACGTAAAAAAAAATATTAAACACTGTTTTACAGCATTTTGTCCCGAAACTTAATTATGAGACTCGTTCATGAAACACTCTTTTCACATTAATATAATTATCGAAATTAATTAATTCCCCAGCGAGTAACGCTTCGTTGGCTCCTAATCAAAATGTACGAATAGGTACTTGTTTCATAATTTCGTACAAAACTCGAAAAGTCCGTTGTAATTTTGCAAATGGAATATCAATTCAATATTATGGGTCGCCATTTTGTGTAAAACAAAGATCTAGAGAATGGACTGAGTCTTCCCGATTCAAATATTGACCCAATGACAAGTCTATTCGTTTTTTTGGAAATTGGTGCCATTGCTTCCGCTTAAATTATTCTAACAGTCATAGCTGGTAACTCATTGTCATTAATCGAGGGGTTGATTAAGTTTTAATGACGACTGCATCGATTGGAGTGAAGAAAGCTGTTTTCGCTTTGTCTCTTTCAAGTTTTTTAGTTTTGTTGTGTGTGTACCCTGGCTGGAGGCTTTATTTTATTCAATTTGTCGTCGTCAACCTCATATTATTATGTTATCCAATGTTGATCGGCGAGAGGACACCCAATAATAAAGTCACTATTACAAACAGAGTAGTCTTTTACTATCAGAATCTAATATCCCTTCGTAGATACACGAACAATAAATTATGAACCGTTTTTCATTACTACAGAACGCAAAGGGCACTTCAATTGTGAGATCGAAATCGATTCGGAACAGCTTTATGTCTTTATTTATGTTTTTGATATTAAGAAAGTCAGTAAATGTATGTACAAAGACCTTTATTGAATAAAATAGAATAGAATAGAAAATCATTTATTCAGGACAGACAAACGCACAGCGACAAAGTAAATAGAAGTAATAGTAGTTGCATAATTGCGCTGAGCGTGCCCATACCGAAAGGGTAACCATCTCAGCATTTGCTGGGCGTCAGACACCCGGCGCTGGTTTTCAGTTGGCACCCCACAGTGACACACGGACGAAGGTAAACACAATAAACATAGTACACATTAATCTGGTGCCTACCATAGTCAATTTTGTGAGGGTATTGCTCCGTCCATGCTCTATGTCTGCTATGAATCGTGTTTATACCGTTGATGGAAACTGACGCATCATTTGCGATCGTTATTTCTAATTAAGGGAGAATGTTTTAGAAAATATAATTAAGAAGGGAGTCGGACGTTACGAGAACTTATTGGGTACTTACAAAAGGATGAACTCATTAACCTTGCTACCCTAATAAGTAGGCAAGTAATGCAGGTATCAGTTATAGTAGCCGGCACGATGAATGCAGCAGGGTGATCTCGCCAATGTGCGGTGGGCAATATTCGATGAGCAGTGACCGATGTTTAGAGGGTATGTGGAACAGAGAGTAAAGTTCCGCAAACCCCCATTGAAAAGGGAGGATCCTTCTATCAGACAGTTGTTGTGTTTGGTGGTCAACTGGCCGATAGTTGATATTCGGGCTAAAGTATATGTTCAAATCGCACGAAATTCTGCATCGCGCAAGCAGAGTTTAGCTTGCGCGATGCAGAATTTCGACGTAGTAGTTCGCTGCTAGTTGGATAGATGGCGACGCGGTTCTTTTTATTGCGATGTTGATTTGCTCCAATGGTTTTTTCTTGTGGTGGCATTGATGCCGCTACAGATGAAACAATAACGTGAAGCGTCAGAGCTGTTGTCGTCAAACCGACCAATCGAGAGTGTGCTCACGACTCGTGCCGCATTTTTCAAGGAAAGTATGACTGGAAAAGTTGATACTTCTTGTATTTAAAATATCTTTTTCCCGTACGTGTATTTGCACTCCTTGTTCATCCCACGGGATCCGTACATTTTTTTTTAGTTTTCAGGACAATCTTTCTACTAATGACAGAATAAAAACTATTTCAATATATAACATTTTTAACCACAAAATTTTCGTAATCTTTAGGCTTTGCACGGGTTTAAATTATATAAATAAACTTTCGTTGTTTGTCGCTTCATCTATTAGTGAAAACCATATCAAAGTAATTAATACCATAATGGCAAATTTACACAGTGCGAGCTAGCGTGCGAATCGGTCTGCCGAGTAGCTGCAGTGCAGTACCTCGCACCAGAGTTACTCCAACATGTTTTGTTTTCACTGCCTGCTCGCCTTACAGTAACTCGCACATGGCTCAATCACTCGCATCGTTCGGACGCGATCGGCAGTAGCTCGCCAGTGTCAGTCAAGCTGTTGCGAGCGGCAACTGCATTTTTTGGTGCCGCATTTCACAATAGACTAGGCAGCTACTATCATCGTGTAGACAGCTAAGACAGCGGCATACGAGTAGACGATCCCAGTTGACAGTTATCTATTATCTACTCAGCAGCTCGAACTGCGTAAAATAGCCATAACAGAAAATCTTCTTCTTCTTCTCGTGTGGGCAGTAAGGTCTAACGACCCCACACACCCTAGTGTCAGAGTTTTTAAACTACCTCAAGGGCCTCTGACATGGTTTATTTGACGACCGCCATTTGGCGGCCGGGACCACCGGCTTATACGTGCCTTCCGAAGCACGGTATCATCTTTTTATCAAATAATCAGGTCACTCAAGCCTGCAATGACCTAGCCAAACTGGAAACAATTTTACAAAGTATGCTTCCCGTGAGAATCGAACCCACGACCACCGGGTCACAATGCAAACGCTTAAACCACTCGACCACGGAGGCAGGTAACAGAACATTAATTTGTTTTATACTACCTACAAATTAGGATTAGAAATTAATATTAGTTTAGATGGGGCGGAGCCGCGGACGGCAGCTTGTGAATAATAACTTACATTCACCCACTATAAAAAGAGTGGTACACTTAACTTCGACAAACACGGTACACAAAAGGCTTCTAGTAAGTATTCCATTACCAATTTTCCTTTTCTATGTTGATTGACACTAATAGGCGATGAGACAGCACATCGTGCCTTATTCCAACCACTAGCGCTAAGTACTGTATACTTTGTGGTTATTTTCGGCACATTGTGATCGTTTAGTTGTTGGTAGATACGGTTCTTTTGTTTGAGGGGTATTTTCCTCTATTAGGTTGTGGAAAATGATAGGTGTTTGGGTAGTTTTTGTTGTATTTTTGGTGGGATATATGGAAGTATCTTTCTAATATCAAAAGGTTTTAAGGTGTGAGAACATTGATATATAAAAACCCAAGATACACACTCAGCATTTCAAAAACTTCCGCATAAAACAAGAGCACAATTTAAAATTGTGCGCTAGTTTCAAAAAGTCGCATCACTCGCCATACTGCACTGCTTTGTAAAAACAACTTTAAACGATCCGTGTAAAGTTAAATTTGCAAAAAAATTGTTAATAGTATACCTAACTACACACAAGTCACACATGAGTTCACATGACACTTGATACATGTCAGTTTTTGACGACAGTTTCGAGTGTTGCATTTTTTATGTATCAATGTGTGAGAAGTTTAGGCAATATTAGTTTTCGTCCGCAACGTATGCGCATATCCCATTATTCCCGGTCTCCATGAAATTTCGGGAAATCCTCTCTTTGTGCTCTCCTATACTCTTGAAGGAACCTGCATGCCCAGGTTGCTACGACCAGTAGATTCAGCTGTGTGTAGACTACACAAGGCAAGTAGAGGCCTCTATCTGATGGACGATTCTCTTATTTTTATGGAGTGTTCGCTATCGTATTATCTCATCATCATATCAGTCGAAAGACGTCCGCTGCTGGACATAGGCTTTCGCCACAGCAACCGGTCCTGTGCGTCTCGCATTCATCGGCTACCCGCGACCTTCACTGGGTCGTCGGTCCACCTTGTGAGGGACGCCTTCCAACGCCGCGTCTTCCAGTACGCGGTTGCCACTCCAGAACTATCGCTTTTGCATAGCTGTCGCAAACTATCACATTCTGATTTTTTTTGACATTGATTGACGCTGAAATTGATATTCATTTGAACGCATTTTAAGTACGAGCGTATTTTAACTGCCTCCGTAGTCGAGTGGTATAGGCGTTTGCCATGTGACCCGGTGGTCGTGGGTTCGATTATCACGGGAAACATACTTAGTAAAATTGTTTCCAGTTTGGCTAGGACATTGCAGGCTTGAATCGCCTTATTGTCTGATAAAAAGATGATTCCGTACTTTGGAAGGCACGTAAAAAACGGTGGTCCCGGCCGCCAAATGGCAGAGGTCTTTGAGGTGGTTTAGAAACTCTGACACTAAGGTGTGTGGGGTAGTTAGACCTTACTGCCCACACGATAAAAAGAAGAGTACGAGAAGGATAATCCTTTTATTCTAGTACTAAATAAAATAAAATTTTAAAGGCATAACCTTTACGACCACCTAAAAAGCAGGAAATACTACCCACCAACTTTGTCTAAGAACCCCAAAATTCACGCTCACCAAAATTCAATTTAGTCTGCACGGTAACTATGACCCAATTCCCATTCAACAGAGCCAGTGTTTTCCAAATGTTAATAAACTTTTTTTCAAATACCCTCCCCTCATTTTACCTTCGGGGTAATGTAGGCAACTGTTCGTGAACCAGGAAGTACGGAGGCCTTGCCGGGAACATAATGTGTTTCAATAAAAGGTGCTGCATACTCAGATGTTCTCAAACTTTTGAGTTGTGACCCCCGAAGCGGTTTGGTGAATGGAAACTTTTTGGAAGTTTGTTTCGTGGTTGGTTTATATTATCGGTGGTATGCAGTGACCTACATTGTGGTTCTGATGTAGAGCAAATTTCTTTTTGTCATGCAAAAAGGCACAGGAAGTTTTCACTTTTCCAGAAGCTTGCTTGTGTGTTAAAGCGATTTAAATAATAACAGTACAATAGAGAAAATAGTACCAATACGTTATTAATTTTAAAACTTGACAACTGATATAAAGTTTTAAAATTAATAACGTATTTGTTCCATTATAATGAAACGTTATTAACTTCGTAGGAGTAATTAGGTTTTGAAACTTTTTCAATTAATTTCAAAATCTAGTTCAATGCTGGTTAGTTTTGTTTTGTCAAAAAAGAAGCAGGTTATTAACCTCATATTTTATTGAAATTCTAATTATTTCCACTTATTATACCTTGGGGTAATAGTACATAAGAGGAGCTCGTAACAGCCACACGGGTCGATGTTCAAGGTTAAGCATCGCTTTCCAAGGTTGGTCTGTGGATGGGTTACCATCTTAACATACCGAGTTTCTTCCGTGCCTCAGAAAGCATCTTAAGCCGTTGCCGCAGCCGTCCCGGCTGTCATTTGTAGATCTTTGGCAGTCGTTACGGAATTTCAGAAGCTAGTTAAACTGATTCCAGTCTTGCCAAGAAGTTACCGTGTTACCCAATTAATGGGTTATGGAGGTCTGGTAGGGAGCCACTCCACGTAAAATACTGGTATTCAGCTGAATCCAGTTTAACTGCAAGCCGACCTCAAAATAGTTGGGAAAAGGCTAGGCAGATGATGGCACCTTGGGGTTCATAAAGCATTTGAGAAACACATCCAAGGTTCTCGATACAGCTCGTGAATTCTCGGTTTTTATACGTAAAGGCGGAGTGGAGCCGAAATTTTTCTATCACACTTCTCATTTCTTGTGAGTAGCACTCAAAACATTATTTATATGAGCCATTTCTAGATTTATTTATAGGCTGTTATTCAACGATCGATGGCGTGTTAAATGTGACGACTGTGATGAGAATGTGAAATGCTAACATTATTGAAGGTGTGACTGAAATATGTACCCTAAAATCATTTGCCAATTTTGCCTGTGCAATGGCTTAAAACACGACACAAAGATAACCCTTTTTTATACAAACGTTCGTCACTAGGAATTTCTCCTGTAATCCGGTGGGTGCGTTTACAAACATACGAACTCACATACACAAACAATCAGACCCGGAACAACTATTTGTAGACCATACAAATATTTGTTGTTCCGTGCGGGAACCGAACTAGCGACACGCAGCGCAGCAATCAATCGCTCTACCACTGCGCCAACGATGTCGTGTCGCATTTTAAGCGGTAATATAATGCATGTGTGATGCATAAGGCTTGGGTTTGATTTCCAGCTAAGGAAAAGTGTTTTTTTACTATTGATAGGCACGCGTTTGACCACTATCTCACCTGATGGTAAGCGATAATGTGGTCGAAGATGGAGCACGCTTGCCTAGAAGTAACCTATTCACTCTTTACTTAAAGACTCCCAGGTTGTAGCTATCAGGAAACACAGCCTCTAGAATTCCACTCCTTAGCTGTACGCACTATGAATGTGATCCCAAAACGTTTTGTGCGTTTGTCGTCCTATCCGGTTTTTCTCAGTAGAATCGAGTTTTTCAGTATTTTTTTTAAGGATGGGAAATCTTCAAATGATTCCTCCAGCTCTGGGTGGAGCAGAAGGGAGTGTCAGACCCTTACTGACTAAAACCCACCCGTGTTCTTCCAAATGCTCTTTGCGTTCCAGAGCCGCTGTGACTTTTTCAAACAAATTTCACAATCAGCTCTTCAGTCTCGAATTGAACCCGGTTGATGGACATAGGCTTGCCCCAATAAGTAGTATGGATACACAAATTCTTTACTCGTCGGGGAATATGACATCCCTGGAAGCCTCATTAGCCAGACCACTGCTAGACATAGCCCTCCCCAAAGTGTCGCCTACTCATCGGCTACCCGCGACCCTCTCCAGGTCATCGGTCCACCTTTCAATGCTGCATCTTCCGATACGCGGTCGCAAATCCAGAACTTTGCAGCCCCATTAACCATTTGTTCCCTGCCCACTGCCACTTCAGTTTGGCTATCCTTCGGGCTATGTCGGAGAGAATACCGCCTAAAACAAATATCTTAACAATTTTACGTCTCAAAATCAGCAGAAGCTTTTTGACTGATTCCCAGTTTTACATGCCACCACTCAATTTAACAAAGGGGTTACTTACCACCAATGAAGCTGTGAGTGGGTACATGGAATATAATATTCTAATGCATGAATATCAAACGTACGAGGATTTGTGCGGATCAGCGTTTTGAGAATCCGGTGTATACAAAAATTGCAATATGCATGCCTATAATATTTGAGGGATCCTCTCAATTCATCATAGAAAATTGCACTAGAAACGGATTTTGAGAAAAATGGTACAAATCTGGAAGTAAACAATAATAATTTTTGAAATAGGTTTATCGATGACGGAGTCCTGAGGTAACAATCTTGAAAAAAATATAACCTAAACAAGCGCCAAAGAATCAGCATTGTCATTCAACGCGGCAATGCTGCCAGTGTTCTGGGCACTTTTGCCCTTGACAGCGATATGGATTATTTTTTTAATGAACAAGCACTTCCTTAATTTTTTGAAGTCGTATAAAATTTAAGCTCAATCGGTATATCTCCTTAGTAATTGTGCGCATGTACATCTGTGCAATTTGCTTTTCTTCGTTATTCTGTATTTATCTTGCTCCAATAAGTGGTAAAGAAAACACGTGATATTCGGCATAATATGGAAACCTGGGCTTAACAGTCCGGATTTGCTAGTAGTAAGCTAGCGTGGTGTAATTAATTGTATCTTATGTACAGCCTTTTGTCCGCACTTAGACTCCCATTCGCTCCATTGTGCCTGGCTAATATATCCAACCTAGCTTCACCCACACCCCATGTTTTTTGTTGAGTGCGTTCCTTGAAATTGGTTATGCTAGAGCTGATCTGCATCGAGTTTGACTTTGGAAACTTGGGGTCCAAATTGGTTTACTTTCGAGTTATCAACGTTTTTTTTACATTTTCTGCATTACTAATAATAACTGCAAATTGAGAAAACTCTACTCCACTCTGTAGGTAAGGTCGAGCTATGAAATTTCTTGAAACATCTTTTAGTTAATGACGCTATTTATTCGGAAAAACGTTTGGCACTTAACATACAAATCACAGGAAGCACTTCATCGTTGAATAAGCTATCTTAAACTGTATATCAGTGTCTACTTTCACTGCAATCATTTCAAGGAACGCACTCAATAGGGTAGATGACTAAATAATCTAACTATCCCATCAAATAGTTTTCGAAAAAATATTGGACACGCATGCATTGATATATAAAAAACCCAAGATGCACAGTCTCGAACAAATGCAACACTCGAAACTGTCGTCAAAAACTATGTCAAGTGTCATGTGTGAGTTGTGTGTAGTTAGGTTGAATTTGCAAAAAAAAATTGTGTATCGGATCGCTTAAAGTTGTTTTAACAAAGCAGTGCAGTATGGCGAGTGATGCGCAATTTTTTTTGCAAATTCAACTTTACACGGATCGCTTAAAGTTGGTTTTTACAAAGCAGTGCAGTATGGCGAACGATGCGAGACTGTTTGAAACTAGCGCAAAATTATACATTGTGCGCTTGTTTTTTGCGGACGTTTTTGAGATGCTGAGTGTGTATTTTGGGTTTTTATATATCAATGCACGCATGTTATTTTTTCACGTAAACACAAATTTAAGATGATACAGTGCGTTGAAAACTCATTTGACGTCACATTACAGGACAATTTTTACCGAATAGTGACGTCACAAGGCCCCACTCCTGATTTTTTATGCGTTTTTTTTTTGTAATTATTTATTAAAACAATAAAGACTTGTCCAATATTTATTGGAAACCTATTTGACGGACTTATTAGATTTTTTTAGTCTTTTATCCTATTCCCAGTCACGCTGTATGTACTGTTCTTTACAGGCTACGCAAAGCCTCACTGTATCATGAATTTGTGCGCGTTATCGTTCCTAAATGTATTTCGCCGGAAAATTGCAAACGCCCGTAAGATTGTAAAATATCGCGTGAAATGTTAAACTGTCTTTTCTCAAATAAACACGAATAAATTGGAAGCTATTGAATTTGGATGGGATTTGTTGTGTACATATAGAAAACGATTTTTTTCAATTAAACCTGTAAATTATTACCTAATTGAATTTAATTGATTTTTCATAATATAATCGTAAAATTTTAATCTAAATAGTTTTTTCCCGCAACTTCGTATGCGCATATCCCATTTTTGCCGTTCCCGTGGGAATTTCGGAAAATCCCTTAGTACTTCTCTACACTCCCCAAGGAACCTACATGCCAAATTTCAGCTTTCTACGACCAATACTTTTGGCAGTGCTTTGTCTGTCAGCAACTCACTCAGTAACAGAAGAATTTTATATTTAGGATAAAGATTTATTACAATCTTACGGAGTTTGCAATTTTCCGGTGACATATACACGGTGTCATTTTAGTCGTCTTACAACAGCAGCCCACGTCATCTATCCAATGACTCATACACATTCAATAAAAATATGTACATTTATGAACATTTGAACTATTAAAGATAAGATAAGATAAGATATAAGAATATGGGTACAAAACACGGTGACATAAAAATATAATTAGCAACAGCCATATTTTACCTGAAGGCATGCAAAAGTACAAAACACATGAATGATTCTAAGTACATAATAATAAAGATAACAATGTCAATATAAAGATTAAGTAATACGATTAAAATGTCATTATAATATAATTAAATTAAAATTAAATTAAATAAAAGATTAAATGTCATATTTTTCTAATTTCCAGTCAATATAAAAGTGATCAAGAGATTCCTTTCTCCATTAAAAATTCTGCCACGCTATAATACGCTTTGTTTTCTAAAAAGTTTCGTAGTTTTTTTTTTAATAAATAAAAAAAAAAACAATATTAAAGTTCAGTAATTTTAATGCATTCTTTATTTTTATTGTACCTATTATCTTAATGAGTTATTTTAATAAAACTATTGCGCCTAGAGGTAGTTCATGTCGGGTACATTTAGTTGGCCGCCTTTGTATGACGACTTGCATTGAATGGCACCGTGTATTCAAAGATCGATATCCGTCTACCCGTTTCATTTTACCACTGCGCTTCCAATTGCATTCTTCAAACACAATATTGTGCGCAAAACTCGCTTCTAACCTTTCGTTCACGACTTCAAAGCATATTGGAGTCCGGAATTCAGTATATAGAGAACCACCAGTTATTGGTGCCCACGAACTGATACTTTTGTTAAAAAATAATGGAGTACGAAATTTGAAATTCGCAGAAAATTCGTCGCACTAAACACGGTGCCATTTAAAAAAATATACTACACATTCATTTAAAAAATACAGTTGTGAACATTTGAATCTTTAAAAAATTAAAATATGGTGCAGAACGGAACAGCGACATTGTTTTGATACGTAAACATTATTAACAGTGTTTAATCATTCTAATGCATTATTTATTTTACCTATCACCTAAATGAATTATTTTTCAAAAATAATCGCGCCTAGAGGTAGTTTATGTCGGGTACATTAAGTGGGCCGCCTTTGTAAGACAACAAAAATGGCACCGTGAATATAATAACCGCCGCTCGGGTTGATCTACATGATTAAGCATTGCTTACTGAGGTCGGTCCTAGGATGGGGTTATCTTTGCATACTGGCTTCCAGTCTAGCCGGATAAGCTGAGTACCAGTATTTTACAAGCAGCGTATGCCTATCTGACTTCCACAAGCCGGTAATAACTAACAGGGTAAGGCTGCTGTCTATTGACGCGGAGCGAGGCAGCGGAGCTGAGAAACGGAGTAATGTGAAGCGGAGTTGCAGACTGTGTCTGTCCATTGCGAGCGAGTAAGGTAGCGGAGCGGAGAAACGGAGAAATTTTAACCAAGGAACAGCATAAAATCTCCATACCACGTGAGTCCCACGTGAGTCACTGATATTCGAATGAAATGTGTTGCGGAGATTATATGCAATTCTATTGGTTAAAATTTCTCCGTTTCTCCGCTTCGCTGCCTCACTTCGCGCAAATGGACAGGCTCTCTAACGCGGAGTAAGGCGCAAGGTGTAGGGCACTAGAGCGGAGCAGATATTTTATTCAATTCCATTGGTTAAAATCTCTCCGCTACTCTCCTCTCCGCTTCAGTGGACAGTCAGCCTTACAATCTTGGGTTCTGACTCCCGTAACGACTCACAGATCTACAAATCTATATAGCCAGAAGAATCCTGCTAGATTTAAGTAAGCTACAGTTCTTCTACGTAGGAATCTAGGTATTTTAAGGTGATCACCCATCTTTGGACCGACCTTTGCAAGCGTTGCTTAACCTGGTAGGTCGACTAATGCGTTCTATTTCTAAAGGACAGCTTTTTCTACAAATAGAGCATTTTGATTTAATACCTTTCGAATTCTTTGGACTGAAGGCAATTTTACTTGAAAACTTTTTGAGTTATGAAGATTACGCTTTGATCTTTGAGATAAGACTAGAATATTGGAGTACCAGTTTCCACTTTAACGAAGGATCGATAACATTATGTAAAAGAATACGATTAAGGAATTTTTCAAACCTTCTTTTTAAGAAGATGGTGGGACGAATTCGACTCCTATCGAAATTACCCGTACTAACAAAGAACCGAATTATGTGAAAAAGGGTGACTGACCCGGATTTTATCCAACAAAAATATGGCTAGATAGATAGATTCCCAACAGCCTAATAAGCCTCCCACAAGGTAAACCGATGACCTGGTGCCGATCGCGAGTAGCCGGTAGATGCGAGTCGCGGCATCGACCACGCAAGACAATACGACGATACCATTTGACCCCAATTGGGGCTTACGGTCCTTGAGAGGACCGGTTGCTGTGGCGACATACGCGGGTTGGCTTATGTTCAGCAGTGGACATGTTTCGGTTCATATAATGATTATAATGAGATAGATTCTTTTTCGAGTTAAAAACGTGGCCTCTACCACCGTAAATGCTACTTGCAACTAATGCTAACTTCAAGATGCAAACGATTTCTGAGTTCTTAAGAAGATCGGCTTCAACTGAAAGACGGCTCCGGTTTATTACAAAAAAATAAGAAGGTAGGTGTTTATTTCAATAAAACAATTTACTGCCACATTTGAATTGTCTAGTTCGACTATTTCCAAGTTCCAAAAAGATTGATTAACAAAATCACAAATAATTTATCCAAAAAATATACAAATTATTTTTGAACAAAAAAAAATAAATAAGACTTTATTTCAAACTAAAGCAGCAAAATAAAATGATGTTGATGAAATTGTTCGTTTTAGCAAAGAGTTGTCGAAGCCAAGAGTTAACTAACAATGAAAGATGCCAACAAATTGGTTTAAATGTCTCTCGCTTTCAACTAATAGTGAAAAGACGTCCACCATTTTACTTAGTTCCAAGAACGGGTTTGAAAATATACGGGTAGCAATTTTGATAGGAATCGCATGTCGCAAATAACATGGGATAGAGCGTTTTTTACAACCAATCACAAAAAGACCAGTACTCTGGATTTGTTCTTGGTTGATCGAAATAGGGTCAATCCTTACGCTGCCTGTCCACTGACGCAAAGCGAGGCGGCCAAGCAGAGTATGGGAGTAATACGGAGTGGAGTTACGGACTGTAACGAGGTAGGGTGGAGCGAAGTTGCATAGCTGGGCCGAGATAGGCAGTCCGTGGATGTGTGACCATCTTAAAATAACGAAATACCTCCGCGCCACGGAAAGCACGTTGTCGAACAACAAGAACAAACAGAGTAAAGAGAAAAATAATTCAGTAAAAATTATCGGCTGGATGGATCATGAATCAATTGGTTTCACTGTTCTCGTACAATGGAGAGCATGCAGAACAGAACAGAAATGCACAGATATGTTCGAACAAAATATTGTAGTTGGAACGTATCCGTGCAATTCATCAATGGCTCACTCCGCCGATATAGTTCATGCTCATACCAGCGCAACAGATGGAATTTCAGTTAACAATAGAGTAAAAATCGTGATATTCAAAAACTGTTTGTTGTAAAAAACTAAGTGAAATATTCACTAAAAGTTTATTGTTTTGGGTGTTTTTAAATAACAATATGCTATGATGTTCCTTTACGTAAAGTTTCTCAGATCCATTGGTGACATTAATATTTTTAGATGACCGAACAGCCGTTAGAATAAAAGGAACCCTTCTACTATCACTTGTGTGTAAGTCCTTCTGCCACAGCCAATTTGCTCCAAATCTACACGATCCATTCAGCTGGGTACACATACTCTTACGTATGTATGTAACTAAACTTGACGGCGTTACGCAAATAAATATTTTTAACTGTGCATAACAGAAGAGCTTTTATGACGGCTGGTAGAATACAGGACTGGAACCCTGACACAGCGAGATGAGGCCGCGGCAGACCGCAAAGGAGATGTCGGGTCGACCTTGATGTCTTCCTTACGATTCGGAAGGAAGAGGCACAATACCGTGAGCATTGGAAGGAATGGAGGACCTTTGCCCAGCATTGGGACAGTACGGGCTAGTAATAATAATAGAAGTTATTTAAGATATTATTTCCGTCTATAACTTTTTTACTCGTTCCAAACAAGCGCGGCCGTTTCAAACCACCTCCCTTATATTTCAACATAGGGTGAACACAAAACTAACAAAGTTGGAAAGGACCAAGAAATTCAAATTATTTCGATAGTGAGAACAGTAACTGTTCCATTTCGCGACAAAATGACTATTGTGAAGAATCCCTTTGTACTCGAATTTCTAAATTGGTTTCAAGGTTTTGGGGTGCCAGAGTTGCCGATCGAAGAAATGAAAGGCAGACGTACCAAAGGATGTCTGATGTCTGAAGAATGATACATCAATCACTGCTACAGGTTACGCATTGAACGCAGGTAATGTAGCATCACTGCAAGCGTCATATGTACCTATTTGTTATTTTGTTTGAATTATAAATTTAACTGTGTATATATTCTATAATGATAATTTAATGTGACTGTGTGTTTATGAATATTATTTTAATGAGTTTTTAAAACTTGAAATAAATGATTATTTATTTATTTAAAGGGGTTCGAACTTCTTTATATGGGAGCCGACATAGACCCCAGCTGCCATTTTGATTTTATTTCAAAGTTGCGGCGCATGTTATGAAGCACATAGTTAAGTAAATTTTAATGATAGCCATGATTGTCAAATGGTGTTTTTATCTCGAAATATTTGGCAACGTGACACTTTAGGGCACCATGTTCTAACATTTTTTGTTCTCTACCCATATAATTATGCACGTTAAATCGTGCGTAGCCGTAACTTTGAAAAAAATCAAAATGGCGGCGGGGGTGCTACACCGCAATGGTTCTTTGCCCTTTTGGGGCTGGCGTTCACTTATGCGACCTTTTTCATAACAGAATTCCCTACTGAAGCCTGTATTTCACGATACTACCTGAAGGTCTTCAAGTGACGAGTGAATAGGTTACTTTTAGGCAAGCGTACACGTGTGACGTAGCTCAAAGGATCGCCAAATTGAAGTGGCAGTGGGCAGGACACATTGCTTGTAGAACAGATGGCCGATGGGGCCGAAAAGTTCTGGAGTGGCGACCGGAAGACGCAGCGTTGGAAGGCCGCAGGTAGCCGATGGATGCGAGACGCGCAGGACCGGTGAAAAGCATTACATTTCTTCTGAGGCAGTTGGGTAAAACATAATTTCCATGAAGGTATAGATAAGAGTGGAGACCGCACTCTAAATACCTAAGTGAAGCCGACTGTGGTCGAGACGCTCTCTTTCTGAATACATACATAAGATAAAGAAAACACTGACAGATATCACTGTCTCGTTCTTATGTACGTATTCCGAAAAAGAGCGTCCGACCACAGTCGGCTTCACTTAGATGTTTAGAGTGTTGCCTCCACTTTTATCTATACCTTCATGATGATTTCTACTTCCTCCTTCCTGAACGATAACACTATTTAATTTCATTTATCCGAATAACATTGCTGTAGCAACAACAATCGAACTACAAATCCCGGTACCACCGAACCGCACCTGACTGAATATCAACAGTTCACACACCGCTAGTCATATTAATACGAATATTATGTGAATGTATGATTACTGAATACAATAATACGCGCTACCAACGATCACGGTAGGCGGGTGATCGAATTCAAGCGATATTCATTCTTGCGTGGCACGCGCCAGTATGGATCATTTTCAATCATTATGATCACTGGCTCCGATCGGGTTACCATGGCGATTTCGTTCTCGGGATTAGTCTTGAGGTTATTTTTAGGAAGTTTTGTAAAAGGTTTATCAGTCTGGTGAGTAAGGAAACTTTTATATTTTTAATTATTATTATTATTATTTTGTTTATAAAATATCTATTTTTCTATCTATTTGTTGATAGGCTTGCGTTTGAACACTATGCCATCTGATGAAAAACGATGATGTGGTCGAAAATGGAGGACGCTTGCCGAGGAGTAACTTATTCACTCTTGACTTAAAGACCCCAAGGTTACAGTTTCATGAAACACAGACTCCGATAGGAATTCCACTTCTAGCTGTACGCACATTTTGAGTGAGGGATTTTTGCCTCACTCAAAATCGTAATCTTTTAAGAAATAGAAATGTTTTGTAGACCGTGATTGGACGATCGTTTTTTAGGATTCAGTACCAAAATGGTAAAAAGGAAACCTTATGGTGTGACTAAGTGTGTCCGTCTGTCACAGCTGGATAGGTATCTCGAGAACTACTAATACTAATAAAATAAACTTGAAAATTGAATAATTTTAGATGACGTTTGCAAAAAAGAAATAAATAAAAAACTACATATATATTTTTTGCAACAGTAACTGAAAGGGGTTCTTAAAAATTCCAAGTTGTGCTACTCATGTGGGGTATCATATGAAAGAGCGCTATTTGTATATTCTCAAATTTTATATTAGTTCATGCAAAGACTACAGTCAAAATAAAACGATATCTATAATAGCACACGTTTTCGAAAATCATCAACAAAAAATCCATTAGTTTCACTAGCGGTCAAGAGATGGCGCTGATCTATAACTGCAATATAATAATAATAATATAATTTATTTGTATAAAATGTGGTACAAATAGATGTTACAATAACATATCTAGTGCAAAGACACATTCCGCCATTTAATGGCATACAAATATTAATCTATTAAACGGTTTTTGTGTCACTAAATAGTATAGGCCTCGCCGATGAAAATTTAAAAACATTTCACGTTTTATATGATGGTACGGAACCTTCGGCCTCGGTGCGGGAGTCTGACTCGCTCTTGACCGGTTTTTAATAAGAAAATGTGCCCAATTAAAGGAAATATAATACTCACTATAGCCATTACACAAAAATTACTTAATTAAGGCGTGAATGCAACTTCTACATACCAAAAGTTCAGTACCTACAAAAGTAATCATTATTTCGACTACCCTTTATAACCACGGCAATTTCAAATCTTTACCTCTACCCTTCTACCCTTTACAAAACTTTTACCCTTCATTATAGTCTATTTTTCCCCGGAATTAGGGGGTAAAGACCCTCCTACATTTCTCTTTACCTATTTTTCCAGACTACTGTTATTTTCTTAAAGGAATTTGTTTCAATTTGCTTTAGGAAGCGCCGACTCGTTTCTTCATCGGGGACGTGACGACATTACTTTTATTATTTGTTGAGAAATGTAAGAATATTATTTCTGTAAAATGTGTACTTGGTTTTGCTCGTGAGTTTTCTTCGCGTGGGCTTTAATGCCAAGGAAATCATTTTCTGGGATGAAAACTGTATCTTGTGATGTTCTAAGAAGGTATTGCGTCTAGTCCATACCATCTACACTCATATTACAAAAGCTGCATTAATTCTATTTGTCTGTTTGTTACGTCTTCACGTATCAATGGTTAAACAAATTTGAATGAAATTTGGCAGTATGTTCCGAACGAAACCGCTGACAGAACCTAGTTTCATAAATATTCATTATTTCATGTTTCCTCTATTGCTAACACTACCTACGAGAACCAAGCATACATTTTCAACCATATATTTCTACTGTTGGTACTTAGTAAGTTAATAAGAACCACCCACCCCATATATATAAATCTATAATTACATCGTATTCATATAACATCACCAAAATAAAAAAAATCACACATATTTTAGTTAAAAAAGCACCCGATATAAAAATAAATTCCTTATTCAAATCCCCCTTATCCCAAAAAACACAAACGTATGGGGACCTCAAGATCCCGCATTATATGAATATGGGGGCCGGGGGATGTCAGACGATATTGACAAGCGAATCCAGGGATCTCAATAAAGCAGTCAATCCTGCTATTACATCCACCGACGGCAAAACGAAAGCTCTTTCTTTGCACAATATGTTTTGTTTGGCATACAAAAAATGAAGAAAAATGTAAGAGATATGAATGCATTGAAGTTAAAGGAGACAGTGATTTTCATTGTTCTCACATGGCGACTTTACCATAAAATATCTCGGCAACGTGACACTTTAGGGCACTATGTTGCTAACATTTTTTTGTTGTTAAAGTGTCTTCTACCCATATATGCATGTTAGATCGTGCGCCAAAACTTTGGAACAAAAATTAAAATTTCGGCGGGGGGCTATCCCAGCTCCCATAGAAAAAGTTGGAACCATTTTGACCCAGCTTATTATAAGACCTTAAATTATAAAGAAAAAAGAAAAGAAATAGAATATATATCTTACTACTCTGTATATAATAAATTAATCATAATTAATTTTAGACTAGATAGAGCAATAGTGATAGAAAGAGAAAATAATTATTTATATATGCTTTATTGTACACCAAAATATAAAAACATAAAACCTTAAACTAAAAAATATGCAATAGGCGGCCTACACGCACACACACTATAAAATATGTACACGTACGCGGTAACTTGGCACCTGGCTCGACACTTTTCGAATGTCTGTTTGAGGTTTGAATTAAAATTGAACAAGAAGATTATTTGGAAGGCCTCCCACAAGGTGGACCGATGACCTAGTGAAGGTCGTGGTTGGCCGATGGATGCGAGACGCACTGGACCGGACGTTGTGGCGACGCTTGGGGAGGCCTATGTCCAGCAGTGGACGTCTTTCGGCTGATATGATGATGGTGATGATGAATAAGATTTCGTTGAAAGCAACGCGTACGGGGTATAGTTCTCTTGGCACGCTTTTCGCAATCTCTTTTCCCAATAGTAAATGATTGGTTAACCGTATTTAGATACATCGATATCGAATTCATTGAACACCGACACAACACTCACATAACGTATTTTACTGCACCAATATTTCCGTATAGATTCGCTCCACCAAAAGCTCGAATCAGAGGCATTATGGTAAATTGGCTATGCGTTCGATGCAGCCCGGTTGCCTAAACGACAGCCAGTTTAGGCATACGTTAGTTAGGCCACCTAGTGCCGCCGGAATTGTGCTAGCGAGCGAGCTATTTGGTATGTCGGCAGATATACTGAAAATGTTGAACTGAGAAGGTAATTCCATTACATCCCTTTCTTAGTACGCTGTAACCTCAGATTATACAGACAGTATAAATTTTTATCGTGATCAAATTAGAAATTAAGAGATTTACAGAAGAACCAAGGTAACCAACATAGCAAGAGTTATTCATCATCATCATAACAGCCGAAAGGCGTCCACTGCTGGACATAGGCCTCCCACAAAAGGGGGGGGGTTGCCATAATCGCTACGCTTGGCACGCGGGTTGGCGATCGCAGTGTATGTTGTTGCGTTTTACAAAGAACGCTGCTGCCCATTCTCTGGTGAGTCCCTTAGTCGCCTCTTACGACACCCAAGGGAAGTGATGGGATGGTATTATTTTTTTACGGCACCATACGGCACCGGCGGACACCATACGGCAGCAAGAGTTATTGCTAATGCCAAACTTAGGAGGCAGTGGGCCAGGCACATTGCTCTTAGAATGGGTGGCTAATCGGGTCATAGGGTCTGGATTGGCGACTGCGTACCGCAAAACGTAGCGTAAGAAGGCCTTCTACAATGCCCGATGACTTGTTGAAGGCAGCGGGAGTCAGCTGAAGGTGATAGAAGGAAACACAGAACCAGGTGATGTCTTGTCTTCACGTTGAAATGGTGTTAGTTAGCAATGTACTAGAAAGGAATTCAGTTTCTCAGTAGCCACCAGGAGTTCGGGAATTGGTGCACTGTCACCCCCGTTCCTGGAAAAGTACGCGAAATCGTTGTTTCTGCACCTGATCTCGATGCGATCGTGTTGGAGTGCCGTCCCATTGGACTTTGAGAGTTAAGAACAGATAGTACACCAATGTTTGCGTACATACTTATGCAATTAATCTCCTGCGTACTAAGCTGATATCCGTCGATATTGGCCAACACAATCAAAATTCAGTCGGAAGAAATTTTACTATAAATCGGTGTCCTAAATTCGGTCAAGTTTATTTGAAAGATAAATTATTTCGCTTAAATACCAAATAACCTCTTTAACTTCACCTATAGCGGCACGATTGTACGAGGTTTCGTCTCTGTAGGTTTAATCTATGGCTCGAAGCCTATGTGTCGAACACACATTGCATAATTATAGAGAAAGCATTGATTGATGATGATTTCTATTTGCACTTTGCTGCCATCGTGTGTCATTCATTATTTGTGATCGACAGGAGTGGGTGTTATTTTTGAGCGACGACAATTAGGCTGTGTTTAAGGGTTTATGAACTGAATGTACATAGCTCGAAGAAACCTCAAACTTAACTGGTTATGTTCATATTCATTTATTTTAAAAAAATGGCTGTCTGTAGTCAGATTACGGACGATAATTTTACGTGATAACGTCATAAGAAAACAATTGAATTCTTAACAAACAAGCCGAACGCTTAGGCCGATCGTGCCTCTCTATCGCTTGTATCGCGCTCTCGCTTGCGCAACGTGACACTTTTTCGTGCACGCAGCCGGCATTCATCGATTTATAAGACGGTTCACGTCAAAAGGTTCACTAACAGCTTCTGTGTGCATTAAATCTTAAGTATAGGGTTATACGACATGGACTTACACAATTGCCAATGAGCATTTTCAGGAAAATTTACTCCACCAGTTGGCGCAACATATGCGAGAGGTCCTCTCACTGTAAAAGTAACTTTCGACGTTAACATGATGTCGACGTCAACTTAACAAATGTCAGAAAACAAGCGATATGAGGTGTTTTGGGACTGAAGCCTCACTATTGCCACCTGGTGCTCGAATCCATCCTCACTTCTAAAATTAGTGACAATATTGACAATGACAATTCTCTTGAAAAGCTGATAACCGATGGGCTCGAAAGGTTTTGGAGTGGCAAAAGTATTGGAAGACGAAGCGTTGGAAGGCTTTTCACAAGGTGGACCGATGACGTGGTGAAGGCCACGGGACCACATTGAATGCAATATTCACAGGAACGGTCGATGAGGTGAAATTTTGATGAGGCGTCTGCCTATCAGTGGGCGTATTTCGACGGAAATTGTGATAATGATGAACAGAATATCTGAGGCCTGTAGCGTAGCCTATAGCTAAATAATAATAGCCGCACGGATCGTCCTTCAAGGTTAAGCAGCGCTTGCCAAGGTTGGTCTGTGGATGGGTGACCATCTTAATATACCGAGTTTTCTCCGTGCCTCGGAAAGCACGTTAAGCCGTTGGTCCCGGCTGTCATTTGTAGATCAGATTTGGCAGTCGTTACGGATAGTCAGAAGCCAGTTAATCTGACTCCAGTCTTGCCATGAAGTACCTTGTTACCCTGTTAATGGGTTGTGGAGGTCGTGTAGGCAGCCGCTCCGCGTAAAATACTGGTACTCGGCTGAATCCGGTTTGACTGTAAGCCGACCCCCATATAGTTGGGAAAAGGTAAGGCAGATGATGACTATTAACCAGCAATGTGCCTAGCCATTTCCCAACTAAGTATACTGGGATCGGCTTCAGTCAAAATCGATTAAGCTGAATACCAGTATTTTACGTGGAGTGAATGCCTATCAGACCTCCACAACCCAGTAACTGGGTGATACGGTTCTTCTTCTCCTTCTTTTCGAGTCTATGGTTAACTCTTTAGATTTTTTGGACCCATTAGGTGGCTACGTTAATTTCAGCGTCGGTGGCATTCATTAGATCCCCCACAGTACAGGTATATGGGAACTTGGGGCACTCCAACATGTGACTCATGTTCTGAACAGTACACCTCAGCCAGTCTAGTGTTGAATGAAAATGCAGAATCCTGACTGCCAAAGATAACTGATGGCAGCTGGGACCAACGGTTTAAGGGCACGGAAGAGTATCTGTATGTAACGGATGGTCACCCACCCACGGACTAACCTCGACAAGCTTTGCTTAACCTCCTCATACCGTGAAGCAGCAAAACTGCTATAATTTTCTCTGGCTTCTGGCAATCCAGAATGACTACCAAAGATCAACAAATGACAGCCGGGACCAACGGCTTAGTGTCCTTTCCAAGACACGAAGGAGGTATGTTAATATGGTTACCCATCCACAGAACGACCTTGGCAATCGTTGCTTAACCTTGAAAATCGACGCACGCGGCTGTTATTATATAGCCTCGAGCTTTTGTTATTATTATCATTTGAGCATTTCTTTACAATTCACTACTTTATAGATACGGACCTTTTTAGGGTTCCGTACCCAAAGGGTAAACAACGGAACCCTATTACTAAGCCTCCGCTGTCCGTCCGTCTGTCTGTCTGTCAGCGGGCTGTAACTCAAGAACCGTAATAGATAGACTGTTGAAATTTTTACAGAGTGTGTATTTCTATTGCCGCTATAACAATAAATAATAAAAATTAAAAGGAGCTTTCTTTAATTTTTAATTTAATCTTTCCATATAAGAAACGTGTTTCTAGGGCTCCGTACCAAAATGGTAAAAAGGAAGTCATATGGTGCGACACAGTCTGTCTGCCTGTCGCAATACCGTTCCTTGTGTATCTTTATCTTTAGAAGTTCATGTAAAGATAACAGGAAAAATATAATGTTTCTAAATAGCACACTTTTTCAGAAATCATCAACAAAAATTACATTAGTTCCACTGTCGGTCAAGAGATGGCGCTGACCTAAAACAGCAAAAACATGACGGTACCTACGGAACCAACTCGTTTTTTTGGTTTATGGTACAGAACCCTTCGTGTGAGAGTCCAACTCGCACTTGGCCGGATTTGTTTAATTTAAAATACCACTTCAGTATACATCGTTTTAATGGACGATTAGTTTTCTAGGAAAGTACGAGTAAGTTAGGTAATGAAGCTTACATGTCTTATTTTTAATTTAAAATATGCGAATTTTAGTTTTAGCGAACTACGAATTTACAGGAACTTGGATTTATCCATTTGATAAGATCAATTTTTGAAGTGAAAACTTCTTTAGCGGCGTTGAGCACTTTTTCTGTAATGGGTATAAAATCTTAAACTCGCGTCAGGACACGTGACCTGATCGAAAAAGCGTAAGACGGACTCGCGTCAGGGTCACGTGATGCTGATCGAAAAAGCGTAAGACGGACTCGCGTCAGGGTCACGTGATGCTGATCGAAAAAGCGTAAGATCGAGGGGAAGGGAGAGGAACTAGTATCTCCCACTCTTTCTACCGTGCCTGAGTGTGCTGCTCCGCTTAGGCGGCACAGGGCGCTTGCGCGAATGTCCGTCTGTGTTTATGTACAGCGTGCCACGCGTATCCAAGGATACGAAATTACGGAATTACGAAATTATGGATGAAAGTTGATTTTTCTAAGAGATAAAAATTAATGTAATATATAAATAAATAACGATATAATATTATGAATAATAACATGTAAATTGTCATATTTGTGTACGATAGCGCAATAAATAAACATTGTATTCTACCTCATAAATTATAGTATTTTTGTACTTATAATTAAACACAACGTTAATACTAAAGTTTTCACTTCTGCCGGCACTCCCGGAGTGCTACCGGTGTTTTTTTTTTTTTTTTGGTTTTACTAATTGCAACTTATGTTGATTAAATCTTTTATTTGTATACGTAAATCAAATAGACCGAAATTTATAAAAAAAAACTGGCCAAGTGCGAGTCGGACTCGCGTGCAAAGGGTTCCGAACGAATTTTTTTTTTTACATGTTATTTTAACATTATAGACTTCTAATAGGTTTTCCTGTAATCTTTAGGTAAAGATCTATTATCTCCATTTTTTTCATAATTTTAGGCTCAGTAGTTTCGGAGATAAGGGGGGGGAATGGTAATTTTTCGTCTAATTTCTTGAATAACTCCTAAATCATTTATTTTAAAATTATGAAAAAGATATAATTAGAACTCTCACAGTAAGCCCTTTCATTTGATATGTCACACGATATTGTTCAAAAAACTTTTTTTTAAAATTTTCTAGTTTGACCCCCAAAAGTGACCCCCATACTAAAAATTTAATAGTTTACGTAACGCGTCCGTGTTTGGGTCATAGAATTCCATATGTGTACCAAATTTCAACAGAATCGGTCCAGTGGATCCGGAGAAAACTGGCTGTGACAGACGGACAGACAGACAGACAGACAGACAGACACCCGAGTGATCCTATAAGGGTTCCTTTTTTTTCGGAACCCTAAAAAACACCGGTAGCACTCCGGGAGTGCCGGCAGAAGTGAAAACTTTAGTATTAACGTTGTGTTTAATTATAAGTACAAAAATACTATCATTTATGAGGTAGAATACAATGTTTATTTATTGCGCTATCGTACACAAATATGACAATTTACATGTTATTATTCATAATATTATATCGTTATTTATTTATATATTACATTAATTTTTATCTCTTAGAAAAATCAACTTTCATCCATAATTTCGTAATTCCGTAATTTCGTATCCTTGGATACGCGTGGCACGCTGTACATAAACACAGACGGACATTCGCGCAAGCGCCCTGTGCCGCCTAAGCGGAGCAGCACACTCAGGCACGGTAGAAAGAGTGGGAGATACTAGTTCCTCTCCCTTCCCCTCGATCTTACGCTTTTTCGATCAGCATCACGTGACCCTGACGCGAGTCCGTCTTACGCTTTTTCGATCAGCATCACGTGACCCTGACGCGAGTCCGTCTTACGCTTTTTCGATCAGGTCACATGTCCTGACGCGAGTTTAAGATTTTATACCCATTACAGAAAAAGTGCTCAACGCCGCTAAAGAAGTTTTCACTTCAAAAACGCTACTTTTCAACGCGTCTCCTCCTCTGTTTACCTAAGAGATCTTGGTATATTTTGATAATATCTTCTGGTATTGGATCATCGTATTTCTTCGGATATATTTATAAATAAACTTGCTGACTCGGCAAACGTTGTTTTGCCATACAAAAAAAAATACCCTACCACCTATTCTCATACCTACCGAATATACACACACAATTTTATGAAAATCGGTGGAGCCGTTTCGGAGGATTTCGGTAACAAACACCGTGACACGAGATTTTTATGCATTAGATTATTGCTATATTTAATTTTTATTTTATTTCCTAACATGATACGAATGTTTTAAAAGGAATTGAAGTGTTGTACTTTAAACCTAACCATATCTGTGTTTAAACTTTTCTTTTCAGCTCATACAAATACTGACACAGCTATGGCATGCTCTAAAATTATTTTGAAACAAACTAAATTCTTAAATTATTTTGATAGAAAGACAAGTAGACCTTTGATAGTAATTGTGCCTAAGATTAGGTGTTTTTTTAGTTTTGCGAATGTATTACTTATCGCAAGTTAATCCTGTTACTTAAGTTTTACTGACAACTGTGGCATGCGTTTCCACTCGAAGCCTTTGAACTAAGATAATAATTAATTATGCTTAATCTTTTGAGCTCTCAGTGGCTTCATACCAAAAGTGCTAAGCATAGGGATTGAAATCACGATCTCTCACTCTGTTGACGCTTAAGCCGCTCCGCTATTCGCGCTGTTTGTTAGTGTTTATACAGGGTGATTTAAAATATCAATGCCATTATTTAAGGCTGTGGTGGAGCTGTCGTTCGTTGTAAAATACTGGTATTCAGCTGCATTTAGTTAGACTTGAAGCCAACCCCAACAGGTTGGAAAAAGGGTATGCAGATTGAATTATCTTTCAGCAGGTATATGTTTTAAACCTTTATTCAAATCCTAATCTATAAAATTCTTCCGTTTCGTAAACCGTTGTACGTCAGTACGTGAAGCCGTTGGTCCCGGGTGCCATTTGTAGATCTTTGGCAGTCATTATGAATTGTCCGAAGCCAGAAAATCCGAAACCCATCTTGCCAATGCTTGCTTGCTGATGTGTGACTGCAGAGCGACTGACAAACAACGAACAGCCGAAACTACTGGTCGTAGAAGCTGAAATTTGGCATGTAGGTTCCTTGTGGAGTGGAATTCCCGAAATTCCTACGGAAACGGGAAAATCCGAGATCTGCGCATACGATGTCGCGGGCAAAAGTTAGTCATCAATCATCAATATACATAAAATTCTTCCGTTACTGACTGATTGAGTGACTGACAGACAACACACAGCCGAAACTACTTGTCGTAGAAAGCTGAAATTTGGCATGTAGGTTCCTTGGGGACAGTAAGGGAGCACTAAGAAAGGACCTCCCGAAATTTCCACGGGAACGAAAAAAACAGGATATATGCACTTACGAAGTCGCTGGCAAAAGCATCAGTCTACAGTGCTTACGATCCACTTCAAACGATGTTATAGTATTGAAGCTCTTAAGTGTAGCTATTTGTCACAAACGTAACGAGTAGGACCTATAAATATTAACAAATTTTACATGGGTCGAACTCTGTATTTTTAATCAAAATTGCTTCTTCCTACATTTAGTTGAGCGAGCAGAGACAAGTGTAGGTACTGGTGGTGGTGGTGGTGGTGGGTGGTGTGGTGTAGGTGGTAGTGGTGTACTGAAAATCTGCTGTTTTTTTTAAAGATTTCCAATGAAACAAAACTCATGCTGTATAGCGTTACTACAGTTACACTTGCGTGCACCATTATCGACGCTATCCTTCAAACAATTGCTGCAGAATATGTATATTACGCGTAACACCGAGCATCATCGCAACTAGGACGCGTCGGGGTCACGTACGGATCACGTGGGCTCCTCGTACGAATCACGTACGAACTAGCACGCGACACGTACGACTCTATACTGAATACGTGTCGAATTAGGTGCATTATGCTGGCACTAAGTTGAATTGTTTTGAGAAAGGATAATCCTAAACGGTGTGGGCGAAATTGATAGTTTAAAAGGTTTATTTAATTTTAAAGGTCGTGGTGGTAGCTTTGAGGTTTTATGTGTATTTGCTTTGAGTTTATGTTAAGTTTTAAATCTGGCGGAACTTGTGTCTTTTTTAGGGTTCCGAACAAAAACGGAACCCTTATAGGATCATTCGGGTGTCTGTCTGTCTGTATGTCTGTCCATCTATCACAGCCAGTTTTCTCCGGATCCACTGGACCGATTTTATTGAAATTTAGATAAGATAAGAACACATTAGGACTTCTGTGATTCAAATACGGACGTGTTACGTAAATTATTTTTTTTTTAGTATGGGGGTTACTTTCGTCGTGATATTGTTACCTGAATTAAATGATATATTATTATTATTATTAAATTCTTTATTCAACAATCTGGGAAAAGATTGTCAAAAGTTACTAAGTATGTAGTATTGTAGTGTATTCTTGGGATTAATCACATAACATTTCAGTATCGCTCTCAATCCCATACGTTTTGGACTATTTGACAATTGTTTTCATTAATGGTTAACTTGTCCACACCCTTAGGTCACTGATCCTTACCGTATTATCTACTTAAAGATAACCCAGCAAAAACTACACTTTACGTTTTGCAGCTAAACCACCATAGCACATGCATAATGAGTAATACTAGGCCACGGTACACAAACATGGCTGCCACTCGGGTTTGTATGCTGTCATAACATTTTACTACGCCTAGCTTCAATGCAAGCAGAAGCATTGCAAATTCTACTTTAGTCGAAGTTATAGCAAAGCTATATTAGAGGTACTTGGGTTATTTGATATGAGGGACAATTTCCACGTAATTAGGAGAGGTTCCATGGTCGCGTATAAATTTATTGTTGGCTAATTTTTACCGAGTATTGGTTCTGGTGGCATGTTTTTTTTATTTGTTGTGGGATTGCTCTTGACTCTAGCCTAGGTCAGAGATAACAGAGACAAAGTCTATGATGGAGCGAGCTCATCCAGAAGGAATCGTGTATTTTTTCAGGATTACAAGTGCAAATTGACGAAGTTTGTTCCTGAAAAAAAATCGCAAAAGCTCAACGGTATTGTAGCTTTCTATCGACGTAATATTCTTTCATCGGATCAGTTCTTCCAGAGATAAACTTCTACATACAGTTTTACTTCTCAATAATATTGGTTAGTCAACTATTTAGTAATATAGAATGTCTATTTCAAATGTAAGTAAATTAAAATTTGTATTTTAAAGTTTATAAACGAAATAATAGATAAGTGCAATTTATTCTAAAGTCAGAAAATCTAGTAGAGAAAAGCGCTAAATATTTTGAGCAATATTTATTGAAAAATAATCTTACAAGAAAAGGTCAAGCTGCAATATAGCTTCTTATCTCAGACTTAGCCCAACAAATCCTTATTCTAAATCAGTGTACTATACAAACAAATCCGCGTGTAAAACTACCAGCTTACGGGGTAAATGTATCGGAAACGTATTCGCTGTGACCCTAGCAATACTGAGGCCATAGCGACGTGCGCGCGAACAAATACATGAGTATTTACCCTTTATAATAGATACGAGGCCACGAGAACTGCGATTAATACTTCAGCCTATATAATACGCAGTTACAAACCGCTGTATTAAACGGCACTCCATCATCTGCCTAGTCTTTTTCCATCTTATCATATCGAGCTCGGCTTCTAGTCAAATCGGATTCAGCTGAGTACCAGTATTTTACGTAGAGAGCCTGCCTACCAGACCTCCACAACCTATTACCTGGGTAACACGGTACTTCTTGGCAAGACAAGTCTCAGATTTCCAAGGCTTGTGACTATCCGTAACGACTGGCAAAGATCTACAAATGACGGCCGGGACCATCGGCTTAATGTGTTTTCCGTGGCTTGGAGGAGCCATCCACATACCGACCTCGGCAAGCGTTGCCTTACCTTGAAGATCGATCCATGCGGCTGTCATTATTTAGCCACGAGCTCCTCAAACTGCACTCCATTATCTGGTAAAATATGACGGGATCCTTCATGTATATATTTCGCCAACGTATTGTACTCGTAATCTTGCTGGTTCACTGTGGCCCTAATCTACACTAATATTATAAAGAAGAAAGATTTGTTTGTTTGTTTGTTTGAATTGAATAGGCTCCGAAACTACTGGGCCGATTTGATAAATTCTTTTAGAATTGGATAGCTACATTATCAGGGAGTAACATAGGCTATATATTATCAGCGAGGATAATTTATTTAGAATCGCTTCAACCCTAATCTTTTCAAAGTTACAGTGAATAGGCTTCTTCTGGGTACGCTCACTCCATCGTCGACTTTGTCTCTGTCACCTCTGACCTAGAACAGAGTCAAGAGCAAACCATATCAAATAAAAATAAAACAAGCTAAGTATGTATAATTACCTACTATTATTCTTATTTTAAAGCCAACTCAATGTCAAAAATCAAAACATTTTTCAAGTAGACCATTAAAAAAGAACTTTTGAACGTCAACATTTGCAGTTATAAATAATGAAATGGTTCTAGTGCCCATTCCAAAAGGTAGAATTTCTTTTGGAGAAGAACGGACAAGAAACTCATTACATCCAAAACGGAGGAGCTCGTGGCTAAATAATAAAGGTTAAGCAAAGCTTGCTGAAGTTGGTCTGTGGATGGGTGACCTGAGACTTCTCCGTGCCTCGGAAAGCACGTAAAGCCGTCGCGTTCATGCTGGGTGCCATTTGTAGATCTTTGGCAGTCATTATGAATTTGAAATACCTAGTTAATGGGTTGTAGAGGTCTGGTAGCCAGCCGCTTCACGTAAAATACTGGTATGCAGCTGAATCCGGCTTAACTGGAAGTCGACCCCAATATAATTGGGAAAAAGTTAGGCAGGAACAGTTTTTTAGTTCACCTAAAACTTCAAATCTTTATAAAACTTCACTTGGCTTTAACCAACTCCCAAAACTAACTAAAAAACTCTTAAAAACAAAACACAAATAGAACACAAACTTCTCCAATTTCGATCCTGAATTAAATTACCATAAGCTGTGTCCCCCGCTAGTTTCGGGGCCACCCTTCATATTGCCTCGCCGTTTCACTGAGCCGTTTGCACTGTCCCCGCGTCGAATGAAAGTTAAGTTCTAGCATTGCTAGATCCTGGCTAGATCGTTTTATTGTCGATAAACGTTATTATTGTGAAAACAGTACGGGTAATGGGGTGGAGTCTATATTTGTGCAGATATTTTCTGGTGGTGTTGGTAGAAAATGAAATCAGTTTAGTTCGGTTTTAAGTTGGAAAATAATATCAGAGGGGCAATTTTCGTTTTTAAAAGGGGTGTGTTATGATTTAGTTTCGAATGTTATAATAATCATTTGTTATTATATCTTATGATATACCTCCATAACATATAATTTTATTTCATACTAGCTGACCCCCGCAACTTCGTCTGCGTCAAAATTTTCATTACTGCTCCGCTCCTATTGGTCTTAGCGTGATAATATATATATATGATAGCCTATAGCCTTCCTCGATAAATGGGCTATCTAGCACTAAAAGAATTTTTCAAATCGGACCAGTAGTTCCTGAGATTAGCGCGTTCAAACAAACTCTTCAGCTTTATATTTATAGAAGTATAGATAAGCTTCAGTGGATATAACATACACTTAAACTAATGATTAAAAGTTGTAATGTTGATTGGTATTGTATCACATTTCTTTGCTCTAATGATCATTTTGTAAGTTAATACTATCGAATGTAAATTTGTTTTATTTTAAAACAAATTTACACAACGGACGGGACCAAGGAAGAAAGCCGACGAAACCCTGCTGCAAGGGGCTCCTATTTTTGTCTGCAGTGTTTTAAGGAACCTAACATGAATGGGATCACGCGTCACCGAATTCGAACCTAACCTATTCGTGTCGGGATGCCCTCAGTTCCCGAGCTCGTCCCGCTCGCTCTTTGTTCAGGGATTAGATCAAATGTTACTTATATAAACCGGCCAAGTGCGAGTCGGACTGACATTCGAAGGGTTCCGTAACATAAACCTCATTTTTATTATCTGTTATAGCGGCAATAGAAATATACAATCTGTTACGGTTTTTGAGATACGGCCCGCTGACAGACAGACGGACGGACGGACGGACACCGGAGGCTCAGTAATAGGGTTCCGTTGGTTACCCTTTGGGTGCGGAATCCTAAAAAGGTTACTTAGATCAAAAGAATGTTATATTCAATAAAATATACTAAACGAACGTTGGAGAAAGTGTTGTTATAACATATATTTTGTTGTTAGATGAGATAAAAGTTATGTCATCTGAGCGTTTTGGGTTTTGAAAATAGACCAAATAATCCTATAATAAATGAGCGGCACCCATTTAAAAGCCTTCAAATGCAGATCACAAAATTATCATCTTAGCGATCATACATGCCAAAAGCTTGTTAATAAAAATGTTAGGAAATTAGAGAGTTTTTGACAGTTTGCGTGTGCAAGCGCTTCCTTAAACAAACGAGAATTTGCCCCTCTGTTTGTCATTGTAACTTACAAACAAAACAACTGACGGCAGTTTTATTAACTTTTTCAGCAGAAGTAATGTCATGATCATCATCATCATATCAGCCGAAAAACGCCCACTGCTGGACATAGGCCTCCCAAAGTGTTGCCACAAAAAGTCCTGTTTGTCTCGCATCCATCGGCCACCCGCGACCCTCATCAGGTCATCGGTCCACCTTGTAGATGGCCTTCCAACGATTCGTCTTTCGGTACGCGGTATTAATATCATCAGCTCATAAATGGAGGAGTAGTTTTCGAGGTACAGACATATTCAACTCAATCCTCTTGGTTAGCTCCTGAATAAAAGCCTCGTTTGAGACCAAAACTTTCTACCCAATCACGAAATAAACACGTAAAAAAAACCTGAAACAATCATAATTTAGTTAGGAATATAGAATATTTTTTCTTAAAGCCAGCTTTCATTACACAGCCCACAGAGCATAGAGATGCCTCAGCGGCCATTTCTAGAAGGAGTTTATATTCGTGACAACCTAAGAAGCCTGATTTGACTGCTGAGTAGAGGTAGAGAGAGATAGAAGATCACTTTTCTATTTGATTTATTTTCTTGTCTCTTTCATACTTACTAGTAAAGCAATGTTGTATCCTGCTGTCAAATCTGACATCTTAGATTGCCACGAATATAGTGCCGAACAAACGGCACCATATTCAACACATTCACAAATACAATAGGTAGGGAAAAATTTTGTGCAAGTCACCGAATAGTTGGAAACTTCTTGAGATGATAAAATAACTTGAGCACCGTAGCTCAATGCCATTCACGTGGCGTACACGTGAGCTCAGCTCAGGCCAACACATACCAATATTAGGCACATGTTTTTTTTTATTTGTGATGGGTTTGCTCTTGACTCTAGTCTAGGCCAGAGATGACAAAGACAAAGTCTACGATGGAGCGAGCTTACCCAGAAGGAGCCTGTGCACTCTAACTTTGAAGAGATTAGGGTTGTAGGCGTTCGGAAACACAGACGCAGGCAGAGAGTTCCACACCTTTGCTGTGCGCATTATGAAAGACGTTTGGAAACGCTTAATGCGAATTGGTGGAATAGCAACAAGGTAGGGATGGTAAGATGCAGTGCGTCTGGATGTCCGATGGTAGAAGGGGGCCGGTGGGATGAGGTTTTAAATTTAAATTGAATATGTCACCAAAACGGATAATTGGTCTCCTAATACAAATTGGTTGCCTGTTTATGCAGTTCACAATTGGGACAGATTACGAACTACATGATTTTGATTCGTATCGTTGTAGAAGAAATGTTTAGTTGACAATTTATTGAGAGTTTAGAATGTTTCGAGATGATTTATAATCTACAACGTGTAACAGAATAAACGCAATATCTCTTAGCTGGACAGCCCCTTTCTGGGGCACTGGATTCAAGTACAAGTGCGTATGCCCGGGGCCCCAGAGGGCGGCAAAAACTTAAATTATTTTTTAAATCTGCCTAACATAGTTTTTAAGTCTACTAACAATGTTATGGACCAAATACGTCTGAAATAAAAAGATTTTATTTTTATTAACTTTTTTGTTTATTTTAACGGGACATTACACTCATCCTTATGAACATTGTTTACTATGGGAGCAACCACGAAATTACAAAATAAAAATCAGATGTTCAGTACATTTTGTCGAGTCATGCGCACATAAATGTACGATTTTTTTCGCGATTTCAGTATTGGTCCCATAGTAAAAGTTGTTCACAATGATGAATACAATGAACCCTTAAGATGTATTGCGTTTATTCAGTAACATGTAAAATATTAGTGACGTCAACTCTAGAAGCTGCGTGCGCGATTGTTCTGTGTTCTGTAACGCAACCTAAAGCGTTTACGTTCAAACAATAGAACGTAAACGTCACTCCGATCGTTTCCTACGTAGGTTTACGTTCTTTGTTTCATACTTCTTGTTTTCATAGTTTTTTTTGCAGCATGATTTCGCGGTGCGATAATACTAGTATTAAAGTATTCTTTAGAATTCTGTAGTTTTAGCGAGTACGATTACGCTGTATAGTTGAAACTTGAAATTCTGTTTTGTTATTTTTGGGTCAGTGTGAAAAACGTATTTTTAATTTTTGTATTTTTGTCGTATGCTTTTAGTGGTAATGTAAACAATACAATTGCACCCGTATCCTAGTATTTACACATTTTTTTGTTCTACTTTTATTTCCACAGTGCTGTAATATTCAAAGTTTTTTTTTCATTTCAGGCTGTGAAAAAACTCGTTTTACATACTGCTGAATGGATATTCAAGTCTAAAGAAATACTTGTGCTCGAAACTGGAATAGCTGCCCCAAGTTCGCTAGTACACTGCATTTAAAGCAGTCTGTAATAAGAAAGTTCTTCGTACAACTTCGGAGTTGTTCGTGAAACTTCGGGAGTGTTCGTGTGTTGTCGGACTTGCCCGCCGAAGCGTCATCTAGAGCTCGAGCCGTTTTCTTTTCTCGTCACTTTAAAGTAAAGAATTGTCCTTTTGAGTAATCAGTTTAAGCTAATTAAAAGAGTAACTCGACTTCTGTTTTTGATATTTTGCCGCTTTTTAAAGGCAACTACTTATATATTATTTTATTTATGTTTTATAGACTAGCTTTTGTGCGCGACTTCGTACATTATTTCCCGTTTTTCCCCGTTCCCGTTGGAATTTCGGGAAATCTTCTTTTAGTGCTCCCTTGCACTTCCCAAATAACCTACATGTGAAATAACAGCTTTCTACGGCCAGTAGTTTCGGTTGTGCGTTGTCTCTCAGTCACTCAATCAGTTACTAACGGAAGAATTTTATATATTAGGATTGATCGTCTAAGTCTTAGACGATCAATCCTAATATATAAAATTCTTAGACTCTATGAAGAGCTCTCAGCTAAATAACATCAATTACACGGTGTTACACCATACACTGCGATCGCCACGCTTGGCAGGCTGGACATAGACCTCCCCCAAAAGGGGGGCCTTTTGGGGGAGGTCTATGTCCAGCAGTGAACGTCTTTCGGCTGATATGATGACACGGGGTTAATCTTCAAGGTTAAGCAAAGCTTGCAAGGTCGTTGTGTGGATGGGTGACCATCTTAACATACAGATATTCGGAAAGCAAATTAACCAGTTGGTCCTTTAGCTGTCGTCTTTAGATCTTCGACAGTCATGACGGGTAATCAGGAGCTAGGAAATCTGACACCGGTTTTGCCAAAGGGTATCTTGTTGTCTCCAGTTAGTAGGGGTGTGGAGGTTAGACACAAAGTAAAATACTGGTATTCGGTTAAACCGGAAGATGACCTCAACATATGGTAGGCGCATGATAAACGTGCAATAACGGTCATTAACCCACATACATTTACTAGTTGACCCGCGCAACTTCGTCTGCTCCGCTCCTATTGGTCTTAGCGTGATAATATATGTGTATAGCCTATAGCCTTTCTCGATATATAGGCTATTTAACACTGAGAGAATTTTTCAAATCGGGCCAGTAGTTCCTGAGATTAGCGCGTTCAAGCAAACAAACAAACGAACTCTAGATATTAGTAAAGAGTAAAGAAGTAATGATTGACTTTCTAAATTTCAAAAACAGAAATTAAAACATTTAACTGTCCTGAATCGTCTTCTATCGTGATTATTTACGTTCTCTAGTAATGACTAACGGTTTATAATATATTGTTTGGGTATCAACGAAGGGATATTAGGGAAAGGTCAATGTACTTTGGTGCAAGTTTATGTGGCACCTACCATAATTGTGAAAAGGCTAAATAGACTGATTTAGTACGCTGTCTAAATAATTCTACCGATCTAAATATTAAGTACTAGCTGACCCGCGCAATTTCGTCTGCGTAACATTTTTTATTACTGCTCCGCTCCTATTAGTCGTAACGTGACGATATATAGCCTATAGCCTTCCTCGATAAATGGGCCATCCAACATTCAAATAATTTTTCAATTCGAATCAGCGGTTTCTGATTTTAGCGCGTTCAACCAAACAAAGAAAATCTTCAGCTTTATATATTAGTATAAATTCTATCTAATAACTTTACACGAGCAATTCCTGTATGTATTATGTATATACCTATACTAGCTGACCCGCGCAGCTTCGTCTGCGTCACATTTTTCATTACTTCTCCACTCTGGTCTTAGCGTGATGATATATAGCCTATAGCCTTCCTCGATAAATGGGTTATCTAACACCGAAAGAATTTTTCAAATCGGACCAGCAGTTCCTGAGATTAGCGCGTTCAAGCAAACAAACTCTTCAGCTTTATATATTAGTATAGATATATAATCTGAATCTCGAAAACGGCTCCAACGATTTTCATGAAATTTATTATGCAGGGGGTTTTGGGAGCGATAAATCGATCTAGCTAGGTTTCATTATTAGAAAATGTCGTAAAAACAAAATCCGAGTAAAACTCGGTCATCAAGGTGCTAATATTTTAATGACATATTTCACCAGCGAAACTTTTTGCGATCATCTAAAGGACGTCAAAGAGCTGTCAGTGTCAAAACGTTGTGGAATAATGATGCTGACAGCTCTTGAGCGCGGTTTAAATGTGCTGATACCGTTCAGTTAAAATTTTGTAATTGACCAGATAACGGACAAAATGATGATGGCTGATACCTTAATTATTTATTGTATCAGGTCAACGGATACATTTAAATTTGAGGACGTAATTTTTATATATTCATTTTTATTTTTATGGTTCCGTACTCAAACGAAAACCAGCGGAACTCTTTTACTAAGTCTCCGCTGTCCGTCCATCCATCCGTCCGTCAGTCTATCAGCGGGCTATATCTCATAAACCGTAAAGGGTAGACATTTGAAATTTTCACAGAATGTGTATTTCTGTTGCCGCTATAACAACAAAAAAAAATTACAAAAATACGATGATAAGGATCCGTTCATGCGCGAGTCCGACTCACACTTGGCCAGTTTTTTTACTTGTCTTTGCCCGCGGCTTTGCTCGCGTTAAATGCTCCAGGGACTCATCTATCTCTGTATCAAAACATCTCTGCCTTTTTTTAGGAATGGGAAATCATCAAAAGACTCCTCAGTGTACTCCTCAGTAGTGTCAGACTCTTACTGACTAAAACCCATCCGTGTTCCTCCTAGTGCCCTTTGAGTTCCAGAGCTGCGGTGACTCTTACGAACAAATTCCGCAACAAAACATCTGTGCCTGCGTCTGTTTCCAAACGCTTACAAACCTAATCTCTTCAAAATTAGAGTGAACAGTCTCCTTCTGGGTAAGCTCGCTCCATCGTAGACTTTGTGTCTGTCATCTCTGACCTAGACTGGAGTCAAGAGCAAACCCATCACAAATAAAAAAAAACATGTGCCTAATATTGGTATGTGTTGGCCTGAGCTGAGCTCACGTGTACGTGTCAAATAAAAAAAAAACAAAATCGCTTTTTTTTGTTTTACTAATTGATAGGCTCGCGTTTGACCACTATCTCACCTGATGGTAAGCGATGATGATCGCTTCGGCAATTAAGGTTTGAAAGCATTAAATAAAAAACAAGACAAACCCACTTTTTCATTTATAATATTAGTCAGAATTATTGATATCCAGTTAATGGTTTACGGATGAATAAAATACTGGTATTCAGCTGAATTCGTTTTGACTGGGATCCGACCCCAATATAGTTGTGAAAAAGCAGGCATATGATAATGATGCTTTATTTATATTTATTATACTAGCTGTTGCCCGCGACTTCGTACGCGCATATCCCGTTTTTTCCCGTATCCCGTTTTTTCCCGTTACAAAAAACTATCCTATCTCTCAAGTTGGATCGAACTGCACATGGTGTGCAAATTTTATTATAATCGGTTAAGTGGTTTAGGAGTCCATTGAGGACAAACATTGTGACACGAGATTTATATATATTAAGATTATTAAAACGTTACAAGTCCAATTACATTAATTAACATAGAATTAACAAAACCAAAAGATACAAAATAAACTGGAGCAAAAATAAGTGCATTTAAGTTTAAATTAATTTGTAAAACTCATTTCAAGCTGAAGAGTTTGTTTGTTTACTTGAACGCGCTAATCTCAGGAACTACTGGTCCGATTTGAAAAATTATTTCAGTGTTAGATAGCCCATTTGTCGAGGAAGGCTATAGGCTATACGGGAATGGGAAATTCCCACGGGAACGGGAAAAAACGGGATATGCGCGTACGAAGTCGCGGGCAAAAGCTAAAGTTCTTTAAACCTAAAATGTGCGCGAATTTCAAATTGTATACATATTGAAAATAAACTGGTTTACGATTGTATTAGCACTAGCTTCTGCCAGCGGCTTCGCCCGCGTGGTCCCTTGGGACCACGGTCTGTACCAAATTTCATTTAAATCGGTTCAGTAGTTTTGGCATGAAAGCGCGACAGACAGACAGACAGAGTTACTTTCGCATTTATATTATTAATTAAGGATTGATATAATTAATTGGAATAAGAAATTAACAACATGAAAAAGTGAACGCCCTCGCATATTGCATATTGTCTCACAGTACACCAGACAAGCACGCATTATTTTTTCCAATCGTCAGAAAACACATCACGCATCACATCGCATCACATCACATCACATCACATCACATCACATCACATCACATCACATCACATCACATCACATCACATCACATCACATCACATCACACCACACTACACGTCACGCCCTTGTGACAGAAAGGCGTTAAGCATACTTAGAGTACGGCTACACTGGAGATATGGCTCTAGCGACAGTTCTAGATGGCGGTAGTGCGAACAGGTTGTAACGGTAGCTCTGACGGCACCCAATGTATTTATCGGGCACAAGCAATCGGCAGAAAAGTCCGTGGAGCTCAAGGCAATCATTACGTCCCCTAATGGTTTTACAGGCAACCCTGAGCTGATGAAAGCCTCTTCTCACTTCTGACGAGTTAAAACCCAATATCCCTAAAATATAATGTATTTATAGGTTAAAGTTTCACCACTATCTCACCTGATTGAAAGCAATGATGTAGTCGACGATGCGATGGAGCACGCTTGCCATGAAGTACACTATTCACTCTTGACTTAAGGGTGCTATTACAAAATCGAGCGCTCGGCCCGGACTAAAGCTACAGACCGCGTTTTCCGAGGTTTATAGTGATTGCAGCGCTGTATACAACAATTGTTTAAAAATATTGCTTTACATTTAAATAGACATTTTTTTTTTCAAGCAAGGTAGCATATACTGTGTTACCTTCTTAGTTATTAGTTACTTTTTGTATGAATTTGGATGATATTTTCATAGAAAAAAATATAATTTCGGACGAAAAATTATCAGTAACTCTCTGTTTTACGGAATTATTTTTGGTATATTGCTGTATGAAACATAATATTAAGATTAAAGCACTCCAATGTAGATTTTTTTTTATTAATGATTAAATTATTATATCTTCGATGTAACAAAGCCTCAAAAGATGCCTAAAGTTAAATGTTATGAAAGATTCTTTTCAGAGACAAGAGTTTTACTAATTTACGTAAACAAATTGAAATATTTATTAAAAGCACTCCCAAGAAAAACAATCAAACTTTCTTGGCCATTTATTTTTTTAATTTGTGGCTATATATAAACCATAATCACACATCAAAACTCGAGTCAAACGCTCAAATCCAAGAAAAATGTAATAGCCCTCTTAAAGACTCCCAGGTTGTAGTATTTAGCTGTAAAACGATTCGTCCTGTCTATTTTTACTGAAGATTTTCTATCGTAAAAAGCAGTTTTACTCCTTGCGTCTTCTTATATTATAAAACGACCAAAAACTTTAAAAGTGAGCTTAAGGTTAAAAGCATTTTAAAAGGTAAACCTGAAAAATAAACAACACAGCAGCAGCTAACTAACTATAAATCTTTCAGGCGCACCAAACTTTCAGTTTTCAGAGTTTTCATGAATTTATATTTTAATGAATAAGGTAAATAGTTCGTTTGTTGGTACGCTAAGTTTTAATAGAAATTGGCAGGTTTGCTGCTGTTTTTTGAATACGTTAATACTGATGGATATTATTTAAGAATTGAATTCTTTATTTATATAGTACTGTGTAATGCTGGCACAAAATATGTCAGTGGGATTTTACAAGGGCTATGCTTCTGATTGAAAAAAAAAAATTGTGCTTTAGACTTTTTCAGGGTGAATTTTTAGTGTGCCTGGATAGCTAAATCCGAAACTATGAGGAATATCGAAAAACACTGAAAGGAGTCTTGAACCCTATGTTGATGAAAACTAAAACTACATTATTGGATTTTTGAAAAATCGGTATTCTTAGCCAGGAATCAAACTGGTTGATTTTGAAAAGAAAGCACTTCCTGTGTTATTACATCATCCGAAAGTGTCGCTACTAAGGATTAATTTCTGAGAAGTAATAACACATGGCAAAGCAAAGGAAAGCGCTCATTTTTGACAAATTTGCTTTTAAATTTATGACCCACCTGATAGTTTTAGATTTTCGTTGATATTATAACTACATCACCGTATTTTTTTTTTAATGAAGGTGTGTTTTGGTAAGCCTATGACCAGCAGTGGACGTCTTTTGGCTCATAAGATGTTGATGATGCAATATATTAGTACTCCTCAGTCAGAATTTAGTACTAGACAGAAGTATATGTATACGAATTGTTTTATTTGTGTTCCCGAGTAGACAGAAACCTACCGAACAGTCCGATGCTGGCCAAATTTATGCCGAGCTCTATCCTAGGATGGGTGACCAGATTTAACATACCGAGATACTTCAATACCTCGGAAAACAGTCATGTTAAGCCGTGGGCCCCGGTATTATTTATCGATCTTAGAAATATAATGGAAGTTCTTGCCCGACTTGAACAATAGAATTCATTGTACCTACACCATAACCAATTACATTAGGAGCTTGATTTTTTTTTAATGTAACAATATGCGACCTTATCGCTAAAATGATCTCTATAGGGTTCCGTGCCCAAAAGGTAACCACCGGAACCGTATTACTAAGCCTCCGATGTCCGTCCGTCCGTCCGTCAGTCTGTCAGCGGATTGTATTTCAAGAATAAAATGGTAACGTAATAGGTAGAAAGTTGGAATTTTCACAAAGTATTTATTTCTATTGCCGCTATAACAACAAATAATAACAAATTCAAGGGTGCTCATACAAGAAACGTGTTTTTTTTTTGGTTTATGGTAAGGAAACGGAACGGAACGCGAAGGGTCGTGTGAGAGTCCTCAGACAACCTTTGCATGTATTTGACAGAAAAGGTGTAAAAATACGTACATGGTGTAATATTTACATTGAATCATGAGGCCGCGAACACGAACTCAGCGGCGCGGTGGGCGGCGCAGCAAGTTACATTATACATCTTTGCATTTGAACGCGCCGCTGCAGCGCTGATTCCATCAAATGCAGAGATGTATAATAAAACTTGCCGCGTGCCCGCCGCGCCGCTGATTTCGTGTCCGTGGCCACACACAGCAATACACACGCTTGTAACCCGGTGGCTATTTTTATAGTACACCATTTTAATCAAAAGATATAAGTGAGCCTGCAATAGGCGGTTTTATCACCACAACACATCTCTTACAGACGAGCTTTGAATGAACAAGAATGTCAAGAGAAATAGATAAGGGAGGGTCCTACCTTCCTAAGGATAGATATCGTCGGTTGTATTTAAAATATTCATTTTGTATGACTATTTAATAAAGACATTGGAAGTAGTTAGTCAGGCAGTAGGTTATCAAGAAGGTTTTTATGAGAACAGCGGGTCTAAAAAGGTCACTTTAGCAGACTCAGAAAGCACATCACGCTACCCGTCACTGTCAAATTTTCCCAATCAACCTTGAATCTAATGCGTTAGCGATAAAGATGAAAATGAAATTTGACAGATTGTTGTGTGGTTAATATTATAATTCTAATTTGATTCTACCAAAGTGGCCTGTTTAGGCCCCCTGATTCTAAGAAATGGAAGTAAGTCATCAATTCATCATCTGCCCAGCCTTTCCCAACTATATTGAGGTCGGCTTCCTGTCAAGCCGGAATTAGCTGAATACCAGTATTTTACATGGAGCAGCTGCCTACTAGACCTACACAACCCATTAACTGGGTAACACAGTACACAGAAAATGCACGGTAAATGGAAGTAAGTGCTAAATGGAAACTAAATTATGGGAAAAGATTTTCTATTTTTAGGGTTTTGTATATTTGAACTAAAAGCTGGAAGCTTAAAGAATTTATTCACGTGGATCGCGTTCGAGATGGGGCGGCCTTAGAACTTAACGACCGAATTCGGTCGGTAGGCGATCGGAAACTATGTCGAGACTTTTCGCCCTAAAGCTTGCTGCAAGTCAAAGATCAACCCACGCAACGTGTCCAAAACAAAATAAACGACAAATTTTAATCAAAATTCGGAGTACAAATATAAATGTTTGAATAAAATTAAATTCGCACGCAGTTGGGCTTATAAATTTAAAGGCGGTTGGTTGGGCATAAGTTCCGCAGCTGCAACAAGGTATGAAAATCTAGCTAATTACTACGTGTTACAGATTGCCTACAGCTGCACGTTTCACTTTAGTGTGTGCCTTAAATGTAGACGACGTTCGTTTTGATTTGGAAAGGTTGTTGGAAATTTGTTGTGTTAAACTTGGGTAAATCAAACTTTCACTGTTTCTCGTCCTTTTTAGCACTATATTTTTTGTTTTAATTATTATTTTTTATTTTATTTATGTGGAACTGACACATTATTTATTTTTAGTCCCGCTGATCTCGTAGTAATAAACGAGCCTGCTGAGCGCGAGTTGTTCTGTGTTCAATTCCCAGGTTCGGCAAAGATGTTATTTTCCATAAGGATATTTTTAGTTAGTAGTAGCTCAAAGTGTGCAAGTTAGTGATATGACTCGGAAAGCACCAAAAGCTGTCGTTACTGCGCCTGATCTTCCCCTGGTCGTCGCGGATTGCAATCCCATCGAACTAAACAGTGAAGGAAGAGGTAGTGCACATGTGTTTACGTACACAATAGTCCCTACTTGGTTACTCTGCGTTGAGATTGGCTATCGTGACTGAGATTGGGTCAGGAGAAAATATACTTTTACAATATTAAAGATGTTATTTTCCATAAGGATATTTTTAGTTAGTAGTAGCTCAGAGTGTGGAAGTTAGTGATATGACTCGGAAAGCACCAAAAGCTGTCGTTACTGCGCCTGATCTTCCCCTGGTCGTCGCGGATTGCAATCCCATCGAACTAAACAGTGAAGGAAGAGGTAGTGCACATGTGTTTTCGTACACAATAATCCCTACTTGGCTACTCTGCGTTGAGATTGGCCAAAGTGACTGAGATTGGGTCAGGAGAAAATATACTTTTACAATATTAAAGATGTTATTTTCCATAAGGATATTTTTAGTTAGTAGTAGCTCAGAGTGTGATAGTTATTAGTATGACTCGGAAAGCACCAAAAACTGTCGTTACTGCCCCTGATCTTCCCCTGGTTGCGCGGATTGCAATCCCATCGAACTAAACAGTGAAGGAAGAGGTAGTGCACATGTGTTTACGTACACAATAGTCCCTACTTGGTTACTCTGCGTTGAGATTGGCCAAAGTGACTGAGATTGGGTCAGGAGAAAATACACTTTCACAATATTTTTTACAGTAAGATGATTCTCATGATGAAAAATCCACAGACCCAATGAATAAATCTCACAATATTCTTCCTATTTCGACCAATACTTGTCCAAACACTACCCTACATGTCGCCACAAACACCAACTAACACGCTACCTCTCTGAACACACACCGCCCACTCCGGCGAGTTGGCCCAACCATTCCTCGTCTACTCAATTGTCCCGCAACTAGGTCAAGCCGACTCGAGTCGATTTTTGCCATTTAATTAGAGGTGGGCCAACGGGAATTCACTAGTGCTCTTTTGCCCACTAATTTTCGTAGGCTGTGGGTGTTCTTATATGCGGGAGTGTGTGTGTGTGTGTGTGTCTAAGATTAGAGCACTTCATTTTCTGTGGGGTTTGCCGGGCGGTTGGATGGGTTCTTATTTTTATTACTGACGCTGAGCAAAATAAGGATGCGAGAGGCATTGGAGTTGGGGGCGGTCTATGTCCAGCTGTGGACGTCTTTCGGCTGAAATGATGATGAATGAAATTAAACTAAGACAAACAATTAATCAACAAATAAAACGTACTGAGTAAATTCAGTCTAAACACAATAGTGCTATCATCAGCTATCATGTTTGAGGAGATCCTATAGCCACCCGCTGCATCATTATCTATATTTACTGCATCATCAAATACATTAGTACTATATTATTGCATTGTCTCCCAAGTTAAATTAGCTTGCCAAGTTTAGTTTTATTTGTCGATACATAGTGCTTGTGAACGAAAATCTTTTTGAAATATACGTGTAAAAGAACAAAGATTGAAATGATTTCTATTCTGAACTTTATTCTTAAGATAATTTTGGTTGACCTCAAGCAATAACATAATTATACAGTTGATTCTAAGAGTCAAAGCTTATTCAATAATATTATACGGGGCGACTTTTGATTCAACGAAATTAATATTTAATTTATGAAAGATATAATTATTGTTTTGCGTATTTAAGCAATAACATCATTTATTTAGTATACAGTTTTGTTTATCATTTTATTTTGTTATCATCTATACTAATATTATAAAACTGAAGAGTTTGTTTGTTTAAACGTGCTAATCTCAGGAACTACTGATTCGTATTGAAAAAATATTTTAGTATAGGATAGCCCATTTATCGAGGACGGCTATAGGCTATATAACATCACGCTAAGACCAATAGGAGCGAAGGCGACCAGACTAAAATGCGCGGGTCAGTTAGTACCAAAATAAAATTGCCAACTGGCTAATTTGCCCAGTACCCTTGCAACTTTGTTTGATATGTACACTAAAGACATTTTCCCCAACTTTTTTCCTTTTCCATACAATCTTTAAAAGGAGAACAAAGCGGTGAACGCTTGAGGTCATAAATAATACCTCCCGGGGGGTGAACTATGTTACAAGACACAGGTGGTTACAACTGGGATACTGTTGATAACTTTCCATATTTCTTTCTTGCTTTTTCCTGGAGCACTTCTTTTGGGCAGGTGGTTAGGTGTTCTTGTTTTATGGTATGAGTACCATAACTAAACTGTAATTGCCTCTGTGGTCGAGTTTTTTAAGGGGGTTGCCTTGTGACTCGGTGGTCGTGGCTTCGATTCCCACGGGAAATAAAATCATACTTTGTAAAGTTGTTTTCCAGTTTGTTTAAGACCTTGCAGGCTTGAATCACCTGATTGTCTGATAAAAAAGATGATTCTGTGCTTCGGAAGGCATGTATAAGCCAGTGGTCCCGGCCGCCAAATGGCGGTCGTCAAATAAAAACAATGTCAAAGGCCTTTGAGGCGGTTTAGAAACTTTGACACTAGGGTGTGTGGGGTTGTTGGACCTTACTACCCATACGATAAGAAGAAGAAAAAGGTATGAGTAAACAGGCAAGAATTGTGTTTTTTCGGCCAGTGGTTTCATCAGCGTAAACAAATCCGTAAGAAACATACTCTCGGGATAAAAAGTATCGTTTTCTATTCCAGTGGGTCTTAAAAGGCCACTTTAGTAGAATCATAAATTAGAACCGTAATATTAATCACACAACAATCTGTCAAATTTCATTTTCATCTTTATCGCTAACGCATTAGGTTCAAGGTTGATTGGGGAAGTTTACAGTAACAGGTAGCGTGATGTGCTTTCTGATTCTGCTAAAGTGGCCTTTTTAGACCCGCTGGACACGATCTACTCATGTGCCTAATCTTCACTTATGTCTACACTAATATTATAAAGAGGAAAGATTTGTTTGTTTGTATGTTTGTTTGAATTGAATAGGCTCCGAAACTACTGGACCGATTTGAAAAATTCTTTTAGCATTGGATAGCTACATTATCAGGGAGTAACATAGGGTATATATTATCCCAGTATTCCCACGGGAACGGGAACTACGCGGGTGAAACCGCGTGACGTCCACTAGTGTTCATATAAATCCGTTAAATCATGAAAAAGTTACTAAAAGACAGACAGACGGATTTTCTGGCTTCTAACAATCCGCAACAACATGCACATGCTTTCGAGTCATGGAGGAGTCTCTTTGTATTATAGATGGTCACCTATCCACAGACTGACCTCGGCAAGCGTTGCTTAGCCCATGCGGCTATTATAACTTAGCCAGAAGCCACGATTCAAATTTATTTAATCTATTTAGCCCAAACCCAGAATTAAGGGTTTTGTGAAAGTTAAAATAAACGATTGTTTGATGTGACAACTGTTTCACCACACGCCCTTCATTTTCTGACCACTCCTTGGCCCTAATTTGCTATGACACTAACCAAATAACGTGACCACGATAAAGTAATAATGATATCTTTGAGGTTAAAATAACACTGCTTCAAAGTTATGAATTAACAATGGTTGTGTGACCAAACCTACTTGTACTAAGCATTTTTGAGCATATTATATCTATGTCAGTATGTAAGTATCAGTGGGCAGGGCACATTTCTCACAGAACAGAGTCTATGGGGTGGATTGCTAGGGTTGCGGAATTTGTTCGAAAGAGTCACCGCGGCCCTGGAACTCAAAGAGCACTAGGAAGAACACGGATGGGTTTCAGTCTGACACTCCCTTCTGCTCCGCCCAGAGCGGAAGGAGTCATTTGATGATATCCCATCCTTAAAAAAAAATTGGGGTCGAAAGGTCGAGCGACGCAGCGTAAGGCGCAGCGTTGGAAGGTCGCCAACAAGGTGGAACGAAGACTTAGAAAAGGCAACGGGTATCTGGTGGATGCGAGACGCACAAGACCGAGAGATGTGGCGACACTTGGGGGAGGCTTATGCATTTGTTATAAGAAAAACTGGCCAAGTGCGAGTCGGACTCGCGTGCAAAGGGTTCCGAACGAATTTATTTTTTTAACATGTTATTTTAACACTACAGCCTTCTAATAGGTTTTCCTGTAATCTTTAGAAAAGATCTATTATCTCCATTTTTTTCAAAATTTTAGGCTTAGTCGTTTCGGAGATAAGGGAGTGGTCATTTTTCGTCTAATTTCTTAAATTTATTGTTCAAAAAACTTTTTTTTTTAATTTTCTAGTTTGACCCCCAAAAGTGAACCCAATACTAAAAATTTAATAATTTACGTAACGCGTCCGTGTTTGGGTCATAGAATCCATATGTGTACCAAATTTCAACAGAATCGGTCCAGTGGATCCGGAAAAAAATGGCTGTGACAGACGGACAGACAGACAGACACCCGAGTGATCCTATAAGGGATCCGTTTTTTTTTCGGATCCCCAAAAATCACCACCACCCACACGTTTTGGGAACACATTCATTCATTCATTGTGTGTACAGCTAAGGAGTGGAATTCTTTGTCAGAGTCTGTGTTTGATAGTTACAACCATCTTTAAGTCAAAAGTGAATAGGTTACTTCTAGACAAGCGTGCTCCATCTTCGACTACATCATCGCTTACCATCAGATGAGATAGTCGTCAAAAGCGTGCCTATCAACGGTAAAAAAAATACATATTACGCTACAAATAACCTTGAAACCTGTTCTTATTCTGGGCTCCGCCACCACCCATTTGTATAACAATACTAAACAAAAATTGACCCCAAACTGACCGAACAAATACTCGATTGAGTTGTTTATGTACCTGCCACCGATTTCCCTGTAGACCCGATAATGGAACGAGATCAACTTGCTTGCGCGTGCCCTGAATTGAATTGTCGCCTTATAGCGTGTGGCAGATGATTGGCAGAAGTTCAAGGCTTGGGTATATGGTTTGTGGCTACGTCATTTCTTTACCAATTTTGAGACAAGTTTTCATATGCTTGTGACGTCACGTCGCTTGCAAGTACTAGCATGAACATTTTCTTTTTATTTGTTTAGATATTCAAGTGAGCACTAAAATGTGTGTAGCTAGAGCTATGATTTTGATAATATGGCCAAGAGTTTAAAAATACCTAAATATTAACCAACAAAATAAAATCAAACCTGGTCTTTAAGTCAAGAGTGAATAGGTTACTTCTAGGCAAGCGTGCTCTATCTTCGACCACGTCATCGCTTACCATCAGGTGGTCAAACGCGTGCCTATAAATAGTAAAAAATGGGGCCCTTTGTTTACTATGTAAGACGACTGAAGGGGGGAGGAGGTCCACCATGTCTTATTTTTTCTTACAAGGAGGTGGGAGGGATCTTGATCTGAAGACCACAAAAATCTTATGTAGGTAAAGATGAATGATTATTTTTATTAAAACCAAAAAATTAAAACTACTGGTACCTTTGTAGGTTGGTACAAATAAACATTTCTAAAAATTGTAACTTACTGAAACTGTAACGTTTCACCAACAGTCGATTGGCCCATGAACCGTTGGTCAACATTATCTTTAACCTATTTACTTTTCATCCAAAGAACTTTTCACCCACGAACGTTTCACCCACATAAGAAGAGTTATGTGGGTGAAACGTTCGTGGGTGAAAAGTTCTTTGGATGTCAGTGAATGTTTTGACCAATAACTTGTAACCCAAAGGACAAATTGGCCAACAGACACCGGGATAGGTGAAAGTAAATGAAAGCTTTTAAAAATAATTTAAAAAATATGATTTTAAAAACTATTGCCTATACAGGGCAAATTTTCAAAGTGTGCCTTCATGGCCAAATCCAAAACCAATAAAAAATATTGGATATTTTTTTCCAAATGTATATGGGACCAACTTCGGGGTATATCTTTTCCAATAAAAAAGAACAATCTAAATCTGACTACTCTGTAAAAAGTTATGCGTGGTCGTACATAATATATATATATATATGCGTCGACTTGAGAACCGGTTAAAAACAGACTTACGTAATAAATGAATGGCACCAATAGACGGATGGAAAAGACCTGTAAGAGATGCCTTGAGGTGGTTCGGAAAAAAATACCTGAAAGGATTTGTGAGACGCGTTCTCCCAGCAGTGGGAAAGTATGGGTTGAATAACATTTTAAGAACACCTTAGGTTATGGTAGCGCATATATAAATCCTACACATTTTAAATGTTTCGTCACTCGTTGTCACTGAATCTAATTTTGTATAAGGACTAAGGACAACGCTACAAGCTAGCGTTGAAACTTTGCAAGATTTAATAAGTAGGTAGTTACTAACAAACTTCCCAGAAACAAGAGCGAAATTAAGAGCTGTCAAATAAATTATTATGTAGTGTGAACCTATATGAACTAAAGCCTTAGATAATATAATTCATTAGCATATTCTGACGGGCTTTCCTTTCTTGTTTGTATAAGTGTGAGGCCAAACCATAGATATAATAAATAAGCCGTAACTATAGTAATAAAATAACCATAGATATAATAAGGCCGTATTACGCTTTGCATCCGCTTAATAAAGTTTCGCTTCGTAATATTTACATTGCTTGTCCAGTGACTTAGTGAATAACTTAGGTAGTGGATAAGAAGCAATGTAATTATTGCAAAAATAATACAGTCGCTGTGACATTTGAAAACAAGAATAAGACATATTTTACGATTTGTTGTTGTTCATGATTTTAAAGACAAATATAGTAAATTACTTATATTTAGATAGTTTAAGTGATTCATTGATTTACATAGTCTTGGTTTAGGCTGCGGTTTCTTCAAAAAACTACTGAACAACACAGAATTCTTACAAATTATCACGATCGCGGTCGAAAGCGCAGTAGTTCGCCGAGACGACCATTTGCCTATGACATGCTCAACGTGAGCATGTCGCGCGGACACGGACACGCCCCGAAATGAGTTGGAGTTTAGTATGAAAAATGAGTTGGACTTTAGTATGAAACCGAATTCTGCCGACTCATTTTACGCGACTCACATCTCACAAAATTACGTTCGTTTGGCCTCACCCTTAGTTCAACTTTATTTAGTACTCTTTTCCACTTTCTTGTTGTACAATTGACCACCTACTGCAATTATTTTAAAAGTTAACTGTCGACTCGAATAGAAGATATGTTAAGGAAAACCTAATCCTAATATATAAAATTCTTCCGTTACTGACTGATTGAGTGAGTGAGTGACTGACAGACAACGCACAGCCAAAACTACTGGTCGTAGAAAGCTAAAATTTGCCATGTAGCTCTACACTCTGTAGGGGAGCACTAAGAGAGGATTTCCCGAAATTCTTACGGGAACGGGACAAACAGGATATGCGCGTACGAAGTCCCAGGCAAAAGCTAGTATTATTTATGCCTGAACCGATTTTGAAGATTTTTAGTGAAGAAATTGATGGAACCCTGGATACTGTTATAGGCCACTTGTTTGCCAAAATCTATATGAATGCGTATGGAACCATTTCTCCGTATGGTTTCGGCCGGTGCCGTATGGTGCCGTAAAAGAATAATACCATCCCATCACTTCCCGTGGGTGTCGTAAGAGGCGACTAAGGGACTTGCCAGAGAATCGGCAGCAGCGTTCTCTGTAAAACTCAACATCATACACTGCAATCGCCAACCCGCCTGCCAAGCGTGGCGATTATGGCAAACCTCCCCCCCCCTATGGGGGAGGCCTATGTCCAGCAGTGGACGTCTTTCGGCTGTTATGATGATGATAGAACCATTTAGGGCTAATTATTTTATATAGGACCAACATTACAAAATACTATCTTATCTTCGATAACGTATAACATTTTTAAAATACCGAAAGCCCTTGGGTATATTTCAATTCATAAATAAAGAAGTGAAACGATTGTTTCAATGGCTAAATTGAGAAATCGGATCGCTGTCAATCGTTGTCAGCTGTCAGGTGGCGGTGAGAGGAAACCAAATATCGGATGCGATATTCGGTGGAAACTCTTTCGGCTTGTATCTTTTATGCCACATCTGTATTTCTTTTGAGTGAAGTAATTTTAATATTGGTGGTGAAAATTTACTTTAAGAACGTTAAGGAGGAGTTAAAACTAACAGGGAATAACTATAAAACGCGGATGGAATATCATCCAAATGACCTGGTCACCGCGTTAGCAACTATTAGCTACACTATACGACTGAAAAGCCATGAAATACCAAAACTTGGTGACAGATGGTGAAGGATGTGGATGAGGGATCTGCTGAGGAGCTCCTTTCACACATTAAAAAAGTCGGGGATCTAGTCTGCTTATAGTTTGAGGTTGATTGCAGATAAAAAAAATACCCTACTTGCTTTTGCCATTCGCTCCGCCCGTGTGAAAATCGAAAATGATTTCACAAGAACAGGATTTTGTAACAATTTTTTACAAGTACTCACCACATTTGATCCGTGCTGTTCTATGGGTGCGAAACGTGGAAGGTAACCTAAGGGCACCTCACGCCAAATCCAGGTCTATATCAGCCGATGTCTTTGTCGCATACTCGGAATTTACAGGCCCGAGACCTTCTTCAACGTAGAGCTGTTAGAGAAATGCCACGAGAGCCCGATTGACTACCAGATCAAGTGCCGTAAGTGGAGATGGATTGGTCACACGCTCTGGAGGGATCCCGATCACATTCCCAAACAGGCCATGGACTGAAATCCTCAAGGGAAAAGGAAGCGTGGCCGTCCCCGTCAACCCTGGCGATGCACCGTGTTGACAGAAGCGATGAGCATCGGAATGACTTGGAGCGACATCTTGCTCACGCTTCACCAAGCGTGAAGCTCAAGAACGTTTGCGATGGAAAACTACCGTGGACGCCCTCTGCCCCAGCTGGGGGACATACGATCTTAAGGCAAGTAAGTCACCACATTTGCTTACCGTACGTCCCTGTGCCAGTTTGCGACTGCGATGCCAATGTGAACGCTCCTTAAGTCGTGCAGTTGGTGAAAGTCATTCGTGGTACGAGTTCCAACCCACCATCCACAGATCTTTTTAAAATGATAAATGATATTTATTTTGCAAATAGGTTAAAAGTAACTCTTTTACTCGTCAATTTTTTTTTTGACATATTTTTCTACAGAGGACCTTTGGCCGAAAGGTGTCACATTGCGACGTTTCTGGGGACAGCTACGCAATACCAGGCAGCAAAACACGACGCCGACAACGTTACCTGTATAGTTATATAGTTGTCAAAAAATAAAAGGCCCATTTTGACAGCAGGATATAACATTGCTTTACTAGTAAGTATGAAAGAGACATAAAAATAAACCTCTATCGCATTTAGTGGTAAAGCAATCTTCTAGCCCTCTCTACCCAGCTGTCAAATCGGACTTCTTAGATTTTGGTGACTTTAGTTTTAACAAGGTTTATTAATATGTGTTAGTTTATTATTGTTTAAGATAATTTTCTGTAGGCCTTAGTTGCTTCATAATAAAATGTTTATTATGTCTTAAAAATAAAAGAATTTACCATGTGGCTTTCACACACCGAAATCGAAGTGACAACCAAAATGTGTAAAAGTGACCCTTAATCAAGATAAGAATAAACTTTAACACATTTTCTTAACTAACTTTTCAATCAAATTCTGTTAATAAATTAAAATAGTCATTAATATTTATAAAATTACTACAGTGATCAATTAAGATATACGAAACTAGACAAACTAATTTATTTAATAACTAACTTTGGTAATTAAAATCCGTTTACTGAATAGTTAATTTTGGGATGGTTATCTAGCCCTGTTCTCGGAGTTTAGTGAAAAAGACAGCCTCTATCATTCAATGTCGTTGAGGGTGGCCTAGGTTTTTGATGCTAATGAAAGTAGTTATAGGAACTTACCTCTTTATACCAAATTATGTCCTCCCATAGGGAATATACGTGAAAAAAATATTTAATACTAGCTTCTGCCTGCGTGGTCCCTAGGGAACACTCCCGGGATAAAAAGTAGCCTATGTCCTTTCTCAGGCTCTAGACTATCTCTGTACCAAATTTCATTTAAATCGGTTCAGTAGTATTGGCGTGAAAGCGCGACAGACAGGCAGACAGACAGACAGAGTTACTTTCGCATTTATAATATTAAGTAAGGATAAGGATTATCTATAGGTACAGTTTATCTAAAAATATACAAAAATTCAAAATATAATCAAAATTGCTCGAAAAACAAACAAGATATAATTAGTTTAAATAAATATATCCGTCCCTCTCGCGAAAACGCTGTTTTCTGTGGCAGTTGTATAGTCGTCATGTAATTTAATGTCAGACTTTTCTTTCTAATTGTAATCTTTGAAGCTTTGATGAAGGTATTTAAAAATAATTTCATGATTATTTGCTAGAGCTAATAAGTATTTTTTGGCGAATTAAAAAATCGCATGCATATGGGCTATTGGATACCACTGTATCAAATTGACAGTTATAGTTTGTTCAATGGTTTTTTTTTTTGTGTGCAAGTGACCAACTGACTCGCAACTTCGCAATGTTGAAGAATTGTTAATTTCTTAATTTTCTAACGAACCGAATCGTCCACGTTATTAAAATGACTTAAGGTCCTATGACCCCTAGCTGGGACAGAGGGCGTCCACAGTAGTTCTCCATCGCGAGCGGTTTTGAGCTTCACGCTTCACTTCACTCCACGTCATTCCGACGCTCGTCGCTTCTGCCAACACGGTGCGTCGCCAGGTTTGTCGGGGACGGCCACGCTTCCTTTTCCCTTGAGGATTCCAATCCATGGCCTGTTTGGGAATATGGTCGGGATCCCTCTGGAGCGTGTGACCTATCCACCTCCACTTACGACGCTTGATCTGGCGGTCGATCGAGCTCTCGTGGCATTTCTCCAACAGCTCTACGTTAGAGAACGTCTCGGGCCAGTAAACCCGAGGATACAGCGAAGGCATCGGTTGATGAAGACCTTGATTTGGCGTGAGATGTTCTTGGTTACCTTCCACGTTTCGCACCCGTAGAGCAGCAGTAATTTGACATTGGACCAGAAGATTTTGAGTTTGACTCTTTGGGTCAGTTTCCGTGATTGCCAGACAGGTCTCAACTGCGCGAAGGTAGCTCGAGCTTTGGCAATCCGTGAAGTGATGTCCTCTTCCGTTCCTCCAGTCTTACGTTATCAAAATACACGCCTCGATTTTAAAATACCGCAACGTTATACTTCTAATTCTTCCCTACTCAATGGCAAAAGAAAACGTTCTTTTCTGTGTTAGGTGCGGGCACCCGATGTGTTTTATCCTAATTTAATACAACTTCATGCGATTCAGCGGGAGCTGGGATCCTCTAAGCCGGCCGAGATATGAGGAGACACGCGCTGATTATATTTTATGTGACTTGAGAGTACAAACAGGTCAGGATCCGGCCTGACTACTCCGCCTTACATCTTTGTTAGTTGTAATCAACGTAATTTCCAATTACCTCGCTACGAGCTTAAATATTTTAGCGGTGGTATAAAGGTTTTCGGCTCATACTAAGCTGGCTTGAAACTAGAGGTGAGACGTACTAGGTAAAATGCGTACTGAGTCTTAGAACTACGCGTCCGCCCAAATACTTATTCCAAATACTAGGCCCACGAGTATTTAGGCGTCTCGAGTTTATTGACGTCTAGCCAGTCTTCGTAACGTAACTTCGAGATCGAGTAATCGGAGTAATGGAGTATTTTCAGGTAGTGGATTATTAACGTATATTAGACTACGCGTTGATATTCGTTATCTTTTATAAAACTTAAAATTAAATCTTATTGAAAACTTTCCTTCATACTTTTCTGATTCTTCAGGCTTAGGACTGTCAGCTATTATTGATAGAAACATAGAAAAAAAAATGTTGGTACGGTAAGGTTCTGGAACTCATGGTTCTATCTGGTCCGTTTGTTCACTTTCTCTGGGCACTAACCGTATAGTACCGTGTTGTCTCTTCAAATGTTGCATCAAATTCGAAACTGATGCCTTAAATGAAAGGTCCATTTTACATATTTTGCACTATGCTTTATAGTCTCCTTTATCGTCAAAATGATTCTCTTTTTCGAAGTCATCGTTAATTCAAATTTAGAATTAGATACAATATCTTAAACACCAGAACACACTTCAACAAAACTAAGTTCTTATACACTAAAAGTCACTTTTCACCAAAATTTTTAAAACACACGTTTACGAAAATAATAACACAACGCAGGTCCTGTGGCGTATTATGTAAGGAACTGATTTAAAAGAAAAAACTGCTAAACATTTTCACAGAATCTCGTTTTAATCTGCATTTACCAAGTTATCGCAACGCTATAGTGATTCTATTCGTATGGACATAAGGTTTAGAAACGCAAAACAAATTAATCGACTCGCTATTTCGACTCCCGAACCGAACATCTCCGAAACTAACCGAGCTTGTGGGTCAACGCAAGTCTCAACACTCGTCTACGCGAAACCGCACCGACAGTCCGCAAGTGTAGTATCAAACTCAATACGCCTGAATACTTGATACGCGTTTATGTAGTGCGCACGGAATTGATGTTTACGAGTCCAGCTACATACCTATTCCAAAAACCTATTCCAGTAAATACGTTTCACCTCTACTTGAAACCAGGTTTGTATCTTGCTGGCGTAACTAATCCATCTAACTATCTATACTAATGTTATAAAGCTGAAGAGTTTGTTTGTTTGGTTGAACGCGCTAATCCCAGGAACTACTAGTTCGATATGATGAAATTATTTTAGTGTCGGATCGCGCATTTATCGAGGAAGGCTATAGGCTATATAACAACGCTACGACCAATAGGAGCGGAGCATTAAACATGGCGCAAACGAAGTTGCGCGGGTCAGCTATATTATTATACTAGCTTCTGCCAGCGGTTTCGCCCGCGTGGTCCCTAGGGAATATACTCCCAGGATAAAAAGTAGCCTTTGTCCTTTCTGAGGCTCTAGACTATCTGTGTACCAAATTTCATTTAAATCGGTTCAGTAGTTTTGGCGTGAAAGCGCGACAGACAGACAGACAGCGATACTTTCGCATTTGTCTATACTAATATTATAAAGAAGAAAGATTTGTTTGTTTGAATTGAATAGGCTCCGAAACTACTGGACCTATTTGTAAAATTCTTTTAGCATTGGATAGCTACATTAACAGGGAGTAACATAGGCTATATATTATCCCCGTACTCCCACGGGAACGGGAACTACGCGGGTGAAACCGCGTGACGTCCACTAGTAATATTATTAGCAAGGAAGTAAGGATTAGTTTATGGGGTCAACTAGTGTTAAAATAATGGAAATACTGAAATTAGCCTGAAAAGTGAAAATACGTACACGGAAACAGCAACCGTAGTGATCAAAGCCGTCCCTTTTCGGTGCTGTAAGAGGGAGACGGATTTATACCTTAAAAGGAACGTACCTCGAAATGTGTTACTACCGTTACGCGTCCTTGTTTTGACCCCATACTTGATATATATTTAGTTACGTTACGCCTGCATGTTTGGGTTACAGAAATTCATATAATATATTGAGATACCCAACTGAAACGTACTGTGATACACACAAGTGATTCTACGAGTTTCGTTTAGTAATACGTACCTTCGGAACCCTAAAAGAAAAGTATGAAATATAAAACCCGCATGGAAAACCTAATACGTGTTTTAAAACTTCGTTTTAAATATTCAAACATGATTATTTGCCAAATACGTACCAAAACCAATTTCAAAATCAAATATCGATCACAGAACGAACTTGCTATTAATATCGAATCTCAAGAACACAGGCGAAGTTTTATGGAATTTCTAAAGGAATACGTTATTGGTAGTACTGGAATTTATGCTACGATGTCAGGTGGGGAATGTTGGCCAAATACCTCACCCATATTGTTGTACGGCGCCTTTTGTGGCCACTTTATTCCTGAAGGATTTCCGGTCCAAGTGATGAGCAGGAATGTTTTTTTTTTTTTGTCTGAAATGCGTCTTTAAATAAGATGGTCATGTTATGCAGCGCTGTGGCTATAACTCGCACTCAGAGCGATGGCCGTTTTGAGCGTATGTGACGCATATTTTCCCAACGAGTTATTGTTCTGTTTGTTGTTTTTTTTACACTTTTTTCTAATGAAACAACTAACAAAGACCCAAAACCACAATTTGAAATACAAAAAATATGTATTTAGAATGATGCATGCTGTATTTTAAATAGTTGTAACCTTGACGGACCTTTAAAAAAAAAGGTATGGCCACTCTAAGTAAAAAATGGGCACTAAACTCTTGCGTAATATTTTCTTGTTGTTGTAACACTTTAGGAGACATCCATTTAACGCTTAACCCTTTTACTTGAGCCTTTCACTAACTTGGCGAAGCAAAGTACCCACCACTGCGTATGAAATTGAAAATTTATGAAACAACAAGATTTGTTTTCTTGACCTTAATCCCCGTTCTATGTACCTATGTTTTACATTAAATTATGCCGTTATCTACCTTCTAATGCATCTTGCTTTGCCTGAAAATATCTGATATTTATGCCAAAATTATACTTTCAAATGTAAATCTAAAAACAATTGGGCCAAACATTGGGACTTGAGGGATCCCTATTATTATAAAGCAGTTTTAAAAATTCTGAATTTTACTTTTATATCCACTGCCAATATTTAGCAATTGATTGCATTCAAGTTAATAATTGAAAGGCTTAAACGCCAATATAATACCGGAAATTCGATGTGGCTATTAAACAAATATAATAATTTGCCGAAAATCGGATGTAATTGATGTCAAACGCTAAAGCAGATTCCCAATTTATTTTCCAAAGGCATTAATTGACCAAAGGTTAATGTTGCTATTGGCAAAATGGATTAATTTTGCTCAAATCCTATACAAATACGGAAACATATTGCTGTTTGAACACCACATTATTTGTTTTACATTTTCATTAGATTTGCCATATTACTCAGTTTTATAACATTCGTAATTATTGCTGTTGTAAATATAAATCATCATTTTAGTGATGTTTAAGTCTCAAGGATTGTATGAAGCGATTAACTTAACTTAACTTTTTTTTTCTGTCTTATGAGAGTGCCAAATAAACATTTTTTTTCAATTTTAGGGTTCCGCACCTCAAAAAGAAAAGCGAGACCCTTATAGTATAGGATTCTCTTCCTTAGAGGACGCTTCGTTGTCCGTTTGACGGTCTGTCACGAGTCTTTTTCTCAGGAACGCATGGAATACGTTGAGATCAATATCAGATACGTAGGTTTATGACCTCATGGAGCTATGAATGGGAGAAACATTTTTCCCACTGAAAAGTTAAGTTTGTCCTACCTATGATTTTATGTTATCTTTTTGTCAGAGTAATGAGAGTGGTTTCATAGTTTATAAACTTCAGTAGGTAATGAATACTCGATTCCCGTAAGATGAACTTTCTACATAGGCGTTTGTACGGAGCCCTCGGTGCGCGAGTTAAACTCGCACTTGTCTGGGATCTCGCCCAAATGATGGAAAGCAATAGATGAGAGATACGATATAACAAGCGAGCCCAGAAGGTCCTAGTCCACATTTACTTTGAAGACTGATGGATTATTTATAGGTGATAGCGAGACATACGCTGTCAGAAAGTTCCACACGGACTAAATTATCAATATTGCAGTCAAAACAAAGATCTTTTATGTAGAAAATCTAAAAAAGAAATAGGTCGTGTAATATTTAGTCCATGTAACATAAAAATTCGTAAAAATATGCAAATCAAACAATAGTTCAGTGCCGGACCCAATAAAAATTGGCAAATAAAGGAATATGGAGCGTGCTCCACGAAATTTAATCAAATTTTGTCAATATTTATCTACACCGGTGTGTATTCAGTTTTGATAGGCCGACCTTTGTTTATAAATACATCGTGCCTAAGAGCTAATTTATTTTAAGGGTATATGAAAAAATAGCACTCTCATAAGATTACTCGTGCGTCTGTCAGTTTATCTGTCACATCACAATTACTCTGACTCTACTAAACTGATTCAATTGAGATTTGGTACACATATAAACTCGTGTGACCCAAACACCGAAGCTTAACGTGAAGAAATAAATGTTTATCTCCGAAACTAACGAAACCATATATTTAGAAAAAAAAAATGCAATATATATAACTATGCAGTTCTTTAATAGGTTACAAGAAAACATATAAGAAGTCTGTTGTTTCAACAAATGTTTAAATAAATATTTGTGCTTACATTTTTATTTCTTTTATTCAACTCGCACTTGGTTTATTTCCATCCAATGGATATTTATCTTAGCAGCATCTTTCCTTCCTCATTATGTTTCTCAAGTAAAAAGCTATGCTTTATTTTTTCTTGGTTTATTATAAAAAATGACTGGACTGAGTGGTCATACACGCCTTTTTATAAATATAGTATAAACCCAGGAAATTGCTTGCTTAAATACTTCCTTGAGACTGACGATTTGCGTGAATAACGAGTGCCTGTTGACCTCATTTAATTTCTTAACAAATTAATTCATGTTTCAGACGGAAATATGAAAAAATTACGGAGATCAGACTACACTAATAGGTAGACTAAACTATAAGAGTAGTCAGATCTCTGTAATTTTAGAAGTATCTAAACAAGCGTGCTCCATCTTCGACCAAATCATCGCTTACCATCAGGCGAGATAGTGGTCAAACGCGTGCATATCAATACTAAAAAAATCATCAGCAAAAACGAATTCTAAGAAACTAATCCTGTACCTTATGTTTTTCTGTTAAGTTGGCATGACGGGCAGAAGGCACAATTTTTCCGAACACAATCTAATTTGACAGCCGGTAGTGCCAACTTACTAGTAATGGATAAGTTGATTTCTTTTGATAACTGTCGGATTAGGACTTCCGTGAGAGATAAAGTGACACAAAATATTGTTGAATCATTAAATGAAATATTTGTATGATCTGAAAAATATAATGTTGGCATTGACATTAATATGTAATTAAAGTAAGTTTCCTCTGAAAGCACGTTAAGCCATTGGTGTTGTCAGTTGAATATCCTTGGAAGTCGTAACGGGTAGTCTGTAGCCAGAAACTCTGACAAGTGCAACCATGTCGTAACATATTACCCAGTCACTGAGGTGTGACGGATAGTCGCTTCATGTATTCAGCTGCATAGACTAAAAGTACAGCTTGCCCGATGAATGACCAGGCAGACAATAAGCTCGCCCCTATTACTGACATGGGACCGTCGAATCTGACTCAGCTGGGCTGCGTTTGGGAAGTTGCGTGGTAGCATCAGAAGGCTTAAAGCTAACCAAAAAGCAATGGAGAGGGCCATCCTTGGAGTTTCCTTGCGTGATTGAATAAGGAATGATGATATCCGCAAGAGAACCAAGGTTCATAGCATAGCCATAGCCCGAAGGATCGCCCATAAGGTGAACCGATGACCTGGTGAGGGGATGCGAGACGCACAGGACCGGTTGTTGTGGCGACACTTGGGGGAGGCCTATGTCCAGCAGTAGACGTTTTTCGGCTGATATGATGATGATGATACATACCTGGCGACATACATCCTTATACCTGGCTCCAACCCTTCGGTATGACTAGTGATGTCTAATTTTAGCTACTTTTTCAAAGCTCCTCAATAAGCTCTCAACTCTTTGTATAATTTATATTAAACGTACTGACATAATATCATCCTCGATGTAATCCGGAAATACGTTAGTACATATATTAATATCACAGACAGAAACATTAATTGGATTAAAACTTCGTTAATTTTGAGAATGTATTAATTGGATGCTCTTGATGTCAATTAAAATGATTGAGCCTTGTTCTGTTAAGATATTTTAAAGGGTATATTAGTGCATTGTTCTTAAATAATGCATTCGTTGTAAAGTACGTCATTAGTTCAATTATGAAACAGTATTAAGAAATTAATTAGGCTATGTAAATAAAAATGAATCGCAGAAATAAATGTACGCGTATAACTTAGTAACGATGTTAACGATTTAAATAATATTTTTTGTTGTATTCGTATTTGTCAGGGAGAGGTTTGAATGCAAGAAAATTAAACAAAATACACCCGAGCGAAGCACGGGACCACTAGTCTATACTTATTATTATTATTTATTATTCTCTTTATTTTTTATCCTTACATACTAATTTACATTTTTAAATATTTCTTAAAAACAACACATTATAAAAAACAACATTATTTATTATTATTATTAATATTATAAAGAAGAAAGATAAGTTTGTTTGTTTGTTATTATAATAATAATTATAATAATACACCTTTTGTTTCCATATTATGCAATAGTTTTGCACCTACCGGGGATTGTCCTTAGGTATACTTTGATAGTGCATATAGGGATAATCGTCGATTGGTGCCCCATTCCATTATAAATGTCTAACGGGGCCTCTGCTACTTAGCTTGGGCCCGTCGTACGCCTACCAAAGGACCGGGACCTCAGGGTCCCGAGATTGTTCAAGACATACCTTAAATAATAATAATATTATAAAGAAGAACGATTTGTTTGTTTGTTTGAATTGAATAGGCTCCGAAACTACTGAACCGATTTGAATTTTTTTTTTAGCATTGGATAGCTACATTATCAGGGAGTAACATAAGCTATATATTATCCCTGTACTCCCACGGGAACGGGAACTACGCGGGTGAAACCGCGTGACGTACACTAGTTATTTATAAATTACACTATTATACGTCATTTGTTTTCGTCAATGTAAATTAGATAAGGCCTGTAAATATTAATAAAGAGTAGATTAATAAAACACAAACATTAATTCTAATTGTTTTAAACAAAACACGAATACGAAATTAGTTATTGCGATAAATTGACCACAATATCCAATCAAATTTTAACGAGTCAGTTGACACGAATACTAGCAAGCGATAAACCAGTGGTCATCGATAAAACTATACGCTCGTCTGAATTGCAAAAATCACAAGCCTCTAATTTGACCGGAGGCGAATAAAAACCACAATTTTCAACCCCAAATAACAGTTTAAAACAACAAGCTAGCAGCTAACATTTTATACAAAAACTGAGCTAGGCGAGCAAACGACTAGCCTGACATAGTTCACCAAACTTTATTTGTAGTAAAAATCACTAGTATTCGGAACGGTGATTTGTTTGTGTTACGGAAAAAGGAACTGTTACCGAAATAACTTTTGTACGAACGTGAAGTTTCGACGTGGTTTGCGGATTTCGTTTTAACACAATATAGGCTTACTCGTCTTAGATTCAATTCTTAGGTTTATAATATTTACTCCTAAATAAATAGAGTGACAGTGAGTGATCCAAAATATGCAAACGTGCCGTACGCTATTGATAAAGACACAACGTTGTTAAGTTTGCTCTTCAGATTTTAAATAAGTAAAGTAGTAAAACGCGAAAATAGTATCAATAATATACTGTTTACTTAAAGCCAGTGAAGTGACCAATCGAACTGTGAAGTTTTTATGTTGTTCCGCTTGTGTGAAGCAAAGATATATTAAAATTAAACGGTGGTTGAAAAATCCCAAATTTGAAAAGTGAATTAACGAACATCGTCCCTGACCTACGTCAACCCGCAGAGCGCTCGATACACGGAGCAAATTTGCTCCGTGGCTCGATACCTCCCGCACTAACCGCCGCAGTCCCCGTTGTCGCCTGCGCATAATACAACGTGATTCAACGCCCAGCGCATAGCGATCACAACTTTCGGCACTTTGTGTAAAGTGACTTTGGCGGAGTGGTTTAAGTAGCTACCTTTCTTCGTGCGCCGCGCCGTGGTCACTGGATCGAACCCCGCTTAAAACATAAACTTTTTGTGTTGTCTCCTGGTACTTGGACTGATTAATTATTACTAAACCAAGTAGTGCAGTTATTACTCCTTACCAGCGAAAATATATCTTCACTAATTTATTATTTCCTGGTACTCGAAATGGATGAAATGAGTGGCAAATCCCTCTCTGAATCGAACATTTCCGTACAATTTGAACAAAACACTCCTCCTAACTTCGTATCTCTACGAAATAAGAGGCCACGAGAGGATCACTATGACTATGATTCGGACTTCCGCGCGTTTAAAGAGGAAGTCAAAGCATTAATATCGTCATTAATGTCAACACAACAAGAAGAGATTAAGAAGATTTATCAAACTGTAATGGATATAAAAACTACTAATGCCAACATTGAGAACGCCATGGCTTTTCTTTCGGCTCAAAACGAGGACCTAAAGAAGAAGATTGATCACCTAGAAACCCGGGTGAAGAGAGATAGCGAATGCATAATAATCCTAGAAGAAAAAATCGAGGACTTGCAGCGAGGCTCACGAAAATCCAACTTGGAAATAAAAAACGTTCCTAAAGTCCAGCAAGAATCTAAAGACAACCTAATACAGATGGTGGTAACCTTATCCCAAGCTGTAAATAGTACCATAGATACTAAAGATATTACAGATATATACAGAGTGCAAAATAAGCGTGGCTACACCAAAAACAGCACTATAGTGGTCGAACTAAGTTCGGCAATAATTAAAACGGACTTTATTAAAAAGACAAAAGACTTTAATAGAAACAGTAAAGAAAAAATCTGCGCCAAGCACCTTGGATTCAGGACCGGAGAATATACGCCAATATACGTCTCAGAACAATTAACCACAAAAGGAGCCAGGCTCTTTTATCTAGCCCGTGACCTAGCTAAATCACGAAACTATAAATTCTGCTGGACCTCCTATGGAAAGGTATATGTTAAGAAGGACGAAACTGCGCCAACCGTAATCATAAATAGTGAATCTCAAGTAAATAATCTAATCCAACAAAAATGACTAGTCGTATGTATTTCTCTGTTACGGTTACATATTATTGTTTTTGTGTACTACTTAAAATCATATAGCCCTAAGATTAATTATAATTTTAACTTTTTAATTTTTAAGTCTAAAGTTGTAAATCAATCGCGCTCACTCTCGTTACACATACCATCACCTACACTTTCGTTCAAACCTACGCTGACTCTAATAACACACTCCACATTGATACTATTCTCCCACTCTTTTGTTGATGTGTGTGTGTCTTTTGTATCCACACACATCAACAAAAATATGACTAATATAGATAAGGATCAAATGCCACTCATCTTGTATAATTATGAGTAACACGTTACAAACTATAATCAACATAGACAGTACAGAAAGTGCACAGAGTATTAGCTGTTCCCCTGAGGATCTTAATCGATTAATAAAACGAAATCCCACGGATATAACCATCGTGACACAAAACATACGGAGCATTTATTCTAACCACAACGACCTGCTACTCAACCTACAGAGTTTAAAAACAGATATGGACCTAATAACATTAACCGAATGCAGACTCGACATCTCCAAACCCATACCCCAGATACACAATTATCTATCCTACCAAACTGCCAATCACTTAAACAAAGCCGACGGAGTTGTTGTCTATGTTAAAAATACTCATAAAATCTCAGTAAAGGAAGTAAAACTGACACATGCATCCTGCCTTCAAATTAACTTTTACCCTGAGCTCACAGTCTTGGCTATCTACCGGTCGCCCTCAAAACCAAAATCCGACGAATTTATAAATTCATTAAATAATCATTTAATCACTATTGCGTCGAGTAAAAACATAATAGTCACAGGAGATATAAATATAAATTTGATTTATAATGAGGCTGAACACTCCTATGATCGATCAAACAGGTTGACCTATCTCAACATGCTGGCGATGCACGGCCTACTGCCAGGGCATTCACTGGCCACTAGAGGCAAAAACTGTTTGGACCATTTCATGGTAAAACTTGACCCCACAAATACTACTGCGACCGTAGCTGTATTAAATACAACCATAACAGATCATTCAATGATTTTCTTAAAATTATCAAACAAAAAACATATACGTAAAATCACTAAAACTAAAACCATGATTAACTTTGATAAAGCATTAGAAAACCTAGCTGAAAGTGACTTACATCATTTGTTAAACCTTAACGATCCAAACAGAATTTGTGACCGATTAATACATATAATACAAACCTGCCTTAGAAATAACACCATTACGACAGTAATACCGCAAAAATGTAGACTAATAAAACCATGGATGACGGTCGGGTTACTACGCTGCATACGTAACCGGAATGACATGCAACTTAAACTAAAGTTTGAGCCTCATAACGAAATATTAAAGATCACCTTCAGAAGATACAGAAACTATTGCAACTGTATTATTAAAAAGCTTAAGCGGAAACACGATCGAGATCAACTATCTAAAGCGTATAAAAATCCCAAAAAAGTATGGGAAACTATAAATAACATTACTCATCGTAAGCAAAGCAAAACCCCCAATACGGATCTATTAGAAATTAAGGCAACTCCAAAAGAGTCAGCAGACACTGTAAATAAATATTTTTCCAACATAGGTAAAATTCTTGCGAACGATATAATTGCCAACACCACTACAGGGTCTGGCCAAAACTATAATTTTGACTCACCTAATATTCTACCTCTCTCATCTTTTGCACTATTAAACACCGACCAGGATGAAGTTCACCGCGTCTTAATGTCTTTGAAATCAGATAGTGCTCCTGGCTGGGATGGCATAACCGTCAATTTCCTAAAGACCGCGCATGCTTTGGTCGTTCCAATTATAACCCACTTAGCGAACCAGTGCTTTGAGCACGCTGTCTACCCAAACGCCTTAAAACTCGCTTTTATAACACCAGTACACAAGGGTGGAGACAGATCTAATCCGTCGAACTATAGGCCTATATCTGTACTGCCATCAATATCTAAAATAATAGAAAGATTAATTAATTCACGTCTCTTATCTTACCTTAACAAAAACAACTTTCTATCATCGTCGCAGTACGGTTTCAGGCAAAAAAGGTCTACGGAGGACGCAGTACTGGCGCTTTCCTCCGCTGTAACCAGTCAAGTGGACAGTGGAGGTAAGTGCCTTGCTGTCTTCCTGGATCTTCAAAAGGCTTTCGACACAGTTTCTGTCTCCACTCTGCTGGATAGGCTGGAATCAATTGGAGTAAGAGGAGTTCCCCATGCCTTGCTCAGGGACTATCTAAGCGAACGCAAACAAAAGGTTAAGATAGGCAATACCATTAGCTCTGAAGAAACCGTCCAGTTCGGAGTTGGACAAGGTAGTGTGCTCGGACCGACATTGTTCCTTATATATATAAATACCCTATGTAGCATGAAAATCATAGACGGACACATTCTTTCATACGCAGATGACACGGCTATAGTGTTTAGTGCAGCTACCTGGGACAATCTCCGTATAACTGCCGAGCATGGACTTGCAAAGATAGCAGCTTGGCTTGATCTTAACCTTTTAACCTTAAATACTGCCAAAACCAACTTTATCTGCTTCGCAAAGTACAACACCTCTCAACCCCCCCCAGAGTTCAAAATCAAGATTCATAAATGCCATTATCCTGTAAACCCAAATTGTTCTTGCACAAAAATTACTAGAGCAGAATCCACCAAATACTTAGGTATTATGGTTGATCAACGATTATCCTGGCACAATCAAACGGAACTAGTAATGAAGCGAATACGGAAATTAATCTGGACCTTCAAGATATTGCGTCATGTAGCCTCGAAAAAACTCCTGCTACAGATTTACATCTCACTTGCTCAGTCCGTCCTGGCATATTGCCTACCTGTCTGGGGAGGTGCTACTAGAATTAAATTCCTAGACCTCGAGAGGGCTCAGAGGTCGCTACTAAAAGTTATGTTTTTTAAACCCTTCAGATTTTCAACCGAGAATCTTTACCGCACTTCAGATCTTCTGACGGTTAGAAAGCTTTACGTGCTTCATATAACACTAACTAAGCATAAAACTCTATCTTTCAACCCACAGAAAACAAAAGGCAGAAGGAAAAACACGGTTGCTCCCACTATCCCAGTAAAGTCTACATTCGCAAAAAGACAATATCCTTGGCAATCATCCCATTTATATAATCTGCTTAATAAGGAACTTGACATATATCCACTAACCTACCGCGAATGCAAAAACGCCTTGTCAAAATGGCTTAAGACAAAGACCTATGACGAAGTGGAAAATATGGTACAAGTGATGAGAATATAGTATGCACATAATTATAATATACGAGTATGTACATTACGCTGTGATACTTCTGCGGCTAATGGAACACTCCCACACCTACTCACACTCACTTCTCAACACACATTCACCTCCACACATAACACACACAACCCAGCGCGTTTTTTGTTTTAATTCCATTTTACTATATTTTCTTTATTTTTTGTTTTCATTTTTATTTTTAATTTTTATTGTAACTTAGTTTTAGTTTTATTTTTATATTTGTATAAGTTTAAACTGAACCTGAACAAGCTCATTAATTAGTAATAATTATTATATAACCTGGAGAAAGGCAGAGTTTCCTAACACAAGCAAACTATTTGCTTAAAAGGATGCTCTATATTGTAATAATAAAAAAAAAAAAAAAATTTAAAACAGGTTTACAGCTTTAGGTATATGTATAGCCGGTAACTATTTGATAATGGTGTAAATGCGATGACTATAACATGGATACTAATGGTAAACACGGGTTGTATTATTGTTTTGTTGGCGATAAACCTTGCGAGGGCTCAACGATGACACCGATTGAAATATCAGGAACACTGAGAAAATATCGCAGTTCCCGTAGGATAAGCCAGGCGAGCGAAACCCCTAGAAAAAATTAGTCTTACATAAACATAAAAATGACACATTTAGAAACAGTGTAAAGTATGAGGCATTCACAAACCCTTGGTCAAACTAGAGTCCCTGACCTTTCAAAACCTGCAGACAATGCACTATAAGTTTTATATTCTACAAATGAAGCATCGGAACTGTTATTTATTAATATTCGTCTAAAAATACCCGTTCTATCTTCGGAACAGTGAACATTAACTGTTCAATAATGCATTGCGATCCGGTAGCTTCGACAAGAATAGATATAGAATGGTCAAGAGCTATCGTTGTGGTAGGCTTTGGTATACTTTACGAGGCCGAAGCGGTATGTGTTAGGTACACAGAACGATGACCGTTGAATTTTAGAGCGTAGGGATATTTTGTTAAACTTTTTCGGTGTAAATGGAAAATAATAACCAATAATTTGAATTTGCTGCTTCAACTGTTTCTAGAATAGAACCTTTATGGCGACACACAATATTAAACAATTCACACTTATAAAATTTTAATAGGATTCAGTCCAAAAAGCCTTCACGCTAATAATTTGTATTGGTGGTAACTCAAAAAAGATCACACAGGAACTCCTGAACCAAAATTATTCAACCACACATTCAATAAACAACAAAAAGTTACAACATTTCGTAGCGCGTAGCGGTTTGGTTATCTGCTACGAGCGTAGCGGGCGTAGCCTTGACACAATTACCGCGCTACGGCGTATAGGCGTAGCAACACTGCAGTCCGGTGTAATTGAACCTGTGTTTTATAGGGAGTATGAAAGGTGTTTGTGCAGTTTGTTGATGGAATTAGGTCTAAATTGGCCTGGCAAAATTACTGTACATATTTTGTTATACCTGGGGATTTAACTAGGGCCTAATTCGTACAACGTGGTATCCCCAAAATCAGCCCATTTACTCACCGCATTTATTTCGTGTTTCCAAATTAGGTTGCCTCATGATGTTATTCTATAAATACTATATGGAAAATTAACCAGTTGTATTGAAACCTTACTGGGAACGGTACTCTTAAATTTAAAAACTATTAAAATCAGCTACTGCCATCGGCTTCGCCCGCGTGAATTCCGGAAATTATCCCATGGGAACATACTTCCGGGATGAAAGTTGCCTGTGTTATTTCAGACTATAATCTACCACTGTACCAAATTTCATCGAGTTCCGTTCAGCCGTTCTGACGTGATTGAATTAGTTAGGATTAGGATTATGAAAAAATATGTTTGATACCTTCACAAGACATGCCCTTTAATTTGATAAGTGGCACGATACAGTTAAAATTGGTTCTAAAAACCATACAGATTGTATCTTCTACTACCTATTAAACCATAGAAACCCTTACTAACTACCAATCACGAGAATTCAGTACTTACACCACAGTTTTGCTCAAAGCTGATTGGATCAGTCCCTTGTCAGTGCAATCACTGACTGTTACTTCCTATTAGTTCCCTTTAACTTACAAAACCCTTTATAAAGTGAATTGGTTGCGGTATAACAAGTTATAAGCTGTGGTAGAAGATTTTGGCATGTTAGTATAATATTTTGAGAGGAGGGAACCGTTAGTTTGTAGAAGCAAATTTTTGGGTGTTGAAAAAGGCAATGTAAGCGTCAAAGTCTTGTGAATTATAGCGCTTAATAATTATCTAAAGTCAACTATTTTCTGTACGAGATTCAGTTCAACCGATCGGATTGAGCTTCAGCGTATCTATATATAGGAAGTTCCAGCTCGTATTTAGCTCGTTAACTAGCCAGCTCACCAGCAGCAGCAGCAGCTTAGCAGGTCTCTAGCTAAGCTGTATCGATTAAGCGTTTTTACGTCTTATGACCCACAAGGTCAGAAGACTCTAACATAACCAATATACCCAACTCTTACAGTTTAAAATGACCACATCAGAAAGTTTTTCCCGGTGGCTGTTACTAAGCAAATCATAATAAAAATCATCTATTTAAACTAGGCTGAGTGCCAGGACTTTTCGTACATTGTACGTTTACATAAGGACAGTCTCCCAAAACGCCCCACCCGTTACCACTTGCTAGTGTTTTAATTGGGAAGAAGAAGTGGCGAAATTAACTCCCCAGCAACACATCTGTTTGTTATGCATATTAAATAGTTTATTCACATAAAACAGGTACACATTATTGCTGTTTCAATTTACTATTTTATATCTCTAACAAAATCTTTCCTTTTCTGGGGCAGTCAGATAAAAACTAACCCGTTTTCACAGTATGCTCATTTTTTTACTATTGATAGGCTCGCGTTTGACCACTATCTCACCTGATGGTAAGCGATGATGTGGTCGAAGATGGAGCACGCTTGCCTAGAAGTAACCTGTTCACTTTTGACTTCAAGACTCCCACGCTCTAACTTGCGCTAGATAGAGTTTGAGCAGCTGTTCCGGCGTGAAGTACCGTCTCACCTTTGCTAGGATCCCAAACTTCTTTGCAGCTACTTAAGCTTTTGCCTCGAAAGAAGCTCAAATTGGCCGGTTATCGGCACGGTTGCACCTCGGAAAGATGGAGCTGGGTGGAATTGGCTCCTTTCGGTGGAAAATAGACACGCTTGGGTCTTAGCAGCATTGAACTTGACCAGATAGTCATAGACTCATAGAGAACCATATTATGAATACAGTATGGGAGGACAATTTTCCTTCAAGTATGACGCAAATATCCTTTTTTCAAGGATAGGGGGGGGGGAATCATCAAATGACTTACTGACTAAAACCTACCCGTGTCGACTCTTTCGAATAAATTCTGCAAACCACAAATCGCCTATGCCTATGCATGAAAAAAGAATTGCCAATCATTTGACAAACTTTTTAATTCAAAACATCCACAGAAATTAAATTCCTAACTCTTCGTACCAACCAAGAAAATCGCACAGAAATAGTTCAAAGTTCCTCCAAAGAAATTAAATAGCAAACGAACGATATTTCGCTGCATTAGCAGAAATTGTAAGTAAAGGGAACATTACCGAAACGACAAACCGCAGAGATACTGCAATGCGCTGTAGGTGAACCTGTTTGTAACACCCTGTGGATATTTACTGCTGAATATTGGGTCGTGTTGACTGCATATCAGCGCCATTATTCGCCTAGCCTGTGCAGAACTATATAAAAGAGTTATCAGAAGTGAATGAAGCTCAATAAGTTTTACTAAAAGACCTAATATGCTAAGTCCCCTTGAAATAAATTAGACCCACTCGAATGAAGTCAGTCGCTATGGAAACGGGAAAAAAGTCCTATCTTGCTTTAACAAACTTATAATCATCATTTCCGCCGAAAGAAGTCCACTTGACTACTGAACACAGTCACATCGTACAATCCTGTGCGTGATATGTGCGTCTCGCAGCCAGTAGATTATTCTTCATCCAGGAGGCCTTCTAATGCTGCGTCTTCTGGTACGCGTACACCACTCCAAAAAGTTTCGACCCTAGTGACTCACAGTCTAATATATTTCTCATTCATCGTGTTCCGGACGATATATATAAATCATCCGATATACATGCCTATTCATCCAAATCGGCAACGAAAAACAAATGAAATTCAACTAGCAGTTGATAGATTTTTCATTTTAACTTTCATACTGCATAGCTCAATTAAATGAAATTACAAAATATCTTTGTAATGAACCCTTTTTGAACTGTGTTTGATTAGTTAAAGCTATAGAAGCGTTTGCTAAACTTATGGATAACGTGAAGAACACGGTGTACATGTAACAATCAACCACACATCCAGTGATGTGTTACCAGTAACACTTACACAACAAACAGACTACTGAGTATTTTCTTACAATAAATTTGAAAAAAAAACTTAACGGAGGAGACAACTGCGCGAAAACAACTACACGTCAAACACCTAACTTACTAACATCAACAGAACATAGTACAGATACTTAGCAACTTACAAAGTAGCACAACCGAAGGAAATTCACATAATTTTCTATCCAACACGCGCTGGTTACAAACTTCAACGTGTTACAAGCTGGTAGAATAACTAACAAATACTTTAATTACTTAGTGACGTCATTAGTATGACGTCAGAGCCTTACAATCTTGTTTACAGATTTTCACGAGAAGTTTTCGGGAAATTTATTGATATCAAAGTTTGGGTAGATTAAAGTTGTTGTAGCTTAAGAGCTAGAACTTCTCACGGTTTTCATACAAATTTTCATTTCCTTGTTTTTGGAAATGAATGAATCGAATTTAATGAAAATTGGTATGTGTGTATTGTGAATTTAATGAACATTTTTTAAAAAGAGTTTAGAGGGAGAGAGCAAGCGATTTTAAATTTAGTATAGAAAGTGATCTCTTCCCCTTCCGGAGTAAACACCATCATATATCAGTCGAAAGATATCCACTGCTGGATATAGGCCTCCCTCAAGTGTCGCCAAAACAACCGGTCCTGAGCGTCTCGGATCCATCGGCTACACGCAACTCTCACCAGGTCATCGATCAACCTTGAGGAGTTAACGCTCATACAATTTTGACGGTCTGAACATAATTTTCATTGATATAATGAAGCGAAGAAATCTTTTATGGTTATGCAAAACGCAAGCGTTTTCAGTCTGTAGATGAATGAACATTCCATCTATTACATACCGATACTCCTCTGTCCCTCGGAAAGCACGTTCAATAGTTTATAGCAGTGCGATTCAGTAAACATGTCTAAGTGAAGGCTTGGGTGAAGTGATCACGAAGTAATCTGTCATTCCATCTTGATTATTTGGATTGACAGCTCACTTCGTGATCACTTCACCCACGCCTTCACTTCGACATGTTTACAGAATCGACCCGCAGTTTATTAGAAACAACAAACAAAATACATTACACATGTCGACAGTAGGTTGTACAAGCGAGTCTAACATTATTGACAGATTTCCGGCCCCTAAACTAGGTTAGGTACCTAGATTAGTTCTAGTGGTTCTAGCTATCATTTATATTTATATATCTTTGACAGTCGTTGCGAAGAGTCAAAAGTTAGAAATTCTGACACCAATGTTGCCAAGGAGAACAGTGCTATCCAGTTACTGGATAATGTAAATGTAGCTTTAGCCCGCGACTTCCCACGCGCATATCCCGTTTTTTCCCGTTACCGTCGGTATTTCGAAAAATCCTCTCTATGTGCTCTCCAACAATCCCCAGGGAATCTACATGCCAAATTTCAGTTTTCTACGACTAGAAGTTTCGGCTGTGCGTTGTCTGTCAATCACTCAGTCACTCAGTAACGGAAGAATTATATATATACTAATGTACGTCACGTGGTTTCACCCGCGTAGTCCCGTTCCCGTGGTAGTACGGGGATAAAATATAGCCTATGTTACTCCCTGATAATGTAGCTATCCATTGCTGAAAGAATTTTTCAAATCGGTCCAGTAGTTTCGGAGCCTATTCATTTCAAACAAACAAACAAATCTTTCCTCTTTATAATATTAGTGTATACTAGCACTTCGCCCGCGACTTCGTCTGCGTAGACTTTAGAGGTAGCGCGCAACTTCATTGTCCCTCCCATATCCTCATTCTCGGAAACTCATCTTCACGATTATATCCTGATGGTTTGTGATTCTGTCTACTCTCCTGGTACTTCTGAATATTTAGCGTTCACAATTCCAGCCCTGAAAATATTTTGTCATGTTTTTATTATCCTGGTACATAATAAATCTTTAGGGCTCATAATTCCTGCCCGGAAAACCTTCCATATTTTTCTGGTCTCCTGGTACTTTTGAATCTTTAGCACTCACAATTCCAACCCTGGAAATAACTTCGACATGTTTCTAGTCTCCTGATACTTGTGAATCTTCAGCGCTCAATTTCAGCCAAAGAAATACTTCGACATGTTTCTGGTTTTCTGTTGCTTGTGAATGTAAAGCGTTCACAATTTCAACCCGGAAAAAACAGCGACATACATATTTCTGTTCGACAGTAAAAAAAAAAAAGAAAAATAACATTCTAGCCCAAAAATACTTTAACATCGTTGTGTTCTCCTGGTACTTGTGAATCTTGAGCGCTTGCAAATTCCAGCCCTCAAAATACTTCGACATGTTTCTGCTCTCCTGGTTCTTGTGAATCTTGAGCGCTTACAAATTCCAGCCCTGAGAATACTTCGACATGTTTCTGCTCTCCAGGTTCTTGTGAATCTATAGCGTTTACAATTCCAGTCCGGAAAAGTCTTCGACACGCATCAATACTCCTCATAAAAAAAATATCTTGCTCAAAAATACTTTGGCATGTTTCTGCTCTCCTGTTACATAATGAATCTTTAACGCTCATAATTCTTGCTCCGGAAATATTTCGACATTTCCTGGTCTCCTGGTACTTGTGAATCTTTAGCATTCACAATCTTAGCCCCGAAAATACTTCGACATGTTTTTGGTCTCCTGGTACATAATGAACCTTTAGCGCTCATTACTCCAGCTCGGAAAATACTTTGACATTTTTCTGTTCTCCTGACACCTTTGAATCCTAGCCGCTCACGATTCCAGCGCCGAAAATTTCGTGAATATTTAGTGCTCACAATTTTAGCCAAAAAAATACTTTGACATGTTTCTAGTCTTCTGTTACTTGTGAATCTATAGCATTTACAATTCCAACCCGGAAAAAACATCGACATACATATTTTTGTTTGACTATTAAAAAAAAAAAACAAAAAATATTCTAGCATAAAAATACATTGACATCATTCTGTTCTCCTGGTACTTGTGAATTTTTAGCGCTTATAATTTCAGCCAAATTCCAGCCCCGAAAATACTTCGACATGTTTCTGATCTCTTGGTACTTTTGAATCCTATCCGCTCACAATTCCAACCCTGGAAATACTTCGACATGTTTCTGATCTCCTGGTACATAATTGAATCTTTAGCGCTCATAATTCCTGCCCGGGAAAAACTTCCACATTTTTCTGTTGTTTTGTTACTTTTAAATCCTTACCGCACATATTTCTAGCGCAGAAATATTTTTACATGTTTCTGGCCTCCTGGTACTTATGAATATTTATCATTCACAATCCTAGCCCCTAAAATACTTCGACATGTTTCTGGTCTCTTGGTACTTTTGAATTCTAACCGGTCACAATTCAAGCGCCAGAAATATTTCGACATGTTTATGGTCTCCTGGTACTTATGAATCTTTAGCGCTCATTATTTCAGCCAAAGAAATACTTCGACATGGTTCTGGTCTCCTGTCACATGTGAATCTATAGCGTTTACAATTGTTACCCGGAAAAAAATTCAACACACATATTTCTGTTAAAAAAAAAATAACAAAAAATATTCGAGCCCAAAAATACTTTAACATCGTTTTGTTCTGTTCTCCTGGTACTTGTGAATCTTTAGCGCTCTCAATTTCAGCCCCGAAAATACTACGACTCGTTTCTGTTCTCCTGGTACTTGTGAATTTGAAGTACTAAGGCAGCAGAAGCGCTAGGTTTCCACTTCCTCCTCAATCTCCATTAGGCCATGCCTTTTACCGGGATAAAAAGTAGCCTATGTTTGATTCCAGTATGTGAACTATATGTGTGCCAAATTTCATCCAAATCCCTTCAGCCATTTTTGCCTGATTGAGGCACAAACATACAAACATACAAACATACAAACATACAAACATACAAACATACAAACATACAAACATACAAACATTCACATTTATAATATTAGTAGGATATTAGGATATAGTACTCAGCTACATCCGTTTAGACGGGATACCAATCCCAACATAGTTCCCAAAAAGCAACGCAGTATAAAGTAACATTACAACAAAATCCAAACAAACAAACAAATCACAAAATATCATTCCTAAAAATACACGTCCCACTTTATTTCAGGTTCTGTTAAACACAGATGCTTATCTAAACAAAACTGCAGCAGAGTACCTATAAAGTACCACAAGTGCGACTAGTACGTACCTACGAAGTACCGCCACAAGTGCTTTTAATCTAGATGCTATCTGCAATCCACACGCCAAATGTTTCAAACCTGTTTCGTGATTATTACTAACGTTGTCACAGTCAAAATTTGAAGCAGTAGCTCAACTAGGATGTTTTAGTATAGTGTTTTTATCACTGATCCAAAACGTGAAGAAACTTTTAGCATCTTTTATTTATAACCAATATTTCAAGACATGACATGCATCCACCGACACTTTTACCGCGTCCTAGAAAAAAGTTCAATCCTTCTCACAGAAATAAAACCAGTTTTATCCGCTTTTAAACATGGCCATATCGCGTTCAGTTTCCTTGGTGTAAGTAATAACAAAAGCAAAAAAAGTACTAAGGGTAGTACTTTTTGTTGCTTTTGTTATGGACTTTAATACGTATGTAAGCATAGACAACGTACAACGAAGTGCTTATGTTTGTGCGTTGGCAGATTTACGTTAATTCACAGTTGGTCTACGGTTTATCAAATGTACTGTGGCACCAGTTTCAGTTTTATATTCTTTTGAAATGTTTTTGGAGCGAAAATGTTTCGGTCTCAGTTATTGCTCTGGTATTTAGACAGAGCTAGCGAGCGCAATGATAATGTTTTTAGTTTTAAATATAGAGAAACACGTATGTACTTAATCTAGATTCGGAATAGGTGCTTTAATCCTAAACTTGGAAAAGTGTTAAGTCCTGAGGGTACTTCAAGGCAAACGTATCGTATCGTCGACCACAGCATCACTTGTCATCAGATGATTACTATTTAAGCCTCCCTATCTATTAACCTACAATAGAAACTAATGTTTTTAAGCACGTGATAATTACTATAATAATAAAAATATTTATTTGACACTTACAAATACATGTTACAAGACAGTCATAACAAAAATTGCACTCGAATGTATTCCCACAAATCTGATCCTAACCCCCAAACTATGCCTGGACTTGTATTTTGGGGATCAGCTTTCAGCCACGGGTTCTATTTTCAATCAAACAACATTTAACGGGAGTGTCACTACAAATTTGACAGCTAAGGTTATTGCCATTAGGTACAGATGAAGGTAAAACACACATTAAGTAGGAATTAAATTACAAAAAGAAAGATATAATGCTAAAAACTATTTGTGTTTGTATCTCTGTGTGAGAGACGTTGAGTATATGTGTGTAAGTGTGCATGCAGTGTGAGTGTGTTGTGTGTGTATATGGGAGTGAGTGAGTGTCTGGTTTGGTTCGCACCTTTGAATCCTTACAAACAAAAACGAGAAAAGTAAGAACGGATGACATGGATTTTAGATCATATTATGTTATGAATGTGAATAAATTTTCAGTCTCCTGATAGTCCATCTTTTGAAGCCAGTCTGCTACTCTCTTTTTCATTTCCTGCCGGCACATTTTAGCTATGTTTAGCTTTTGTTTGCGAGATTGTAAAGTTTGCTGCTTAAGCTATTAAATTGACGTTTTGCAAATGAGGTTCGGCAGGGTAAAGTAGGACAAATGAAAAATTTGCTACGCTTTTTTGGGTCGGGTAAGGGAACATTTCCTTGTTTTCTTTGGATGGATTTGAGCACATAGAGCTGGCGAACTGTGAGGACTTTAAGTTCCGAATATAATTGTGAGGTGGGAGACCTGTACGGTTTCGTGCTCAAGATGAGCACAGTTCTCTGTGCTCGCTCCAAACCGAGCAAGTAGGTCTTGGCTGCACCTCCCCACACCGTTATGCAGTATTGAATAATGGACTGACATAGAGCCAGGTAGACCAGTTTCAAGTTTTTCAGTGTTGCAGAACCCCGTAGGGTCCTGAACATATTCATAAGCCGCCTAGTTCTGGTAATGATCGAGCCAATCTGCCTGTCCCACCTCAGTCCATCATCCATAAGCACTCCCAAATATTTTTCCGATTACTATACTATACTAATTACTACATTCAGATGTGGTAAAATAAACCCACCCGATATTACCCATAGGCACCAATTATAACTGCCGAGGTTGCGGAATCTGCCCGGGATGCGGAATTGTCCGAAAGAGTCACCGCGGCCCAGGAACGCAAAAGGCATTTTAAGGAACACGGGTGGATCTTAGTCACTAAGAGTCTGAAAATCCCTTCCGCTAAGCCCCGGGAGGAGTCATTTGATGAATCCCCATTCAAAAAAAGGTAGCAATTATAAATTATTACACATTGAAGATTTACAACTTCAATGTTTTCGGCTGCTTGCAAATTGCAGCGCTGATCTTCGAAGTATGGAAACAGTCAGAATGAATTAAGCGCATTTATTATAAAATGATTGCTAAATTATAAATCATTTAAAACATCAATTTAGCTCTCTTTGTTTTTGCTGAAAATCGACATATTTGGCAGAGCTTATTTTCTCAGTATTTTGCTCAAAATTAACAAAGCGTAATCATCGCCACACAATTGTTATGCTACAAATCAATTAAAACGTCAATGTAGCTCTCATTTGCTGAAAACCGTAATATTTCTTCGAAATAGTCTTCTTTCCAGAAAATATAAAATAAAATTTGACTTTTTTTTTGTTTTTTTTTTTTTTGGTTGACTGGTAGAGAATGCCTTGTTGCATTAAGTCCACCCATGTACCACTACTCCACATAAAGTTTAAATAAATAAATATTTTTTTTTTAAAGTCAAACCGGTTTCAGCCGAGTACTAGGTATTTTCCGAGGAGTGATTATGTAGGTACCTATCTATCTGATCTTCACAACTCAGTAACAAGGTAACACGGTACTTCTAGCCAAGACTTGTGACAGATTTTCGGGCTTTTGAAAATCCGGCTGCTAAAGATCTACAAATGAATGGTCACTCATTTACAGACTGACCTCGGCAAGGGTTGCTTTACCTTGAAGATTTTTTTTTTTACTATGTATAGGCATACGTTTGACCACAATCTCACCTGATGGTAAGCGATGATGTGGTCGAAGATGGAGCACGTTTGCCTAGAAGCAACCAGCAACCAGCATTGATCCATTTGAACGTTATTATTTATCCACGAGCTCCTCAATTATAATTCAGTAATTATTTCAATATACCTTGTACTGTTTTGATGTAAGCCCCTTAACAAACGCGTAAAGCATTTCCTCGGTCTCCAAATAAAAAATAATAACTAAAGTTTTCTTCGTGGTTATTCAAAATGAAAGAGAAATTTCCTCGGAGGTGCTAATTGTATTTGAAATGAGGTTCAAGTGCTTGAACGCAGAGTATTTGAGAGATAGAAAATAAATACATTTTCGCTGTAAGTCCTTGGGTGCTCTTACTATAAATAAAATCATCGTAACTTGCTGTACACGTTAGTGTGGAGAAATTTTAGGTTTTTCTATTAATTTAATGTAATGACTTATTAGAGGTATGCGGAACACAGTGCAAAGTCGCGCAAACCTCCATTGAGAAGGGAGAATCCTCCACCCGGACGGTTATGTTCCCAGTGGGCAACTGCCCGATAGTTCACATTCGGACTAAAAAACTGAACCGGAACCTGATGCAGCTTTTGACCAGATTTTGACTTGGAGCTACTGCCAATGCACAACCCAGTATGTGAGTAACAGCATACTTACCAGGGCGGGATCTGCTCGGAGCAGGATCTATACTTTTGACTCATTGGAAATATTTTAAGAGGATGTTGATCCTCCATTGAGGTTCATGGGAAATGATGGCAGTATCCATCCAAATAGTCCCGTCCATGTACGGGATAGTGAAATAAAAAAATCTGTTCCCAATTTTTCTAGAATTTTTCGAATGAATGTTCAGAAAAAAAGAATATGTTCAGAATAGTTTCCTTCGTTTATATTAAATTTCTGAGTTGACCCTATAGATTTATAATATTACTAGCTGCACCACTACTACAACTTCGTCTACTTAAATTTTTCATTAATGCTCCGCTCTTGTTGGTCGTAGTTTGATGCTATACCTATAGCTTTCCTCGATAAATGGGCTATCCAACACTAAGAATTTTTTAATGCAAACCAGTAGTTCCTGAGATTAGCGCGTTCAACCTTACAAACAAATAAATAATCCAACACACTCTTCCGCTTTATAGCATTAGTATAGATCCCCCTGAAACATTGTCAATAAATTAAATGTCACCCAGTATGGTGAAGTTTATTTCATACAATTTCAGCAAAAACCGGCTCGTAAGCTTGCAGATGAAACGTACAAAACAAACAGCCAGATTAATTTCCGCATGTTTAAACAGATTGAAAAGGTTCATTGGAAGTAAAGACCAAACAAAATGTTATCTTGTTAATACTCGCAGCGTCAATTAATTTATATTTTAATTGAAATCGTTTTGTATGTTTTGGTCGAAAGATATATATTCATCCGATTAACAGGTTTCAATAACAGACACTGTTTCGTAGACTTTAGAATGGCAGAAATTAATATTTATTTCACTATTATTATTTTTTATTTACTTATATTAAGTAAGTTTATTAATATTTTGAAAGCATCTAATTAAGTGGAATAATGATATCCTCAAGAGAACCAAGGTTACCGACAGAGCCCGAAGGATCGCCAAATTGAAATGGCAGTGGGCAGGGCACATCACTCGCAGAACGCATATTTGATCGATGGGGCCGAAAAGTTCTGGTTCTGGTGACCGCGTACCGAAAGACGCAGCGTTGGATTTCGTCCTAAAATAAAACAACGAGCACTAGAACATTTTCTACTGCAAAACACCATTCGTTATAGTTTTCGCGTCCCTTCAGCTTAGTCACGTTCACCATATAGTTCGGACTGGCAGCCATGTTTTAGTCCACGAAACACTATATATTTTTGTTTTTGGTATACTTATATTGTCCTCGAACTATTACGAAATTGCACTCGTAAGTCCATGCAGAAAACAATATCACAGTGCTAACTAACTGCCGCGAGAGGTTTTTGGAACTGGGTCCCATAATCTAAAATAAAACAACGTATTTGCTTGACGAGAAAAGAACCAAGTGAATTCATTTGGAAAACGGAAATGGACATAATCACAGATCATCAATGTGTAAAGAGTTGCTACCACAATATTTTGGTTTATTACTAACACCTCCCACAAGGTGGACCTGGTGAGGGTCGCGGGTATCCGATGGATGCGAGACGCACAGAACCGGTCATTGTGTCGACTAAGGGAAGGCGTATGTTCAGTAGTGGACGTCTTTCGGCTGATAGAATGGAATAGAATAGAATAGAATAGAATACTCTTTATTACGTACACCATATAAGTTACAGAAAAGATAGATAAGAAGCATTACATAGGGTGACAGCTGTAGGTAGTCTTAGGTGTACTATTTATACAAACATAAATACATACTAAATAGATAACTTTATACAATTATAATTTTGATGATGATGATGAGTTACGTGACCATAGTGTAAATACACATAGAAAAGTGGTCTCAACATTTTCTATTCGGCTGTGAGGAGAAATTAATAGGTCGAGAGGAGCGCTTGCAATCACTTCACAGTCGACAACTGTCAAGAACACCTCTAATTTCCCCCAATTTTAGCAAGTTCCAGACATTGATTGTCGCTGAGATGTCATTCTGACTGCTAAAATAACTGTCTGTCTGCTTGTTACCTCTTAACACGGCTGAACGGATTTATATGAAATTTGCACATCGCCCGCGACTTCGTTCGCGCGGCTTTTTGTATTGCAATTTTCGTATGGATCTCTATTTTTTTTTTACGAAAATACTTTATAGCCTATGTTACTTTCTGATTATTTAACTTTCTATTGGTGAAAAAAAAAAACGATTCGGTAGTTTTGGAGCCTATTCGGTACAAACCAACAAAAAAATCTTAATAATATGAGTATAGTATATACTATCCGTAATATCATTAATAAAAACAAATTCTAAAATATTATTTTATGCTTGTACGTACTGAGATGGATTAAGGAAACCACAAAATCTAGTAAGGTAAAAATACTTCACCGAAATATATCTATGTTATAAATAACATGATAACAATACCGCCTCAACCGACTCAATTCCAAATATTAATTTAAACTTTACATTCACCTATTTAAGGTTCAAAATGAAACGAAATTAATCGAATATTTTAAAACTATAATACTTGCAACCAGTAATTGGATAAGCCAATTTAAAATACAAGAGATATCTTCACTTAGGGATTGAAAATATTTACCCGTTTCCTTTTCATTTTCCACCGTAAGGTTCAGTCCATAAGGTTGATTATTGTTTGTGTTGCATGAAAATTTATTTTAAAAGCTAAGTACGGGAACTTAGTTTAAATTTAATTAGCTTCGTCAGAAGAAAATATGCTTTGATAGATTTACTCATGCTTTAAAAACTCTTAAGAGCCCTATCACAAAATTGCATTTTCACTCACAAAACTGCTGACTCATCGCATTATGTAGAATTAGACAGTTGCAATTACGTTGATTGTTGGGTTTATTATTAATTTATTTAATTAGTATTTATACAATTTTCATTTCTTATGAACTACGATTTATTTTGGTATAAATTTTAAGTCATTATATTAATGTATTAAGGAGAGATTTACAGTTCATTCTGAGCATTTATAGTAGTTTTTTATGGATTTGAATGAGACTTTTTTACGAATTTTCCATTTTTATTTCTAATTTCTGAGGCCGCTATGAACTAAACCACTACATAAGGAATATTATGATTATATTTCTCATTTCATTTGGTTAGTACAGTAGTTCAATCAACGAGCTCGAAAAAGTGCCGTCGTGCGTTTCATGAGAATCTTACTTTATAATTTTGGCTTTTTATAAATGAATAAGAGAAAAATGCGACAAGTGAGGCCGCTACAAACGATACTAATTACTATTCTCCACTACCCCATAAGCCAAAGTTGTCTAAATATTTCAGTTTCTAAGAATAAGAAAGCCAAAGTTTGCCATTTTACGCAAAAAACAGTCAAATTGTAATAGGCCTCTTAATATCTAATGGATTTTCAACTAGTTTACTGATTATTTTTATAATAAAAATATGGATTTTCAATCCGTCTGTGTTACCTTTTCCAAGCTATGTTGGGGTTAGCTTCCAGGGTGCATTAGGTACCAGTATTTTGCATGGAGCCACTGCTTGTCTTACCTTTATAACCCAATAAAGAAACCCCGTTGGCAAGAATGATGTCACATTTTCTGGCTTCTGCCTATCAAGACGATTGTCTGACTGTGATAGCAATGAGCTTTTGAGCTTATTTGCCATCAAAATTCCAATTCGGATTCCCAGGCATAATACGTATAACTTATTTTGTATCCCTAGTTCCAAAACTAACCTCGGTCATTACGCCGCTGTGCCAAGACTTTGTAGGCAATATAATGCTCTAGCTAAAACGACAGATTTAGACATCTGTAGACCAACCTATTTGAAGGAATTAATTTAATGCCCCTTGTTATTTGATTTATTTGTTTCTTGTGTTTATCCTTTTTACACTGTTTGTGCATTTTGTTGTTTTACTTTTTTATTTTTATTATGTATTAATTTTACCTTTTCTTTGTAATTAAGTAACTTTGTTAGCCTAGTTGTTAACTGTGCATGCTGTGGTCTCCTATAAGTGAAGGAGTACACCTACGAGATACTTTTTATTACTTGTAAATTAAGAGCCATGAGTTGTGTATATTCTTTGTTGGAGATCCTTAATAAATAAATAAATAAATATAACGACTGTCCAAGATGTTACAATAACAGTCACGACTTAACGTGCTTTCCAAGACACAAAGGAAACTAAGCGTGTAATGGATGGTCACCCATCCGCGGACCGACTTTAGCAAGCTTTGCTTAACATTGAAACTCGACTCGTGTGGATTTTGTTATTTTGCCATGAGCTCTTTGATCACGAAGTCTCCTATTAATATTTCGTTTATTCAATATTTTAACTTATTTCTAAATATTTAAATTAAAAAAAATATTTAAAAAAATCTTTTAAAAATATAAAAATATTAGCCCACCGGTATCGAGAACAGGGTCCTATTATTATTATTATTATACACAGTGCCATTTTAGTCGTCTTACGAAGGCGGTCCACTTAATGTACCCGACATAAAGTACCTCTAGGCGCGATTATAAAAAAAATTAAGATGATAGGTACAATAAAAATAAAAAAAAACTTGAGAGGTGTCAAGGGACACCCGGATGGAACGAAGTTCCTTTCGATTAATTAGTGAAGGAATTGTAATATTTTTTTTTTTAAGTTATAATAATATTTTTTTATTATTAACAAATATAATGTAAACAGAAATAGAAAGACGAAACGAAAATAACTGGCTTGCTTTCTATGAGAGAGAGAGAGAGAGACAGACAGAGAAACACGCGCACGCCGCACGGCTTACAACTATAGCAAAAAGTGTCGTTACAACTTTTCGTATGATTTTTTTCCGTCTAGCCCCCTTTCACAACGCGCGATAAGGAACTTCGTTCCAATAATGCATTAGAATTATGAAACACCCAGTTGATAATGTTTACGTTACAAAAATGTCGCAGATCCATTTTGCGCCGTCCAAGAACACAAGCCTCAAGCTTGTGTTCTTGGACGTTCCAAACTACGTCATGCGTCATGGTAATGAATAGCATTTTGATTTTTTTTAATAATTCGATTTTTTTAAATGAATGTGTAATAGTCAATAGATAGATGAAGTGAGCTGCCGTTGTAAAACGTCAAAAATGGCACCTGGCTCAAACTGTCCCTCTTCCTCCTTGCGTCGTATTCCTCAGTGCTGAGGGTCGTGACCTCCCTTCTGCATCACGTTCACACGTTTGATGTTTCTCCACCTGTTTCTGACCCTGGCGGTGTGGAGGGCGTGGTGAACGGCAGAGTCAAGGGCGGTGCGGATCTGGTCAGACCAATGTCTTCTTAGGTCTTTTTCCATCTACTTTGCCGGTGAGTTTCCCAAGGTTGTCACCTCTCACTTTTCCACCGTTCTTGATTCAGAGCCTCTTCTTGCCTATTAAGAGTGTTTAAAATAAAAATCACCTGAACGTTTTTTTACTCAAAAAAATAAGCTTTTTCCTTCACTACAATTTTCTCCAGTGTTGTGGCTGTGTATAAAAACAAACATTCTTATATACACAAAGCAACCCCGGAACAACTATCGGCAGGTCAAATATTTGATCGGTTCGGAAATCGGTCACACGATCGCACATTGGCGAAAATCTTTGTCATTCAACATTCGGTGTTAGTACTACACTATTTTTACTAAATTCTATAAAATTGGTCTAGTAGTTTTGGAGTCTATTCGTTTCAATCAAACATACAAACAAATAAATCATTCCTCTTTATAATATTAGTGCAGACTATATTTTCCAGCTGCTTCGCTCGCTTTAATGTATGTAGACTGTCGCTAAAAACTAAATGCAATATTTACACATGTCGAATGCAATAGTTACAATATGTCGTTTTCAGAAGGCGCGTTCCCAAATGCATTGAAGAACTCAATAGTCAAACCGATATTTAAGAATGGGGATAAATCTGACATGACAAACTATAGACCTATAACCTTAGTTCCTATAATATCAAAAATATTTGAGAAGACTATATTAAAAAGGTTATGTGACTATGTGGAAAAGTATAATTTGCTAAGGCGAGAGCAATTTGGATTCAGGAAGAACAGCACCACCTCTTTAGCTTGTTTTAATTTAGTGAAAATAGTAACGGAGGCAATGAATGACAACATACCTGTACTAGCAATTTTTTTAGACATGAGCAAAGCCTTTGATTTTGTTGATCATAAGCTATTACCAAGCAAATTAGATAAATATGGCATAAGAGGCAAGGCGAATGACTGGTTTAAATCGTACCTAAGTGATAGGCGTCAATGTGTTCAAATATCGAAAGTCATTGATGGAAACAAAATAGAATATAAATCTAAGTATAAAACTAGCGCAGTCGGAGTACCACAAGGCAGCGTAGTGGGGTCGTTTTTATTTCTGCTATACGTTAATGACCTTCCCAATGCAACACGCCACGAAACAATCTTATTTGCTGACGATACGACACTTATTATAAAATGTAATGACAAAAATAAATTGGAACAGGAAATTAATAAAGCAATCAAAGACATAATAATTTGGCTTAGTAATAATAATTTAAAAATAAATTTAAATAAAACGAAAATAATCCAATTTCAAACATACCAATCAAACTACCAGAGTCTTAATATAAAATATGAAGACAGTATCCTAGAGCAAGTAGTAAATACAAAATTTTTGGGCATAATAGTGGATCAAAACTGTAACTGGAAATCACACATCAACTATGTTTGCGATAAGTTAGACAAATTCGTATACGCAATAAAACGTTTACGATCAACAGTCTCCGTGGATGCAGCAGTCACTGCATATCATGGATACGTATCGTCTGTACTAACATATGGTCTGATACTATGGGGCAACTCAGTTGAAGTTTCTATGGCATTTCGGGTACAAAAAAAGTGTGTTAGGGTAATATCTGGCGTCTGGTTTTTGGACAGCTGTAAGATTTGTTCAAAAAACTTAAAATTTTACCGTTACCTTGCATGTACATCAAAGAACTATGTATGCTAGTAAAACAATATCCGCAATATTTTCGCATGCAATCAGAAGTGAGACACAAAAAGGCTTCTGCTAGAACGATGTATAAATATGAATTAAATGTACCTCAATGCAGGTTGCAATTATTTAGGAGAAATGTATACGTCAATGCCATTCAGGTGTATAACAAGTTGCCTAACGCATTTAAGGAACTTCCCATCCCCATGTTTAAGAAAAAGCTGACAAGTTGGTTATTGGATAATTGCTTTTATGACATGGGCGAATATACGGAATATTGTAAGAATCCAAGAACTACTTAACTTACATATAGGTACTTAATTTTGACATTGTGACTATTACCTAATTATAATAATATTAATTTCATGTTGGACCGTAAATCACAAATCGTAAAATATTGGTACTTATTTAAGAGTGACATTTGAATATTTGTTGACATTTGAATATATAATAATATTAATTTCATATTGGACTGCATGTAAATCACAAAACGTAAAATAATTGTACTTATCTAAGAGTGACATTTGAATATTTGTTGACATTTGTGTATTAATTTCATGTTGAACTGTAAATCACAACTCATAAAATCATTGTACTTATTTAAGAGTGTGGATATTTGTACACCATAAGTTGTGGTAGAATGTTTAGGACTTAAACAAAGATTGAACACCATACTATGTAAAACTACATTCTTATACTTCTCGCCAAACTACTTGGCCGTTCTGAAGTTGGCTATAATAGCTGCGCAGTAGTAAATCTCATACAAAAATAGCACCGCGCCATGCCTTGCGCATCGGAAAGCCAACTTCAGGGCGGCCAAAAAGTTTGGCGAGAAGTGTACAAATAAATAATTCTGATTCTGATTCTGATTCTTACCCGATGAAAATTTATGAAACAGTTTTTTTTTTTCGAGTTTTCAGGATTGGTCTAAAAGTAAAAAAGTTGTTTTTAAGTATGTGTAATTTCTCTCCCAAAGAGATTGTTAGTGATTTACAAATAAGCCTGTTAAAAAGATAAAAGCATTCTAAAAAAAAACTTTAAAAAATGTTCCCTACATTTTTTTACAATTGTACAGGTTTTGAAATTGATTTTTGCTGATATGATATTGCGAGATCAATTTGAACATCTTTTTTAGTACGAGAATAGGCCTTTTGTTACATACCCATAAATGCCACCAACGACCAAAATAAAACATAGTATCAAAATTCAACATATAGTTTTAAAACCACTAATATAAATAAAATACCCTGCAGTGCAGTATATTCCGTTTACGGCTTGACTTATCTACAAATTAATTACTATTTCACAATTAATACCCCCTATTCAAATAACCACAATACGTTATGCTCTCACATACTTAATTGGCTTGTATAGTCGTTTGTTTTATGCTGTAGAATAAAGGGAATTATTTATTGAAAATTCAGTCCATGCTCAATATGTATTTATTTCTGTTGAACGTCCGTGTTTAGGTGACAGCAATTTATATATGTATTAATATCAACTGAATCCGTCTAATAAATTCGTAGTAAACTGTTTGTGACAAACAGACAGACACGTGATCATACAGGATTCTTATTATTAATACAGACGTTCGGAACTCTAAAAAATATAGGTAGTACAAGGTAACTTTTAGCGAAGGCCGCCTATTAAACACACAATTTTTTAGGGTTCCTTATCCAAAGGATAACCAATGGAACCCTATTAATAAGCCTTCGCTCTCCGTCCGTCTGTCTGTCTGTCAGCGGGCTGTATCTCAAGAACCGTATTAGGTAGACAGTAGAAATTTTCAGTGTATTTTTATTGCCGCTTTAACAACAAATAATAAAAATTAAGTTAAATTAAAAAGGGCTCCCATACAAGAAACGTGTAATTTTCGTTTTATGGTACGAAAACCTTCGTGTAAGAGTCCGACTCACACTTGGACGGTTTATTAAAGTCCTTGTTGTTATTTGTTATGGTGGATCAAGATTTTTTCTGTCTATCTAAGTATTACATGCTTTTATCCGCAGCAATGCTCGCGTTCAAGTTTTAAGGCCCGAACCCACCGCAACGCACGGAGAGGCTACGCACGTGTGTGAGGCTTTGCCTTGCATGAAAATGTATGACATTGTTTCCACTGCAACCCACGGACACGTTACGCATCAAGTGACGTCATTGACACACGCGTGGCTTGCTCGAATATGACGCCCATGTAGCTCAACTCTGTCAACGCCATGCACGCTGTGCACGCGGTACACGCGGCCACGACTATGACAAAACCATATTCTTGCAAAAAAACGTGCGTAGCCTCTCCGTGTGCCGTAGTGGGCCACGCCACATTTGTACTTAGTCGTGGGCGTGTAGCGTGTACTTCAGTGGAAACGTAGACCCACGTTGTCAAACAAATGAACCCACACAGCTAAAATGCGCCACGTGGCCGTGGATAGCGTGCACCGCGGTGGGTTCGCGGCGTAGTTCCGCAATAAAGTAGCCTATAACCGTCTCCACGGTCCCGTCTAGTCTGTGGTCCCGTCTATCTCTGTGCCAAAAATCATCAAAATCGATCCAGCGATTTAGGCATGAAAAACAAACACACTTCCGCATTTTAAAATATTCTCCAGCTTAACTTCTCGTAACCAAAGATAAGAATAAAAAAGAAAACCATTCCCAGCACATAATTACCTTGCAACTTCACCAGAACAGCATACAATTGAAAAGGCACCAACAGTTGTTTCAGATAAACATAAGTTATAGCCTCCAACCGGCCAGCGAGGCTTTGCTCCGGAATATATGCGCTCTGTTTTAGAACAGGGAAATACATGCAGAGGATGCGGTATAGAAATATTTGCTGGTTAGTCCGGACGGACAGCGGTTCTACGGTCCGTTTATTTCGCGAAATGGACCTCTTTTTAGTAGTTGTGACTTGGATTGTTTTTAAAATGTATGCGGAGTTCTGTTGTGATATTAGGACAAAAGAGAAAGAGTGTGCAACCCTCGTTGCGCTTTTGACGTACATATATCTTCTCCAAATATCTACTATTCATTAAACTTTATGAACTAGTTAGATTGGCCAAGTGCGAGTCGTACTCTCTCGGTTTGTACCATAAACCGAAAAAAATACACGTTTCTTGTATGGGAGCCCCTTTTATTTTTAATATAATTTTTTTCTTAATTTAATTTTTATTATTTTTTGTTGTAGCGGCAATAGAAATACACACTATGAAAATTTCAACTGCCTTACTTTACTTGAGATACAGCTCGCTGACAGACAGACGGACAGGAGGACGGACGGACGGATGCACGGAAGGACGGACAGACGGATGGGTGGACGGACGGACGGACGGATAGCGTAGGTTTATTAATAAGGTTCTGTTGGTAATTCTTTGGGCCCGGAACCTCAAAAAATACTGTACTGAGGCGGGCCTGCATTAGCAGTTTACTACCAGTCGACCTTAGGGTGGTGCAGACCTTAGACAGAATACGGTAGGTGCCACAAATGTATAGACAATCAGAAAAAAAGATAACAATAAATACTTATTTCGTGTTTCTTATTATGAAAATTGAGCTATCGGTTACCTGCCATTCCACCCAGACACACAAATCGTTTTAGGAATACTTTAATGGTAACAACAGATAAGGAGTGGAATTCTTTGCCAGAGGCTGCGCTTTCTTAACGATAAGTGATATTTATTTTGCAAATAGGTTACAAGGTTCTTATAGCTGTAGCTATGGTCTTTAAGTCAAGAGTGAATAGGTTACTTCTAGACAAGCGTCCTCCATCGTCAACGATATCATCGCTTACCATCAGGTAAGGTAGTGGTCTAACGCGAGGCTATCAAAAATAAAAAATATACTGCCTACTTTGGTACAAATAAATAACATTACGCCGGTCTATCTCCAAAGGTGAGACTGTGTGATGATATAATCAAAGCGATGTAATAATAGAACTCCCTAATTTTGCCAGTTTATAACTCCATTTTGACGAGTATGATGGCATCATTCGGGCAAAATCGAACTCACTCATCAGCAGAAGCGTTACCACAACTATACCAGGGGTCTTTAAATCATCAAATGACTCCTCCTGCTCAGGGCGGAAAAGAAGGAAGCGTCAGACTCTTACTGACTAAAACCCATCCGTGTTCCTCCTAGTGCCCTTTGCGTTCCAGGGCCGCGGTGACTCTTTCGAACAAATTCCGCAACCCATATGGCAGATACCGGGGCACTGCGAGGCAGTCCGGTAAATTAAAGTCGCTTTTATTTTTATCACATCCAGCCGAAACTTGCTCCACAAAATTCCACGTTTATGCTTTCGCCAGTAGTTTTTTTAGGCGGTAGCTGTGCGCCCAGTTTTGACCTAACCCCCTACTTTTAATGGATACCCCCAAACACTAGTTTCGTCTCGTTGCTCTGTGAAAAATGGAGTCAACTCGCGTTCTTTGTTTTTTGTGTATGGCGTGTTTAGTGTTTTATAGCATACTAGCTTTTGCACGCGACTTCGTACACGTTTATCCCGTTTTTTCCAGAAATCTCGGAAAAACCTCTTTGAGTGCTCCCCTGAACTCCCTAAGGGCATTCCAAATATTATGGCAATATTTCTGTTTTAGGAATTAATTACGTCAATAAAATAATGTAGTTGGGTCATTGACCGTTATTGCAAATTTATCTGGCGTCGACCATAGTTGAAGAAGAAGAAAACCATCCTTGAACTAAAACATCAATTTCATATTCTCATAATAGATTCAATACAAACGTATGAAGATACGAGAATGAGTACTTACCGAAACTTTAGCAATATTCAAACTTCAATACTTAGGAACTCATCACAGTCGTTTATGAACACAAGGAATAAGTAACTAGACAAGAAATCAACATGAAATGTACTGGCTCTTTGTGGCCCGAACAATTCATTTGACGGATGAAGCGACTTTCATAGTGACTGTTTGGGCTTTTAAAAAAGTTCATCTAAACTAATCGTATAAAAAAATTGTTAACAGAAGCTACTCTGGCAGTAGGGGCAAATGTTGTACAGACGCCAGCACATCAAGGTAACGAAACTGACAAATTTTACCAATCAACTTTGAACCAGGTGTAAAGCACTTGAAAATCTATTAAAAAAAAAAATATTTTTTCACGCACCCGTTAAGAAATATTTAATGTTGATAATATTGTCTCACCATTTGCATTTTTAGGGTTCTGTAGCCAAATGTCAATATACGGAACCCTTATGGATTCGTCATGTCTGCCTGTCTGTCTGTCCGTCCGTGTCACAGCCACTTTTTTCCGAAACTATAAGAACTATACTGTTGAAACTTGGTAAGTAGATGTATTCTGTGAACTGCATTAAGATTTTCACGTGTGTGGTGGGGTACGAGTATCTATGGATAGGTCTTCAAAAATGATATTGAGGTTTCTAATAAAATTTTTTTCTAAACTGAATAGTTTGCGCGAGAGACACTTCCAAAGTGGTAAAGTGTGTGCCCCCCCCCCCCTGTAACTTCTAAAATAAGAGAATGATAAAACTAAAAAAATATATGATGTACATGCAAACTTCCACCGAAAATTGGTTTGAACGAGATCTAGTTAGTAGTTTTTTTAATACGTCATAAATCGTAAACCGCAATTTACCTTTCATTCAATCAACTCAAATATTAAAAAAAAATAAAAATTTATAAACATTATGCATAAACCGTGAACCAATATTTTCTAATAATAAATCTGTAGTAGGTGCCTAAGTAAATAATAATTATAAAGTTACAAGGAACTACAAGAACTTTTATATTGTGTTACTTGCTGCTACAGAACCCTTATCTACTCTATTGAATAAAATCTGCGTAAAAATAGCGGCCAAGTGCGAGTCGGACTCTCACACGTAGGGTTTCGTACCATAAACCGAAAACAAAACACTTTTCTGTATGGGAGCCTGTTTAATTTAATTTTTGATTCCTTATTATAGCGACAATAGACACTCTGCGAAAATTTCAACTGTCTACCTACTACGGTTCTTGGGATATAGCCCGCTGACAAACAGACAGACGGACAGACAACGGAGGCTTAGTAGTAGGATTCCGTTGATTACCCTTCGGGTATGAAACCCTAAACACCTAGAACGTAGAAAGAAAAAAAAAAGGCCAAGAGCGAGTCGGACTCGCGTGCAAAGGGTTCCGAACGAATTTTTTTAACATATTATTTTAACACTATAGACTTTTTATAGGTTTTTCTGTAATCTATACGTACAGATCTATTATCTCCATTTTTTTCGAAATTTTAGGCTGAGTAGTTTCGGAGATAAGGGGGGAATGGTCATTTTTTGTCTAATTTCTTGAATAACTTCAAAACCATTTACTTTAAAATTATAAAAAAAAATATAATTAAAACCCTCACAGTCAGCCCTTTCATTTGATATGTCACACAATATTGTTCAAAAAACTTATTTTTAATATTTTTCTAGTTTGACCCCCAAAGATTTGTAAATTATTAAATTTTTAGTATGGGGGTCACCATACTAAAAATTTAGTAATTTACGTAACACGGTTCCGGAGAAAACTGGCTGTGACAGACGGACAGACAGACACCTCTAAGTGTTCCGTTTTTGTTCGGAACCCTAAAAAAACAGCCAATTAAACATTCCCACTCAAAACCCACGTTTTCAAATAGGTACAAAAGTCGAGACATGCCAATTAACTACACCTAACATCTTTGTATACCCCAGAGCGTACAGCCGTGAAGATGCGGCTAGAGATGACGTGTTTGCAAAATAAACGACTCGTGTTTCTCATGTTGTTCTAAGGCCCCCTCTGTTGACTCTGCGTAAATATTAACAGACTAACGTATCGTGAACCTACACGGGTGGCTGGAGAAAATGTATAGAAATGACGTCACTTGTAGTGGTTGTGAAACTAGCTGGTGCCCGCGAAATAGTTTGTAAATAAATTGTAGTTTATTTACGAACTCACACTTGTCTTTGCTGTTTCAAATTATTTTATAAGAAACGATATTATACGAATAATATTTATTTAGTTAATTCTAGCTTCTGCCAGCGGCTTCGTCCGCGTGTGAGTCGAACATTATTCCAATAGAACAGTTCTCGGGATTAAAAAGTATCTTATGTCCTATTCCAGGCCACTTGCTACCCATGAGCCAAGTTTTATCCAAATCAGTTCAGCCGTTTAGACGTGAAGATGTCAAAAATAGACAGACAGAAATACAAATAGACAAACATTTAGAATTACTTTCGCATTTATAACATTACTTGCACTTCACTCGCGACTACGGCAGCGCTAGAATTTTCTTAAGGATCCCTTATTTTTTTCTAGTAATAATTATAGCCTATAATACTCAGGGATAATGTAGCATTCTAATGATGAAAGATTTTTTTTAATCAGTCCAGTAGTTTATTAGTCGTTACAAACACATTAAAATACAAATCTTTCTTTGTAATATTAGTATACCTTAGTAAGTAGTATAAAAATATAATTCGCTTAGAACCCATTTTACGCGTTTCCAACTCGTACTTGGCAGATTTTTCCAAACTTACATTAAAAAATCACCCTAGCAGACCCCTTTCTCGTTTGTCCACCTCCTTATCTGATAGCGTTGCAATGAACTGTTAGTATTTGCTAGCCACCCTTGTGTTGAGTGTTATTAAAAATAGTTCACAGGCAGCGCACTCTCTGTGACTTAACATTTTTTGTTACTTAAAACGACTTTTGTGATACTTAAATAACAAATGTGATTCTTAAAACAGGAATTCCTGTTGAATTTTTTTGAAACTTAGTGTTGTGAGAACTTCATCATCATCATATCAGCCGAAAGGCGTCTACTGCTGGACATAGGCCTCCCCCAAGTGTCGCCACAACATCTGGTCCTGTGCGTCTCGCATCCATCCGCTACCCGCGACCCTAACCATGTCATCGGTCCACTTTGTGGGAGGCCTTGCAACGCTGCATCTTCCAGTACGCGGTCGCCACTCAAGAACTTTTCAGACCCATCGACCATCTGTTCTGCGAGCAATGTGCCCTGCCCACTGCCACTTCATTTTGGCGATCCTTCGGGCTATGTCGAAACAATAGAACCGCTTGCGCTGAGCGAGCCGACGATACACAACTCATAAAACAGCATTCAAAAACAAAGTAACTCCCGAAATGTTATCCTCACTAGCCGTTCTTAAAGTTAGTCGCTCTGTTTCAAAGCAAAACCCCTTGTCGAACTGTAAAAGCAATATGCCTAAACCGAAGTTCCGGCTGCAACCAATGACGCTCAACTTCGTGAACTAATAACTTGGACTGAGCTCAGTGGACCTCGCTTTGAATATCGAATTGAGCAATTGTTGGATATAGACTAGAAGCTTGTTAGCATACAATTCAGGGCCAAAATAAATTAGCTAGCGGAACTTCGCAAGCGTGACGAGTACTTTGTAACTTTTTTCTTTAGAGAAAATTTCTTCGTATCGTGTTTTCCTTCAGTTGGATACTAGATCATATAGGCAAAAAGCATATACTACAATTTCACAATTTCGTTTCAGATACATGACAAAATACGCTAAAATGAGAAATTTTAGCGTATACATAGCGTATACGGCCTTATACTAAATTTTTAGTATAAGGCCGTATCACCGTAATAAAACGGCATCCTAAATCAAAGGAATTTCCAAAATGTAACGAGTTAGCCGCTCCGTTTCAAACCAAAACCACTTCTTGAACTGTATAAGCAATATGTCTAAACCGAACGGTTCCAGTTGCAACCAATGACGCTCAACTTCGTGAACTAACAACTTGGACTGAGCCCAGTGGACCTCACTTTGAATATCGAATTAAGCAATTGTTGGATATAGCCTAGATGCTTGTTAGCATTCAATACGGGATCAAAATAAATTAGCTAACTTCGCAAACGTGACGAGTAGGTATTTCATATTGATTTATTTATTATTCGGTACACCAACAGCAGTACATCCATGACTACATGTTAGAAACAAAACTAAAATATACATGTAGATATCTACGCCTATTACAAGTATACACGGCTTACCAAATACTGTACAACATTAATTATACTCCGTTGATAATGTGGTTGAAAACCGGGCGAGCCGAGCTAAGGTCCAGGCAAAAAGGCCCTTTTTTTAGGATGGGAAATCATCAAATGACTCCTCCCGCTCGGGTGATGAAGGAGGGAGTGTCTGACTCTTACTGACTAAAACCCATCCGTGTTCCTCTTAATGCCGTTTGCGTTCCAGTGCCACGGTTACTCTTTTTGAACAAAGTCCGCAGCTCCAGCAGGCACCGGCCGGTTATGCTGACAGCTCTTTGAGGTGCGCGCCGTCGACCCGGTCCTGGTTGTGATCAGACGGCGAGCCACCCAATGCCACACGGGGGTATCACACCAGCAACTTCCAAAAACTTAATTACACTTAAGTCGACTCGATGACAGAAACCAAAGACGTAGTAGTTCTAATTTAGCAAAATTTAATTTAGCAGATATTTAAACAATGCGAAGCTCAACCACACATTTCAATAAAGTTTTACAGATCCATTTTTAGTATATCGAAGATACTAGAGTGTGAGATAAAAGCCATGAAGGTCGAAAATACCCAGAAATTGGGTTCTAATTAACAATGCAACACATACAAAAACGTTTTTACACCGGCACTAAACTTGACCCTAATGGAAACCCCGAATTAACCTTGATATTGGTATAGTGGCCGTGAATTTTCTATTTAGGTTTGGACTCGGTTGGCCAACTAGCGGTACAGGGCAATAGGTTCGGAGAAAAATATGTTGATTATGCGGTGAAGTTTTTGCAATTTTCCAATGATAGATTATTGGAAAATTGCAAAAACTTCAGCGCATAATCAACCTATTTTTACTAATATATAAAGCTGAAGAGTTTGTTCGTTTGCTTGAACGCGCTAATCTCAGGAACTATTGGTCTGATTTGTGAAATTATTTCAGTGTGAGATAGTCCATTTATAGAGGAAGGCTATAGGGTATATATCATCACGCTAAGAGCGTAGCAGTGATGAAAAATGTGACGCAAACGAAGTTGCGCGGGTCAGCTAGTGTAAAATATTGGTACCCAGTTGCATCTAGTTGGATTGGCAGCTGACCCCAATGTAGTTGGGAAAAGGCTAGGCAGATTTTACTACAAGTTTTACGACAGTACATGGAGACAGATATCAACCATTTGTAGTATCTAATTCAAGGAATTTCTAAAGCAAAACAAACTATCGGATTTTCTGACTTATCAAAACGACACTTTCAGAATCAGCAGTGCGATTCTGTAAACCTGTCAAGGTGAAGGCTTGGGTGAAGTGATCATGTGTGTTGTGTGTGTGTGTTTTTCATTTATTGGATTGACAGCTCGCTTCTTGATCACTTCACCCAAGCCTCAGTGGTCGAGTGGTTTGGGCGTTTGCCTTGTGACCCGGTGGTCGTGGGTTCGATTTCCACGGGAAAGCATCCTTTATAAAGTTGTTTTCTAATTTGGTTTGGAAATTGCAGGCTTGAATCACCTGATTGTCTGATAAAAAAGATGATTCCGTGCTTGAGGCGTGCCACCAGCTTATACGTGTATAAGCTGGTGGTCCCGGCCGCCAAATGGCGATCGTCAAGTAAACCATGTCAGAGGCCCTTGAGGCGGTTTAGAAACTCTGACACTAGGGTGTGTGGGGTCGTTAGACCTTACTGCCTCCACGAGAAGAAGAAGAAGCCTCCACTTCGACATGTTTACAGCCAGTCTTTTCCGTCGATATCTCACCGTGTATACTTAGGTCGAGTGAACGACAAGTGAGCTGTCATTCCATCTTGGTTTATATGGTTTGACAGCTCACTTCTCGTTCACTTCGCCTAAGTTCTCACTTCAACATGTTTACAGAATCGCACTGCTCAAGTGACCGGTAGAATACCACGACAATGTCACGACAGATATCAGAATGACGGCAGTGTCATACGATCACGTTAATTTCATTTTGATCCGAGATAAATATTACTAATTAATATGTATGAGTAGATTACTATATTATCTCTGTTTTTTTGTTTATTTTGAATAATGTAACGTACAGCGTAACAAGGATGTTTTGGTGCTGTTAATCTTAATCACTACATTTATTAAAAAAACAAAGTCCTCTGCCGCGTCTGTCTGCCTGTTCGCGATAAACTCAAAAAGTACTGCACTGATTTTCATACTGTTTTCACCAATGGATAGAGTGGTTCTTGAGGAAGGTTTTAGTATATAATTTGTCTAGAAAAAAATTAGGGATCCTTAAGATTAAATTGAAGCGCGGACGTCGTCGCGGGCGAAGTGCTAGTCTTATTATTATAAAATAATAATAATAATAATAATAATATTTCACAACTATCACACAACGCCATCTAGTCCCAAGCTAAGCAGAGCTTGTGTTATGGGTACTAGACAACTGATAAACATACTTATATATTTCTAAATACATAAATATTATAGATAAATTACACCCAGACACAGAACAAATGATCGTGCTCATCACACAAACATTTGTCCTGGGTGGGAATCGAACCCACGACCTCCGGCATAGCAGTCAGGGTCACTAACCACTAGACCAACAAGCCAGTCAAATGAGAACGTTTGTATGGATGGAGCTTTATTATTAAACTAGTTGACCCGCGCAACTTCGTCTGCGCCACAATTTTCATTACTGCTCCGCTCCTTTTAGTCTTACCATGATGATATATAGCCTATAGCCTTCCTCGATAAACGGGCTATCTTATACTGAAAGAATTTTTCAAATCGGACCAGTAGTTACTGAGATTAGCGCGTTCAAACAAACAAACTCTTCAGCTTTATATATTAGTATAGATCACGGGTATAGAATATAGTCTGGAATAGCACATACAACATGTAACAGAAAACAGGCCAAGTGCGAGTCCGGCTCGCACATGAAGGGTTCCGTACCAAAAACCTTAATTTTTATTATTTGTTGTTATAGCGGCAATAGAAATACACAATCTGTGAAAATTTCAACTGTCTACCAATTACGGTTCTTGAGATAAAGCCCGCTGACAGACAGACTGACGAACGGACAGACAAACAGCGGAGGCTTAGTAATATGTTTCCGTTGGTTACCCTTTGGGTATGGAACCCTAATAAACGCAATACCTGTTAAGGTGTCATTGTACTCTTTTTTTACTGTTGATAGGCACGCGTTTGACCACTATCTCACCTGATGGTAAGCGATGATGTGGTCGAAGATGGAGCACGCTTGCCTAGAAAACTATCTGCAAATGCACCCAGAATAAAAACTAAATCCCTAATGAAGGCATCGTTACAAAATAAAAAAATAAAACTACCCAAATCACAAAAAGCAAAACCTGGATAGAGACGAACAAATATCATAATTAACTTAGTTACTGGAACTCGGGCGATGTCAGTCGAACGGCGACTGCGGCAATTGGAACAGTTAGATGCATTAGTTTGTCAGTAATTACATTGTCTTTCGGGAGTTCTGAATGCTGATTTGTGGATGTTTTTTGTTAATCCTCTGCATTGCTGGTAGTTATTACTTTAATTAACGTTTTGTCGCTGGTAACTGTAAGCTTGAATCATCCTACGATTGGCAAAAGCATAGGGTGGGTTCCTATAACTTCCAGCTGACTGTATAGACAATCGGTTATTAACTTTATCCAGCTCATTTTTTACAAGGTCTAGCGTGACGTCTTCTGTCTGCGTTAGAGCTCTATTTAGTAATTATTTAAGCGTACTATTTGCTTAGCATGCTAGTATACTGCTTGCTTAACAGTAGTATACTTCAGGGTTGTAACGGAATTTCTGCAAGAAATCATAAACTCATCCACTTTAGCAAGTTTTTAGCGAAGTTGTAATAGAAAGAAAATGATTATTGGCATTATATGAATAAAAACACCTTAAAATTAAAAAAAAAACAATAATTAAAACTATTAATACCAAAAGGGCCTCAGCTCAGCATAAGGCCAGCTGGCAACACAAGGTATACCACTTGACGCTGATTTCAGCTGCAGCCCATTTACTGCTGACAACTGAGGAGGTTCGTGAAGACCACTGATCCTCCCGCTTAGTTAGAACTTAAAACCGTGTTTCGTGTTCAGAAGATATAATTCGAGGTTCCGCCTTCGCGTCCGCCACCACTAAACGAATTCTGTTACATCCCTAGTATAAACCTCTATAATAGTCCTTAAGAATAATGTCTGCTAAGAGAAATTTTCCACAATATGCACCTGCATAGTACTAACACAAATCGCAAAATACGAACCTCAGGTAAGTTCCCATTACTTTTTATACCCTTTCTAATCCCAGATATTCCAAAAATCTTGCTTTGCTTTCAAGAACACTCTAGAAAATTACCTTTGGATCTGATTTCTGACTTGCTCCGAATTTCCTAACTAATAATGTTTGCTTTACCTTGTGAGCTAAACCAGGTACTGTAGAGACGGATTCATGTATTCAAGAGATAACATGAAGTAAGTATGTTATCGCATATCCTCCATCTCAGTATTTAGTCATAATTGATGTTGTATAATGTTATCAGTTAGTAGATTACATTAATTAGAGATTGAACATGTCCCAAGTTTGATATATTGGTTGTGGCCCCAGCCACAGGGGACCTTATTGTGACATTGTGTTTGTGAGTGATGTATATTTTTGGGTTGGTTTTGATGAAAACTGCACTAGACAGAAATATTCATCCCTAGTTACCTATGTATCTAACCAATTTTTTTGTACTAATACAAATTCATGTTAGATTTGTCTGTATTACTTATAATAATACCAGCACTTACCCGGGGTGTTGCTCATTAAGTATAATTTTAGGAAAAAAGGCATCCTTTAACCGTCTTAAGGGTCTAATTTTAACTGTATCAAAAATTATCAAAATCGGTTCATCGATTTAGGCGTGAAAGCGCAATAAACCAACAAACTCACTTTCCCATTTTAATATTAGTTTGGACTGTCAACGACGCTAAATCATTGCTAAATTATCGCTATCAGCTATTTAACTGACCTGCTGAGCTATAAACATTAAAATATTGCCAAGAAAATAAAAACGACATATAAAAGAACCATCCAACCAACGTATCCAGGCCAACCATTGTCAAGGTTTACTGCCTCAAGTAATTCAAATGTAATGATAAACTACTAGTGGACGTCACGCGGTTTCACCCGCGTAGTTCCCGTTCCCGTGGGAGTACGGGGATAATATATAGCCTATGTTACTCCCTGATAATGTAGCTATAAAATGCTAAAAGAATTTTTCAAATCGGTCCAGTAGTTTCGGAGCCTATTCAATTCAAACAAACAAACAAACAAACAAATCTTTCCTCTTTATAATATTATTATTAAGTGTAGATGATTAATGATTTTTCTTGTAACGTACTGGGCGCCAATAACGCTTACTGGCGCCCAGTTGTGACTGCCAAAAATGTATGTTCCCGTATAACCCTTCATATAAAGGTAACTATAATTAATTACAACTAAACTGTAAGTTATTTTTTGAGTACATAAATTTTCAATAGATACTTATTTGGAATATTAACCCTAGATAACTAGCCATTTGATATCCATACGTGTAAACACCTGAGTTGGCACTCGGCACGATAAATTAATTCTGTACACTGTTGAAAAAATATATCAATATTAAATTGCGTTACCCGGGTAAGATTAAATAAGTTGAGTGAAAATACATTTTAAAGATGATTATTTCTTAGAACACTAAGTGAACGACTGCACGCGGTTGTTTAACTGGAAGGGTTAAATATCTATAGCCAGTTTATTTTTGACTGAAGAATGAATTTGACAGCTTTTGTGTAGAATCTTTGCCATATTTTCTACTCGATAGCTGTTAAACCGTCATTTATTTTATTATTAAGGTAAAAGTTTTGACTCTTGAAAAATGTACCCGAATGAAATATGCCACATGCTTTAACACATTGTGTTAGTTACTATATAAATGGTAAATATGTCCATTATCATGAATGGATTAATGAGTTGCAAATTCAGAAAATTATAGCCAGTTTATAATAATATTTGCTATTAACAATATCAGTGTAAGCACTAGCATTATTAACAACGATTATTGCAAAATAGGAATCAACTAATCATACATTCGTCATCTAATTACGTTTATATCGAAATTAATATTGTTCACACTAAAATTTTGATAGGTACTTGTTATTTTTAGCTTCCCCGAATACCACAACAAAGCGATTCATGACAAAAAAAAATTGGTTGTCTGTAAAGTCGGTTTACGGACGATAATTTTAGGTGATAACGTCATAAGAAAATAATTGAATCCTTAACAAACAAGTCGACCGCTTAGGCCAATAGTGCCTCTCTATCGCTTGTTCCGCGCTAGCGGAACGTGACACTTTTTCGTGCGTGCAGTCGGCGATTATGGATTTATAAGATGTTACCACGTCAAAAAAACTGTGGGATGTGCCGAACATTCACAACATGGGAACTCTTTTAGGGCATGAATTTTGCGATACCTATATTGTTGACTTTCATTACAATTAAATTATAAGTAACCTTGTGCTAAACTTTATGTATCACCCATCGTTTAAACTGCCCAATATCCGTCATACCTGGAGGATATGGCGTGACTAGTTAGACTCCTACCGAAAGGATTGGCCAGATTTGGCAAAGGATCGAGAACAGTGGAAGAACGGAAGGGAGGCCTTTGCCCCGCAGTGGGACACCCCCATAATAATTATTCGTCCATTTTAATGAAGCTTTGAATTCCTAAAACTGTATAAATCTAAATATGCATATCTCTAGACACCCACACAAAATCAAAACCATCCACAATAGCCAGTCAGTCCTAATGCAACTAATAAGTAACAGACTACCCTCCTTCAAAGAATTTCGAACGAACGTGCCATTCGACGTCTAAACTTCGCCTAGAACGGCAGTTTGTCTAGCATCCGTGCTTTATTCTCCTCTGTGGCTTCCGAATATCTACGGACTTGCCAGTTGAAATTAATTTGTTGTTTCTCAGCCGGCGCCTAACGGTGTTCCGATATTTGCTGTTTGAAATACGATATCCAATTTCAATGTATGGAGATGAATTGTTTGAAACTATCGGTTATGAGTACCTACTCATGGAAACAATCGGAAGTTTTGGTAACTGGTTTTGATGGCAAAACGATAATCCGGTTTAAGCAATCGATTTAAATCGTAAAGATATGGTTCTCGAGACGTTTGACTCAACGCGTTACATTAACCGGTGCTGCAATCATTATTATGTTTTAGTTATATACTTCACGTCCGTGCCTGACATGGCTTGGCCGTTTTAAAGTTTACCTTTTTCGTTTTAGCTAAAATTATTATTAGTTATTTGGTGGGTTTATTTTGGCGTATATTTTTTTTGCGTTTGTTGTTTTTTTTTTTTGTTGTTGTAATTCATGCAGCCCTTGATCACACTACTTTATCAAAGTTGTTAATGTAACCGACAGCCGGCCGCGTGATTAGCTCGCATCAATCTAGAGTCTATTAGATTCACGTTAATGTCGTCATTGTCGTCTTATAGATTCAACGCATTCGTAATGCATTTTCTTAAGACATCCCTACAAAAAAAAAATATGATGTATTTCAACGATAAGTCCACGTCCGGCTAGTAAAACATTTCATAGCAGGTCAAGATAAATGACATTTACACGCGACGATTGCCTTCGCTTTATATATGGAATTAAAATAACCACGTAAAAAAAGTCAACGAGTAACACAGTTTCTTTTTCCAGAAGTAATAACGGTCAATGCTATTATAGACTCTATTGAGGAGCTTATCTATACTAATATATAAAGCTGAAGAGTTTGTTTGTTTGCTTGAACGCGCTAATCTCAGGAACTACTGGTCCGATTTGAAAATTTCTTTCAGTGTTAGATAGCCCATTTATCGAGGTAGGCTATAGGTTATATATCATCACGCTAAGACGAATAGGAGCTGAGCAGTAATGATAATTGTGACGCAAGCGAAGTTGCGCGGGTCAGCTAGTTGCTAAATAATAGCAGTCGCACAGGTTTCAAGGTTGAGCAACGCTTGCTGAGGTCGGTCTGTGTATGGGTGACCTTACACATATCCAGACTCCTCAGTGCCTCAGAAAGCACATTAAGCCGTTGGTTCCAGTTGCCCTTTGTATATCTTTTCAGCTGAACCTATAATAAAATGAAAATCTGAAACCAGTCCTGCCAAAGGGTGCCGTATCTCCTGTTACGGGGTTGTGAAGGTCGGATAGGAGTCGCTCCATGTAAAATACTGGTATTCAGCTAAATCCGGTTTGATTAGGATCCGACCCCGACATAGTTGGGAAAATACTAGGCAGATTAATTTATTGCTTTGTATGGAATTAAAATAATCACGTAACAAAAGTTAGCAAGTACTCACACCGCGATATTTCCAGAAATAATTACACTCCATACTATTACAGACTCTATCTATACAAATATATAGAACTGAAGAGTTTGTTTGTTTGTTTGTTTGCTTGAACGCGCTAATCTCAGGAACTACTGGTCCGATTTGAAAAATTGTTTCAGTGTTAGATAGCCCATTTATCGAGGAAGGCTATAGGCTATATATCATCACGCTAAGATCAACAGGAGCGGAGCAGTAATGAACATTGTGACGCAGACGACGTTGCGCGGGGGTCAGCTAGTAACAAATATAATTACTCCATCGCAAAAGATCATAGAAACCAAAGGTCAGAATTATTAGCTTACAATAGGTACAAGTTGTATTCAACATAACAAGCCTTCGGCGTGAACAGTGGAGTAACGATAGTGCGTCCGTCACTCAAGATTATATCGATAGATTTGGTTAACACCAAATCTTTCGCCAGTTTACAGCTAAAATGCAGCTGAGTGGCTGTTGCAGTTTTTTTATTGATTGATGCGAACTGACTATCTATATATATTAACATATAAAGCTGAAGAGTTTGTTTGTTTGCTTGAACGCGCTAATCTCAGGAAGTACTGGTCCGATTTACAAAATTATTTCAGTGTTAGCTAGCCCATTTGTCGAGGAAGGATATTTATAGGTTATACGGTAGTGGATAATTCCTACGGGAACGGGAAACAACGGGATATGCGCGTACGCAGTCGGTCAGTATCTTAAAACCATTATAGGTAGACAGCTGAAATTTTCGCGATTTTGGGGATGGTCCCATAGTAAAAGTTGTTCATAATGATGAGAACATTGAGAAATTAAGAATTATTGCGTTTATTCTGTTACACGTTGTATATTATAACCACAATATTAAAAAAGAAACATTTAAAAGTTTATTGCATTGCTGTCTCCAAAGTATCGCAAATGAATTAAACCAAGTCGATACAATCAGTAGCACATCACTAAAGAAGCCCTCCGTTAATCGTCTCCTTATAATTATAGGTTATCGTCGCGCATGATTTCACTGGCTTCTCCCACTTCTTTCTTTCAAGCCAGACGGTAGCGATAATTAGTTGCCATCACCAAAGGAAACTCAACCCTATCATCAACACACGACAGCTCAGTTTCCTGTTGAACAACCCGCAGTCGCTTTCAATGACACTTTGGCAGGCTGAAGAACTATTCATACGACAGCGCCTGATTTTTCCCTGATATTTTGTGTGACATTTTTTTCCGAGTTTTTTTTTCGTTTCATGGAAGGATTTTCCTGAAAATTCCCATGTTAGTACTGAATTGATGGCTCGGTTTCTGATCGGTATGTTGGAAAAGTCACGTCCTGTTTCGGGGCAAGCATTCGTGGCCTTTTAATAAATGTTGAAAGGATGAGGTGTGTTCTCAGTAGTTTTTATTAGGGTTCCGTACCTGATTGGTAACCAACGGAACCCTATAACTAAGCCTCCGCTGTTCGTCCGTCTGTCTGTCTGTCAGCGAAATTTTCACAGAATGCATATTTCTATTACCACTATAACAATAAATGAAAGTTAAATCAAATAAAAAAAACCGGTCAAGTGCGAGTCGGGCTTGAACACGTTTTTTGTATGGCATAAATCAAAGGGGGCTTTAATTTTTAATTTCGTTTAATTTTCTACCTATTACGGTTATTGAGATACAGCCCGCTGACAGACAGACGGACAGAACGACACACACAGCGGAGGCTGAGCAATATGGTTCCATTAGTTACCTTTTGGGTAAGAAATCCTAAAAATTAAAGTGGGCTCCCATAAACGTAACGTATTTTTTCGGAAGGGTTCTTTGAGAGTCCGACTCGCACTTGTCGAGTTTTTTTGGCTTTTGACATACGTCGTGCGTCCGCAGGGTATATTTTTAGGGTTCCGAAAAAAAAGGAACCCTTATAGGATCACTCGGGTGTCTGTCTGTCTGTCCGTCTGTCACAGCCAGTTTTCTCCGGATCCACTGGACCGATTCTGTTGAAATTTGGTACACATATGGACTTCTGTGACCCAAACACAGACGCGTTACGTAAATCATTAAATTTTTAGTATGGGGGTCAGTTTTGGGGGTCAAACTAGAAAATTAAAAAAAAAGTTTTTTGAACAATATTGTGTGACATATCAAATGAAAGGGCTTACTGTGAGGGTTTTAATTATATTTTTTTCATAATTTTTAAATAAATAGTTTTGAATTTATTCAAGAAACTAGACGAAAAATGACCATTCCCACCCCCTTATCTCCGAAACTACTAAGCCTAAAATTTTGAAAAAAATGGAGATAATAGATCTTTACCTAAAGATTAAAGGAAAACCTATTAGAAGTCTGTAGTGTAAAAATAACGTGTTAAAAAAAATCGTTCGGAACCCTTTGCACGCGAGTCCGACTCGCACTTGGCCAGTTTTTTTAGAAAAACGTCGCATTGCAGTGGAGTTCATAGATGGTTCTGTCAATATACTCTTAGATAGTCTACGTCCTATATTAGGCCTATGATACATACAAAAGTTAAAAGGTTTGGTATATTATGATGTAATTAGGTTTAGTTGATTTAAATAGTAATATATATTTAGGTAGCGAATGTGCCTATGTTATACTAGCGTTAAAAACTTTTCGCATAAATAATAAAAAACAATATTAAAATTAATAATGAATATTCAAGAACACAGCGGTCTGAAAAAGGACACATTTACTCACTGTAATGAGTTTTTCAGAGAGTCCCATTTGGGCGCCAATAAACGAAATTGTCGAATCAACGTTATTGGCAAGCTATTGATAAAATCTACTTAAGATAAATTCGTACTAATTGGATTCCCACTTACTTCGTATATTTCTGCTTCAGCAGCGACCTGAAAAGAGACAAAAGTAATGAGTCAACGAATTATATTTATATGAAACTTTTCATTTCAAGTATTTATTAATTTTGTACAAAGTATAACGTAATAACGTCCTAATTAGAAATGTGTTATCTTTGATTAAAAGTAAAGTCATAAAAGTGTACGTAATTTGAGATTCGTAGAAATCGCAATATAAGGTAATATAAATGAACAAAAACATTTAACCCAAATTTAAAAGATAATTAACTAAACATAATGCATATTCATTGTTACGTTTGTACTTGCTTTAGAGTCAGTTCAAATGATTCATTTTAGCAACTCTGTCGTCTTTACGACACATGCTGGGCCAAGGCCTGATGACTTCCTAGCTTGCCTTAGCACCTTCTATTGTTCATCATCATATCAACCAAAAGTCGTCCACTGCTGGACATAGGCCTTTTTTTAACGGGGGGAAATCCTCATGGATGTCCTCCGCCCTGGGGCGAGCGGAGGGGTCTGTCAGACTCTTACTGACTAAAACCACCCCGGTGTTCCATCTCTCACCTACGCCGGAGATCTCGGGAACTTGCGACTTCCGTAATACCCAGCTGGTGCCGGCCCGCCTCTGCGGGCCACCTCGTATCAGCGGGGGGAGTGAGGTGTTTGACTCCCCCCGAGATGTCAAAGAGGGGCGCCCAGGACTCCTCGCCGTCGACCATAGCACGGACTACGGCCGGCAGCGAGAGGTCACTGCCTACCACAGAGATGAGGGCACGGCGCGGCTTCTCCCAAGCAGCACACTCTGCCAGCGTATGCCGCGCCGTGTCCACCCGACGGTCGACGCAGTGGTGACACCGAGCGTCCGGCTCCCTGCCTATGCGACACAGAAACCTCCCGAAGCAACCATGCCCCGAGAGGACCTGCGTCACACGAAATGACAGGGAACTGTGCCTTCTCCCGAGGACATAGGCCTCCCCCAATTGTCGCTGCAACAACGAGTCCTGTGCATCTCACATCCATCGGCTACACGCGACCCTCATCAGGTCATCGGTCCACCTTGTACGCCTTCCAACGTTGCGTCTTCCGGTACGCGTACGCCACTCCAGAACAATTCGATCATCTGTTCTGCGAGCAATGTGCCGTGCCCACTGCCACTTCAGTTTGGCGATCCTTCAAACGATGTCGGTAATCTTCTACTGTTGCATCCTCATATTTATTAAGCTGCTGGTGTACATTGTAAGGGTGTACAATGGAGTCTTCTGGCCAGTCTGCGGCGATGCCTTTTGGCTGTGTCCCACATAGAACATCAAACAATTTTTTTTTTCTTCGCCTTCTCTATATTTTTCCACAAGCCTGTGCAAATGTTTCCAGCATAACCTTCCACTCTGCTGCGTTAGCTGCCTTCTCCGGCTAATCGATCATGAACGCCTCTAAGTCTTCACGCCAGCGTTTCTTAGTTAAAATCAAGATTGATTTGAGAAAAGGCTAGGCCTTTTTACAGGTGCCAGATTTTCTGTCTGCTTGCCAGCCGCAACGACTACCAAAGATGTTCAAATACCAGCCGGGACCAACGACATAAAGTGCTTTCCGAGGCACGGAGGAAACTCGGTATGTTATGAGCTGGTCACCCATCCACGGACCTACCTCGGGAAGCATAGCTTAGTACGACCCTTACGGCCGTCATACAGTTCATCATCATCATCAGCCTGTAACAGTCCACTGCTGGACATAGGCCTCTCCAAATGCACGCCATTTGGCTCGATCTCCGGCAACTCTCATCCAGCTGCTACCAGCCACCCTCCGAAGATGGTAGCTTCATCTAGCCTGAGTGTGTCTTACTTTATGTTTACCGATTCGCGGTCTCCACTCAAGAACTCGTCTACCCCAACGGTCATCGGTTCTACGGCTAATATGGCCGGCCTATTGCTACTTCAGCTTGCTCGTTCTGTGAGCTGTGTCTACGACTTTGGTTCTCCGTCGGATCACTTCGTTGCGTATTAGATCTCTCAGAGACCCCAAGCATAGCCAATTCTATAGCTCGCTGAGCGAACTTGAATTTATGGACACATACAGTTAACGAGCTAAAATTAAAAGATCTATCGTACTATGAGAAAACTCGCAAACAATGATGCATCGCTAGCCAAACTAACTTCGAATCAGCGAGGCGACAAAAATTAAACAAAAACAAAACGCATCGCTTAATTAATCGTAAATCCAATACTTAATTACGGTTGATAAATGGAATCCCAATTAATTACGCGATGGTGGAACAGTAAATAATTTGTTTTACAAACTTTGAGTTATACGATTGTGTGAATTTATTTAATCGCGTTTATCTTCGTGTTATATAGGATGTTCCAGAATTGTGAAGGGTCATATTTAAGGGTGGAGTATTGTAAGCATCTGATAACACAGTAAAGGAACAATAGGAACATTTAAGAAACGTTCTCTTTTTCCATCTCCAGACCGCAAACATGTTACAAAAGGTATATAAGGTGAAAGGCGACCGAAGCGGATGGCAAACTCTAGTATTTTTATATACATGTATCTCGTTACAGTTGTAACAAGAATACTTTTGGTGATCAATATATACTATACTTATGATATCTTTTAGGATTATATGGCATTCAGAGAACTTTTCTTAATGTGATCAGGATTTACCGAGATTACCTTCAAAAAACTAACCAGCAGTAATTTTCCGTGTTTATAACAACATAAGTTTAGATTTAGATCTTCCCACGATTTACTAATCTGTTATGTTTTGTTTTCATTATATTATTTAAATAAAATTATAGCATTATTATCATGATATATTAGTAGTATCGTCTTCTATATTAAAAAAAAAAATGAAAAAAGAAAACTATTATTGCATTGTTAGGTATTAAAATAGACACACGATAAAAGTAAACAATAATTTAATGACTAATATATTATAACTAAAAATATTTAAATTGATAAAAATCGCCTAACAAGAAAATAATTGTTCTGACGTTAGTTATTGCATTGTTTTAATAATAGTGCAAAAAACCTAGTGAACAAAATGTATGAGAAAATGTAATCGGTTCAATAGGGCATTATTTGCCTGGATTTTTTTATTATATTTCTCAAAATCTAAAGAGCAGACGAAACACAGTTAAAATAAAAATATAGTTTTAAAAAAAATGGCGTTGTTCTCAGCGATTTAAAATCTGTGATAACACAGAGTCGGCACTAATGGCGGGTAACGTCGCTCACAAGTCCCGCCACATTGAATTGAAGTCATCCAGTACAAACAACATTTTGTGTGACAAGGATTTATTTAGTAGCAAACTCCTCCATACTTCTTCTCGTGTGGACAGTAAGGTCTAACGACCCCACACACCCCGGTATTCAAGTTTCTAAACCGCCTCAAAGGCCTTTGACATGGTTTATTTAACGACCGCCATTTGGTAGCCGGGACCACCGGGTTATACGTGCCTTCCGAAGCACTGAATCATCTTTTCTATCAGACAATCCAATCCAATCAAGGTGATTCAAATCTGCAATGTCCTAGCCAAACTGGAAAACAACTTTACAAAGTATATGCTTTCCCGTGGGAATCGAACCCACGACCGGGTCACAAGGCAAACGCCTAAACCACTCGACCACGGCATGTAAAGAAACATACAGAATTATCATTATAAAAAAAATACCAAGTTGTTGACCCAAGTGTAGTCACTTATACGTATAATACGCACCATCTGACGTACTCTAGTAACAAATTATTTTCCCCAATAACTTTAGTAATCTTATTCGCTCAACTAAACAAACAAGTATTATAACAGAGCTATTACACAAACGAAATAATCGTTTACGGCCCAATCCTTCCGAAGTCGTCACTTCCTGTTTGCCCTAATAGCCGCTGCAGAGCCAATTTCCGGCCGCCATATTGAGAAATCCGGTCCATTACTGGCTAACTCTACTTTATCTGTGGTTCTAAGAAATTGGTAAGGTTATGATGATTGTTTATGGTTTTGTGTCAAGTTCATAATTCTATTATATTATTTGGGGTAAGCAAAGGTTTACGCGTATATTTTTGGAGTTATTTACTAAGCTTTTTTGTAATATTATTTCTAAGTATGTATAGCCATCTCAATTTATTAAACACAAGACGCGCAGACGAATTGTCCCATCGTGGGTAGAACCTGGATCAGGGTGACACAGGAGTGTGGGTATTGACACGGGAAAAGAGAGTTCTATGCCCAGCAGTTGGCAAAGTCGGGCTGTGTTTTTTTTTTATTCGTGATGGGTTTGCTCTTGACTCTAGTCTAGGTCAAAGACGACAGAGACAAAGTTTACGATGGAGCGAGCTTACATTATAATATATTTATTTAACTGTATATTTAATATTTAAAAACTGATTCACATCCGTATACTCAACGTAAGGTTCAGTTGAAAACCAGCGTCAGGCAGCTCCTAGTTGTCTGGCATTTTGCTGAATTGGACCTATTTGGCGCAGCCGCGGGGCACACAATATAATTGATTTAGAATTAAGTCTCCTTTTTATTTGTACCTACATTGTGTGTATCTGTGTGTGCCAAATAAACTTGTTTTCTTTCTTTCTTTCAAATCTATTTTTTTTAGCAACGTTCAATCATTCAAAAATGTATATAAATTGAAGCTTTTTCGACAGATTGCGACCGAGATGTGAATGCGAACAGATATGTGAACTAAGAATCTTTACGAGCCGATGGTGAACTCCTCAGATTTTTTGGACTTAGTAGGTGGCTACCGACGGGTCTATGAAACCTCATTGCGCCAGGTTGCGTTTGCCGCGGCCTACCTGGGTACGTTCAATGTCTTCCAAATAGGCCACCGCAGGTCAATTCCAGGTGTGTTCCTGGAGTTGCAAGTAGTCGATACTGATGTTCCTCCCACAGCTTGGTTCTCGCATTAGGCGGACGGTCTTGGATGGCCTCTGTGCGATGAAGAAAACTCTTCCGGCTCTTAGGCCTACCCGTGACTGTTGTGTGATCGTAAAGAGGATATCAGAAATAGGATTCTTGGAGAGGATGTCGGAAATCGGATTCTTGTAGAGGAATCTTGTCAGTTAAGCAAAGTTCTTCTTGCTAAGTTATGCATTAACCCATACTAAGGAAACCCAGTCCCATCACCAAAACTAGTACCACAAATTAGAATGAAAATTTGCATTTGATTATGTTCTCGTACCAGCAAAAAAATATACAAATAATTCCTTATACTCAAAAAACTACAGAAAAGTTTGAGAATAACGACTGTGATATTGTACTTAAGTAACGAAAACTTGACGTCTTCACCTTCTTCACTGACGTATTCGTACATGCTCACTCATGTTCTCTAAGTTACCACAAGTAACTTACACTGCAAAGTAATACGTTCCACTCTTCGATACCTAACAGAGCGGAGCGAAACGAGAAATAACTGATTCTCGGTAAAGTTTATCTCGGGATTGTATTTAATGTGGGGCTTATTGATAACCAGCTGTTGAACGCGACTTTGTCCGTGTTCAACTCGTAAGACAGAACAAATGGTTTTTTTTTCTGTTTGTTAGTCCTTGATTATAACCTCTTTATAACATCAACTAACTGTCCTGTCTAAGTCGGTCCAGTCGTTTTGGAGATTAGCCGGAACATACAGGCAGACATATTTCAGCTTTTCTAAATTTTCTGTAATATTATTTACATAAGTGCCCAGTAAATTAAAACTTACATTGGTCTTGAAGCAAAAATAAAGGGCTCATACCAGAATGACAGTTTTTTTTTTCAGCACTTACAGATTATGAACGTACAAAATGGCATTTTGGTGGCGCTTGTCAGTCCACATTTTCAGTCATACTTCTGATTGTACACAACATTCGTACAAGACATTATTTGGTGCCTTGAAATCCTTCAACAGACAAGATTTCTAAGAATCATCATGACACAGTCTTGCCAAAAAACCAACAGCATTGCCAACCCAAGAAAGCAGCGTGACGGTTACATAACAGAGCCTATTCCAATAGACCAATGAAAACATTCCTTTTTCAAATGGAACGCTCGCAATAACTGCGATTCGAATCTTAAAAGATTTTAACATTTAAAAAACATTCTCAACGGACATTTGCCGTTTCCCGCTGTGTCAGCAGAAATCTAGAGCGCTTCCAATAGAAAGAGGTTATGAATTTTGATTAAGAGTAAAACTTGGGGCTTCGGAAGTGGGTGCTTTTTAGTCGACAAAGAAATCTTTAATGAGATCTATTACTACTGACGTCGGTAGGTACTTTTTGGTTTACGAATCGTAAAGATTTGATCTTAGTTTTCAGTCTTCCATTAATGTGGTCCCACGTTTTTCGAATGTGTTATACCAATATAAAAATATCGACGATACCTTTATGTGCGCATTACTCGACAAAATGTACTAACCAGCTGATTTATTTACCCATACCAAATTTCAACTTTCTAGTGCTAAGCTTTTCTGAGCCAAACCACGGACAGACGAAACTATATTCCTTGTTGACTACGGAACCCTAAAAAAAATCAAACAACCAAACAAAAACAGACCCGTTTTATTTCCAAAAAGAATCGCGAAAATAAATGAGTTTACTCTTTAAATAAATCTCTTTCCCCTTCTGCTAATAAATCGTTAATACATTCATTCATGCGTACAATAGCCGGCGGCGTCTACCGACTTTGTGAAGCTCTAGAAGTGTTAAAACTTAGAATGGAAGAAAATTATGGAAATGGAGCTGTTAATAGCTAGTAGCCTTATTGTTGTAGAGGACAATGACATATAGTGGACACTGAATAAAAATAATAGCGGAATAAGGTATTTTACTAAAAAAATCTAATTACTCCGTCAGATAGATTTCCTAAAAATATTGAACATTTTTTTTTAAAACAAAACACGCGTGACTTCACTATGATGGTACAATTTTTACCAGCGACATGGAACTAACTTTTAACACTGGAATCGCACAAAAACAATCAGCTGTTCAGTATATTTTGTCGAGTGGTGCACGCATGTATATATATTTTTTTATACAAAACACTTTAAAATAATTTTCATGGCATTTAGATTAGTTGACCAATCACTACCGAAGCTGTGTGAATAGTAGTACAATGGATCATCAACTAAAGCGTAAGTGCTTCAATATTCCGTATGGCAACACTGGCCTATCTTATGAGGGATTACCTTGCAAACAGTAACTTGTGCGGAGATTAAGGCAGATTCTAGGACTATATCTCTGCTTATACACCTGCTGGTAATAGCTTGAATAGGTGGTGTTATTTACTGTTTACTGTTGATATATATATTGTACCGATTTGGTTAAGTGACGTTTGTTGAGATCATTTTGACTGTTTGGTTTTCATCATAATCATCATGACAGCCGAAAGACGTCCACTGTTGGACAAAGGCCTCCCCAAAGGGTTTGCCATTATCGCCACGCTTGGCAGACGGGTTGGCGATCGCAGTGTATGGTGATGCGTTTTACAGAGAACGCTGCTGCCCATTCTCTGGTGAGTCCCTTAGTCGTCTCTTACGACAGCCACGGGAAGTGATGGGATGGTATTATTCTTTTACGGCACCATACTGCACCGGCCAACACCATACGGCGGTTTGGTTTAAACAATGCTGAATTCCTCCGTGCCTTGGAAAACACGTTAAGCCATTGGTCCCGGCTGACATTCATAATCTTTGACATAGTTTTCTTTCAGAAGACAGGACGTTTTTCCATGGGATTTCGTATTACCCAGTTAATGTGTTGTGGAGATCACATAGACAGTCGCTCCATTCTAAATACTGGAATTCAGCTGCATCATTATATTCATTTTATTTCAGATTCCATCATTTTTATGAATGACTTTTTATTCATAACATGATAAATGATATTTATTTTGCAATTAGGTTACAAGTAACTCTCAATTTTTTTTTTGTTTTTGTTTGTTTTCTAGATAAGGCCGGTGTTTCCAAGATGACTATCCTGAGAAGAAACACCGAAACAAACTCATGTTTCTTTGACAGCTATTGTATTTCACAGTAAAGGTAGTATAACTTTTGTTACTTATAATAATAAAAGAATCTGCTACTGAAGTCAAATTCATAAACTAGCATCACACTCTCGAGGTAAGGTCATAAAAATGAACAAGTCAGGTCCCTGTAGTACAACTAGACAGGCTAACAACATGACACTGTAATATGAATGTAGTTTTATAACTTTTAACTCAGTTTTACGCATGTCAAATGGAGTTTTGAATACTGTTTGGAGGTAATCACAACTTTATGTGAGCGAAATTTTATGATGTGACTACACGAGGAATCAACGTTAGTTGGTAATGCTTCCTATTGATCGTACTTGTATTATTACAAGCTGATCCGCGCAACTTAGTCTGCTTCACATTTTTTTTTATTAATGCTCTGCTCCTATTGGTCGTAGCGTAATGTTATTCAAAGTGTAACAAAAAAAAGTCGACTGCTCTATACATTTATGTCCGCATAACTCGAGAAAATTTACTGAACAGCTGTTTTTTTTTCGTGTTTTCGATGTTGCTTCCGTAGTAAAAGTTGCTCATAATAATGAGTACAATAACCCCCTAAGTGTGTTTATTCTGTCCTGTTCTTGTTCTGTGTATAACCTATATCCTTTCTCGATAAATGGGTACCCAAGACTAAAATATTTTTTTCAATTCGAACTAGTAGTTCCTGAGATTAAGGGGCTATGCAAATAATAAGGCCGGTTTGAGAATTGTTTTTTCTCGTAAAGTACCAATAATAGGGATTAGATATTTCGGTTCATGTTTCTTGACTTTATGATCTACCTAAATTCTAAAGGAATACACGATACGAAGAAATTTTCTCGATAGAAAAAAATTGCAAAGTTCGGTCTGTCTTTTTGCCATTTTCATTTTCATGGCGTAATGCATTGTATTGATTCTATGAAAACTACTTTTAAACATAGAAAATAATCTTATCTAGCTAAATTCTTAATATATTTTGATTTCGTTATACTTTTATGTTATAAAATCCGAAAATTAATTTTGGCACTTACGTTATTTATTCCGTGCCGCCCTCATTCTATCGCCATCTCATCTTTTGCCTTTTAAAAGTGTTTGCGTCACTGTCGATTCAGATCAATTTAGATGGTCCGTGGGCCTTGTCAACGTGGCACCTATGTCACTTTTTTGCAGATCTGAGCTGTCAGATTTTCGTAATTTAAATAATTTTTTTTACAATATTTTACATAGTTCAGCAGCTTGAAGTTGTAATTGATTAGAATTCGTGCTATGAAATTATTTTCACTGTAATTTTGTGACCTTGAACAATATATAATCGTACATATTTTCTATTCGTGCCAACATTGAAATGATGTATGAAATGGTATGAAATAAAAGACTGAAACTAGATAAAGCACAACGTTTGGGAACATACCTGAACGCAACAAAGGATTCATATCACAGGAAATTAATAGTCGCTAATAACACCGGAAAATCATTATAAAATCATCACTTTCACTTCTGTGTATAAAACATCCACAAACATTGTTTTTCAGTCACGTAAAGTAATATAGCTATAGCAATTTTTTTTCTGGACTGGAGTGTCTGTTTTTATAGCTCTTATCTCAAAATTTAACTTAAGAAACAGGCTAAAATAAATAAATTTATTTCGTGCTATGAAAGACGTCAAACATCAATATGTCATGTAATAAAACTTGCCAGTTTACGAAAAAAATTGAGTTTAGAAACTGGCTTCTGCCCGCGACTTCATCTGCGTGAATTTCAGAACTAGGTCAAGAGGGAAGTGAGAATAATTCAAAAACATTATAACGCATAATCATAAAGAGGGGAATGAGGTCAGAGGCCTCCACACCTACTTAAAAAGAAATGAATAGTAAATAAATAGTAGTCAGTCCCGAAAATTTTACTCCTTCATGATTCTGACCTCCTTGCAGTCTCTACTGCTCATAAGTCTAGCCCCAAACATACTTATTCGTGATTCTATTAGACATTGACGCCTTTATTTAGATGATTTGATGTTTATTATTTGATTTATAATGTTGTTGTGGTACAGAATTAAAATATTAGTTCTAAAACCAATCAATAGGTATTATAGGTCCGGTCAAATTAGACCAAAAAATAGGAGTGAAGTTACAATAATCGCACCCAGCTCAAAATTGGTAGGATTATTCAAAACACTATGATAAATGAAATCTAAAAAGGCCTCATGAAAAAAAATTACTTGGGGTCAAAAGTCACAAAAACGTGTTTTTCGCGATTTTCAGCAAAACGGTATCTATCTATCTATCTATTAGGATTTGGTTTCCGCACTTAGTCCTGATGTTGGACCATTGTACGTGAGCCAATACTCCAACCTGCCAACCTCCCTCCAGAAACAGTAGTGCTATTCTGTAACAACATTTTCGTGTCTCGACAGTGAAATTCGAGGTGAGTTTCAAATTAAGACCTTTATGTTGTGTGCAATAAAGCTCACTTGTTGTTGGCAACACAACATTTAGTTCAACTTATTTTTATGGCACAAAAGCCCAGAGGCTATTCCCAAAATATTATGTCTTATAGTTCTGTCAATGTCAAAAATGTCAGTTCTGTACAAGAGAACAATTACACGAAGTTACACGATCTGAGTCTTATTATTTTATTAAATAATTACAAACGCAGTTTCCCTAACATGGTCCTTCGAGCTATAACTATATAGTCTATCCAGCGAAAGAACAGTGAATTCGTGTAAAAATTGGATCATACAGCTTCCAGAAGGTACCCACGCCACGGTCTTAACGAAAAAGGAACGGGCAAGCCATTTTCATATTTCAACAAGGGCGAGTCCGGTCCAGAAAGTTCCTGCGCCGCGTTCCGAGTGTTCTGGAAATCCAATTTTGGTTCGAGTTTCAAGCAGCTTCCGGTGACGCCGAGAGGGCAGGATTCGTCACGCCATCAAGACGCATCTGATTGGCTCGCGTCACATCACGCCACTCTGAAGAGCCAATCAGCGACGGGCGAGTCCATCGCGCTCGAAAAGCACGCGCTGCCACGCCGCTTCGCCGCCGCGCACCACCCGCCATACGAAACCCGGAAGCAATTTCGAATCGCAACCGTCATATTTTTTCATTTTGCTGCAGACAGATTCAGATTTCAAAAAAAAACGTGTTGTCTTGTGCTTGTGCGGTCACATAATTTCAGTTACAACCAAAATCATATTGTTGTAGCAGCAATTTTACAGTGTACAAAACAAGTTGTCGACAATGGAAATCGACCAAGTAAAAACGCTCGTCAGGAAACGAGCGTCAATCAAAGGCACGATAACGAAAATTGAAAACATGTTCAAAGACGAAGAGGGTTACAAGGAGTTCTCTAAACAGGCGTTGATACTGAAGGAAGAACGTCTTCGAAATGCATTCCAGAAGTACGAAGAATATTCGTTGGAGATATACGCAATAGAACCCGACCTCGATGCTGGCGATGATGTAGAAGAAAAGTACATCAAAACGCTCACCGTCATCAGAGAATTGTTGGATAAAATAAATTGTGAAAACGATTGTAATAACGAGGGTGTTACGAAAACATTCAACACAAAGTTACCTACCATAAATGTACCAACGTACTCTGGTAAGTACTCCGAGTTCAAGCCGTTTATACAACTCTTCGATTCACTCATACACAACAATCAAAATCTAGATGACGTTCAAAAGTTTTTCTATTTACGTAATTTTCTGCGAGAGGAACCACACGATCTGGTTAAAAATCTCAACTTGTCTACCGAGAGTTACCATGAGGCCAGGAAAATTCTATTCGATAGATATGACAACAAATATAAGATTACAAATGAACATATACACCTTTTGTTAGATATTGTACCTCTATGTAAGTCAACAGCAAGTAATTTAAGAAACTTTGTATCTGTTGTAAAGCAACAATTAGCTGCCTTAAAAAATCTAGGCCACTCAGTTGATCAGTGGGATCCAATAGTACTTTGCATTCTGACCAGAAAGTTAGACTTATTGTGCAGTAGGGAATTCCAATTGGCTCGAGTACGAGAGCCTACGGTTGCACACCTTATTGATTTTCTAGATAAGCGGGCACTTGCACTAGAGAATGCAGAGCGGCCACCAGAGAGAGCCCAGCCAGTTTCAAAAGTAGCTCATGTCGCAGCTGTGAAGAAAGCAAATCCAGATACAGGTGGTGCTGCTGAGACGGTAGGAACAAGAAGCTGCATGCTCTGTAAGTCCAACCACAAGCTTTTTACTTGTCCACAATTTAAACTTATGTCTGCGAGTGATCGAATCAAGTTTGCTACGTCTAACAAAATATGTGAGATTTGTTTAAATAATCATAATAAAAAATGCAGATATCACTTTAAATGTAATGTCTGCAAAGAAGGGCACAACACATTGCTCCACGAAGATAAAGCATCGTCTCCAGTAACTTTGATGTCTGAGGCTGCCTCCGAGCAAGTACTATTGCCTACAGCACAGGTAAAACTATTAGCGAGCAATGGTACAGAGGTTCATGTCAAGGCTCTGCTAGATACTGGTTCACAGGCATCTTTTGTGACTAGAGAACTTGCAAATCTATTAAAATTACAAATTGATACAGCCAACACTCCGGTTATCGGTATAGGCAATACTTTAAATAAACTAAAGGAGAAGGTCCATTTGGATATACATTCCCTCACTCAGAATTTTAAAATTTCAGTCACATGCTACTTATTGGACAAAATAACTTCAAAGTTACCACAAAGACAGTTTGACTTGCATAACTTAGTTTTACCTCCCAAAATTATGCTAGCTGACAAGAAGTTCAATGAGCCTAGTAACATACACATTCTATTAGGTGCGGACATATTTTTCCAGATCCTGCTGCCGCCTGAGCCTGAAGTTCTTCCATCCAGGTCGGAGGCAGCTGGTGGCAGTATCACATCTAAAACTCCACTATTAAATACAAGACTTGGTTATGTAATTGCAGGTAACACACCTACACAACACACAGAACCAGTCATTACTTTATTTTGTAAAAAATGTGATTCTGATTTAAATAAATCTATTGTTGAGTTTTGGAAGTGTGAAAGTGTTCCAGAGACCTTTCCAGAGGCACATTCTGAACATGACTTGTGCGAAAAGATATTTTGTGAAAATGTTGAGCAAGATACAAAAAATAATAAAATTCAAGTAATCTTGCCACTAAAGTTACCATTAGATTCAATCAATCAAGCTTTAGGAGATTCATTATATTTGGCATTAAAAAGATTTCATAACTTAGAACTTAGATTTAACAAAGATTCTAACCTTTATATGTTATACAAGGAGTTCATTCATGAATATTTAAAGCAAGGTCATGGTACATTAATTGATATAAGTCAATATAACTTATCTACTGATCCAGTATACTTTTTACCACATCACCCTGTACTTAGGCTAGATAAAAAGACTACAAAATGTCGGGTGGTATTTGATGGTTCCATGAAAACCAGTACAAAAACATCTTTGAATGATTTATTACTTAATGGTCCTGTAGTACAAAAGGAGCTAGTAGATGTCTTAATGCTCTTCAGAGTCGATGAATATTTTTTTATAACAGACATCAAAAATATGTTTAGAAATATCAAAATACATCCCAAACACAGGTCATTACAAAATATTCTATGGAGAGACTCTCCAGACGAAAGTGTTAAATGTATTCAATTAAACACAGTAACTTATGGCTTAAAGAGTTCATCCTATTTGGCAACTCGATGTTTAAAAATGTTGGCTGAACAACACCACAATGAGTACCCTACAGCTGCTTTTATTATAAATAATTCAACATATGTTGATGACATTCTTCATTCTGAAAAATCACTAGTTAAATTATTAGCAGCAAAAGAGCAACTATGCAGTTTGTTAGGTTTAGGAAGTTTTCAGTTACACAAATGGGTTTCAAATTCAACAGAGTTGTTAAAAGAAATACAAAAAGAACAACAACATTTTGATGAGATTGATCTAGAGAAAAATAACACTTCTTTAAAAACACTAGGTATGAATTACAATATTAAGTTAGATTCATTCATTATATCGAGTCCAAAAACTGTCAATAGCATACCTCAATCTAAGCGTGAAATTCTGAGCTTCATAAGTGGATTCTATGACCCACTAGGTCTTGCTGGACCTATTGTGGTAAGTGCAAAGGCTATAATGCAACGCTTATGGCAAGAAAAGTTGGACTGGGATTCGGTGCCAAATTGTGAACTGCTACAGCTTTGGCACAAGTTTTATAGCAGCTTGCTTACAATGCAACCAATGCTTATACCGCGATATATAGGTGTGCATGAAATAAGCTTTACACAAATTATAGGGTTTGCTGATGCATCTAGCAATACTGGTTATGGCTGTTGTGTATACCTAAGAGTCGTGGATTCAATGGGTTATGTCAAGATATCCTTGCTTTGTTCGAAATCACGAATAAATCCTGTTAATCAGAGTTTATCAGTTCCTCGACTCGAACTTAATGCAGCTCTGTTGCTTGCAAAGCTTGTTAGCAGAGTTCATAATGTATTAACTGTTAAAATGCAAATACAGGATGTCATACTTTATTCTGACTCACAAATAGTATTAGCTTGGCTCAAAACTAACATAAATACACTTAAGGCTTATATAGCGAATCGCGTTAAGGTCATCTCACAACTTACACAAAAATACACATGGTCATATGTTAGCACGAACGAGAACCCCGCCGATTGTCTTAGCCGAGGAGTCATGCCAAACGAGCTAGCCGATCATGACCTGTGGTGGAAAGGCCCAGCATTTCTGCATTCACATGAGTACAAGCCAGAATTAAATTTAATTTTGCCACAGGATTTACCAGACGTTAAAGCCGACTCAGCGTGCTTAAGTGCAATGCTTTGTACTACTTCTGGTGAACAAGCGTTATGTCTCGATTTTCTTGAGAAATTTTCTGATATCAACAAAATGATAAGAGTTTTAGCTTACATCTTACGTTTCGGTCAGAATGCAAAGTCAAAATTAGTCTCTAAAAATAAACTTAATTACATTACTACTCAGGAACTTGATCTGTCATTGTCAATGATTGTAAAATATGAACAGCAAAAGTATTTGTCAGAAGATATTCATGCTCTAAAATGTAATAAAACAATTGTTAAAGGTAATTTAAAACCATTATGTCCGTTTATCGATGACAGGGGTTTAGTTCGCGTGGGTGGTCGTTTACAAAATGCAACCATTCCTTATACACAGAAACATCCCATTGTCTTACCTAAGGACTCACGCATCACTAACTTGATTATTATAAGTGAACATTTAAAAAACCTCCATGCGGGTTCAAAGCTTGTTCTGTCATCGATAAACCAAAGATTCTGGATTGTAAATGGTCTCAGACAAGTTAAAAAAGTGTTACATAAGTGTACTGTGTGTTTTAGATTAAAGGCTGAATCAGCAAAACAGTTAATGGGTTCTTTGCCGCCAGATAGAGTCAATGTATGTCGCCCCTTCCAAAAGGTTGGTTTAGATTACGCTGGTCCGATTCCACTGAAAATAGCCAGGATCAGAAAGCCTATAATCTCAAAAGGTTATGTTTGCCTGTTTGTTTGCTTTGTAACAAAAGCTATCCACTTAGAGCTGGCCTCTGATTTAAAAACAGAGACTTTTATAGCCTGCCTAAATAGATTTATATCGCGACGTGGATTGCCCACAGACATATATAGCGACAATGCTTCAACCTTCAAGTGTGCAAAGAACCAATTAAACGAACTACATAACTTGCACAACTCGCCAGTTCACCAAAGACTAGTGTGTCAATATTCAGCCCAAAAGAGGATTAATTTTCATTTTTTACCTTGCTACTCACCAGTCTTCGCTGGATTGGCAGAAGCTGGCGTTAAAAGTGTAAAGTACCACTTAAAGAGAGTGTTATTAAGGTCTATTCTTACTTATGAAGAATTGTATACCGTCCTATGCCAAATTGAGTCTTGTTTAAATAGTAGACCTCTCATGCCATTATCCAATGATCCAAATGATTATACTTGCATTACTCCAGGTCATTTTTTAATAGGTACTGCTTTAAATACATATCCTGAGCCTAATGTAAACACAATAAAACAATCTCAATTTTGGAAAACTTGTAATGAGATAAAAATGTTGTTCTGGAAGGTTTGGAGTAAACATTATTTAAATTTGTTACAATCTCGCCCTAAGTGGCAAGACACTCAACCTAATGTAAAGGTAGGAGCATTGGTGATCCTAAGGGATGACAATTTGTCACCACTATACTGGCCCCTAGCCAGAGTCATAAATACTTACCCAGGTAAAGATGGAAAAGTAAGAGTAGTTGAAGTCAAAACTGCAAACGGCCACACACATAAAAGAGCTGTAATGAAAGTTTGTGTTCTACCGCTGGAATGTGGTACTGGCTAATAATAATGTTAAAAAAAATCGTTTTGTCTTTGTACAACAAAAGTTGCACCTATCCGCTATAAGATTACATTTTTAAGTTTAATATTAATAAGATTACAATTTTAGTCTTGTATTCTTTTTGTTACTACATACTAGTATCTTTGTTACTTACCTATAATGTCAATATCAATCTAACTTGTCTATTAATGTTTCAATTTTTGTATACTTATTTTAATAAGTTTAATCTTTCAGTTGCCCCGCCAATATGTTGGCAACACAACATTTAGTTCAACTTATTTTTATGGCACAAAAGCCCAGAGGCTATTCCCAAAATATTATGTCTTATAGTTCTGTCAATGTCAAAAATGTCAGTTCTGTACAAGAGAACGATTACACGAAGTTACACGATCTGAGTCTTATTATTTTATTAAATAATTACAAACGCAGTTTCCCTAACATGGAGTTTTGTCACTCAGGTGAAGCTCGATATCGAAATAGTTACTTACAGAATAGACTTGCTGATTAGTTTTCCCGGTGTGTAAAAACAGCTGTAAGCGAGTTCTGTGACCCTATTATTTGACTCCGTATTTCGGTAACGCCTATGCATTCAAGGAGTACGTGCGATACCGTTTCCTCCTCCTCCATGCATGCTCTGCATAAAGGACTGTCCGTAATAGCTATCGTGTGTAAGTGTTTGTTCAAGGATGGCATAGCCTCCCTGGACTGCCTGCTGCGGGGTGCTAAGGCCTACCAGCGTTCCGCTTGTTTGTGGGTGTGTTCTTGTAGCCATGTGCGCAGCTGGCCGAAGGCGAGTGGTACTATGGGTTCGGCTCCAACAGCCACAATATCAGATCCCCTCCTGGCCAGCTCATCGGCCGCGTCATTTCCTTGTGATCCGCTGTGTCTTTTTATCCAGAGCAGCGTCACAGTGTTGCGGTGGTCACCGTGATGCGTTCTAGCATTGTGGCATTCTTGTATGAGTTTCGAGGTGGTGTGATGCTTCCTTAGGAAATGAGGGACTGAGGCGCTGTCGGAGAGTATGCGAATGTGGGTTTCCGTGGCTCCCCTAGCTTCTGTGGCATAGACCGCTAGGATAAAGCCCACGCATTCCGCCTGATAGACGGTGTTGAGTTTATCTAGCGGTCTGGATTTTCTGATGTTAAGGTCATTGGAGTAAACTCCAACTACGGTTCCGGTGCTTGTCTTTGATCCGTCAGTGTAGATTCTCAGCTCTTTGAGACCTGAGTGATCGCTCAAGGTGGTGTGGAAACGTGTGCATATTACGACGATTACAACTCTTCCAACTTTTTGAATCGATATATCTCAGAAACGGTGGCTCTTAGGAAAAAAGTATCTAGCCATTTTTATAGATAATTATTTATCTGATCTACAATTTTTGTCTGAACTAATTTTATGATAAAACTTACCGTTTTGCTGAAAATCGCGAGAAGCCTATCGTGTGTAAGGCCTCATCGATCGATCGTGATGATGCGTGCTAACGCGCTTTAAACGAAGTTCAGGCGCCGATGGTTAATTTTTGCATACAAAAATTTTGTGCCACTGTAATCGTTGACCTATTTGTATCGATACAAACGCGCTGATACGGCGATAGACGGTATAAAAGCGCTGCAGTCGCGCGTATGTATTTCTATATAGAAATCTCTGTGTTTTCACCAGACTCCTCAACAGTAGTAAAATGGAGTCTGACGAGACAGCACTGCTTACACTGGCTTTATTACTGAAAGTATAAAAAATAAGCGACATTATTGGTTTGACCCATTCACGAGCGAAAGAAGATTGAGTGATGGTCATTTTAATACAACTTTTAAAACATTGCCCAATCATAAAAGATGGGGGAAAAATTCGAACTGCTATCGGATGTCGTGTGACTGACCAGTAAACCATGCAGTGCCTCTCCCCCACACCTTTCTCCGACAATTAAGAGGGGACTCTAGTCGGTAACTCTTGGGCATTTTTCCATACAAACGTTTTCCGCTGCTAGAGCTATGATTATTTTTCCAAAAAATCTGAGTCGCATTAATACGTGCCTCTATCATATTTTTTTCCAAAACATAATTACTTAAAGAATTATGACTATCTAAAAACCCGAAAAAACAGCAGCAGTTTTTACCGCCATGTTCAGACGACTATCAGACAAATTTGATAAGTTTTTATCAAAATAGAAAATACTAGAAGCATAAATGTAGTCTTCTTCTGAATTTTGATACGTAATTTTTATAAATCAGTCCACTTTTGAAGAATAAAACAGCGGAATACAAAACGTCTTTTGGTCAAGGTTTTTTTAGGTAAAATCAGCCTTTGATGCAGTTGTCGTTTTCGCACTTTACTTGACAGCGCACAGTGCGACGCATCGGCAATAGTTTCTTTAAATACCTATTTATCAAATTCCTCGGGACTAGATTCCCCTCTTAATAAACAAACTCGATACACACGTACTTTGAATGCGCTTGTCGCGCGCGTTTGTATCGCTTTGTACGCACATTTGAATCGATGCAAATGCGACGATCTGCTTTTTGGTCCTTTTACCTATAACGCCGTGGACCCGCGTTCGCAAAACGTGCGTCGTCGGAGAGGTAAAAATGCGAAGTGTGCATAGGCTCTTACATTATTACATACCATCAGCGATGAATATGATTTGAATTGTATTAGAACTTTCGAATGAAGTTAATGTAATGATCAATGTCTTGAAAACTCTCAAAAACAAAATGGCGGCCTTTGAATTGCAATCCTTGGCCTTAGCTTGGTGGCAAAATAAAGTTGAACATCCAATTTGACCACTCTATATAACACGAATGAAACATGGAGGAGATCTTGGCTAAAGAATAACAGCCGCACGGGTCGATCTTCAAGGTAAAGCAACGCTTGCCAAGGTTAGTCTGTGGTTGGGTGACCATCTTAAAACACCGAGTTCCCTCCATGCCTCGGAAAGCACGTTAAGCCGTTGGTCTCGGCTGTCATTTGGAGATCTTTGGCAGTCAGAAGCCAATAAACTTGACTCCTGCCGTGTCAAGAAGTTCCGTGTTACCCAGTTAATGGGTTGAGGTCTGGTAGGCAGCCGCTCTACGTAAAATACGTATTCAGCTTAATCGGGTTTGACTGGAAGCCGACCAGAATATAGTTGTAGGCAGATGATGATATAACACGAATAACTTTACTATTTGTCTACTTTGAATATTTATTTTATTCTTTCTTTAAAAAGGTTGTTAATAAGAGTATCGATATATGTTAATATAATTTGCTTGCGAGTAACCCTGAATTATTTGGCGGTTTGAATTAGTTGGGGTGTCGCTATATTCGATTTTTTTAACTTTTGATGCGGGAGTACGAGGAGAGTGTGCGGTGCGCTCGGGGAGAGGGATGCTAAATCGCACCACGAAATTATTTACTTAGGCTCTTAACACGTTCAAACAAACAAACTAACTTACTCTTCAGCTTTATAGTATTAGTATAGAAAAAGTGAAAGACTTTATGTTTCTTAATCAGTCACAGCTTTACGGGTAATGGATTTAGGTGTAATTTTAACTATTTGCTTGAACCGTATTAAATTCCGGTTCTTTTCAAAGTGGAAAATTCCTAAAACCATCTAGCTCCGTCAGTTAGATGATATATTTTTCTTCTTTTGACAAGAAAATGTAAATGAAACAGTGCGTTGAAATTTCGACGTCACCGGTTTTGTACACTTTTACCGAAAATTACGTCACAAGCCCCCACTCCTGAACTTTGATGCGTTGTATTATTGATTTGATAAAGCAAAAAAGGGGCCATTATATCATAATTTTCGACCGAACCGAAAGACGTCCACGGATGGACATAAGCCACCCCCGAGTCTCGCCACAGCAACCGGTCCTGTACGCCTCGGTCATCGCTCCGCGTCTTCCGGTTCGCGGTCGCAACTGCAGAACTTTTCGGCCCCATCGACCATCTGTTCAGCGAGCAATGTGCCCTGCATATGTATTTTGATAATCCAACTGACGCGTGACGGAACTAATAGATTTATTCCAGGTTCCTGGAATAAATCTATTAGTTATGCTTATTGTTTTCACAAAAGATCGCTCAACTGACTACGATCTTACAACTTTTCACACAATAACTTTTCAAGTTACTCTAGAAAGTTTAAACATAAGCCCCACCACATGCGTAGGTTAGTAAACATATCGCACCCTTAGCGTGGCCTCTCAGACATCCAGAAGTGTTCCAGACGAAAGCGAGCAAAGAATTAAGTAGGCGGGCAGAACTGACTTATGCATGATACCCATGTACAGTCACCGCCATAAAGATCTTATACTTACGTAAAACTCAAAGGTTTTCTTATGAATTAAGTAGATAGATTGATTAAACAATAAATAAATAAACATAAAAATATTATGTGATTATTACTTACAGCGGGTCTAAAAAGACCACTTTAGCAGAATCGGCCAGCACATCAATCTACACGTCACTGTCAAATTTTCTAATGCGTTAGCGATAAAGATGAAAATGAAATTTGACAGATAGTTGTATGATCCTAATATGATTCTACTAAAGTGGCCTTTTTGGACCCGCTGAAAGCGACCCCAACATAGTTGGGAAAAGGTTAGACAGATCTATTGAAGAACATAGTATTATCGAAATCTGACTATTTTAAGATCAGTCTATCCAGATACAGCTGATTATTTTACACGGAGTGGCTGCCTATCTGACTTTTACAACCCAGTAACTGATTTTCAGGCTTCTGTCTATTTCTGGCCCACAAATTAAATTGCTTTCCAAGGCACGGAGGAGTCCTGGTGTAACATGGATGGCCACCCAACTAAGAAACCACCTCGGTAAGCGTTACTTAACCTTGAAGATCTACCCGTGTTACTGATTTTACTTACCTACAAAACGCTTCGAAAATGGTAAAAACAAAGTCCCTTTTGAAGGACCTTCCTCCACTCCAATCGACTCAGTCTCCATGACATCGATTAGATTGAGTCACATCTTTATGCTTCTCACTGTACACTTGTACAGCCTTGGCTCACGCACAACTGTGTTAAAATGCGAAATGTATGTTGGTAGGCACTTGAATATTTATCACATACCCACAGTCCGGGCGATGCAATTACCGGGCAGTGCCACTGACAGTGTCACTGGATATTGCGGTTTTATCTCCTTGTGACTCATCGTTCATGTGCTATTGTGGTTTTAATATTGCTTCTGTACTAATTGTTTTGCGATACAATGAAAGTTTTCTGAATTCATTTTTACATGTGTAAATACAAATGTAAACTCTGGCCTTTTCCTATGGGGCAAACACGTCACCTGCTACCATTCTTACGTAATCCTTTTGCTATATAAAATGAGCTATCAATGCATATGTCACCGAAAAATTGCAAACTACGCCCGTAAGATTGTAAAATATCAAGAGAAATTGTAAACTATTTTTTTTTTCTTAATAAGACCCGGAGATATTGGAAACTATGAAATTTGGATGAGATTCATTGAATAAAAAACGATTTTTTCATAAGAAACCAAACATTTTTAGACATGCACGCCGATTATGAGTACTACGCATCTGGTCTTTCTGAAGAACAACTAACATCGTGTCTAAAAATATTTATCAATATAGCAGTTGCTTTGTGGTTTAGGACAGTAAACACTACTACTGTATATGGATGTTTTGGGTTCGCTTCCAAGTGGCGATAATGCTATTGGGGTTTCTCATCTGCATATTGTGCCAATCCGAATAACTGTGTCTCTGGTAAATTTCGGTGGACTTTCTTCCTGTTACATGGAACTTAAACTCATGTGGCACATTTGAGTTAATCCATCATTGATATATAAAAAACCCAAGATGCACAGTCTCGAACAAATGTAACACTCGAAACTGTCGTCAAAAACTGACATGTTAAAATGTCATGTATGAGTTGTGTGTAGTTATACTATAAACATTTTCTTTTTTTGCAAATTCAACCTTACACGGATCGCTTAAAGTTGTTTTTACAAAGCAGTGCAGTATGGCGAGCGATGCGAGACTGTTTGAAACTAGCGCACAATTATACATTGTGTGCTTGTTTTTTGCGGACGTTTTTGAGATGCTCTTGGGTTTTTTATATATCAATGTAATCCATAAGTCATTATATCCAGTCTTAAAATAAATTGAGAGTCAATTTTCAAGCAAATTTCACATTCGCATCTTAGCCGCAATCTGTCAAAAACATTTATAATTTCCCTACATTTTGTTCCCTACACGTTTCTTAAAACGTAGAAGAGGTCCTAAGTTTTGCTAAACAATTTTTATAAAACCAACAAATTAATGAGATTTTTCCAAATACCTGTAACTTTTACTTAAAAAATAAATTACAACAACAAATATTTACTCTCCATAGTTTGTTGGTATTCCGCGACCTTGTCCGCCATTAGAAACACGATACGGCGTGTCACGGCGCCGTGACACGTCTCTGCCGCGGCGTGGATACGTTCGGCGCTTAATTACCGTCGCTGACAGTCACTAATTTATTTCTAGATAGAAAGCGTGTTCGTTTGTTGGGTTGAAAATAAATTAGAATGGTAACGAATGTTTGCAAAGATAAAAACCTAAAACAATTTTGGTTTTGGTTACTGTTATCAGTTTTGAATCTGTTTGATCGTTTTAATTTTTATATAAAAAAAAAACAATTATTTCATAGTTAATGTTTTTAAACAACGTGGCAATGCTGCCAGTCTTTTGGGCTCACTTCCAGTGGACAGCGATGCGGACGAATTTTTTGACGCCTTCTTTTAGTTATGATTTTTTATTTTAAGTGTATATAATTTGTTTTAATAAATTATTCTATATGCGACAAAAAAATCCACTAAAATACGTCCGGCGGTTTTGGTACGATTGTCGTTTTTATGTCCTTGTTAGAAAAAACTTTAAACATTAATTACACTATGTTAAACGAATAAAACTAAATTTTTAAAACCCAATAAATAATTCTCGAGCGTTTAAGGCATTCACATCCTGCGCAGTTTCCTTACCTTTTATTTTCCTACATTTTAAAAAGTTTTTGACAAAATCAATGTCACACTTGCAGCTAAGATGATAACACCTTGATGGTTTATGAGATTGGATGGATGAATGTTTGTTACTCTTTCATCCAAAAACTACTGAACAGTTTTTGATTAAACTTCACAGTACTACTAATATTGTAAAAGCAAACGTTTTGCGAGGTTATATGTTTATTACTCTTTTAGGAAAAACTTGATGTTGCACTATACAAAAACTGGCCAAGTGCGAGTCGGACTCGCGTGCAAAGGGTTCCGAACGAATTTAATTTTTTTAAACATGTTATTTTAACACTACAGACTTCTAATAGGTTTTCCTGTAATCTTTAGGTAAAGATCTATTATCTCCATTTTTTTCAAAATTTTAGGCTCAGTAGTTTCGGAGATAAGGGGGGGGGGAATGGTCATTTTTCGTCTAATTTCTTGAATATCTTCAAAATCATTTATTTTAAAATTATGAAAAAAAATATAATTAAAACCCTCACAGTAAGCCCTTTCATTTGATATGGCACTCGAATTTTTCAAACAGCTTTTTTTGTAATTTTCTAGTTTGACCCCCAAAAGTGATCCCCATAATAAAAATTTAATAATTTACCTAACGCGTTCGTGTTTGGGTCATAGAAGTCCATACGTGTACCAAATTTCAACAGAATCGGTCCAGTGGATCCGGAGAAAACTGGCTGTGACAGACGGACAGACAGACAGACAGACAGACAGACAGACAGACAGACAGACAGACAGACACCCGAGTGATCCTATAAGGGTTCCTTTTTTTTCGGAACCCTAAAAACGTACTCCCACCATGACTTTCCATCCTTCGACAGCTTTAAAATAAAGGCATTTCTAAATCCAAACACCACCCAAATCCCATCACTGCACTTTTTGCCAAAAGCAGGCAGCAGACCAGACGCATCTGCGGTTGTTCACAACCAACCAGATTAATTTCCCGGTCCAGTCTGCCGGCATAAATTGTGGCTACCCTCGCTTTTGTACCAAGGAACTCAGTTTTAATTAGTGCAAATTTGGGGTATTAATCTTAGAGCTGCGATTCTGTCTGGATAGTGGGGAGTGATAAATGGTAGAGGCTATCTTTGAGCTTGGTCTAAGGGTAGCCAGCAAGAAATAATTTTTAATGGGGGACTGATAACGGAAGGTGTAAGATAACCGAAACAAAAAAACCGGCCAAGTGCGAGTCGAACTTAATTTTTAATATTTTTTTTATAGCGGCAAAAGAATTACACGATCTGTAATTTGAACTGTCTACCTATTACGGTTCTTGAAATAGGGCTGTATCTCAAGAACCGTAATAGGTAGAGGTTTGACAGACAGACGGACGGACGGACGGACAGCCGAGGCTTAGTAATAGGGTTCCGTTGGTAACCCTAAAAGTATGTAAAAGTAGCTACAATGTAATAAAAGTCCTAAGTAATATTATAGATACATAAGTGAATTTGTTTGTCATACTTTACGCCTGAACCACCAAACCGATATCGATGAATTTTGTTATGGAGATGGATAGGAATCTGCAGACGGTTATATAGGCTACTTTAAAGCGAGCGGAGTCGTGGGTAAAAGTCTAGTATTTACATATGTGTATAAACGAGATAAAAGATGAGAGGAAAAGTCATTGGCTATCAAAATTTTAGTCCACATTGATGTTAACAGGAAAAGCGCCCAAAACTCTGGCAGCATTACCACGTTGAATGGAAATTATTAAAAAAAAAAACAGACCGATAGAAGTGAAAACTAAGTAACTTGCGAATTGTATCGAGCTCATGGAAAGCGTTCGGTGACGATGACGCAAGTTCCATAATTTTTGTTCACCCAAAAAGTGCTCGACGCGCCTAAAGAAATTTCCACTTCAAAAAGTTTCTTCATGTAAAAAAACTATTCCTATCAACTATTCCTAACATCAGCAAGTAGTTAGCCGACTCTTCATGTATCCAGGTATTTTTTCAGCAAAGCAAAAGAAAATACTAACCCCATCTTATCGTGTATTTCTATTCAAAGCAATTTTCCATATGAATATCAGGAATCGATATACAAGATATTTATTATAATGTTCTTCGAAGATGCTCCGACGATACAGCTTAATCGACTGCCAATACTTTTCAAGTAACTTTTCTTCAGAGAGTTTTTAAGTACATTGTACAAAACAATATCTACACTAATATTATAAAAAGGTAAAGTTTGTGAGTTTGTGAGGTTGTAGGGGGTAATCTCTGGATCTACTGAACAGATTTTAAAAATTATTTTTCCAATAGAGAGCTACGTTATTTGTGAGTGGCATAGACTATATATTAACCCGAAAAATACCGCCGAACGAAGCTTGCAAGGGTCAGCTAGTCTAAATTAAATATTAGTTGTTTACCTCTGTAATTGCCATTTTAATAAACGGGGCACTCTGAACTATGATTTGACGTGGAAATATGAAAAAAACTGGCCAAGTGCGAGTCGGACTCGCGTGCAAAGGGTTCCGAACGATTTTTTTTAACATGTTATTTTAACACTACAGACTTCTTATAAGTTTTCCTGTAATTTTTAGGTAAAGATCTATTGTCTCCATTTTTTTTCAAAATTTTAGTCTCTGTAGTTTCGGAGATTAGAGGAGGGAATGGTCATTTTTCGTCTAATTTCTTGAATAACTTCTAAACCATTTATTAAATTAAAAATTAAAATTAAGGAAAAAATATAATTAAAACCCTCACAGTAAGCCCTTTCATTTGATATGTCACACGATATTGTTCAAAAAACTTCCTTTTTTTTAATTTTCTAGTTTGACCCCCATACTAAAAATGTAATTATTTACGTAACGCGTCCGTGTTTGGGTCAAAGAATTCCATATATGTACCAAATTTCAACACAATCGGTCCAGTGGATCCGGAGAAAACTGGCTGTGACAGACGGACAGACAGACAGACACCCGAGTGATCCTATAAGGGTTCTGTTTTTTTTGGAACCCTAAAAAGAAAGAAAATTCTTTGTTTGGACGTCTTTTAGCTGATATGATGATGATGGGCTTTGTTTATTCTGTAATATTACCATATTTGTAGCATGAACTCTAAGAAAGAAACTAAATATAATAATAATCAATAACATAATTGATCACGAAGAAAATAATCCAATTCCGTGAAAACAGAGTAATGATATCTTCAGTAAGAGGAGATTGCTTCATGTTCAGTGATACGAAGGAACCTTTCAATTGCTTTCTAATAATATCTAAGAAAATCTACCTGTAGAGCATTTAAATATTCTTATAAGATTTAATAAATATGATAATTCAGTTGGATTATTCAAAATTTAAATTATATTTGATGACATTTTTATTTTCCAAATTATTTAGATAAAAATAATTATTTTATTTTTCTAATATAAATATAGTGTAGTCAATATAAAAAAAACATTATTTTTTATGCTGACTTGACTACTACAAACTAATCGTTTAATAAGAAAAGCAAAACGTGATCATCTAAAATATTTAGATCTCTTCAGATCTAAATAAAGGTTTCACAAGAAATAACGCTAAACAGATTCAATATGGTAACCAAATAGATACGATCCTATATGAGATCGTTATAGGCGACAAAATCCCTAATAACAGCCGCTTTGGATACAAAGTACCCAAAAACATGCTCAAATAGGTACGGTAATAGGAAGAATGTTTTAAATTATTTTCGCGGGCCAGGATTTTGGCAAACAGGAGAAAAATACATAAATGATATTAGCGAAATTGCTTTGCATACCGTAAACGTTTCGGAGACAAAGAGTTTCTGAAACGGTTACAATAATATACGTTGACAAGATCAAACGTCGCTCTGTAAGGGGAAAATATTATGAGGAAGTTCAGAAACTCGTTAAAATAAAATAACCGTATTGTTTTGCTACAATCATTGCTTGTAAAACCCAATAAAACTGTAATAAAAATATGTAATTCAAGTGCTGGTAAACGTGTACTATATAGATGCATCTATAATCAATATCATGGTTCTAAAATCAGCGCTAACACTATCGTTACTTATCGGTAGTAATTATACGCGTTTACGCGGTAGTTACGTTATTTATATGTTGCCATTTCTGAGTTGCCTGCACTCGTACGCATCTGTAGTTTGTGTATAATAGGCTTGTCCACTGAAAAAATCTAATTAGTCTGTCAGTTAGATTATCAAAAAAAAATTGACACGTTTTTTTCTTTTGTTACGTAAACCAAAATTGACGAAGATACGACGCTTTTAAAATTTTCAATACGTCACGCCGTGGTATAGTTTTTAGTGCGTTCTGTCGTCACGAGACCTCTCCCGAGTTTTGATGCATTTTATCTTTGTCAATACTCAGTTATTTACAAAAATAAAAAATACATGTCCATTTTCTTTCAATATTATAACTGACGGACTAAATAGATTTGCAATTTATTGATGGTGAAAACCTATCGTTTACTTGTAGCGTATTTACGTTCCAAAAATCTTGTATATTCAACAACCGTTAGCGCAAGCTGCTTGCTTAATTTTGTGTTTACAAGCATAGTTATGTATTTTCAGATTATACGTTGAGGTTGTTTTAGCTAACCGGATTTCTGGAATGGAATACAAGTGCTGTTAGTAAGAATTTAGTTTTGAAAGAAAAAGGTATTACCGTTTTCTCATAAAACGGTACTATGATCGATCATACTTTAAAGTAACACTCAACAGGTTCGAAAAACGTATTACTACAAGACTTCTACGAACCAAGTGCTATCCAGTTGCAGTCAGAAGCCAAAGTCAAACTCAACTCTTGAACCATAACTTTGAACAGACAATTACATGCGATCGCCTTGTCCATAACTAGAAACTAAACTCAAACCACATTTAGTTTCCATTCCTCCCTCCAGCCGGAAACATTAAACAAAGCATTTCTCATGAATGTTAAGAAGGATCACTTGACAACCGGATGTTTTTACTGACAACTTGATATTAATTTTCTGGCCCGTCGATCCGTTTAAAATTTCGACTACCCTCCGAATGAAACGCTCGACAGTTCAGCGGATTAACTGGTTTTTGGCATGTTACAATTTATCGGTGTTTTAACAAATGAAATGTATCGTTTAATTGTTTGTTTGGTTTCGACACTCTTTTTTGTGGCTTTAATATTACGCAGCAATATTCTAGTATTTTCTTTGTAATAACAGTGTTGTTGTGAATATAGAGTGTGTTATATTATTTTATCGTTGTTAAGAACTTCGCAAACAAATAACATATACTACCGGGATAGTAACAATTGGCGTCTTTTAATGTTAAATGATAAAAAACGTAGTGTAACGTGTTATATTAGGAAAATAAGATGAAAATCAAAAAATTCAATCCATTTCTATCTGAAACCTTATCATCGATGTTTTAACTTGATCCCAACATTTTAAGATCTACCAGCATAATATTAGGGGTCTAAAATTTAATTTTAAACAAGCTAGCTTCTGTCCCATGTTGGGCGTCAAGAGTACCTTACTGGCGCCCAACAGAGTCTAATGAAATCAAAGTAGTTTATACTCGCCCAAAAATGTGTTGGAACTAATAACGGTTCTCATTTTCAGGCAAAATTGAGTCTAGCGTAAACCATGTTCCTGCAAAACTGTTTTGTTATAGTTTCGGAGCAACGGTATTTTTAATGCTTTGTTTGAAATTAGGTTGTATTTCAATGGGCGATATTTTAGTGAAACTCGCTGAATGTAAATAATAATAATAATAAAGCCTTTATTTTCCTTCACATTGGTATTTACAATTGCATAACTGTTCGTGTTTTTCTTCGCTGTTGTTTGCGTCATTAGCTTATGGTACTTTCTTGGATAGGAACCCCTATTTAGGGTATAGGCCTCCTCAAGTTTTTTTCCAGTTTTCCCTATGTTTAGCCAGTTCAATACTATCTTTTCTCGCTGTAGCTATGATGTCGTCGTTCCATCGTTTTATTGGTCGTCCCTTTCATCTTTTTCCACTAGGTCCTTCCCATCTCGTCGCTTCTACTGTCCATTTCTTGTCGCTGTATCTTGACACATAGCCCGTCCATTGCCACTTTAAACTTAGAATGTAATGCAGGACGTCAATTAGTTTAGTCTTCTTCCTTACAAATTCACTTCTTATTTTATGCATTTTTCTTATTTTCAGAAGACTCTTCTCCATTGTTTTATTTTAGTTTTAATTTTAGTGTTGTAACAAACGAGGACCTCGTTTGACAACCGAAGAGTCAGTAAGAGTTGGTAGAATGCATGTATCTATCACTGTTTTTTTAGGTGGAGCGGATAGTCCCCACGGTTTACGTATTCGAGTGTCTTTCCTTCGAGTTGTATTGTGTATTTGTCATGAGTTTTGTGTTCTCTTTATTCATCAGTAGACTTACTTTTCATTTCACTTTGTATCCACTGAATGTAAGCGAGGTGAAACTTAATATTCTAATTAAATTAAAAAGTGAGTTTGTTACGCTTTCTCTGCTACATAGTTAAATCAATTTTGATGGTTTTGGTACAGAGATAGATGGGACTGGAGCCAGTTAAGAGCTACGTTTTTTTTTGCAAAAATTTAACTGAATTCGAGCAAACCCGTCCTAGCTCCTTTGTCACAGGCAGAAGAGAAGTGATTTCACCGCTTTGCAACAAATGTTTAAAAAAAACTCTTTCATTTTACCTTTAACTCAGTTCGTTTAATATCAAAAACCTAGACTACCCACAAATTCAGTTTAAAATTCATCCCGACCGTTCGAAGTAAATTTTATAAAAATAACTAGTTCTTGTGGTCTGAAATATGAGCGAGCTCATATCTTTTACCTTGCTTGTTCAATAAGATCGGATTCAATACCGCAACTTGCCGCAAATTTCCGATCATAATTGCATTGCGGTTGGATTGCGGTACCTAGGTCCCTATTCTTATGTTTGCAATTGTATTAAATGCTGTTTTTTTGTATGTTAAGTGGAGATCAAGTATGGTTGCGAAGTGTTCTTGAGTTTGAGTCAAGAGCGAGATATTTTGCCGTTTATGTTTTTTGTTAAACTGAGCGTTCCACTTCAAAATTACTTGTTTAACTCCATAACACGCTTGTTTTCTCTTAAGGGGTGGGGCCAGGGGTGTATAGGTTATTTTCTTCCTTTTTTTCTTCTTTTTTTATTTTCTTGAGTACAGCAACTCTCACAGTTCCTTGTTTTTTACACAAATCGTTTTAATTGTAATTATAAATGTTTTTTTATTTTGGAGTTTTGTATGTGTAGAATTATATTTTTTTTCTTTTGTTTAAATATATTGAAATGCTTTTAAATAGCATTTTGCGGTGAAGTTTTTTTTTTAGTTAGAAATATCTGAAAAAAAAACAACTGGCCAAGTGTGAGTCGGACTTGTGTGCAAAGGGTTCGGAACCAATTTCATAATTGTAACATGTTATTTTGACACTAGAGACTTCTTATATGTTTTCCTGTAATCTGTAGGTTTAGAACTATTATCTGCATTTTTTAATTTTAGGCTCATTAGTTTCGGAGATAAGGGGGGAATGGTCATTTCTGGTCTTATTTCATGAATAACTTCTGAACTATTTATTTTAAAATTATAAAAAAAATTAATTAAAACCCTCACAATAAGTCCTTTCATTTGATATATCACACAAAACAGTTCATTTTTTTTCTGTCTTGTTTGACCTCAAAAGTGACCCCCATACATAAAATTTATTTATTTACGTAACACATCCGTATTTGGGTCACATAAACCCATACGTGTACCAAATTTCAACAGAATCAGTCTAGTAGATCCGGAGAAAACTGGCTGTGACAGAGACGGACAAACAGACAGACAGACACCCGAGTGATCCTATAAGGGTTCCGTTTCTTACGAATGTTCGGAACCCTAAAAACCACATAACTGTATGAAAAATAACAATACAGCAATATACAAACAACATTTCTAACTATCATCAAAATCAAAATCAAGCCAACCCCAAATCACATGAATTATTATACTTGATGACTCTGCTCAACAGTTCTCTAAATCGAGCCGAGGTGCAATTCCGGAGCACATCGAGTTTCGAGGCATATTGTAACTTTTAATTACTAGCTAAACAGTTTCCCTAACTCGTATCATTGCAAATTGTACTATCCACCCCGGTTCAGTTTGGGAAACCGAGCCAGTTGTATTGACATCTTTTGTAGGAGGGAACTGAGATTTTTAGTCTAAAAATGGGAAGTAATAAAATAATATGATTCATCTACCAACTTAAAAGCATTAATTTGTAATTATTTTTACAAACCAAAAAAAATAAGCTTTAGAGTTGAGAGGTCAAAGACAGAGCATAATGTAAGAAAATTGCTGGGGAGTCTAAGACTCACAAAGTGTTATTTAAAGCGTCAAAGGAAGAAGATCATCATCATCTGCCTAGCCTTTTCCCAACTACATTGGGGTCGGCTTCCAGTCAAGCCGCATTTAGCTGATTACCAGTATTTTACATGGAGCGGCTGCCTACCAGACCTCCACAACCCATTAACTGGGTAACACGGTACTTCATGGCAAGACTGGAGTCAGATTTACTGGCTTCTGACAATCCGTAACGACTGCCAAAGGAAAGAAAAAAAAGGAAGAAGATATGGTAAAATAATGAACTGATAAATATTATGATAAATAACAAACACTCCAAATAGGAAACCTGATAACTAATTGACTGATGATTCAGTCATAACATACTCTTTTTCTATCATAGAGCATAACAAAATCAATTGGAAAAGAAGACTCAGTTTACTAGAACTTTCAATCAGTGCTGCACTTAAACAAAAACGTATAAAACACAGACCGTTTAAACTCATCGATCAGTTAATTGAAATTCCATGTAACAGTTGGTTTAGTTAATCAGTCAAAGGAAAGGAAAGAAATAAAAGCCCGTACGGACGCCATAACTGGGTTAACTGCCGTTTTGTCGATTGCCCATAGTCTTGGGTTTGGCAGCTTAAGGGATGAGTGCGACTCAGTTGATGGATTGGGGCGAATTGGGTGTTTTAGGACGACTCCTATTACTTACCAAAAGGGAAAGAACTGCCTTAGTACTTACTGGAGTAAAGTAACGGTTTTCTAAGTGAATAATGTGGATGAGTTATGAGTGAATAAAAAACGAAAGCCTTAATTATGGGATCGCTCGTGTGTCTGTCTCCCTATTTTTCTATGTGTCACAGCCAATTTGCTCCGAATCTACAGGACAGATTCATTTAGATTTGGTGCACATATAGTTTATTAGTAGATTCAGTTGGATGTGCGACAGTCATGAAGGCTTTCGTTTGGATTCTGGTCGGATAGCGATGCAATCTAGGCTGAACTCGAGCGAAAGGTTTCATGACTACACCTACCAAATTTTATGTACCCACTCTTTTGTAATGTATTTACTAACATAGTTTGTAAGATATTTTTATGACTAACAATCATTTAGACAAATAGTCCATCTATTTGTCTAAATGAATGAATAAAAAATGATTGGTTAATTGATATATACTTCAGTGATGAACGCGTAACGTTACTCACGTTACGCGTATTTGAAGCGGTCCTGGCTGTCAATTTGTAGATCTTCGAAAAAATTTTCACTAAAAAATACTTATAACCAGCTGCATCCTGCCAGCCCCGAAATAGTTGGAAAAACACCAACACCAACTCTCACATAGAACCTTATCTCAAATAACCGAATCCAAGTACAACAAGAATATGAAAACATATTTCGCCCAAGGGTATAATAACAAATACTAGAGCGACCCAATTCCGTGTAAATTGATTCCTCCTAATTACACTGGATACCAAAACACTATCAATTTATTTAGGACGGCGAATTTTAGCGATAATTACTCTTTTAGTTACGCGGCCACATACTGCGGTGGCCATTATTTCCTAAATTACAATGCTCGACATTGAGTAGGGAGTGAATGGAATGATAAATTACATATACAGTTTTAATGCGATTAGGTCGGTAATTGTCATTGTGGAACCTAAAAACTTTTCAGGACGAGATCCTTCTCTATAACGTACCTACTACTACTATTTTTTTCGTTATATTTGTCTGTCACTTTACTATTTTATATATACTTTTAAAGGTGAGTTGACGTTCAGAAGTGTCCTTTAATCGCTAACTGAAATAAATGTTTGACTTAAATTTTTCCATGGCTTAGGCCCAATGTCGTAGAAAGCTGAAATTTGGCATGTAGTTTCCTTGGGGAGTATAAAGGAGAGAGGATTTCCCAAAATTTCTATGAGAATGGGAAAAATGGGATATGCGAGTACGAAGTCGCGCACATTATACCTCGTTAGCCCACTAGTGATGGGAAATTCTCGAGAAAATTCTCTTAGTGATAACTTTGCGGATATGTTCTCGAGAATATTCTCCGAGCAGAGAACTTATGAGAACTTAAAAACGAAGTAACAAAACCTAACTTTAACTTAAATTTTAAGACAGGATGTCTTAAAATTGGTATGATAGATGAAATTATAGTGTGTTTTCGTATGTTATACATATTTTGAAACATTTCGTGAAGCAAACTACATTATGGGGATTTTAGAAACTAAAATATAGTATCAATTGATAACAAACCCATCTTTTTTAGGGTTCCGAACAAAAAACGGAAACCTTATAGGATCACTCGGGTGTTTGTTTGTCTGTCTGTCTGTGTCTATCTACCAGTCCAGTCAGTCTGTTTAGTCAGTCTATATGCCAGTTTTCCGGATTTACTGGACCGATTCTGTTGAAATTTGGTACACATATGGACTTTTGTGACCCAAACACGGACGCGTGCGTAAATAAATAAAATTTGAGTATGGGGTCACTTTTGAGGGTTCACTTTTTTTTTAATTTTCGACTTTCAAGTAGAAAATTAAAAAATAAAGTTTTTCAAACTGCATCGTGCGATATATCAAATTTAAGGGCTTACTGTGAAAATGTTAAGTATACTCTTGTCATAATTTTAAATTGTACAGTTTTGAAGTTATTCAGGAAATTAGGCCCAAAAAGGACCATTCCCCCCTTATCTCTACTACGGTACTAAGCCCGAAATTTTGAAAAAAAAAATACAGATAATAAGTTCTTTGCCTACAGATTACAGGAAAACCTATAAGAAGTCTATAGTGTTACAATAATCTGTAACAAAAATGAAATTGGTTCGGAACCATGCAAGTCCGACTCGCACTTGGCCAGTGTTAGGCAAGCGTTTGACCAGTATATCACTTGATGGTAAGCGATGATGCGGTCGAAGATGGAGCTTGCTTGCTCGAAGTAACCTATTCACTCTTGACTTAAAGACTCGTAAGTTGTAGCTATCAGGAAACAGACTCTGGCAGAGAATTCCACTCCTTAGCTATACGCACAATGAATGTGTTCCCAAAACGTTTTGTGCATATGGATGGGATGTCCACCATTTAGGTACCGGTGGCGCACTGCCGCACGTCTTGTGGTCCAATGATGGAGCGGACTTGGCGGAATTAAATTATGCAATTCCGTCGCAAATTCTCCAAATTGCAACCGATACAAAATCGACAGTAACTCGGGGTCGATGCTTTGAAGCTTCATTTCGACGGGCCTATCATTGCCAATGATCCTCTTGGCTCGTTTGTCAATTAATTTAAGGGCTTCCAACTGGTATCTGGTAGATCCATCCCAAAGATGAGAGCAGTACTCCATACACGATCGAACTTGCGCTTGATAAAGTTTGAGCAGCTGTACCGGCGTAAAGTACCGTCTCACCTTTGCTAGGATCCCCAAGTTTCTGGCAGCCACTTGAGCCTTAGCATCTATGAAAGGGCCAAAGTTGGGGGTAGATGTTAATGTTACACCAAGAAGCTCAAGTTGGTCGGTTATCGGCACGGTTGCACCTCGGAAAGATGGAGCTGGGTGGAATTGGCTCCTTTTGGCGAAAAATAGACACGCTTGGGTCTTAGCAGCATTGAACTTGACCAGATTGGCATCGCCCCATTCAGAGACAGCCTGTAAGGACATATTCAAGCGCTCAACCATAGCCTCCCGGAGAGACCGGATCTGTGATCCACCAGCTCATGCATCGGACACGTATCTCTCAGCAACAGTGCTGTCGTCTGTGTACCCAAATGTACCGGGTTTTAGCAGTTCATTATGCAGCAGGAACAATGTTGCCGAGAGCACCGACCCCTGAGAAACCCCGGCACTAATACCCAGCAGTCCGGACGAGCAGCCATCTCCGATAGACTGAATACCCACTCGAATAGACTGAACCCTCAGGAAATCTGAAATCTAATCACACAATCCGGCGGGCAGACCGAAGGAAGGAAGCTTGCCAATAATGCTATGGTGCCAGACCCTGTAGAAGACCTTCGAGATGTCTAGGGAGACCACAAGTGCCTCCCCGTGTTTCTCGATTATCCTTGCTAAAGCACAATTAACTTAATTAACTTTTCTTATCTAAATCACTTTGGTTTATGTTGATTATTCATTAAAGACTAGGTAGTCATTTTCAGGCTGTTAATTTATATGTCCAGGTTAAATGGATCATCGAGTTTTATTTCAAAATAAACACCTTTTACAAAGTCCTGAATCAAACTAGTAATAAAGTTTATTATAGTTGCTAGTTATGACACTATGTGTATAACTATGTTAATTATATCTATTAATGAAAATAAAAATTATCAAAGTTATCTGTTTCATGTTAAAAATGGAAGGATCACCAACTCGTTTTAAGTTCTCATAAGTTCTCATAAATTCTCGTATGTTCTCCGCTCACGAGAATATTTCAGAACATTCTCGTTCCGAGAATATTCTCATTGTGAGAATGTTCTTTTTCCCCATCACTATAGCCCACAATATAGTGGAACTTGCATGCGAGCTGGTTGTAGATGGAATTGTACCCATGGGCGCCGGGAGGAGGTTGTAAGAGGTACTGTGAGCTCCACGTTCGGCCTTTTATCCGTCTTCTTTAGTTCTAGGCAAAAGAAAACCTATCCTATTAGAGGCGGGGTTTTGAAGATGCACCCCCTGAAAATAGACCTGTTGGCGCATTTTAAATACATTCGAGTTAAACGAAACATGTAACTACCGAATCTATTTATTTTGCCATCGATACTCTTGGAATGGAAGATCATTTTATTAAAAATATTTGTTTTTGTTTATCAAACTACTTACAAGTGTACCTTAAATACGATATAACTAGATATTTATTTTTTAAACTTTATGTACGATAGTGGAACAAGGGCGGACTTAATGCAACGAGGCATTCTAGCCTTTGGGTTAAAAAGACTATACTGCGGTACAACAAAAAAATAAAATTTGGAATTGTTTTTTTCCGTAAAGAATATAGAAATAATAATATAGTAAATATGTAGGTAGCCGCTCCACGTAAAATACTGGTATTCAGCTAAATCCGGTTTGACCGGAAGCAGACCTCAAAATAGTTAGGAAAAGGCTAGGCAGATGATGAAGATAATAGATATGTACTTTGCTTGTCTAAATTCAAACCACAAAAACATAGCTCGCACCTTTTTTACTTATGAATGGGAAATCATCGAATGACCCCTACCGCTCTGGGCGGAGCAGAAGGGAGTGTCAGACTTTTACTGACTAAAACCCATCCGTGATCCTCCTAATGCCCTTTGCGTTCCAGGGCCGTGGTAACTCTTCCGAATAAATTCCGCTATCCTGGCAGGCACTGTCCCTAGCGGGCCCCGTCTACTTTGCTGACATCTCTTTAAGGCGCGCGTGGAACACAGCGCGCCGTCGACCCGGGCCTGGTCCTGATCGGATGGCGAGCCACCCAACACACCTCGCTCGCACCTAACACTCCATTTACTGCCTACTCCGTGACAATCGCCACATTGTCCCTCTACCGCATACATATTAATACCGCGCGACAAACGCCAACAATGGCTTCTGAATCAGCTGTTTAGAGTCGAGCCTACGGGCGGCCATTTTATTTTCATACACAGAGACTGGCCTTTTACCTAATTATTTTATGTAAACTAATATTATAAAGTATGTGTTTCCACGAGGTATTTTTTGGAAGTTTCAATATCGTCTTTTCTTGATCCATTCGACTGTAATGAAGTAGTGTTGCTCCCACCAAAAATAAGGTCAGCCCGGTCCATTTTAGGGTTCCGCATCTCAATAAGAAAAACCTTTGACTGTGACGTACATCGATGTATGGAAGAACATTTTTTCAACTACTAAGTTTGCCTTTCAGTACTACTTATCTTTTTGTCAGACGTCGAATGAGAGTGGTTTGTGTATACTCCTAAAAAAATCGAGACTCGATTCCGTAATAGACGTACCATCTAAATATGACTTTATGCAGAATCCCCGGTTCGCGAGTCAAACTCGCACTTGTCTGGTTTTTCTTTAGCGGGGATCACAGCAGGCACTTCGTGTCATTTAAAAGTAACATCTGTCATCTAACAAAAAATCTCGTCGTATCAAGACCGATTAATAGTGTGGAGGCGCACCACATATTTGAAAAACTTAAGAAGGAACGCGGGCGAAGAGACTTTGTATGTAAAAAGACATAATTCGAGGTTTGGCTCTCGACCGTTTCCCCCTCCAATATTAGACTGATTTAAAAGATATTTCACAAACTGAATAAGAAGGATATAGATTTTGTCCTTATGTTTTCCTTTTTGATGATATGTTAACCGTATAAGCACAAAAACTCTCAAAAAATGCTCAAAATAGTCCGATAACCCGCGCTATTAATAAAAAAAGGTCACAGTATATATCCTTCTTATTCAGTTTGTGAAATATCTTCAAAATCGGTAAAATATTGGAGGAGGACACAAGCGAGAGCCAAACCTCGAATTATGACTTGTTACATACAAAGTCTATCCGCCCCATTGATATATAAAAAACCCAAGATGCACAGTCTCGAATAAATGCAACACTCGAAACTGTCGTCAAAAACTGACATGTATCAAGTGTCATGTGGGAGTTGTGTGTAGTAATACTATAAACAATTTTTTTTTGCAAATTCAACCTTACACGGATCGCTTAAAGTTGTTTTTACAAAGCAGTGTAATATGGCGAGCGATGCGAGACTGTTTCAAACTTGCGCATAATTATACATTTTGCGCTTATTTTTTGAGATGCTGAGTGTGTATCTTGGGTTTTTTATATATCAATGATCCGCCCGCATTTAATAATAAAATAATAATAATAAAATTTATTCTCCAAAAAGTACAAAAGCTTTACCAGAAACAAAATTTATATCTATTTTGTGAAGTGAATGTACAGAAGCATTTTATTTTGAGACAACGACTCCCAAACTGAGACATGCTCGTATCTTGGGTAGTCGACAGTCGACCGTTTTTGATATCGTTTACATTTCACCGTCTTATTCTGTGTTACACATAACAATTTGACATAATTAGCAACTTTACATGATAAAGTGTATGTTTCGTGTAAAATTATTACTTGATAAAAAAATTAAAAAAGGATGTTTCTATTTTACTATTTCAATAAGCTTCTCAGACTCATCATAATTTCCTCTTAAGGGGTGTAAATAATCAATGAAAACTACTTCTAGTGAAAGTATTGTTAAATGTATTTATGTTGTCTATAATCCTTTTTTTTATTTTAACATAAAAAGTAAATGGCTACTAAAATAAGACCTTTAAAATTTTACGGCTATCACAAATTTGAAAAAAAAACTACATTTTTATCCCAAAGGCCCTTTGAAGTTTTTGAGCTTGGCTTTGTAATAAAAGTCTGACATGTTAAAAAAAAAAACATTATTTGGTTACTGAGCGCCAGATGACCGTATTAATTAAAAATTACCTCGTTAAATGGATTAAAGAAAATATCGTATACTACGAACATGTTACCTCAGAGTGATCAGGAATTTAATTAATTAATTTATTACTAGTGGACGTCACGCGGTTTCACCCGCGTAGTTCCCGTTTCCGTGGGAGTACGGGGATAATATATAGCCTATGTTACTCCCTGATAATGTAGGTATCCAATGCTAAAAGAATTTTTCAAATCGGTCCAGTAGTTTCGGAGCCAAACTATTCAATTCAAACAAACAAATCTTTCTTCTTTATAATATTAGTAAAGAAATACAACGGTTATACACCAGTAACAGTAATTAATTAATTTCTTATGTATTATATAAACTACAATTTCATCAGGATAGGTACAGCATTAATATACATTACGAAAAAAAAAATACATATTGTTAGGTTACAAATTATTAGGACATACAATTATTCATATACGATGTCTTTCAAGCACAATGACATGATTTGGTCGAAACTGTCATTCAACACGTCACAATCGGGTAGGTCATAAATAAGGTCATTGATTGCGCTGCGCATTCGACACAGCGGGGAATGCGCACGATTTATCGTGTGGCTCTGTGCAGTCGCGAATAGTCTGTGCCAGCGGTTGGACCGGTGGCGTAGGTAATTGCCAGGGACATAAAATGTGCATAGTATATTGTGCAATTCTGGGGAGTCAATTACGTTCCGTAATATTTTCAGTACAGTGATGATCTGCGTTCGAGCCCGCCGAACAGCTAGGGAGTTATATCCTAGAATATTAATCTCATGAAAATAGGAGTGTAAAATTGTGATATACGCCCGTGTGATGATCGAAAATCATCCCAAAAGAACATACGCCCAAGACAAAAAGTACCACCTACGTGCCAAATTTCACCAAGATCCGTTCAGCTGTTCTGACTTGAAATCAAAATCAAAAGTCGTTTATTCAAATTAGGCTGAGAGCCAAAACTTTTTGAACGTCAAGTTTTACAAAAGACAGTCCCCCAAAACGCCCGCCCATCACCACTTCCTAGTGTTTTAGCTGTGGAGAAGAAGTAGCCAACAAACTCCCCAGCAACACATCTGTCTGTTACGTTTTAAAAACTTGAATCTATATAAAAGTATGCTAAGTAATTAATACATGACACAAAATTTATAACTTGTTAGCTAGCACACTATGATACTGATAATGATAGAAATGTATATAAAAAAAAACAACGAATTGACCTACATAGTCAGATATATAAAAAAAAAATAATAATAAATATTTGTTTTTTATTTTTTTTTTATAGAAATATTTAAAAATGTAAATTTATATGTATTTAATTTAATAAATGGAATAATAAATAAAAAAAACACAATATTATATGAATACATATAACCTCAAATATTGATTCAGTAAGAAACATCAATTCACACGTTTGCATTAATTGTTTATTTTTTTAAAGTGTACAAGAAGTATAAAATGTATACAGGGTTATTTTTCGATAACAGGAAAATATTTTTCCAGGCGTCGGGATCAATCACAGACACCGTTTTTGCGGAACTATCAGAAAAAACACTCAAGTTAAGAAAAATAACTTTTTAAATTTATATTAAGTTCAGCGTTATATGTATTTTTATTTATGTAAACAAACAATTTACCAGAGTAAGAAACAAGTCATGAATTAAAAACTTATAAACCGGGATTTCAACTTCCAGGTCAACCCATTTTTAACCCCTTTTAAAAATCCTAAAATTTTATGCAAGTGCTACGAAACTAATCTGCGGTTACTCTCACCAGGACAAAATGACCATGAAAACACCAAAAAAAACAACTCCACTCAGCTCATAGCAAAAAACAACCAACCTCGAGCAAAACTCGCAAATGAAAAGATAACAACTAACATTGCTGTTAAAAATATCGCTCGTGGGTGATATTATAATAGACCGGGAAAATTTACACGAGCCTAAATATCGCCCACACAACTAAACCTATCGTTTATGTTGGTAGACATTTTAGGGTTCCGAACATCCGTTAGAAATGGAACCTCGAGTGTCTGTCTGTCCGTCCGTCACAGCCAATTTTCTCCGAATCTACTGCATCTATTCTGTTGAAATTTTTTACACATATGAACTTCTATGACCCAAACTCTTGCACGCTACGTAAATAAACAAATAAATTATGAGTACATGGGTCCCTTTTGGGGGACAACCTAGAAAGTTAAGGGACTTTTTGTTTTTTCATCATTCTAAAACAAACCGTTTTGAAGGTATTCAAGAATTTACACGAAAAATGACAATTGCCCTTATACACCCCCGAAACTACTGAGCCTACAATTTTGAAAAAATATGCAGATGATGTCCTTTATCTATAGATTACAGGAAAACCTATAAACATGTTACAAAAATGAATTTCGTTCGGAAACCTTTGCACGCGAGTCCGACTCGCACTTGGCTAGTTTTTTATTATTGACTAGCCGTCCCGCGCAACTTTTTCTGCGTCACGTTTTTCGTTAATGTTCCGTTCCTTGGTCGTAGCGTGATGTTGTATAGCCTTCCTCGATAAATACACTATCCAACACTTAAATAATTTTTCAATTCGAACCAGTAGTTTCTGAGATTATCGCGTTCAAACAAACAAACTCTTCAGCTTTATATTATTACTAGAACTTCGCCGGCGACTTCCCTAATCCCTAATTATTTTCTAGATAAATTATATACTAAAGCCTTCCTCGAGAACCACTCTATTCATTGGTGAAAACAGCATGAAAATCGATGCAGTAGTTTTTGAGTTTATCGCGAACAAACAGCGGAGGACTTTGATTTATAATACGTAGTGATCTAGAGAAGTATAGATATTATTGATAGTCTCACGTTTGACCACAATCACCTGATGGAAAGCGATGATGATGTCGTCGACTATGGAGTTACATCTTATTTAAAAATTCTAAAACATTGATCTTCAGTTAACGTCTACTTCCTCTTATCGTTTGGGCAGTGAGGTCTAACACGACCCCACACACCCTAGTGTCAGTGTTTCTAAACCACCTCAAGGGCCTCTGACGTGGTTTATTTAACGACCGCCATTTGGCGGCCAGGACCACCGTCTTCTACGTGCCGTCCGAATTTATATATATTAGACAATCAGGTGATTCAAGCCTGCAATGTCCTACCCAAACTGGAAAACAACTTTACAAAGTATTCTTCCCATCGGAATCGGACCCACGACCACCGGGTCACAAGGCAAACGCCTAAACCACTCGACCATGGAGATAAATAACGTGTACAAAAGTACCACACACCTACTCAAATGCAAATTCGCTTCAAAAACACGAAAAACGTGTTAAACCAGCCTTTCATTCCGGACTATTGTACCGAAATTGTATAAAATTTTGGCACCGAAATGTTGGCAACACCGTTTCAACCTGCACAATTCCCGTTCCACAAAATAGCTTACTACTTCAATTCAACTCATAGTTTTCAAAAGTTATTAAATTTAATATACATTCTATGTTTTTGACATTATTTAACGGCTCACAGTTGCGGGTCATATGCAGAATTGTAACAGTAAATTATGAGTAATAACTTACACTCATACTGTGTATGGGAAAAACAGTGCAGGTTGGAAGAGACAAGCGGAATAGAATAAATCCATACTAAAATAATATAAATCGCGAAAGCTAATCTGTGTGCCTATTTGTTATGCTTGCAAATTTGGATGGAACTTGGCACACGCGTACCATGTCCTGGATTTGGAGTAATAGTAGGTTATGCACCGAGGGGATAAAGCAGTGTCTTATGTCACGGGCGTCATATTGAATCCCGAACTTAATGAAGCATTCTAGTTTAAATAACGAGGGAAGCGAGGGTGTTAATATAAGAATCCTGAATGCAGCGAGGGATCCAAGCTAGCCTTAACTTTTCACACCTACTGAAAATTGTTCGCAAGTAATGAAGAGAGCCGGCCGCGTGCGGTTCCCGTCGGTCTCCAAGTTGATTCAAATCACATGACTTCCCCCGTCAATAATATTGTACTGAATTTCATTATAACCCGCCGGGCAATAATGACTTAGTTTAGGTTGAGTTTGCATGTCATACAATCTAACGTTTTCGTGCAGGTGGCGTAAAAATATACTTCATATTCCGATATTATGAATGAGTATTGTGTAAGTATGTTCCCTTGGGATAACTTCTGACATTTATGCAGGCGAACCCACAGGCAAAATCTAATAGAGATACGTATAAACGCTGAAACCATGTGTGAGATTTTTTCTGTTGAATTGTGCTTTTGTATTTTAGTTCTTTTGTTGTATTACAATAAATAAATGTTTTATTTACATATATAATAATATCTTAATACATAGTAACACATTTATACTTTTAATATACATATAAAGCTGAAGAAGAAGAGTTTGTTTGTTTGCTTGAACGCGCTAATCTCAGGAACTACTGGTCCGATTTGAAAAAATATTTCATTGTTAAATAGCCTATTTATCGAGGAACGCTATAGGCTATATCATCACGCTAAGACCAATAGAAGCGGAGCAGACGAAGTGACGCGGGTCAACTAGTCAAATCATAATGATAAACAGGTATATTAAGCTCGACCTCCACTGTTTTTAATTGAAAGTATGAACGTTATCTTCTACGTCGTTACCCACAACTATGTGAGACCACGTGGAAATATCAAATGGCATTCATGCGAATTCCTGCGGCAATATGTATGGTTTAACTCTCATGCACAACAATAATATTTCGAGAATGCAAGAACCTTCCTCCTACCATTATAGTGGCGATATGTGGTTTTTAGCTGGTTCTGAAACTATTTTGGAAACCCAGAATTATTTCGCTGTAGAATATTATTTTTAATCAGCATACGACTCTTGACCTCTTTCTTATTTTATGTGGGACTGACTTTTTCCCGCGGCTTTGTTTGCGATCAAGATTTATTTTAAAAAAAACTGGCCAAGTGCGAGTCGGACTCGCGTGCAAAGGGTTCCGAACGAATTTAATTTTTTTAACATGTTATTTGACTTCTAATAGGTTTTCCTGTTATCTTTAGGTAAAGATCTGTTATCTCCATTTTTTTCAATATTTTAGGCTCAGTAGTTTTGGAGATAAGGGGGGGAATGGTCATTTTTCGTCTAATTTCTTGAATAACTTCAAAACCATTGATTTTAAAATTATGAAAAAAATATAATTAAAATCCCTACAGTAAGCCCTTTCATTTGATATGTCACACAATATTATTCAAAAATCATTTTTTTTTAATTTTCTAGTTTGACCCCCAAAAGTGACCCCCATACTAAAAAAAATATAATTTACGTAACGCGTCCGTGTTTGGGTCATAGAAGTCCATATGTGTACCAAATTTCAACAGAATCGGTCCAGTGGATCCGGAGAAAACTGGCTGTGACAGACGGACAGACAGACAGACACCCGAGTGATCCTATAAGGGTTCCTTTTTTTTTCTAAAAAACAATCGAATCTTCACTCGATCTTCTAGAGTCCCATCTATCTTTGTAACTTTCCCATTTGTATTATTTATGAAAGCTGTACGTCTTATTTTTTCCAAATCATTTTTTGCTGCTGACATTTTAGTGTACGCTTTTTTTGACGCCGATATAATCGTTATCTCTTAAAGCCTATATTTACATCACCAATACCAACATTCTAAATATTCTTCAACAGTCAAAATAATACATTGCATTCCTATCATTTTTTTTTTTATTTGATAAGCTCACTTTTGACCACTTTCTCACCTGATAGAAAGCAGTGATGTGGTCGACAATGGAGCACGCTTACTTTAAAGTAACATAATATTCACTCTGGACTTAAAACCAGAAGCTGTAGCTATCAGGAAACACAGACTCGGGCAAGGAATTCCACTGCACGTATTCCCAAAACGTTTTATCCACCATATACCGGTGAATTTGTGGCGCAAAGATACTGACAGTCAAAGTCAAAACGTTAATTCCAATTAGGCCATTAAACGGCACTTTTGAACGTTATTCACATCTCAAATAATATAAAATTTTAAAGTGACGCTACTGTCCATTCGGAAAGGTAGATTCTTATGGAGAAGAACGGACAAGAAACTCCATACTACTAGCGTATTCCTCTTCCTTGCAAATTTTGGGCCAAACACCAAAGCAGCCATGCAAATTTCCGACTAAAACCCACTTTAGGTTCATTTTTTTATGAATAACGTTTGAATTTTAGCCGCGTCGAGTATATATGGTAATATTTCTCGCGTTTAATGAATTGTACAAAGCGACTACCAAGTTCTAAAGGGGAAGTTCAGCCTTTCTTACGTTTTTTGTGAGATATATGGCGTAGTAAATGTTTAGCTGTTTTTGTTATCAAGTCCAAAAAGTTTTATTTTGTGCTTGTAAATGAGAACTTTCTTTGGCGTTGTTGCATTGGGTTCTTATTGTTGCTTATTTTTATAGTTTTTAGTTGCTGCTAAATAACAAAAGTAGGTCTAGTATTATCATACTTTTGCCATCATCCTAATTCATATGGTGTCAAGATGTCTGCTTCTTATTTTACTTTATTTTAGTCTTGATTACCTTTAATGCTACTCCGGCCATTTCTCAGTCAATGCCAGCTTTCACTAAAAACTAGCGCTGTGGCTCTGTCTCGCACACAAGTCCCAGCCTCCCAGCATTATGCTGAGCAATTATCGTTTTGCGCGGATGTAACGCATATCTTCCTAGCTTGAATAACCCGACCAATTTTTGTACTTTTTTCGTCATGCTTGGCATGAATAAAATATTTTTCATTCTTGTTTTTTTCTTCTTCCATACGAGTATTATCAGTCGCCATATCAGTAATCACCCTTTGTTTAGCCAAAACATCTTTCACAGTCCATTCATCGTTTCTTTGATCTTCCCTTCCTCATCTCCTTCAGCCAAAAAGCCATGGAATATTTTGATCAAGTGTCGTAAACGACACTTGATCAAAATATTCCATGGCTTTTAGACTTGACTTGACTTTTTTAGGCTTGTATACATAAACGGAGCTAACTACTCCTCTACGCGCCACTCCGCCACCCGTGTTTTTAATTTATTCCAAAAAATATATGACATATTTTAAAAAAATTACAAAACCAAATTATTTTCGTTTGTATTGCAAAGCAGTAGATATTTTTTTAGAATTTTGTTAAAAAATGAAGGAGTAAAATGATTTCATCTCAAAGATTTGGAGGTAATTTGGTGATTTTTTTTCTTGTTATGTGATACCGATACATAAATTCTGGCTAAACTAAACTAAACCAAATTACGTATCATATCATGTAGATTACTACCTATTTTTTTTTTCAGATGTAATTTCTCAGTAAATACCGACGAAAAGTTGTTTCATCTGCACGCTGTTTTTAAACATTTCTCGAGAGAGTAGCCTTAATAGTTTTAGCGTATTCGTCCGAGAAATAGCTTCTACCATGCCACCAAACAGAATTGCTGTGACCTGTTATGAAAGACGTGGATACCGGTAAAATAACACGCATACCACACATATCCGCTTTGTCTATAAGGCTGGCTACACATCGGCAAACCCCTCGGGGTATTGTCCGTGTGTAGGTAGTAATCTACCAGATGGATTGTTATGTTTGCGAACGAATTCGGTAATGAAAATATGTTTGTATTTCTGTATCAGATGAGAAACGTGTAAGTGTGCTAATTTAAAGATTTTAAGATAAGTATGAATGCTTTGAAATGCGTTCCTTGTGAAGTATACGTGGTGTTACCATGTATGAAGAATGATTGTATCAGTCAAAGTTGTAGTTTAAAAGAGGATTTATAGAAAAAAGAGTATCCTTAGGTGGTTTTGTCAAAGTGTAGTAAAGAACATGAATTCACTGCTACTATAGGAAACACCGACAGGGTACGAATATACACACGTCCACACGTCCCTACAAGGATATACACAGATCTAATTAGTGCTGTTCTTCAGAAAAGACATATGCGCACTGCTCACAACCAATGTGGATGTGTGACCAGATGAATTAAACTAAATTTAGCAAAAGGAGTATTTAAGAAAAAGATTGAAAAATATTTATGTGTGACTCGCAAAGAAACACAGGTCGACAATGAGAGAATATAAATAAATCACTAACAATAAAAGTTGTAAACTTAAAAAGACCTGTGCGAGGCCAAAAAGAATCCTATCAGCAAAAATGCTGCGACGTAAAAAAAAAAACTTAGTGTTGGTATTCTGGGAGCAGGCGGCATACAGTTGCTTCTGCCAACCCCATAGGAAAAACCTTAAGTTTATGATATTATTACAAGTTAAAGATCAAACTTAACTAAAATAACCGACATAGATTACGAAAACCAACAGTTATAAACAACCCAACCTTAATTATACATATCATTAAGTAAAGGCAGTGATTTTAATGGGATTACTCCTTTGAGAGCGGTAAAGCCATTGCACCTAATTGGGAGTTCATATGTGGAATACAAATGTTCGTTTTAGATTTAAATTGCTTGCTGGATTATGTTTTGTAGGTAACTATTTTAGATGAGGTCGGAATTGGTGGAGTAATTAAAGATTTACCTAGTATTTACAAATTAACAGTAGTTACTAAAATTAACAAACACACAAAACTTGAAACAAACTTAAATATCATCAAAGCATCAAAAAATTTGTCCTCAACGCTATCAGCTGGTAATGTGCCCAAGAAACTGGTAGCATTGCCACGTTGAATGGCAATACTTAGCCTCTGGCCTAAGCAAAAGCCAGCTCGTGGGTCACGGGAAGTGCCAACCAGCGATTTCAAATTTCTTTGAAATGGCTGTGAGCACAGGGGCTCCAAGTATTTATTAAACAAAAACTTGAGGAACTTGTAGCTAAATAAAAACAGCCGCACGACCTCATCTTCAAGGTAAAGCAACGCTTATCTAAGTCGGTCCGTGGATGGGTGAACAGTGACCATTCATTACATTCCATACCTCGATAAGAACTTTGATTCGTTGGTTCCGGCTGTCATTGGAACATCTTTGACAGACGTTACGGATAATCGGGACCTAGAAAAGCTGACACCAGTCTTGCCAAGAACCATGTTACCGAGTAAATGGGTTGTTGAGGTCTGGTAGGCTGCCACTCCACGTAAAATACTGGTATTCAGCTGAATCCGACTTGACTGGGAGCCGACCCCAATATAGTTAGGAAAAGACTAGGCACATGATGAGCAAAGGTTCAAGCTTGAGTTTGCCAGCGAGCAATAGAGCGCAGTATTTTGGGAGTCAGATTAGGAACACAGTGCTGTGCTCCAAAACACAAACTGCTGATGTCACCCAGACAAAATTAAACAGGGTTGGACACATCTGCCAAATATCAAATGGTTCATAGGCAAAATCAACCACAAACAGGTTTCAGAAAATGTCCGGCGATATTGCAGCAGATCCAGGTGAAGGATGAGCTCGACGCTTATCGACAAGATTGCTCAACACTCAACACTGTTCAACAGCCGAAAAGAATGAAAAAAAGAAAGTAAACCCGTTACCTTTATTTAGGAATGGGAAATTATAAAATGACTCTTTCTGCTACGGGCGGAGTGGAAGGGAATGTCAGACTCTTACTAACAAACCCGTATGTTTTCCTCCTGATGCCCTTTACAATCCAGGGCCGCAGTAATTCTTTTGAAAAAAATCTGCGATCCTGGCAGTTCCGCAACCCTGGTATCAAAATCAAAAGTTCAAATTAGGCTGAGAGCCAGCACTTTTTGCGCCCGCCCGTCACCACTTCCTAGTGTTTTAGCTGTGGAGAAGAAGTGGCCAACAAACTCCCCAGCAACACATCTGTCTGTTACGTTTTAAGAACTTGAATCTATATAAAAGTATGCTAAGTAATTAATACGTGACACGAAATTTATAACTTGTTAGCTAGCATGTTAGCTAGGTATGTCAGACTCTTACTAACAAACAATTATGTTTTCCTCCTAATGCCCTTTACAATTATGCAATTGTTAATGCCCATTAATACAAAAATTAAATTGCAGTTAGATTGAAGGAAATTAAATTCAAAGACAATATTACTAAACGCTCTCGGCTCAAACGTGGGTTGATTGAAGTTTATTTTGCAGTTACAGTATTCAGCAGTTACTCAGATCAAATAAAGCCTTTTCCCAGCTCTATTGGGGCTGGCTTCCAGTCTAACTGGATGCAGCTGTGTAGCAGTATTTTGCAGTGAGCAACTGCCTGTCTGACTTCTACAATCCGGTAACTGGGTAGCATGGTACCGTTAGGGTATAATCCGCAACGACTGCCAAGGGGCTACAAATGTCAGCCGGTACCAATGGCTTAGCGTGTTTTTCAAGGCACGGAGGAATCTCGATATGCTACGATGGTCACCCATCCATAGACTGACCTCGGCAACCATTGCTTAACCTTGAAGATCGACCTGTGCGGCTATTATAGTTTAGCCACGAGCTCCTACTCTTATATATTAATGCTTGAACCTCTGCTAACCAGTAAAAAAGAAAATGTTGAACAAATAATAATAAAGATAAACTGAGTTCTGAGTCTGAATCACTTACCGTTTCATCGTTCGCCCTCCGGAAATTGAGCTCAAAGATACGCAAATACGACCAACTGTAAACTAGAACAGTAATTTGCTCAACTTGCGTAGACAAACCAGTTGAGTCAACAACTCATTTGCACACACACGCACAAACTTATTCTCTACGCAGTTTCCGACACACACTCGTTGACACCGTATTTGGTTTAGTTACTGTATCTTGTAAGGATGTAACGAAAGCCACATCCGATGAAGGGGTTACCGGAGGCGGAAAAGTACACAACAAGAAAAAAAATCGACGAATTTTATAATGAACTAGTGGACGTCACGCGGTTTCACTCGCGTAGTTCCTGTTCCCGTGGGAGTACGGGGATAATATATAGTCTATGTTACTCCCTGATAATGTAGCTATCCAATGCTAAAAGAATTTTTCAAATCGGTCGAGTAGTTTCGGAGCCTATTCAATTCAAACAAACAAACAAACAAATCTTTCCTCTTTATAATATTAGTGTAGAAAATCAAAAGTTATCCCATAAAAATTAATCGGCTTTACACCTCTCTAAACGATTTCTAAGTGGTCTTCATCATAATCATCAATTCGCTCGAGACGTCCAATACTGGACATAGGCCTCCCCTAAGAGACGCCACTTCGACCGGTTCTGTGCCTCTCGCATCCCGCGGTCGCTTCACCAGGTCAACGGTCTATCGTGTGGGAGGCCTTCCGACGGATTGTCTATTGTCAAGCAGTAACCACTTCAGGACTGTATATTAGCCTACATGTGACTGTGGCGTAGGTATATGTTTTTTTTATTTTATTATTAATATGCATACGTTTAACTACTATCTCACCTGATGGTAAACGATAATGCGGACGAAGATGGAGCACGTTTGCCTAGATGTAACCTATTCACTCTCTACTTAAAGACTCCCAGGTTGTAGCTATCAGGAAACACAGACTTCGGCAGGGAATTCCACTTCTTAGCTGTACGCACAATGTATGTGTTCCCAAAACGTTTTGTGCGTGTGGGAGGGATATCC